>OX451351.1:10147020-11462436 GCA_949629185.1 Apamea crenata | reverse complement strand
AGCCAGCTGCGAGAGCATCAAGACTATCCAGAAGAAATGCAAGAAAGGTACGTGAATATTTGCAGGCTGCAGAGTCCACCCACCTACCACCGGACACTGGACCACTGGTCCACTGGACCTATCCTATACCTAGCTATATATCATCCTATATACCTACCTACTATTACCTGCCTACCTATATACCTACCTATCCTTACCTACTTCCACAATTTATTGTCTAACTATGAGCCAGATATGTCACCTACTGCGGGGCAAAAGCATCCTTGTTCCGGTCCAGGGCGTTTGCAGGATGTTTTAAAAGTAAAAGATCATAGTTAATCTATTTCGTGTCCTCGCTTTAGTCACAAAAAACGGTAAGAAAAGGGATTACTCCCTAAAAGACTAAAGCCACTAAACTCCATGTATTTGTATAGCTTGCCGCTATGAGAAATCTTCTTGGAGTGAATGCAGCCCCAACGGCGAGATGTCCCGGACTGATATGCTGAAGGCTAATAGCGACTCTAGTTGCGACCAAAGTAGGCGCATTACTAAGAAATGCAACAAGAACAAGCAGGTCAAGACCTCCAAAGACAAGGGTAAGAAAGGTTTGTTACCCCCTCATTATTATTGACTAACATTAATAGGTACCGATTTCATTCATCATTCTACGAATCCTCTAATATAGCAGGTATTTCAGCTACAAATACCAGCCGATCGATTCTGTAAAAATCTCACAGTGAAAAGTTAGTTGAAGTGAGCTTAGAGTGAGCTGTCAATAGCGTCAATCACTAGCATTAGTTGGAATGACAGCTCACTCTACGCTCACTTCACCTAACTTTTCACGGTGAGATGGTTACAGAATCGCACTGCAGTTTGCATTCTAACCGACGATGCAATGTTTAGTTAACTTTTTTCAGCGTAAGTAGGTAAGCCCTTTGGGTATTGTCTTTGTTTTGGCATGCGTCCAACTGTGACATTCCAGTGCCGAATGTGTTTATTGCTGACTGGGGTAGTCCATCATCGGTATTTGCTATAGGTACAGTCACGAGCACCAATATGTCAACACTTGGCAACTTTCAATTGCGATTTTTTCGTGAAATAACGAATGCAACGTTGAAATACGACACATTACATAAACCTAAGGGTTCGTAACAACATAAAATTTCATTAAAAAACAAAGGACTAAATCGCTTTTGGATAAAGCCGAGTGTATGCATACTTTTGCTCTTGACTGTACCTCCTGTGGTAATGTATTTGGTAACTAATGGAAAAACCGCATTGACGTCAAGCGATTGTTCTTTTTCCTACTTTTTTGACGTATGGGACATCTTATGCGGGGAACTCACTGGAAGCTTTCCAAACAATTGTATAATATATTTTTCTTTTCACAGGTCGCCGAAATCGTCAATAAGATTTAATGGCCATTGAATTATGATTGGACATTTTTACTGCATTGATCATGGTGCATCTGATAATCTAATAGTGCCAAAATAGTGAACACTTTTAAATCGTTTCTTACAAACATTCATTACTATAATTAGCTACAATATTTACAGTACATGAGTACATTTATCTCTTAATATTGAATTGTATGAACACTAGATAATGTTAAGTAGTACATATTCCTTTTATTAATAATGCTGGTAACTCAAAATAATTCTTTAGTATTAAGATACTTAAATAAATAAATAAATAAGTACTTAAATAAGGTGGTTGTTTAATTAGTGTTCCCAATGAAACAATGTCCCTTATCCCTATTCCTTTAAGTACATCTACCTACTCACCTCCTTACATATTTTTATGGAGATTGCTGAAATTCTGAAATACCTACATAACATCTAACGCAAAACCTAAAACTAATGACACATTATATTTTATAGCTTCGAAATTGTTTTTCCTAACTGAGTACCCCTGAGAAGAAATGGTAAAACAAACTCAAGGGTCAAAGAAGTCTCTTTTATAGTCCAGACATAATCTAGGTCACTTGTGTTCAGTCAGCGTTGTTGTCGTTCAGATTGTGTGTTGATTGTTGTGTTTATATTATTGTTCAAGAGTTTGTTAACTTTTCTTTGCCGAATAAATTACCTAAAGCATTACCTACATTATGAGTAGGTACTTGTCACCCATTCTATCTACCGACTTTCTATCTACTATCAATTAAGCTCATACTTCACTAATGAGTCTGAGTTATGACAATGAATCGTAATTAATTATCAACTTAGGTGTCTGAGGTTTTGCGTTATTTCAATTAGGTACACGGCTTGTGGCTAAGTAATAACAGCCGCACGGGTCGATCGATTAGGTTAAGCTATGCTTGCCGCGGTTAGTCCGTAGATGGGTGACCATCTATAAGTACATACCAAAACGAGGGGTCTTGGTATGCATAGATGGTCTGCCTCGGAAAGCACGGCCGTCATTCCTGGATCTTTGACAGTCGTTACGGGTCGTCAGAAGCCCGAAAGTCTGACAACCAGTCCAACCCCGAAAGTCTTACCCAGGGGTATCGTATAGCCCAGTCACTGGTATTCAGCTGTATCCGGTTAAACTGGAAGGCGACCGCAACATAGTTGGGAAAAAAGTTAAGCAGATGATGACACGGTGTACACCTACTGTATAATAAACAATGCATATTATGATGCAGAAAGGCCACAGCTGATATAGTGGATCGATAATCGCAGTAGGTATGTGAATATCTATGGTAAGTACCTACCTATCTGTCAGAGATGCCTATGTTGTGATAGACAAGAAACTTACGTGATAGATTCAGAAACTATGTAAGATTTCGAAATCAAAATCCAGTATAATTTATTCAAATTAGGCTGAGAGAAGAGTCAGCACTTTTTGGACGTCAAAGTTATTATAAGACAGTTCCCAAATACGCCCGCCCTTCACCATTTCCTAGTGCTTTAGCTGAGAAGAAGAAGCGGCCACAAACTCCCCAGCACTACTGCTGGGGAGTTTCTTGCCGCATTCTTCTTAACAACACAGACAGATAACTGTAACAGATAGCTCTACAGCTATCTGTTAAGTTAGAGAACTGGATTTGGCTCAAAATCCGTCAAACGTCGTAAAAATAGTCTGAAAAATAGACGATCGACAGTTCACTCATACAAGCGGAAATTCTATGATTATAATCCATCAGAAGCCTCGGTAGGGATGGGTGGGCAGTTAACGTCCATCTTTGCTGTATGGCAAGTAAGGAATAAGTCCGAATAATAAATGGCAGAGGCGACGTAATTGTCTAGTTTTATGACAAAATAAAATGACAGATACACCGTGACCGAGCTCATCGAGAAGTAGTAGGTAAGCTACAAGTTACAAATAGTTAGGTACAGACGCCAGCACATCAAGCTACTACAATCTGTCAAATTTCTTTAATAGATTTTCAACTTTATCACCAGAGCATTAAGGTTCAAGGTTGAATGGGAAAATTTGACAGTTTCGGGTAGCTTGACCTGCTGGCGTCTGTACAATCAGGGCTGGGCAAAATACATACTTTGCTTTAATTTAAATACAAATTACAAAATACGGTATCGCAAGTAATTAAAATACAAAATATCTATAAGTAAGGAATTTAAAATACAAAATACAGTATTTTTAATTGAAATACAAATTACATAATATTACAAAATAAGTAATCTAGACCAGCATGGGCTGAAAAGTAGAGGAAAACAAGATTAATTAATCAGTAAAACCAGAGTTTCCTTTCATGAACACTAGATTTTTAAATGTGCTACTGTCAGACAAACAGCCTCTTGTTGGAGAGTGAATAAAACCTGCTAAAGAAAACAATATTTCTACAGCAGTGCGATTCTGTAACCATCTCACCGTGAAAACTTAGGTGAAGTGAGCGTGGAGCGAACAGCCGATCGATTCTGTAAAAATCTCACCGTGAAAAGTTAGGTGAAGTGAGCTTAGAGTGAGATGTCAATAGTGTCAATCCCTAGCATTCACTCCACGCTCACTTCACCTAAGTTTTCACGGTGAGATGGTTACAGAATCGCACTGCTGTTCTGTCATTCCAACTAATGCTAGGGACCAACTTACTAATCCAATTGACACTATTGACAGCTCACTCTAAGCTCACTTCACCTAACTTTTCACGGTGAGATTTTTACAGAATCGATCGGCTGGTCCTGATAAGCACAAACTTGTGTTAAATTTGTGAACACATTTTTTATATTTGGATAGGTAGCGCTCAAGAATTGAAAGCTCTTTGCTTCTATCATTTAGGATGCTTACCAATTCTAACTCCATTTTAGATGTCTGTGGTTGATCACTGTCTCTGTTCTATAAACAGAGACTTCTCTAAACTAAAAACAAACCGTTAAACTGTCAAATTTCTTTAATAGATTTTCAACTTTATCGCCAAAGTTTTAAGGTTCAAGGTTGAATGGCAAAATTTGACCGTTTCGGGTAGCTTGACCTGCTGGCGTCTGTACATAAGAGCTGCAGTGTTGCCAACTCTAATAGCTGCGTTTACCAGCATTGCACTCTCGCCTCGCACTCACACTCACGATCGCTAAATGAAGGTTAAATGTATTTTAATGTTAAAATGTATTTTGAAGCCTCAAGTATTTGAAATAATAATCACAAAATACTTCGCCGTCAGGTATTTGAAATAAGAATTACAAATTACATTTTATGGAAGTACTTAATTGAAATTCAAATACCAAATACGTATTTGTATTTCATTACGTATTTAAAGTACAAGTAATTCAAATACTGCCCAACGATTGAGTAAGATGTAGTTAGGTAGGTAGTAACAAAATATAAACAAACGTGCTTCAAAATGAAGCCTTGATTTAGCTATAGTAAGCTTTAAATTAAACTGGAAGTATTTCTGTAAGTCATAACTCATTTATTCATTTGTTAACACAGGTACATACAATAAATAGTTGTTACAGAAATCTGACGACTGAAGACTGTTCTATATGTATAATAGAGGTTTAGTTTGTACCTACTCGATAATTTATCAGCAGCGGCCAAAGACTACAATAGTATACTGGCTAGCAGCGGCACTCGAGTGTCATCTTCTGTTTTCCAAATTATAATCGATCATCTACAACTACAAACCCTTTGACTACAGTGCACACGTAATTCTCATCTCGAAAATCGAAACTCTATAATCGCCTGACGACGAAGATTTGCTCCTATGCACAAGAGATTCTTATCAGGCGTTTGTTGCCACAAAACGGGCAAAGGAACTCTCTTCACGTATGGTCACGACTACAAACAAATCAACAAGTAAGTTAACCTTTTATAGAGAATATAATAGGTACCTACTATATTTTGTCAATTAAATAATCTATACTACATAGAACTTACACTTATTAAAACCTCATCATATACCAAACCATCGATGTTTTTGTAACGTTATCTAACTACCATAAAAACATTTGATCAAGCGTCAAGAACTGCTCTACCCCGGATATAATCTACTCTAGGCTTGAATACCATTGGCATCCTATTCGCAAAGCTTCGCAGCACACGTTGATTGAACCGCTGAGCGCTGTTGCGGATGTGGAGGCTGATTGCAGACGCCTGCATCGGAGTTGTAACGTATGTTGATAAAATTGCCATCATGCCTGTATCTACAGATGTAGAAGCGTGAACGGATGTTTAGATTTTTTCATATTTAGGTAAGTAGTACACGACAACATATCAAGCTACTTATTCATTTTCAGTTTTAGCTGAACTTGCATTGTATAGTCTTTTTGTACAATGAGAAGTCAGCTTAGACCCGTGTTGGAAATTTTAGCTTGTTATGTCGTCGTATATCGTCCTTTGGATCGAGGTCATCATCTCCTGAGTTCTGTTAGTGCCATAGTGTGTGTGCTCTAAACAAGCCTTGGAACCGATACCTACCAAAAGTACAGGTTCTCTATCGGTACTTAGCGGTTCTTGCATTTCGGTATCTGCACCTTTATAGGTACCGGTTCAAGACCGAGAAGAGTTGTGACAGAGCCTGACAGAGGAGATTTGTTATTAAGTCCATATTTCGGATTCTATAATCGTTAGCACTATGTTGTTTATTATTAGCATTATGTTTCTTTCCTGACACACTAGCCGATGCAGTTTGTCTCAGCGGCATACGGGGAGTGGATATGACTGTGCGACGACGACGTCGGAAAAAAAAAGCCACGAAAGTAAGAGTTATACAAAAACATTGAAGTTATTATTCTAATGCCTATTACCGGTTCCCAAAAACACAAACTATTTTTAAAAAAATCGGTCGACATTGGTAATTAAATAAATATGAAGAATGTCAGAAATAGACATTTGGAAAATTAAATATACTGTAGTGTATCTACAGATGTAAACACTATCTCATGATAAGTTAAAAACAATCAATTTATTTATATATGTTTTCTTTCTTTGAATGTAATAACAATAGTACCTATGATGTGTGAATATTGTTCGGAGGTGTGAAACTAGGGAGTAAACCATAGTGTTATTTTAATAGCCATAATTTTGTTTAACTATGTAAACGACTGAAAGACTTTGTATCTATGGTCATGAATAAAGATTATTAAAAAACAAAAAAAAATCACATCAGAGGTAGCTGTCAGCTGTCACTAATATCAACTGTCAGTTCACCACGAATGGCGAAGGGCGGGAAACAGTTGAAATTGAAGTGGAGTGAGCGCATGAAAGTTTTTTGTGTGATAATAAGCCAGTTTAGTGATATAATCAGCTTAAAGACGGAATAAATAAGATTCAACAGCGGCGACGAGGATATAGGTCAGACAAAATAAACAAAATTATGAAAAATGGTATGTTTTTGTTTTAGGACACTTATGTATGTACCTACATGTAAACTGCCTAAACAAAATGCTTAATAACTAATGAAAATTGTATAAATGTGTTCTATTCCGGTACTTACTGGCATAAAGTATTCCATGCAGAAGGCGGGGTCGGCCATAATTTTATTGTAGGTAGGTAACTGTTGTTTTTGTTTACATTCAAAGAGATGAATCACCTAGAAAATCCCTATGAATTCTGTAACATGCTGTTTGACATCTTAATATGACTACCACACCATTAAAATAAGGTGAGTAATAAAATGTGAATACAAACCACAATTGTTAAGTTATTTGGAGTTCCTATGTACCTATTTGAAAATAATTAACATGACTACCTGCAGAATAAACTGCAGCCTCAGCCTACCTTACCACTGTACAGGGGCATGAGGAACCTGATAAACTTTGCATTTCATACATATTTTTAGTAATTTTTTGATTTTTGTTTCATTTTACCGTCATCAGTGGGTCGGGAGAAGGCAATTCCTGCTATATTAGTAGGTACTTTTTCAAGTAATCTTAGGTTTAAAACTTAGCAATTAATGAATTCTTTAACTCTGATATAGGAAGTAATGACAACCTAAATTCTCATTTAATAGAATACATTAAATATAATCATTAAATACAATCATTAAACACATTAACTACACATTTACATATTAACTGAATTATTTATTCTCCTCTAAAAGATATATAGCTATTAAAAACGCAGCGCCCCTACGGTTTCTACATAAGTCGCAACCCCATGATTAAGTCGCAACCCCATGGGGATATCGGGATAAAAAGTGTAATCCTGGTTATAAGCTATCTGTGTGCCAAATTTCATTTGAATCTGTTCAGTTGCCTTTGTATGAAAGACTGTCAAACCTCCATCTGTCTTCACAGACTTTCGTTTTTATAATATTAATCGGATTATAATATTTGTATGAAGTAAGATTAGTAGGATTATACAAATGTTAGCTGAAATACAAGCAGTGATTTGGATATTGACTGGTGAATTAAGGGCGAATTTCACCAAACTGTTATACCTAGGTTAAGTCTTATCCTGAGAATAAATTTTGAATCGTGAACAGTTTTTCCATACTAGAACTGTCAGACGTCAATTTTATTCCACGGATAAAAGATATCTGACTTTGGTAAAATCAGCCCTGAGAGGAATAAGTTACAATGTTGTCACAAAAAAAGTTAAATGTTGGCCTATCATGTTTACTTATAGAAAATAAATAAATAAAGGAAGACTTGTTATTGAAAAGATCAATTAGAATAACATAGTTATGTTATGTTGTTGGTCAATTAATATGCTTGAATAGGTATCTCACAAACCATATCTCATAACAAAGGGACCAGTGAGGTAATTCCGTCACACACTAAAAGTAGGAATTGCCTTGATTTTGACTGTCCAACAATATTCATTGCGTTATTTACGTTGTTGACTTCAATTAAATTTTATTGGTAATCAATTATTATATTCATTGGTTTAGTGGTCGCAAGCGCTACTGCTGACCTGGGTTCTTAGACTGTTGGGTGGGTCCAAATGTTGTTAGGTTTTCCATCAGAAATTTCTCTACATAAAAGCGCGGACAGTTTAAAAAAAACTGTCTGCTCTTTTTCAGGATCAACTTTTATGAGCCAAAGTCTACATAATATGAGTATGTACGTATGAGTGTGTTGTAAAACTGGGTTGTTTAGTTTATTGGATTTGGAAAGGCGATAAAAACACTGCAAAATTTTTACAATTGCTATATTAAATCTCTTAATAAATTCGCCTGATGATGAATTTGAGCCTCACTCAATTTATCGAATAAATATTTTGCACCTATATTTAAAACGTCTCCCTTACAAAGTATTGAATGAGACTCAAATGGTGTCAACAGTCAAATTTTTTCATTATGAAAAATTAGATAAATAAATAGTTGATCCTTATCTAAAATAAATAATAAAATATTACATGCTGATACAAAAAAACATATTAATATAAAATTAAAAAATGACAGAGTTCGTGGGTGGATTCACTGTCTAGTTGAAGTAAGTGTATCTATACATTACTATCCGCCAACTTTAAATATTTTTGTCGTTAAATATCACAGGTTTATGAATGCGCGGACGTGTTGTCGCATCACTTGAAGAGTTGTTTAGCGTAGTGCCATATTCTGAAGAAGTACTCGTCGCGCCGGAGGAGCGAGCCTCGCGCGTATGATCGGATGTCGGCGTCCATGTTGTGTTCGCGCATCCAAGACGTGGTCGTCTGCGTGCTGAACGACGTCGGCTCCGTCATCTCGGTCTGCTCACCAATCTCCTCGTCCGCGTGCGAGTCTAGAATCATTGTAACTAGTTAAGCTCCTGTTTGCTTATCAATATTGTGATCGGACAGACGGGGGTGCTAGGTGTCTTGTAGAACATTTAATCTCATTTGCCCAAATAAAAAAGAACGAAAAACATTTAATCGTTTATCCAAAAGATCCTCAAAGCGAATACGATAAAGCATAATCAGCCTATAATGTTCCCACTGCTGGGACACAGGCCTCCTCTCTTCGAGATGGAGTGGGGTGTAATCTAGGTTCTAGGACATGCCGGTTTCCTCACGATGTTTTCATTCAATGTTTTGAGAACAGTGGGGATAAAATGATTTACACAAAGTAAAGCGCCTGCCTAGGTTCGAACGCACGGCTCGTAAGTCGGGGCCGTTACTACTGGGCTGGGCCACCACTGCTTTCAAAATAGGATTGAGACGCAGATTAAATATTAAATTATTTTTCTCGTTTCGTCACGAGTGACGACCTGTACTACAATATTAATTTCTAAACTATTTTGTTGATGTACATTTTAAATAAGGCTTACCTTCTCCGGGGATAACCTTGAAAGGTTCATCCGACTCCAAAGGTTCACTGATTCCTATTTCGTTGCGAGCGTATATTCTTATCATGTAAGTATGGTTGTCACTTAAATCCTTGATGTTGAATTTAAGTGTATGTGCATCGACTTTTCCAACTTCCATCCACATTGTTTTAGTGACGTCACGAATGGCAATGTTGTAACCCAACAGTGGCGCACCACCGTCCCATTCAGGAGTTCCCCATGAGGTCATCACGATGTTGCTACCCACAGTTCGTATTTCAAGTGGAGCTGTTGGCGGCGATGGTACAGCTACAAATTCAAAATAAGAATATGTTAACTCTAATTCACTCACGATACTAGAAAAATGCCTGACTGAGAATTCATTCTGTAATTTGAATAATATACCTACACATCGGACAGTAATCGCAATAAAAACTAGTTTCCTCTAATTGTGTTGGAAAAAAATTAAATAATGAGCTACTGTTTTATTTAATCTTCTGTCAACCAATGACTACTTACTCGCATGTTTCTCTAGTCTTACTCCTTGGGACTCTGCTGGCAAACTGACGCCAATGGCGTTCTCGGCGGATATCCTGAAGACTAGTTCTTCTTTTTCCTTAATATTTTCAATACAGTGTTCGTAAACTGTTCCATTAACAGTAATTACTTTGGTCCATGATTTCGCTTTAGCAGTCTTGTATTCAATGATGTAATCTGAAATTAATTTTTCAGCTTTAGTGGCTTGTCTGAATTTATGTAACACGACCTTTTCGCGATGCTTTAGATATAGCTAATAGGGATACTGTTTCTGCGGGGCCACTATCCTCAACCGTGAATGATCTGATTAAAGATTCATAAGTTGAATGTTTATGACGAAAATGGTGGTAAAGTTAATTTCCACCCTCACTTCATTATCAACATGAAAAAGTAATTTAGTAAGTTTTTATATTGCATGAATCAGGGACCTGTAATAAAATATCTGGGTATGTTTCCACGACAGTCAAATCTAGGTACAATAAGGTATTTTTTAACGCATACTTAAACATCAAAGCCATGAAATAAACGTACTTGTCACAACACTTCCTCCGTCACTCTCTGGCGCAACCCATTGCAAAGTAACTGATCTTGAAGTAGTTTCTCTTACAGCGAAGTTTAGCGGCTGCGATGGTGGTGCTAAAATAGATCATAAAATTTTTCATAAAAATTCAACAGTCACTCAATTGTAATAAAACATTCTTATGGAAATTAAACGGAACTTACACAATGTCTTCCCTATCGTAATTTTTTCGTCAGATATGTATGGCAGACTTGTTCCGATTTCATTTCTTGCACATATCCTAAATTGGTAAGTAGTGTTGATAGTCAACTTCTCTATTTTAGTACTAGTCTTGGTAACTGTCGCAACATGCTTCCATTTTTTCCCTTCTTGCTTAATTTCAACGCTGTAATCGATGATCGGTGATCCTCCATTTTTCTCAGATGGATACCATGTGATGGTAAGAGAGTCACTATTAATACCAAACAAGCCCAGTGGGCCTAGCGGTGGAGATGGCACATCTGGAAAATTAATGTATAAATTTGAAAACAATAATAATTGTATTAAAGGCTAATTAAATTTAAATTCTCGTTTCATTACACAGAATAATAAATAAAAAAATATTATTACCAAGCGCAGTCTTAATGACTATAGGTTCACTTTCCAAGGCTTCAGAGAACCCTATGGGATTTTGGGCCATAACACGGAACATATATTCACAATTCTCATTCAGTCTTTGTATGCAATAGGTATCTACATCTTTGTCTACATCCGCGACCTTAACCCATTTATTAGTGTCGGGTTCATGTTTTTCTATGGCGTATTTAGTCAATTCTAAACCACCATCATCGAGGGGCGGTTTCCACTCGATTGTTACCGATTCTCTGCTTATTTCTCGCATTACAACTGGACCTTCAGGCTTGCTAGGCTTGTCTGAAATGTTTTTGACAGAAATTATCATAATGTCGAACAGATTGATAGCAACCGTTATGCTGACCAAACGTAAGCAAGTTGCAATAAATAACAAATTAGAAAGCGAAACGAATAAAATAGTAATTCGTGATTTAATATTAGTTATTTCATAAGGATTCCGTTATTACTTGTTATACGACTCTGGAAGCAAAAAAAAAACAAAATAAACTATCGTAACTTACCGTAAACTTTAAGTGAAAGTTCGAAGGAAGTACTTCCAGCTTTGTTATGGGCTTCAATTGTGTATTTGCCAGAGTGTGAACGAGTCAATTGGGTTATCGTGATAGTACTGACATTATCTATAGTTATTATTTGAATATCCTCCGATTCTTCAATCTTAGTACCATTGAAGTACCAATTAGTTTCAGGTTTGGGAATACCATTAACTAAAGCCTCAACAGACCACTGTTCTCCAACTCTGTGCTTCTGTTTGACCTTATCGTCAGATACTTTGATTATAGGTTTCTGTTGGACTTCTACGGTACACGATGTTTCTATTTCACCATGTTCGTTAGTAGCAGTGCAACTATATTTTCCTTCCGAACTTTCTGTAGCCGTTACGACCAGGGTGGCGACCCTATTGATGTAAGTTGCTTTAGCAGTCTTTAATTTCTTGTTGTCTTTGAGCCATGTTACTTTCGGTTCCGGAACACCTCCAAATATGCACGTTAGTTCTATATCTTCATTTGGTTCACTAACCAAGTCTTTAAGTGGTTTTTCTACCGTTGGAGCTTGGCCCTTAACGATCTTTTGTACAAGGACATATTCAGTTATTTCAGATGATTCACTAACACCTACTTCATTAACAGCAAATACTCTGAACCTATATGAAGACTTGGTTTTTAAGTTCTCTACTGAGAACTGTGTCTTTTTGATGTTTTCAATCGATATCCATCTGGAAATATAAATTTATTAGTTTTTGATGTGTCCAGCAGCTAACAAAGCTAATCTAGATTAAACAGTTGATGGTCGCTTTGTGTTCGTTCGTAAATCTTTTTATTAATCTAAGTACATTAATGAAATAGGTTGTTTGTTATGAGGTTTTAGAACCAATTTATACCATCGGACTGAAAGAGTCCATAATGTATTAATGTAATAATCTCCTTAGTACTTACTCTGTAGTATTAATTTCTTGATATTCAAGAATATAACAATCTATTTCCGAGTTTCCTTTATTGTCAGGCTCATCCCAACATAAGTTAATTGAATTATTTGTTATTTCTAGAATGGTTGGTTTTCCAGGCGGTGAAGATATATCTGTAAATTGAAAAAGCATTTATTAGATTTTGGTCTTTGGAGCTTATATTCATAAATAAAATAGGTATATATTATATTTTGTTTTACAGTCCTAGTCTTATTTAGTTTATTTCTCACCTATGACGACCAAGTTGATTTCTATGTTTGCTTCTCCACAGTTATTTTCTAGACGTAGTTTATAAATTCCAGCATCGGTATTTTCCACTTTTTTAATAGTAAGACTGGCGGACTTGGAGTCTATTGAAGGTTTGGTATGTTTGGTTTTCTTAATAATTTTAGAGTTTACCACCCATTCATCATTGGGTTGTGGAACTGCTTCATATTGGACATGCAGAGTAATATCACCACCTCGCCTTATCCTGTATTCGCTGTCGTACTCGAGAATCTTCGGCGGGAATTCTACAACTGAGAATTATTGATTTTACATACAATCTTTATCTAGAGCAGTGTTCTACTTATAAGTATTTTTTCTCATAAAAGGGACCAGACAACTAAGTCAATTAATTGAAACAAATAGTTAGTATCGTACTCATTGCTGTCTAATTAAATAAGTAGCAGGATAATTAACAATAAAAGGGTAAAAAACCGGACATTTAGGTGTTGTGTTATTATTTAAATGAGCTCGTCATATTTTGTTGATTGCTACTAAAGATTATTATAGAGTGCCATGTGCTCAGGAATCTCCATTATTTAAAGAATCCTTACCCACATGAACATCATGTAATTAATTAAATTCATACCTTCTACTATCAATTTCGTTGAACATTTGGCATCAAACAATACACATGAATATTCACACTGATCTTCTTCTTTACATTTTCTTATAATTAAAGTGCGTTTCGTAACATCCGATATCAGAGTGAATTTTTCGGTATCTTCAACTATAGTCTTCTTTTTGTACCAGGTAACATCCATAGTTTCATCAGGTATTTCAACTGTCAGATAGGCATCGGTATTAGCTGGAACTACCACAATTTCAGGTAGACGTAGAACAAAGTCAATGGAAGGCTGTTCCACGGTCAATCTTGCTGAACATTTGTCATTTCCAACTTCACAAGTGTAAATTCCTGCGTCGGAAAATTCACTGTCATAGATTTTAAGTTTCTGCTTTTTACCGTCAATTGTTAGTTGAATATGGTTCGAAAATTGAATTTCAGATCCATCTTTGAACCACTGCACTAAAGCGTCACCCTTTGTTAATTCGATATCAAAGGTTGCTTTATTTCCCTTATTTACTTTCTGGTCTTGTAGGCGTGATATAATCTCTGGTGGCAGTTCCACCACTGTCACTTCGGCCGTGCAAGAATCATCACGTAGTTTACATGTGTATTCGCCTTCGTCGTGAACTGAAGTATTTCTAATAAATAACTTTCGTACGTTCCCTCGTTTTTCGAGTTCATATTTATTTTTCTTAGCCTTGATTCTTTCACCATCCTTTTCCCAAAAAACGTCAGCAGTTTCAGAATTAATTTCGACTTCTAAAATAGCGATATCTCTTTCTTTTACTTCAAAGTCTTGTAGGCGTCTAATAAATTCAGGTATGGTTTCGTGAACCGTTAATTTGGTGCTGGTCTCTTGATCTTTCACAACACATTTAATTACACCAATATCTGTTAATTTAGTCTTCTTAATCCTAAGTTTATGTACCCGACCTTCTTGTATTATTTCTCTATGATCCATTCCACTTACTTCTTTATTATTATGATACCATTTAGTGGAAACAGTATGAGATGTTTGACATTCGAGAATTACAGTCTTGCCTTCTTCTATTTCATAAGTACTCCTCAAATTCTTTACGAATGTTACTTTATCGACATCAATTGTTACTCGTGCGCCATGGGAAGCTTTGCCTGCACTATTTGATGCAACACATTTGTAGTCACCAGAATCAATTTCGGAATCAACATTTGATATTATTAATTCAATATTTTCCCCATCGAAATTTTGTGTGACTGTATCAGATGGAGTGATTATTTGATTATTTCTGTACCAAGTGATGGAAGGCACAGGATTACCGGTTACCTTTGCTACTAATTTGATGATTTCATTTTCTTTTACTGTTATTTCCTGGAATCTATTGATAAATAGCGGAGGTTCAGCATTTTCTTCGGTTGGTTCTATAACAAATGTAGTAAATGATTAGTATAATTAAAACGAAAATGGTTTGAAAATAGACAGAAAAACTTTACAAGTATTAACTAACACTTCTTTGATAAATTTTCGTAAATTCACAGGCGTGATGGGTTCTAACCGTGGATCTATATTATCCTAATGTAATAATAAGTACAGTTTTTTTTTGGAGTTTCGAAAGATAGTAACTAAACAAGCTTTAATAAAAGCGCTGTGTAATGTTAAGTCATGTGTGACGTCTTGTTGTTTGTCTTTACACCACAGCAATTAATAGAGTGATAGTGCTGTAGTTACTTTTGTCAGTACTTACTCTGATCTATACGACCCATCATATCTGTTTAGTGTCGCTAACTATTGCTAAGTAACATTTTAACTAAGTATATGGAGAAAGTATTTGGCCTTACCTTCTATGGTTATGACTGCAGTAGTTTCTGTAGAACCTTCTGAATTGACCGCTTTCAAAGTATAAACTCCGTCATCTTTACCTTTTTTCGGTTTGATAATAGTGACGGTGTGAGTATCTCCATCAGATTTTGTTGTAAGTGATTTAACAGGTTTATTATTTTTGTACCAGGTTACCGTTGGTTGTGGATTACCGACAACTTGAGTTGATAGAACCACACTTTCTCCTTCTCTTATAGTCATACTCTTGAGTGGTTCAATAACTTGTGGTTTTTCCTTTTGGCCTGTTTTTATCTTCAATACAATGGGTAAGCTGGCTTCACCTTCTCTGTTAACCGCAAGTACTGTATAGGTGCCCTCTTGGAATTTCTTAACATTAGAAATTTTTAATACACTGCAATACATATGCATGTCCGACTCAGTGGCTATAGAAATGTTTTCATTAGGAATTATTTCTTCGCCTTTAAATAACCAAGCAATATCTGGTTCTGGAATTGCTACCAATCTACATTCCAAAAATATTTGGGATCCTTCATCAACATATTGAGCCTTTGGCCTCTTCGAAAATGTTGGTGGGATGCCTTCCAGAATATCTGCTAAAGAAGATTCTCGAGAAAGACTCTTTCTGGAAAGAATGGTCATTTCTGATCCGTGATCAGAGAGTGGAGCTTCAACTGTTAGCTCCGTTGTGCTTGATGCAAATCCAGCTGCGTTTTTAGCTACACAAGTAAATGTACCCGCATCTTCTGGGAACACTTCTCTGATGACCAAAGTAGCTACATTATCATCATCGTAGTACATTTGGAAGTCTTGTGATGGTTTTATGATGGCAGTTTGTCTAAACCAAGTAATCTGTGGTCTAGGATATCCTTCAACTTGACATTCAAATTGTACCGTAGAACCATCAGGCGTGTGTTTAGGACGTAACTTTTCAATGAATATTGGCGCAATTGCTTGCTCTTCTGGTGTTGGTTCTGTAATGTATAATGTGATGATTCGTCAAACATGCAAAAAATGTATATACAACAAGCGTGATATTATATTACAAAACGAAAAGTCATAGGTACTAAGAGCTAGGAGGACCAGGCAGGGCACAACCACGCAGTCTCGGATAAAATTTTAGAACAAGTTATTATGTGGGTCTGTACGTAGGTCGTTCATTATGTTCTCGGTATCGGGGTGATTTTACAACAATTATTTTTTTTATTTAGGTGATGACACTATCTGGAAGTTTAAATGCAACATTTCAATCTTGTAATAAATAGGTAATGGTAAACTGACGCAACTGAAGACTTTTTTTATTAGATAATTTCGCACTCACTTTCAAATACTGGAAGTTTATCAATCTTCTCATTGAGTTTCTTCTGTAAATAAAGTGTGTAATTCGCTTCATCCATTAAATATTGTGCAGGTACCCATCCTTTTTCTTCTGTGAGGTGTTTACGCACAAACCACCAATCCTGGTTTGTGGTTTCTAAAATAAAAAGTAACGTTAAATACCCATGAATATCTTAAGCATTTATTTCATACATAGTAGACTTAGCCAAATATTGCGTATTGCATGCTGAAATACCTCTGCAACATATCGATGTTGCAGGGGTATTTCAGCATGTGTGTCAAGTTGGAACACATATTTTGAACTTAGGCATCCCGTCTATTTAAGTCTTCCAACAAGTATTCAAATCTTTAAAGCTATGCAGCTAGCAAAGATTAGATGAATGAATTCATTTGGTAACAGCTTTTTCATTAATTTCCTAAATTACCTAATATGTATAACCGTTCGCCTTCTACCAAATTAATAGCCTCGTCTGTCTCCGCAACGTAAGAATACACAGCAAATACTGTATCACCACTGCGTACGTCAACAGGAGTTTCTGAAAAGAAAAAAAAAACATAATAGCGCTGGTCTCATACAAATAGGGCCGATTTTCTTCAGTTTCTATTGAATTGTTACTTTTTTGGAAATACCATGATTTAGAGCTAGTTGGTTTTGTATTTGCATGTGGCTCCTTATTCACAACTTTGTTTCAATACTATGAATACTAAGACTAGTTTTTGATTTTATGTATATTTGACATGATGGTAATATGATGAAACACTCGAAATACACCCAATAGTGCTCTAAATTAGTGGCAATAATATAATACAATTGTATAATTAAAAACTTTAATGTAACAATTGCTTTCGACAATATTTGAACCCAGTTGGTGGTTTAAAATAACGTGGTATCGAAGTGGGGTAATGATATTATTCGTAATTGAGATGAAGGTATTTAAGAAATTCTTGCAGTCGTATCAAATCTTTGATGTCGATGGTTTTACATACGTACTAAGTATCAGGTAAGGTACGTAGGTATTCTACTTACACTATTATACTTCAAGTTGAATAAGACCTACTGGTTATACTTATATCAAATAATATATCATTTAAATCAAGATTAATTCACGTTGTTTTCTTCTATAGATGTATAATAGCGATCATAATTAAAATCATACAGGTAACTTACCGTTTTTAAACATGGTACAATATTACAAAGTATATTTGAAAATTAGTATAGGTACCTACATTTCAAAGTTCCGCATTTTATAACTTGCTTTATGTGTTTACACCGCTGAATGTTAGCCTGGTACTTTATTAAATAGCGATGCAAGTTGTGCGATGGTTTCAGTCTTGTCAAATATTTTTATTACTATTTAATCTATTTACTTAGTCCTATCTTTTACGCTTAAACTGAAAAATTCTAGCAAATATATTTACATAATCAGCCTATTATGTTCCCACTGCTGGGACACAGACCTCCTCTTGGTGAGAGGGAGTGGGCCGTAATCCACCACCCGGGCCCAGAGCGGATTGGTAGATGTCACATGTCATGCTAGGACATGCCGGTTTTCTCACGATGTTTGATGAAATAATTTACACAAAGTAAAGCGCCTGTCTGGGTTCGAACCTACGACCTTCAACTCGTAAGTCGCGGCCGTTACCACTTGGCCACCATGCTCCAAATATATTTGTCACAGTAATATTACTTACCCGGAAATTCTTGTTCCCTGGAAATGCTCATCGATGCATCCGCTTCTGCAATTAAATGATTCCAAAAGTTATTGGTAGCATTTAAAGTCAATAAGTTGTATTATTTTTAAAGCTTTTCATAAAATCATGCTTTTCTTTTCGGTTTTAGTAAAAAATAAAAAGCAATTTTCTTCTATTTTTAACAATGCTAACACTGTTTTATTATTTAGTTAAAATATTACAAATCAGTTTTACATTTTGAAAAATTTGAGTTTTTTTTTTTTAATTATATTATTTGTAAACGTAAGACTATATACTCATATCTTCTAATTATAATATTATCTTTTACTCTTATCTTCTAATTATAATATTATCTTTTCTTAGCTTGCCTATAAATAAATAAGATCCGTATTAATAATTCTGCACCGAGTATCGCGTCTGGAAGAGGCCATAAGTCTGTTAAATTATTATTTTGATAGCTTGATTGTTACTGTATTAAATTGATTTAAATTGTTTCTTCTTATGATCAGTAATAAAATAAGTTTACTAATACGGACCTTAGTGATGTAAAATCTCAGGACACTATCTAAAGTAGAGAGCTCAATCTAAGTGCACTAAGTTAAGCATAACGCCACAAACACATATGTATACATTTATTACGTTTGCTTAAAAACTGTAGACCATTTTTTATTTATTTTAAGCATATTAAATATAACCATGCGTAAGAAGCATTTCTGCATTATTGCATATTATATTATTAAGGTGCTTATCGCACTGCTAAGCCTTTGAAGCGGTCCATATAGGTCAATGCTGTAACATCAAATTCAATACCTTGCAGCTTTGAGGGTTTTCTAGGTTTCCTCTTAGTTGAAATGGTAATTTGTTCCTCTTCATAAGCATCTTCATTGACTCTCTTCGGTTTAAACTCAACACTTAATTCTTCTACTTCGCTGACTTCATATACTGGTTTTTTAGGCTTACGTTTGATAATCATTTCAATATTTTCATCAGTTTCGCCTTCGCTTAATATAATTTCTTCTGCCTGACTATCATCCTCTACTTCTTGTTTCAGCTGGATTGAAGTTTCATCTGCTGCTTCTGATATAGTAATTTTCTTTTTGGGTTTTAATTTAATTTTACTTGAAAGTGATAGTTCTTCTTGCGTATATTGTTCTACTTGTGGCTTTACATCAAAAGATACTTCTTCTTGTTCATTGACTGTGTATTTCGGCTTTCTCTCTAACTTAATGCTTATGTCTTGCGAAACTTCAGACTCCTTCTCCTTTTCCTTTGGTTTAGAAACCGTAATAGACGAAGATATTTCTTCGACTGACTTCTCTTTTAAATCTTTAATTTTTTTCAGAGGCATCATCACATGAGCTGTTTCCTCTGATTTCTCTTCATCACTTTCGAAAATTTCAATCACATCTGGTGCTCCATCATCATTCTCTTCATAAAACTTGATGGAAGTTTCATTAGCTTCTTCACTAAAAGTGGGTCGTCTAAGTGGTTTAAGTTTTACTTTACTTGACATTGATATTTCTTCCTCAGCATATGAATCTAATTGTATGTTAAATTCTTGCTCAACGTCTTCTTTTGTTTTTGTGGATTTTGGCCTGAAAGTTACATTTTCTGGTTCAGTTATCTCAGGCAGGGTGATTGAAGGCTTTCTTACAGCCTTCAACTTCTTTTTAATTGTAACTTCATCTTCAATTTCTTCAGTCTTCTTAATCTTAATACTTGGCCGTTTAGGTTTAATAGTGAATTGTTCAGGTTCCTCTTCTTTTTCTTCAGATATTTCAACATCAAGTGGTTCATCTTCTTTTTCTTCAGATATTTCAACGTCAAGGGGTTCATCTGTTTCTGAAACTTCACTTTGATTTTTAGCTTGAACTATATCTTCATAGCCAAACATTGGTTTTTCTAACTCAGTTTTTTCAATTTCAGGTAATTTGGGCTGCTTATATACTTTCTTCTTTATCTTTTCTGCTTCTTTAACATTTCTTGATAAAATTCCATTTTGACGGACGCTACCTAAAAATGTTACAGCAGGCTTTATTACTGCTGGAGGCCAATCTTTTACGTATTTTATTCGGCTTTTCAGCTGGAATTTGGGAAGAGTTACTAATGGTGTATCTTGTCTTGGTTTTGCGGTTGCTTTCTTTAATTTAAGCTTGGTAAATTGAGGACCTTCTATACTTTCTGCATGCTGTGGTTTACTTATTTCAACCTCTTTTCTTTCTATATTAATAGGAGTTAATTTCATTTTTGCTGGTTTTTCGACAATTTTGTCTACAACCTCCACCAAATTTTCCTTAGCTGGTATTTCTTCAAAAGATTCTTGAAGGCTATCTTTTGGTTTGGGTTTCTTTGTCTTTTTAGGCTTTTTGTCTGTTAATGAAACTTCGGAGTCTATTTTAGTGGGAACAACTGGTTGTGTTTCTATCTCCAAAGGAATTTCAGATATTTCTGTTGGTTGAACAGGTTCGGTCTGTTCTTTTGGAACCTCATCGTGAACCACAGGTGTAATGGATTTTTGTTTCTTTTTTGTTTTTGGTTTCTTTTCAATGGTAAGTTTGTCAGTAGTTTCGGCAAAAAGAACATCATCCGGTTGTTTTAAATCTGGTTCATCAGGAATTGCCTGTTCAGTATGTTCTTCAAAATCTTGAGGTTCTTCAACTTTAACAGTTTCTTTACTCTTTTTCTTTTTTGGTTTAAGAACATCATCCGGTTGCTTTAAATCTTGTTCATCAGGAATTTCGTGTTCAGTATGTTCGTCAACATCTTGAGTTTCTTCAACTTTAACAGTTTCTATACTCTTTTTCTTTTTTGTTTTTTTCTCGGTGGGTTGTTTATCTTTTTGTTCATCAGTCGGCTGCTTTTGTTCGATTATTTGGCTTTCAGTCTCTGTCTTAATGACGTCTTTCTTTGGCATTTCAACTTCCTCTGGTCTCGTTTCGGGCTCATCAATATAATCCTGTGGGATAGTTTCCGGTTGCTTGATTTCAACACTTTCAGGTTTGTCTAGTACACTTTCATCTAGAACTTGTTTCGGTTTAACTTTCTTTTCTTTAACTTGTTCTGGTAATGGTTGCAACTTTTTATTTGATTCTGGTTCCTCAAAATCAGGCTGATCGACTTTGGTTTCCAAATCCTCGCTTGGTTTTTCTCTTTCGGGTGCTTTTGGTTTTTCTATGGTGAAATCAAATTCTTCGGGTTTTTCTAGTTCTATTTTGTCCAAATCTGGAATATCCACGATTTTAGCAGGCTTCTTTTTCAACTTAGCCGCTTCCTTAATATTTCTCGATAGTAGACCGTTTTGTCTTACACTACCCAAAAATGTTATAGCAGGTTTCAATTCTGCAGGAGGCCATTCTTTATTATACCTGATTCGACTTTTGAGTTGGACCTTGGGTAAAGAAACTGTTTTTAATTCTTGTTTGGGTTTCTGAACAGGTTTTTTTAATTTTAGTTTTGTAAACTGCGGGCCCTGAATTTCTTGAGCGTGTTGTGCTTCAGTCACTTTAACTTCTTCGATTTGCATGGGTACCGGTTTCAATTTTTTGGTAGGTTTTTGCTTTTCTGTTTCTTGGACTCGGGCATCTTGAGGTTTATCATCTGTTTCTTTTTTGATTTGAGGTTTGATTTTATGTGGCTTCTTCTTATCAGCTTTTTTGTCGGTATCTGCAAATATATAAATTTAAAATTATTTCTTTAAAATAACCTTGCTTTTACACATTTTTTTTAAAAATAGTGTTAAAACGCCGTGGTTTTTCTGCATTTTTTTTATTCCTAAGAAGATTATTTAAATTTTAAATTAATATGATAAGGTCCATACACGAACTTCACATGGAGTAGTCGTTGTTTTTCAGCGGTTTAAGCATATAAAAGCATTGTATTGAGAACAAATAAATAAAACAATATTATACGTAGTCACTGCTAGTCTAAAATTTTCATATTAGTATGACTTAATTTTTGTATTAATTGCCATGTTAATAGTTTAAGAACAATTAAGTTTGCATTTATATGCATGTACACATGTGACAAATATAAGTACTGTTTATATTAAGTCTGATAAATATAGCATGTCTGATTAATTTATTTTTGTGGTCAAACAATAACAACGGATCGGGGTTTACTTGAAATAACATACAACACTAAGGTAGGTAGCATAAAAAAACAACACTTCTATATTACCTTCAAGTTAGTTACCGTTCTTTCCAAAAACAGTCTTTTCAATCAATTTCAATTTAAAATACCCGTAAATGCTTGGACTTTTAAGATCATGATGAGAATGAATGAAATTGAAATCATTTTATAAATACGCTATCTAATTATGCACGTTTATTTTAGTGGCATTTCATTATACTAACCCTATGGACTCCTGTCTGAAATAAAAGTTTTATATTCTATTCTAACAATATAACATGATGCCTATTTTTCCCTATTTTTTTTTCTATATTCCAATTTTTTATTTTGAGGTTTGGTGTAGCTATAGTACATCCACATATCACCAGAGAGCGAGTTTATTGTCATCAATAAGACCGAAATTCAGACACCAGGCTGCTACTGCGAAATTCCTGGTGGATCCAGGATCTCACGCTATGCACAGCTTTTGCGACCACTAGACTAATGAAGCAATTTCGATAGCTAAAAGTATTTTTAAACGAAATATCAGTAGTGGTAATGCTTTCTGTTTCTTAAAGCGCTTATCCACCTTTCAGTTTTTCTTAGCACTACCAGACCATTATTTTATCTGATTGCAACATTTTAAATCCATATGATAAAATAATAAATGATAAATACAGTACACAATTTCGTTCAGCGTTAAGTTTTGAGGTAGCCAGCTACTGTTGAAACAACGTACTAAAGTCAGATTCCTGTAAGATTGAAAGAAAGTACAAAATAATAAAATGTTCGTCATTATGTCACATTTTTTACACAGATGGTCCGTAACAAAAAATTATGCATTATTTCACTAAGCAAAATTAATTGTGTGGTTTATTTTTTACCTTTGGTGACGTGCAAACATTGTGTTTACCTGTAACGCATTTTTAAAACCCTCCTTGGCTATTTCACACGCGCTAACTGGTGTGGGTAAGAATTTGAGTGGTGTGATAGTGTCATGTGTAAGTTCCTCTGTTTTGTGTACAGTGATAATAGGTATAGTGTCTTGTGTTTCAGTTGTGATGTGTGTAGTTTCAACCCTAGGACCTACCTTAATTTTTATTGTGCGTTTAGTGACTTTCTTTTTAATTTTCTTACCGTCTGGCGCTACGAACTCCTCGACAGTTGACTTCTTGGGTAATTCAACAACTTGTACGGGCTCGGTATCTTCAACGTCTTCAGGTTTTTCTTCAGTTACGGTCAAAGTTGTTATGGGAGTTTCGTCATCTTTTTCGTTATTTGTTATTTCTGTGACTTCTTGTTTAGGTCCCTTTTTCTTCTTGATAACACGTTTTGTTGTCTTGGTGGTGTTGACTTCACCTGTTGCCGTACGCATCTGATTAACTTGAACCGACTCAGGTTCTTCCTCGACTACTTTAGCGTTTACTGGTGTTGGTAAGGATATGAGTGGTATAGTAGTGTCATGTGTAAGTTCGTCAGTTTTGTGTACCGTGACATTAGGTTCTGTATCATCTATGTGCTCAGTTGTGATGTGTGTGGTTACGACCCTAGGACCTACCTTCTTTTTGATTGTGCGCTTAGTGACTTTCTTTTGAGTTTTCTTACCGTCTGGCGCTACGAACTCCTCGACAGTAGTCTCCTCGGGTAATTCAACGATTTCAACTGGCTCGGTATCTTCAACGTCTTCAGGTTTTTCTTCAGTAACTGTCACAGTTGTTATGGGAACTTCGTCATCTTTTTCGATAGTGGTTATTTCCGTGACTTCTTGTGTTGGCCCTCTCTTCTTTTTGATGACACGTTTTGTCGTTTTGACGGTATTAATATCTCCGGTTTCGGTGCGCACTTGTGTAACTTGTACAGTCTCGGGTGCTTCCTCGACCGGCTTAGCTTTTTCTGGTTTGTGTAAGTCTTCAAGGGGTGTAGTGGTGTCGTCAATGATTTCCTCTGTTTTGTGTACTGTGACAATGGGTCGCGTGTCATCTGTGTGTTCAGTTGTGATGTGTGTAGTTTCAATCCTAGGACCTACCTTCTTTTTTATTGTGCGTTTAGTGACTTTCTTTTGAGTTTTCTTACCGTCTGGCGCTACGGACTCCTCGACAGTATACTCCTCAGGTAATTCAACAACTTCAACGGGCTCGGTATCTTCGACGTCTTCAGATTTCTCCTCAGTTACGGACACAGTAATTATGGGAGCTTCGTCATCTTTTTCGATGGTTGTTATTTCTGTAACTTCTTGTTTAGGTCCCTTTTTGTTCTTGATGACCCGTTTTGTTGTCTTGATGGTATTGACTTCACCTATTGCCGTACGCACCTGATTAACTTGAACCGACTCAGGTTCTTCCTCGACTACTTTAGCGTTTACTGGTGTTGGTAAGGATGTGAGTGGTGTGGTAGTGTCATGTGTGAGTTCGTCTGTTTTGTATACAGTGATAATAGGTATTGTGTCATCTGTGTGTTCAGTTGTGATGTGTGTAGTTTCAACCCTAGGACCTACCTTCTTTTTTATTGTGCGCTTAGTGACTTTCTTTTGAGTTTTCTTACCGTCTGGCGCTACGAACTCCTCGACAGTAGTCTCCTCGGGTAATTCAACGATTTCAACTGGCTCGGTATCTTCAACGTCTTCAGGTTTTTCTTCAGTAACTGTCACAGTTGTTATGGGAACTTCGTCATCTTTTTCGATAGTGGTTATTTCCGTGACTTCTTGTGTTGGCCCTCTCTTCTTTTTGATGACACGTTTTGTCGTTTTGACGTTATAAATATCTCCGGTTTCGGTGCGCACTTGTGTAACTTGTACAGTCTCGGGTGCTTCCTCGACAGGCTTAGCTTTTTCTGGTTTGTGTAAGTCTTCAAGGGGTGTAGTGGTGTCGTCAATGATTTCCTCTGTTTTGTGTACTGTGACAATGGGTCGCGTGTCATCTGTGTGTTCAGTTGTGATGTGTGTAGTTTCAATCCTAGGACCTACCTTCTTTTTTATTGTGCGTTTAGTGACTTTCTTTTGAGTTTTCTTACCGTCTGGCGCTACGGACTCCTCGACAGTAGACTCCTCGGGTAATTCAACAACTTCAACGGGCTCAGTATCTTCAACGTCTTCAGATTTCTCCTCAGTTACGGTTACAGTAGTAATGGGAGCTTCGTCATCTTTTTCGATGGTTGTTATTTCTGTAACTTCTTGTTTAGGTCCCTTTTTGTTCTTGATGACCCGTTTTGTTGTCTTGATGGTATTGACTTCACCTGTTGCCGTACGCACCTGATTTACTTGAACCGACTCAGGTTCTTCTTCGACTACTTTAGCGTTTACTGGTGTTGGTAAGGATGTGAGTGGTGTGGTAGTGTCATGTGTGAGTTCGTCTGTTTTGTGTACAGTGATAATAGGTATTGTGTCATCTGTGTGTTCAGTTGTGATGTGTGTAGTTTCAACCCTAGGACCTACCTTCTTTTTGATTGTGCGCTTAGTGACTTTCTTTTGAGTTTTCTTACCGTCTGGCGCTACGAACTCCTCGACAGTAGTCTCCTCGGGTAATTCAACGATTTCAACTGGCTCGGTATCTTCAACGTCTTCAGGTTTTTCTTCAGTAACTGTCACAGTTGTTATGGGAACTTCGTCATCTTTTTCGACAGTGGTTATTTCCGTGACTTCTTGTTTTGGCCCTCTCTTCTTTTTGATGACACGTTTTATTGTTTTGACGGTATTAATATCTCCGGTTTCGGTGCGCACTTGTGTAACTTGTACAGTCTCGGGTGCTTCCTCGACAGGCTTAGCTTTTTCTGGTTTGTGTAAGTCTTCAAGGGGTGTAGTGGTGTCGTCAATGATTTCCTCTGTTTTGTGTACTGTGACAATGGGTCGCGTGTCATCTGTGTGTTCAGTTGTGATGTGTGTTGTTTCAATCCTAGGACCTACCTTCTTTTTTATTGTGCGTTTAGTGACTTTCTTTTGAGTTTTCTTACCGTCTGGCGCTACGGACTCCTCGACAGTAGACTCCTCGGGTAATTCAACAACTTCAACGGGCTCAGTATCTTCAACGTCTTCAGATTTCTCCTCAGTTACGGTTACAGTAGTAATGGGAGCTTCGTCATCTTTTTCGATGGTTGTTATTTCTGTAACTTCTTGTTTAGGTCCCTTTTTGTTCTTGATGACCCGTTTTGTTGTCTTGATGGTATTGACTTCACCTGTTGCCGTACGCACCTGATTTACTTGAACCGACTCAGGTTCTTCTTCGACTACTTTAGCGTTTACTGGTGTTGGTAAGGATGTGAGTGGTGTGGTAGTGTCATGTGTGAGTTCGTCTGTTTTGTGTACAGTGATAATAGGTATTGTGTCATCTGTGTGTTCAGTTGTGATGTGTGTAGTTTCAACCCTAGGACCTACCTTCTTTTTGATTGTGCGCTTAGTGACTTTCTTTTGAGTTTTCTTACCGTCTGGCGCTACGAACTCCTCGACAGTAGTCTCCTCGGGTAATTCAACGATTTCAACTGGTTCGGTATCTTCAACGTCTTCAGGTTTTTCTTCAGTAACTGTCACAGTTGTTATGGGAACTTCGTCATCTTTTTCGATAGTGGTTATTTCCGTGACTTCTTGTGTTGGCCCTCTCTTCTTTTTGATGACACGTTTTGTCGTTTTGACGGTATTAATATCTCCGGTTTCGGTGCGCACTTGTGTAACTTGTACAGTCTCGGGTGCTTCCTCGACCGGCTTAGCTTTTTCTGGTTTGTGTAAGTCTTCAAGGGGTGTAGTGGTGTCGTCAATGATTTCCTCTGTTTTGTGTACTGTGACAATGGGTCGCATGTCATCTGTGTGTTCAGTTGTGATGTGTGTAGTTTCAATCCTAGGACCTACCTTCTTTTTTATTGTGCGTTTAGTGACTTTCTTTTGAGTTTTCTTACCGTCTGGCGCTACGGACTCCTCGACAGTATACTCCTCAGGTAATTCAACAACTTCAACGGGCTCGGTATCTTCGACGTCTTCAGATTTCTCCTCAGTTACGGACACAGTAGTTATGGGAGCTTCGTCATCTTTTTCGATGGTTGTTATTTCTGTAACTTCTTGTTTAGGTCCCTCTTTGTTCTTGATGACCCGTTTTGTTGTCTTGATGGTATTGACTTCACCTATTGCCGTACGCACCTGATTAACTTGAACCGACTCAGGTTCTTCCTCGACTACTTTAGCGTTTACTGGTGTTGGTAAGGATGTGAGTGGTGTGGTAGTGTCATGTGTGAGTTCGTCTGTTTTGTATACAGTGATAATAGGTATTGTGTCATCTGTGTGTTCAGTTGTGATGTGTGTAGTTTCAACCCTAGGACCTACCTTCTTTTTTATTGTGCGCTTAGTGACTTTCTTTTGAGTTTTCTTACCGTCTGGCGCTACGAACTCCTCGACAGTAGTCTCCTCGGGTAATTCAACGATTTCAACTGGCTCGGTATCTTCAACGTCTTCAGGTTTTTCTTCAGTAACTGTCACAGTTGTTATGGGAACTTCGTCATCTTTTTCGATAGTGGTTATTTCCGTGACTTCTTGTGTTGGCCCTCTCTTCTTTTTGATGACACGTTTTGTCGTTTTGACGTTATAAATATCTCCGGTTTCGGTGCGCACTTGTGTAACTTGTACAGTCTCGGGTGCTTCCTCGACAGGCTTAGCTTTTTCTGGTTTGTGTAAGTCTTCAAGGGGTGTAGTGGTGTCGTCAATGATTTCCTCTGTTTTGTGTACTGTGACAATGGGTCGCGTGTCATCTGTGTGTTCAGTTGTGATGTGTGTAGTTTCAATCCTAGGACCTACCTTCTTTTTTATTGTGCGTTTAGTGACTTTCTTTTGAGTTTTCTTACCGTCTGGCGCTACGGACTCCTCGACAGTAGACTCCTCGGGTAATTCAACAACTTCAACGGGCTCAGTATCTTCAACGTCTTCAGATTTCTCCTCAGTTACGGTTACAGTAGTAATGGGAGCTTCGTCATCTTTTTCGATGGTTGTTATTTCTGTAACTTCTTGTTTAGGTCCCTTTTTGTTCTTGATGACCCGTTTTGTTGTCTTGATGGTATTGACTTCACCTGTTGCCGTACGCACCTGATTTACTTGAACCGACTCAGGTTCTTCTTCGACTACTTTAGCGTTTACTGGTGTTGGTAAGGATGTGAGTGGTGTGGTAGTGTCATGTGTGAGTTCGTCTGTTTTGTGTACAGTGATAATAGGTATTGTGTCATCTGTGTGTTCAGTTGTGATGTGTGTAGTTTCAACCCTAGGACCTACCTTCTTTTTGATTGTGCGCTTAGTGACTTTCTTTTGAGTTTTCTTACCGTCTGGCGCTACGAACTCCTCGACAGTAGTCTCCTCGGGTAATTCAACGATTTCAACTGGCTCGGTATCTTCAACGTCTTCAGGTTTTTCTTCAGTAACTGTCACAGTTGTTATGGGAACTTCGTCATCTTTTTCGATAGTGGTTATTTCCGTGACTTCTTGTGTTGGCCCTCTCTTCTTTTTGATGACACGTTTTGTCGTTTTGACGGTATTAATATCTCCGGTTTCTGTGCGTACTTGTGTAACTTGTACCGTCTCCGGTGTTTCTTCAACAATTTGTGCTGTGTCTGATGTGTGTGAGTGTTCGTAAGGTGTGGTAGTGTTATCAACGATTTCCTCTGTTTTGTGTACTGTGATAATGGGTTGTGTGTCATCTGTGTGTTCAGTGGTTATTTGTGTAGTTTCAACTTTAGGACCTACCTTCTTTTTGATAACGCGTTTAGTAACCCTCTTTTGTGTTATCTTACCGTCTGGCGCTGTTGATTCCTCCACAATTGTCTCCTCGGGGAGTTCGACGATTTCAACTGGCTTGATGTCCTGTATTTCTTCAGGCGACTTTTCTTCAGTGACGGTAACAGTTGTGATCGGAGTTTCATCATCTTTTTCGATGGTTGTTATTTCCGTGACTTCTTGTTTTGGCCCTCTCTTCTTTTTGATGACACGTTTTGTCGTTTTGACGGTCTTAATATCTCCGGTTTCGGTGCGCACTTGTGTAACTTGTACGGTCTCGTGTGCTTCCTCGACAGGTTTAGCTTTTTCTGGTTTGTGTAAGTCTTCAAGGGTTGTAGTGGTGTTGTCAATGATTTCCTCTGTTTTGTGTACGGTGACAATGGGTTGTGTGTCATCTGTGTGTTCAGTTGTGATGTGTGTAGTTTCAACCCTAGGACCTACCTTCTTTTTTATTGTGCGTTTAGTGACTTTCTTTTGAGTTTTCTTACCGTCTGGCGCTACGAACTCCTCGACAGTAGTCTCGTCGGGTAATTCAACGATTTCAACGGGCTCGGTATCGTCAACGTCTTCAAGTTTTTCTTCAATAACGGTCACAGTTGTGATCGGAGCTTCATCATCTTTTTCGATTGTTGTTATTTCCGTGACTTCTTGTTTTGGTCCCTTTTTCTTCTTGATTGACCGTTTGGTGGTCTTGACAATATTGATATCACCTGTTTCATTGCGTACTTGTGTAACTTGTACCGTCTCCGGTGTTTCTTCAACAATTTGTGCTGTGTCTGATGTGTGTGAGTGTTCGAAAGGTGTGGTAGTGTTGTCAACGATTTCCTCTGTTTTGTGTACTGTGATAATGGGTTGTGTGTCATCTGTGTGTTCAGTGGTTATTTGTGTAGTTTCAACCTTAGGACCTACCTTCTTTTTGATAATGCGTTTGGTAACCTTCTTTTGTGTTATCTTACCGTCTGGCGCTGTTGATTCCTCCACAATGGTCTCCTCGGGGAGTTCGACGATTTCAACTGGCTTGATGTCCTGTATTTCTTCAGGCGACTTTTCTTCAGTGACGGTAACCGTTGTGATCGGAGTTTCATCATCTTTTTCGATGGTTGTTATTTCCGTGACTTCTTGTTTTGGTCCTCTCTTCTTTTTGATGACACGTTTTGTCGTTTTAACGGTCTTAATATCTCCGGTTTCGGTGTGCACTTGTGTAACTTGTACGGTCTCGGGTGCTTCCTCGACAGGTTTAGCTTTTTCTGGTTTGTGTAATTCTTCAAGGGGTGTAGTGGTGTCGTCAATGATTTCCTCTGTTTTGTGTACGGTGACAATGGGTTGTGTGTCATCTGTGTGTTCAGTTGTGATGTGTGTAGTTTCAACCCTAGGACCTACCTTCTTTTTTATTGTGCGTTTAGTGACTTTCTTTTGAGTTTTCTTACCGTCTGGCGCTACGAACTCCTCGACAGTAGTCTCCTCGGGTAATTCAACGATTTCAACGGGCTCGGTATCTTCAACGTCTTCAGGTTTTTCTTCAATAACGGTCACAGTGGTGATAGGAGCTTCATCATCTTTTTCGATTGTTATTATTTCCGTGACTTCTTGTTTTGGTCCCTTTTTCTTCTTGATTGACCGTTTGGTGGTCTTGACAGTCTTGACATCACCTGTTTCAGTGCGTACTTGTGTAACTTGTACCGTCTCCGGTGTTTCTTCAACAATTTGTGCTGTGTCTGGTGTGTGTGAGTGTTCGAATGGTGTGGTCGTGTTGTCAACGATTTCCTCTGTTTTGTGTACTGTGATAATGGGTGGTGTGTCATTTGTGTGTTCAGTGATTATTTGTGTAGTTTCAACCTTAGGACCTACCTTCTTTTTGATAATGCGTTTAGTCACTCTCTTCTGTGTTATCTTACCATCTGGCGCTGAAGATTCCTCGACAGTTATCTCCTCAGGGAGTTCGACTATTTCAACTGGCTCGATATCCTGTATTTCTTCAGGCGACTTTTCTTCGGTGACGGTAACAGTTGTGGCCGGAGCTTCGTCATCTTTTTCAATGGTTGTGATCTCCGTAACTTCTTGTTTTGGTCCCCTCTTCTTTTTGATGACACGTTTTGTAGTCTTGACGGTCTTAATATCTCCGGTTTCAGTGCGTACTTGTGTTACTTGTACCGTTTCGGGCGCTTCCTCAATAAGCTTAGCTTTGTCTGGTTTGTGTAAGTGTTCGAGCGGTGTGGTAGTGTCGTCAACGATTTCCTCTGTTTTGTGTACTGTGACAATGGGTTGTGTACCGTCTGTTTGTTCAGTTGTTATTTCTGTAGTCTCGACCTTAGGACCTACCTTCTTTTTGATGATTCTCTTTGTGATTGTCTTGTGTTTGGTCTTACCATCAGGCGCCGTTGATTCCTCGACAGTGGTTTCCTCGGGTAGTTCAACGATTTCAACTGGCTTGATGTCCTGTATTTCTTCAGGCGTCTTTTCTTCAGTGACGGTAACGGTTGTGATCGGAGCTTCATTATCTTTTTCGATGGTTGTTATTTCCGTGACTTCTTGTTTTGGTCCCTTTATCTTCTTGATCAACCGTTTGGTCGTCTTGACAGTCTTGACATCACCTGTTTCAGTGCGCACTTGTATAACTTCTACCGTCTCCGGTGTCTCCTCAACAATTTGTGCTGTGTCTGGTGTGTGTGAGTGTTCGAAAGGTGTGGTAATGTCGTCAACGATTTCCTCTGTTTTATGTACTGTGATAATGGGTTGTGTGTCATCTGTGTGTTCAGTTGTTATTTGTGTTGTTTCAACCTTAGGACCTACCTTCTTTTTGATAATACGTTTTGTAACTTTCTTATGAGTTTTCTTACCGTCTGGCGCCATAGATTCCTCGACAGTGATCTCCTCGGGGAGTTCGATGATTTCAACTGGCTTGATGTCCTGTATTTCTTCAGGCGTCTTTTCTTCAGTGACGGTAACGGTTGTGATCGGAGCTTCATTATCTTTTTCGATGGTTGTTATTTCCGTGACTTCTTGGTTTGGTCCCTTTTTCTTCTTGATCAACCGTTTGGTCGTCTTGACAGTCTTGACATCACCTGTTTCAGTGCGCACTTGTGTAACTTCTACCGTCTCCGGTGTCTCCTCAACAATTTGTGCTGTGTCTGTTGTGTGTGTGTGTTCGAAAGGTGTGGTAATGTCGTCAACGATTTCCTCTGTTTTATGTACTGTGATAGTGGGTTGTGTGTCATCTGTGTGTTCAGTTGTTATTTGTGTTGTTTCAACCTTAGGACCTACCTTCTTTTTGATAATGCGTTTAGTCACTTTCTTTTGTGTTATCTTACCGTCTGGTGCCGTAGACTCTTCAACGGTGGTTTCCTCGGGTAGTTCAACGATTTCAACTGGCGTGACGTCCTCGGGTTCTTCAGGAGACTTTTCTTCGGTGACGATAACAGTTGTGATCGGAGCTTCATCATCTCTTTCGATTGTTGTGATCTCCGTTACTTCTTGTTTTGGTCCTCTCTTCTTCTTGATGATACGTTTTGTCGTTTTGACGGACTTTATGTCCCCGGATTCAGTGCGGACTTGCGTAATTTGTACCGTTTCGGGTGCTTCCTCAACAGGTTTAGCTTTGTCTGGTTTGTGTAAGTCTTCGAGGGGTGTGGTGGTGTCGTCAACGAATTCCTCTGTTTTGTGTACTGTGACAATAGGTTGTGTGTCATCTGTGTGTTCAGTTGTGATTTGTGTTGTTTCAACCTTAGGACCTACCTTCTTTTTGATAATGCGTTTAGTCACTTTCTTTTGTGTTATCTTACCGTCTGGTGCCGTAGACTCTTCAACGGTGGTTTCCTCGGGGAGTTCAACGATTTCAACTGGCTTGACGTCCTCTGGTTCTTCAGGCGACTTTTCTTCGGTGACGGTAACAGTTGTGATCGGAGCTTCATCATCTTTTTCGATTGTTGTGATCTCCGTAACTTCTTGTTTTGGTCCTCTCTTCTTCTTGATGATACGTTTTGTCGTTTTGACGGACTTTATGTCCCCGGATTCAGTGCGGACTTGCGTAATTTGTACCGTTTCGGGTGCTTTCTCAACAGGTTTAGCTTTGTCTGGTTTGTGTAAGTCTTCCAGGGGTGTGGTGGTGTCGTCAACGAATTCCTCTGTTTTGTGTACTGTGACAATAGGTTGTGTGTCATCTGTGTGTTCAGTTGTGATTTGTGTTGTTTCAACTTTAGGACCTACCTTCTTTTTGATAATGCGTTTAGTCACTTTCTTTTGTGTTATCTTACCGTCTGGTGCCGTAGACTCTTCAACGGTGGTTTCCTCGGGGAGTTCAACGATTTCAACTGGCTTGATGTCCTCTGGTTCTTCAGGCGACTTTTCTTCGGTGACGGTGACAGTTGTGATCGGAGCTTCATCATCCTTTTCGATTGTTGTGATCTCCGTTACTTCTTGTTTTGGTCCTCTCTTCTTCTTGATGATACGTTTTGTCGTTTTGACGGACTTTATGTCCCCGGATTCAGTGCGGACTTGCGTAATTTGTACCGTTTCGGGTGCTTCCTCAACAGGTTTAGCTTTGTCTGGTTTGTGTAAGTCTTCGAGGGGTGTGGTGGTGTCGTCAACGAATTCCTCTGTTTTGTGTACTGTGACAATAGGTTGTGTGTCATCTGTGTGTTCAGTTGTGATTTGTGTTGTTTCAACTTTAGGACCTACCTTCTTTTTGATAATGCGTTTAGTCACTTTCTTTTGTGTTATCTTACCGTCTGGTGCCGTAGACTCTTCAACGGTGGTTTCCTCGGGGAGTTCAACGATTTCAACTGGCTTGACGTCCTCTGGTTCTTCAGGCGACTTTTCTTCGGTGACGGTAACAGTTGTGATCGGAGCTTCATCATCTTTTTCGATTGTTGTGATCTCCGTAACTTCTTGTTTTGGTCCTCTCTTCTTCTTGATGATACGTTTTGTCGTTTTGACGGACTTTATGTCCCCGGAGTCAGTGCGGACTTGCGTAATTTGTACCGTTTCGGGTGCTTCCTCAACAGGTTTAGCTTTGTCTGGTTTGTGTAAGTCTTCGAGGGGTGTGGTGGTGTCGTCAACGAATTCCTCTGTTTTGTGTACTGTGACAATAGGTTGTGTGTCATCTGTGTGTTCAGTTGTGATTTGTGTTGTTTCAACTTTAGGACCTACCTTCTTTTTGATAATGCGTTTAGTCACTTTCTTTTGTGTTATCTTACCGTCTGGTGCCGTAGACTCTTCAACGGTGGTTTCCTCGGGTAGTTCAACGATTTCAACTGGCGTGACGTCCTCGGGTTCTTCAGGAGACTTTTCTTCGGTGACGGTAACAGTTTTGATCGGAGCTTCATCATCTCTTTCGATTGTTGTGATCTCCGTTACTTCTTGTTTTGGTCCTCTCTTCTTCTTGATGATACGTTTTGTCGTTTTGACGGACTTTATGTCCCCGGATTCAGTGCGGACTTGCGTAATTTGTACCGTTTCGGGTGCTTCCTCAACAGGTTTAGCTTTGTCTGGTTTGTGTAAGTCTTCGAGGGGTGTGGTGGTGTCGTCAACGAATTCCTCTGTTTTGTGTACTGTGACAATAGGTTGTGTGTCATCTGTGTGTTCAGTTGTGATTTGTGTTGTTTCAACCTTAGGACCTACCTTCTTTTTGATAATGCGTTTAGTCACTTTCTTTTGTGTTATCTTACCGTCTGGTGCCGTAGACTCTTCAACGGTGGTTTCCTCGGGGAGTTCAACGATTTCAACTGGCTTGACGTCCTCTGGTTCTTCAGGCGACTTTTCTTCGGTGACGGTAACAGTTGTGATCGGAGCTTCATCATCTTTTTCGATTGTTGTGATCTCCGTAACTTCTTGTTTTGGTCCTCTCTTCTTCTTGATGATACGTTTTGTCGTTTTGACGGACTTTATGTCCCCGGATTCAGTGCGGACTTGCGTAATTTGTACCGTTTCGGGTGCTTCCTCAACAGGTTTAGCTTTGTCTGGTTTGTGTAAGTCTTCCAGGGGTGTGGTGGTGTCGTCAACGAATTCCTCTGTTTTGTGTACTGTGACAATAGGTTGTGTGTCATCTGTGTGTTCAGTTGTGATTTGTGTTGTTTCAACTTTAGGACCTACCTTCTTTTTGATAATGCGTTTAGTCACTTTCTTTTGTGTTATCTTACCGTCTGGTGCCGTAGACTCTTCAACGGTGGTTTCCTCGGGGAGTTCAACGATTTCAACTGGCTTGATGTCCTCTGGTTCTTCAGGCGACTTTTCTTCGGTGACGGTGACAGTTGTGATCGGAGCTTCATCATCCTTTTCGATTGTTGTGATCTCCGTTACTTCTTGTTTTGGTCCTCTCTTCTTCTTGATGATACGTTTTGTCGTTTTGACGGACTTTATGTCCCCGGATTCAGTGCGGACTTGCGTAATTTGTACCGTTTCGGGTGCTTCCTCAACAGGTTTAGCTTTGTCTGGTTTGTGTAAGTCTTCGAGGGGTGTGGTGGTGTCGTCAACGAATTCCTCTGTTTTGTGTACTGTGACAATAGGTTGTGTGTCATCTGTGTGTTCAGTTGTGATTTGTGTTGTTTCAACCTTAGGACCTACCTTCTTTTTGATAATGCGTTTAGTCACTTTCTTTTGTGTTATCTTACCGTCTGGTGCCGTAGACTCTTCAACGGTGGTTTCCTCGGGGAGTTCAACGATTTCAACTGGCTTGACGTCCGCTGGTTCTTCAGGCGACTTTTCTTCGGTGACGGTAACAGTTGTGATCGGAGCTTCATCATCTTTTTCGATTGTTGTGATCTCCGTAACTTCTTGTTTTGGTCCTCTCTTCTTCTTGATGATACGTTTTGTCGTTTTGACGGACTTTATGTCCCCGGATTCAGTGCGGACTTGCGTAATTTGTACCGTTTCGGGTGCTTCCTCAACAGGTTTAGCTTTGTCTGGTTTGTGTAAGTCTTCGAGGGGTGTGGTGGTGTCGTCAACGAATTCCTCTGTTTTGTGTACTGTGACAATAGGTTGTGTGTCATCTGTGTGTTCAGTGGTGATTTGTGTTGTTTCAACTTTAGGACCTACCTTCTTTTTGATAATGCGTTTAGTCACTTTCTTTTGTGTTATCTTACCGTCTGGTGCCGTAGACTCTTCAACGGTGGTTTCCTCGGGGAGTTCAACGATTTCAACTGGCTTGATGTCCTCTGGTTCTTCAGGCGACTTTTCTTCGGTGACGGTGACAGTTGTGATCGGAGCTTCATCATCCTTTTCGATTGTTGTGATCTCCGTTACTTCTTGTTTTGGTCCTCTCTTCTTCTTGATGACACGTTTTGTCGTTTTGATGGACTTAATGTCCCCGGTTTCGGTGCGCACTTGTGTAACTTGTACCGTTTCGGGTGCTTCCTCAACAGGTTTAGCTTTGTCTGGTTTGTGTAAGTCTTCGAGGGGTGTGGTGGTGTCGTCAACGAATTCCTCTGTTTTGTGTACTGTGACAATAGGTTGTGTGTCATCTGTGTGTTCAGTTGTGATTTGTGTTGTTTCAACCTTAGGACCTACCTTCTTTTTGATAATGCGTTTAGTCACTTTCTTTTGTGTTATCTTACCGTCTGGTGCCGTAGACTCTTCAACGGTGGTTTCCTCGGGGAGTTCAACGATTTCAACTGGCTTGACGTCCTCTGGTTCTTCAGGCGACTTTTCTTCGGTGACGGTAACAGTTGTGATCGGAGCTTCATCATCTTTTTCGATTGTTGTGATCTCCGTAACTTCTTGTTTTGGTCCTCTCTTCTTCTTGATGATACGTTTTGTCGTTTTGACGGACTTTATGTCCCCGGATTCAGTGCGGACTTGCGTAATTTGTACCGTTTCGGGTGCTTCCTCAACAGGTTTAGCTTTGTCTGGTTTGTGTAAGTCTTCCAGGGGTGTGGTGGTGTCGTCAACGAATTCCTCTGTTTTGTGTACTGTGACAATAGGTTGTGTGTCATCTGTGTGTTCAGTTGTGATTTGTGTTGTTTCAACTTTAGGACCTACCTTCTTTTTGATAATGCGTTTAGTCACTTTCTTTTGTGTTATCTTACCGTCTGGTGCCGTAGACTCTTCAACGGTGGTTTCCTCGGGGAGTTCAACGATTTCAACTGGCTTGATGTCCTCTGGTTCTTCAGGCGACTTTTCTTCGGTGACGGTGACAGTTGTGATCGGAGCTTCATCATCCTTTTCGATTGTTGTGATCTCCGTTACTTCTTGTTTTGGTCCTCTCTTCTTCTTGATGATACGTTTTGTCGTTTTGACGGACTTTATGTCCCCGGATTCAGTGCGGACTTGCGTAATTTGTACCGTTTCGGGTGCTTCCTCAACAGGTTTAGCTTTGTCTGGTTTGTGTAAGTCTTCGAGAGGTGTGGTGGTGTCGTCAACGAATTCCTCTGTTTGGTGTACTGTGACAATAGGTTGTGTGTCATCTGTGTGTTCAGTTGTGATTTGTGTTGTTTCAACTTTAGGACCTTCCTTCTTTTTGATAATGCGTTTAGTCACTTTCTTTTGTGTTATCTTACCGTCTGGTGCCGTAGACTCTTCAACGGTGGTTTCCTCGGGGAGTTCAACGATTTCAACTGGCTTGATGTCCTCAGGTTCTTCAGGCGACTTTTCTTCGGTGACGGTGACAGTTGTGATCGGAGCTTCATCATCCTTTTCGATTGTTGTGATCTCCGTTACTTCTTGTTTTGGTCCTCTCTTCTTCTTGATGATACGTTTTGTCGTTTTGACGGACTTTATGTCCCCGGATTCAGTGCGGACTTGCGTAATTTGTACCGTTTCGGGTGCTTCCTCAACAGGTTTAGCTTTGTCTGGTTTGTGTATGTCTTCGAGAGGTGTGGTGGTGTCGTCAACGAATTCCTCCGTTTTGTGTACTGTGACAATAGGTTGTGTGTCATCTGTGTGTTCAGTTGTGATTTGTGTTGTTTCAACTTTAGGACCTACCTTCTTTTTGATAATGCGTTTAGTCACTTTCGTTTGTGTTATCTTACCGTCTGGTGCCGTAGACTCTTCAACGGTGGTTTCCTCAGGGAGTTCAACGATTTCAATTGGCTTGATGTCCTCTGGTTCTTCTGGCGACTTTTCTTCGGTGACGGTGACAGTTGTGATCGGAGCTTCATCATCCTTTTCGATTGTTGTGATCTCCGTTACTTCTTGTTTTGGTCCTCTCTTCTTCTTGATGATACGTTTTGTCGTCTTGACGGTCTTAATATCTCCGGTTTCGGTTCGCACTTGTGTCACTTCCACCGTCTCGGGTGCTTCCTCGACAGGTTTAGCTTTGTCTGGTTTGTGTAAGTCTTCGAGGGGTGTGGTGGTGTCGTCAACGAATTCCTCTGTTTTGAGTACTGTGACAATAGGTTGTGTGTCATCTGTGTGTTCAGTTGTGATTTGTGTTGTTTCAACTTTAGGACCTACCTTCTTTTTGATAATGCGTTTAGTCACTTTCTTTTGTGTTATCTTACCGTCTGGTGCCGTAGACTCTTCAACGGTGGTTTCCTCGGGGAGTTCAACGATTTCAACTGGCTTGACGTCCTCTGGTTCTTCAGGCGACTTTTCTTCGGTGACGGTAACAGTTGTGATCGGAGCTTCATCATCTTTTTCGATTGTTGTGATCTCCGTAACTTCTTGTTTTGGTCCTCTCTTCTTCTTGATGATACGTTTTGTCGTTTTGACGGACTTTATGTCCCCGGAGTCAGTGCGGACTTGCGTAATTTGTACCGTTTCGGGTGCTTCCTCAACAGGTTTAGCTTTGTCTGGTTTGTGTAAGTCTTCGAGGGGTGTGGTGGTGTCGTCAACGAATTCCTCTGTTTTGTGTACTGTGACAATAGGTTGTGTGTCATCTGTGTGTTCAGTTGTGATTTGTGTTGTTTCAACTTTAGGACCTACCTTCTTTTTGATAATGCGTTTAGTCACTTTCGTTTGTGTTATCTTACCGTCTGGCGCTGTAGATTCCTCGACAGTCGTTTCCTCGGGGAGTTCTACGATTTCAACTGGCTCGATGTCCTCGATTTCTTCAGGTGAATTTACTTCGGTGACGGTAACAGTTGTGATCGGAGCTTCATCTTCTTTTTCGATGGTTGTGATCTCCGTAACTTCTTGTTTTGGCCCTCTCTTCTTTTTGATGACACGTTTTGTCGTCTTGACGGTCTTAATATCTCCGGTTTCGGTTCGCACTTGTGTCACTTGCACCGTCTCGGGTGCTTCCTCGACAGGTTTAGCTTTGTCTGGTACGCGTAAGTCTTCGAGAGGTGTGGTGGTGTCGTCAATGATTTCCTCTGTTTTGTGTACTGTGACAATGGGTTGTGTATCGTCTGTTTGTTCAGTGGTAATTTCTGTCGTCTCGACCTTTGGACCTACCTTCTTTTTGATGATTCTCTTTGTGATTTTCGTGTGTTTAGTCTTACCATCTGGCGCCTTAGATTCCTCAAAAGTGGTTTCCTCGGGGAGTTCAACAATTTGCACTGGCTTGACGTCCTCGAGATCTTCAGGCGACTTTTCTTCGGTGACGGTAACAGTTGTGATTGGAGCTTCGTCATCTTTTTCGATGGTTGTGATCTCCGTTACTTCTTGTTTTGGTCCTCTCCTCTTCTTGATTACACGTTTTGTCGTTTTGACGGACTTGATGTCCCCGGTTTCGTCGCGCACTTGTGTAACTTGTACTGTCTCGGATGCTTCTTCGACAGGTTTAGCTTTGTCTGGCTTGTGTAAGTCTTCGAGAGGTGTGGTGGTGTCGTCAATGATTTCCTCTGTTTTGTGTACTGTGACAATGGGTTGTGTGTCATCTGTGTGTTCAGTTGTGATTTGTGTTGTTTCAACCTTAGGACCTACCTTCTTTTTGATAATGCGTTTAGTCACTTTCTTTTGTGTTATCTTACCGTCTGGTGCTGTAGACTCTTCAACGGTGGTTTCCTCGGGAAGTTCAACGATTTCAACTGGCTTGATTACCTCTGGTTCTTCAGGCGACTTTTCTTGGGTGACGGTGACAGTTGTGATCGGAGCTTCATCATCTTGTACGATTGTTGTGATCTCCGTTACTTCTTGTTTTGGTCCTCTCTTCTTCTTGATGACACGTTTTGTCGTTTTGATGGACTTAATGTCCCCGGTTTCTGTGCGCACTTGTGTAACTTGTACCGTCTCGGGTGCTTCCTCGACTGGTTTGGCTTTGTCTGGTTTGTGTAAGTCTTCAAGGGGTGTAGTGGTGTCGTCAATGATTTCCTCTGTTTTGTGTACGGTGACAATGGGTTGTGTGTCGTCTGTGTGTTCAGTTGTGATTTGTGTTGTTTCAACCTTAGGACCTACCTTCTTTTTGATAATGCGTTTAGTCACTTTCTTTTGTGTTTTCTTACCGTCTGGTGCCGTAGACTCTTCGACGGTGGTTTCCTCGGGAAGTTCAACGATTTCAACTGGCTTGATGTCCTCTTGTTCTTCAGTGACGGTAACAGTTGTGATCGGAGCTTCATCATCTTTTTCGATGGTTGTGATCTCCGTCACTTCTTGTTTTGGCCCTCTCTTCTTTTTGATGACACGTTTTGTCGTTTTGATGGACTTAATGTCCCCGGTTTCGGTGCGCACTTGTGTAACTTGTACTGTCTCAGGCGCTTCCTCGACAGGTTTAGCTCTGTCTGGTTTGTGCAAGTCTTCGAGAGGTGTGGTGGCATCGTCAACTAGTTCCTCTGTTTTGTGTACTGTGACAATGGGTTGTGTATCGTCTGTTTGTTCAGTGGTAATTTCTGTCGTCTCGACCTTCGGACCTACCTTCTTTTTAATTATTCTCTTCGTGATTTTTTTGTGTTTAGTCTTACCATCTGGGGCTGTAGATTCCTCAACAGTGGTCTCCTCGGGGAGTTCAACAACCTCAACTGGCTTTATGTCCTCTAGTTCTTCAGGCGACTTTTCTTCGGTGACGGTAACAGTGGTGATCGGAGCTTCGTCATCTTCTTCGATGGTTGTGATCTCGGTTACTTCTTGTTTTGGTCCTTTCTTCTTCTTGATGACACGTTTTGTCGTTTTGATGGACTTGATGTCTCCAGTTTCGGTGCGCACTTGTGTAACTTGTACTGTCTCGGGTGCTTCCTCGACAGGTTTAGCTCTGTCTGGTTTGTGTAAGTCTTCGAGAGGTGTGGTGGTGTCGTCAACTAGTTCCTCTGTTTTGTGTACTGTGACAATGGGTTGTGTATCGTCTGTTTGTTCAGTGGTAATTTCTGTCGTCTCGACCTTTGGACCTACCTTCTTTTTGATGATTCTCTTAGTGATTTTCTTGTGTTTAGTCTTACCATCTGGTGCCGTAGACTCTTCGACAGTAGTCTCTTCGGGTAGTTCGATGATTTCAACTGGCTTGACGTCCTCGTGTTCTTCAGGCGACTTCTCTTCGGTGACGGTAACAGTGGTGATCGGAGATTCGTCGTCCTGTTCGATCGTTGTGATCTCCGTTACTTCTTGTTTTGGTCCTCTCTTCTTCTTGATGACACGTTTTGTCGTTTTGACGGACTTGATATCCCCGGTTTCGGTGCGCACTTGTGTCACTTGTACTGTCTCGGGTGCTTCCTCGACTGGTCTAGCTCTGTCTGGTTTGTGTAAGTCTTCGAGAGGTGTGGTGGTGTCGTCAACTAGTTCCTCTGTTTTGTGTACTGTGACAATGGGTTGTGTATCGTCTGTTTGTTCAGTGGTAATTTCTGTCGTCTCGACCTTTGGACCTACCTTCTTTTTGATGATTCTCTTAGTGATTTTCTTGTGTTTAGTCTTACCATCTGGTGCCGTAGACTCTTCGACAGTAGTCTCTTCGGGTAGTTCGATGATTTCAACTGGCTTGACGTCCTCGTGTTCTTCAGGCGACTTCTCTTCGGTGACGGTAACAGTGGTGATCGGAGATTCGTCGTCCTGTTCGATCGTTGTGATCTCCGTTACTTCTTGTTTTGGTCCTCTCTTCTTCTTGATGACACGTTTTGTCGTTTTGACGGACTTGATATCCCCGGTTTCGGTGCGCACTTGTGTCACTTGTACTGTCTCGGGTGCTTCCTCGACTGGTCTAGCTCTGTCTGGTTTGTGTAAGTCTTCGAGAGGTGTGGTGGTGTCGTCAACTAGTTCCTCTGTTTTGTTTACTGTGACAATGGGTTGTGTATCATCTGTTTGTTCAGTGGTAATTTCTGTCGTCTCAACCTTTGGACCTACCTTCTTTTTGATGATTCGTTTTGTGATTTTCTTGTGTTTGGTCTTACCATCTGGTGCCGTAGACTCTTCGACAGTGGTCTCCTCGGGTAGTTCGATGATTTCAACTGGCTTTATGTCCTCTAGATCTTCAGGTGACTTTTCTTCGGTCACAGTAACAGTTGTGATTGGAGCTTCATCATCTTTTTCGATAGTTGTGATCTCCGTAACCTCTTGTTTTGGTCCTCTCTTCTTCTTGATCACACGTTTTGTCGTTTTGATGGACTTAATTTCCCCGGTCTCGGTGCGCACTTGTGTAACTTGTACCGTCTCGGGTGCTTCCTCGACAGGTTTGGCTTTGTCTGGCTTGTGTAAGTCTTCGAGAGGTGTGATTGTGTCGTCAACTAGTTCCTCTGTTTTGTGTACTGTGACAATGGGTTGTGTATCATCTGTTTGTTCAGTGGTAATTTCTGTCGTCTCGACCTTTGGACCTACCTTCTTTTTGATGATTCGTTTTGTGATTTTCTTGTGTTTAGTCTTACCATCTGGCGCTGTAGATTCCTCAACAGTGGTCTCCTCGGGTAGTTCAACAATTTCCACTGGCTTGACCTCCTCGAGTTCTTTAGGCGTCTTTTCTTCGGTGACGGTAACAGTTGTGATCGGAGCTTTATCATCTTCTTCGATGGTTGTGATCTCCGTTACTTCTTGTTTTGGTCCTCTCTTCTTCTTGATGACACGTTTTGTCGTTTTGATGGACTTGATGTCTCCGGTTTCGCTGCGCACTTGTGTAACTTGTACTGTCTCGGGTGCTTCCTCGACAGGTTTAGCTTTTTCTGGTTTGTGTAAGTCTTCAAGGGGTGTAGTGGTGTCGTCAATGATTTCCTCTGTTTTGTGTACGGTGACAATGGGTTGTGTGTCATCTGTGTGTTCAGTTGTGATTTGTGTTGTTTCAACCTTAGGACCTACCTTCTTTTTGATAATGCGTTTAGTCACTTTCTTGTGTGTTTTCTTACCGTCTGGTGCCGTAGACTCTTCAACAGTGGTTTCCTCGGGGAATTCAACGATTTCAACTGGTTTTATGTCCTCTATAGTTTCAGGCGACTTTTCTTCGGTCACTGTCACAGTTGTGATTGGAGCTTCATCATCTTTTTCGATAGTTGTGATCTCCGTAACCTCTTGTTTTGGTCCTGTCTTCTTCTTGATCACACGTTTTGTCGTTTTGATGGACTTAATGTTCCCGGTTTCGGTGCGCACTTGTGTTATTTGTACCGTTTCTGGTGCTTCCTCGACAGGTTTGGCTTTGTCTGGCTTGTGTAAGTCTTCGAGAGGTGTGATTGTGTCGTCAACGAGTTCCTCTGTTTTGTGTACTGTGACAATGGGTTGTGTATCGTCTGTTTGTTCAGTGGTAATTTCTGTCGTCTCGACCTTTGGACCTACCTTCTTTTTGATGATTCGTTTTGTGATTTTCTTTTGTTTGGTCTTACCATCTGGTGCCGTAGATTCTTCGACAGTGGTTTCCTCTGGGAATTCAACGATTTCAACTGGTTTGATGTCTTCTAGAGGTTCAGGCGACTTTTCTTCGGTCACAGTAACAGTTGTGATTGGAGTTTCATCATCTTTTTCGATAGTTGTGATCTCCGTAACCTCTTGTTTTGGTCCTCTCTTCTTCTTGATCACACGTTTTGTCGTTTTGATGGACTTAATGTCCCCGGTTTCGGTGAGCACTTGTGTTATTTGTACCGTTTCTGGTGCTTCCTCGACAGGTTTGGCTTTGTCTGGCTTGTGTAAGTCTTCGAGAGGTGTGATTGTGTCGTCAACTAGTTCCTCTGTTTTGTGTACTGTGACAATGGGTTGTGTATCGTCTGTTTGTTCAGTGGTAATTTCTGTTGTCTCGACCTTTGGACCTACCTTCTTTTTGATGATTCGTTTTGTAATTTTCTTTTGTTTGGTCTTACCATCTGGTGCCGTAGACTCTTCGACAGTGGTTTCCTCTGGGAATTCAACGATTTCAACTGGTTTGATGTCTTCTAGAGGTTCAGGCGACTTTTCTTCGGTCACAGTAACAGTTGTGATTGGAGCTTCATCATCTTTCTCGATAGTTGTGATCTCCGTAACCTCTTGTTTTGGTCCTCTCTTCTTCTTGATCACACGTTTTGTCGTTTTGATGGACTTAATGTCCCCGGTTTCGGTGCGCACTTGTGTTATTTGTACCGTTTCTGGGGCTTCCTCGACAGGTTTGGCTTTGTCTGGCTTGTGTAAGTCTTCGAGAGGTGCGATTGTGTCGTCAACTAGTTCCTCTGTTTTGTGTACTGTGACAATAGGTTGTGCATCGTCTGTTTGTTCAGTGGTAATTTCTGTCGTCTCGACCTTTGGACCTACCTTCTTTTTGATGATTCGTTTTGTGATTTTCTTTTGTTTGGTCTTACCATCTGGTGCCGTAGACTCTTCGACAGTGGTTTCTTCGGGGAGTTCGACGATTTCAACTGACTTGATGTCCTCTGGTTCTTCAGGCGATTTTTCTTCGGTGACGGTGACAGTTGTGATCGGAGCTTCGTCGTCTTGTTCGATCGTTGTTATCTCCGTAACTTCTTGTTTAGGCCCTCTCTTCTTCTTGATGACACGTTTTGTCGTTTTGACGGACTTAATGTCCCCTGTTTTAGTGCGCACTTGCGTAACTTGTACCGTTTCTGGTGTTTCCTCGACAGTCTTAGCTTTGTCTGGCATGTGTAATTCTTCGAGAGGTGTGGTGGTCTCGTCAACGAATTCCTCTGTTTTGTGTACTGTGACAATGGGTTGTGTATCGTCTGTTTGTTCAGTGGTAATTTCTGTCGTCTCGACCTTTGGACCTACCTTCTTTTTGATGATTCTCTTAGTGATTTTCTTGTGTTTAGTCTTACCATCTGGTGCCGTAGATTCTTCGACTGTGGTTTCTTCGGGGAGTTCGACGATTTCAACTGGCTTGATTTCGTCTACATCTTCCGGCGACTTTTCTTCGGTGACGGTAACAGTGGTGATTGGAGCTTCATCGTCTCTTTCGATAGTTGTAATCTCCGTAACTTCATGTTTTGGTCCTCTCTTCTTCTTGATGAAACGTTTTGTCGTTTTGATGGACTTAATGTCCCCGGTTTCGCTGCGCACTTGTGTAACTTGTACCGTCTCGGGTGCTTCCTCGACAGGTTTGGCTTTGTCTGGTTTGTGTAAGTCTTCGAGAGATGTGGTAGTGTCGTCAACGAGTTCCTCTGTTTTGTGTACTGTTACAATGGGTTGTGTATCGTCTGTTTGTTCAGTGGTAATTTCTGTCGTCTCGACCTTTGGACCTACCTTCTTTTTGATGATTCTCTTAGTGATTTTCTTGTGTTTAGTCTTACCATCTGGTGCTGTAGATTCTTCGACAGTGGTTTCTTCCGGGAGTTCGACGATTTCAACTGACTTGATGTCCTCTGGTTCTTCAGGCGACTTTTCTTCGGTGACGGTGACAGTTGTGATCGGAGCTTCATCATCCTTTTCGATTGTTGTGATCTCCGTTACTTCTTGTTTTGGTCCTCTCTTCTTCTTGATGACACGTTTTGTCGTTTTGATGGACTTAATGTCCCCGGTTTCGGTGCGCACTTGTGTAACTTGTACCGTCTCGGGTGCTTCCTCGACAGGTTTGGCTTTGTCTGGTTTGTGTAAGTCTTCGAGAGATGTGGTAGTGTCGTCAACGAGTTCCTCTGTTTTGTGTACTGTTACAATGGGTTGTGTATCGTCTGTTTGTTCAGTGGTAATTTCTGTCGTCTCGACCTTTGGACCTACCTTCTTTTTGATGATTCTCTTAGTGATTTTCTTGTGTTTAGTCTTACCATCTGGTGCTGTAGATTCTTCGACAGTGGTTTCTTCCGGGAGTTCGACGATTTCAACTGGCTTGATCTCGTCCATATCTTCAGGCGACTTTTCTTCGGTCACGGTAACAGTTGTTGTCGGAGCTTCATCATCTCTTTCGATAGTTGTAATCTCCGTAACTTCTTGTTTTGGTCCTTTCTTCTTCTTGATGACACGTTTTGTCGTTTTGATGGACTTAATGTCCCCGGTTTCGGTGTGCACTTCTGTAACTTGTACCGTCTCGGGTGCTTCCTCAACAGGTTTAGCTTTGTCTGGTTTGTGTAAGTCTTCGAGAGGTGTTGTGGTTTCGTCAACTAGTTCCTCTGTTTTGTGTACTGTTACAATGGGTTGTGTATCGTCTGTTTGTTCAGTGGTAATTTCTGTCGTCTCGACCTTTGGACCTACCTTCTTTTTGATGATTTTCTTAGTGATTTTCTTGTGTTTAGTCTTACCATCTGGCGCCGTAGATTCTTCAACCGTGGTCTCCTCGGGTAGTTCAACGATTTCAACGGGTTTTATGTCCTCTATTTCATCGGGCAACTTTTCTTCGGTGACGGTAACAGTTGTGATCGGAGCTTCGTCGTCTTGTTCGATCGTTGTGATCTCCGTAACTTCTTGTTTAGGCCCTCTCTTCTTCTTGATGACACGTTTTGTCGTTTTGACGGACTTAATGTCCCCTGTTTTAGTGCGCACTTGCGTAACTTGTACCGTTTCTGGTGTTTCCTCGACAGTCTTAGCTTTGTCTGGCATGTGTAAGTCTTCGAGAGGTGTGGTAGTGTCGTCAACGAGTTCCTCTGTTTTGTGTACTGTTACAATGGGTTGTGTATCGTCTGTTTGTTCAGTAGTAATTTCTGTCGTCTCGACCTTTGGACCTACCTTCTTTTTGATGATTCTCTTAGTGATTTTCTTGTGTTTGGTCTTACCATCTGGTGCCGTAGACTCTTCGACAGTAGTCTCCTCGGGGAGTTCAAGAACTTCAATTGGCTTTATGTCCTCTATTTCTTCAGGCGACTTTTCTTCGGTGACGGTAACAGTTGTGATTGGAGCTTCGTCATCTTTTTCGATGGTTGTTATCTCCGTTACTTCTTGTTTTGGACCTCTCCTCTTCTTGATGACACGTTTTGTCGTTTTGACGGACTTGATGTCCCCAGTTTCGGTGCGCACTTGTGTAACTTGTACCGTCTCGGGTGCTTCCTCGACAGGTTTGGCTTTGTCTGGTTTGTGTAAGTCTTCGAGAGGTGTTGTGGTGTCGTCAACTATTTCCTCTGTTTTGTGTACTGTTACAATGGGTTGTGTATCGTCTGTTTGTTCAGTGGTAATTTCTGTCGTCTCGACCTTTGGACCTACCTTCTTTTTGATGATTCTCTTAGTGATTTTCTTGTGTTTAATCTTACCATCTGGCGCCGTAGATTCTTCGACACTAGTCTCCTCAGGTAGTTCAACGATTTCAACCGGTTTGATGTCCTCTATTTCTTCGGGCAACTTTTCTTCGGTGACGGTAACAGTTGTGATCGGAGCTTCGTCGTCTCGTTCGATCGTTGTGATCTCCGTAACTTCTTGTTTTGGACCTCTCTTCTTCTTGATGACTCGTTTAGTCGTTTTGACGGACTTAATGTCCCCGGTTTCGGCGCGCACTTGTGTTATTTGTACCGTTTCTGGTGTCTCCTCGACAGGTTTAGCTTTATCTGGTTTGTGTAAGTCTTCAAGAGGTGTGGTGGTGTCGTTAACCATTTCTTCTGTTTTGTATACTGTGACAATAGGTTGTGTATCGTCTGTTTGTTCAGTGGTAATTTCTGTAGTTTCGACCTTTGGACCTACCTTCTTTTTGATGATTCTCTTACTGATTTTCTTGTGTTTAGTCTTACCATCTGGCGCCGTAGATTCTTCGATAGTGGTCTCTTCGGGTAGTTCAACGATTTCAACAGGTTTGATGTCCTCTATTTCTTCCGGCAACTTTTCTTCGGTGACGGTAACAGTTGTGATCGGAGCCTCGTCGTCTTGTTCGATCGTTGTGATCTCCGTTACTTCCTGTTTTGGTCCTCTCTTCTTTTTGATGACACGTTTTGTCGTTTTGACGGACTTAATGTCCCCGGTTTCAGTGCGCACTTGCGTAACTTGTACCGTTTCTGGTGTTTCCTCGACAGGTTTAGCTTTGTCTGGTTTTTGTAAGTCTTCAAGAGGTGTGATGGTGTCGTCAGCAAATTCCTCTGTTTTATGTACTGTGACAATGGGTTGTGTATCGTCTGTTTGTTCAGTGGTAATTTCTGTCGTCTCGACCTTTGGACCTACCTTCTTTTTGATGATTCTCTTCGTGATTTTCTTGTGTTTAGTCTTACCATCTGGTGCCGTAGATTCTTCGACAGTGGTCTCCTCGGGTAGTTCAACGATTTCAACAGGTTTGATGTCCTCTATTTCTTCGGGCAACTTTTCTTCGGTGACGGTAACAGTTGTGATCGGAGCTTCGTCGTCTTGTTCGATCGTAGTGATCTCCGTAACTTCTTGTTTTGGTCCTCTCTTCTTCTTGATGACACGTTTCGTCGTTTTGACAGATTTAATGTCCCCTGTTTTAGTGCGCACTTGCGTAACCTTTACCGTTTCTGGTGTTTCCTCGACAGGTTTAGCTTTGTCTGGTTTGTGTAAGTCTTGGAGAGGTGTGGTAGTCTCGTCAACGAGTTCCTCTGTTTTATGTACTGTGACAATGGGTTGTGTATCGTCTGTTTGTTCAGTAGTAATTTCTGTCGTCTCGACCTTTGGACCTACCTTCTTTTTGATGATTCTCTTAGTGATTTTCTTGTGTTTGGTCTTACCATCTGGTGCCGTAGACTCTTCGACAGTAGTCTCCTCGGGGAGTTCAACAACTTCAACCGGCTTTATGTCCTCTAGTTCTTTAGGCGACTTTTCTTCGGTGACGGTTACAGTTGTGATCGGAGCTTCGTCATCTTTTTCGATAGTTGTTATTTCCGTAACTTCTTGTTTTTGTCCTTTCTTCTTCTTGATGACTCGTTTTGTCGTCTTGATGGACTTAATGTCACCGGTTGCAGTGTGCACTTGTGTTACTTGTACAGTCTCGGGTGCTTCCTCGACAGGTTTAGCTTTTTCTGTTTTGTGTAAGTCTTCAAGAGGTGTGGTGGTTTCGTCAACCATTTCTTCTGTTTTGTGTACCGTGACAATGGGTTGTGTATCGTCTGTTTGTTCAGTGGTAATTTCTGTCGTCTCGACCTTTGGTCCTACCTTCTTTTTGATGATTCTCTTAGTGATTTTCTTGTGTTTAGTCTTACCATCTGGTGCCGTAGACTCTTCGACAGTGGTCTCCTCGGGTAGTTCAACGATTTCAACAGGTTTGATGTCCTCTATTTCATCGGGCAACTTTTCTTCGGTGACGGTAACAGTTGTGATCGGAGCTTCGTCGTCTTGTTCGATTGTAGTGATCTCCGTAACTTCTTGTTTTGGTCCTCTCTTCTTCTTGATGACACGTTTCGTCGTTTTAACAGACTTAATGTCCCCTGTTTTAGTGCGCACTTGCGTAACTTGTACCGTTTCTGGTGTTTCCTCGACAGGTTTAGCTTTGTCTGGTTTGTGTAAGTCTTCGAGAGGTGTGGTAGTCTCGTCAACGAGTTCCTCTGTTTTATGTACTGTGACAATGGGTTGTGTATCGTCTGTTTGTTCAGTGGTAATTTCTGTCGTTTCGACCTTTGGACCTACCTTCTTTTTGATGATTCTTTTTGTGATTTTCTTGTGTTTAGTCTTACCATCTGGTGCCGTAGACTCTTCGACAGTGGTCTCCTCGGGGAGTTCAACAACCTCAACTGGCTTTATGTCCTCTAGTTCTTCAGGCGACTTTTCTTCGGTGACGGTAACAGTTGTGATTGGAGCTTCGTCATCTTTTTCGATCGTTGTGATTTCCGTAATTTCTTGTTTTGGACCTCTCTTCTTCTTAATGACTCGTTTTGTCGTTTTGACGGATTTAATTTCCCCGGTTTCGGTTCGCACTTGTGTTATTTGTACCGTCTCAGGAGCTTCCTCAACAGGTTTAGCTTTGTCTGGTTTGTGTAAGTCTTCAAGAGGTGTGGTGGTTTCGTCAACAATTTCCTCTGTTTTGAGTACCGTTACAATAGGTTGTGTATCGTCTGTTTGTTCAGTTGTGATTTCTGTAGTCTCGACCTTGGGACCTATTTTCTTTTTAATGATTCTCTTTGTGATTTTCTTGTGTTTGGGCTTACCATCTGCCGTCGTAGATTCCTCGACGGTGGTCTCCTCGGGTAGTTCGACGATTTGAACTGGCTTGATATCTTCTATTTCTTCAGGCGACTTTTCGTCGATGACGGTAACTGTTGTTTTCGGAACTTCGTCGCCTTTTTCATTTATTACAATGTCTTTTTTCAAGGAAACCTCTCTGACTTTAGATTTCTTTATTTTCTTTTTCTGTTGTTTTGGCTTTGAGTCTATTGTATCTTCGCCGGAGTCTTCTAAAAGTTCGAATATAACACTTGACTTTTCTTCATCGAGTAATTCTTCAATTTGAACCTGTGCTTGCATTTTGGGTATATGTAAAAACTCATCTGGCATTTCAATAGTACTTTTGTCGGTGACGTCAGTTTCGGATGCTTCATCTCCTTCATATTCTACAATATTTAAATCATTACTGATGTCCTTCGTAGGTTTCTTAGTATCGTCGTCTTCTAATGTTTCTTCTATTACTATATCGCCCTGTTCAGAATCGCCATGTCTTGTTCTCTTTTTCTTCCTTAGTATGGTTCTTTTGGTTTTAATTTGGATAGGTTCTGAATTTCCAGGTGCTTGTATAAACTTTGTTATTATTTCTTCACTTTCTTCTATATCAGATGATTTTGGTGAAGCGTGTGTTACCTCTGAAAATAGTGGTTTTTTATGTGAAAACAATTTTAATTGGGCGTGTTCCAAATAAGTATTTCGAAAAGTGTTTATATGCACGTATGACTGACCGAATACATTCTTAAAAAATATATATTTTAAATGTCTTATGTATTTGTCTAAGTAATGATTTTAGTGTATAAGGAAAAGTTTTTTTTTGTGGTGATCATAATGGCTTCCTATCTTTTGTTTATAGTCAGTGGCGTGCTGTCCGACGTTTCGCTGAATGCAACTGTGTAACAGGTAAGTAGTTAGTAAAATCTTCTCGTAGTTATAGTAAAAACTTATAAATGTACTTTTTTATGTAACAACAGTCAACGGTTTATTTTATGTCGCATTGATTAGATTTATTTCGATTTGCGAAATGTTACTTGAATCCGTTGTAGTTAACAAAAATCTAAGTTAAGTTAATAGACGCATACATTTACCACGGTGTGTGCAATCCTTGCGGACGCTTATTTTTAATAAACCACACGGGTACACAGTCATCGACTGTTTTAAATTAGTAGTACTGAAGAAGAAGAAGATGAAGTACAATAAAAAAAGCTGTTTCTGCCTTATTATTACAAAAAAGGAAGCTTATCTTTAGATCACTTTTGAACTTTGAAGACTAACTTTAGTTACTTTTATTAAGGTAAACTGACTTAGAAGATTTAGATCCGTATTACAGAAGGAAACTCAAACATTTAAATCAGTTTGAGACAAGTTTTAATGTTAAAAGGTTCGAAGTTGGCAATATACATCTCTGCTTGTTTTGAGGCTCGATTCAGCTGAGTATATGTAAATTGATTACATGAGCTTTTGCATTTTGTTATCTCTGAGAAGCGACACGTTTCTCGCCTGTCATGGAGGCTGTGTAATGGAAATTGAGTCGGCGGTCATTACCGTAGCACAGCCGGTCTTCTGTGGCCTATGTCTACACATTTCCAAGCCTCATTGCAAGGCTTGGAAATGTGTAGACTTAGGTCTCGACGTTGTGCTGTTTTGACAGATTTTGTATGGCAAATCTGTCAAAAACTCACAATGGCGAGACCATTGCAACGTTCGTTAAACTGTAGACTTGGCCTCCTGAAGGCCAATTCCCGTAATTAAAAACGTTCTAAATCTAGACGCAATCTCATCTCAGCGACAATCAATGTCAAAAACTTGTCAAAGATGTAGGATAATTAGAGGTATTTTTGACAGATTGAGACTCAGATCAGACTGTGAACATTCTTAAAATTACGGGAATAACCCGTACGTAAGTAAGATATTGAAAACATCATGATTCCAAAAAAAAGATAAAATTGTAAAAAATATGTGAATGAAGATTTTGACCTTGTTTTGTCAAATTACAATGAAAGAAAACGTTTAAGTCCAGTCGCCAAGTAGTTTTACTTTGCAAAACGTTGAAGGTTTTGTTTTAATGATTTGTTTACGAATAACTTGATCAGCTAAATTACGTTTTTGAATTTCCGTACCTCAAAAGAAACAACGGAACCCTTATAAGATCACTTGGTTGTCCCTCTGTTTTTCCGTCTATCAAGACCATTTTTATCAGGGACACGTAAGTTATCAAGTTGAAATTAATATCGAATACTCATGGCTCGAATCCCTCGAAGCAGTGAAAAAATCAAACTTCAAACAACAACAAAAAGTCAACGCAATCAAAAGATAAGGGCGTTTATGTTCCGTTTATGCCACATATGACACACATTTTGACACTCGCAAAGGAATCAGAACCTACTTTGTTCACGTTGACCTAGAATCATAAAATTGCGCGAGTCCGACTCGCACTTGACTGGTTTTTTTCTTCGTAAATAATTATATGAAATATTTTTTTACATTTTCTGGTAATGTGTGGCTCAATATCTCCTAAATCTACTCATTTAATTTTTAATGAATTTTTAATGTAGGAGATAATTTGTTGGTGATTTATGGTGATGGTATTTTTTTGATTGATTAGACACATGATTAGATCTCTTAGCGTAGAAATTTTTCATCTGTTATCATTACAAAAAAAATGTTATTTCATAGACAAGTGCAGTACCTACGCGGTCAAAATGTATGGAGAAGCATTTTTTTAAAAATAACCAACGAATAATTTCAACGTCCCTGCCAGTATAATAAGACCGAAATTGATTTAAAAAAAAAAAAGAATCTTTACAATCCAACGATTCGGAACTTTTGCTGGCGATCTGTACATACAATGCGCGTCATCGATACCGAAAATTATGCCAAATTATAAATTCCCTATTCTGAATCAAACAACAAGTTTCGGTTTACCCTTTTTAGTCTAATAAATGGCTTACACCGATGACGTAGGCCATTTAGTTGACAAGCACGAGTCTTAGGCAAGCAAAACATCGGATTTGTTGGAATTAAAGATGAGATGAACTAAAAAAAGAAAAACTAACTGGGTAGTCAACAAAATTTAACAATAAACAGGTACAGATGCATAACACGCTGACACTACTCTGTCTTATCAATGGTTTACAGGTATATTATTTATTAATTGGTGTCAGAATCTTGAATAATATTTTAAATAACTAACATTTATCTTATCTCAGCTCCGTAAGCAGTACGTAGACTGTTTTATCTATGCTGTTTTGGATTCAAATTATGTGCCACTGAAACCTTTGGGTTTGTTGACGGACACACTCGTTTCAAACCTGACCGTGGTTATAGGGTTTATTTATAATGCCACAGTTATAAGACACGCGAATATGGACTTTTTGCCGTTTATAACCTAAGGCATTTTGATGTCAATGGTCCACCATTAGTTTTCCCCAAGAAGTAGTACAGCATAACGGTTTTGCTTTCATAGTTTTTTAGATCGCTACCTACATTAAACAGGCCGAACAGTCTCCGCAGGCAAATGTGCATAATAAATAATAGACTTAAAAAATGATTGAAATGTTTAACTTACCGTGAATTTGAGATTCTTGTTCTGTGATTAAAATTCCAAGACGGTCCTCATCAGTCGTGGTAATTCTACTCTCCAATAACTTAGGTTTCTTTTCAGAGTACGGCACTGCTTGCTCATCGACAAATTCTGTAGAAACCTCAACTTCATTGGCGACTGTAAAAGTTTTTCTTATTTTTTGTGATTTCGGTTCAGGTAAATGTAATTCAGTTTCATGTTGAAGACTTTCACTGTCTGTAATTATTAGTGGCGTTACACTAGCTGTTGTAATTTTTGTAGTTTCAGTCTGTGTTTTTGGTGTTATTAAATCTTTAACTTGAGTTTCTGCTACGTTTTCAGTGCATTGTACGTGTGTTAATAATGTTATAGACTTTTCAGCCTTAGCAGATTTTATTTGGTCTATTCTGAAAGTGTCTTGTGAATCTTCTTGTGTAATTTCGTCAACAGTTATACTTTCTGTGGTATTCAAAGTTACTGATGCTTTTTCCAGAGGTGCTATTTGTTCAAAGTTTGAACTTATTTCACTTTCGTGTACAACTACAGAACTTTGGCTAATAGGTCGCATTTCAATGTGTTTTCCAGTAACGTTTACTTCTTCACGATCTACAGATTTTATCGATAAAATATTCTCACCGACAACAATTTCAGTTTGTTCAATTGGTTTCATTTCTAACAGTTGTTCCGTTGCTTCTTTGATTGATTCGGTAATGACAGTCATGTCCCATGGTGTTTCTTCCGTGAGATTTTCAGTTACAATGTAGGACTTGTGACCTTCAACATCTAAAGACGCGGTATTAATATCTGGTTTTAGGAAACTAGGTAAATCTTCAATTTTTTCGACAACATCTGGTTTAATGCTATATATTTCTTGATGGGGAATATGACTTTCATCTGCTTTTTCCACTTTTTGCTCATTTGGCTTATCAAAAGATTCTGGTTTTTCTCCTGCTATAATTTCAAATTGCTGAATTGATTTCATTTCAGTTAACGATTTTTCAGCGTTTTTATAGTTATCTTCACGGATCGATATTTCATCAGAAATTTCTTGTGCCACATTTTCAGAAGTAGTATAGCTTTTGTGTAGTTCGAGTCCGTATTGAATTTCACTTTCTGTGGGTTCAAAGTTGACATCAATACTTTGTAAGCTCTCGATTGGATGAGGTTGAATATTAATAACACCTATAAGAGTATCTTGCTTCTGTGAAGCCTTCTCATCTTTAGTAATTTCATCTTTTAAAATTTCAAATTCCTCCATAGGTACAGTTTCTGTGGTGGTGATGTGGTTAATAGGTTTTATATCCACTTTTTGTTTTCCGCTTATTGGAGCGATTTCATGTGGCATGTCTTGTTCTTTCTCTTCTTCAAAGGTATCTGTTATAGTAATATGTTGTTTAGGCTCCATCACAATACCAGGTACTTCTTGCTGTGGTGCTTTCTCTTGGGGTAGAGTAACTTCCGATTCTTTTAAAGTTATTTCCTCTATTTGAATTGGTAAATTAGTGATATATGTTTCTTCAACTTGCTTGAGTGAACTTATTTCTTTAGCATCCATCAGGTTTTCTGTCTCCGTTATTTCAACTTCCGTTACTGTAAGATGTTGACCTACTTCTAAGTTAACTGAAGGAATAAGTTCTTTTACTTTTTCAAAAGCCTTTAATTCTGTTGGTCTTTCTTCGTAATTAGTCTCTTGTACATGTAGTGGTTTCACAGCTTCTATAGTAATATCGCCGATTTCTGTTTTTTTATTGCTAGTCAAATCCATGTTTTCTTCGATTTCTGATACTTCTAATAATTCAGTATTTATGTGTTTATGTGTAGTTAAGCTTATATCGTTTGTTACGGCCTTTGGTATTTTATTTTCTTTTAACGCTTCTTCTTTTTCTGCTAATATATTTTCTGATATTTTTAAGCAATCCCTTGGCTCTACACTTACACCGACTTGAACTGATTTAATTTCATTAAGAGTCTCTAATATAACCTCTTTTTCACTTGAAACCGTTTCATTAACACCAATGCTTGCATGCACTGGCATATCAACCGTAGGTTTTATTGTTCTAGTCTCTGGTATTAACCCTTTTATTTGGAAAGCTTCTTCTTTATCAGAAGATGTAATTTGCGTTATGTTAACGTAATTTTTAGCTTGAAAACTTAAATTGACCGTCTCACCTTTAATCGGAGCCATTGTTTCTAATGATTTTTCTGATTCTGTAACAATTGTTTCCGTAATATCAACGGATTTTTGCTCTTCAATAACACCTGTGGATTTTCGTTCAGTAACCACATCTTTTTCATAAGCATCCTCGACTTCACAAACAAATGGTTGCATTTCTTCGATAGCTTCTTGCACTCCATGTGTTGTTGTCGCACTTGTAAATGTATTTTCAGGTGTATGAAAATCTTCAACGTCTTGACTGGTTAGCACTTCTGTACTTAGTATAGACTGTTTTTCACTAATTGAAGAATGAGCGGTTGTAGTGAAAGGTTCTGGTAGTTCACTGAGCGCATTCTCTTTTTCATTTGTTTGGATTTCTGTGATTTCTTTAGCTGTTGTTTCAATTATATTTTCGGTCGCTTTGTGTGAATCGGTTTTAGTATCTGTTAAACTCGTCTCCTTTTCACCGACTAATACTTCTGTCCTATGTATGTGTTTCTGTAGGTCATCACGAGTCAATGAAGCTTTTGATGTTTTGACAGTAGTATCCTCAAAGTCCTCAACATTACTAGAGACTATAACTTCAGTATCAATGGAACTACTATATGGAACATAGCCAACTGCAGCGTCATATGTTGCTTGTAATACTTGCGCGTCGAATTCCTTTTCTTTGTCAATAGTTTCAGTATAACTTGTTATGACAGCTTCAGTTTCAGTAATGTCTCCACTAATAGTAGATGTAGTCAGCGGCTGTTCATGTAACAAAGATTCACTTTCACCTAGTATTATTTCCATTTGCTCAAATGTATTTTTGAATATAGGAGTTATGTTTGAGTTTTGTAATACGATTTTCTCATCCTTGAACTCTTCAGGTATTTCACTTGTTATAATTTCTTCAGTATGAGCTGTTTTTCCATATATTTCATCAATTTTTGGTAATGCCTTTTTGTAATCCATTTTTAACTTATCGGTATCTTCCAAATTATCAGAATGTGAAATAACTTCTGAAGTTTCTAAACTTTGCTGGCAAATTATAGAGACCTCCGCTTGTTGGTTATCAGGTTCTTTTTTTGCTGATAATACATTTTCCTGTTCTATAGCTACTTTTTCGTCATACTGAGGTGCTTGCATTGTCGACAGAGATATAACTGGTTTTGTCAAATTATCCATCTCTTTCTTAACTAATTTTTCTTCCGAAGAATGGACCATGATTTCCTCTTGACAAATAGCTTCTGTTACTGTAGCTCCTTGTTTAGCATTCGCCCATGATAAATTATTCATACTTTCTATAACTTCCGGCGCGATTTCAGTTCTATTTTCTTCAATCAAAATAGCCTGATTAGAGTCAATGTTAAACGAAGCCAAAACTGTATTCGTTTTGAGATTAGTATCTAGTTCATTTTCTTTTTCGTTGTAATTGGTCGTGCTTACAATTAATTCGTTATGAGCAATATTTTGAATACTGGCTTTTTTTGGTGCATCTTTAATAATGTCATCCGTGTAACCGACACTGGAATCTACTGTTACTTCCGATAGTACAGCAACCGGCCGTCCAGTAATGTCTGTAGACGCTGTAAAGGTTTGTGGTAGTGTTGTAATATGATAATCACTTTCTTTTTCGTGCTGCAATATTTCCGTTACATTAAGACTTTCTTCAGTTGGTACTATCTCGGGATTTAGATACTTTAAATCAGGTTGAACATTATTTTGCAAAACAGATTGACTGTCTAAAGTTTCATTTTGAGATATTTGCAAAGGAATCAAATTATTAGAAACGATTTGTGCTTCTTCATAATTTGGAGTCAGCGTATCAAGATTTGAAAGAGTATCACGAGAGTTTACTTCCGAAACTACTGCAATTTTGCGATCTGAGTCTATATCCATCTTTGCAAATGTAGTTGGCTTTGGTTTATCGGATTCGAGATTTTGTTCACTTAGGCTTGTAACAACTTCCGTAATATTTAAACTTTCTTTACCAATAAAAACAGCTTCAGCTGCACTCTGCAATAAAATGTTTTCTTGCAGCTGTTGAAGTTGGTCCTCTACATTTGTTTGAAGAACTGTTATTTCTTTTTGTAAATCCCTTGTCTCCGACGCATTTTCAGACAAATTTGGTTGTTCGGCCATAAAATCAATTTGATCAGCTGTATTTACTTCTTCAGATAACGGAGTCTTCAAAGGATGGCTAGATGCTGACTGAGCATGCACAGTTTCAGGTATTTTATTTAATGTTAACTTATTTTCACATTCCGAAGATTCAGTTTCAGAAACATTTATTGATAAATTCGGAATTAGCGATGAAAGTACAACCTCGGGTTTTCTTGATTTATATTCTTCAGTAGATTCTTTGTCGTGTATAAGAGGATATGTGATAATTTTAGCACTAGAAGTAATAACGGTTTCCGTTGCAGAGTCTTCTATTGGCTTTTCTGATGTTTTGATATCGTCAGTAGAAGTCATTCCTAATGTCTCGGAAGTTATAAGTGGCTCAAATGCCTTAAAATCGAAATCAGCTTTAGCTGTTACTTTGTCATCTTTTAATACGAGATCTTTTTCACTTTCATGAACATTGACTTCATGTACAACATTTTTATCTAAAACTGATATTGCAATGTCAGCATGAGAACCAAGAGTGGATCTTGTTTCTTCCAACGTAGTCTCCGAATCTTGTACACTAGTTTCTAAATTAAATGTATGTTGCAGTTCATTGATACCGACGCTGGCATTTTTAAGAACTACGGTATCAGCTACAAATTCTGACTCCTTAATGTGCGATGTTGTGACTGTGTTATGCAGACCAGTATGCAACATTATGTCGTTACTAACTGAAACTTGGGCAGGCATTTCTTTTGCTGAAAATTCTCCTTCTTTTTCGTGTAGTTCTTCGATAGATATAACTAAACTATCTTTCGATGCAATGTCTATATTTGCTTCCTGCGCCGGCGGCAATTTAAGTGCTGATAGAATGCCTTCCCGTTCTTGAACGTTGTGCACTTCTGTTACAACTTGATTTGAAACGAGAACATCTTTACGTGCCATTTCGGTGGGCACAATCAACTCAGGATAATATTTTCCAGACTTATCTTCAACAAACACTTCACCAACTTGTATTGATTCTAATAAATTGAAATTAAGTTTAGAAGTTGCTGTTTTTTCAACGTTTACAGTTTCCACATCGCTTTCTTTCATTTCTTCATTTATCTCAAGAACATTTAGGCCCACCAAAGGTGAAAATGCAACAGTAGCATTTGATTTTTTCGTTGGTGACTCATGAAGTGGTGACTCATTCATAGATATCATTTCCTCGGATATCTTAAGTGCGTCTTTTAAAATCATAGTAGTTTTCGCATTTTCTGTGTGCTTTTCTTCTTTTTTGAAGTCTGACGTAGACATGTTAGCATGGATTTCCGTTGTTACAAATGATTCTGCAGGTACAATACCTTCGTTTGCAACATTTTCAGTAGTGCTTTTATTTATTTGGTAGTCATCTACAGAACTACTTATTTCGACTTCTGTTACTACTAAAGGCTCAATTTCGTTTACTGATGGTTTTATTGTTAATTTAGCATTTTCTTTAATTTGCAACTGTGATTCCTTTTCATGGACTTCTTGTACATCGGCGATTAAGGAATGATTTGTATCAAATTTCAGATTCGCTGTAACATCGGTAATTGTCTTATCAGAAAGAATATGGGTCACCTCGCTAGCAGGTACTATCTCAACCTTGTTTTCAGAAATATCCGTAGCAATTGTAGTAAGGTACGGTATTTCATCTTTTTCAAGTACACCGGTTTCGTCCTCAATGTAATGTTCTTGTTTTTCCTTTGATTGCATGGTTTTCAGGGTAATTAATTGTTCTTTTGTTGATGTATCTTCTAATTGCTGTTCTTCAATAGATATTTTCTGTTTAGTGTGTTTTTTGCGTTTGACTTCTTTGATATCTGTGAAATTATAGTATAGTGTTTGAGGTGAATTTTTAAATAGAACATAATAAATAAATCATATTGTTAAAAATGGGCGTGTGTCTTTATTTAAGTATATTGTATTATTTGTTAAAGTTATGTTAAATTATATACATGAACATAATTAATGTTAATACTTACTTTAATTTCTGCTTGAGTCACACGTCATTAATATAAAGTAATTATTATTGAAAATGAAGCACATTCTTCAAGGCAAACGAAGTAATTAAATGCTGTATAGAATAAAATGACACACGATTAAGCTGGTTTTATATGCGAAAACAAATTCAACACTTTTCATTTCACTGAAGTTAAGAGTTAAGTTTGATTATTAGATATAATCAAATTTTAATAGAAAGAGAAACCTGTCAGATGATGCATGGTGTTATGTAGGACGATATCTATCGTTGATCGTTGGCGCATTTGTAGTGCAAGTGTTACCACTAATGTGCGGAGTACAACCAACCAACATTTGTTGCCGTTGTATGAAGTGACAAAAACTTTTTCCGACTTAATTTTTAGGCACTGCAATGGAATCTCCTAAGAGCATTAGGAGATTCCATTGCGGTAGATAAATAGTGAGAAAATATCTCATTCGTAGTAATAATAAGTCATCGGAATGACTTACATCAAATAAACAGTTCCACTTCCATACATTTCGGCGTTTACATCTGTTTATAATAGGACGAATTTCAAACATGTTCTATTAAAGTATTAAACGAAAACCACAGGAATATAATAAAAATACGTGTGTCTCATTCATTGTTTGATGTAATTTCATTTAAGATAAGAATATACCAAGTATCTTGAAAATATGAAATGTTGTCAATTAATAGGTATAAATAGTCGCCAGTGTATATGTATGTAATAGTAGTGAGCTCTTACTTAAAAGGGAGATCAATTTCAGTATGACATCGTCCTACGCTACACTGAACTTTTATGCAGAGTGGAAAACTGTAGGTACGTAATTTCGAGGATAAACAATGTCCTCACTTATTGTCAATGCATGGAGGCATCTTTTTTATAAGCGTTTCTTTCTTCCACTCTGTATAAGCGATGAATAAACTGTAAAATGTGTCGTTTGAAATGCTACCATCAAAATATATCTGTGTTTTTACATAACAATCACATGCTAACAGAAGGCATATTATGTATTATACTTATTTGCCATGATTTAGTATCAAGCGGCTTATAAGATAAAAGCTATATTATTATATTTTTTTCATTTTGTATAATATTATTCTGCGCTGATTCAAAAACTGTGTCAAATGTGCGTTTGCTTGTTTTGTATAATGCTAAATCATATATATAACATAACGATAAACTTGGTCGCCAGACACTGCGTAAAGACTTCCTAGTCTATTTATATGGATAACACCTTTTATGATCTTTTATGTCCATAAACTTCATTTCCACTCAATTTTCAAGAAATATTTAAAAATTCATCCTCAAGTTTTAAAACAAACAAGCTACGCTACAAACATAAAATCAGCACACCCTGATTTTATTTTTGTAAATACTTATGTAAAGCCAAGGCAATTAATTGTTAAGCAAATTGACTATCAACCAAAATTGTACGTATATTCAGATCACAACTGACATTCCTTGACAGTTGTGTGAAATGAATATAACACGGCATTGACATAGGATGTCAATTTGCTTAACAATAAATTTCCCGTTTTTACCTACCAATACTTACTACTTTTTATTCATAGTTTATATAATTCTTGTCTATTAAATTAAAGCAGAAGAGTACATTCCATTCCATCGCGGCATTTTAGCGTAAAACATTCAAAGCGTGAGTTGTAAAAACGGCCATAATATATTATGTAGGTACCTAAGTATTTAAATAACTCACCTTGAACAACTTCCGATGTTTTGGTCGTATCTAAAACAAATAATATTGAATCAATATCAAAATGTTCCTTGTTCGTCAATCATCAATCATCATTCTTTATCATATAAACGATGCAGTCGAAATTAACCGTGTGTGACTTGCAGGTACAGTCAACAGCGCATCGGTGGTGTCACCTGCACTACGAAAATCATTCTTACTGTCCTTACCGCTTCGACATAAAGACTCAAACTCAAAGCATTTATTTCAAACAGGCACTTTTGAATAGCCAAGGAGTCTGTCAGTCAGAAAGGCGAAGCTGGTAGAAACTCCATGGACATTCTTTTAAATCAAATAAAAAGGTGCTTACGCCATTCATGTTTAAAAATAAAAATGTCAAATAGTTGCCATGTGGTTGACCGTACTGAGTTAAAAAAAAAATTGATCAAAGAGTATATAACTCTCTAATCTACTAGGACCAAAAGATACCGACCCATCACATGATTCCATGATTCATTCTGAAAAAAGATACTTAGTAACATATTATTTATATGGCATAATAATGTATTACCGTATCCAGTCATATTATCAACCTATATTTTACTTCAATTGTTCTAATAATGTTCCCACCAGTGGGACACAGGCCTCCTCTCTGTGAGAGGGAGTGGGCCGTAATCCCACGCGGGCGCAGTTCGGGTTGGTAGAAGTCACATATGTAATAAGTATATATATAATATCATTTGCGGTTGCGTGCATAGCAGTGTTACCTTTTATAACTGTAGCTGTGTGTATCTCTGCCGTATGTTCAGCTGATGATTCCACTATAACCTGTAAAATAGCAAGATACAAGATTGGTGATTTGAAAGTGAGCTTAATTCAGCCAAGAACAATTTTACCTCGTTTTGGTTTGCTCCGTCAATACAAACTGATTGAACAGGCGCCAGCACATCAAGCTACTACAATTTGTAAGCACATCAAGCAACCCGAAACAGTTTCGGGTTGCTTGATGTGCTTGGCGTCTGTACAGTTTAAGTAACTAGTGACGACTCGCAATGCTCTGCCACGGAACAGTCAAAATGATTCGGATTCTATTTATTTGATGATTTTTTTTTATATTTCTGCACATATATTTTGATTAACTATATACTGATAGTGGTTAGAAATTGAAATAAATAATTTTTTTTTGTACCTCTTGTGCCTCTTTTTGTTCCCAGGAACGTGGTTTAAAATCTTCTGGATAGAAATGCGCAATCACTTCTTCGACTGTCGAAGCTTTTAACTCCACCATTTTCAAGAAAGCACGGAATCCAACTTTGGCTGCGATTACATCTTCATCCTGAGTGGTTTCTTCCGTAAGTACTTCGGTAATAAGTGCGCCATGTCCTTGTCGTTCTACTAAACGAACTAATGCTGACTGAGATTGTGGAACTCTCAATGCTGGGAAATATTGAGAATCATACAGACTTTCTATTTGTTCTGTCGTGAGGCCGTTTCTCATCATGAAACCTATTTTAGCTAATTCTCTTAATGGTGATTCACCGGGACCAAACTCTTTAGCGTTAATTACTTCTAATAGTTCATTAATCTCTGCAACAACTCGTGAATCACCCTCTACCATTCTGATAATGCCTTTTTGGGTTTCGTAAGAGTCTTCAAACGGCTGTACCATTTCTTCCTTTACTGGTTGCGACGATATTAAATATTCTTGTGGAGTAACGATCGGCTCTGCCTTATCTTCCTTTGGTTCTGATTTCTCTTTTTTATCAGCTTTTTTATAAGTTGCAACATCCACGGTTTCAACATAGTCAGCTTCAGTAACGACTGTTTTTGCTTTGTGTTTATCAATTTTTTTCACTGTTTTGGGTTTTTCCATAACCTGGACTTCTTCTGTAACGACTGCAGAATCTATTACATCTTCTGAAACCTTAGCAGTTTCTTCCTTAACTATCTCTTCTTCACGCTTAATGACTTTTTCTTTTTTATCTTTTTGTTTAAGATGTTTTGCTTTTCGCATCTTGTCTGCATTATCATATACTGTTAGTTTAGCTTTAGTAATAGCCATACCTATGTCACTTACGGCTTTACACATGTATGTTCCCTCTGAAGCTTTTACACACTTTTTAACCATGCATGTCGTACGATTATCTTTATTTTCGATTGTATAACGTTCATCTGTTCTTATGACTTTGTCGTCTTTGTACCAAAGTATTTCTGAAATAATAATAAAATAAACATTTGCATCCATTTCTCTTCCATAATGGCGCCTTATAGGTGCCAATATGGAAATAAATATTATCTCTAAACAGAGTCAACAAAGCTGTACGTGAGTTGTAAAGTAATATTTCATTTAAGACTTACTTAATATTATTCTCAACAGAATAACATTTTATTTTATATGAGATAGCATACACTCACCCATTTACCCACTAATTATACTTCTACCTTCTATTAAAACACGTTGACCTTTTATCTTTTACTATCATAAGAAAGTTGCAGTCTTGGTATATTATTTAATATCTGAGTAACTAAAGGAATTATCAAGTCAAAAACCCGTAACGACCAATTTTCGAGAGTTTGGAATCATGAAGTGCATCGCCACCATAATATACCTGGGGTAGGATTTCCACTGTAAACAGCTTCGAAAGTAACGGTTTCTTCTTCGTCAACTCGTTCTCCTAGTATTTCTTTCACAAACGTAGGTACTGCTTGAGTTGCTGTGACCAAAAATATGTAGTTATTAACATATTATATGATTTAAGTATTTAATTTGATATCTATAACGATTAAATTAAACATGATATTAAAAGGCTTAAAAAATATATTTAAAGACTCAGTAACATTTCTTGTTACCGCAAATATTATTTTTTAAGAAACTAACATACATACTGCCTCAAGTATGTAGGTATGTTAATTTTTCGACAGCTATGCGATCAGAATGGCTAACCCAGAATTAAGAAGAATTACGCTATGGCTGTCAAAATTAGTTTGTGTTACCTTTTAACGCCGCTTGTAATTCCTCCATGTGTGTAACCCATTCTGGCTTTCGGTATTCCTTGGTTCCAATTATACCTTTAAGATAATACAAGAACATGTTTAAATATTATTTTAATTTACCTACAGAATGTCAATAGTAGGTAGTTGTTGATTCCGTATAGTAAAAACGGTTGTGTAACTGAAAGTATAGAATGAAACACAAGGAAATAATCACACTATTTCGAGTCCCGTGAACAACGCATTTGATTTTAAGTTAAAACACCACTTATTTTGCGTACATAAGTGGTATTTAATCTTAAAATCAAATTGAAAATGACGGTCACAGCACACATCTGTTGTGCAACGTTTGTTGATGAAGCTTAACCAACCAAAATATTATTTTACATAGTAGAGAGTGACTGGTCTGTTCCGTTTTATATCGTACTATAGGTGTTTAGTGTAAACAGTATATGTACGTAAGTATGGGCTCGAAGGAAAAGGAAGAATGGGTAGGTACATATATAACAATATTCATACATCATATTTTTTTAAATAATCAAGCCGCTGAAAACTGCTGCAACTGTAAGCATAAAATTTGAATTAATATAACTATAAAATATGTTTATTCTAGGACGAAATAGGTTAATTATATACTTACTTTCAACAGAAAGTGCTGCAATTGTCGAAGTTACTCCCAGAGGATTAAATGCTTCAAATACAATTTCCCCGGTGTCGTCTTGATACACCTCAGGTATAATTAATATCGAAGTGCCATCTTCCATTTCCTCTATTTGATATTCTTGCGACTGAATTATCTCCACACCTTGTTTGAGCCATCTTATTTGAGGCTTGGGAATACCTATAGCCTTCGCTTCGAACCTATAAAAATATTAATAATTTCTTATGAACAAAACCAAGAATCTCATTCCCGCTACGTTGTTGTTTAATCGATAACAACAATTCAGGGTATAATCAAAGTTAGGAAGAGCTTCCTATGCTGTACACAGCGCATCCAAAAACCAAACATTTCTAGAAGTAAGCTGGTTGGGAGAGCATAATACTATCTAAGTACGTGACACCATACAAAGGTGACACCCTAGAAAAATGCCCCATGGAAGCAGCCCACTGCAAAAAAACAAATTGGCATAATGGGAGGAAGCCAGCTCCGACCAACACCCAATGTGAGTGCTCTACGCTTGTCCAGACTCACTTGTTGGAGTCCACTCCACTGATGCAGCAATTAAAGTGGGCACCTGCTCAGACTAGTTATACATATAAAAAGTACCATTGATTAAAAAAAAAAACTTCATATACCAATTTCCGTTCAACGACTGGAATTCGAGCGTTAGGAATAATCGCAGTGAGGTATAACCTTAAAATAGATTGGGATAACTAATAGCATACTCTAGTCTAATTGTTGCAATAATTGATATTAGCAAATAAGAAATTCATTCCAGACCTGGTTAGTTCTCCTTCTGTAGTAGTAACTACTGTTGGTAATGCTTTTACAATGCGCGGAGCAAATTCCTCTATGTCACTCGTTTTCTGTGAAATGAAGTGATCACGGTATTAGGTTTTTATTTTCATTTAAGGCTGGTCGTGGCTTTGACGAGCAAATCACGCTATAAACTGGATAGGACATCTAGTGTTTGGAATTTGAAGTACCGATTACTTTGGATGGTAGAATGACATTAATTTTGACAGGAAGTTAGTTTTATGTTTAACATTTGCAAAATAGGACACTATACGCTCGAACAAAATTGGGAAATATTAAAAACTTACTTCTAAAGTAACGCAAACTGTAAGAAATTTACGTAGAAAATTTTTGAGAAATGATCTGCCTTGTTTGTGCGTCAATTTATTTATTTACTTTAGCGAGTTCGTGAAAATGGACCGTTATTGGACAAAGCAACCCGTGTAAGTTCTCGTCCAGTGCGTTCAACCGAAAACATCGCTGCTGTGTCTCAGAATGTGCAAGAACATCCATCAACATCAACTCATCATCGGTCTCAGGAACAGAACATTCCTCGCACTTCTCTGAGAAGAATTTTGCATAAAGACCTCGGTATGAAGGCTTACAAAGTTCAATTGGTCCAAGAATTGAAGGCTCATGACCATCCGATGCGTTTTCCCTTCGCCCAATGGGCTGAAGATTGTTTGGCAGGAGATGAAGAATTTTACCGAAAAATCGTGTTTTCAGATGAACCTCATTTTCATCTCGGTGGCTATGTCAATAAGCAAAATTGCCGCATATGGGGTTCAGAGAACCCACACGTGACTATTGAGAAGCCAATGCATCCACAACTAGTCACTGTTTGGTGTGGATTTTGATCAGGCGGAATCATTGGGCCATTTTTATTCGAAAATGAGCAAGGAGTCGCCGTTACCGTCAACGGTGAGCGTTACCGTGCCATGCTCAACGAATTTTTGTTTCCAAAAATTGAAGAGAATGAAATGGACGACATTTGGTTTCAACAAGACGGGGCCACATGTCACACAGCCAACGTAACCATCGAACATTTGCGCACTGTTTTTGAAAATCGAATAATCAGCCAAAATGCTGATGTCAATTGGCCGCCTCGGAGCTGTGATTTGAGCTCTTTGGATTATTTTCTGTGGGGAACCATTAAGGATACATGTTACGCAAACCATCCAGAGACAATTGAAGCGTTGAAACATGAAATCGAAGTTGCAATTGAAGAGTTTCAAGTCTAAACAATCGAAAATGTACAAAAAAATTGGGTTGATCGGATGGGGTACTGCCGAGCCAGTCGTGGTAGTCATATGAATGATAATGTGTCCCATTCTTAAATGACAAAGTTCAACCTTTCCACTAAAACCATAAATTTGAAAAATTTATGGTATGGTATGGTAAAATCAGTAGTTTTTTTTTATAGCCGATTTATATTTAAAATTTTAAATGGCCCACCCGTTATCAGGCGGCGTGTCGGGGTAAAAATGATATAAAAATGAGTTTTATATCTAGTAGATAATTAATTATCGAATGTAATTTAGTAGTAAAAAAAAATGGAGGCATATCTACCGTAGATATGCCTCCATTTATTACACTGAAACGAACATGGAGATGTAACTTGAAAGTATTTTAGATGCTTAATTAAAGGGAAAGCTTAAATCAAATCGAGGCTAATTTGATTCTATTTTTCCGACCAAAAAACCGAAAAAAATTACTAACTGGAGATAACAATGAGGGACACCTAGTGCCTAGAAAATTGTAGAACTATTATGTATTATCTTACCTCATCACTGAGTATATCTTCCTCTGAGGCACTTGGCACATATTCGTATGCTAAAAAATAAAACAAAAATAGTAAGGACGAAGGCTCTTTACTACAAATAACATTATTCACCAGTGCTCAACTCCTGTGCAATATTCAAGTGTCATACTTTGACCGTTAATGTGTTAAAAATTCCCGTCTTAGGTCGCTTAATACAACCCAATAAAGGGAATTATACACCCACAACAACAGGATGCGTCGCAGTTAACATTCATGAAGCTCTCATAACACAAGCATTTTAATTCCATATTTTTAAACATAACTTTCTATTTCAATGCTGTAGGTAAACCCATCATATGGTTTTACTGTTCTCATAAACGAATGATCGGTAACTTGTAACTATAATTATGTATCACTCTACGCTTCTTATTTTTAAGAATTGAACTCATTGTTACATTTTGTTTTAATTTAAGCTTTGAAAATATTCATTCTCAGCACTGCAGTGTCGATTAAAATCCAAACTTCAAATTGTTCTACAGATGCATGGTAAATGTGGTCAATGTTATTAGGTGCCTGGGGTGAATTAATATGAAAAAAAAAAACATACACTCCGTATATTTAAATAAACATGCAAACTATTTTTCATGCAATGATGAAAGTAGAATTTACATCGCTACCTTCAATTTCAACAGTACATTCGCAGCTACAACTGCCAAAGTCGTTTGTAGCTACACAACGGTATATTCCTGACATTTCAGGGAAAGCTTCTTTTATGCATAATTCACATAGGCCTGATTCTTGTCGGGCCACTGTTATATCTCTAGCTCTTTGAACAGGTGTACCACCATGATACCAATCTATTCTTGGCCAGGGTTGACCCTTGATTTTACAAGAAAGTTTTATTGGTTCCCCATCCATTATTATAACAGAGTCTAAGGGAGTAATAATTATTGGCGCTTGCCCAATAAATTCTTTATCTTGTTGTTCTAGCAGTGAAGCAGAACATGAAACAGATCCTGCAAAGTTTTCTGCTCTACATGTAATGACTCCTAAGAAATCTTTGCTTATATTTTCAATACATAGACACGACACGTTTTCCCTGTCTGTTACATATATGTTAGTTAATTTATTTTGTTTAGCATATGTAGTTACTTCTCTTGTGTCTATGAACCATTGGAAGGAGGCGGTTGGACTTGATGTAACTTCAACCTCTAGTAATACAATATCCCCTAAAATAACCGTTTTTGGTCGTAAAGGTAATATGAAAACAGGTGGCAAAATTTGGTCTTCATCGAATGATTTTAGTAGTTTAATAGAACTTCCGGATTTTGCAACCTTGTTATTTTTTTCAACAATCACTTCATATTTTCCTACTTTCTTTTTGTCAACTTTTTGTACTTTTATTGTTGATATCCCATTTTCAGTTTGAATAACACAGTCATCACTTTGTTCTACGAGTTGATTGTTGCGGTACCACTTCACAATGTTATCATCCGCAGGCTCATACACAACAGTCAATTCTAATGTGCTATTTTCCAATATGTTCAAAGCCTTAATTGGCTTAATTATCAATGGTCCCACCTCTGTAAAATAGTGTACTAGTTAGTCTAAGTATTTTTAACACCATGAGGTCACATGCAAGCTGACAAAATAAAGGGCACCAACTTTTGTGACGTTTTTCAATTTTAAGTAAGTAAGTTTGTTATAACATGACTTTATTAAAAATAAAATAAATATTAATGCTTCCTTATGATTCCCATCCCCTAAAGCATCATAATGCAAAAAAAAACTGATTTACTAATTGTTATTTCTTTTAGGGGATAGAATAATAAGTATTATTAATAGAGTGATATTCGGTTGAAGTTAATCTAGAAGACATTAGAAATGTTTCTTTAAGTTTTATTTTAACTTTCTTTGACAAATTGTTAAGTAGCGTGTCTGCTTTCTGCATAATACATTTAAGAATTTATGAACAATATGATTTCTAATGTCTTTTAAAAAACGTTTGGTGTACTGTTCCCAGAATTCAATAAATATTTTGATATTTACATCGCGTTTGTTAGATACAAATTATGAACGTAACCATGCATCTGTTTGTAATAGACAATTTAAAGGACACGTTTTATTTTAATACCCTATAATGACCTAACGTATCGTCTCATTTAATTCATTACAACTAATTAATAAACTCGTACCTTTCTTTTTATCCTTCTGGATCTGTTTCTTGATTTGCTTCCGTTTAACAACTGTTGTTGTTTCTTCCTCAATTTCTTCAACTGGCTCATCTACTTTAACTACCGTGGTTTCCTGAACGATAGTCTCTTCAACGGACTTCTCTTTTTTAATCTTTTTCTTTTTCTTTTCTTCTGTCTTTTCAACAGTTACTTTTTCAGTTATGACGGTTTCCTGCTGAACTTCTTCAGATTTTTCAATTTCAGGAGCTTTTTGCTTTAGAATTGGTTTGAGAACCGTTTCCTTGGTTTCCTCCACTACTTCGTCCACTACTACCTTTTCCTTTTTGATAGGCTTTAGTTGTACTTCTTCTGGTTTTTCTTCTTCGGGTGCCTTTTGCTTTGGAATTGGCTTGAGAACTACTTCTTCTTTAGGTTCCTCTTCCTTCGGGCGCCTTCTGCCGGTTGGCCACTTAGGCTCCTCGGGCTTAGCTTCTTCTATTACTACCTTTTCCTTTTTGATAGGCTTTAATTGTACTTCTTCTGGTTTTTCTTCTTCTGGTGCTTTTTGCTTTGGAATTGGTTTGAGGACAACTTCTTCTTTAGGTTCCTCTTCCTTCGGGCGCCTTCTGCCGGTTGGCCACTTAGGCTCCTCGGGCTTAGCTTCTTCCACTACTACCTTTTCCTTTTTGATAGGCTTTAGTTGTACTTCTTCTGGTTTTTCCTCTTCTGGTGCTTTTTGCTTTGGAATTGGCTTGAGGACAACTTCTTCTTTAGGTTCCTCTTCCTTCGGGCGCCTTCTGCCGGTTGGCCACTTAGGCTCCTCGGGCTTAGCTTCTTCCACTACTACCTTTTCCTTTTTGATAGGCTTTAGTTGTACTTCTTCTGGTTTTTCCTCTTCTGGTGCTTTTTGCTTTGGAATTGGCTTGAGGACAACTTCTTCTTTAGGTTCCTCTTCCTTCGGACGCCTTCTGCCGGTTGGCCACTTGGGCTCTTCGGGCTTAGCTTCCTCCACTACCTTTTCCTTCTTGACTGGCTTAAGTTGTACTTCTTCAGGTTTTTCTTCTTCGGGAGCTTTTTGCCTTGGAATTGGCTTGAGGACAACTTCTTCTTTAGGTTCCTCTTCTTTTGGGCGCCTCCTGCCGGTTGGCCACTTGGGCTCCTCGGGCTTAGCTTCTTCCACAACATTTTCCTTTTTGATCGGCTTCAGTGGCACTTCTTCTGGTTTTTCTTCTTCGGGTGCCTTTTGCTTTGGAATTGGCTTGAGGACAACTTCTTCTTTAGGTTCCTCTTCCTTCGGGCGCCTTCTGCCGGTTGGCCACTTAGGCTCCTCGGGCTTAGCTTCTTCCATTACTACCTTTTCCTTTTTGATAGGCTTTAATTGTACTTCTTCTGGTTTTTCTTCTTCGGGTGCTTTTTGTTTAGGAATTGGCTTGAGGACAACTTCTTCTTTAGGTTCCTCTTCCTTCGGGCGCCTTCTGCCGGTCGGCCACTTGGGCTCCTCGGGTTTAGCTTCTTCCACTACCTTTTCCTTTTTGATAGGCTTTAGTTGTACTTCTTCTGGTTTTTCTTCTTCGGGTGCTTTTTGTTTAGGAATAGGCTTGAGGACAACTTCTTCTTTAGGTTCCTCTTCCTTCGGGCGCCTTCTGCCGGTTGGCCACTTGGGCTCTTCGGGCTTAGCTTCCTCCACTACCTTTTCCTTCTTGATTGGCTTAAGTTGTACTTCTTCTGGTTTTTCCTCCTCTGGTGCTTTTTGCTTTGGAATTGGCTTGAGGACAACTTCTTCTTTAGGTTCCTCTTCCTTTGGGCGCCTTCTGCCAGTTGGCCACTTGGGCTCTTCGGGCTTAGCTTCCTCCACTACCTTTTCCTTCTTGATTGGCTTAAGTTGTACTTCTTCTGGTTTTTCCTCCTCTTGCGCTTTTTGCTTTGGAATTGGCTTGAGGACAACTTCTTCTTTAGGTTCCTCTTCCTTCGGGCGCCTTCTGCTGGTTGGCCACTTGGGCTCTTCGGGCTTAGCTTCCTCCACTACCTTTTCCTTCTTGATTGGCTTAAGTTGTAATTCTTCTGGTTTTTCCTCTTCTGGTGCTTTTTGCTTTGGAATTGGCTTGAGGACAACTTCTTCTTTAGGTTCCTCTTCCTTCGGGCGCCTTCTGCCGGTTGGCCACTTGGGCTCTTCGGGCTTAGCTTCCTCCACTACCTTTTCTTTCTTGACTGGCTTAAGTTGTACTTCTTCAGGTTTTTCTTCTTCGGGTGCTTTTTGCCTTGGAATTGGCTTGAGGACAACTTCTTCTTTAGGTTCCTCTTCCTTCGGGCGCCTTCTGCCGGTTGGCCACTTGGGCTCTTCGGGCTTAGCTTCCTCCACTACCTTTTCCTTCTTGATTGGCTTAAGTTGTACTTCTTCTGGTTTTTCCTCTTCGGGAGCTTTTTGCCTTGGAGTCGGCTTGAGGACAACTTCTTCTTTAGGTTCCTCTTCCTTCGGGCGCCTTCTGCCGGTTGGCCACTTGGGCTCTTCGGGCTTAGCTTCCTCCACTACCTTTTCCTTCTTGACTGGCTTAAGTTGTACTTCTTCAGGTTTTTCTTCTTCGGGTGCTTTTTGCCTTGGAATTGGCTTGAGGACAACTTCTTCTTTAGGTTCCTCTTCCTTCGGGCGCCTTCTGCCGGTTGGCCACTTGGGCTCTTCGGGCTTAGCTTCCTCCACTACCTTTTCCTTCTTGATTGGCTTAAGTTGTACTTCTTCTGGTTTTTCCTCTTCGGGAGCTTTTTGCCTTGGAGTCGGCTTGAGGACAACTTCTTCTTTAGGTTCCTCTTCCTTCGGGCGCCTTCTGCCGGTTGGCCACTTGGGCTCTTCGGGCTTAGCTTCCTCCACTACCTTTTCCTTCTTGATTGGCTTAAGTTGTAATTCTTCTGGTTTTTCCTCGTCTGGTGCTTTTTGCTTTGGAATTGGCTTGAGGACAACTTCTTCTTTAGGTTCCTCTTCCTTCGGGCGCCTTCTGCCGGTTGGCCACTTCGGTTCCTCGGGCTTGGTTTCCTCTACTACCTTTTCCTTTTTGACTGGCTTAAATTGTACTTCTTCTGGTTTTTCCTCTTCGGGAGCTTTTTGCCTTGGAGTCGGCTTGAGGACAACTTCTTCTTTAGGTTCCTCTTCCTTCGGGCGCCTTCTGCCGGTTGGCCACTTGGGCTCTTCGGGCTTAGCTTCCTCCACTACCTTTTCCTTCTTGATTGGCTTAAGTTGTAATTCTTCTGGTTTTTCCTCTTCTGGTGCTTTTTGCTTTGGAATTGGCTTGAGGACAACTTCTTCTTTAGGTTCCTCTTCCTTCGGGCGCCTTCTGCCGGTTGGCCACTTGGGTTCCTCGGGCATGGCTTCCTCCACTACCTTTTCCTTTTTGACTGGCTTAAGTTGTACTTCTTCTGGTTTTTCTACTTCGGGAGCTTTTTGCCTTGGAATTGGCTTGAGGACAACTTCTTCTTTAGGTTCCTCTTCCTTCGGGCGCCTTCTGCCGGTTGGCCACTTTGACTCCTCGGGCTTAACTTCCTCCACAACCTTTTCCTTTGTGATCAGCTTCAGTTGTACTTCTTCAGCATTTTCCTCTTCGAGAGCTTTTTGCCTTGGAATCGGCTTGAGGACAACTTCTTCTTTAGGTTCTTCTTCCTTCGGGCGCCTTCTGCCTGAGGGCCATTTAGGTTCCTCTGGTTTAGCTTGTTCCACGGGTTTTTCTATGGATTTGCGTCTCCATTGTGGTAAATCAGCGTCTTTTGTTTTAAGTTTTTGTTCTTCCTCTTCTTTTATTTTTAATATAGCAGTGTCTTCTTCGTATGTTAATATTTCTTCAGCTTCTTCAGTGTCAATCTTTTTAATCGATCCTTTTCTCACTTGCTTTAAAGTCACATCTTCTATTCTTTCTTTTACCACTGTAGTCTTTTCAACCTTTGTAGGACGCAGTTTGATACTTTCTTGCGTCCAAGGAATCGAATCTTTTCTTTCCTCCCTTATAGTGGGTTTCTTTTCTTCTACACGAGGCTTTCTCCATTGAGGTCCTTTCCTTTGGTCTTCTTCTTCATCTCGGTCAGTTTGTAGTATTGTAGTATCTTCCGTAGTGGACAAAGTTTCTACCGTTTTGTCCTCACGTCGGGGTTTCCTCCAAGATTTGGTTTCCAAGTTTTGGACTTCCTTAGTTGTGCTAATTTCAGTGTCATCTTGTATTCTCAAAAGGGCAGTATCTTCCGTTTCTGACACTTTCTCCGAAAAAGAAGGTTTCGTTACTGGTTTTTGTTTTCTCCAATGCTTAACTTCAATACTTTCTTCTTTTAGTTCTTCCGTAGTATCTATCTGTGATTGTTTACGCCAGGGTATGTTTGAAGCTAGTTTTTTTGTCTCTATATCTTGCATATTTTGAATTTTTAGTAAATTACTTTCTTCTGTAGATTGATATGATGATTTACTCACTTGTGTTATATCAATATCGTCAGAACTCGAAATTGTAACATCGGTCTTGTCTTGGAATGTCTTCCGAATGGTTTTACGAGATTCTGAAAAAAAGAGATTTTTATAAATACCAATTATCACAATTAGATCATTTATACCATACTTCCGCACTCTCTAACGCCTTTCAATTCCATGAACATAATTAAGATGGCAAGAAGTGTAGCCATCAAGTGTTAAATGGTGTTTTTGTATGCGGAAGTAAGAGCATCTAGAATAAAATTGTTGGATGATTGTATTAATTCATAACATAAGAAGTATTTATTTAGAAAGCATCATTCAGAGATAGAAATAAGCAGAGTGTGAGGCATCTTTATTGTTATGTAAAAATACAGCCGAGCCGAGTCGTCCAATAATAATTATAATAAAAATTATAATTATTATTGGACGACTCAGGTCTTATAGTCAGACCAAATTTCAGTTTGTAGACAGTTGCTCATGCAGCTATATTCAATTCCCTGCAAAGTCTGTCCCTACAGAGGAAAATTAATCGTTATTAATTACTCCTCCGTGGAGGAAAAGTAGGTACCATGCCTGTCGGGGGAGCGGTGAATGCATTTGCGAATCCCGCACCCCCGGCCATAGGCAGAGGGTGAACACCGCGGTGGTTTTAGTCGGTAAGATTCCGACATACTCCTCCGTCACCCCCACGATGGAGGAAGTCCATGAGGATTTCCACCGCGAAATCAAAATTTATTATGAAACCAAATAAAGCATTTTTAAAACTTATGTCACTATATGGGTTTATACGGGCTCGTGTCTAAATGAATACTGCCGCACGAGTCAATCGAAGGTTAAGCTACGCTTGCCGCGGTCGATTCGTGGATGGGTGACCATCCATTACAGATCGAGACTCCTCCATGCCTCGGAAAGCACGTTAACCTGTTGGTCCTGGCTGTCGGTCTGGCAACCCAAGACAGGTTGCCAGACATGTGGGATTCTCAATTTTTTTGATTCAACCAAGGAGTATTGTGTTGTCCAGTAACTGGGTTGTGGAGGTCAGATTGGCAGTCGCAGGTTTTTGGTTTGATTAAATGCTCCTTGAAAAAAACTGGTATGTAGCTGCATCGGTTTGGACTGGAAGCCTGTCCCAACATAGTTTAGAAAAGACTAGGCCGATGTGATGTAGGTATGTTATGTACTCATCATTATTAAAATGGTTTATTATAGAACCAAACAGCAGATTTATTTCGCGATTTCATAGTAAACGTAACTTATAATGATTTGTACAATGGCCTCGGGTTTCAGTTTATCAATTACACCTTGTATAATTTTATCAACTACACCTTGTATAATACCTACATTGAGTATGACAGTTTTTTGAGATTTTTGAATAGTCGATTGCTTCGTTCGCGTCTCGGACTGACACAAATTAAGAAAGTAACCTGTATTTTATGCCATCAATCGATAAAGTCAATCTTAGAGATCTAATCTTAAGACTTGTAGACTCGCAGATGCTTCCATTTGTTAAGTACCTGGTACTTGTTGACAAGCCTACACTATCCTATTAACAGTATCTTCTCCATAGAAAAAGACCAATTGGTCTGCATCTAGCTTTTGACGTTTCCTAAGTGCCCATGCAGGTTTGTGTAAAATATAATCATTTTAATTTCACCCATCAGTCCAGTAAATATTGCATGTTAGGCGTTATACCTTATATTTTTGAGTCAAAAACGTCTGCAAATAAGTAAGCCCAAAGCCTAAGCTCTTTCATTTCTATTTTTGATGTTCAAAAAACCGCTTTTTGTATGTTAGTTTAAAAGTTTGCTTGTTATATTTGACTTTTGTTTTGAGCATCGAAGAGACTGACCTTACTACCACAAAACTGTGTTTATCAGTTGTTTTCCTTTTAAACACGACATAATTATATGGACTTTGACGTAAGACTGACTTTACACACGTTGAACAAGTGTTTAAGGTTTTATAGTAAGACCCTGAGTTTTCTAAATTCTATATCTTGAAGGAATTGTGTATCTTGGATTTTTTGTCTATAGTCATAGGTGGATCAAAACAACGACGCACCACGTGACGGGGCGCGGGATTGCAGGTTTGAGCATTGTATGCAAGTAAATAGGTAGAAAAAAAACGCGCAAATATCGTGTTCCAGAAAGATCCGTAATACACTCATCAACACAAGTTATTCATGTATTGAAAAGAAACTACTTAGAATATCTTATTAATTACATAGGTAGAAATAAAATAAAAATTACAATGTTCAAAAAAAATACTTCTGTTTGTGGTGATTTAATAAAGAAATCAAATCAAATGAAAAATTAAATTGACTACAAAATAAAGATTAATAACCTTTAAAGCACCGGATGTTTTTAATGCACCTGCAACGATAATTCATACTCAAAATAACGTTATCGATCCGAAAGGTCCCAGATTGGAAAAAGATGCACGAAAACTTTACTGTCTGTCACCAGATTTTCGGGAAAATTTTGTAAAGCCCTTCGTTGGAGCATATTCCACGCGTGCTCAATTGGATTTAAATCCAGGGACTACGCGTTCAGGGTTGCCACATTGGCAACTGAGTTGGTAACTCAGTGGCCAATTTAGACCCGTATGTAAGCGGGCATTATCATGCATAAGCATATAATCTTGACCCATTTGCAACCGGTGTGATCGGACTTCAGGATTCAGTACCTCGTCACGGTATTTTGCAACAGTTAAGTTGCCGTGAACCCAAACTTAAGTTATTGAGTAAATTAAATTGTCGTGAAGCTAAATGGGAGCAAATGTTTGGAACGAAATTTTTAACATAACATAATGAACTTTATGTCAATTGTTTAACGTACAAACTATGTAGACACGAGCCAAACAACATGTCTTGCATCTTCCAAGGAATTCTGGCGTATTCTCGGGAATTCTCGCAGCTACCGTGGGCGGCGTTTAGCAATTCTGCGGCATGTTGCGCGAAGGGAGGCTCCGTGTGGCTTCAGGGTTAAACAACTGAACACCTACTACCCCATCAAGATACATTCGCTAGGATTCTCGAGTTTTCGCGCGCAACGAAGCGAAATTGACGCTTCCTTTCCGCGGAAATGTATATTGTGTCTTTAAAGATGTAATATATAAGAACAAATTATGGCAAATATAATATAAGATTTCAGGGAGCCAAATCGCATAATAGGTTGCCAAATGATATCAATATGTCAAAATCTATAAATATCTAGTTTTGTAAACCTTATAATTATTGTAAGTGATATTGGATATAACTAATTTAAATAGTCATTCTTCCCGATGAAGAATACCTAATACCTTTATTAACTATAAGATTTTTTGTTTAGTTTCTCTTGTAAGTGAATATTGTGAAATTCTTTTAGAGAAATAAATTCTTGAAACCGAATATCTCACCGCATGTTCGGGTCTATTTGTAGGCCTCACGCTCAAGCCCTGTCCACCCCAGGCGGAGCTTGCGCGTGGTTAGCGACCAATAACTCGCAAGTTCGGGGCAGAAATGATCGAGGTCTGAAAGATTCCAGTAAATGGAAGGACTAATTATCTAACAATCTTCGGTACAGCTAGCTAACATTATAAGACCGCGTTATTGTGAGCTGATGAGTCAGATTCGCTATTCTTTAATTTTTTTCTTGAGTTCAGCGCCACGGATACGATAAAGAAAACTAGCTTGTTTGTGTATCAGGAAAAATGAGCCGTGATCCTAAACACTAATAGGCTTGCTTGTCGTCTTACTTTTTTCTGTTGTGGCGCAATTGTATAAAGTTCACTAAGTATTGATCAGTGAGGTTCAGGTTGGAAGAAATAAACTTTTTTTTAAATTTCCTCGTAGTAAAGTATTAAGAAATTTTGGTAGATTGGGATCCGTCACTATCATGTACCTAATCAACTTCGCATTCATTAGCCGGCTGGTCACTGTACCTAAAATAAAATCGTTGTAGACTTTTTTTCAAAATTTCTGAAGTCTATGAGTACCAATGGAATGGTCTTGTAATAAGGGCACATAATGTGCAATAGTAACATTTAGCGCAGTGGTTAATGGCCCAAACATTGGACTTAAACTGCCGTGATTTCTCAACAGAAGAATAACCGCGAAAAGTGTGAAAAAGGCCGGTTTTTTGGAGTCGTGGTGAGTATAGTCATGTTCCAAAATAAAAACACTATTGGGGTTTATTAATACACTCCCGGACTCTTTCTCCGGATTTTTATGTTTCAAACCCTAAAACATCACCATATTGATTGATTAGTCAGAGAAAAAGTTTTTATGCAGTTTTGAAGCTGACTTAGAATAATCAGCCTATAATGTTCCCACTGCTGGGACACAGGCGGCGAGACGGAGTGGGCTATAATCCACAACGCGGGCCCAATGCGGGTTGGTAAATGTCACATGTCTACGATTTTTTGGTTCTAGGACATAGGACATGTTATCCGGGTTACGACCTACAAATCGTAAATCACGGCCGTTACCACTGTGCCACCACTGCTACTCTGAAGCTGATTTACTAGCCATCATTTCAGTATTACTATTGTTCTAAAGAAATCACGACTTTGAAAAAGACAATAAAATTATAGTTTGATCTCGCTTAAAGAAGCTTTGATTAGAGATCTACATAACTATATAAATAGTTATTTCGTTATTTGTTTTATTTTGCATAAAAAGAAAATGGAAATGGTTTTTATTCGGACGTTCAAATTATGGATACTGCACGTGAAGTAACCGCGCAAGTTGTGGCACTTCTTCAGTCTGGGCTTAGTTAGCGAAACGTAAGTGCACAACTTCATGCAGGGGGATCACGAAACCCGGTCACTACAGCACGAGAAGAACGGCTTATCTTTACCACCAGCCGGCGTGATCGTCATATCACCCCAGTGCAGGTCCAAGAACAGCTTCGAAACTTTCATGTAATGACTGTTTGCACTCGATCTATTGTAGAGTAGACTCGAAAAACGGCCTGAAACCTCATAAATCAGCCAATGGTCCCAAACTGACACGAGCTCACAGAATGGTGCACCTACAGTTTGCACGCGAACATTTGCATTGGACTCAAAGTCAAAAGTTATTTTTACAAATGGAACCAAGATTATACTGTATGGCAATTATGAACGTAGGAAAGTCTACCAAAGACAGGGCGTACATTTTCAGCAAAGTTGCATTTAAGAGAAGTTGAGTTATGGCGGTGAGTCATGGAAAATCTGGAGTGGAATTTCCACCGAAGGAGAAACTGGCTTTGAGGTTGTGACGGGACAACGGTTGCCGCCTCTGAATAGCGACCGATACATTCATCAAAGCCTAGAGGCTCATGTGATATGCGGAGTTTGTGGATCAGGATTTAATTATTGTATAGTATAATATTATTGGGGTATAGTATTACCTAGTAACTTTGTTGTGGAAATCGCTCCATGTAAAATACTGGTATTCAGCTGCATCCACCCCAACACAGTTGGGAAAAGGCCAGGCAGATGATGATGATGATGCATGATAATGCAAGGGCGCTCACTGCAAGAATAGTTCGAGAATACCTGCATGACGTTTGTATCGTTGTAATGGAATGGCCAGCAAGAAGCCCTGATATAAATCCAATAGATCACTTATGGGATCAGCTAAAGAGGCGTGTTCGAACTAACCAATTAGCTCCAGAAACTTTGCAAATGCTGAAAACTGCCATATTGGAAGCAGGAGAAGAAAAGACGACTTATTGCATAGTTTTTGTTAGTATTTCGATTTCAAATTTGGAACAATGACAAACGGAAATGTTAGTGAGTGGCTTCAAACCCAAGTTTTTTCTTTCTTTATTATTTCAAAACATCTAAGAGATCAGAGAAGAGACAACAAAATAAATTATTGATTGATTGAGACCTTTCTAAAATTTCCCAGAATTCGTCACTAAATATTACTTTTCGCTAAACTCTCAAATTTAATGTCTTGTTCTAAACAATTGCGGCGATAAGTCCCCGGAGTGGCTGAAGAGGCGCCAAGGCGCCCTCACCTTCCACCTGACGCCGGTCCTCACCGGTCACGGTTGTTTCGGGAGGTTCCTGGTCAGGATAAGGCGGCAGGAAACGCCAGGGTGTCACCACTGTGTGGATCGCCCGGAGGACATGGTGGTTCATACGGTGGAGGACTGCCCGGCTTGGGCGGAGCACCGCCGCGTCCTCGTGGCGGCGATCCCTCGCGTCCGGCTCTGGTCCAGGCCATGGCACGGAGCGAGAGTGCATGGGAAGCCGTCACCTCCTTCTGCGAAGCAGTAATGCTCGCAAAGGAGGAGGCGGAGCGCGTGCGGGAGAGGCAATCTCTGCGCCCTCACGCCCCTAGTCGCCGCAGGAGATGCCCTTGACGTCGGGAGTCAACAGCCGACTCCCGGCCACCGAAGGCGCGGGCTTGCGGGCGGCGAGCAATAGGCAGTCGCTACCCGCTAAGGACCAGGCCCGGGTCGATGGCGCGTTGTATTCCACGCGCGCCTCAAAGAGATGTCAGCACTAACTGACTGGGTCCGTTAGGGCCAATGTCTGCCAGGGCTGCGGGTTATTCGAAAGAGATACCATGGCCCATGGCACAGGCAATTGAAGGAACATGGGTGGGTTTTAGTCAGTAAAAGTCTGACACGCCCTGCCGCTCCGCCCAGAGCGGGAGAAGTCATCTGATGATTTCCCACCCAAAAAAAGGCCATCAAATTTTAGAGTTTTAAGAAAATTATATTTAGTGGCGAAATCAGGAAAAATGTAAAAATACTTAAAAATGGGTTTTCTCAAATCCCATTAATTTTTGCCTAAGCTTTATGGGGTGCTTCATTGTTGCAAATGAGTCACACTAGATCATCCTGGAAAGAGTTTGCCAAATTAAAAGTCACCCGTATAGTTGCAACTTATTATTTATTCTATTTTACCTTACCTCGGCTTTTTTAGGGTTCCGTACCTCAAAAGGAAAAACGGAACCCTTATAAGATCACTTTGTAGCTTTGTTGTCAGTCTGTCAAGACCCTTTTTTCAGGAACGCTTGGAGTTATCGAGTTGAAATTCAATATCAAATACTCATGGCTGCAATCCCTTGAAGCAGTGAAAAAATTTAACTTCTAAGTCAAGGCAATCAAAAGATACGGGCGTTTATGTTCCGTTTATGCCTCATATTTTGACACTCAAAACCTATAGGAATCATGAATTTGGCAAGAAGCAATGTCATGTAACACAAGCAAAGGAAAAAAATCCGAAAATCGTAAAGGAGATGTTTGATTTTGGGCTACCACCATGAACACTACATAGATAAGTAGGAAAAAAATAGGGGATTTTCATAAAAATACAAACAAATTAATTTGAAGAAAACTACAGTCGTACGCAAATGACTATTAGGGAAGTTTTTTAATAGGATAACCCTATTATGGTAGCCATGACAGTTGTGTTTGACATGACGTTTGACGTTTGATAGGCGGCTAACAGCGCCTAAATAATGAAACACCAGGACAGTTTGATAAACAAAATAACGTTCAAGCCTTCGTTTCTTGCTCCTCTTGACACCGATATAACCAATCGTTTAAATAGGTAATATAAGATGTACTGCCGCATTCGAGTAGAATATTCTGTAGTCTTATTTTAGTATTATAACTAATAAAACCCAAGTATTTCCGGAATTCGTGTTTTGTTTTTTTTCGCAGCTATTACAGAGACATCAATTAAATGTCATTGTCATAGTGACATTTCGCATATTGCTGATCCACCTGTCCACCATATTTATTTTGTGTTGCTCTCTTTGACCGAGTGAATTGTAATGTACATTAAAACGAAGTCAAATTATAGAAAATTAACATTAAAAAATGGTTACTACATTGTATAGCAATATTTACATTTAGTGTACATAGTGCTAGCCCAGGCTCCATACATTTTTGGAACATCTCCTTTGTAGTTACTCAACTACAAATGTGTACGGAACCCTCGGTGCGCGAGTCCGACTCGCACTTGACCGTTTTTTATTTATTTAACTTGTTAGGATTATTGACCATCTCGAGCAAATAGAGGTGTTAGACTAGAAACAGAAATGATGAGTCTCTTGGGTCAAACAGAGCAAAAATAAGCAATGAAGTGGGTGTCCAGACCTCTATCATATCATTCAATCATAGATAGGCCCTTGTTTTCTCCCTCTGGGCCTTATTGTGGACCCCAATCACTCAAGCTGGCGACTAATAGTTTTACAAGATTTTTGAACCTTGCAAGTATAATTGAAAGAAAGAAAGAAAGTATTTATTTAAAAAGATAAGCCAGGCATTAATGCAGACTGCTATCAAACCCCTAACAGAAATTCACATCGGTTTACCCGACTCGGGGATTGTAGCTAGGACTCTCGCTCAACATTCGGGCATCAGTAGAGCAACGACCCACGTCGAAGGTCAACATGTTCTGCACTTTTAAAATGGGTGGGGATGGGTCCCGGGACCACAAACATGCGGCTATTTAGTTCCTGGACAATTAGTCGCAATGGATCGTTACGAGAGAACATCGCGTTTTATATAATAATAATAATATCCCTGGACATTTCACACAGCACCATTAGTCCCAAGCTAAGCAACCTAATGCTTGTGTTATGGTAACAAGATGGCTGATAAACTACTTATATACAATTTTTTTTTTTGTAAATACATACATATTATAGATAGAAAAACACCCAGACTCGAAACAAATACATGTAGGTCATAAGTACAAATATTTGTTCCGTGCGGGAATCGAACCCGCGACACGAAGCGCAGCAGTCAATCGCTTAACCACTGCGCCAACCGTGCCGTCAAACATTAAAAACATATTATGTAAAACATTTTTAAACTACGATTCCTATTTTGCCAATTTGGTCGAATTATCAATATCACCGCATTGATCAGTGCCCAAGTGTTAATTTAATTAAAACATGGATAAAAAAAAATAACGAATCCAATGTGGCAATCTCTCAAAAACAAACAAGGCACCATGGAAGACGTTTCTTATTTCATCGTGGACGCTTTTAATGTGCACGTCTTTCTACATCGGTCTCACATATACTTATAATCCATACTACTTAATAATATTAATAACAAAGTAACTTTGTCTGTATGTATGTAACCTTTTCACGCCTAAACCACTGAACGGATTTGGCAAGGAGATAGATGGCATCCTGGGGATGTACAGTCACGAGCACCAATATGTCAACACTTGGCAACTTTCAATCGCGATTTTTTCGTGAAATAACGCATGCAACGTGGAAATACGACACATTACATATACCTATGGGTTTGAAAATGCTATGTTCGTAACAACATAAAATTGAATTAAAAAATAAATGAGTAAATCGCTATTGAATAAAGCCGAGTGTATACATAGTTTTGCTCGTGACTGTACAAAGGCTACTATTTGTCTCAAAAGTAATCTTTTAGAATGTGATATGAGGATAAAAGTTTGAATGGGAGATCAAGCATTTCTTAAGTTAGGCATATCCATACTTCCATAATAATATTATAAATTCGAAAGTAACTCTATTTGTCTGTTTGTATGTTATCTTTTCACGCCGAAACCACAGAACGGATTTCGACAAAATTAGGCAAGGAGATAACTGGCATCCTGGGAAAGGACATAGGCCACTTTGTCTCTAAATAATCCTAGGGGGTGATATAGGGGATAAACGTTTGTGTGGGAAACACATACATATATTCAAATTTATGCTTTTGGTAAAAAATACATAGCACAGTGTTTTTGTAAAATCATCGAAGGGGGTAAAATAAGGGATAACTTTAAAATTCAAATGTAATATTGATATTTTTGTGTAGTTCTTTTATAGCGATTTAAGGTATTGGAAATATGGTCATAGTCCATATCTTGAGAGAATGTTTAACGTTTATTATCTTGTTACCTTTTCACTCCTTAACGGCTGAACGGATTTGGATGAAAGGCACACGGATAGACCATGATTTGGGTTAGTACATAGGATTCTTCTATCCCGGTAGTGTCCCGTGGGACTATAATCGACATCGCCGCGGGCGAAACCGCGGACAAAAGCAACTTTCAATATAAATGAGAGCAATACTTTGTAAAACTCTTCTATAAAAAGTGTCAATAGAGTTGCATGGCCGTTCTCCATAGGAACCTACTGCGCTTTGGAATGCTAAGCTTTATCTTTCTGACTGTCTGACTCCTTGACAATTCAAAAGTTCCAGTTTATTGAAATTAATTAATTAAGTTTGGTGCAGGAGGACTTAAGAGATCGTCGTGGGAGTTCTCGCGTCTGCATGAGACGATAAGAGTTTTACGAAGCTCGAGCTTTTAGATTCTCTAGCTAAGCCACAAATGCTTAACAATCAGAATAAAGAAAAACATTCATAGATAACATGTTCGAACGGTTTCCAACTTCAACAACATTTACGCATACCTTACTATACGAAGGCAATTTCCACCTAAGCGGACATACAAACATGCAGCAGGTCTTAGGACAGGAAAACAATCGATGACGTAAATTAATTGGGAACAATACTCTAACTTGAAAAGTGCTTTCGTTAAGAAATACATGAATTCGACACCTACACGTATGTTCGTTAATTGTTTTTCGAAAATCTATAAGTGCTAGATTTGTGGAATGACGGCGAGATGCTAGAGCGTTCGATGACATATTTTTTTAAGTGATTTTGCCTTTTATTTACGATCTTATTCATACATTTTCTTGTATTCAATCTGTATTACTTTTCAAGGGATTTTAAAAGTGCAATAATTCATGATGAATGTCCTTTCTGTATCATGACCCTGATAAAGCTTTCCAAAATTAATGATATATTGGCCAAGTCGCTTGGTTACTTGGCCATTGGCCGTTGCAACAATCATCAGGATGGTAGCTGGATCCTTGTTTACTTGTGCGGGTTGGTTTATTATCGCCGGTATATATCAGGCTTATTAGTGACAATGGTCTTGTCTGTGATAATAAATCTATCCTAGTATAACAGAAACTTCAAAACAAGTTACTGGCCACTTGGTGAGATAAATTGTCAGATATATAATATGTCTGGCTGATTTATCCGAACGGTAAAATGGTCAACTTCTAACCTCTACTGGAATCGGTGATTTCACAGAGAAAACCTTTGGTTATCCAGAAACAGCACAGACGCTATAATAATACGGACGCTAGTCAATCAACATCGGGCCCATGAAGATTTTTATCCACTGTGATCGCGTGTCAATATATGTGAAATATATTGATCACAGTGGATGATTGACCTTCTAAAATTTTTGATTGTGATGGGTCTTCTAAAATGCCTCGGACTAGCACTTCCACTGGATGTTTAGCCTCAATCCCGTTGATCGAGTGTGCACGATTTACGGTTTTCTACGGTCTGCAATGACCTATCTAATCTTTATCAGTCTTAGAGTGGACCCAGATAGAACTGAAAACCTGGTAGGTATCCACGGTTTCAGTTTAGCCTGAGTATACCTTATTAGTATGCCAAAAAAATTCACCAGCGGCTTGTCTTTAAAGGTTACGCGCACCCTTTTCGACTGCATTTTCACCTACAAACATATTTTATTTAGTTAAGTACGGTCTAAACATATTTTAATTAACTCTATAGGTCAGTGGCATAAAACAGAGTGATAATAATAAATTTTGAAATCGTTTCGCAATATTTTCAAACCTATGAATTAACGGATGGAACCAAACTAAACTTTGTGTGATGTCGCGTTCAATATTTGAGATACGTGGACTTAATTTTCTCAAAGTTATAAACCAACATAGTTTACATAGACCTTCAAATTCATTCGTCATTTTTGAATACCAATCCTGCACGGATGATGACTAGAAGGGCTCATAGCCGTCGACAACATGCCGCTCGTGTATTTTAGCACCGTACTCAAATACACGAGCAACACGTTGTCGACGGCTGCAGTTGCCTCTGCCTTTAACACGTGCTGCACATGTGTATGATGAGCACATTGATTTTTTCTCATTCAAATAAGAAACAAATCTCGCAATTACTAGCCATTATCATCATCATCTGCCTAGCCTTTTCCAACTATATTGGGATCGGCTTCCAGTCTAACCGGATGCAGCTGAATACCAGTATTTTCTATAAAATCTCGCAATTACTAGTATTTCTCTAAAAGAAATATTTCACATCTCGAAAACATTTATAGGTACCATGACTAAGTTCGTATATCCTAATTTGTTTGTTTTCAGGATCTCTCTTGAGGATGCCTAGGCTGAGGTAGGTACACAATTTAGTAAACGGTAGTTTTTAAATATCTTTTGGTATGTTGTTGCTTTTGTATGTTTCTTTGTTTTCTTGCACTGTGCACACCGCTACGATACGTTACTTACCGTTCCACTTACCTTATATCCAATGTACTTTTCCTCTGAAATCCTTCATGTGTGCTTTTTTTATCAGATCAACGTAACGAAATGTTACGAAATTGACGGTTCTCGTACTTTGTTAAATGATGGCGAATCTATTACATTCTGTATAAGACTAAACCATTTTATCTGTTTTGTGGTGTGTAAATGTTGTGTTGTAGTTTATGTAGTTGTAAAAAATTTATATAGTTAAAATAGCTTTCAGAAAATATATCAAGGCATAAATGCAAAACTTACTCCAACACTTTAATTTAATCAAATTTAAAGCTAAAAAATATTGCTTATGTTTGCTTTAGGTAAAAGATTTCTATCAAAGCTGGCATCAATTAACTGGCGTTATTAAAAATTAGAATCTCTAGGAGTTATAGTTAATCAACTGTTTAGTTACAACAGTAACAAAAAAAAACCATGTGACTAATTAAATCACAACTGAGATTTGGATGGCATGAAGAAAGAAAATAGAAGTTTAGACAGAGTTGTGCCAGTTGGATGAAAGAAAGCAACCAAAGCGACCTCGCTATCCATCAAGGGAATATGCTCTTCATGACAACATACACGCTCTTTGTTTTAAATAATTTAAAGTTTCAACATGTCTGATGGATAGCAGGCACTAAGTGTGAGTGCGTCGTGTTTAATGTAAGATGATTGTAACTCTACTCTACCTACGGCTTTAACGAGCATTTCACACTTGATAGTTTTGAAGATTGTTTTGTTGTGTATAGAATAATGCGAAATTATTATTAATTTATAGCATTTATTAAACAGATTTCACATAAAGGTAACATACAAAATTTTAAGTCATAAATATATTATTATTAAATATTCTAAGAATTCATTTAGTCATAAAATACTGCCACGCCTAATAACTTAATACAATTAGGTGAAACATACAACACATTTTAATTTTAACAATATCGTGCACTTAAAACAAACTAAGTTAAAGATCACTGTAACGTTAAACTATAAAATCTCATTCAATTTGGATTTGTACTTGCAAAAAAAAATTAGGTCATCAACATCGGCAGTGTTGTCAAAACATAGAAACTGGCAAGGCAAGTAATGCGTGCGTACTTTAAGTCGTTTGAGTGGTGAGCCGCAAGGGTAGGCGACTTAGTACACTAATTTGATGTTTCTTTGTCATAGAAGAGTTGACAGCGGAACTAGAGGCATGGCGAGATACAACCACGATTAACTTTGTGCTCCGCGAGAACGACCCTCCCAGCGCCCGCTACACCCACTATCGCAAACCTTGACATCGACATTATGGTACATACGTGACACTGACAAAGTTAGTCGTAGCTGTTAGGTAACATCAGGGGCGCGGGCTCCGCACCCTCGTGCAGCGTTGTTAGGTGTGATTGAACTTAAACATAGTGCCAAATCTAAATCGGACAATACAAACAATGATTCATGCTTAGACAAGGTTACAGTTGAAACGGGGACTTTTCGTAACTTTGCGGTCTTTTATGTTCATATAGGCATTCGCCTTTCCCTAGACACACAGAAACTGCCACAAGTCCCAGTTTCAATGACTATATGATTAACTGCACTTCAAATGAAATGACCTTTATAAACGTTGGACATCACTGAGATCATTTCCATTAGATTCACAGTCAGCCAGTCTATTTTGTAAAAACTCACTATTGAATTGACTTAGGGATCCGCAGCGACAGTTGTCAGGGTCAGTGTCCAGTTTCGTTTTACTGCGGATGCAGAGTGAGCTCGATACTGAGTTTATGCAGAATAGCTGAACAGATCTCAACACAAAAAGCGTAAAACGTTTTTAATACTAATAATTATGGTTAATAAGGCCAAATAAATAATTCATTAACTTTTGCAGGCTTATAATTATTATATAAATGAGTATTGGGTGAAAAATACATTTGATGTTTTGTCGAAGGACGCGTCTTTGTTTTGTAACGCAATTTGTTCTAATATACAGTATAATCGTTCAAAGAATACATTTACATTTAGTAAACATCGTAGCGGTAAAGCAAAACAAAACAGTCGTAAAATGTCTCGTGTTCATGTTAATCACAGTTACGTGTGTCCAACTATATGGATGCTCCTCTCGCCGGTCGCTGCTCTTCACTTGTCGTCGCCTCGTGGTAAGACTAGGACTATTTACACAAAAAGCTTAAATATACAGCGATGTTAGATGCGGAAATTCGCCCAAATAGTACTACAAGTTAAATTTACAATCGAGTCGATTTGCAAATAATGTTAGGGTTTGCGGTGTGTTGCTCTGTTGTGGTAGCACAGCGGTGAGCATGTTTCTGGTATGAAAGAAAGTACATCATATTCTGTACATAACTGTACGCAAAAACATTCAATTATTTTGTGGTTGCATTCATATCTAGCTATAGCGGTGCCTCACTCTTTTCTGAGGAAACAGGTGTAACTTGTCACCACTGTTTGTGTTTCATACAATATTCTAGAATTGTTCATTACAGTTTAGTCTTGAGTTGAGGTACAGTTTAGAATGAACAGGTTGTTCTTGGGGGTATCTTTAATAAAAGTGCTTTTCGATATTTTTGTTGTTTGACAGTTTTTATAAAGTGGTACCACATTACCATGCTTCTTTGCTGTACCACGCGCACCAATATATATTTCTGTCAAGTCAAGGTGTGTTTGCGTACAAGTGTGTACATTTCTTTAATACCATAATTTAATCTGTTCACCACTGTGGTACTGCGGCATAGCAACGCACGTTATGTGCGCGTAGTGCGATACATCACGCGGATTATCCAATTGCCTACGGTCCGAAGGGGCTAGGTCGTTCAACACTAGGTAGATCGAAGTAGTAACCTGCACTCGCGGTAGTTTGTGTCATATTGTCAAGATGGTGATCATGGGGTGTGTCTTATAAGCGGACGTAAGTCGTTATTGCGGTAACCGCTACGATTTTAAAGCCATTTAATTTCATTTTATACTCGCATGTCAACTTTCAGAGTTTTACTCTATGTAGTAGTTTTCACCCGATCTCAAAGTGATATAAAGATGAAACAAAGAAACACTACATTAATGGATTAAAAGTGCGCGACGCGAGCTCGCTGCCTGTATCTATGTCTTACTTTTGACGACTAGCTTTGCCGAAGTCTCGACTTGGCCGGCAGCGGTGGTGGCCCGGCAAGTGAAGGTTCCGGTGTCCTCTTCGTAGGTGTTACCGATCAGCAACACGGCGTTGTTCCCTTCGTGGATCATCTGGAATTCAATAAATAAGTCCTTATAATTTCAACTTTAAAAAGGAGGTTACAACACCATTATGGCTGGGAAGGCTTTTACCTAGGAGTGTATAGAATACGCTAATGTCTGGTGTCAGTTTGTTACACTTTGAATGCTTGGAAGTGATACTTAGGGTACACATAATGGCAGTTCTTCAGTTTAAGATATTTACGTTTAGCTAGTACTTATAACAGTAATTTAAAGTTTGCACAAGTTGACGAACTAGAAACTTAATAAGAAAACGGAGCGTTGAGTATTAATTACCTGGAAGTCTGGTGTTTCAGGAATAAGAGCACCTTCTCGAAGCCACTGAATCGTCGGCTTGACTTTGCTGGTTATTTGTGTTTTAAACTGCGCTGGTTGTCCTTCATACACAACAAGATCTCGGAGGGATGTTAAGGTTGGCAAATTGTCGGCCTGATCGGGCTGGGTTACTTTAAGTTTTGCGGCAACCGTCACTCGGCCAGCTGAATTGTAAGCAACACACTTGTAATCACCCTCGTCTTCAGGGAAAGCTTCAGATATGCGCAGGGTGTACTCATCCGCTGTACGAGACATTTGGAAATACTTGGAAGGCTTGATTAATTTTTCACCCTTGTACCATTGGACCGTAGGTGCCGGCTTACCAACAATCTTACAACTGAATTCAATCGCTTGGCCTTCAGCAACAACCTTGTCTTTCAAAGGCTCAATAATTTCAGGTGGCGCGTTAGCGGCTTTAGTTTGAGGTTTTGGTTTTTCTTTGGTAGCAGGAGCATTAACTGAACACTCGGCGTCACAACGTGCTTCCCCAGCGGTATTTATAGCAACACACTCATATTTACCCGAATCTTGGGGATAAGCTTCAAGAATAAGAAGAGTATATGTACCATCTTCTTCTAGGATTTTATTTCTGATGTCCGGTTGAACTTTCTTGCCATTTTTCAGCCAATAAACATCAATAGGCTTTGTTCCGGTCACCTTTGTGTCAAACCTAACCAGTTGACCAGCTGTCACATTAACATTTTGGGCAGTTAATGTGAAACTTGGCGGAGCAACTCCTCCTCTTCCTTGTCGCCTGCGCTCCTCTACCACCAAGTTAGCGCTACATTTAGCAGTGCCACCACGGTTTTCAGCCACAGCAGCAAATACTGCAGAGTCCTCAACAAAAACTTGCCTGATAATCAGAATAGACTTGGTGCTAAATGTGTGTATTTGGAAGTCTGCAGAATTTTTAATTGGGAAGCTCTCCCTGTACCAGTTGATTTTTGGTAGTGGGTCTCCATCGAACTCAACTTCGAATCTGGCTTGTTCATGTTCAAACACTCGGCAGGGTTGCATTTTTTTAGTAAAGACTGGTGGTTTGCTAGGCTTCACAGGTCCTTCCACAACTCTCTCTTGAGTTTGCGCCTTATGTTCCATTTCAGTGGTTTCAGTGGAAGTTATTTTACGCGTTATTTCAGTATCTCCAACAACTTCCTTCTGGATTTGTTTCTGTTTGGCAACATGTACTTCTTTTCCATGGACAGTAGATTCAGAGGGGCCTGGAATTCTAGGTTTTGGGACAGACTTCTTCTGCACTTGTTCAGTGATAACTTCCGTTTGTTCTCTGTAATTAAAAAAAATATGTATTAGTAGGCAAATGATATGGTCCTAAAAAACATTAGTTAAGTGAAACTTATGACAAAACTGTAACTTACAAGGTGTCCTCATATCTCTGAGCCATGCCTTTGGCAAGAGAATTACTCGCAATTTTGTCTCCAGGAATAGCATATTGGTGAGTGGATTCCCTGAACCGACTTTCCTTAATAACCTGCTCATTTTCCAGTTCCTGAAGTTTATTGTAATACTCTTCACTCTTCTTCTTCTTTACTGTTTGTTGCCATTCTGTGTCAGGCTCCCTAACAAGTTTAGGTTTTAGTTCAGGCCTGTGATCAATAACCCCCTGTCGTTGTAAGACTTGCCTTTCTTCAAATGTTTTTTCTAATTCAGTTTCAGAGCGCTGATACTGCGTGGTTTCATCATACCATGCTGTGTATTAACCAAATAATATATTAATATAATTTCTACAAAAACATATTTAAAACATTTTCAAAACATACCTCTCCCAGAATCCGTTGGCAAAGCTGGCAGAAGCAATTGATTTAGCTGCACTCCTTTTGGACAAAGAGAGGGAAGGTAACGGGAAGCTGGGGGGTACTTTTTGTGCGTAAGCGGTTTGTTGTAGTGTGCGTGGTTTGGTAATGTATGTTAGAGCAGTATAGAAGCTGTTTTTGGTATGTATAAATTCTTAAATATTGAAGGATATTGTTAAATGCAAAATAAGCGTCATGTTTTCACCCAAATGTATGTAAAACTTACGCCGTGGAGCATTCTTCAAAACTCCTCTGTAGTCGTCGTGTCTCGGTATCACTTTAAGTTCAGTCGAAGCTACCGCTTCACCTGCTGAGCTTCTAGCAATCACTTCAATTTTGCCAGTGTCGTATTGCCTGGTCTTAGGTATATCGAAGTGATACATTCCATCGTAGGTTAGTTTGTATCTGGAACCCTGAAATCATTATCGCATTTTTCACTAGCAGTTCGTTTAACAGATGATAATCTTAGAACAAAGTTAAATAGTGCGATATTTACATTAACAATAGTGTTGCCGTTGATGAGCCACATCACTCGAGGCTTAGGATGTCCGGTGACCCGACAGCAAAACCGAGCCCACTCGCCTTCTTCAACGGTCACTGGGTCTGGACGGCTCACGAACACAGGTGGTGATCGTGCCTTCGCTTCCTCTATCGCTTGTTCTGGTACCCTACAGTAAAAAAATCTGTTAGATGGTTGATTTATTTTGTTGTTTTTTCTTTCTTTATGGTATTCAGCTGCATCCGAGGTAGTCTAGAAACTGACCTCGGCATAAGTAAGGCTAGAAAGATGAGTTTTATTTCTAAGTCCGTAAATCAGCATATTGCTACGCATTAAATTAATATTCCTGATGTTATAACTCACGAAATGTACAGTGCCCTCCAAAAGTTACTGAAAATTTTCCCACTTCGGCTGCAATGTCACAAAATGATTTAAAATTTGTTTAACTGTACACTATAACGTTGTTATTGACTAATCCAACTATCTATGATAAGGGGCGACCTGGACCAATGACCTTCTCTTGGCTGAGTTAAAAACCGAACAGTAGTAACGGTTCCGCTCAATAATTATAACTCAATAATATTATAAGTCAGATGTAAAACTTATTGGCTGCGTGGTTCCCAAAAACGAATACAATACGCCATCTCTTTTCGCACTGATCGCAGCCTGGCTAGTAAACTTTTACGTTCTGTAATAACATGAAAACCACTTACGTTTGCCAGGAAGCTTCCATCTCTCTTATCTTCTCAATACTCTTCATATGTTTAGGTAATTGGGAATCGTAAACAATACCAGGTTTGCCAGCTGTCTTGATAACCGCTCGGGTTTCATCCATACCGTACAGGTTAGTAGCGCGGCAAACGTATTCGCCACTGTCTTCAGGGTACACCCAGCCAAAGTTCATCGCCACGTAACCAAAGTCATAGATGGGCGTGAATCGATTCTCTGTAAAAAAAAATGTATTTTGTATTAAACCAAAACAGTCACATGAACAGTACAACTTGATGATGTGAAAAACTCTTCAACTTACTGTGCAATAAAGGTTTGCCATTAAAGAACCATTCTACTTTCATATTAGGATCACCGACAGGTGCTAGCTGACACTCAAACTTCGTAGACTCCATTTCTATTAAGGTGGTTTGGCTTTCAATTTGTGTGACGAATCGTGGTGGTTGTTTCTTATCAGCGTCGTATAAGTCGTCTTCGGTCAAAAAGATTTCTGAAGTATACTTTTTGATAGTAGCTTCCATCTGCGTCAGTGCTTCGGATTTCTTCATGCCTCGTGGCACTTGATTTTGTAGAATAATATCAGGCAGTTCTATAAAAAATATGTTTTTATTATTTTAAAGTATATAATTAAATCAAAGAGAATGTAAAGCCCGTAAGCACAACAGTTACAGTTTTATTTGTTATATCTGTGTATACTTACTTTTGCAAGATACTGTAGCCCTAGTAAAATCTTCGCCAAAGTCGTTAACTGCACGGCATACGTATTCACCTGAATCTTCAGCGTAAACGTACAAAATGTCAAGCGAAACGAAACCCATATCGTAAACAGTGCGGTACCTATGACCAGAGGGCAGAAGTTTTCCATTACGGTACCACTCAATGCGCAGTCTTGGATCTTCTTTAGGTAACACGCGACATTCAAACCGAATGCTTTCGGATTCTTCAACAGTGTGTGACTGAATCTGTGTAATAAACTTAGGTGGGCTGCTTATAACCGGCTCTTCCTTTGGCGCCTCACTAACACGTCCTCTTTCAAGCTCCTTGATCTTTTCTCCACTCATTCCTTGTGGCAGCTGAGATTCCAATACAATATCACGTTTAGCACTGCATGTGATCTTTGCAGTAGTTGTTGCGGAACCCCACCTGTTCGTTGCGCGGCAAGTATACTCTCCAGCGTCACGAGCATATATGTAGTCAATGTCCAAAGCAATAAATCCGAAATCATTGAGCATATGAACTCGGGATCCGGTAGCAAACGGTCTGCCATTGTAGAACCAATCAATTCTCATAGTAGGATCACCGACTGGTTCTACCCGGCAGTCGAAGTGAGTGGGTCCACCTTCCGGGACATCAAGGTTGTCTTTAATTTCCACTGTGAACTTCGGTGGGTTGGGCTTTTCATCTTCGATTGCTATTTCTTCGCGCTTGTGCAGCGTCTCTTCCAGTTTTTGAATGCTTTCAGTACCAGACTTGAAGTGAGATGGTAACTGAGGTTCCAAAATAATACCTTGCCTTCCTTTGACTTGCAGTTTGCATGAAACTGTCGCTTCTCCATGTCGGTTGGTGGCTTTGCAAGTATAAAGACCTGCGTCGCGTTGGTAAACTCCACCAATTTCCAAAATAACAAATCCAAAGTCGTTTATGGTCTTTACTCTAGACCCAGTCAAAAGAGGCTTTCCATTATGGAACCATTCAACTCTCATACTTGAATCATTAACAGGAATGAGACGACATTCAAAGTGAGCCGACGAATTTTCTGACAAAATAAGATCTGAGGGTGTAGTGGTGAATTCTGGTGGATTTCCGGTCTCTGCTTCCGGAGTCATGGAATCTACAGTGCCTGTGTAGCCTTCAAGAGCTGCTATTTTATCGATAGTTCCCTCCATACCTTTAGGTAGTTGTGACTCCAGGATAATATTTCGTTTTCCTTGAACTTTCATTGTTGCTGTTGTAACAGCCTCTCCATAGTTATTGTATGCTCTGCATAGGTATTCACCGGAATCTTCAGGGTATGTCGGAGATATCTCAAGAATAACAAAACCAAAGTCGCAGAATGTTCTGAATCTGGAGCCAGCTTTGAGAGATTTACCGTTCCAGTACCACTCCACCTGAAACAATACACACAATTGGTAGCTATTGATATTTCAATTATTTTATTATATTAGACAGACAGTTTTCTTTAATTACTTATTAACTTTACGTTCCGCGTGGTCCCGTGGGGTATCGGTACCTACTTTTTTTTTATATCTAAAGCTTGATGATTAAGTAGAAGCAACAAGCTACAAATGTATGTACATTGTGTACGGTATCGATCCTTGACGATTGCACCAATCACCGTTGCTTACAATAACATGCTTAAATAATACTTGCCTTTAAGTTAGGATCATCAGTCGGTGTCAACCTAGCTTCAAAGTGGGAATTCTCTCCTTCCCGAAGGTTATCAATGTTTGATAGTGGTACTGTGAAAACTGGAGCTTTACCCCTTTCTTCCTCTTCCTTGACATCCTTTCTGCGTATCATTGAGTCCTCAAGAGTTTGAAGTTTTTCTAACCCACCTTCCATGCCCTAAAATTTAATTCGTATTAATATCAAAATAAAAGTACCAAATCTTTTATAAAAGGAAATAAAGAAACCACTTTCATAAATGCTTCTTTTGATTTTATAGTTAGGTACTTACCCGCGGTAGTTGCGAGTCCAAGATTAAATTCTCCTTTGAAGTACATTTTAACGTAGCCTTAGTAGAATCACGGCCTAACTTATTAGTAGCCACGCATTCATATACACCTGAATTTTCTTCATAACAGTATAGTATGTCCAAAATAACAATGCCAAAGTCGTGGAAAGTCCTGTACCTATGGCCATGCGGCAACTTCTTTCCATTGTAGAACCATTCGACTTTAAGGTCCGGATCGTCAACCGGTACTAGTCTGGCCTCGAAGTGTGCACTTTGGCCTTCAACTAATTTAGTTACGTCTTGTATTTGAGTGACGAACTTTGGTGGTACAGCTGAAGCAGGAGCAGGCGCTTGCTGTTGAATTCCTTGTAAGCTTTCTAATTCCCTGATTTTGGCTAGCGAATCGGGTTGCAAACTGTCCAGATAGACTCCACCTCTTCCAAAGCAAGTGATAGTCGCCTTGGTAAAATCTTCGCCGTATTTGTTATATGCGCGGCAAACGTATTCTCCAGTATCATGGTTCTGAGTGTAGGCTATATCTAGGACCACAAAACCAAAGTCAGAAACTGTTTTGATTCTGGTAGAATGGCGAAGTGGCTGGCCATTGTGGTACCATTCAATCTTCAAATCAGGGTCGTCGACGGGCACAACAGTGCATTCAAAGTGAGCAGACTGTCCGTCTTTCAAACCCTCAACTTTTTGAATATGCGTTGTAAATCTTGGTTTTTGTCCTTTGCTTTTGTCTACACATTCTAATTTCACACTTATTTCAGCCTGACCCCATCTGTTAGTAGCTCGACAAGAATAGACACCTGAATCGGTAGTTTTAGTTCCGAGTATTTCAAGTACAACCATGCCAAATGCGTAGACCGTGCGGATGCGATGACTGGCTTCGATGGATTTTCCGTTGTAGAAGAACTCGATAACCATGCTTTGGTCGCCAGTAGGTATAAGAGATGCTTCATAATGAGCTATCTGTCCCTCGCTAATGTCAACGATGTCTTGGAAGACGGTAGTAAATTCTGGAGCCCTTCCAGTGTCATCATCAGGCTTCTGGCCTGGCTCTCTACGAAGAGATTCCTCAAGATTTTGAATCTTTTCCAATCCCTCGGTGCCTTTGGGATGTTGCGTTCTTTCGATAAGATTTTCTTTACTAGTACAAAAGACAGTTGATGAGGTAAAGGCTTCACCTTTCTTATTATAAGCCTTGCAAGTATATATTCCACTATCTCTTTCGTACACATCTGTCAAATCTAATGTCACAAAGCCAAAATCACTTGTAAGCTTAAATCTTGAACCTTGCTCCAGAACTTTTCCATTGAAGTACCATTCAATCCTGAGGTTCGGATCGTTTTTAGGTTCAACCTGCCCCTCCAGGTGAAGGGCTTGGCCTTCAATCAATTGATTTTCCGCTGATACTGGTACCACCCATTCCGGCTTAGGATAATCAACATCCGGTACAGACGTTCTCCTGGATTTAGACAATCTTGCCTCCTCAGCCTGTTCTACAGCTTCTAATCCAGCTTTTCCTTGCGGATGCTGAGTGTCGCAATAAATGTGTTTATCTCCAGTACATCTAAGTGAACCTGATGTTGTTGCTGATCCCTTGCTGTTGGTAGCCTTGCATGTATAAATACCAGAATCTTCTTCGTACGTGTGAGTAATATCAAGAGATACATAGCTGAAATCGTGTGTACTCTTGTATCTCGAACCAGATGGCAAAGGTTTATTGTTGAAGAACCACTCAATCTTAAGTGTAGGATCCCTAGATGGCTCCACGTTGCACTCGAAATGTATGTTATCACCTTCTTTGCACAAGATATTGTTCAAGTGCGAAATAAATACAGGTATTTCGTAGACAGGTTCGGGTGCTTCCGGTTTTTCTGCTTTCGGCTGTTCCAGAGCGCCAATTCTATCTAATGATTCAGGATGAAGTGTTTCACCGAGTAACCAGTGGCGATCCTCAATTTTTATGGAAGCTGTTGAAACAGCTTCTCCGATAAGATTAGTTGCTTTGCATGTATAAATTCCAGAATCATCAATCCTTATACTGTTAATGGAAAGAGTCACTAAACCAAAATCAAAAGTGCTTTTTAATCTTGATCCAGTAGTAAGCGACATACCATTTTTGAACCATTCAATTCTTAGGTTAGAATCAGTTCGCGGTTCTACTTGAGCTTCCAAGAATACATGTTGTCCTTCAATGAGTTTGTCGTAGCTCTTCAAATGTGTGGTGAAAATTGGTGCTTGTTGGACTCCTGAATCCACAAACATTTCTGGCACTTTGTTCATGGCAGCTTCTTTCAGTTGAATTTGTTCCCAAGCTTCAGGTCTCATTGTTTGATCTACAATGGTAGACTTAGTCTTGACTTTCAGTGCGGCCGAAGATACCGTGCTTCCGGCTCTGTTTATTGCTTTGCACATGTAAAGACCCGCGTCTTGTGCCACCACCGAATTGATGTCTAGCGTGACAAATCCGAAATCATGAGTTGTGCGGAATCTTGAACCTGTGAAAATACATTATATATTGTCATTAGCTTGTTACCGAATGACCATTGGATAAATACATATATCACATGTAGGTATAATATCTAGGGATAATTTAATAATATTTAAATCATAAATATTTCACTTGCTCACCCATTTTAAGCTCTACTCCATTAATGTACCATTCAAATCGTAAGCTCGGGTCACCAACTGGCACCACGCGTGCTTCGTAATGAGCATGTTGTCCCTCCCAAAGTTCTGAGGGCCCAGTAAGCACCTGGGTAAAGATAGGCTTTTCAAACTCGCGTTCAGGCTCGTCTGGCCTACTTTGCTGCGGTTGTTCAAGTCTCTGAATTTTCTTCATGCCTTCTGGATGTTGAGTGTCCATTTGGATGGCTGCTTTAGCTATAAAACAAGATACATAAATTAAAAAAGATACATTTTATGAGTGTTTATTAAGTAATTTTACGTTAAGGTGTATCACAATATTTTAAAATAAATTAGAACCGAACGTAGTTTAAATTCATTAAAATAGTTACTTTTTATTCTCATGGCAGCGGTGGTTACAGCTTCTCCCAATAGATTGGAAGCTCTGCACATGTAGACACCTTCATCTTCATCACGAACATGGGTGATAGTCATGGAGACATAACCAAAGTCGTGGGTTTTTGTGATTCTGGAACTGTCCTCAATAAGTTTCTCGTTTCTGAACCATTCTACTTTTAGAGTAGGGTCACCGACTGGAATAAGTCTACAGTCAAAGTGTGCTGTTTCACCCTCTTGAATGTTATCGATATTTTGAAGTGGTTGTGTGAAAACAGGTCTTTGACGTGTTACAGGTTCCGGTATTTCTGGACGTTTGAAAGGTTCTGCAGATTCTAGCTCTCGGATCTTTTCTAAGCCTTCAGGACGTTGAGATTCCGATATAATGCTTCCTTTTGCGGTTACTGTCATTGATATTGCAGATATACATTGTCCTAGAGCATTGATTGCCTTCACTGAGTACTCACCAGCGTCTTCAGGAACACAATGCTGAATATCTAATGACACATAACCAAAATCAAAAGTGATATGGAACCGTGCAGCAGATTGCAGGGCCTTGCCGTTATGATAGAATTCAATTCTTAAGTTAGGATCATGTACAGGCTCCACCTGGCATTCAAAGTGTGCTGTCTGACCCTCGAAGACGTGAGTCGTGCCACGCAATTCTGTGACAATCCTAGGTGGACTTATCTTGGGTTCTTCAACCTCCATCCTAGTACTATGACCCTGTGCTTCAAGTTGTCTGATTTTTTCTAAGCCATTCGGATGTTGAGTGTCTAAGATAATGCTTCTGTGCCCTGTAATATTAAAATAGTTTTTAATTTATTTTTATTTCGTTATAATTTATTTTTATTTTGTTTTGCATTATGTGCAGTGTGTATTTACCTGCAACCTTCATCGTGCATGTGTTAACTGCTTCACCAAGTTTGTTAGTGGCCTTACACATGTACGTTCCAGAATCTTCAGAGTAAGTGTACAGAATATCCAATGCAACATAACCGAAGTCATGTGTGGTTCTGTACCTGTGACCCGCTCGTATCTTTTGCCCGTTGAGGAACCATTCAATCTTTAGATCTGCGTCGTTTATTGGCTCTACTCTACACTCAAAGTGAGCGTGGTCTCCTTCTTTCAAATTCTCTAGGCTTGTTAGAGCTGTCAAGAAGACTGGCCTCTGACCTGGCTGTTCCTCTTGCACTGGTTTAGGTCTCTCATAATTTTCTAATTCTTGAATCTTCCTAAGACGTTGTTCGTCTAACGTGTCCAAGTATAGTCCCGCTTTGGCTAAAATGATAAGAAAATATTCAGTAATGTTTTTATTTATTTATAATCGGGTATTTGTAAAGTAAAAACCTATAATTACTTACCGTCTACTTTCACAGAGCTTGTGGTGACCGCTTCACCTACAGCATTAGTAGCTTTGCACATGTAAGTGCCGCTGTCTTCAGAGTAAGCATAAAGGATATCTAACGCTACGTAACCGAAATCGTAGGTAGTCTTGAACCTATGTCCTTGTTGGACTGGTCTACCATTGCAGTACCATTCAACACGCATAGTAGGATCGTTAACAGGCGTGAGGGTAGCTTCCAGGTGTACTGGCTTGCCTTCAGATACTTCAGCGTTTTTCAAAGGTTTTCCGAATTGAGGTTTCTCAGCTACAAAACTTTCGTCACGGACTACACGTTTGTATCTACTATCATCTTCGAGATACTGTATCTTTTCTAGGGCACTTTCATGTTGTGTGTCTCTAATGATAGACTCCTTGGCTGCAATGTTATTAAAAATTGTAAGTATTTTGTCTGTGAAGGATAAGTACCTAAAGGTTTACAGAGAGATACAACAATTTAATACTCACATTGAACGTTCAGTTTAATTGAAGAAGCTGCTTGTCCTAAGTTATTGATAACCTTGCAAGTGTATTCTCCGGAGTCTTCCCCATACACCGTTAGTATGTCTAGGGCAGCAAAACCGAAATCGTACGCTGTACGATAGCGGTGGCCACTTTGTAGGACCTTTCCATTGAAGTACCATTCCACCCGCATATTTGGATCGGGGTAGGGCTCAATTCGGCATTCATAATGAGCGCTCTGGCCCTCTACAAGTTTCGAAGGACCATTCAATTGCGTAATGAATCTTGGAGCTTGGTTAACCGCCACCTCAACGTCTTCTCTACGTGCGTAGCGCGAAGAGTCTTCCAACTGTTGTATTTTCTCTAACGCACTCTCGTGCTGCGACTCTAGCTGAAGCGATGCCTTAGCTATAAAAATAATAAATTATTAGCAAAACATGCGTACTCTTGTTTACAGATTGATTCCACCTTGTTATGTTTACTTACATTGAACAAACAATGTAGATGATGTTACAGCTTCTCCTAGTTCATTTATGGCACGGCATGTATATGTGCCCGAATCCTCAGGATTGACGTATTTCATATTTAAGGCGACATAACCGAAGTCATGCATTGTTGTCAAACGGTTTGCTAAAAATAAAATGTGTTTAATAATCGATACTTTTACACCAATTTATAATCAATCAACATTTATTGAAGTTAAAAATACTTACAAGCTTCAATAGGTACGCCATTACGTAACCATTCGACACGAAGTTTGGGATCTCCAACAGGAATAAGCCTAGCTTCAAAGTGAGCTGCTTGGTTTTCAGCAACTCGTAAATCCTTCATTGGCATGGTAAATACTGGTGCTTGTGTTATAGATTCATCTTGTGCACTGTGTCTCTGATATCTAGAAGTATCTTCTAACTGATTAAGTCTTGGAAGAGCTCCTTCATGCTGCGATTCCAAGTATATCGATTTTCGAGAATGTACAATGGCAATTCCAGAGGTGACTGCTTCGCCAAGAGCATTGATAGCTCTGCAGGTGTATGTTCCAGAATCCTCTGGTAAACAAGACATAATATCAAGAGCAACGAAACCAAAGTTGTTGGTTTCCGTGAATCTTGAACCACTCTTCAACGGCTTGTTGTTATGATACCACTCCACTTTCATCGTAGCATCAGAAACAGGTATCAGCCTGCACTCGAAATGAGCTCTTTGGCCTTCTTTGATTTCAATGTTTTTCAATGAAGTCGTAAATATTGGGGCTTGTGTTGTAATTTCATCAACGAAATCGGTCCTATGATGTTTAGATCTGTCTTCCAATACTTGAATTTGGTTTAGTCCAGCCTCATTTTGTGTGGCTCTAATTATGTCTGTTGTGCTGCGGCAAGTCAACCTACAGCTGACTTCGTCAGTGCCAGAATGGTTGACAGCTCGGCATGTATAAACACCAGTATCTTCAGCAATCAAATCAATAATGTCAAGTGCGACATAACCAAAATCATGAATGGGTCGGAATCTGTGTCCAATAGTAACAGGGTGCCCATTTTTGAACCATTCAACTTTAAGGTTGGAATCTGTTACTGGTTCAAGCTTGCACTCAAAATGAACATGGTGACCTTCCACGACATTATCAATAGACTTTGGTTTTGTAATAAAACGAGGTTTTATATTAATAGATTCATCGACTACCTCGCTTTTCTTGTAACGTGACGCATCTTCTAAATATTGAATTTTCTCTAGACCTGATGGGTGCTGCGACTCAAATATAAGATCTTTTTTAGCAATAACTCGCAAAGCACACGATGTTACTGCTTCACCAAGTTGGTTAGTAGCTTGGCATGTGTAAACACCCGAATCCTCTGGATATACACTCAAAAGGTCGAGTGCAACGTAATCAAATTCGTAAGCTGGTCTGAATCTGTGACCTGTCTTTATCGGTCTACCATTACAGAACCATTCTACTCTCATGGCCGGATCACCGACAGGTTGTAATCTACATTCCAAATGCACATTGGTCCCTTCTACAGTCTCAACATTATGTAGAGCTCTTGAAAATTGAGGAGCCTGCCTCACAGTTATATCTTCGTGTACTTGTTTGGATCTACGCGCAGCATCTTCCAGCATTTGTATTTGCTCTACAGCTTGCTCATTCTGTGTATCAGTTACAATATCTGATCGTTCAATAACACGAACCATTGCAGAAGTGTGAGCGGAACCCAAGTGGTTTACAGCCCTCACGGTATATTCTCCAGAATCAGCAGATGTTGCGTGAATTATATCAAGTGCAACAAATCCAAAGTCATAATAAGTCCTAAATCTAGAGCCAACTGTCACGGTTCTGCCATTATGGAACCACTCAACACGCATGGTCGGGTCGCCCATGGGTTCCAATCTGCATTCTAAGTGAATATTTTTACCTTCTGATATTGGAGGAGGATCAGATAGTGGCTGAACAAATACTGGCTTAGACTTGGATATTTCTTCAATTTCATACATAGGTTCCACAAACTTTGATTCTTCAATGTGCCTTGTTTTTTCATATAAACCACGGTGAATACTTGACGTATCAATGCTGGATCGTGCTAGAATAAAACAAAAAATATATGAAAATACAGATTAATAAGCATAACAAAATTCTTTGCCTTTTCCATTGTTTTTTGTAAAGTTACAATAGTTGATCACAATAGGCTAGTTTCCTAAAAAAATCTAATAATTAGTCCGTCAGTTAGATTATCAATAAATATTGAACCCGTATTTTTGCTTTTATCAATTATATAAAAAATGATTAAGATACTGCCCGCTAAAGTACCGCGTGACGTCACTTGCTTGCGACACTTTTGCAAGCAAGTGACGTCACGAGCCCCCACTCCCATATTTTGACGCGCTAATTTCTAAATATTAATAATCCATGTAAGTGCCTTCTGCATTCACACATAACAAACGAACGCTTTTTATTGAGTACTTACTTTCGACTGTCATTGAAGCACTCAATTGGGCTTCTCCAGCTGCATTGCGCGCCACAACTGTGTATTCTCCGGAATCATCTGCGCGGACACTGGCAATATCTAACGCTACGTAGCCAAAATCATGGTATGTCTGAATGCGATTAGCACTCTTAATTTGTTTTCCATTGAAATACCATTCCACTGACATAGTCAAGTCACTTTGCGGCTCTACTCTTGCTTCAAAGTGAGCGCCTTGCCCTTCCACTATTTTATTGGTACCTTTTAATGGTCCCAAAAATCGAGGCTTTTGTGTTACCTTCACTTCTTCTTCTGCCCGTTTTGAATATCTACTGGAATCTTCGAGATGCTGAATTTTCTCATATCCACCTGGATGTTGAGATTCCGCGACTATATCTTTCTTTGTCACAATACTTAGGTTAGCATTAGTAGCTGCCTGTCCCAGAGCATTATAAGCTCGACAAGTATAGTGACCAGCATCATGTACAGTCACGGATTTTATTGTTAATGCGACGTATCCAAAATTAAAGAATGTAGTGATTCTTGAACTAGCTTCAACAGGACGTCCGTCTTTTAACCATTCAACTCTTAGAGTTGAATCGCCTACTGGTTCGAGGCGAGCTTCGAAATGGGCGAACCCACCTTCCTTAATATTTATTTGATCTTTAATTGGGGTTTTGAACTCTGGCCTCTGCGTACTTTCAGGGGCCTCCTGATAATACTTTTGATGTTGCTGTTGCTGATATGCTTCCAATTGCTCAGTCTTTTCAATGTATCGTCGTTGTTCTGGTATGCCAAGATCTGCAGTAACTGTACTCCGGGCAGCTACTCTGATCGAAGCGGTACTAATGGCTTCGCCTAACTTATTTACAGCCCTCACTGTGTACGAACCTGCATCTTCAGCCCGTAGGTGCATGATGTTAAGGGAGACGTAACCGAAGTTGAAGATTGACGTGATTCGCGAGCTAGCTGTAATGGCTCTTCCATCTTTGTACCACTCTACTCTCATCGTAGGATCACTGACCGGAGTAAGTTGAGCTTCGAAATGAGCATTCCTGCCTTCTTGTAACTCACCAAGCTCTTGCAGCGGCCTTATGAATTGAGGCCTCTGTGAAATCTGTTCTTCAATTGATTCTTGGTGTTGATATCTAGAATAATCCTCCAACTGTTGAATATACTGCAAACTCTCTGGATGTTGGCTCGTCCTTTCGATGGTTGCTCTTGGAGTTACTTGCAACATAGCCTTAGTTTCTGCAACACCTGTCGCACTTATAGCTCGGCAAGTGTATTCTCCAATGTCTTGAATATTAAGACTGAGCATATCGAGAGAAATATATCCAAAGCGGAATATAGATGTGAACCTAGAACCTGCAAAATGAAAATGTATATATTATGAATTTAACATACTTGGAAATTAAACCACTAGACATTTAATTTTGTAGTTACTTACTGGCTTCGATACTTTGTCCGTTTCTCAACCACTCAATTTTCATCGTTGGGTCGCCAACTGGTTCTATCCTCGTTTCAAAGTGTATTTTGCCACCCTCCATCTGTGAAATACTCTTGAGTGGCACAATAAACTGCGGTGGAGGATAAACTCGATCTTCCTCACCTGGAGGAATGTAAGGTCTTGCCCTTTCCACGTGCCTTAAGTATATGATTTCTGGTCCAGGAGCAGGCCTATAAAATAAAATATGTAAATAAACACATACTTCAGGCACACGTAAAAACTTAGGAAATTTCGTGATATTACTTACTCTGGCTCGATAATCTTTGTAGGCCGGGGCAAGTGCAGACGCTTTTGCTCAGGCGGAGGCTCTTTTGGTACTTCGACGTAGAGCCTTGCCCGAGTAGCGGTGGAGCCTGCGACGTTCTGGGCTGTGCACTGATACCATGCCGCATCCGACGCCTTGGCTCGCGGAATGTCCAGCGTCGAGGCCCCACCATCGGTATTAATTCGTAACTCTGGATTGGGTATTATCGGAACGCCGTCCTTCTGCCATGTGATCCGTGGTGTAGGTGTGCCAACTGCGCGTGCATTCAAAATAACAGGTTCCCCTTCGCGTACGCTCAGAGTACTGAACCGTTCAACAAATTTAGGAGCAACTACTTGTTCCTTTTCGATGACGTTTAATCTGCACTGGAAAGATGTTTCACCAGTCTTGTTGCGAGCAACACATGTGACTACACCACTGTCACTAAGTTCGACGTTTGTAATCATAAGTGCATGATTACCTGATTCGTTTACTAATATCTTATGATTATAATCGTCTAGAATTTGTCTATCGTTAATGAACCACGTGACTTCTGGGTAAGGTCTGCCAGTGACGCGGCAATCGAATCGCGTCATTTTGCCCTCCGTGACATCGCGGTCTTGGCAGACTCTTACAAATTGCGGAGCGAGAGCTTTCTCACTTATTTCTACTCTTTCTTCAATTCCTGTTTGTTGAGTGTCCATGATATACTGTGATCGTTGATCTTGCGCATAAGTCTCTTGTGGAGATTCAACGGCGAGGTATGCAGATGTAACAATGCATCCATTGGGATTTTCAGCCAATAAAGTGTAATGGCCAGAGTCAGACTTTTGTGTGTTTCTTACCCTAAGAGTAGTTTGATTATGCGTAGTAACAATTTCATTTTTGCTGGTATTTACTAGCCGCTGACCGTTCTTGAACCAAGTCACTCTCGGCCGCGGGTTACCAGATAGCTGTACCTGAAACTGGGCATCAGCGCCCTCCTGAAGCTTGGAATTCCTTGGCTTTTGTGCAATTTTGGGTGGTGTCACAGGTCCAAGCGTTTTATCAATCTCAGTACTGATATGAATGTCACTTTCATTGACATATCTCTTAGTAATAGTTTCCCTGAATTGAACTTCTCGCAAAAGTCTGTACTCAAAGGTGTCTACTTTGAAATCTTCTATGGATGAATAGTCGGTGCCGTTGGTGTATGCTACTTTTTGTGTTTGTCTGGACTGTTCTGTGGAGTACCCCTGTGTACCGTAGGATTTGTGCTCCACGCTCTCGCTGACATGTCGATAGCTTTGTTGCTGCGAGGACTGCTGCGCAGGCACCGGGACGCCTTCCGGCTGGATGTACACGGAGCAAATGGCCTCTCCATATTGATTGCGGGCCGTGCATGTGTATTCACCCTCATCGCCCGGGCCTATCTGCTTAATTAATAAGGACACGTCACCAGTTTGTTCATTGTAGCTCATACTGTACTTGTTGCACTCTACTAGTGGGGCTTTCTTTCTTGTCCACGATACAACGGGGGTAGGATTGCCTCTAAGTTTTCCTTCGAATTTTGCATTTCCACCTTGAGCAAATCTCGCGTTTTTAAAGATTTGCTCAAAGATTGGAGGGGAAGGTTCGCCAGGCCTGCCTGAAGTGACAGGCAAGCGGTCGCCAGCAGATTCAACTGCAACAAAATAAAAATATATGATAAACCCCATTATCATCGAGTTAAGAAATAAAATGTTACTATGCAGGATTTAATGTTCCATTAGTTATGTAGAAGCAATATTTTTGTTTAATACCTATATACATAAATGAGTTAGCCAGGCTTGTGCTAGCTGAGGCGCAATATTGCACACCCTCTTTCGCCAATGATCAATAGTGTTGGATAATTTGACGATCCTAAATACTGCCATTTACGTGGCGCGTTAGGACGAATTCGAAGTTCGCTCAGCTAATAAATATTTCTTTATCCATATTTGACCTGAGAATAGCACCCTGGACTTTATTTTCCGCACAGTTGCGTAGCAGAACTTACTCAATAAAATATTTAAATTTACGTGACGCAGAAGCACACTGTTAATTATTAATAAAATATAGTATTATTGAGTACCTATTTAAAAACAGCTGATTTCTGTTGTATGATATAAATTGGCTATCCATTAAATTATTAAGTAGGTACGATAATGCAGAAAACTGATTTTCACCAATGGGTTGTAGTACTTTTATACAAAGTCAAAAAGTTGTTAATAATTTAGGGATTTTAGAGGTATTTTTGACAGACTGAGACTGATTAGACTGTTTACGTTCTTAAAATTACGATAATTGTCGCTCTGGTCTGGTGTCCTGTGAAAGCTACTAATACTAAAGTATAAAATAGTCTACTGTTTTTAAATTATCATTAAATAGCAATCGACTGGCCTCGAACCTAACCTAACCTGCCAGAAACCACGGAATTCAGACGTCAACAAAACGTTATTATGAAAATATTGCTGTTATATAATGTGCGAGTCCGGTAGATATTTGTTGCCCTATTTTTGACTCTAAAAGTTGTCCATGTTCGTAAATAGTCGTGTGATAAATATCAAAAGTTCCTGGAACGTGCGTGCGTTGGTATTCCAGCTCTGTTCGGATTTGGATGCGCATGAGTCACGGGAGTGACGAGGCGGGCGAGCTCTTTTCGCGCGTCTATTTTAGTATCCACCACTCGGATCTTGTTACGATCGCCATTTTGGTGAACTCTTTCGCTTTCCTACATATTCCAAATATCATTTAAATCAGAAATAAATGTTATGTGTGTATGGACTTGAAATGTAATATGTTTTATTAAAAAATGCTCTACATTAGCTGCATAATCTGTTTACAGACGTCGTCGTCGTGCTCACAAAAGAACAGTTAGGAATGGAGAGTGGTCCGATGAAGTCACGGGATCAAGGACCGGTTCTGCTGGTGTAACGTCAAGCAGGCATCGGTCGCAAAACTTGTCCGCATTTTATGTAGGTACCTACATAGGCACATAAAATATGTGTACCTACTTTAAGCGAGAGACCTTTAATTGACATAAACCATAAACCCTACGAGAACCTACCTACCTAGGTAATAACACGAACCCATAGTAAAAAGATGGCTCCCATATGTTTATGATGACATCGTTTACACAAGGCAAACATTCAAGGTTTGCTTTTTAGGTCAAGGTCATATGGTACCATAACATATAAATTCACTTGAAGAATTCTACAATACGATGTGATACTTGTAGTGTCCGTTATTCTCGCTTAATAGGGGCATGTAAGACAAGTATGTCGCTAATTTTTGCCTAGTCGGTTTTCCGAGAACTTTCCAACATTATTGTGTAGGTGTAACTAAAGATGTTTTCGAATCTAGATAATAATTATCGTGTTCAGGTTCCGAATTGGCAATCCACCAAATATGACAGCATCGCGCCGAAGCATAATAGTTATGAAATAACGTAGTAAATCGCTCGCATTCAATTTTCGCAGCTGTGCAATCTTTAAAACCTTATGTTATTTTCAATTATGTAAGCAGGTATACATACCTACATGCCAAACATAGGAAGCAATACGTTGCAATTGTTTCGTTATACATACATTAATCGATTTTCAACTATTCATCATAAAATAATACCTTTTTATTCGCGACATATTCGCCAAAAATGTAAACAAATATGAGTTTATGGAAAAATAACTTTAATTCCTACAGAATAAGTTCAGTTTACGCTACAACTTCAAACATTTTTATAACTTTTTCAATAGTGCTAGTCACTCTGAAATCTACATAATTACCAATTATAATTAAAATAATGTTGACATTTGTTTAACTTGAAATAAAGTCAATTTGAAACAAATAAAATTTGTATTTAAGTACTTACATAATTTAGATTACAGATACAAAGTAGAAATCGTATTTTATTACAAACGTTTTTCGAAATAAAACAATTTCGGCTCAACCCTACGAAATTGAGTGCATAGGTGTAAAACCGCAGAGCGTACCGGACCACCAACTGAACATATTGGTTGCATTCGTTTGCTCTCATGTGCGATTCAGTTTCTGCCTCTACGACACGCTAAGAACACATTGCGGAAAGAAAATACTGTGGATCAAGACAATTAATTGTTAAGCAAATCGACACCCTACGTCAATTTACCGTATAGCCACCTCATATAACTGTCAAAGAATGACAGTCGTGATTTGAATATACAGAGGTACCTACATAATCTTTTGGCTTGAATGATATTGACAAGGAGCCATTCTTGGTAAACATTGTAACAGTTGTCTTGAATGAGCGTTCACGGTAATATTGTATTGTTATGTTGACACGACCGAAAGCGCCGGCGCAATCCCGCCCGCAGTCGGACCACAGCCAAACCTGACCCAGTCCGCGCCATATGGTCACTGGCCCTCATTATGAATCATACACTCGAGCAATACGAAACGTACGATTTTAATTTGGTTTATAAACTTACACGCGCCTTTCTAGAAAACCATTGGTTATAAATATAATAATATATCGGTATGTTATTATTTATTTATTTATAGTTACCTAATTTAAACGGTACGATACCAATTACTTTAATGAACATAGAAACAAAGTAGTTGTAGTTTATCATAGTTATGATAAACAATGTGGAGATGACACTAAGGCAATAAATGTAAACACTGGAAATACACACACATAGAAGTATTTAGGAACTATTTATCAAATAAATCCTAATATTGAAAAAAAAAGGTTTTTTTTTTCTAAATAATGTAATAGTAGTGATGATCCGACAATGGAGTTTGCCAATCTTTAACTAGCTATATAGTAACTAAACTATTGGATATATTTGAGTGAATTTTGCATGGACACTGGGAACGTCTCTACCTTGTATATAGTCTCAGATCTACACACTAATCTACGCACTAAACGTGATGTTCCACAATCATTTGCAGTTACATAATGCATTATTTATGTGCTACATATTGTAACCTATAGTCGTCAGAAACAGTCACCGTAGCCGATATAGACATGTGACTGATTGATGGACTATGGGTCTATAGCGCAAGTCTAAATGCATTTTCGACTTTGCAGCCACAAATTTGGATTACCTAAATGCGATTCATTTAACGACAATGTAATTTATTTATTTCGAGTTGACATTTCTGCGATGACTTAAACCACATATTCTAATAAGCTAATAATGAACGGAATTATATGGGAGGCTGAGATATTTAAAGCTGAAGCAGTACTATAAGATTTGGTCATTCATCTATTTTTAGGTGAGCATAAATATCTTTTTCTCCTAAATAGATCTAGAGTCTCATATTTGTATAGAAGTCATAAGATATATGAAGGTATCTGAGAACACATCAAATTGTGAATTGGAGATAATTATTTCACACATTTGCTTGATAGTTTATGTACAAGAAAATCACTTTTGATTTTTCCTGAAAATACTTAGCTACGTATTTACTTTACACAAACGAGTGCACATGCTTTACTTGCGAACAAATTATTTCTCCTCATATCTTGTCTATTAATACTAGACCATCTCCGCTTCCATTTTTTGCGTGTATTAATAATTCAACCTTTTTTAAATTTCATGTTTTTCTTATTGCTATCTCGGGCAACGATCAAAGTTATTATGGTCGATATAATTGCCAGCGCCGCTACTTGCCGCGCGTAAAAGATATTGCGGACCGCTTCTTAATACCAATTAATTTAATCATTTTTATTTATACTTCTTGCTTGCCTTGTAAGTGGCGTTTTTAAACGCCCTGTTTTAATGATCGTTTGTACGGTGGATTATAATTTATTAAAATGAGGGTATTTCATTTTAAACGGCGTGTATGTATAACCTTTGTGCCTAAGTAAAGCTTTTTAGTATCAATTATCAACAAACTGCCAATCAAGTAAACCTAATCAACCACATGTCACAATCATACGCGTGTCAAGAGTAATTTGATTGGTTGTTAATGTCCCAGTCAGCCAATCACAATAACATGAGTTTGACAGCCTATGTTAACTAATTTTTACGTTGATTGGTCTTTCAGGTACCGAGTCGTATCGAAGTCATCGACAGACCGTCGTAAGAAGCAGTGAGTACCGAACTTTGTTCTTTATAAATACAATATATTTAAATCATTGTTATCATTTAATTACATAATAAGATACTTATTTCCTTAAAGGTAGGTGGTATCTTTAGCTCAAGAAGACAGTCAATAATATCTAGCCTCTTCCCAAATATGTCTGGGTCGGCTTCCAGTCTAGCTGAGTACCAGGGGGGTGACCACCACCTCTTACAGCAGTATTATTATAATCTTACTTCCGTGTGTGAAAGAGATGGAGCTATACATTCCGTATAGCTCCATCCTTTTCCCACACGAAGTAAGATTAAAATAATACTGCTGTAAGAGGTGGTGGTCACCCCCCTGAAGGGTTAATAAATTATTGCCATCTTAAGCTTATTAAAATGATAATAATGATTCGATACTTATCGATGATAATTCTTATAGATACTTATCGTCGATTTTTATCACGACATTTAAGATTTGTTTTCACCTTTAATAACTCTAATTAGAGAAGTTGGTCGAAGCATACAAAACAAGTCAATTATGTGTTTATCTACATACGTACTGAAAATATTCTATCATCATAATCGGCTTTTAACGTTAGTAGAAAACCCTAATTTAGAGCTAGCTAAGTACCAACACAACATTTTCTGCTGCCATTTTTATTCGACGCCTTTTATAAGCTCAATTTTCCATGAATGAAACTGCTGATTTCCTTTTAATTCTTATTTATTTTTCCGTTTTTTCATCTTACGTCTTTACAGTCTTTTCTTTCTTTTACCTAGGTTCCCCTTCTGCTTCTTCTACATTTTTGAACATTCATCCACTATCTCTTTCACTCCTTGACTACTTCGTACATTCATCTCTGTCACTCGTTTATGCTTCACATCTGTCATTCATCTTCACGTCACAATTCACTATCCTGTCATAACGCTAGTGTCGCGGGTTCGATTCCCGCACGGAACAAATATTTGTATGACCTACAAGTAGTTGTCCCAGGTCTGGCTGTTTGTGTAAGTGAGTTTAAAAGTTTGTAAACGCACCCACGATACAGGAGAAATTCCTAGTGCGGGACATCGTTTTTTTTTTTTTAAATCTTTCCGTTCCTACAGATGTTTAATTAGTTCCGTAAAATGCGGCGTAATTAAGTACCTAAGCCTTTTTAGTAGCATGAACTGGAACTAAACATCAATGTATTATCTCTCTTGATCACTGTGGCTGATAGGGCGGAAGGACGCATACTCAGGCACTGGACCAGGACACAAGTCTTGCCTTCAAATCGTGCCTTGAAATAGCCTTGTTGCTCTTGTGCCTATTGTGTTTTCTGTTTTTAATTATTGATAAGTGCGAGATTGTTAGTGATGTTGACATTATTGGTAATTTTGACATTATTTTTAATTTTGACATTATTATTGACTGTTTTGACATTATTGTGAGTGGTTTTGACATTATTAGTAGTTTCCATAATTTGCCAAATCTACCCAAATACTAGCAATAGTTTTTAAGATGTGCATGTATACTAACAAAGTGGATTGTATGATCTGATAAATAAATTATTATTATTATTATTATCTGAAACGGTATGAAAAACGCCAACTTATCCCATTTATTTTTATCGTTGTGTGAAATGGAATTAATTTCTCTATTGGGGAGAAGAAAACTTGTTGACCCACTTACGACCACTGCTCAAATCAGTTACAAGACAATCAATCGCAAGAAATGGTGACAACTAATTGAAAATATGACAGTTTCTGACTATTCTATGAAGCTTTCTAAGAATACGTGTTTATGACACATGCAACGTGATGAAAAACACGTAGAAAAGCGATCCCATTTTTAAATGTGGAGATTTTGCAAATGTTGTAGTCAGTACGTAATTTATTTATTTATTCATAAGGCAACTACAAGAACAAGACCCTGTAGAAGATGACAGCACGAGCTAGACGAAACAAACGACCAGGGGTCCACATTAGCCCTGGATCGAAAGAGCTGGAAGTCAAGGGAAGAAGCCTTTGCCCAGCAAGTGGGATGGAGCAAGGCTGAAGTCATTATCATCATTCTCCTGCCCTCAGAAGTGATAATATTAAATTAAAGAAGTTTATAATTTTACATAATAACGCCACCATCCAATTTGTAAGCAATCAAGAGAAGAATCAATTTTCTTTTAACAATAACATATTATAATTTATTATAAAATCATGTTGAGGTGTTTCATTGGGAATCTAATTATATTGTTTGCACTTGCAAACCGCTACATACCAATTCATTATCAATCGTAATTAAATTAATGTGTACCTATTAAGCTTAATCTGGGATTTAAATTAGTGTGTTGTATACTTACAGATAATGAATACAGTTATTATTAAAATCTCGTCTAATTTTGGCAGCCTTATGTTAATTCTTAAACAAGTTTAAATAGTGGCGTGCCGAAAAAGAGGCACCATTCGATAGAAAAGTCATAGAAAATGAAATCTCTCTACCTATCTTAAGAATGGTGTAAGCTCATTGTCATCATTTCTAGCGTTATGATCACTAAGACAAACAATACTTGTCTAAGTAAAGGAGCAATACTATGCGAAGTAAGGCATTTCTCAATGCGTTCCAAATGACAAGCCTTTAAATTCAGAAATATTAAGGGACGCATAGTGCCGATTGCTCAAGTATTGTCTATGAATAGGTTTTTAGAGCCCTATGCGTCCGTGCGTACTGTGGACCCCACAATGTTTATGAATACGGGCGGTATAAGTGTAGGACCAACGCACCGGCCGGCGCCGGCGCCGGCGCGCGGCGCTGCGGCCTGTTCTTTAGTTCTATGTGTTTAACGAGACGGAATAACTTGGATCGTGGTGACCCCGGCCTGCGAGCCAAGTCACGCTTAAACTTACATATATGACGTGCATATCACAAAAAATGTAAGTATTGGTACTTGGAACGAGCTTGCTTTTTCGAACAAAAGATGTACCTAATCAAATGTTTTAAATACTTTTGGTGTAGGCCACTTCACACTGTATTCTGTTCAATTTAGAAGCGTAAAATGTAGCTAGCAGTATGTTTAACAACAATTTCTTGGCATCCAAGGTTTATCCCTTTTAACTCTGCATAAACTGCATTATTTTGTTACCTGCAATCTTATTTTCTTTCCGTTATTAAAGATGTTCTTTCTCTTCATTTTTCCATGCAATTTATGTTCTTAAACGTTGAAAGCTCTGAGCTTCTTCTTAAGGAATTTATGCAATGTTACGCGGCTCAAAGAATACAAATCTGCATTATACTGTACTATGGCTAATGCAATATTCAAGTTTGTTTAAAGAGTGTTAGTGGTACAATCATAATTCATCTTTAAAAGGAGAAAGCGAAGTCTGTCGTTATGCACGACTATACAGCCAGTATAGGGGGGTATATGAAATTACCACTTATTTAGGAGACATCGTATTAGAACTATTGTGATTTTTTACATTTGCTTACATATAGGTAGGTACCTTCCTACCTCTATACCTACCCAAAAAGTTATATTTAAAATGTTTATAAAAAGGTTTTTCTACTATTTGTGCGTAAAAAAGAACCGTAATTCAAATTGATTGACTGTCGCAATTACCGCTAAAGAATGGAGAGAAAATGCCACAAAGCTCATCTATTAATAAATCAGTGAACAAACTTATCGTCTAGGTACAGTAGTTATTAAAAGCTTTTCTCGATACCTTTTGATCGTCAGATCATGATTGATGACCTAAGTTTCAGTATGACAGTGCTTCTGAAATTCTTTCAGCTTCAGAAAAAGTGACAAAAACGAAGTATAAGGTGAAGGTGAAAATAAAGATTGAAATATGTCTTTAGATCCTATTCATTAATATAATAGTCATAATATTACTCGTCTATACATCACGCGCTCTACTGCAAGCTTAATAAACAATTCTTCAATAAAATAATTAAACTTTCACAGAAAAGCTAATGAAATCGCTATAGCTGTAGCCTATGCAAGTAATAATATGGTATCGTAAAATATGATAATGAATGAAATAGAAAATGAATGACGATTCTCCAGTGATCAATAACTAATAAGTAATACCTAATAACATTGTAAACATGTTTATAAATCGGAGGATAATATGCATTTTGAAAGCTAATTAGTAATACTACTATTTTGGACTATTTAATATTTATGTTTCAAGTAAAGAGGGAATCGAGTTCAAAAGCTGCAACTATGTCAGCATCACATGGTTAGTTGAACGGCCGGCAACTATGTATTATAACGATAAGAAACTTAACGCACCGAGTTTTTCTATAAGCAAATCTTTATGGCTTGGAGCGAAAGTAGCCTCGACTGCTACGTTTTTAACTGTTCACTCAGATAATAAATTTGGAGATAAGAGCGGTAAAAGTAAGTGCGCTACGACTACGAGGAGTAAGTGTTGTCTCGGCCGTTTTAATGCACACATATTATTTGCGAACGCTGAATTCGACACAGACCATGATTTCATTATCTCCAATGAGGGTTGTGGTGTTGTGTGTGACTCCAGAGCTTTCGAATAGTTTACGAATCGTGACTTATCTGCGTGTCAGCTAACATCCGTGGCTATATAATCGTTAGTAAGAACATTCACGGCATATCATACTATGAAGTGATCGCATTGTATTAAACAATGACCATTTGAGCAAGAAGTGTTTTCTAATGCTTTGTTAGTGAATCAGCTGTTCAAAGAAGTGTTCGTCGTGAATAATTTCTTATCGACTTTTGTTCCCAGCTCTGAGAGTCAGCGTGGTCGAAAGTTTTAACTTGCGCTTTCCTTGTGAAATTTAAATCACTATACCGCTCGCGGGATGGAAATTGAAGACATCGATCCATGCGAATATTATTTTCTCATTAACGTTGGAAATTTTTCTCGTGATGTATGTAGGTATGTTATCTAAATAATTTCTTGTAGATATGTAAATATGGATTCATTTAATGTCATTCCCAGATTGATAGCTATGGAAAGTATGGTTTATTTATTTGTCATCTTTTGTTTTGCTTGTTTTGTTTTTTAGGGTTCCGTACCTCGAATAGAAAACACGGAACCCTTATAGGAGACCCTTTTTCTCGGAAACGCGTGGAGGTATCAAGCTGGAATTTATATCAAATACTCAGGTCTACTGACCCTTGGAGCTGTGAAAAAATCAAACTTCTTAGCCAACGCAATCAAAAGATACAGCCGTTTATGCCGCAAATTTCCGCAAATTTTTGACACTCGCAAGGGAATCAAAACCTACAGGGTACTTCCCGTGAACTCAGAATCTTGAAATTTGGTACGAAGCAACGTCTTATAACACAGATAAAGGACAAAATTGCGAAAACAGTAAATTTTTAGTTACATACGAGTACCTACAAATTTTTACGGAACCATCGGTGCGCGAGTCCAACTCGCACTTGACCGGTTTTTTTTTATAAATAATGTAGTTGTTACCTATCTTTAAAATGTCTCAACTCACTGTGCCTAGTGAAGGTACGTAATTGTTTTAGTTGCGTATACAATTGTTTTCTCGTGGAGTGGCGAGCAATGAGCAGCCGGCAGCACCAGGCACCGCGACGCGCTACAGTTAACATGTTACGTTATAATGGCTGGTGAGCACGTTCTAGCTACGCGCTAGACGGAGCACGCCAGCACACCAACACATCGAGATGATCATCTAGCTGTGGCGCCGACCGTTGGCCGAGACGCGTTCTTTTATAATTCCATTCTACTGAACTACTCACTAGGATGTACCGATCTACGTCTACAACGCAAACCCGTTACATTTTTTATTCTTGTTAAAGCAACGTCACATTGATACATCATGTTAACATACTTTTGAATGAAATAATCGATTGCATCCATTCAGCCATCACATTCATACTACTGCTTGTTCAATTGTAAAAAGTGAATGTGATTCACGAACAGATAGGTATTTAATGCCGTTTCTATTGAACGTGTCGGTCGCGAAGAAAGAGTGAAAACGTCGCTTGATGGCATTTTACCGGCGTTTTTCACGTCATACTCTAATGACGCTATTATTCTACAGTTCTCAGTCGTACGTCGAAATAGAAAACCGATAATTAAAGCGATCGGAGCAAAAACTTGCAAACTTGCAATGCCACGCCCTGTTACGTCTGCTGCACTTATATAGTATGGACTTATTATGGGTCGAGGAGACTCGCTTACCTACTTCACTTTTTATTGATACGTTACCTCGAGCTTTAAATTATATTGCCGACATTCATATTAGGTATAAATATATTTTTTATCGATATTGTAAGTGAATGAATGTATTCATTAGTGGAATAAAGTTATCTCAAACTTTACCTCACACCTCATTTTTGTAGGTAAGGTTTCTTGTCACGTGAACTTTTTGTTTACATAGTAGCTCTAATTTAAGTTAAGTGTACGTACTAATAGAGATTAAACCGCTCTATCACTATGAGTTGATTTATGATTATTTACTTTTGGAAAGCTTTTGACATATTTTTTATGGTGCTACCAATTGGTGCGAGCAGTGCATGTCGATCGATTGATTGTAGTGATATTATACAACGTGGTGGTATTCATGAAGTATTTCACCTGCGAGCCTGTGAGTCACGCACGTGTCTCGGTGATAGCGTGTGTATACCTACCCACAGTTACAGTTTTACATAATTTAATGCTAAACGCGGCGTTCAGTTTGAACAACTGCCGATGATGTGTCTCCTCGTTACTACTTCAATTACGATTAACTCGCATTGCATACAACGACATATATTTCATAAAAAAAAACATGTTTTCCACTTTGTATCTAAACTGTTTATTAAAATCTGTTGAAATTCCCCGAACTAGAAAAAATAGAATTCTTGCGATGATGCCAAATCTCGAAGCAAAGATACAAAGAACTGCCGATATAACGCGCGATAAAAAAAAATGTTAAGCTGTAAGGCGGTAATCAAATTTCAAGATGAGCTGTTTTAATTTTATTTCTGGAAGTCTCGAAATATTGTGCAACTTTAACATCCCGCAGCTTATGTGTCACGTCAACACTATGTTTATCTCGATCTAATTAAACATCTTTATACAAGAAAACTATCGGATAATTTTACAGTCTACCATGCAAACTTCATTTAAAAAATACAGTGTTAGAGTCAATCAATATTGTTTGATTGCTGAGGTTTAGTATACCTGTGAGTAAGTGGTTACTTCGTGTAAATATATTTGTTTAACTTAAGTTAGACGTTGAAGCATTCATGTTGGGTAAAAAATAATCCTTGAATGGAAACATATTTGTTCAGATTCCATATAAGGATAAGTCTTTGCGCCTTATAAGTAAACAAGTTCTTAATGCTAAAACAAGTTCGCGGTGCAACCTTAATGGAGGGACGAGCGAACTCACGTCGCGATTACAACGATCTGGTGCCCATTTAAAATTTAAATATTGCATAAGATAATTGCTTCGGGGTCGTAGCAGCGACCAAATTACGACTTAACAGCTGTGAGTTCACTTGTCATCCTTCATGTTTATACTATAGGCAATTCGCTGCATTTTCATTGCACATAGGGCTGATATAGGAAAAGCATTTTACAGATGGTAGTTTTTTTGGACATACAAATGAAACATAAATGGGTCATGTCGGGGCGCCGAGGCTCCCGACCGGCAAGGCGTCGCGCGAGGCGACCCGCTTGCGAGTGTCTTTAGTTTCTTCCTGGTGCGTAACTTTATTTGTGCATAGCGCTTTTCCACCGCGAGCGAGATAGTGCGGCTATTCTGGGGCGCGCGCGTGGGCGCCGCGCGCGCAGCCTCGCGCCCGCCGCCACTCCGCGGTACAAGCAATTATGGGATGAATTTCAGGATCATGATACATCAAAATAATATTCGCATTAGCAGTGATTATTACAATTATAAATTAGTTAGATTTATTTAAGCTAAGTACAGTGCCATGAATATGGTATTGTGTGTACACAGATATTGAGTGACATGGGTAGGTAGCACAGTGAACCTACCTTGCTGCGAGAGCATCTGGCGCGTGTAGTGGTGCTGCTCGGTGCGCTGCTGCACCACTTGTTCGCGCCGTTCGGAGCGCTGTTCGGAGCGCTGTTCGGAGCGCTGCTCGGAGCGCTGCTCCGACCACCTCGACTGCTTCTCCATTTTGCCGCCACTGCAGCACAACGCACAAAAAACTCTCACTCGACGCTTCTAGTCCTTATCGTAAAACAATCCTCGTTTCGGCGCTCGTGTATTAAGAAATAAATACGCCACTGCGAAAAACTTATACTAGTACACGGGTTCATTTAGCAGAAGTCAAGTCATTATAACCCAAGTCCAACAACCAAGACGTCGGTCGATTGCGAATAGTTAGCGGATAGTGCGGAGTGCGAGAAGCGCGCGCTGCGCCGGCGGCGCTGCGAGGGCGGTGCGGGGGGCGTGCGACCGAAATACGACGGGTTATTTCGAGCCGAGCGCACTCCCGCATACCTCCTCCACGCGCCCCACTCTCGCTCATGCCGCTGCCGCCGCGCCGTCGGGCCCCCCTCACACCCGCACATTTTGCATTGCTAAACAACCTTACAAAACAATGCACTCTCCCAACAACACATACTCGTAACAGAATAATATCTAAGAAAGTTACAGCCCAGAATGTCTTGTTACGACATGCCAATACCGTCCTGATGTCAAAGTTCAGTGCGATGGGGGTTGCTCCAGGGCGTCTACGGCTTCTTGTTCGTTTTTTTTTTTGCAGAAGAGACAGTACTTTATCATATTATGATTGTACGAGTCACTTCCATTTATCATACTCGCATAGGTGTCACCAAAGGTTCGATAGTTGTTCCCTTCTTTTTATTTTGACGGTCAATGACCACGATAAAGATAACGTTAAGAATGAGATGATTGATGCTCTTGCTCTTCATCTACATTAACTACAGTATGAAGCACTAGCAGGTACTGGAAGTTCCTAGATGTCATACTTCATACTTAAGCTACCCTATCTATACCTCAGTCGTCGAACATTAGCTCGATGCGCTTCCGCACATTAACACTTCACTAGTACAATGGCTGAGCGATGACATCTACGTGTGTCACAGCTTCGATTCTCGCACGGAACATATTGGCCAAAAGATAGGTAGTTATTTAAGGTTTCCGCTAGTTTTTTTTTCATGAGAGTGATCAAAAATGGATGGCTGTGAGGAATTTACCAATTAAAGATGAGATGGATGGATAATGAGAAAGATGATAATGGCGCCGATTCCCTTGTTCACAAAATAAACTAAATTAAAGTTCAGTGCATCTTTTGCTTTCTATTTCATAAAGAAAAGGACAGAAGATAAATATTACTCTAGGTAGTCCTGTCAAATTAAGATACTCCATAGACATTTTACACGTGATTAAAAACATGGCTACTCAAAATACGTCAGATTATCGCCACAGTGTGCGTTCAGGTTCTCTCATATTACAATCAAGTCACGAAACACGAAATATATACCATCACAATATACAAATAAATACAATGTCAAATAAAAATTAAAATTAATGGGTAATTAATAATATAAACTACAAATAAAACAGAAGTTCAGCATATTTTGGACGAAACACGAGATATATACAATCACAATATGAAAATAAATACAATGTCAACAAATCATAAATACAATGGCGCCGATTCCCTTGACTACAAACTAAACTAAATTTAAGTTCAGTGCATCTTTTTCTTTCTATTTCATTAAGAAAAGGACAGAAGACAAAATATTAGTTTAGTCCTGTCAAATTAAGATACTCCATAGACAGTTTAGACGTGATTATAAACACGGCGACTTAAATAAAATACGTCAATTTACGTCAGGCGCTGACTAATTTGACAGGACTAAACTAATATTTATCTTATGTCCTTTTCTTAATGAAATAGAAAGAAAAAGATGCACTGACTTAAATTTAGTTTAGTCGGTGAACAAGGGAATCGGCGCCACTGTCAAATAAAAATAAGCAACTCAATGTCAAATAAAAATAAAAATTTTGGTTGGTGATGATATAATTTACACACACGCTATACCCCCGCTAACATGCACTGGCTATATGCCTACTGCAACACTTCCTGATATAAGGGCAGTCCAATCGTCCAGCAATCATCTTTAAGACAGCATTGGAGCTGACCCGCACCCTGCGCACCAAGGACGCGCACCGCTTGCGCATTGTGGTGTGAAAACAGTCGGTGCGCGCTTCCGCAAACATGCCCGAGGCACTGCAGAAGCGGGGCAGCCCCAATACCGCCCTGAACGCGTTGTTGTACTGGACGCGGAGGGCACTGTAACTCGCCTTTGTATAGCTATGGCGGGTCGGCTCTCTGCGTGAACAATCGTGTTTCACTTGCGGCGGTATCCTTACCATCTATTGGCGATGATATTAGCATAGTAGCTAGTAGAGTAGGGTGGGTGGAGGGTGTAACCCTCTTATCTGTCTATATTGCTCACCATCGCCAAAGTTTCCTTCCAATCTTAAAGCATACCCTGGAAAACATAGAAGGTTGTAACATAATGTACATACTCACAGTTACTTTCATTCATTCCTTCAGATCAGAATAAGCATTCCTTTACCGTTAGGTGCTGATCTGATTATTTCTCACGACACCAGGACACGTTTTATCCACATTTAGTACACAGACAAACTTTAACATATGACTTCAACGATTTAGTGTCAACCATGGGTTGATAATTTCGTCCACATTGATTCATATCATTTTTCCTTTAAACACTATACTTTTATTACATAATAACTATAGATTTTATTGTATTTTAATAATATTTATTTTATTATGACAGTTCTGGCATTTGATGTTTGAAACGTCATGGTAACGTTTGCTTTTAAATCCTTAGCTGCCAGCATCAAATGCTTAACTGCCAGGTTTAAACATATGCATACTTAGCCACAGAAATAATACTGCTCGCATTCATATTTCAAATTCATATTTTCTACATGATGTTGTTCTACGAGTTTTCCTTATTGATCCACGCAATGTAGTGGTCAGTTCGAGTTTCGCCTCTAAAGCGAACATTAAGGCCTGATACTCCAGAGCCGCCTGTCTGCTCCAGAGCCATCTTACTACACCTCCGTGCTCCGTCTTCAAGGCTACGGACCTGAACCTGTCGGGCCGCATCTTGTCTGAGGCCCGCCTTACCTGGAGGGTGCGTCCTCGCCGTACCTCTTCCTTCTGCTGCTGTGCTGCGACCGGCCTAGCTGCGTGGGCCCTCCTACGAGTGCCCTCCGTGCCCGCACACGCATCAACTTCTGAGGGCCGCCTTACCTGGTGGGCTGTCAGCGCCCGCCGTGCCTCTTCCTCCTGCTGCCGTGCGGCGACCTGCTTTGCTGCGTGAGCCCTCCTGCGGGTGCCCTCCGTGCCGCGCACGCACCTGCCCTCACCTGTACCTGCATCTGTACTCGGACTTCTGTACCCGCATCTGTTGCCAGCAACTGCTCCACCTCAGCCTCCTCAGTCTCCTCAATCACTCATCATCATCTTAACACCCCACCTCCACATTCTACACACCACTCGAGTTCATCTCCATCTTTTTATTGTTATTAATATATTTTTAATTGTTTCCTACCTCTCTCTACCTCTTTCATTGCATCACCCCTAACTTAGTTTTTCTTGTCGCTACACGACAAGGTCCTATACTTGTTATGGGAGACTTCAACTGCCACCACTTTAGGTGGGGTTCTGAACGCTGCGACTCTTTTGGGGAAGGCTTAGTTGAAATCTTAGATGACCTTAACCTGTGCATTTTAAACAATGGTTGTCCAACCCGTAGGTCTCTTCCTGGACAGCATAAGAGTTGTGTTGACCTTACCTTTTGCACACTGGATATTGCAGCGTCGTGTCATTGGGAGTGTACCAGTTTGTCACATGGGAGCGACCACTATCCAATTGTAATAACTTTGGCTGATAAAACACACCTAGAAAAGTCGAGCCCTCCACTCTTGAGGTATAATTTGTCTAATCCTGGCTGGGCACAGTATTCCTCATTATTGGAGGACAAAATTGATTCACTTCCAAATTTAATTTCACGTGATTTTGATTTGCTTAGTCCCCTCCATGTGTCAAACTGTTATATTAATCTCATTTCGGCTATAACAGCTAGTGCAGAATCATGCTTTCCTGTTAAAAACGCAGCACGTGGGAAGATTCCTCCTCCACCATGGTGGGATCAGGAATGCACAACAGCTATAAGGGAAAGGGATGATGCTGAAAGGATGTACAGTGACGCGATGATTAGCGATAACCTAATTACGCTTAACAGGACCCTTGCTAAATCTAGAAGATTGCTGCGAAGGAAGAAACGCGCTGGTTGGGCTGACTTTTGTGGTTCTCTGTCCCCATCCACTCCTTTATCAGTTGTTTGGAAGAAGATCTACCGTTTTAGATCTGGGTGCTCCCCTTCAATTTCTTCTCCCATCCCTCGAGAGACTGCTGAGCAGTTCTTTGATAAACTGGCTCCTCCGTATGTACCATCGGAAATTGAACATAATCAGCCGGCTCTCATTTTTTCTGAGGATCCTTTTGATGCGCCATTTTCTATGCAGGAGCTTTAACTCGGTTTTAAAGCATGTTCATGACTCTGCCCCCGGTATAGAAGGTATTGTCTATTCATTTATGTCACACGAGAGTCATAGAGCAAAATTTTTTTTTTAAATTTTAAATTTTTGTTACACTAATGGCTGGGTCCCCGATCAGTGGAAAACTCAAATTATCATACCCATTTTGAAACCTGGTAAACTCTCTGATGACCCAAACAGCTTCAGACCAATCGCTTGGTCATCAGTCCTTGCCAAAATTATTGAACACTTAATAAAGAACCGACTAGAATTTATAGTAGAATCCAGAGACTTACTTCCTAAGTCTCAATTTGGTTTTAGAAAGGGACTTAGTACTATGGCTAGTGTTGAGGTTTTGGTATCAGATATACGCTCATCGTTTTCTAAAAAGAATCTGTAGTCGCTGCCTTCTTGGACATTTCCTCTGCATATGATAATGTCTTTCTTCCCATTCTCAGGCAAAAATTGCAACAGCTGAGTTTACCGGAAAGAATGGTACAGTGCATCTGTAGTTTACTCATGTCTAGGTCTTTGGTTTTGAGAGTCCCAGGGGAAGAATTTGACGCCAGGATGTCAAGGAAGGGCCTACCACAAGGTTCTGTGCTTAGTCCTTTACTGTACAATTTACATACAGCAGACATAGGTTCATGCTTCAATAACGACTGTCAAATTCTTCAGTATGCTGACGACTTGGGTTTATATACCACCAATAGCTCAGTTAGCGACGCTGCTACATCGCTCTGCGTATCCCTGGACTCTCTGAACCAATGGTTAAATTCCCACGGTCTGAGTTTGTCTGCCCCAAAAAGTGCTGTAATTGTTTTTTCTCACAGGAGGCTAATACCACAAATTTCAATAAGCATTCAAGGGCATTATGTACCGGTTTCTTGAAAAGTAAAATTTTTAGGCGTTTTTTTTAGATCCCAAATTGAGTGTCACACCATCTAAATTATTTAGTTAATAGATGTGAGAGAACCATACCCGTACTAAAAGTACTTGCCGGTGTCCGGTGGGGCGCTCATCCCTACTCCATGAAACTGGTATACAATGCTTTAATCCGGAGTGTCCTGGACTACGTATCTTTTCTTTTAATTCCCTGCAATAAAGGTACTTTGGAAAGGTTAGACAGAATTCAGGCTAAGTGCCTACGGATCATATCGGGTTGTATGAAGTCCTCACCAATTAACGCATTGCAAGTAGAGTGCGCTGAACCACCGTTGGCACTGAGAAGGCAGTATCTAGCATCGAGATTTTGGGCTAGAGTCATTACCAAATCCTCCCACACTCTTGTCCAAAAATGACTTGGAGGTTTCATGCCGAAGTTCCAATTATTGGATCCATAAAGAAGTCCCTTTGTTTTTAAAATCCTTCCGTTTTATCAAAATTTAGAGTCCCCCGTTATTCAGTTTCCGAAACTCCCTATTTACAGTTTTGATTATGAAATTTTATGTTTTAAACCAGAAGGGCAATTCTCGCAGTTTTAAGACAATCTATCAAATCTCAATCTGTCAAAAAAATGCTTCTAATTTCCCTACATTTTGACATTTGTTTGTCGCCGAGATGAGACTGCGACTAGATTTTTAACGTTTTAAATTACGAGAATACGCCTTCTGATATTTTCTACAATATTGGCATATCTAAAAACTCTCCTTCGGCTGACTCTATTTACAATGCGGCGGTTGGTGAGCGGTGGTACAACTTTCAAAGATTTTTCACGGACGCCTCTAAATTATTAGACCTAAGTTGCACTGATGCTGCGGTAGTATACCGCAGCACCAGGGCAACTTAGGTTACCAGAACTCCAAAATTGAATTAAAATTCAAATGCCCTATGCAATCATCTGTGTTTACGGGTGAGTGCGTGGCCATATTAGAAGCTTGCCTATTTATAGAAGCCCATAGCATAGATTTTGGTGTCATCTTTACGGACTCACTCAGTTGCTTGCAAGCTTTGGAGCAGAATCCTTTCAAGAGTAAACTGCATAGTCCAATTGTTCTCCAAATTAAAAAGTCTCTTTTCTCTTGTGCCAAGAATCACAAAACCGTTCACTTGGTTTGGATTCCAAGTCATTGTGGTATAAGAGGAAATGAATATGTGGATGCTCTTGCTAAGGATGTTGTTACATCCCAAGCAGCTGATCTTAAACACTTTAAATGTCCGGACTACGATTTGCTGAGCCTTCCAAAAAGAGCTTCCTAACCTCATGGCAGGTGCAGTGGCAAAATTCGAGTAAGTAGAAAGGTGCTTTTTATGCAGCCTAACGTTACACCCATGCCTTGGTTTTACCCTTATAAAAAAACATCAAAATTTCTACTATCTCCCGTCTCCGCATAGGCCATTGTTGTTCCCCGGTATTCCTCCACAAAATCCGGGTCAGAGATACATCGCTCTGCGAATGTGGGTTGGATGAAGTTACTTTTGAGCACATCTTCTTTAACTGCTCCAATAATAACCCAGCCCATGACTTATATAGTCACCTCCCTAAATTCAAGATCCCTGTCCCAACTAACTTTCCATCCCTACTAACACATTCTTCCCCAAAGCTCTTTCAGGCTTTGATGCATTTTATTCTTGTCAATGACATCAAAATATGATGACTTTTGTGTGAAGTTTTTTTCATCAAATTATCATATTTTTTTATTTGTTGGTTTTCAGTGTACCTACTCATACCCGTCAACAAGTTTCACATTAAATTCAAAGTTTTATTAAGGGATTTAGAACTTTAGGTTTTTTTTTTCATTTTGTTTTTGTTATCTCCACACGTTTTCTCATATAATAATAATAATAATTTATTTCTTACCACAAATTACAAAGGTAGTAATTAACAGTCTACAGACACAATTTCACAATTAATTTGTGGAAGACTGGTGCCTAAACTAAGTTTTTTACAAAACCTGTGTGTCAGGTCACCAGGCCCCCTAATCAAAGTTTTACATTATTTTTGTTGCACTGGAGACGTTGTGGTTCGTATATTATATTGAAATAAAAATTTCACACATTATACATATTATAATATTGCAATACTGCTCATTAAACATGAATACATGCAAGGATATCACATCTGACATTGGCAGAATTGTCGACATCGGCACCATTGCTATAGAGAAAAATAGAATAGAATAGAAAAATACGTCAATTTACGTCAGGCGCTGACTAATTTGACAGGACTAAACTAATATTTATCTTTTATCCTTTTCTTAATGAAATAGAAAGAAAAAGATGCACTGAACTTAAATTTAGTTTAATTTGTGAACAAGAGAATCGACACCATTATATAAAAGTCGCTCATTGAACCGATCCAGAATAAAAGTTCATAAACAGATCCAAATCCACCCAATAGCTATCTTACCTTCAGCTTTAAAAATCTTTTACAAACGCTATGTGCGGCCGGATATTCAAATATTGCGTAAAATATAAAATATTTGTTGGATATCAAAACGATTTTTGCAAAAACCGTTCAACAACTTTGGCAGTTTATATATTTGTTAGAGTTTGGCAGTATATTCACTAAAAAACACTCAGTAATACTACACATGACCAAGTACAAAATAATATATTGCGTAATACATTATACAAAAGAGGAAGAGCTCATGAATGGATTTGAATACTACATAAAGAACAGATAAAAACAGTAGAAATATAATTTTATAATCACTAGAACAAGGAAATAGAAAAAGTCCGATCCAATGGCATATCAATTAGCGTCTCTATACCTCAAAAAAGTGTAACAGGATGTCTGTTATTTCTGATATATTTGTATGACTTACCGTAAACCACAGAGTAACCATGTATTTTATTCGCGGATGACCTTTCTCAACTAGTATCAAGTCTTAAGAACTTAATTCAAAACACTGTTCCTTCCTTAGCCCTTTCTGTTCCAGGGCAGCGGTAACCCTTTCGGACGATCCCGCTACCCATTCAAAACACCTTGATGAACGCATACACCCTCGAAATAAACGAATAGTTAATCGACAAAAAAATAAATGCTAATAGTTCAGTAAAAAACATTAAAAAAAACCTTATATGCTAAGTGTTCAAAGCTTCCTCTTTCTATATTACTATGCCCGACAGGGTCCACAATGGTCACATATAATTTTAAGTTACCACCTAAGCACACATTGTGGAATGCAAATAAACTATTGAGGAAATTCTGAGATGACGGCTAATAGCATTTAAATAAATAAATATCCCTGGACATTTCACACAGCACCATTTGTCCCAAGCTAAGCAACCTAATGCTTGTGTTATGGTAACAAGATGGCTGATAAACTACTTATATACAATATTTTTTTGTAAATACATACATATTATAGATAGAAAAACACCCAGACTCGGAACAAATACATGTAGGTCATACAAATATTTGTTCCGTGCGGGAATCGAACCCACGACACGCAGCGCAGCAGTCAATCGCTTAACCACTGCGCCAACCGTGCCGTCCTTTTTGTGATGGATTGGATGGATTTGGTATGGATATAAAAATAAAAACGTGCTGCATGACCCCAAATAAATTGGGATATCGCTACTATCCTCATAAAAAAGTTTTAAAAACATCAATGTTCTGTTAGCGAAATCAGTGTGACGTCACGTCAGCTGAGATATATTATTCTCTAGAACTAGTGAACGTATCACCGCCATACTCGCTCAAACCGATTCAGGCATTAGTTGATATCGTATTAACACACAATGTTGGATAAGCACGAACTAGGTCACTTATTACTTAGAAACAGGAAAGACAAGAATGTTGAGGAATACAATATCTAGGTATATTCTAATTTTAAGTAGCTTTATTAATGAAGATACCTATTTGAAATAAGTTTCAAGAAACAACCAGAAAAATAAAGCTTTTAAAAAAATCACTCATCTTTGACTGACTGCGAATCTGCGATAAAGCATGAAGAATTTACCAATGGCAAGACCATTAGTAAATTCTTGAGCCGGTATAACGATTAAAGTTTGTTTCTTCAAGATTGTCTCTTTTACGATACAAAGAAATTGGAAAAGTGCTTTCTTGTTAAACTTGGTTATCAGTTGGTCTAGTTTTATACCCCTTCGTTCGTTTTCATCTTTGTTTTTTTGCCTGTAATTCTTAGCGTTTCTGAGTTTTCACCAAAATCAAGTGGGTACGTACATGATAGAGCCGACGCCTTTGCTCAATTTATTATAGATACTATATTCGCCCGAAAGGCTCACAAAACTACGCACGAACGGTATGTAATCTATCGTAATCTTAAAGTACGGAGGAATTTGTCGTCTTTTAAAAATATATCCATTTGTGGGTTGGTGTAGGCTTTCGCAACATTTTTATGTTGAAAACGGAGCATTCATTGAGATCACCCGATGTAAATTGGGCCAAGTGGGAGCTTCACTCACGTATTAATGTCGTGTGTGCATGTGGAAAGACTAATTATATGCGCGTTTTAATTTAGTAGAGGACTAAATGTTTGATGCGATCTTTTTTGCAAAACTAATTTTAGATAAAAGTCAACAAACACAATTCTTGAAAACAACATGTGTTATGCTTTGCCTGGCGAAACTGTTCGGAATAGCAGTTATTTTAATTTCTCCTCAATTTATTGTTTTAAAATTTTGAAAACATTGAATTCCGCGCTGTGAGATAAATCTTCTCTATTTTGACTTGCTGCAATAGAGATGTTGAAAATTCTTAGTGAACAGTTTCCATCCGATGTGCTTTGTTTTCTGCTATATTTATTTATTTACACTAACAGTATTTGGAGCTCGGTGACAGTAATTTTCAGTTTCAGTTTTCCCTGTACTAGAGGCCATTATCAACAAATTCAAAGGGGTCAAAGTTGGATGGTTAAAAAATAAAAATTTTGCTAATAAAGATGCTTGCAAAACTTACGTAATCTCGGTAATAGGTACCGAGATTACGTAAGTTTTGCAAGCATATTTTTCAAATGATCACTTATTTTTCAACTTTCAGAAAAGTGTCAATTAAATGGTTGGAATGGAGTAGTTTTTTCTCATAATTCATTGTTTTAGGTGACAAGTCAGAAAATTTCTAATAAATCGAAGAACCGACACAGCTCGGTAAACATCCAGTTTTGAACCCTAGTTAACTGGACTAAATTTGTTGCTAATTACCTCTAGTATAACGCCTTTCAAGGAATACGTCGAGTTATACGAGTATATGTCCTAAAAATCGTTTTCAATTTTAAAATACCTCTACCTTCGGTATTTTGTTATAAAGTTTATTTGCCTTCCATGTAAACATCCTGCTGGACGGGGCGATACTCGTCGCTAATCTTATTGACAGGCCCGGGGATGCTACGGTCCAGTGCTCAATTATCGGGGTAGTTGCTGCAGGTAAGCTAATACAGTTAAGCCCTAATAGACTGGTGGTGTGAGCGCCTGCCGACCGCCACCGCCGCTGCTGCAATTTCGATGAAATGTGATTTCGATAGAATCCACTCAACCGTGAAGCTTTAAGTAAACAAGTTATCTAGTAAACGCAATATTGGAAGTTTCAGTATTTAGATCGTGTTGACGGTAGCCATATTTTGTATTTGAGGGGGTAAACTGGATATTACCTCTAAGTTTCTATCTTTCTATGAGTACATCAACTTTATTTTTGCGCGGGTGATGTTTATATAATCTTGGGTGTTATTTCAAGAAAACGTTAAATTAATATGTTTTTACAGATGCCTAATAACAACATGTGCGGAAGACGGTGGCTCCTAGAGGTACCCGAGCTGAAGAATACAGAAAATCAAAAATTAACAATGTTGGTTTTTAGTCTTCAAGCAATTTTCAGAAGAGCCAACCGTTGACCTCAAACATTTATTGCGAAGAAGTTCCAATGATTCTTTTCGATTCCTCAAAATGTAGAAATTACAACAAATAAATGTAAATGAAATGTAGACATTAAAGAAAATTTCTGCACAGGCTGCGGTGAAAAGTACTAAAAGATTACTGGAAAAGAGACAACTCTTTGAAGACTGCATGCACGGACCTCATCTAGTTTTTTAAATATGATTATAGTTTTACACATAATTATGATTTTACAGAAATAAAATCATTTAATGTAAAACACACGGTGTTTTTCATGTATAAAAAATCTGCTCTACGTTACATTTTGATCGTGTAAGAATTTTACTTCTGTAGGGAACGGCTGATTTTCTTTTAAAACCGATTTCAAATAAGGATCAGAATGTTCTATGTTCGTTGTATGTTTTTCTTTTATGTGTCTTCATGGATATTTTCATCAATTGTGGACCGAATTTGAAAGTTCGATGGTCATAATTAAGTATGTGAATTTTATTAAGTCTACTTAGGTAGTTTTTGAGTTGGCTTTAATAATACGTATTTAATCCACTTTGTGGATGTTGATGATGTTACAAAACTTCCTGTCACTGTTGTTTACCTATATAGCAAGTAATGGTATACGAATTCGTGTGGGGTAGGTACGCCAGCTAAAAAGTCTTCTAAATCCAGTCTTACCGGATGCAGCTGAATACCAGTATTTTACATGGAACGACTGCCTATCTGACCTACACAATAATTGTGTAAGAATTAATGTAAAATGAGGTTGACTAAAACAGCCAATTATTAATTTATTATTATTCTTTATATTAACATAAATATTGTACACCCCATGGGTATGTTACAGTGATTCATTAATACTATTGTAAGATCTGTCTATTTACCTGGGACAAACAATAAATAAATAATTTGAAAGAATTTGAACAACCCAGTTACAGGGTACACATCTACGATACCACTTGTTGTCAGACTTTCGGGCTTCTGACGACCCGTAACGACTGTCAAAGATCCACGAATGGCAGCCGGGACAAAAGCTTAACGTGCTTTCCGAGACACGGAGGGGTCTCGGTATGTAAAGGTCATATCCCATTCACAGACCAACCTCGGCAAGCGATCGACCCTCAAAACGTGAAAATCAATTTTTCAAAAAAACAAAAAAAATTCAAAGAAACAACCGACCGACTTCCAAGAAAATAACTGCAAAGTGAAAAATAACTTTAATTTCGGAAGTAGGGTGGCAAAAAACGAACATACAATACCGAAGACACCGACTTCCGAAATTAAAAGTTATTTTTCACTTTATACTGTTTTTCATAGTCGTAAAGCTGACGAAGAACGCTCGACTCTCTAGAACCATTTGTACTGAATCCATGGTAAAAGTTTTCCTTACATCTCTTCCACCGTGTACCTATGTATGCGTCAATAAAACTTGCACGAACGAATTGTTAAAACTTTAGCAAAAAGAAAAAAATTGCAGCTGAAAGACTGTAAAGGCTCAGGGGGACAGGGTAAAAAAACTAAATGCTATATTCACCCGAGCCCCATGTCGCCCGTATTTTTTTTAATTGGTAATATATTTATTTTTGTTTATTATGAGACTTATCTAAGTACCTAATGATAAGGATATGATAATAATTATGTAGGTATAACTCAGTCTTTATTTACGACCAAAATGGTTGTTTTAATCACCATACTTTCACGAAAATATTTTATCAAAGTTATATAAAACCAACCAGAACATTAGCGGTAGGTAGTGATAATTTCTTAGCTAACAGAACCCTGTTTTGCTGTCACGTAGTCGGGTGAATAGTGTATGAAACTGCACATAACTAGGTTTTCCCCAAAACAAAATATCGACATTCGATTTCAGTTTTAAAACTTCTTTTAAGCCACTCTAACCAGTACTTAATTCAATAGTTAATGTCGATCGATAGCTATATTATGAGGAAAATATACGGTTTCTCCCTTAGGCGAAAGTAATGAAATGGCTATCCTCTACGTACGTACGTTTCATTAATTATAGTACATATAAACATCATAGTTTGTATACGGTAGCGTCCAGTCCGATCGATCAACGGCGCAATGCAAATAATGTGGCGACGCAGCGACGCGGTCAAGCCTCGAGCTGTAACCGCCGCCGCTGCAGCGGCAAACAGCGCTTTTTTCATTCCCTGACCTCGGTTCGGAAAACATTTAAATCCGTGGCATCGCTTTTTCAACTCTGCGTCTGTCATGTAGCTTTAGCATGTGGCTATTTTCACAGGCTGTAATGAAAATTAAATAGATTATCATTATTATTATCGCCTTTATCATTTAAATTGGAATAGTTTTACTGTTTATCTTATGTAGTAGCGGCAGTGCCACAGTCCACTGTATTCGGATTGCTTTAATAGATAATATTTGCGTTTGTAAACCAATCGCTATGTAATAAGGGTGTCTGTTCAATGGCGCGGCCATGACGATTTAAAAAAAAAACCATGACAACTTTTTGTAAAAGTTGATTCCCAAAACCATAAATATTGTCAAAGCTATAGTTAAAAAGTTATAAGGGTTTGAACGCGGCGAACCGCGCGGTCACTGAGATCTTTTTAAAACAAAGCATTGCAGAGACCTGAAATTTTGGTAAATAACAGATTGAATTTGTAAAAAAAAATGAAAAAATATAGAAAAAAGTCCTGGGTTTATATTTTAGGAGCTGTAAGACTATAACCCCATGGCCGCGCTATTGAAACGGTGAAAAACACGTTATCGCCGACATCTCGCTGAAAAAGCATCACAGTCGTCGAATTGTTACAAAATATTGGCATGGTTTTTAAAAAAAAAAAAACGTCGTGGCCGCGCCATTGAAACGGACACTAATAAGGAATGTATGTACGAGCAGTGGTGGCCAAGTGGTAACCAGTGGCCGCGACTTACGAGTTGTAGGTCGTAGGTTCGAACCCAGACAAGCGCTTTACTTTGTGTAGATACCTCGTCACCACTGCTCTCAAAACGGTGAAGGAAAAAAATTCGAAGACATGTGACATCTGCCAACCCGCAGTGGGCCCGCGTGGTGGATTACGGCCCATTCCCTCTCACCGAGAGGAGGCCTGTGTCCCAGCAGTGGGAACATTATAGGCTGATTAGGTAAGGGATGTGTAGCCATGTAGTGTAGTATTGTATATCCAGTCCCAGGTTTCTATGCAACCTGAAAATAGGGTGTAAAAAAATAACGCCAATGCCTCGCCATGCCACCTAGTTCAAATAAGCACTCATTTACTGATCAATCTATTGAATAAAGTTCATGAATTTCCACTGACGTCAGCTTACGACTTACGTTATCAAAGTGAAAGTAAAATCTTACTAGTAAGCCGTGACGCGAAAAGAACTATCTTATAATGCCTCTTGTCCCCCAATGTCTCAACAAAGACGCGGTTCCGTCACTTCCGTCGTCTGCTTAACTAACATTGTTAACACGTAACTGCGAGTCTGCAAGCAGCATTATTGTCATAGTATACCTATCCGACGTCTGTGCTTCTGAAACGCCGTAACTAGGTCATTTATATACGGGCTGGTGCATTTAGATGAGGTTACTATTACCCCTCCTTCTGTCTCTAATCACGTTTCAGACTGTATCTATTAACCTATAGGTTATTTACATATAAATACGTTACGTAGACATTAAATCGACTTTTAATAATGACAGTTTATGTTTCCTTAAGTTATGGATCAGTTTTGGTGATGTTGCTGTAACAAACGATCTCTACGACAACTTCAGACAGCTAGTTTTGATGGTGTCTTATGATGATGATCATTTTATCAGAATATACATAGACGGGTAAAAAGTATGGACGTTATACTGTCATCGTAGTTATAGACCACGATCCACAGGCCAAAAAACAAACAAATGCCCAATGTCGATTATCGACAATTTTCCACTTGAATTCTCCTGTTTTCTACAATCGAGTATTTGGACAGAATTACACGTTTTCTACAATCTATACCTATTTTTACTATAGATAATGTTATGTTAAAATGTTTGTGAAAGTTTCTCTTTTCTTTTACATCATGACAAAATCTTCGGAAAAGTAATTCAATGTCGTACTAATAAGTAAATCTAGGTACTGTTACTTTGACACCGTATAATCAATTCTGGAACAAGTAGTTACCAATTAAGGCGCAGAATAAACGTAACGTGAATTCAAGGTATTATAGTATTGAAAAAATTCGTAATAGGTATTTACATATTATGGATGACATGATACTAATTGTGCTTGTCTCAAATAATTTAACCAAATTGTTATAGGATAGTCGTATTTTCGTTGTGCTAGGGCCTCTGAGCATAAAATAAACCATAAAACTGTCAGCTACTGCAGCTGCAGCTTCACGTTCGTACTTCTCTCGTGTGGTCAAACTCAACGGGTATGTAGTGACAGCGATGAATGTGCAACAGTGTGTATGTAACCTGGCGTTTATTTCTGAAACAGATGACACATGTATTATTGTTTATTTTTATTAAGTATTACAGGCGAAAACGTGTGCCAGCATTGAGATATTTAAAGGTGCTGTGCGGGGGCAGTTAAATTAATTAATTGTAAGCATCAACCCCATCTGGGGCGATGTGCGACTTTCACGAATAAACATACGGCGGTATGAATGAACTTTTTTACAATCTAAAGCTAAAATTCCTGAATTAAATATCAGGGTAAGAACACTTAACTGACAAACAAATGTCCGGGGAAAGGAATTTGAACTATGTGGATGCTTTATTTGTTGAAAAAACAAGGAAAGTTACTAACAAAAACTGTATTTACGAAATTTTCAAACTCCCGTGTGAATGAGATCTATCGGTTTGCAAAGTACCTACCTAGTGCTAGCTGTTAGTTTTTTAGACTACTGTTTAATGTAGAGATCTGTGAAATAGGTAGTTGTAATAATGTATGAATGGTTAACTAAGTACCTATATCTTATTGCTTAGAAATGTTTCATTGTTGCTGAAGTTTGTAGTTTTTATTCATTTCACGACTAATAACTGACTAGGTAGTCAGTTGGATACTAGATACTTGTTTACTTACTCCTTAAACCATCCAATATTCTCCGCTCTCAGATCTAGAGTGAATTATTATCTAAAAGCAATAATCTCAAGCGTCGGTACTTGAACAAAATTTGAACGGAACTCTGAAAATAAATGCAGCTCTAAAGCAACATATTCAGGCTAAAAGCAGGTTTAATTCAATGTAGTTTCGTGATGAGCCGGTAATCAATGCGAACCAAAATGTGTATTTTTATATTAGGAAGAACTTGCAAGCCAAAAACCCCCCTTGCCCCTTGCCTTGCTTGCTTGCTTGCCCAAATAGAAAAACACGTGTGCACATAATTTAGTTGCAATGAAGGTCCAAGTAATATTCTGTAAACGTTTTCCTTGCTAAGCTTTAATAACCCGTGGGTTGCACTCCTAAATCCCAAGTAAGTACCACACAATCCCATTTCGGTGAGCTTATTCACATCTCTCTAATGTACATAATGATTCTATTTCTGTTAATGCAAATCATGCAAACGCACACGATTGTCACCAATATGAATAACATAATGTGTCATTGAAAAAAGAAATGTGCGATGAAATCTACTTAAATTGATTCATCGGGCAGAATGTCGCTGTAAGTGCAGCGAGTTATTTTCATAAGTAATCGCGAGATCAGTCATGCTCTGACGCATATTTACGGGTTTATTTCGGACTGAAATGCAGGAGTCAGCTGCCGGGCGACCGCGGGGAGGCGAGGACATGCGCAGTGCAGGGGAAGGGGGTGTGCTGTTATTACTGGCTCAAACGATCACTGCAAGTTTATGCGGACCTGTTACTTCAATACGCATACACATTAACTTGTCGTTGAATACTTGCTTACTAACATGTAAAACTATAAACAGTTTGAGCGCTGTCTGTGGTAACGGTCTTTTTAACCGACTTAAAAAAGAAGGTGGTTTATGCGTAAAATCGATATATTATATTGCGAGAAGAAGGTTTGTAGGAATCTGTTTGGCAGAATGAGAGGATTAATTAAACCCCTCTACTTTTGTACTGTAAATTCCGTAGGAATTCAACACTTAAGTAAGGAGTGGGCCAACCTACAACCAATATTTATGACGATTAATTAAGAAGTATTGAAAAATAAATATGTTGCGTCTACCGCAAATACATTGGAATAAGGGCAAGAGAATGATGGTACTGTATACCGAGATTGTATCTAATGGATATTTAACTAAATATTTGATTTATATACGTACCTACCTCGTATTATATGTTAATCTATGGATACCTATGTGTTTTCAACCCTCGTGTAAACATACAATATTTGTCACTTGCATGACACTCGCATGTCTAAAATAAGTACGAGACGAATGCACATGCGACTTGATGCGACTCATGTTTGGGTTTGTTTACAAGCCGCGAGCCGCTTGATCGAATCATCGTGTATCGTCAGTGCCACAGACTAACCGTAATCGATTCGAATACAACTCGATTAGCTATTCGCTAATTTATGACGAGACACTTGGCTAGAACCCAGTGCCTTATGTTTCAGCGTGTAACGATGATCATTGTTCTATGTTTAGATTTATATTGTCATAAACTACTAACAATGACTTGGCTGGTATGAGAGCTAGCCTACATATTATATGCAAAAAATGAGTGATCAAATCACAATAGCAAATCACTGGAAATGTTTTTCGTGTGAGCGCGCTATTTCGGAGTGAGTGTCGGCTCTCGGGTTGCACAGGTAGACACGGGAATTATGCGATGCCGCTTGTTTCTAGGTGAGCCGTGTATTAATAAGAGCACGGCTATATTAAACCCACTTCGAATTCACGAGATCGCATCGTATTTCACTCGCGTTTTTCATGCAAATGTTTTTTTTTTAATTTTTCTTTGATTTGTATGTGTTTTGTAGACAGTAGTGGGTGCTCAGATAGCTTCATCAATCTCAATCTGTGTATTCATCAAGAGAAACGAAGGAACGGTGACTATTATTCCTTCTAAATTCAATATTGCTGTTTTGCATCAGGGAAAGTAAACGGACTGCACAACATTATAGCTAGGTAGTCGATATTTACAAATCTGTCTGCGTTTTCTTGTTAATTCGGCAAATTGTTGGCATACGTTGTCAGCAATATATCCCTTAACAGACATCGCTTTAGAATACCGATACGATTTAAAATGTACCAGACGTTCTGGAATACGCATTCCAAGTGTTTAAAATAAGGTCACCTGTATTGCGCAAAGGGTTACTCATTGAATACCAGCAGGCTGTAGTCAGCAGCGGAGACCGTGCTCGTGGGCGACTCGACGTTGCTTTTTTGTTTTTCGACCAGAATATCGACCACCTACTAACGAAAGCTGCCAAACATCACACACGTATACCTGATATTTGCAATTATCACACACACCTTTAATTTTACACTGTAAAGATGAATTACTCGACCTCGTCTATTTATTCAATGTGAATATTTTTCTTTTAGTTTTATGAAGCTTCATCACTTATAGGTATCTATGTAAAAGTCCTGCGAATCTGCCAAAATCAACTGATTTATTTTTGTATTTGTTCTCGTAAACTACTGAAACAGTTTTTGGGAATATTCTGTCACCTTAATCGTTAGAATGCTTGTATGTCGTTTGCAGATGTGATATAATTAGTTACGAAAGTTTTTTTTTTTTTAATATGGGAAATGTACAAAAATGTCACACACCCCAAAGCCTTCATTATAAGAATGTGTGCACTCATTAACTTTCGACTCCGAAATGGACTTTGGTAGCAAAGCACAGGTACATAGTTTTGATGAATTTTTCATCATAAGGCTAAGCACGCACTACGAATTTAAATCGTTGCGGATTATAATCGCCAATCTGTGAACAATACCAATACTCTAGAGTCCGCGCACTGCGGCAAAAAAAACGCTTGAGAATTCGCTTGATAAATTATTTGCGATTGCGATTTTATTACGCATGGACATGCGATTCACAAAAATCGCATCGCAGTGCGCGCTTAGCCTAAGCATTCAAAGATCGTATGCGAGGAGGCCTAAGTTTACGAAATACAGTGGACTGCTAGAGGCTGATTATGATTATGAAGCTTTAGGTATAGGCTGCTAGCACAGTTCTACAGAAAAAAGAAAGACCAACGACTAACCAAACAGTGAAACTACGGCATAAACACGAGCACAGAGAAACTTATCGATCGAAATCATCGATGAGACACGTCACTTGCCAGAAATTCTATCGATCCTGACCGCAATGACTGGCACAGATACTTATTGGGATGACGTGTGACGTGCGCGGGGCGTTGGGACAAGCGAGAGCCGCTGATGAGTAAACAACAGTCACTAGTAATTAAAACGACACAGCCGTCTGAGCCGAACGAGTTTTAAACCACGTAAATTACAATAATGGTTACATTACAACGCCATTTTGGCCGGCCAGTCTTATGGACTTGAAGTGTTATGACTTTGGTCTGATTCGTAAACAAAGAGTTGTACACAGTGGGTAGTTGTTGAGAATAGCTATGCTTACACTCTGAGGTCAACGGTAGAGATAAATAAAAACTGTGTTTATCGACAAGTCCCTATATGGATCTTCCGATTACATATCCTACCCATCTTCGCCTTAGTCGGTCCCTTTTACTAATGAATCTCTATTTGTTACAGTCTGTGGCTGGATGGAGAGCCACGATCATCGGCTATTCGAGTAGGTCCGACTCTTGAATTGTTTTTTTTTATTAGCCTACGCTGTCCCACTCCTAAGCAAAGGCCTTCCTCCACTCCTTCCATATTTCGCGAACCCGCACATCCTCCTTCCAGTTTGGTCGGAACATATCCAACTCATCCTGCTAACTCCTACATGGTCTGCCGCGACCCCTACTCATTGTCTCAGGGCACCAGTTCTGTGCTATATGGGCTATCCATTAAATATTTGTAAATTTTATTCTTAAATCCTATACCTACTGGACCAAGGTTTTTCTTTAGCTGGTTGTTGACTACTGGAACCAGTGTTGTTACACTAATCTCACGTATTTGCAACGAAATACTTCGGTAGGTACTTCATGGAAACATTGTTTTCGCCCAACGCAGGAATGTAAATATGTAGGTAGCTGGACCCTGGATCTCGCTTATTATTCAAAAGTGAAAACCGATAAGGTATACATGGCAGCAAAGCACATTTTGCAGATACACATTTAGTCGTGCCTGTCAAAACAGCTGACGAAATGTTTATAAATCAAGTCGTTAGTTTTGATGGAAATCTTTTGCATTCTCAAAGCTGAAGTTTTTCAAACCTTATAGCATTTCCTTTTAGGTACATTAAGTACCTTCCTAAATCCTAGACATATTACCTACTTTCAATAACCATCACCGTTTCAGTGTACAATAATGCATAATATTCCATATACTACTACTTTAATGCACACTCACTCAACACACCCCACACACCCTCACAATACACCACACTCCACCACACTCCACCACACTACATCAGATTCACACCACACCACATCACATCACTCCACACACCCTTCTCCTTTACACATACACACACAACACTTACACATGACACGACACAAATTCACTTCACACACACTCAATACAAACTTAACTACTTATTAAAAATTCTGATTAATTAAATATATATAGTTATATAGATATTTTTCTTATCGTATATCTTCTATTGTCTATATCCTGTTAACTATCCGAGTCTGCTAGTACGCTCATAATTTGCTTGTCCACTGTGGCAGGCAGTGTCTTCGCATAGATTATGCGAAGACACTGCCTCCTAAGATACAGGATCTTCCTAGTTTAGGAGGCAGGGCTCAAATTCTGTATTGACTGTAATTTTCCCATCTTCTGTACACTATTCCTATTTGCTTCTTTCTATGTACCCTTGTTACTACTATGTGTATTTTAATATGTGTCAAACTTGTATTGTGCTAATAAAATGCTTATTATTATTATTATATCTATCTGTCGTCAGTCTCGATCAGAGACCTAGAATCGCGACGATTGTCTAATAGGCAACACGTAACTGCATCGAATGTTTCGTTACGCGAGCAGTGCGTGTCAGTACAGCCACGGAAGTAATCTCGCAGATCAGGGAAGCCAGTCATCGTGTCTCGAAATGGACACGAATGCTCCAAATAAGGATCTCGTACTTTACACCAGAAGGTAGTGATTATGGCATTATCCAATCAGGATCGTTTGTTTAGGCCGGTGCATTATGGGAGTCCTTGCTGAGGTGATGGCCGTTGCTGAGTTTACGTCCCTTATTGTCACGTACTCCATAATTATTAGGCCAAGGCCTACAACGTTTTCCAGCTCAATACATAAAACAACAATACACAAAATTATACAAGATACCCACATGCCACAAAAAGCTGCTGAATTTATTCATCTTATTTTGTTTGCGATACTGTGCAGTTTCTGATGTGCGAGAGTGACCCTACGAGTGAACAAAAAAAAAAAACTCAGAAAAAAAGGGCGACAATAGTTGAAAATAGCTATTCCCAAGCATTCTTATAACCTCGTTGTTTTAGAAGATTGATGCAACTATATCCGTGCTTGAGTAAACAATTCTACTGTGTGACATATCATATAACTAAATGATAGATACTTACCTATAGGTAAGCTGTATGAAGCTGAAGTCCGGGGGCGGGCGGCGCGGCGTGACCTCGACCATTTTATTCACCACCACTGAAATAATAATGCATTCATGTGAGGTTGTTTATGGCGATAGAAAAAGAATATCCTTGACGTTGTCTAGAAACGAGATCTGAGCTGCGTCCAAGTTGTAGCGCGTTATGATGTAATGGAACATTCCAGAAACTTTCAAGTTTAGATTCTAGTAGGTATGTTTAGTCTTATAAGCCTATTGAAAATAAGGCTAGATAAACAAAAATTTGGGAGATTCGAAAACTAGTACATTGTTATCATGATGTTACCGATGATTGTTACCGTGAAGCCTCAATTAGGTACGTACCTACCCTTGCAATCGTTAAAATAAAATACATATGCATTACTAGGGATATAATTAATTTATTAGAAGTGGAAAAAGACTGCAACAACATCTGCAAAATTTACACTAATAATATTATAAGCATTACGATCACCTTTAATCGTGAAGTTTATTGCATCCCATCTGAGTTATAAGTCGTAATTGGTGTAATGTGGAGGCGGCAAAAGGCCAAATTCCAGAAGCCAGCATTGAACATTTACAGGCTATAAAAGCTTCATAAATAAAGTTCCAAATCCCACAGATTCTACAAACAAAACAAAATATTCCAAACTACATTTTTTAAAACCAACCCGAACATGAAAAACCAATATCCGATTTCAGAGAACAGCAGTTACAGGACTTTGTTGATACCGCACATAATACAAGCGTTATTTTTCAAAACAAGCTGAAAATACACGCAACCGAATGTATGAGTTTAGGTATGTAACGATGATGAAATATTTTGTAAGAGTACCTAACCTACATATTTTACACTTGCTATTTTCGGTTATTCATCGGAATATTGTCCTTGGCAATCTGTCGAACGAACAATAGGCTAATTGACTAGAAACTTGACTAGCTGAGCATCCGTTTCCTGCAATACGAGACTTTCACCCTATATTAAAATCGCAGCACATTGGATAATTGCCCGTTTCCTTGGCATTAGTTCAAACTATTTTGCGTTGTGCCGATGAGACGTTCCTCTAAAATAATTTTAATGTTTGTCACGAACACTTCTAAGTGGTAAAATGGAGTAGTTCCATTGACATGGATTAGATCAAAATAAAAAAATGGTTTCTTTAGAAAAACGCAATGTATTGTGGATTTTGTATGTCTTTGTAACGAATGGTTTTGCGTAGATTTGCAAAGATCTAATATGAAGTGACCAATTTGTCAGAACATGTTTCTAACATGCTATAATGCTGTGGAATAAAAATAACAAGGGAAACATCACTTTAACGTTACAATTTTTTTTAATGGCGGTAATAAGCAAAATTATTCAACACCTAAAAACCGAATAAGTATGCTTAGAAAGCATTCATCTTACTTGCATTGGTTTTGATTTTCGGACTCTCAGATAGTTTTGAACCAGTCAGTCCCATAAATGCAATATGCAAAGGACATGGTCCATAATGTATGGACCAAAAACCCAGATTAGATTGGGACTAAATGAGTACCAGTAGTTTCCAATTTACCCTACCGAAAGGGCAATGCCGAAATCGATGGGGTATACGAGCTATAGGCTGACAAAGTATTTATATGAAAAAATCTTAATTAACGGGTGTTTTACCAATTTTTACAATCAATAATAATTATATTAACGATAATAATGACAGGATTACTGTAGTGTTGATTACTATCAACCATTTGGTCCTTGGTTATAACATCAATCACCTAAAAAAAAACTAAAAAAAAATACGTAAAATATTTATTTCAACTATTTTCAATATCTGCTAACGTATAGTCTAAAAAGCCAGCTGGCTGGATAAGGTTTTCTTCGTACCTGGCTCAGGCCAGGTAATATCTAAAGCTGATTACATGTAGGGTTACCATATCTCAGGATTTGTCCTGAGATTTCAGGATTTTCAGGCTGCTAACAGGATTGCGGACAGATTTTGGAAATCTCAGGATTTTTCGATTTTCAATAAAATACAGCAGATTTTTTATTTATTTTTTATTAGAAAGAAACATCTTATAGAAAAACATATAATTGTTTCTTCTTTGGATATATTCACAAATCAACGTAATCAACATATTTTAAGAGTTAGAATCAACTTATGTGCGCAAAATCAATAACTAATTTTTCCACAGAGTTATGAATTACGTGTGCGACAAAATCTCAGGACTTTTCTTTGGAAATCAGGCTTTTTGTCAGGACTTTTCAATTTTCCATCTGGTAACCCTAATTACATGAGCATAGCTGCCCAATATACGGCGACCATGACTGCAGCAGTATTCTAAAACCCTGTTCGCGTTATATAGAACATAACAGTAATACGTTCTTCATACGTTCTTTTTCGTTACGTAAATCAGTTTATTTAAGCAGCTAGTATTTGCTAATTCACAGTAGTTACTTTGTCAGCCTATAGTTCATATACCCCATTGATTTCGGCGTTAGTATTTTGGTGGGGTAAATTGTGCATCACAGTGAAACTATTGGTACCCAGTTTGTCCCAATCGATTCTGGGTTTTTTTTGGACCATGTCCTTTCAATGTCCAATTATCTTCTGAATGTCACCCTGCCTGAAAGAAGTTTAACGACCAATCTCCTCGACCTTACGTTACAAATTGCTAATTTGCGAAACCACCTTCCTTCTTACCGAGTTTCCTTCCTGTCGCATCTAACATCCTCATTAGCTTGTAAAATTAAAATGCCTCACAACATCTAGCCAACGTAACGTCTATTAATTACATTATATGAGCACCCTTGGGTGGACACACCACACTCTAATAAAATATCCCCCCCCCCCCCTAGCGTCCCTAGCGATTCATTATGCGAAGCTTATTAAAAAAAGGTATTGTTTACAGCATAATCAATACAATCATGTTTACTTTATTGGAACTGACTACATATACAGTAGTGGTTTGAACATGGTGTTTAGCTGTGGAGCTCGTTATTTTTTTCTGCTAAATTAAAAACTTCTGTTCGTACACGACAACCACACACAAACATTATTTAGGTTACTTACAAACCTTACCTAAAAGCTACCTTAAAAAAGTAGGAAAACAAATGTAAAAAATCTATTTATAATTTATTATTGTTGTCTCCTAATTAACTCCGGCCACGCTCGGATGACTAAATCAAAAAAACATACAACACCATAATAATAATCTAAATTCGAAAGTAACTGCCTGTCTGTCTGTCTGTATCACGCCTAAACTAGTGAACAGATTTCGTTAAAGTTTGGCAAGGAGATTTGTGGCGTCCCGAGGAAGGACATGGACATGGGGCTACATTTTGTCTCAAAAAAGTTTGTATGGGAAACCCAGCATTTCTTAAGTTAGGGATATGAAATTTCAAATTTATACTTTTGGTAAGATTTAAAAAACCATCCTCCAACGGGATAAAATATTAGGGGATGAATCTTTGTGAACCTCTTTTTAAGCGATTTAAGAGATTGGAAATATAGTCTGTCTGTTACCTGTTCATTCATGCCTCAACGACTAAAGGGAATTGGATGAACGGCATACGGATAGGCCATTTACCTGGGTCCTTACCCAGGTAAATGGCCTATCCGTATGCCGTTATAATAAAATATAATAAAATATCCTATGTCCTTACATAGGATATTTTATTATATCGGTAGTAATTCGATGGCCGGTGGAGCAGACGAGTCCTGCAGTGGAGACCCAGTATCGGCAAGCGTAGTGTGGGACGCCCCCAGCTAGATGGACGAACGACCTCAAGAAGGTTGCTGGGACGGACTGGATGCGGAAGGTGGAGGACAGGGTGTTTTAGCACAGCCTGGGAGAGGCCTATGTCCAGCAGTGGACTGCGATAGGCTGCGAGTTGATTGAGTAAATTCCATGGGAAGTTTATCCCACAATCACGTGGGCGAAGTTGCGGGCAAAAGCTAGTTATATGTATATAGTCCTAAACTCTTTTCTATGATGTTGAAAACCGCATCTAAATCTAGATACCTAAACGCAGATAAGTGGTTTTTTAAACTACGCTAGAGTAATCATTCACTATAGTGCCCGACCGAAACTCGATTTACAGACCAAACCGTAACCGAACCTTCGGCTCCTCTTTTAGTTTCGGCCGAAACCGAAAAAGTTAATTAATGACATTATTTTCTGAGACCCGTTTTTTTTTGTAGATTAAAATTCTTTTGCCGGATTTTGTGTGAAAAACTGACGAAATTTAAACTTTAACAGTATTCACACAAAATTTTGACAATTGAAAAATGAGCCCTACCTTATATAGGGTCTTAGCAAATATGCTAGCCTTAGCTTTTGCGGTTTAGTAGATGCTTGATTCAACTCTTAACACCGCAAAATTAACACAGCGATTTAATCGCTTCGGGAGCTCGATACAGATACCTAGCAACAATAAATAAATAAAAATGCGATGCAATGCTTTGTCTCTCCGCTAAACAATTCAGCATCGTTAGAACAAATTTTAAACCGTACTCAAACGGAACGAGTCACCAAAACGCGATGCAGCATTGACGTAAACTCTGAAACATGTGATTTTGCTTATGTGACCGAACGCACAGTCACTAAGATACATTTGCTGTTGCCTTTAGACCGTGTATAAATCTTCCAGAAAGCGAATAAGTCCCTACTCGCTAATACTAAAAGCAGCATGTATGCTGTGAACCCAAATTACTTCTTTTTATAAGTAGACACTTATTTTTGGGTTTTATACAAATAAAAGGTGAAAACGGAACCCCATTACTAAGTCCACACTGTCAGTCTATCTGCCAGTCGTTCTTATTCTATCAAAACTATCAGCTCACAAACGCCATATGCCAGTTTCGGTTGGGCCGAAGATTCTGCTACTTTTTGGAAATCTGTTTTTTTTGGCCGAAACTCGCTGAAACCGAATCCGAACCTTCGGCCAGACACTATCAATAACCGACGATATGCTCCATCTAGATACATCAATCTATTCCGTAGCAGGTCTTAATTTCGTCGATTTAATACACCATCTCGGCGCTGTTACTGTAACGTCATCAAATTCCACATTCCATGTCTCGCCGTCAGAATGATCACACGCTCCAGCGCCTAATATTGATGACACTTAGTGCTCCTAAAATAGTCAGAGTTCTTTGTTAGGGATTGAACATTATCGTATGACTTACGATGTTCTTCTTTGATTAAGTGTAATACTCCCTGGCCACATAGAAAAATCTTAAAAGAAAGGGTCACATTATAGGAAATCGCTATGAGCTTTTCAAGCTTGGCAGTCGAATTGGTGATAATGCTATAAGTAGCAAGTTAAACGGTTCTGAGGCAGTCATCAGCCCTGCTGCTACCTAACGGACTGGCTAGTATTTTTACTACGTCATTAACTGCTCTACTACTGTGAGTTTTTTGTACCGATAACCATAATGAGACTGTTCCTAGTTACCCTAGGTGTAGACATTTTCGTTTTTCTTATTAAATTAAAATTATAGTTTAGGCCGGCTGCCACCAATAAGAGAGGAAGAAGAACAGAAGAAAGAATGTAATAGGTACGTTGATACTTATAACAATTCTATTAACTCCGACCTACCTACTAGCTACATTAAATATGCAACAAATCCTCGGATTAAAAACCTAAATTAAGAACCCTGTGTTTCAATGTTTTTTTGCCTGGTCGAAGCTTGCTAAACCAGTCTAAACCATCACCGAAAGGAACATTTTTTGATTCTGCGAAACAATACAATTTAAAAGGTAACAATATTTTCTGGAACCCAAAAACCACTTCATCACGGAGAGTAAATAAGTGTTCAATTTTACCTTTAATATAAAGTGCAAGTCTCAAGTGCCCGGCCAAAGAAAACTAATACAATCTGGGCTAGTATTTTCCGAGGACGCCGGAAGAAAGCAAACTGCAGCAAATTTAATCTAAGGGAATGTTACAATAATGAAATTGAACACAGTAGTGTACTGTGTACATACACTGATTCGACTTGCAAGGCAGCGAAGCTAATAAAACCCCAAGCTTTTTTAAAACTAGAAGGTATTATTGTGACGCTGCAGGTGGCTATCATTCATTATAAGTAAAAGTAAAGCCAAACTTATTCAGTTTGCCTTTACTCCTCAACCATATAATACCAGTATCCATACTCGTATAATACTCGTAGATATCAGTAACCATAAAAAGATTCCCTCATGCAGACACAATCTTTGCTGTAGCATCAGGTTATCTCTGTCAGATTAGTGTGCGTTACCCTGGAAAAATGTTGTGCGTTTGAGTGGTGAGACCTTAACAAAATAATTAGTGTATCATGAGGAGCAATTTGTTTACTAATAGCAAAATTTGTGTGAATTGTACTTTTAAAGTTATTTGAGATAGACACATTTTGCTGGAGTAACGTTTGAAACGTTATCCTGGCTAAATCTATTTTCAAAAATTCGTTCAGCCCGGAGCCAATTACATGCATAGATAGCTTTTGTTGCGTAGTACATGTTTGTAAATAGCAAAATTTGTGTGGTTCTTTAGTTATTTAAGATTTTGCTGCGGTAACGTTTTGGGATTTCCCAGATCTCGAAAACTGCTCAACGCAGAAGATTGAAAAAAATACCAATAAGAGACCTTAACTTGTTTAAACATTAGTTTTTGATTTGGTTGTCGTAAACCAATGGAATTAAACGGCTTCAAAAATCAAATAAAAACGGATTTACAAGTAAACCAAAACACTTATAACCAAATAAACAGCTGTAAAAAATGCCCATGGTAGAGGCTTATAGCGTCAAAAATATTAAATTTTGTATCTTTACGATAAGAAGAAAAAAACTAATTTGATTAATTTTAGACTGGTCGTACTTTAGCGATGAATTACGCAGTTCTCAAAACATTAAGAAACGTGGCATACATACTTTAAACAAATTAAAATGATTCATGAACATTCATTCCTGTTAATTTCAGCTTTCAATTACGGCTGTAGGTAATGAAAGTTATATCAAAATCAAGAACATGTCAGAAAATCTCTAATAAGCCGACCGAATCGAAAAGGTCACGAAAAATCGGCCGCACCGTACGTACGAGTAGTCTTCGCAAATTAGCAACTTAGTGTCCGATGTTTTGTACAGTTAAGCAAAAAACGTTATACGTGAAACCGATTTTTTAATGTTTGAAGTGCAGGTACTACTACTATCGTGTAAAGATACAAAATTCAATATTTTTGACGTTATAAGTCTCTACCATGGGCATTTTTTACAGCTGTTTATTTGGTTATAAGTGTTTTGGTTTACTTGTAAATCCGTTTTTATCTGATTTTTGAAACCATTTAATTCTATTGGTTTACGACAACCAAATCAAAAACTAATGTTTAAACAAATTAAGGTCTCTTATTGGTATTTTTTTCAATCTTCTGCGTGGAGCAGTTTTCGAGATCTGGGAAATCCCAAAACGTTACCTCAGCAAAATCTTAAATAACTAAAGAACCATATCACACAGAAATTTTGCTATTTACAAACATTTATTACGCAACAAAAGCTATCTATTCATGTATTTGGTTCCAGCCTGAACGAATTTTTGAAAATGGATTTGCCAGGATAACGTTTCAAACGTTACTCCAGCAAAATGTGTTTTTCTCAAATAACTTTTAAACTACAACTCACACAAATTTTGCTATTAGTAAACAAATTGCTTCTCATGATACACTAATTATTTGTTATGGTCTCACCTCTCAAATGCACAACATTTGCCAGGGCAACGCACACATCAGATTAATGTATGTAGGTACTTATTGTCATAGAAATATAACATAGAATCTTGGCCGATCTGCTACTAAATCCCTACTAACTTGTTCCTTATCATATACATCGAAAATATGCTTGCCAGAATCCATTTTCAAACAACTGAAACTAATAAAGCGTATAATTTTATTAGTCTACATAACTAAATACCTGCCTAAACTGCATGTGTTTTTTTGGCAAAAGGCAAAGAACTGTTAGTGTGGTGCCGGCTTGTGCGATTCAATGCATGCATGTTTGTCTGTCTGCATGTCGCAGCTGCTGTTTGTCACGATGGCTAACGAGCGTTTGGCTTGATCATTGGCAGTAACAGAACATAGCTAATCTGTCTTGTTTACTTATGCCACCATACCTACGTCATCGTCGTCGTCGTCGTTTCTTAATAACAAAAAGTGGGCAGCAAATACTGTATTCTTTTTAAAACTAGCTTCATTTATATGTCTTACAACAGGCATTTTAATAATCATGTCTAATTTTAAACGACAGATTTAGGATTAAATTAATGCCCGAGACATTTATGGATTTTCTAAATTTATGATCGTATTTATCATTGTGTTTGACTTAGAGAATCTAGATAATGATCCAGCATTTGAAACCTTGGAATGTATCCTGACACCTTTATGACAACGAGGAATAGATACGAAGAACTTTTGTTCTTATAACTTGCAGTTAACTATGTTTCTTTAAAAAATAATATGAACAGAATGGTCAATGTTTTCTATTTTCAATTGCCAGCTTATGGTAAGGTGGCAATTGAAAATAGGCACGTAGCCATTAATGAATAACAAAAATCTTTATAATTTTTCATGAGCAGCCGAGCGATTCTGTAAAAATCTCAACGTGAAAAGTTAGGTGAAGTGAGCTTAGAGTGAGCAGCCGGTCGATTCTGTGAAAATATCACCGTGAAAACTCAAGTGAAGTGAGCTTGTCAGTAGCGTCAATCCCTAGCATTATTTGGAATGACAGCTCACTCCACGCTCACTTCACTTGAGTTTTCACGGTGAGATGGTTACAGCCGATCGATTCTGTAAAAATCTCACCGCGAAAAGTTAGGTGAAGTGAACTTAGAGTGAGCTGTCAATCCCTAACATTAGTTGGAATGACAGCTCACACCACGCTCACTTTACCTAAGCTTTCACAGTGAGATGGTTACAGAATCGCACTGTTCAACTTTGTTTTCTGATTGAGTACCTATAAATTGAATATAGTCTTTAATTCTTTCACAACATTTTAACGATTGTCTTAGGTAAAATAAATTTCTGGAAAGACTCCACATAATATTTTTCTGTTAATACTTCTTAAGTAAAAATAAAAGAGATCATTACGAATAACCCATATGTTTCTGATGTCATTCACCTTGATTTGTGATGCTATTTTCATAAAAATATATTCCACAAATATTTTTTTATTCACACTATTTTAAAACTGTACATTAACTGCGACAGGACACGATAAAAGATATAGCCAATATTTTGATCTCAGACATTTCATTTCACAACATGTACCTATATTTATAATTTTAGGCACTGCAGTTATCTATAATTGAGAGGATCAGATGGCACAATGCCAGTTCCTAACATTCCTAGATATAGCTTAACAAAATATACACGCTATAGAGAACATAACTTAATAGGACTTTTGGTTAACATTGACACTGACTAAAGTAGAATTTCATTCAACCACGATTGCAATTGCGATTGCCGATGACATTAAGTATTATCAACTTAAGTCATTCATTGTTGGTATTTTAATTAATTAGTGATTGAAGGAACGACTTCTGCAACCTGAGTTGACGACTAAACACTGGTTTTTAATTTAGCAGACCAAAATGACAGGTGCGTTCATTACGTTAATGTCATGTTCACAAAAAAAGTCGACCGCAGCTGTCATTTTAGTCTAGCAAATTAAAAATCAGAGTTTGCCATTTTTACAGGCTGGAAAATGGGCACCGTACTATGGGTTTCTGCCCTGAAGCCCAAGAACTATAATTTATACATAAATGGAAATAGCTTTTCAAGGAGAACCTGTGCTACAAACACGACCTTTCCCAATTGGTAGTCAGTTCGGAGTTAATAAGATAAATAGGTTGGAAGGTTGCTGGGACGGACTGGATGTGGAAGGCGAAGGACAGAGTGTTGTGGTGCAGCCTGGCAGAGGCCTATGTCTAGCAGTGGACTGCGATGGTCCGAGTTGATTGAAGATAAATAGGTGACTACTTGGGTGCCGAAGTTTAGGAATGTTCTTGGCACCCAATAGCCATAAGTGATATATCAATTGACAGTGCCTGTTAAGGGAAACATTTGTTACTAAAACGAATTTGGATGGGACGACAATCCGACAAAACTTGGAGATCTGGAAGAATAAAATATAATACAGCTATACAATGCGTTGCTAAAAAAAATCAAACATTTACAGTGGCTTTATCGATTGAAAATTATGTTGCTGGCATCTAATTAGTATAGTTGGAGCATATGTGGTCTGGGATGAAAGTTACAAATCAATCAATTTAACTTTTTCAAACGCTGCAATCAATGTTGTTGCTGCGCCCAATGTGCTTCTGTAGCCGAAATGTAGTTGTACAATTCACGTCTACCTATCCTTTAGGGAATCTAAAAAATATGATAATGATGATGTTAACAAGTTACTGTTTAATAATTAGTTAACTTATGACGAGAATTTTAGGTGTTGATTTAGGATGACTTAATTCCGAACAAACTAATAATTCAGACAAGTTGTAAGAGTAACAAACGTTCTTATAATCGAGATGTTTTCAATGAAATATCTCTTGACGGTGTTGGCAGTTTCGGCAGGTTTAACATTATGTCCAACCGACCAACAAGAGTCGATTAAAACGGCATACGAGTAGATGTGTTTATACGAGTATTTTGTCCATGTTTTACAGGCGGATAGGCTTAAAAGATGTCGTTTCCTAGACATATAAATAATGAAAGATAATTAATTGATGACATACCTGAATTTCAATAACACTTATTTACTCATATTTAGAGCTCTGTAGATCCTCACACTGACTGACAATCGAGAGAAGTTGTCGTGTTACGAAATATTCCCATTGATGAGATCTTTCCATTGGTATCTTAACGCTATTGGGCTAAGGGCAGATTGAGCCAATCTCCTGATAAAAATCATAGAAGTTACTTTGCTAAAATAGCTTGTGCCAAACACGAAAGATTGAACAGCATTTTTACCGTTTTTTTACTTTGAAAGTCTTGTACTATTAAAAGCTCAAATTTATGGTAGGATACATACAAGATATCTAGATATTAGGATGTTCTAATAAACTAGTGGAAGTAGCTAATGGTATCTTGACTATTTACTGATTAGAGATATTTAAAGTGGCAATGACGAGCAAGAGCAAAGAGAAATAGTTCTCTTTAAATCAGTCTGCAAGCTACCAATATTTAGCTATGTCTGAACATTTTTTTTTAACAGATTAATTGTCTGCAGAGGTTAACGACTGTGACTAGGCTTAAATATGTTTACAAGGAGCGTTTCCAATTATAAGTATTCTAAACTAGTGGAATGTACCATCTAGGTTAATTCTTCGCCCAATGTGCTGTACTTTGGGCGAATTAGCGCAACTGATGGAGAAGGTGTACAGATAATGACCAACATGCAACATTATTGATTCACATTTATATTGGTGCCAGTCTGTTGAACTCCGATTGATGTTCATTAACCTGCCAGTACTCCCATCCATCACTACGGTGACGATCAAATTACTACGAACATAATTAAGGTAGGTATTAATTACTATACAAAAATGCTATTCTTTCTTGATTTTCTTGAGCAGTCGCTCCATAAGATGTACGATACTTCTAAAATAGGCAAGCAAATGTAGCTCTTATGCTAATTAGAATAGTGTATACAACGCTATAAACATTTTAACAAGTTCTGTAGATCTTTTGGCGTATGTACAATGTCACCTTGACGACGAGTGGTGGTCTCACTAGGTATTTATGCTCTGGCGCCGATCCAGGAGATGTAGGTCGCTTACGCGCGCGCACTGCTCACAATGATATTCATATCGCGAACATACATTTTAAACAATATGATCTATGAAATAGAATTGTAATTTCAAAATGGGTTTGATGGCAGACTTACGACTAACTCGCATTGATTTAGTTGAAAACAGTCTGATTCATAGAGAATACTTACTCATTCGCTATGTATTCGGTACCCAACACCTGCATTTTCTAATGTTAATTTTGGATTTGCTCGAATTTAGTAGTCAACAATGTATGCTAGATTATGATTGTTACTGTATGTGTTCCAAGAATAGCTGGCCTTTATTTCTCTCCTGTAGTCGGCATAACAGTCGCCTAAGAAAATCAATAGTTCTTATAACCTTGTTGTGTTTCACCTTGAAAGAAAGACATCCATTATAAAATACAGTGTGAGATAAAAACGGTAAAAGAATTTCAATATTTTAGACAGGGTATTATGTTTCTCACGATTTCTGAAAAATGACAAAATGTAAATGACCCCTTATGATCCTGACATCAAATATTTCTAGTAAGTATGTAGCTTGATGGGAAAATCGTTATTTTTCTTCTATTAGGTACAGGTGCGATGTATCAAATATCTCTTGATAGGATTAATATAGCCTCTGTATCCGTTGTTAATGTTTTGATGAATTCCACCACCCAAGTACGTCATTGTTTGTGGAATCTTTTAACATCGGCTCACCGGCAGATTCACTGGTAATTACTACAGAAGAATAAAAATAAACTTGGGATGAAAATAAACTTTATGTAACATGCGCAGATTTCCAGGTAGCCATTTAAATGTTTGTTCAGGTAATCCAGCTGTAAGCACATAATATGTTACACAGGAATACTTATGTAGGTAATACATAGGTATTTTTCTTTTAGAGTGCTGACTCACAATGTTGTTTACGTGCAGGAAACCAATCAAATTACGTTTACGAAGGAACTGGAGCCTGATCGAGGCATAGGTACTCACGACGATATATCAAGCTGTAGGTACATTTCCAGTTTTAGCTGAGTTCGCATTCTGCTTTTCGTACAATGATAAGTTAGCTTATACTGGAAATGTTTAGGTTGATATGTCGTCGTGTTGTACTCTGCTTTCTAATTTGTTTACATAAAAGAGAGCTTATATTGTGATCCTTGTGGTAGGTGGAATAATGAGATGCCGTAACTTGCCCAATATACAGAGTGGCAGGGACATCGACGCACATAGGTACTGTAACCATGAATTCAGCACATGAGTTTAGACCCCATAGCGTCGAAATTTTTCGTCGGTTATCAAAAAAAAAATCTTCTGTTTCATAGAAAAGTGCAATATCTACACGGTCAAAACGTATGGAACAGTCGAACAGCAATATATTTTTTTAATAACCGACTAAATAGTAGTAGTCGAACAGCAATATTTTTTTTTAATAAAAACGAATTTCGACGCTATGCTGTAATCACTCATGTGCTGAATCCATGGTTATAGTTTGCGCGTCGATGTCCCTGCCACCCTGTATATGTAGGTACTTACCTACTATTGCCAATCGTGATATTATTTAAAGTTAGCCCAAGACCGTCTAATGCTGATGGAACCCAGACACCGCCACCTTGAATTCTTTATTGCCAGCATATAACCATATTAGCAGACGAAATAGTCCACCATTGCTTTTTTTGCACCAGTTAGTTAGGTACCTACATAACTGGCGTAATGTGGGTGTAGGGTGTCGGTAGGAGAGGTACCTCTGCCTCTCCCTTCGGGAAATACAGGTGTGATGTTATGAGTTATGTGTTTGTTTTTGCATCTTTCGTATCGTAGGCTAAGGAAGGATTTTGGGTAAACCATCATACATATCACCAAATAGGTTTGAAATAATTCGGCGTGTTTGAAGTGAATGGAAATTGGAAGCTATGGCTTAAAAATGTACAGTGATTCGAACTTGAGTGGACTTGCTAACGTGCATTCCACCTCACGTGCTTCACGCTGCAGTGTTTTCGAACCAGTGTTGTATCGTGTAACTGCGTTCTGGAGGTCAGATAGGCAGTCTGTAGTTAGATTGAAAGCCGAACCTATTGTTAGAAAAAGGCTAGCCAGATTGTTAAACGAACTTGATAGGTATGTTCGAACCTCCGTAGTACACTCGCAACTCAGGTTTATTTTTATTTCCGATAATTGGATGGCTAACATTAATTTTTGAAGTGAATGACATCAATAAAATATTTAAATGGTAGATAAGTACATACGTTTAGATTTTTTAGGGACGAAAGAGATGTTGAATTAGAAATTGCTACAAATTGCTACGTGGTGAAAAGCTACTTTAATTCTTATAAAATAAATTTTAACAATAAAATATCATCATCATCATCATTTCAGCCGAAAGACGTCCACTGCCTGACATAGGCCACCCTCAAGCACCTTCACTTCGACCGGTTCTGTGCTTCTCGCATCCAACAGGTTCCTGCGGCCTTCACAAGGTCGTCGGTTCACCTTGTGGAAACTCAAACTCAAATCATTTAATTCAATTAAACCATTTACAGGCACTTATGAATTGTCAAAATTAAATAGTCGGTCAGTTAGTCAGAAAATTGAAGCTAGTCGCCCATTCCAAAAACGTAGATCTCTACGGAGAAGAACGGGCAAGAAACTCCACCTTCAACGCTTCCAACACTGTCTTCAAGTACGCGGTTGCCACTCCAGAACCTTTCGAACCCATCTGTTCTGCGAGCAATGTTGAAAAAAAAATTGCCAAACAAAGTGGCAGCGGGCAGGGCTGCTGCCACTTAAGTTTGGCAATTCTTCGGGCTATGTCGGTTACCTTGGTTCTCCTGCGGATCTCTTCATTTCTGATTCGATCACGCAGCGAAACTCCAAGCATAGCCCTCTCCATTGCTATAACATATAATAATTTACAACTTGTACTAAAATATTTAAATAAATTATAGCATGTAAACAGCATTTACTGCTTCACGTCGACACTTTCCAGTCGTTCGTCCTCTGACAATTATTACACCCCATAAATTCTTGACAGAAAATTATACTAACTTACTTATAGTAAATTATCACAAGAATAAACGTGAAAATTATATAACTTTCCACTTTTAGGTCCAGTGATAATTTTAGATTCCCTCGTCTTCAAAATCCGAATCTGCACCTCCAACATTATTATGGTTCTTCAACAAAAACTTCCAAAAATCATTTTACAACACATTAGCCTCTTGACTACATAAGGATAAAGAATATCCTCCGTAAATGTGTGCCTACTAAGATTTGTAAAAAGTAAATTAAATAATTAACTTAAACAAGAGTGTGAAAATATGTACTTTAAAATGATCGTCAAATTCGTTGAAAAAATAAAAAATTATGACTTATTTAACTTTCTTAAAAAAAATTACGTGATTACTCGCATGGGGTCATGGCTCAAGGGAGCACCGACACCTCCAGCTGCAACAGCCTAATCCGTGCTAGGTGATTGTGAAGCTACTGGGAGCGCCAGGACGATTTAACCAATGCAAGTACTTTCTTCGCTACAGTAAAGTGCGGTGACCCGTGATACGAGTAATTAAGGGATAATTGTGTAAAAAGCTCGCCCTTTAGATACATGACGAGATTATCAAACGTGCAGTTTGTCCACTTGATGAAGTGTTCATTCTTCAAGTCGTGAATATTGAATAGAACCAAGTCTGGTTTATGTATGGTGTGATGAAACGAAACTAGAGCATTTTTAGGGCGCCACGCCATAAGAATATGCTCTCACAGTTAAGGAATTACGTAAGTTGAAGTACCTACTGTGAAACAGGACACCCCAACTATTCCGTACTGTGCCAAAATAAATATAGGCTGTAAAGGGCTTGGCGTGCAGCAACCACTAATGGCAGGACGAAGTAGATAATATTATTATGTGCGTCTGACAGCACAGCGCTACACAACTATAAATATATGTATGTCTACGTGCCACTAACGCACACACCATGAGAGTAGATTACCATGAGTAGACACCAAACAGAGACCAAGAGTCAGAATGTAACGCCGAGAAATAATGATGGGTTTCTGGCATGGCATTTTGGCTTTATGAATAAACCAGCTTCTGTTTCAAGTTCAAATCCTCCCCTTAAAAACCGAATTACACCTTTTTGGGGTCAATTTTCGACAACTTTACATACTTAATATTAATTATTTTCTGTCAAAAGTATCAATACTGAGTTTCAAGTTAATCGGACCGCGCATTCAATTTCTTCCACACAAACTTCAACACCCCTATATCCCTCTTTGAGGGGTAGTTTTGAAAAACTTATAATGATAAACTTTATTACTTACTTAGGCAAGTATTCTTGCCAAGTTTCAAGTTTATTAACTAAATGAATAAGATTTTTTATATAAACTGTATACCCGATTTTCACCCCCACAAGGGTGGAATATAAAAAAATCGTTTGGGATGTATTCATAACTTGACTCAAAGATTATTTATACTAATTTTCGAATTAATCAAGCCACGCATCCTCCCCTGTAAAATTAACTACTTACCCGTTTTCAAACCGTTAGGGGTAGATTTTTTTAAAACCCTAAATCATATTATTCTTTATTTTTGGTTTTAAGTATAAACCCTGAGTTTCGAGTAAATCAGACCGCGCGCTAAAATTCTTCCATGCAACTTTTGAAACGCCCCAATCCCCTTTTAGGGGGTAGTTTGGTAAAACATAAAATGGCAAACTTCATAATTTACTTAGATTAGTATTCGTGCCAAGTTTCAAGTTTATTAACTCAAGGAATAAGATTTTCCATACAAACAAAATCCCCCCATTTCACCCTCTTAGGGGTGGAATTCCGAAAAATCCTTTCTTAATGGATACCTACTCTTCACTAAAAACACACACCCTCCAAATTTCATGTCTCTAGGACCAGCGGTTTAGGCTGTGCGTTGATGTATCAGTCAGTCAGTCAGTCACTTTGAATTTTATATATATAGATATGCGCCCTTTAGAATTAATATTCTATTCATAGATTTGCCAATGGTACTTTGGTTAAACTGTGAGTTTAACCGAAATACTACTAAATATCTTGATATAAAACCAACCACAGGTAGACAAAGCGTGCAGCGCTCTGTTTAAATTACTTAATTAAAAGTAAGTAGGTACACACTACTAAAACACGCTACACGCTTTTTGATTTAATCAATGGATATATGTAAAAGAAGTGACACGCTGCATAGTTACTTTTATCGTACGTAACTAATAAAACTAACCAAGTCAATTGAATTATTTTATTATTTTTGGACTCTTCAAAACGAATCTAATGAGCCACTGAACACTTCCACTATCTACCTCCTGGCTCCATCATCAGATCAGTACTCAGATACTAAATTAAAGTATTGACGTATTGTTATTGTATTGTGTAAAGTATAGTATTGTCCTCCGAACTATATTATCTATAGGTACATATAAAGTTTTCAAAACAAATCATATGACCCCGAACCCGAGGGGTTTACTAGTAGTCACTGAAGAATTCCACCATAGACCTCCTTCCTGGATCCATCATCAGATCAGCTCCAAGATATCAAATAATTGTATTGTCATCGGCCCTTGAAACGTGTGCAAATTTTCAAGTTAATCGGTCGTTTTGAAGTTGGTGAAAATTACGTTGAAAGATTCCGTTACATGATAGATCAAGCAATTAAAAGTGCAGGTCAAACTAATAAAAGCGTGTTAAAAACAAAAGACATTTATTCAAATTATTATTTTGAAAGTCAAATATAAACACATAAGACAGTCCCCTAAAACGCCTGAAGAAGCGCGCTAGGAAGAAGTGTGACAACAAACTCCCCAGCAGCACAGTGAACTGGATTCTATACAATAGCATACAAAGTAATAAACATTATAAAACAAAGTAACACAAAACATTATAATTAGAAGATTATAATAATATCAATACCTAATTGAAAAAAAAAATAACTTATAGTCATATAAATCAACAGTAAAGTTGTAAATTATAAATCACTTCTAGACAAAAAACATACCTGAACATCGTCTTCAGTTAATCACAGCGACCAACTATTCTTATCGTTTAAGTAGTCAATTAATAGAATAGCATGCCTTTGAACAAAAATTAGATTTAGAATTACAAACAAACTCAGCGTATATCGAGTCAACATTTGGACAAACCCCAAGCACACAAAGCTGTGTCGTCAGTAATTTGGCTATCGCTAGGCTGATGGAGGCTTGATGAAGTTTGGTCTCTGTCGGCTATCTCGTCAATGACTACTGTCGATCGATCATGCAGCGTACCACCGGGACAGCGCTTCATTTATGGAACCCCACTTCATTGTAATAATCGAGCTGTTACGGATATTGGTAGAGTCTCATATTGTGTGATAGATTATATATTATAGATTATTATTATTATTATATTATAGATTTAAACGGACACAGCCACGTTGGTCAAGTTATTGTTGCACCCTAATGCGTAACACACTATCAATCACCATCTGAATAATTTTGAAGTATATCGCTAATCCATTGTTTTATATGATCGTAAAAGTTGTCCGCTCAACAATGTAAATAACGCAATGAATGTTGTTGAACTGTCAAAATGAAAGGCATTGCTATCCTAGTGATAGTGTGTTACGCATTTACCCCTCTGCGCTGCTATGTTTCAACGGCTATATTATATCTATACCTACTATAATAATGTTATAAAGAAGGTTTGTTTGTTTGTATGTAGGGGGTAATCTCCGGCATTCGGTAGCCCAATTCTTAAGAAGGATATAGGCTTTTTAACATCTCGCTACGACCCTTAGGAGCTGAGAAAAAGAAAAAAAAGTCAGAAAAAACGCTAAGCGAAAACGAAGAGCACGGGCGTGCGATGCGACGCGACGCGATGAGTCGGGGGCCGAAAATAATTCACGCGGACGAAGTCGCGGGCAGAAACTAGTTATATTATATGTAATTAGATGTTTTCAGTAGACAGTCAGTTGCGTACGTATCTACTTACCTACCTACATTAAGGAGTTATGAATCTAAGGATTTTCTTAGCCAATATTTTATTTCAGCGATTTTGAAAACACATCTGCCATCTAAATAAATTGACCCATTTGCAGCAACTGCCCCATTAACCAAAATAGCTGTGTATAACTCGATATTTTCAGTTTTTCGGGGCTACGTCCGCGAATAACATTACTTCAGGGCTTCGCCGTCGTACGCTGTTTTCCTACTTATTTTTAGGGTTCCGTATCCAAAAGGTGCCATCGGAACCCTATTACTAAGCCTCCGCTGTCCGTCCGTACGTCTGTCTGTCAGCGGGTTGTATCCTATGAACCGTAATAGTTAGACAGTTGCAATTTTCAAAGAATGTGTATTTCTATTGCCAGTCTAACAACAAATAATAAAAATAAAATAAAGTTAAAAATGAAAGGAAACAAGAACCTTGTTAAAAAAATGAAGTGATATATATTGCGCGGTGGTACGGAACCCTTCGTGTGCGAGTCCGACTTGCACTTGGCCGGTTTTAATCAATGTTTTTGTCTCCGACTTAAAGTCTTATCCTGCTGTCTCTTTTAGGCGTTTTGTAGATACAGAAAAACTTTTAACAACATCTTAGTTTCCTGCGTGCTGGTTGAGTTTTTGGGGATTCGCAAGATCCTAATAGAAATAAAATTAATATTTACTTTGCCGGATCAGGTCTAGGGTGAGGAGCCAGACCAAGAGAGATACAGAAACCCGCAGGGCAGCAATGTGGCGAGCTGTTGGGCAGTAGCGACCCCACGGACCCTATCTCCCGGGAGAAGTCTTGTTCCTCAATCAAGCCAGAGGTGCACCTCTGGCTTGATTGAGGAAGCTGGATCCATCATCAGATCAGCTCCAAGATATCAAATAATTGTATTGTCATCGGCCCTTGAAACGTGTGCAAATTTTCAAGTTAATCGGTCGTTTTGAAATTGGTGAAAATTACGTTGAAAGATTCCGTTACATGATAGATCAAGCAATTAAAAGTGCAGGTCAAACTAATAAAAGCGTGTTAAAAACAAAAGACATTTATTCAAATTATTATTTTGAAAGTCAAATATAAACATATAAGACAGTCCCCCAAAACGCCTGACCTTCACCACTTCCTATTGCTTTAGCTAGGAAGAAGTATGACAACAAACTCCCCAACAGCACAGTAGAACTGGATTCACATAGTTTACATTACAAAATGTTTCTCGTCAGTAAATTATTTTATGCTTTAAAAATTATTAGTATTACCCGTACAACAATTATTGTCTTATTGTTCAACTATATTCAGGCACAACTAAGTAGGTGTAGTACATACAAACGCAACACATTCATATTTAACATTCATTAAACATAACATTCTACATATTTAAGTTAAAGACTACCGTTTTAAGTCTAAGAGGTACTCACATGTTTTAAGTGTCTCTACTAAGGCAGCTTCCGTTTTAATAAAAACCAATACGAAATAGGTATAAGTATTCAGATCTTAAAGTAACGGTACTAGAGTTGCATATCAAGTGTAAGTATAGGTACGCTTACATCTAGTTGCGCTCATACTCATTATTTGCGGATTTAAATTCATGAAAAGATGCAAATCAGGCAGGAGGGTGGGGATATGAACAAAAGAAAAACTCGGAGGTCATTATTATAGTTTCTGTATGCTTTCTGGCTACGCCGCGCGTCGAACAGATGTGTCCTTTGAATGCGCTTCGGAAGATCTCAACTGCTCAGGTAAATCGGCTGACTCGGATACCAATAAATAAGGTACTTGCTTACATTTACAGGACATTTTACAGTACCGTCAGTTACCATCTGCACTCATTACCACTGCTCTCAAAATAGTGATGGAAAACATCGTGAGGAAACCGACATGTCCTAGAACTAAAAATTTGAAGACATGAGATTTACCAACCCGCACCGGGCCCGCGTGGTCAATTACGGCCCTCTCACCGAAAGGAGACCTGTGTCACAGCAATGGGAACATTATAGGCTGATTATACTGCACGATAGCCTGAATTCCATTTTCCTATGTTTCTCAAGTTCACCTCAGCTGCAAATTAATCAGTAACAATATGACCCCAAGCGTTTCTGCTTTCAATTCGAACAGCAAGACAGCTGTCCGTTACAGTATCATGAAAATAAAACTTCAGTTTTATTTACTTTAAAATAAACACTTCAATTTTATTTTCAGCCGAGATCAACATTATAAGGCAATTTATTAACACAATTATAAGTACTTACGTACTACCATTACGCAGATGCACGTTAATATTGGCAATTTGGCAATAATGGCTGTTCGGTCGCCGCCGTAGTCGGTGCAATTATTTCAGCGTATATTTGGATATGTGTTCATTAATCGCGCGTTCATTACTAACGTGGCAATTAAAATCTCATGCATTCTCAAATATTTTCTACGTGAAGTTAAAATCAAAGATACTACTACCTATATCTACCACTTAAGCGTCAAAGACGTTACATCCCCCTTTATGGAATGATAGCTTTGAAACGGACATTCAGTCAAAGGCTATCAGTCAGGCAGGACACTGAAACAACAAAGGAGCCGAGGTGTGATTATGCAATAGTTCCAAACTATTCAAGCAGTGCTTATCACTCAAAGGGTTCCCCGAATACGATCGCCCTGTATTTTACAATACAGCGAGTCCGCCGGCTATCAATGTCATCACAGTCTGCCGCGTGCTTACGTGCCTACACAGTTAATTAAGGCGAACACAGAAATTGATTAGTGCATGTTCTCACAAACAATAGCGCGTTTGTAGCACCCTATCTCTCGTTAGTTCCGCTCGGAGTTCCGTCGGAACAGGGCACAATGCACGGGATGTGTTATGGTGAACAGACGCATCTAGGGCACTACTCCATGCAAACCGGCAAGCCGACGGAAATCAATGCGTTTGCTGTCACACGATGCAATTCTATTTTATGTGAACTTATTATTATGTTCTCTGTATTGCACAGTGGATGTTCTTGTTACGTAGGTAAAGATTTTACAGACTCATTGTTTTCTCACTGCAGCTACGTTTGATTTCATTCTTTGGTGACTATTGAGAAGTCATCTCAGAGGCTCCAGGACTTAATCCAACCAGGATCGAAAATAAACATCAAACCAATGCATATTGGAAAGGACGTCATTTTTGGTCCTGGTTGTCACTTTTAAAACAGAACAGCAGTTGCAATCAAAAAAACTTTTACCCACCATGATTGCAGTTGATTCGGTTTGGACCATGAGTCGATTAATATTGCGAGGGAAATGGAAACCTAATACAGTTTCCGGTTTGTTCGAAACAGCCACAATCCGACGCGATGCGACGCCGACGTCTAGGTACCTTTAGCTAGGTGTACAACTAATAGAATCATACTTAGGTAAGTAATAGGCTTCAATGTACAGAAATTGCTAGAATATGTCCAAAGACTAAATTAGAAACCATTTATGTATCAAAACCGAGACACGTAAGACATGGTGTCCCACAGGGTAGCGTACTAGGGCCACCACTTTTTTTTTAATATACCTACATATATTAACGATCTCCCGAAAGTAACATCAAACAAAATGGTTCTCTTTGCAGATGACAGTACAGCTGTAATAAAGTGTACAAATAAAAATAACTATGAGAATGACATTAATACTTGTTTACGTGACATTATAAATTGGCTACATAAAACCAAGTAAATCCGCTTATGCCCTTTTTCAACTTTCAAAGAAAGTCAACAGTCAGGCTCTTTTAACGGCATACCATGGACTAGTTGCCTCCGTTTTGCGGTATGGTGTTATTTTTTGAGGGTAGTCTACATAAAAAAACCTTGTATTTAGGATGCAAAAGCGATGCAGCGAAGCTGAATGTGTGGTCCTGAGACCACAGATAGCTGTCTTCCTTATTTTAAATCTCTGAAAATATTGACATTTCCGTCTTTGTACATACTAGAAACGGCTTTATTTCTGAAAAGTAATCCACATCTGTTTCAAAAATTGTCGGCAGTCAGAAGCAATCCAATACGACCTCGACATGTACATCAATTGTGCCAAGTTAAATGTAAAACCGGACTAATGCAAAAAAGGTTTTTGGCATGGCCCCACGCATAACAAAGTACCTAATATTATTCAAACTATGACTGTATTCAAATTTAAAAGCCCACTAATTGAAATATTTATTGAAAAAAATTATTATAAAATTGATGACTTCCCTAATGATGAATCACTGACTGATTGAAATGATACACCATTTGACTTTTTATTTTTATTGTAACCTAGATGACATTTATATTTTTTTTTTCTTTTTTAATTTTTTTTATTACTGTGACATTTTTACTGTAATTTAAACGATTTGACATTAGTTTGTATTTTTTTATTCTATTAAGTGCTATTTAAAATTATAATATCTTTTGTATAAATTAAATAATAATACATATGTTTTGTATGCCCATGTGACGGTAAAGTATGGAGGACCTTTATAATAAAACATCTATGTACTCGTACTAAATACCTATGTTTGCATACCAATAAATGATGTGATTTATACATATAATTTGTTTGATTACTGAATAAAACCATTTTTAAGTTTCCTCAGAGAGAAAAGTATCAGTCATCCATCATTAAAGGGATACCTAGTTGACATATTTTTCGCGATTACGATGTTGGTACAGACGCCAGCAGGTCAAGCTACCCGAAACAGTCAAATTTTCCCAATCAACCTTGAACCTTAATGCTTAATGTATAAAGTTGAAAATCGATTAAACAAATTTGACAGATTGTAGTAGCTTGATGTGCTGGCGTCTGTACATACCGTAGAGAAAGTTGTTCACTTTGACGGTCTGTACCACACCGTTAAATTTGACGACAGCTTCCTGGTATACGCTGTATAAATTAATAGTCAGTACCCAACCTGTACCTACGTGCATGAGGTACCTGACTTAGCTTAACTATTAACAGATTGAGTTCCTCTAACGGTACAGTGCAGTCTAATCGGTTAAAACCACTAAGTGATTGGATCCTTTAACGTCGCCCTGAGACAGGGCTACTGGTTAACTATCTTAGAGGCGGTATCTGTCAATGTAGTCTTCCTCGGTAGCACCAATCACTTAATAGCACTGCGTTGATTGCCGACAAGCCACGCAACAATGGACTGATACGTATATAACTTAAGTAATTAGTTGTAGGTACATCATCATCATTACCTACCCTGTAATATTCATATATGTAAGATGGTCTGTAAACCAATAGAGACAATTATTATGGGTAATATGTGGTACCTAGGTGCATATTTTTAGAACAGACGTCAACTACATTTTGCTCTTTGAACATTTATGATTATTTGACTTTGATTCGTTTCTCTCTTTTTATGACACCCTGGTAATCCGTTCTGACGAATTTATTCACACCGAGCGATGGAGGCTAAAAAAAGAAATCGTGTAATTATTTCAGCTCCAGATGCAGATAAGATTACAGTTTTGTTGAAACAGTTTCCTAAAATATATTCTTATGTTCAAGTGCTGAAAAGTACGTAACGGGGATACGCGTAGGCGCTCGCTGAAACACATACGAGTTCTACCTACCAGCGGCTACAGAAAACAAATAAAACAAATAGGTACCATCGCAATGAATATCAAAATATCTGTCTGTTTTATTGTGTCTACTTTGCATGAACATAGTTAGACAATTTTCACAATTTTTTTGTAACTGTTTACTAACTTGGAAGTACATGATAATCATGCTTAGTGGGTACATACCAGATAAAATCAAATTTGGAACAGAATTTTATGAAATAATATCCCAGAAAACCGGAACATACAAGAAGTCAGTAAAACGAGGCATATAAGTAGGAAAAAGCCCTATGCGTATCATTGAGATCTTTTCACTTTTCATGAAAATTTTGGAACAACGGTGCCATCTGTACTGTCTACGCGAAATAACGATCACACACAGTCTTACAAATTTTATTTTTGTCTCACACCCTCGGTCGCTTTTTAGTGAGCTTGCCCACTGATTTGTTCGAAGACTGCCCAACAGGTGGAGTGAGGGGACTAGATACTGCTGAACAGTGGCTAACCAAAATATATACGCAATGCCGACTTGTGGCACAAGATGTCCTCACAATGACAAATTGTTTCAGGAACAAGCATTGCTATTTATTACAACCAATTAATGATAATGTCTTTTGGATTCAAAGCGTGTAAAGTGGTATACGGTAGGTACCTACTGTTCAGTGTTTACAAAGGCACTCAGACAGCAGGCTCATGTTATTGATTACTCATATTGGGTAGGTACCCAATATGAGTACCCAATTAGTAGGTACTAATTGGCAATGCCGTCAGATGATTGAAATGGATGAACATTATCAATAGTTGCGCCAAAGGTCGTGGCCTGTAGATCGTTTATGAAAAGCTATCGATCAAACAGATCAAGATCGCATCCGGGCGCGCGGGCGCACGGGTGCGGCTTTGCGCAGAGTTATTCCCAGAGCGCGGCGCGGGTGCGGTCGGGGCGCGGGGCGGGGGGCGCGGGGCGAGCGGGCACCGCGCTCAGTGTGTCGGCGCGCGCCGCCGCCGCCATGGGCAACCAGCACTCCGCCTCACACTACGTCCACAAGCCCAGCAAGAACGTGCGCTGGAAAACCGCAGGTAATCCCAACCCCCGCACCCTTCGCGCCGCTACCACCACAACCAGCCCCCCACACGTGTACAGCTCGTCTGAGCCCCCTGCCTGTATTTCTATTTTTAAAAAGACTGCGCGCTGCGATTCCTAAAGCGTGGCACAACAAAACAAATCGTAAGACCGTCCGCGTTCATGTAACGATTATCACGCGTCTAATTTTGAAAGGAGTTTTATGCCAAATGGCTTATACCGGCAGCACCGTCGTTACCGAACAAAGGTTAACGCCCGACTAGACATATTTAATTTTAACTTAAATCATCCAAATGCATTGAGTAACGCCCAGCCTCGTCTCGATTTCCAGGTCGGCCTGCAACGCCAGGAAAGCCGGATATCATACCGATACTATCGGACGAGGAGCCAAACTCGATCACGCTGCGATGGGCGCCGGCGGCATACGACGGGGGCGCGCCGCTGCTTGGCTACCAGGTGGAGTGCAACCGGCTCGGCGCGCCAGACTGGATACGCACAGCGCCGCCCGTGGTGCTGCGGCCGGAGCTTGTGCTCACGGGGCTGGAGCCGCCCTACCGCTACCAGTTCCGGATCGCCGCGCTCAACGCTGTGGGTCGCTCGGACTACAGCGACCTGTCAGACGTGCTCACGGTCAGCTCAGACCGCCTCCCCCATGAACCGCCCCTATTTCTTCAACATTTAGATGATCTGACGGCTCTTGAAAACGATAAAACAGAATTCCGTGTCGCTTTCTCTGGTATCCCGCCACCTACGATAGCGTGGTTCAAGGATGATTATGAAATTTTCAGCAGCCGAAGAACGGCAATCACTACGAGCGAGTCCACTAGTGTTCTTGTCTTCCACCAAACATTAGCAAGTGACGAAGGAGAAATAAAATGCACTGCAACTAATCGTAGTGGACACGCGGTCACCAAAGCTCGATTGTCACTCGAAGCCGCACCGAAGTTACGCTACCCGCGACAATACGAGGACGGCTTGTTGTACGAAATTAACGAAACCGTTTTCCTGAAAACGACAATAGTCGGGAAACCGACACCGACAGTAGAATGGCGACACGACGGCCAACCCATAGTGGTAGACGATCGAGTGGAGATCTCGAATACTTCGAAATTCTCGATGCTCAAAATACACGCAGCACGGAGAAGTGACCGTGGGGAATATCAGATTCACGCCAAAAACAGGATCGGGGAGGACACGGCCGCCTTCCTGGTGACTATCACGGCGCCGCCCGACCCGCCGCAGCGCGTCTGTGTGGCGCGCCAGGTGGACAAGTCCATCACGCTGGACTGGGAGCCGCCGGACGACGACGGCGGCTGTCGCATCGGCAACTACGTGGTGGAGTACTACCGGAACGGCTGGAACGTGTGGCTCAAGGCGACTACCAGCCGCAAGACGAACGTTACTCTGTTCGATCTCATCGAAGGGAGCGAGTATCGCTTCCGTGTAAAAGCGGAGAGTCCCTATGGAATGAGCGCGCCTAGTGTGGAGTCGGCGCCGGTGAGGATACCGGGCCGACCAGTGGATATGGAGTTTTTGGCGGTGGAATCGAAGATAATAAACGAGGTGCTCACTCGGGAGGACGGCAGCGAGACACGCGTGTCGCCGGCCCCACGCCGCAAGCGTGCGCAGACCGCGCCGGCCGAGGCACCGCCGTCAGCGCGCCAGCCTCGCCGGCGCTCGCCGGTGCGGGACCCATCCGGCAGCAGCGAGTTCATGTTGGTGCTCTACCCAGATTCGCAAAAACAAATGGAAAAATCCGGTAAGCATATTTTCTCACATTGTGTTTAGCTGTTTAATTTTAACAAAAAGAGGTAGACTAAACATTGGCTGTATGTATCGTCATCCTACTGATGCGAAAACTAGGTTTTTTTTAAGAGTACATTGGTATTTACAATATAAAATGTTACACACATTTTGTAAATACCAATGTACTAGATAATGTAGATAGTAACCTGCCTGTATCCTGGATTTCGAGAATACATGCATTGCATCATGCTAATCTTTAATTATAATTATATTTCTAACATCCATGAATAACAAACAAAAACAAATAATGATGATGAACAAATAATTGACTGATAAGAGATCCTGAGAGGCGTCTAACCCAACATTTATTAATACCTTTCATTCCTAATAGTTACCACCTAATAGTTACCATGACAAAATCTGTTGAATGCTTTCATTGGTTTTCCTTTTACTGTTCTTCAGTATGTTACCTATAATTAGTTCTACAATTATTTAGATAAATAGATATCTATTTTATCATACCTATTAAGAATGTTATGCGGACATATTATACATTCTGCTATTTGCGAATTGATTTTAACAACAACGACACATGTCATCATGTCTAATTTTATAAAACATTTCGTTAGTTCCGTGTTATACAGTAAAGAGTGCTGCTCCTCCATCAATTTGGGTAGCGAAGGTGCCAATTAGTGTAAAAGTGCCAAAGCGAGGCAAACACAAGTTAAAAAATCTAAGGTCGTAAAATATTGCCCTCGCCCATTTAGCATATTGAGGAACTATTGGTAATCACCACTGTGATGGAGCTATAGGTGTAAAGGAGAAATGTTCTGCTTTTTTTGTTATGTAATATCGTTGTCGTTCATTTACACAGGGGAAAAAAGATGCGCTCGTTGATTTTAGCCTAAATCACATACAGCCTACCTGCTTCGTGTTTAAGTATTTTAATATTGCGACTGTTTTATTAATTTGAAGCTATACCCAATCAAACCAACATGGTTATTAAATTCATAGGTGCTGCGGGGCTTATCTTTAATCAGTATCACGCATCCGAGTATTCGTTACTTGATAAAGGCCATAATAAGATGCATACACTTCAAATATAGACATGGGCAATGCTTCGACGCATGGTGCGCCTATAAATAGGCGTCCGCCAAAGTCAGCTACAAGTTTAACACAACGGTACCTCCTTAGCTACGCGCTAACATAATTCCAAACAAACATAAACGCGAGATGCTGACCGCATCACATTTTCTGCGAAATTAACATACAACAGAACATTTGCGAAATCAAATCTATTTCCAGCGTTTACGAAGTTTGCAACTACTAATAAAATAATTTGCTTTATCTCTGAATCTGAACAGTAAAGTTATCTTTGTATTCAATGTTTTAGTACAGCCATATGCAAACTCAGTTTCACCTATCAACCAATGCCTACGGCTTTAAATATAATGGCGAATTTATGTTTCTTGTTGTAAGCAAGTAGCAAAGCTTTTGTTCGAGTAAGTATTGGTAAATAAAATCTTACGACTACAAAAAATCCTTTTCATTTCAGAAAAGAGACAATCCATTCAGCTGGACCTGGACTCTCTGACGCCGCCTCCCCTCTCGTTCTCTGCGCCGGAGCTGAGCTCGCGTTGTATGATGCCGTTCAAAGCGCTGCGCAACGCCGTCAGCTCATCGCAGCTCCTGCATGAACTAGCAATGGCACGCGTTCACAAAGCTGTAGCTATGAAAGAAGAACAAACCAAAAACAAAGACGATAGACCCCCTAATCACAAAACTGACATTCCGTATAATACTAGCTTTGAACGCGACAGCGTAAATAATGATCGAGATATGCCTAAACTGCACGAAGAATTTTCTGAAGTAAAGCCCAAGAACCCAGAAATATTACCTAAACCAGACTCTATTGATAGCACACAGCACAAGTTCGGTCCGCGCCAAGTGTCACTAGATTCTGAAGCATCTGATCACAAATGGCAACATATGTCTTTTGATGAAGACTACACTGCTAGCACTGTTTCCTCTGATGGGGAATATACGGATGATGGAAGTCTCGAAGGAGATATTGATAGACGAAGTCAGTATTCAAACGAAGAGGAAACATACAACCCAAGAGATAAAATGGCTTGTCGGTCGCCTCTCAAAGATTTTATTGAGGAAGAAGAAGAAGAGCTATCGGAAAACGAACCTCTCAAGCCTTTGCCTCTACCCGACCCAAATTTCGTCCCAAAACCCATATTGAAGAGAAGAGAATCAGATATGATAGAAACAAAACCAGTCCCTGAATCTGAGCTTCCAAAAACCATAGAAAAACCGAAAATCACAGAAAAACTGAAGACTGCAAGTAAACCTAAAAGTATAGAAAAATCTAAAGCGACAGAAAAACCCAAAGCACCAGAAAAACCAAAGAAAGAGGAAAAGATTACTATATTTAAGAAAATCACCAACACCAAATTTCCGAAATTGCTTCACAAAAAGGAACCGGAGAAACCCAAAGAAGAAGACTTACCCAACGATAGTCTTAAAACACATAATAAAACTAATAAACTACAAGATAAAGTAAGTGAAGAAGGCAGAACAGTGATTGATTATTACGGTAGTATAGTAAAAGAATATGGCAGCCAAAAGAAATCAACTGCACCAATGTACCTTAAAACTGAAGACTTAAAAGCAGTAGCTGAAAAGCAGCAACTTATGACAAAGCCTGAAAATGTCGAGGAAAACAAAACAACTAAACCAAAGAGGACGATAAATAAAACAAATAACAGTAAGGCGACATCTGCTAAAGGAAAAACTGCAAATTCTATTAATAAATCAGTTAAGCCAAAGCAGCAAACCAGTACCGATAAAAATCATTTGGAAAAGAAAGGTAAGGCAACGGTTCCTAGTCCTCCAGAAATCCAAAACAACACGCCAAAGAAGTGTAATCAACAGGTCGTGCTGAGAAAAGCAGAGCGAGCTACTATCGTCATACCTATCAACTATCAAGAACTTGAAGAGAAAGCCAAGATCAATGTGAGGTCAGCCATCGACTATACAGTAGACGTTTGCCTCCTTCTTTTAGCTTTTTGGGTATATTTCTTTAAAGACGAGAGGCTCGCCATTCCCTTTCTCATACTGATCATATATCGACAGTTACAAGAAACTCTGCTGCTGAATATTCCCGAGTGGTATGAACTATATACTCCCAGTTGGCTCAAGAAGAAAACTTCTTGACCTCTCCCAAAAGACATGTTGTGCGATAATCTGATTGAATTGTGAGCAATGTATGATGTGTGATTTTATGAACATATTTGTTTTATTAATAATTAAACTTACACATTATGTCTAATATATAATTAAATTATAATACAAACTCATACTAAAAGTAAGATAACTAAAACTAGTTGGCAAAGACTTCACATTTACAAAATATTTTCAAAAAAATTGCTTTCAAAATTAAAATGTTGTATATACGCCACAGTATTATATCAGTTCCCAAACGTATGCGATTCATATCTCAGTTCAAGCTGCCAGCCTCAGATTGTGTTCCTTGCATACCGCCTCGTAAAGTGCGTGACTCCAAAGCATGCGCTCGCAAAAACACAGGACTTGTTCTAGGCGTATATTTCAATGAAAACATAGTAAATGATCCGGCTATCCTCACCGCCAGCGGTCGGAAATATGATGAACAAGTATGTGGAAGATTATGGTCACTGTTAAATCTAGCTCCTATACCAAAACTTGGCGAAACTAGGGTTTTTTATGACCTGGACCCAAAGTATGCTTTTGTGGCAGTCGCTGGACTTGGCACCGAATGTTTTACGTACAATGGAATCGAGAAATTAGACGAAACTAAGGAAGCAATAAGAATAGCAGCAGGTGCTGGTGCAAAAGCACTTCGTCCGTTGAATCCTAAAATAATTGATGTGGAGTCATTCGGAAACGCTGAGGCAGCTGCCGAAGGAGCGAACCTCGCATGCTGGGAATTTAACGAATATAAAAGTAGAACAAACAAACCAGTAATTCCCAAACCAAATCTCCATCTATACGATGATTGTGACAAGGAAGGTTGGAAAATAGGCACATTAAAAGCAGAAGCTCAAAATTTAGCAAGGTATTTACAAGAAATGCCAGCAAATATATTAAATCCCACTAAGTTTGCCAAAGTAGCTGTGGATCTTTTATGCGAGTTAGATATAAATGTAGAGGTGAAAACAAAGGGTTGGGCAGCTACTCGTGAAATGGGCGGATTTGTGTCGGTTGGGAAGTCCTCGGTACAGCCACCACTGTACGTAGAAATAAGTTATTACGGAGCAGGCGAACGCACTCGCCCTATAGTCATGATCGGTAAAGGAGTCACGTTTGATAGTGGAAGCTTAGACTTGAAATCGTGTGATGACTTAAAATATATGAAAGGCGACATGGCCGGGGCAGCATGTGTAGTAGCTATCACCAGAGCCGCGGCGAGACTTAAACTCCCCGTCAATATCAGGGGTATACTACCGCTGTGCGAATTGATGCCCAACGGAAATAGTCCTAAATTCGGGGATGTTATTTCCTGTGCAAACAAAAAATCTATTCAAATAAGGATGCCATCACGCGAGGGACGTCTGCTCATCGCAGATAGTTTAATTTATGCACGTAACTACTGGCCGAAGTTCATAATCGACATAGGCACTATGTCAAAAGAATTGATTCACTTCCTCGGCGGAGCAGCGTGTGCTTGTTATACCAATTCTGACGAGCTATACTATTACCTTGAGAAGGCAAGCTGTCAAACAGGAGACCGAGTCTGGAGGATGCCTCTTTGGAAGTTCTACGAAAATCGGGTGAAGAATTGTGGAGCTGCAGACGTCGCGAACACGGGACACGAGCGCTACGGCGACTCGGCGAACTGTGCGGCCTTCCTAAAGCAGTTCGTGCACGACAGTCAGTGGGTGCACCTCGACACCTACGGCGTGGGCTACTCCAAAGGATGCGACTTCCCGTACCTGGCGCGAGGCATGACCGGCAGGCCCACCAGGACAGTCATTGAGCTCTTACACCAAATGATAGCAGTGTCTAAATTATAATACAAGTATTATTCGCTTATAGATAACATTTTGTGTAGTCACTCGTACGTAAGATTTTGATTTTTTATTATATTTGGCAAATAATAAACCCTTTAACATTTGATGGTTTTATTCTGTATTGACAAAAACATGTAATCAAGTAACAGAAATCGGTCATTAGTGTGTAGAGAGATGAACACGTAAGTGTGGTTATCTGGTCGTAATTATTACATTTGTTATGCAGTGATGTATATGTATGAAGGTGCATTATGAATGTGCAGTTAGCGCGTGGTCGCGGGCGCATTGCATGAGCGCCGACACGAGGTGGTCGCACTTGAGCGGCTGGTGCACGTGAGACGTGTAGCAATCCTCAAGCGCGCGCCGCAGCTTCCCGCACGGCGCCGCCGGCCGGCCGAGCTCACAGCTTAGCGCGTCCATCATACGCTGCAACGCTGCGCAGCACTCGCCCAGCTCCTTATAATTCTCTCTCACAGTCTTCCGTACGAGATCATCATCAGCACCCGAACCAAACGTTCGCCGACGAACTTTCGCGGAAACATGAACTTTATTATCCCCTTCATGACACCGACAATTACATAACATTTGAAATTTGCTAATTTGGTGATTAAATAATAAAAATAAATATCCTGATGACAGAATCATAATACTGTTAACAAATCACTATGGTTTCATGAAATTTGAAATAAAACGAGTGTGGTGGTTATGCTCGTTTATTACTTAAAAGATTAATAAAAATATTTAGGAACATTTTATGGCACATAATAAAAATATATTATTGGATTTAAAAATTTATACAGATACTTAAACTTAAAAAAAACATAAACCTCTTTTAATAATTGTATCAAAACTTTTATATTAACAAATTATGTAGTATAAAATGAGCTGAATTTTAACTATGAAGTATAATAAACCCTAACTATGCTGGCTGCACGATATGTAACTTATTATCACTAATAAAATAACTATTAATTATTGATTAACATTTTCTTAAAAAAAAATTGGGTAGTATTGGGTTATTATTCAAAATTGTATGTTTTCATTATAGAACTTACATCTACCTAATAAATGCGTTTGAGTCTTAAAAGTATAAATCAATTGTTCCTATTTTATTAGTGCGTCCAAACTTGCTAGTACTTCGCTATGGTTTAGATTAGACACCTTCACATATTCATATTTTTTTTCTTCATATTTTATGTCAATTCATACTTAGTTTATATCAAAATATTAAAATGCAAATACAGAGTACAAGTTGTTCACAAAAGGTACCTCATTTATTTTCTGAAATAAGAGGTGTCCATTTATTGCATAATAAATTGGACAGTTTCATTCGACAACTCGCTAAGATTGTCACGACTAATAAATAGTAACAATGTATCCATCCCTAGAATAAGAAGGTACTGCAGCATTATACAGACTGTGGTATGTCAGTTTACTACATAATATATGGCAACGACCACTTCAAATCAAATGCTGATGCGAGCCAAAAATAAAAGGGTAACTTATAAATCGTTCAGCGGTACCCAGTTTCATTAGATTGTTCATATATTATTAATACAAAACCAATAAAGGTTAGCTGTAATTGTTTCTGAGTAAAAATATTAGTACTGTACAGTTATCAAGCATGAATCTCGATTGAAATACAGTGACACTGACAGATTTCCTGCAAATCGTTAATAATCCAAGCCGAGTATGATAATCGGGATGCATGCCAGTATTTTTATAGAATACTTTCTTGCGAGTTGCATACAGTACCAATATTTAATGTTAACATAATATTATTACGCTTCAATTGTCCCAAAAAGTCAGAATTTAAATATTTGTTTCTCATTATCCACAACCACAGTTTATTAAAAAAGTTAGAGAAATAACTTCCCGTCGGAAAAAAACTGCTCTCTGGCACAAATGGTTGTCCCCACATCATACGAATTCCAAGTGTTGAAACAGTAGCAAAAATGTCTCGTCATAAAATAGTTTCAGTCGAAACTCATAGCCAAGTATAATTATTTACTGAGTAGATTGACACACATCATTGTCAATTACCAAATGCCAGTAAAGCAAAATGTGCTAGAAATCTGGCAATCAGACGTATGAATTCAGGTGAGCATACATAACGCGATGACGGGTGCGTGATAGTGCGATGCGTGCGGCAGCTGCCAGCTATGTTGTAGATGAACTAATAGCCGCGATCGACGCGATACCGAGCCGTGAAGGACGCACTTTCCACGTTAATGAATGTCCGCCGGCGCTCCCGCCGAACGATACCATCTGACGTATGCAAGCAAAAACTTTACATTCATACGCGATTATAATGTGAAAGTGGACGAACCGTCGCTTTTAGATATCGTCTGCTCTGCAAGGAAATGTGGCTCTTTGGAATGTATGCACTGGAACCTTCTTTTCTACAAATATTAAATGGGGCAGGCATCTTTAAATTGGCAGTAAGTGCTACAAGCTGAGCGTTTTTAGACCGGATTACACATCTCACTAATTCATCCCCATTAATTTAAATAGTAGCTTTATTATAAATTGAAAAAGCACTGGCATTCCGAAGAAGTTGATCTTATAAACACTAATCATAGCAACTGGATCACGGTAGTCAACTTAAACACTACAATGGCATACATAGCCTCTATGACACTAGACATAATATATTATTTTATATTGTGTAGAACTTCGTTTGATACTGGACTGCCTGCTATGCTGACGTTTGTACGGTACGTATAAATATAGTTATTTCATTACACGATGGCGGGAACCCAACATGGGAGTATGGCACTTTTACGAATATCACGAAACCAGTATAAGAGCAGAAAAACGACAAACGTTGAGGCTATGAAATTTACAAAATAAAACACAAATGAATGCGTCAAGTATTGCGCGTTGAACATCATCCAAAACAAGCCGAATTAAAAGTGGGCAATACGTTTTTAAAAGAATATTGTACCTCCACATTAAGTACACATACGAAAATATTAAAAACCCCTTGGGTCCAGTAGTCGCAAGCGCTAATGCAGAGCATGAGGGGTTCCTGGGTTCGATTCCCAGGTAGACCAGTGATTTTTCCAACAGCATTTTCTGAGAAGCAGCTCGGGGTCCGGATTCGTGCCCGCTTGATGACAATAAGCTCGCCGCTATTACATAGAACTTAAACATAACTAGAAATGTGGGTGTACTATAGACAGGTACTTACACCTGTACCTAACCCTTTATTAAAAACAGGCGTGATATTATGTTATACTAAAAAAGATGTCGCTTAAACAAGAAATCCAGCTCAAACACGGAATACACATACATAGCTTTGGCAAACAATTTGACTATTACATTAGAGTAGTAACTTACAAGATAGCGTGTTTACGTCTACAGTTCGTTCTTATAGTGGAAGTGCGTTCCGGTGACGAGGTCGGAGTCTTCCGTGTCGCTGATGTAGCCCTCCTGGCCGGTGTAGTGCGTCGGGTGCACCAGCAAGGGCGCGGCGGAGTACGCCTCGATGTTGCGCGTCTGGAAATGTGCCTTCCATGTCTCACTGTCAATAGAAATGATAATAGTAAACGTCTTAAAGTACATTAAAAAGTTAAAACGGTGGACAAATCTATACAAGCTAACAGACTAGCTTACTTTAGGTGAGAAATTGTTACGATTGTTGAGAAAAAATAATGTGGCACCCGGGAATCACGGCGCCACTCAAGAACTTACAGTGGACGAGTACAATGGCGTGTGTTCGTTTGTGTCAGTGTCGGGTTAGTGAGGAAAAATTAATTGTAATCAGCCTATATTGTTCCTACTGTTGGGACTCAGGCCTCCTCTCGGTGTGAGAGGGAATGGGTCATAATTCACCACGCGGGCTCAGTGCGGGTTGGTAGATGTCACGAATTCGATTTTTTTTTTGTTCTACGAGTGTTTCATGCCGGGGTCCTCATGATGTTTTCCTTCACCGTTTTGAGAGCAGTCTTGATAAAATAATTTACACAAATTCAAGCGCCTGTCTGGGTCGAACCTACGGCCTCGTAAGTCGCGGCCATTACCACTTGGCCACCACTGCTCTAAGAAATATTAATTAATAGTACAAACTTGGGGTGTTGGTTGAACATGATAGGCAGAAACTCGTCGACGGGCAGCATGCGGTCGAGCGGGCGCGCACTGAGCAGCTTTCGCGCGCCTTTCTCGCTCACCAGGTAGCCGAGCGTCCAGTACGAGTACAGCGGCCGCGTTGTGTGCTGCGTCGCGTACTGCTCCTCGTCGTCCAGCAGGATCTTACGACCGATGTAGCTGCAACAATTTATAACATCATTATAATTTGGTATACATAATATTACTTAAAAAAAAATACAAATGCGTCAGTCAAAGTAAGTATCAGTCGATATACTCGTAATTTGCAATTTTTCTATGTTATGTTAACATAAAGACATTTCTTCATTTTTCTTGTCATTTTGTACGTTCTGTTTTCAGCTAATTTGGAATTTCAGATTTACATTAGGTATTTAATATGTTGACCGTGCACTATCAAATGTAGTAGGTATACTTATTTTTTTTCATCGTATTTTCAACACGCATTTCTATACAGGGTGGCAGGGACATCAACGCGTAACTTGTTACAACGGAATCAATACCTACATGATTCTGATTAATGTGTGCGAGTCTTTAGTTAGTATGTGCATTTTACTAACCAGCGCCTGTAATATTGAGATAAATAAAGGTTTATGATTAATTAATATTATCCTGACTACCCCATTAGTCTCGTGCGTGGCCGCAAGCGCGAATATTGAGCGGGGTCCTAGGTTCGATGCCCGCAGAGCGGACAAAGTGTTATAGGGTTTTTCCACTAGGAATTTCTCAGTAGCAGCCCGCATCCAAAAAATACGAAAAAAAAACCCTCGAAAAGTACGTAAACCCGACACAAGACGAAGAACGACAGAAGACGTGGAGACCAGGCACAGGACCAATCCTGTGCCTGATCTCCACGTCTTCTGTCGTGTCCGTTCCTTTCCATCGGACTATCAGGGACGAGGATTCACCTGTTCTTAGTGTTTATTTATTTATTCTTCAGAAAACATGTAGTTTTCTGCCTGATACGATACTCGGTCAATATATCTACTATCACTGTAATAGATACCGACGCGATGACCGAAATTCATTCGGGAGGATATCAACAATTAATATCCTTACGATCGAATTTCGGTTACCGCAGGCAATAGTAGTAACTACCGAGCCATTATATTCCATAAGTGTGTACTCAAACCCAGCTGCACTCTCACTTCCCTCAATCTCATAGCTCAGGGGACGGCAGACCTTTACTAGTGGAGAGCCTTAGGGTTCCGTACACCGTCAACCAGAACGATTATATGACACAACAGACAGTATAGGTGGTCTGGTTTCTGGACTATGTAAAGAACCACTGATAGCGTCTCCCCGTTACGGCTGTATTTCGCGAAGGATTATACACTTTTAAGCAGAAGTGTAAAAAACCTACATTTCGCGCCAAGTGTAAGTCTTATTTAATTAGGTGCCAGCCTTTACCATCAGCAGTGGTTTCCCAGTGATAAAGGCTCCGACTTACCGAGTTGTAGGTCGTGGGTTCGAACCCAGGCAGGCGCTTTACTTTGTGTAAATATTTTCACCGCCACTGCCCTCAATACTATGAAAGAAAACATCGTTAGGAACCAAAAATTCAAAGACATGTGACATCTACCAACCCGCACTGGGCTGGCGTGGTGGACTACCACCCACTCCCTCTCGAAGAGAGGAGAAGTCTAGAAAGAATTCTAGACTCCAGGTTGCTGTTGATCGTTCATTTTAAAGCATGTTATACATATTTTTATTATTACATTGCAAGGTCAAATTCCACATTTTCGGGTAGGTAAGTATTTCATTTTTTTTTTTAATGACATAGTATTGCTATCTTGCCGTGACCATCAGAAACACAGCTGATACAGTTCATGTGTGCATATCCCCCGATCACAACACAAGTAAACTATTAGAGCTTGTTACTGCGTTTCCGGCTTCGGGACGACTTAATATCATCCGGGCCGAGGGGTCCGAGAGATGATCAACTAAAGTATTCGTTGTATGACATCATTGATTCACAACAAAATGCAAGATGGTAACAAAACAGTTACCTATTTAAGAAGAAACTACACCAATTTCTAAGTAATAAATGTTATTATTATATGTCAAAGATTATCTAGAGGATAAAAGTATTGTAATTTAATTATAGTAATTAATTTAATTATGTATATGAAACATTATGTATCAATTACATTTTCCGGAGCACTACACTCCCTGAAAGTATGTCAGTCGTTCACTAAACCTAGATAGAGAACATATCTATGAATTATAGTTAAAAATAGGTGGTTGAGTTATAAAGACAGAGCGACTTCACATACGATAACATTTGAGCCTCCCTAGGGACAGATTTTCGTTAAATTCTCTCCTATCTGCCAAATTTCAAGTTAGAAAGCGTTACAGTTTCGTGATTTCATGATTGTGAGAGATATTTCGCTTTGAAAACTCAAACTTCCGAGTCTCAAGGAGTCTAGTGCCCGGTATATGGCAATAACTTAGGCTCGCCCTATAATATGGGCCTAAAGCTCAATTTACACCGCCGCGGAATGGAATGGAAGCGACTTTTTGCAACGAAATTGTACATAGCATAATGAACTTTATGTCAATTGTATAATATACAAACTAAATAGGAACCAAAAAAAGGTCGCGCGTCTTCCGGGGAATCCTCGCGCATTCTCGAGAATTCCGGCAGTAATAAGCTCGTAACTAGTTTGTACGTTAGACAATTGATATAAAGTTAATTTTGCTATGTATAATATCGCTACAAAAACTCGCTTCCATTCCATTCCGCGGCGGTGTAAATTGAGCCTAAAACATAACTGGCAAAATGTGTCTGTACTATAGGTACACATCTCTGCGTAACCCCTCGGGGAAGGCAGGCATGATGTTAAGTAATAGCCAGCAGCTGGCCATTGCATAGAATTCATTTCAAACGGTCCTAACTTCCTAATAAGCATCTTTGATTATGCACGCATATAAAAACTAAAAATATGTATTCGTCGCCAACGTAACATCTTAGTAAAACACCGCGCCGGTTGGAGTCTAACTGGTACAATTGACATAGTATAAGACAAAAATAGCTTACATATACCAACCAGCAATAACTATAAAAAGGGTGTACATAAATAGGTACTCAATAACTTACATTACCAGCACGGTGTACAGTGTATGACCAGAAGGCCAATTCTCGTAATCGTCATCTCGGCGACAAACAAATGTCAAAAATGTAGGGAAATTAGAGGTAATTGTGACAGATTGAGAATGAGATCAGTCTGTGAACGCTTTTAAAATTAAGAGAATTTGCCCCTCTGAGGTGCGATCGTAAACGAGGCAAAAGGAGTATGTAGGGATCGTAGCAGGCGGCGTTCTGTAGTTTCTGTCTACCATGGGAAGGCGAGAGTTTATGTACCTATGTATGTAACTTACACTAAGTCCCAGTCGAGTTTTTCGATCTCGCGCATCAGGCGCAGGAACCGGTTGCGGAAGTAAGGCACGAAGTGGATGTCGTCCTCCAGCACCAGTGTGACCGCGAGGCGCTTCTCCACGACCTGCCATAGCGGGAGTTGGTACATGTTACACAGAACAGTCTTATATCTTCGGCAGTTTTCAAATTCTTTCCTTTATCAAGTCAGAACCCATAAAACCTTTTGTAACTATGGCACTAACCAGACTATTGCATAGAAGACTTCATTTAACTATTTGATAACAAAGATCAAAATAGTATACACCTTTGACAAACGTCGAAAGAACCTTTTTTTAAAATTTTATGCTTATCCTAAAGTGCAGTGAGCATAGAAAAGTAATCCTTAAGGTGACAAACATATTTAAAGTGCAATTAATTGACAAATTATTAGGAGAGTTACAATATAACAACAACCCACCTCTTGCCATATGTAATAATGACTCAAAAAGCACCCCACCTCGCCTGCCTTCATCGGTCTGGAAATAAAGAAATTATTTCACGTAACATACATTAAATAATAATATATGTAGTTCGAATTCAGAACTTCAGCTTTTTTTATTAATCAGTTAAAAATGTTCCCTTTATTTGCAAATCAAACAATAGGTATCGTCAGCTGACATTATACAATAAAATAATGAGAAATAAATAAAATCTACCGTTTATGATAAGGGTCCTCGTAGTTTGGCATTAATGTAATGGCTAAATCTTTCAAGTTGTCCATATCCAAGTTTCTGAAAATAAAGAATTTATCATTTTTTTTTTTTTGCTACACACTTGTTAGGCTCGGCATATTCAATTCAGCAGTATTAGTTGATCGACACGATTACTACACGTATTTGGCTTTCATTCGGTTCGTGCCGATCGACAAACTCCGTTCGCTCGCTGTTTCATGTTCGGGTCGAATCTAATTCCGGGTACAGATTGGTGAAACGTCTTCTTACGACTTGTACTAAATACAGGGTGTAAAGAGACTCTTCACGAAACCGTCATCTACGCATTCTGTAGGTACATCAAACTATATTTGCATAAAAATAATTGCTGGAAATCTTTTATTTTTTGGTGTGAAAATTCGCTGTTTACGGCAGCGCGCAATGTAACGCACGCTAATCATTGTGATTATGGGTGCATGCAACGGTAGAGGGGTCGCGGAGGTATTTAAAGTTAAGTTATAACATTTAAAACTCTTCGAAAAAAAAACATGTGAAAAAGTTTGAAAAAAATCGCAAAAGGAGCAGTTTTTTAATTTATTTTTCTGCCAAACATGTTGAGTAGAACTAAACTTATCCTGGGAGTGTAAAACCAAAAGTATCATCGAAAGATCAAGGCAGAGACATATAAAAATAAATAATTTACCTGCCATCAACAGCTTTGAAATTCTTAACATCCATGCCCAGTTCTTTGAAGCTCAGCTCCATTAGTTCCCTCCTTTCGTTCCGTCTCTCTAGGTTTATCATGTAGATTTCATTACAGCCAAACTTCCAGAGCTCAGGGTATGTCACATAGTTCTGCAAGTAATCGTCGAGAGGTAAGGGACTGCCGCGACCGATTGCTTCAGTTTTTATGTTCAACAGCTGCTCCAGATCACTCTTCGGGTCGTGATTGTCTTCTAATGGAACTGGAGCAAACCCATATAGATCATCGTTGCATATGTGCAGTGTTATACCTATAAAAATAATAAAATGTTTACGGTAATACGATAGTTCCATTTGGTAGACTTTCAATATTTTTACAAGATTTCATTCTTAATGACAAATTAGTTTACCATGTTTCTTAGCATTCACTGCAAACGCTATGATGTCATCTTGAGGGCCGTCATAATAACGAATCTTTTCTGGATTATACGTCAGTTGGTTAGAGATACGCGGCCGTAGGTATACTAAAACAGCTGTATGCACCATTGGCACCTCAAAGCAGCCCTGCTTCTCCATCCTCTGTATAGGCTTATAGTCATCTGTTCTCTTGTAGTAGTAGTTGTCCGTCATACCACACCTTCAAGGTATTATTAGTTTTTTACAGATTTTCTAAGAACATTATTCTAAGGAATATTCAGCAGCAACGGAATGATTACGATGAGAGAGATTATATGAGTTAAATTGTATTTTTATGTGTACCATAACAAAAAAAAATATGAAAATAGCATAGCAGATGGTAACAGTAACCGATCATAATTCATTACGCGTTTTATTATTTCCTGTCTACACGACATGGCCTCCTTTTCTCTTGGTCACGCAGTAAATCAAGAATATTCAATAATTGCTTGGATTATTAACACAATAAGCCACACTGCATGCATGCAAACACACTGCTGAGTGAACTGTGTGCAGCTTTTATGAATAAAGCACTGGATTTTGCGTTTTATTCTAGTACAGCAGTTGGTCCAGGAGACCAAAGGTAACCGTCATAGTCCGAAGAATTGCCAAACTTAAGAGGCAGTGGGCAGGGCACATTGCTCGTAGAACAGTTGGCCGATGGGGCCGAAGGGTTTTGGAGTAGCGACCGCGTACTGGAAGACGTAGCGTTGGAAGGCCTCCTACAAGGTAGACTGACGAACTTGTGAATGCCGCAGGAACCCGTTGGATGCGAGAAGCACAGAACCAGTCGAAGTGGAGGTGCTTGGGGGAGTAAGTTGCCTATGCCCAGCAGTGGACGTCTTTCGGCTGAAATGATGAGCCGTTGGTCCTCAAGTTTAACTCAACATCAATGCAAATAGTTGGCTACTGTTTTAATTCTGACACCAGTGCCCTATGCCAAGCAGCAGGCTGCGATAGGCTGAGTTGATTGGCTGATAAAACCTCTCAGGCATTAAAGCTGCCTGCCTTTCCACATTGGGAAATTAATGATAGCTAATTATGATATTCACTGTGGGGATGGGGGATGGTAAAATACGCCAAAAGTGGACCGCTTAGTTAAAAATGGTCATGGTATTATTTTTTATCGCGTCGCTACATGCGCGCACTTACATACAATGCCGTAGACTTGATGTGAGAGACAAATTAGTTCCTGAGACAAAAGTTGCTCGTGGGCGCCCCATATAGTTCTAGTTAACAAAAATGTATGAAAACTTGCAAAAAATAAAGCATTAGAAAGCACCTTGAAAAAAACTGCACATGCTTTGTCATGCATTAGCTTGACAAACCGTAGCTAACCAGAAGTTTGAATACAATCCGTCCGATACGAGCATCGGAGCGGCTATAGGAAGATTTTTAGCCACAAGTTCTTTTAGAGTAGAAGGATTCGTGAGAAACACATCCGCATCTATCATCTGTAAAGAAAAAACATATAATTATAATATTTACTGTTAAAGAAGACCCCATTTTAAATAAAATATGAATGAGATGTCTAGCAAACGAAGCAAAAGGAAGGGTCGTAGCAGGTGGCGTTCTGTAGAGTGTGTAGCAAGAGTTCGTGTATGTATGTCTAGTAAAATTACTGGCTATCATACTCGCTGCTGATAAAATTTATAATAATATACAAGTACAAACTGTACCAATTCCAGTGTACATTATGTAATCGCTGTTACAGCATTATGGCTTAATTCATTTACAGGATGGTCTCATGACTCATGAGTCAAATCGACAACTACAACTGTTGTTAACTGTTTGCTGGTGTCAGTCACACAGTTAATAGCTCAGACATTGTTCAAAGCTTCGTACAATGTGTTTTTGTTTAGGATAGACAAGTTGTACACCCACATTTTATAATAAAAAACATAATATTATCTACTGTATGCTGTGGGGGGCAGTGGTGGCGCAGTGGTACCGGCTGCGACATACGAGTTGTAGGGTTCGAACCCAGACAGGCTTTGTGTAAACAATTTCATCATCACTGCTCTCAAAACGGTAATTGAAAACATTGTGAGGAAGCCGGCATGTCCTAGACTCAAAAAATCGAAGACATCTGACATTTACCAACCCGCACTGGGCCCGCGTGGTGGATTACGGCACACATAATTTACATAAAGGAAAGCGCCTGTTTGTGTTCGAACCTACGACCTACAACCCGGCCACCATTGCTCACTGGGTCACCACTGCTTTATTTATACTTATGGATAATTAATCACATTAAAAAACCGTTTTAAAGAAATTGAATGTCACTTATCAGCAAAATAACTTACTTCTCATATAAATTGATAACGTCTATTTCATGTTGTTATAAGCCTAGCTACGCATTTTGGATGTGATAAGTGATTCATGACATAGTTCCAGATTCCACTGTAATTAGATCACTGATATAAGTAGTATCCTAACTAATATTATAAATGCGAAAGTAAGTTTGTATTGCTTTTATGCTAAAATGGCTGAACAGATTTTGGATGAAATTTCACACACAAGCATGACCTGGGTAAGGACATAGGCTACTATCCAGGGGGTCTACTCCGAAGTGCAAAGTGCGGATCGAACCCACACAGTATGGCCGAACCAAATATTATTGAAAAAAGCGAAAAAAGTTCGGACCGGCTCAGTTGGGTCGGGACCGTAGTCAATATTCGAAAGAGTGTAGGAGTGTAGGATCGGAACCGACTGGACCAAATAGTAACTTCGTAGCAGGAAACGGCTGAACATTCGGCTGATACTACTTCGGAGTCGACCCCCTAGATCGCAGACGAAGTAGTAGGGCAACAGCCAGTATAAATTTAGGTTACTTACAGACAAATCAAACTATTCTTTTGAAATAACATAAAACTTACAAAGAGATAATCTGCCCACATTTTTCTAGCGAACTCCAGAGCATTTTCCCTCAACCGTATAACATGTTTGAAATGTTCAGGACTCCAATGTATCGAGCTCTTTTCATCTCTATGCAGACGGCCACTGGAACTATTTGTTGTGATATACACTCCATTGTATAGCGGTGCATACTTGTCAGCCCATTTCTCTATTATTTCTATGCTTTTATCTTCATTGAAATCACTATGAATCCTTAAACATAAAAACGAAATGCTTGTTACAAAGTAAATTAATACAAATCTTTTGAAGCATCAATTATCATCCTATCCATCATTTCAGCCTGGAATCACCAAATGCTGGGTATAGGCCTCCCCATTCTTCCGCCATAGTTTCCAGTTCCGCACGTCCATCATCCAGGTGTTTCCTGTGACTGACAATATTGTCAAAGCATCAATATAAGAGTCATAAATCTCAATGAGGTATTTTATGTCTGTAATTTATTTTATAACCTGAACATTGTCTGAGAAGTAGGGTTCACTAAAGTTGAAATGTACAATTTACTATGTTGTAATCTTAGCGGCAGTTTAAGTTCCTACCAAGATGTAGTTGGCATACAAAGTGGTTTGCAGCTACCTGCAACTGGGTGCGACCAACCGTAAACATAGTAATAGTTTGCAATGTTTGTCAGGAGAGCACTGAATGCTCCAGACTTAGCCAGTCTAAGCGTAATGTTAGTACCGACCTACCAATGGTTGGTTAAGCACTATAGCCAATGTAAAGTTTAATGATTTTTCAATTAAAGCTACCTAGAAACTAAAACATTTTTTTTCCAATGTTAGCATTTCTCATTACCAAACTGGGTAGGTATAGAGATAGATTCGTAAGCTAATTTTAATGCTAGCTACTTCCATATGCATAGCTATGAGGTCTTCAGTTCATTATTGGTAAAGATACAATTCTTAATTTTAACCAATAACATAACAGTCCGTAAATTATAGGAATCGGCTCTAAATGCGATTATGCGACAGACGTACGCACTGACGGTCGATGAAGCACTTTAACACGCCGTAGAGTTATGAAGCATAAAAAAAAATAAGAACAATACTTACCACAAGTACAAACGTTTCTTTGGATAATCTAAGTTCCGAATGCAAGTTAAAAAATAAGGTAAAGTATGGGCTTTATTTCGTACAAGCACCGATATTCCAACTGTCGGCATTTTGTAAGTGACATTTTTGATATCCTCACCATAACACAAACTACCGCAATAAAAGTTCACCAGCAATGCTAACATAAACAATCCCATTTTATGTAGCACTAACTATTAACTCACTCTCACGTGTAAATTGTATAACTTTCATCTACAATACAACAAGCGATGAAGCGAGTAACAATCAAATGCGCAAAATCAATTCAAAACATTCTGAATCAAATAAATCAGAACAACACAATAGTTGAGTTGACGACCGACATGCTGTGAAGCTGTCATTTGCCTGCTGTCCATGGTGTGTCGGCTGTCATGTGGCATGTCACTACCAGTGCTGCCAACTCAACTGTTTTATATAACAGGAATACTAATAATAAAAGTTTACTAAAAACAATTTGACAATTCAGCATGTCCACGACTCCACGCTCGCGGCTTGCCAGAGAGCTATGGAATGGAATATTCTGGGGATTAAACTTTTGGACCGGGTTAAAAATACAGCAATCCGTACCATCACTAAAGTAACTGGGGGCTTACCACCAGCTCTTACAGCAGGGCAGAAGCTGAACTGCACTACTTTTTTGTACTTAGTCATAGAACCTGATGTCACTCGGAAAGCTGCCACGCATAAATGGAATTGGGCTGGCTGGACTCATCTGCCGCATGTCAAGCCCGCTGTACACACAGGCCAAGACCTTGGGCCTGTTGGGCCTATAATTCGGATCGCCAACGGTCGCTGCTTACACATTGGCGTATGTATAATCATTTTGTATTGGCGCTTTGGAAAAGATGGATGTGGAAACATTTGCAGCCGCGGCAATTTATTTACACAGTACATATAAGTACTACTAAATGTGCATCAAATTAGAGTCATTAAAAAATTCAAAAAATCAATTCTGTACTTTTATATAAATTGTCTCATTGCTTGTCCACACCGCCATTAACGTCATCGAAAATCGGGAACGTAAATTTCGCTTAGGCACTACAGTCTTTGCTAACAATTAGTAACGAAATCAATAAGACGCGAATGTGTGAACACTGTTTGCGGAGCTCGCCAAAATCCTTTGATGTGTGTACGAAAAACCGACACAATTTGGTTGGCCGGCCAGCGCTAGCGCCAACTATACTACCGGACAAGCGCCAAGTAGTCCTCTCTGCCCTCTACACGTTGGCCCAACGCACTCGCCCAGCCCGCTGGCCCAAAGTTTACAGCGGCCTTAAGGTTCATTATTATACGGTTTTTTTTATTTTTTGGCAGGACTGGCAACACTTGGTTTGTGGATAATTAACGGACACAGACAAGCAGATAAAACGTACCACTAAACAAACAATCGCGAAAAGTGTACAACTGGTAAAGAAAGTAGTAGATGCAAGTATTATAAATGGAATTAAGTTTTCGTTGGTAAATGGCAGCGATTATGGTAATAAATACCTACTCGTATTAAATAGTTCTGTGGTGTTGTGTGAAAAAAAAGGAAAGAAATGTTAGATTATTTTGCCATACGAGTAGTATCAGTATGCCATAACTATTGCTACCACATTGCTACAGTCTTAGTGACAATTCGTGACCATAAATGGCTCCTATTAGGGTTAACGGAGGAGCACCAAAGGAAACACTTGTTATAAGGATTTATACAGTATGTAACAAAAACCCTGTTGTTCCTTGTAGGAGCGTATATATATACCTATAGGCTTACCATTATTGAAGTTATAATTTAAAAAAAAAAAACTATGGTGGCCGAACATTGTCCATAATCAGATAGTTTTTAAATTCGATACATTTGTTACAAAATGTTTTTAACATCTGAACTTACAAGTACTAATGGATCTAGCCTACGGTCGATAAAGATTGCCGCCGCCGGCGGCGGCCCCTTTGATTCGCGATAGCTAGACAGGTTGGCGCCAAAACACAAAGCAGGCGGCACGCACAAACTCCCTTTTGTACGACCGCCACTAGCCGATTGTCCGCCTCACTGCCCCTCAGTCGCCCGCGCAACTTACTTCCGGACGGATGTATCGTACGTTGACAGCATTAGAAAAAGAACCAAATTATTGTGATTTTGTGAGTGAATTCTGTGTGTGCGTTTTTTTCCAAAATGTCTTATTCAAATGAGGAATATTGTAGTGTACCAAGAACGTTTCGCAACTCTAAGGAACATAACTTTGCGTCGACGATGGCTTCCCAACGTCTCCACATACGGACGTTCAACATTGGGTCTGTGCACGGTCGAGACCAACATCGTATTGACGAAGGATAATCGAGGACTCGAGACCATATGACATTGAGGAAGAAATCCTCGTGATGTTTGAAAAAGACCCTACGGAAGTACGTGCTCTGTGGGTAAATAAATTAATTTTAAAGTGTTAGTTATGTCACAAATGACTAAATAGTTACTACCTAACAGATACTTCACTTAGTAGAAAATTACCTACTGTTATAATAGCCTACTCCGTCTCGTCAGCAACCGCTGCATGCTAAAATGTGCCTAAATACTCAAACGTACAGTTGTGATTGCTTTACACCGCGCGATTCCCGTATTATTATTATACTCTTTGGCGCGATCCCACAGCACTGAATTTGGGCCGCAAACGGCCCGGACCGCTCGGCCGGGCGGTAGGTAATTATAACGTGCAAGTACATGGAGTGACGGAGGCCTGGTTATGTGTTTATTGTAATTATCAATCGTCAAACTTGATAAGCCAACTTTTTGAAAAATTCAAACTAACGTTCCCAAAGTTTTATCTATCAGTCAAACAGCTGAGTGATGTGAACGACACGTGACGAGTTCATGACCTTAGTGTAGTATGGTAGTGTGCGGCGCGGCGGCGGGCGGCGACAAAGCGACCGGTTGCTACCTATTTCTCTTTGCAGGGGTGAGCAATCAGTGTTACTTTTCAAATATTTATTATAAAATATTTATTTTGATTTTTTTTTCTTGAATATTTTTTTAATTGACTTACGTAATTACCATCGGATATCGATTCTGAAAACGTCCCTACTTGGAACAACAGGGTTTTTGTTACATACTGTATAATACGTTTATTTTCCTTTTATATTTATATATTGGAAGGTGTGTTTACTAATATTACGTGAGACGTGTGGAGGTCTTACTTTCATATGCAGAATTAAATTTTTCGTCTATATATTTCTTACATTGTACAGACGCCAGCACATCAAGCTACTACAATCTATCAAATTTCTTTAATAGATTTTCAACTTTATCGCTAAAGCATTAAGGTTCAAGGTTGATTGGAAAAATTTGACAGTTTCGGGTAGCTTGACCTGCTGGCGTCTGTACTTAATATTTTAATGGGCCGCAAGATTTATGATTTATAAAAAATATTAATTTTAAAGTTTTGGAAGGGTAGGCCTTTAGTGTGGGATGCAACTTGTGTCGATACTCTTGCGCCATCCCATCTTCCAGGGTCGGCGTGCTGCGCTAGTGCTGCTGCTGCGGCTGCGGCTGCGGAAAACCTCAAGCGGAATAAATATAATACCTTATTGATAATTATATTTTCGAGCCGTTTGGGGTTGAAACCCTCGGGCCTTGGGGTCCCAGTGCGCGCATGGTCTTTTTAAGTTCGAAAAGACTGGACTGGAAAAGACACTTCCCATGACCCAAGTGCTGGGTTTTACCTTGGCCAGGGGCTAAGCATTTCCATACAACGTGGCAATGCCTCCAGTGTCTTGGGTACATTACCAGTCGACAGCGATGCGCATTAATTTTTCGACGCTATATTTTAGTTTGTAAATAGTTTTAGTTAATTTAGGATATAATTTGTTTATTTTAGTGTTATATTATGTGTTGGTTAAAACAAAAAAAAATAAAGGGGAAACAAAAAAAATTTAAAAAGTCAAATTAAAGTTATAACTAATTCGCCATTAGTAGCTAACTCACTTATCATCACAAATATTCACTCTGCTTTTAGCTGAGAATTAAGGCCTATCCGCACACAACACAACAGTGCCGGCACAGTGCCGACACGTGCCGATCAGTAACGTATCGACCAGTGTCAGTGAAATATGATATTGTACCATACATTTTGTATGACGCTATCCGTACTCGTCAGTGACAGTGACGTTCAGTGATGTCAGTGCTGCGCCGACAATCCGACATTTGCCGTGATCCGACGTGAATTTGTAGCGGACAATATTTTGCCTGAGACGGTCGCAGTGTTTCAAGATGGACGACGAAAAGTTGATTGAACTGGTCCGTGTACACGCTGCAATTTATGACCTTTCACATAGAAAATACATGGACAATAATTTTAAAGCAACACTATGGAATAATATTGGGCTAGAATAAATATAAATAAATAAATGAACCCATTTCCTACTTCTCACATGAATTTCTTCGTCTTCATCTAATATTAAAGCAATTGCTGCTAACTGTGATCTTGAATATATAGGCATTTTACAAGCACTTCAAACTGCTGCAAGGTACTAAAAATCATTGCACGCGTCGCGTCGGTACTGACATGTATGAATAGCCCGTCACGGAACGGTACGGTACGGAACTGTCTCACGTGTCGGCACTGTTGTGTGCGGATAGGCCTTTAGAAATGAGGTTTCAATTTTACGACTTCTAGGACCGCCCGCCATTGCAGTTAGTTTAGGGATGCCTAGCACAAAATATTAAATCATTATTATTAGATCAAAATAGGTAATGTTCGTCTTAGTGAGAAACTTTACGATTATTGTAAAAATGTCTGAAAAAAAAACGAATTTAGCTAAAAAAAAAAACATGATTATTTTCAATTAAGGGCAGTTTTTTTTCCATAATTTTCGTTTTATGAGGACGCCTAATTACTTCCAATCATCATGGATTGGAGACTTCATTGTTTCATCGTGATAGACCATTTAGTTTAAAAGTTACACAGTTTTGTTTACACTGGGGTCAGAGAAGCGAACAATTTTTTTAAACAATCCATAAAAAAGTAAAAAAAATATTTAGACGTTTTTTTAATATTTTTGCCGTCGATAAAAATAAGCATAGATTCCCTCATTTCGATATAGTGCACATTATAAAGAATCACACTGTATTTAACTTGACACAACACGCAGGTGTTTTTTTATTTTATATTATTCTGGTTATAAGTAGGTATCTAAATATGTTCAAAAACGAAGACCTTATTGGTGTGCCAAACACATCAGTCAAACTCAGTATTCGATTTCCATTAATCTATTATGCAACCATTATCACTTGAAATAAGTTTAATTTCCATTAAGATATGATTTTTATAAAGGTTTTATTGAAATTTCATATCACTATTACGCTGTAAGACGGTTTTCAAATAATTTTTGGAGCACCTTGGGGGCTGTTGTATAAATACCTAATTTTAGAGCGTTTTCTTAACTTTCATATAGTTAAGTCCAATGAAAGCCTTTAAAGAAAGTTATCATTTATGACAATAGGTACGTGCCAGTATAGTAACTGTGATGCTATTTTGTCGAATGTACAGCGTTTAGATACTCTACAATAATGCTGTAACAATATAATATGTCGAAAGATAGTGCTTTAAAAGCAATGAACATTGTTTAAAAGCTAGTTTTACGACAAATTAGCAATTCAGTTGCTTTCAAAGAGCTGTCTTAAGACTTACCTACGGTCGGATGAAGGTAATCGAGAGATATCTTTATGATTATCAAGTAAATGCGATATGAATTTGTCGAGTCCACGTTTACCTACTAGACATGATAAAGAGCCAAAAAGCGTTGAATGTTACAAAAATCTAGAAAGCTGCTTTTAAACAGCTTTTTGAAATAATAGGATCTTTCATACGTGTGTGTTTCAGTCGTGAGAGTAATTGCTTAAACAATCTCTTTGCTAGTTGGGCAGAAACTGCTCCCAACGGCTCAATTCGGCTTCAGGAAAGATCTGGCCCTTCATAGGTATGGTCTGTGGTAGCCGTTTTCTTAGACTGCGTTCATCCCAATTCTCAGGCAGAAAATGCAAGAGCTGGCTAGGATTCGTCGAATCATTTGCAGTATTTTTTCAGATCGTAGTGTTCAACTCAGAATTCCCAAGGAAAGCTCTGAACCAAGGTCAGTTTGTAGAGGTCTACCTCAGGGATCCGAACTTAGTCCCCCTTTATATCAAATTTTTGTACCTCTGATTTTCCTTCGAGCCTAAATTTTAACCATAAAGTACTTCAATATGCTGACGATATTGTATTATTGGTCTGTGGCAGTTCCATCGAAGACACTACACACTCCACTAATATATCTTTGTCCTCATTAAACCAATAGTTCTTAGGTCACGGGTTATCTGCAAGTGTTCCAAAGAGTACAGTTGTCTTAACTCGTAGGCGCCTTATCCACCAGGTTAACATTTATATTGACAGTCAAGCTATCCTAATGTAGGAGAAGGCCAGGTTTCTCGGGGTTACCCCGGGTTCAAAGTTGATAACTAGACATACATATCAACTTTGAACGTTAATATCTCGGAAAAGCACGATGCGACAGTAGGAATGCCAGGCTCCATATAAAAATCTTCAATCCCCTATGGCAAGGAGATATATGCATCCTGGGGCCTTCCCCAGGATGCCATATATCTCCTTCGCCCACGTGAATGTCGGTAGCATCAGTAGCCTATGTCCTTACATAGGCTACTGATGCGACATTCACGCGGGCGAAGCCGCTGGCAAAACCTAGTAGGTACTTATTTGTTTTTTTTCTGCTTTCTTTAGTAACAATAATTTTCACGTCCTTTCAGCTAGGTACTTGATACAACTAGATAACTACCACAAAGGGCAAAGTTCGACGGCTCACCTAGTTGTGTTGTCGTCCCCACATGACGTTGGCGCTGGCAGAATAGTCGACATCGATTCAGTTACAAAAGAAGAAATATAAGTTGTAGAGGTTGTTTATGAACTAGTTAACTAAACACTGAATTACCAGTAACGAAGGTATATTTTTTGAGAGTTAAAAGATGGAAAAACTGCAGTGTGTGTAGGATATGTTTAAAGGCGAATGCTCGCATGGTGGTGGTCTTCGACAAGAACATGCACGACGTATTTGAGAAGCTGACTGATATTCCAGGGGATCCTGCCGTTTTGCCGAAAAGATTGTGTACGTTACCCCAGCAAGAAAGTGTCTCCTAGGGTTATAGGAGTAGAACGTATAATTTGTGCTTATCTGCTGTAAATGTGCCCCCACATAAAAAATGTGTGCCCCCTGTCGTTTTGAAAAAAAACGGAAAAAACGATTCTTGCTGGGGTAACGTTTTTCTAGCAGGAAATTTCTAAACGAATGATCGGAGAGAGAAAAATTGTGCATGGCCAGAGAGCTTATATTTGTGCCAAAATGTGCCCCCAAAAATAAAATCTGTGCCCCTTCAGGTTTTCGAGATATTGCATTTCCTGCTGGAGTAACGTTTTGATAAATCGTATATCTCTACAACCATTGCATGTGCCCCTGTGGAATAAACATACACGAGTAGCTCTTAATGTGTGCCCCTTAGTGCCCCAATTAGATTTAAGAAAATATTTATAGTTTTCAAGTTATAGCGGTTTTATGAAAACCCGAAAAAACATCGCAGCGCCTAAATTAGACAAGGCACAAGTTCGCTGAAAACTGTATTTGGTCCTTCTTGACGCTAATAATAACCATGCAAAGTTTCAAAACTGTTCATGCATGCGTTTTTGAATAATCTTGCTAAAAGTCAAAACGATGGTGTCATAACTTTGACGGCAAAATACAAGGAACCGGCTCAATCCCAGAAGTGTAGGTGTAAACCAAAATCTTGTGCCTTTAGTCAAAAATATATGGTGAAAATATTCAGCTTAGAATGTTTCGCATTAAGTAAATATAAACAAAAAATCAAAATATGTAAACAACGGCTGGTTATCCGACCAAATTCCAATGACTACTAAAAAGCGACTGATTCATACATATCGATGACCTTCTTTATTGGACGTATTATACCTAAGCTGTTGTCCGTACAGTCGCGTTCAAAAGTTTTGGGGGCTAATTAAAAAATATATTAAATGCACCTTGTGACTATAATAAATGAAACAGCTTGTTGATGTGGAAATTATTATTTTTATTCCCTTAATTTTAATTCATAAAGTAATTATTGCATCAAATCACAGATCAAAGTTCCTACCTTTATACGAGTATATTAGAAGTTATTTGTACGTTGTGTAGTCATAAATATCTGGATGTATTTCTTTCGTTCACACAAATTACTGGATGTATTTTAATGAAATTTAGAATCAAGAAGATAGCTTACCTTGGAATAGCACTTGGGCTACTATTTATAATGTACTTAATCATGTGTAAGGTCATAGAAACAGCTAGTAGAATATAATCCAATAACAACTTTATTTTATTACTTTTCTACGTCAGTGTACTCAGGCACAACACGTGTGAACCGGTTAGTGAGTAAAGTAAGGAAGGTCATCGATATGTATGAATCCGTCGCTTTTTAGTAGTCATTCAAATTTGGTCGGATAACCAGCCGTTGCTTACATATTTTGGTTTTTTGTTAATATTTACTTAATGTGAAACATTCCAAGCTGAATATTTTCACCATATATTTTTGACTAAAGGCACGAGATTTTGGTTTACATCTACACATCTGGGATTGAGCCGGTTCCTTGTATTTTGCCGTCAAAGTTATGACACCATCGTTTTGACTTTTAGCAAGATTATTCAAAAACGCATGCATGAACAGTTTTGAAACTTTGTATGGTTATTATAAGCGTCAAGAAGGATCGAATACAGTTTTCAGCGAACTTGTGCCTTGTCTAATTTAGGCGCTGCGATGTTTTTTCGGGTTTTCATAAAACCGCTATAACTGGAAAACTATAAATATTTTCTTAAATCTAATTGGGGCACTAAGGGGCACACATTAAGAGCTACTCGTGTATGTTTATTCCACAGGGGCACATGCAATGGTTGTAGAGATATACGATTCATCAAAACGTTACTCCAGCAGGAAATGCAATATCTCGAAAACCTGAAGGGGCACAGATTTTATTTTTGGGGGCACATTTTGGCACACATATAAGCTCTCTGGCCATGCACAATTTTTCGTGTACGTTACCCCAGCAAGAAAGTGTCTCCTAGGGTTATAGGAGTAAAACGTATAATTTGTGCCCTAACTGCTGTAAATGTGCCCCCACATAAAAAATGTGTGCCCCCTGTCGTTTTGGAAAAAAACGGAAAAAACGATTCCTGCTGGGGTAACGTTTTTCTAGCAGGAAAATTCTAAACGAATGATCGGAGAGAGAAAAATTGTGCATGGCCAGAGAGCTTATATGTGTGCTAAAATGTGCCCCCAAAAATAAAATCTGTGCCCCTTCAGGTTTTCGAGATATTGCATTTCCTGCTGGAGTAACGTTTTGATGAATCGTATATCTCTACAACCATTGCATGTGCCCCTGTGGAATAAACATACACGAGTAGCTCTTAATGTGTGCCCCTATGTGCCCCCAATTAGATTTAAGAAAATATTTATAGTTTTCAAGTTATCGCGGTTTCATGAAAAACCGAAAAAACATCGCAGCGCCTAAATTAGACAAGGCACAAGTTCGCTGAAAACTGTACTCGGTCCTTCTTGACGCTAATAATAACCATACAAAGTTTCAAAACTGTTCATGCATGCGTTTTTGAATAATCTTGCTAAAAGTCAAAACGATGGTGTCATAACTTTGACGGCAAAATACAAGGAACCGGCTCAATCCCAGATGTGTAGGTGTAAACCAAAATCATGTGCCTTTATTCAAAAATATATGGCGAAAATATTCAGCTTAGAATGTTTCGTATTAAGTAAATATTAACAAAAAACCAAAATATGTAAGCAACGGCTGGTTATCCGACCAAATTTGAATGACTACTAAAAAGCGACGGATTCATACATATCGATGACCTTCTTTATTGGACGTATTATACCTAAGCTGTTGTCCGTACAGTCGCGTTCAAAAGTTTTGGGGGCTAATTAAAAAATATATTAAATGCACCCTGTGACTATAATAAATGAAACAGCTTGTTGATGTGGAAATTATTATTTTTATTCCCTTAATTTTAATTCTTAAAGTAATTATTGCATCAAATCACAGATCAAAGTTCCTACCTATAAATATTAGAAATTATTTGCACGTTGTGTAGTAATTATTATTTAAATCACAGATCAGTTTTTCATCTAAGTCTAACATATAATTAGTAAATTCGCATCACAAAAAATCACAGATCATCCAATAACAACTTTATTTTATTACTTATTACTTTTCTAAGTCAGTGTACTCAGGCACAACACGTGTGAACCGGTTAGTGAGTAAAGTAAAGAAGGTCATCGATATGTATGAATCCGTCGCTTTTTAGTAGTCATTCAAATTTGGTCGGATAACCAGCCGTTGCTTACATATTTTGGTTTTTTGTTAATATTTACTTAATACGAAACATTCCAAGCTGAATATTTTCACCATATATTTTTGAATAAAGGCACATGATTTTGGTTTACACCTACACATCTGGGATTGAGCCGGTTCCTTGTATTTTGCCGTCAAAGTTATGACACCATCGTTTTGACTTTTAGCAAGATTATTCAAAAACGCATGCATGAACAGTTTTGAAACTTTGTATGGTTATTATTAGCGTCAAGAAGGACCGAATACAGTTTTCAGCGAACTTGTGCCTTGTCTAATTTAGGCGCTGCGATGTTTTTTCGGTTTTTCATGAAACCGCGATAACTTGAAAACTATAAATATTTTCTTAAATCTAATTGGGGGCACATAGGGGCACACATTAAGAGCTACTCGTGTATGTTTATTCCACAGGGGCACATGCAATGGTTGTAGAGATATACGATTCATCAAAACGTTACTCCAGCAGGAAATGCAATATCTCGAAAACCTGAAGGGGCACAGATTTTATTTTTGGGGGCACATTTTAGCACACATATAAGCTCTCTGGCCATGCACAATTTTTCTCTCTCCGATCATTCGTTTAGAATTTTCCTGCTAGAAAAACGTTACCCCAGCAGGAATCGTTTTTTCCGTTTTTTTCCAAAACGACAGGGGGCACACATTTTTTATGTGGGGGCACATTTACAGCAGTTAGGGCACAAATTGTACGTTTTACTCCTATAACCCTAGGAGACACTTTCTTGCTGGGGTAACGTACACCAATTTTTCTCTCTCCGATCATTCGTTTAGAAATTTCCTGCTAGAAAAACGTTACCCCAGCAAGAATCGTTTTTTCCGTTTTTTTTCAAAACGACAGGGGGCACACATTTTTTATGTGGTTACATTTACAGCAGATAAGGCATAAATTATACGTTCTACTCCTATAACCCTAGGAGACACTTTCTTGCTGGGGTAACGTACACGAAAAGATTTTGCCAAAATTTCACTACCCAAACAAATTTTAGCAACCTTTTTTTATACCTACTAATGCAATGTTTGGAATGATTTTAGTACGCACATTTTCATTTGGTCAAATTTTTTCATTTGTCTCAAGTGGAAAAACTACCCTTGTAATAAAACTTCTTCAAAGTTAGAAATGGTAAATAGAAAACTGACGATACCTACTAAATATTTGGCAAATTTTATTTTGCGTAAAATGTGCTGACATACTTTTGAATCACTTCGACGCCACACAGTTCTGACGCGAACTCCGTTCATTAGTATTGAATTTCTGATTTTGAATTCCAACTGAAATATTTGACTACATAAAAATTGGTAAAAGTACTAGTGGGTAAACGAGTAATTGTTTAAACGTTCACTTGCCAAACATTAGGTTTGCGTTACGATTATTTGTGAAGAGATATTTTGCTATGTAATAATTTGGCAAATGAAATTATGCGGAACATTTTTTGTTTCTCCAACGTTATATAAAAAAAAAAAATAGTAAGGCCCGTTTGGAGGAGCTGTGGACGTTATGAACGTTTGAAAATTTCTTGTAACACTATAATTAAAATAGCGCCATTTGTAGAAAGAATATGTTTAGTGTCTGCTTCCTGGGTTTGGCGAAGTTATGATGGCGAATTTTTTGATACTCACTTATGTGCGATGACCACCTGAAGGGTCGATTTCGGCCACGGCTTCGATTGCATTTCTCTCTTCACTGCAGGGATCGCCTGTTATTGGGAAACTACAATCCTTTCAGTTATTTTACCTCTATCAGCAGACTGGCAACGTTATTGGGACCCTTTATCCAAATACACCGTGCAGCATAAGCGTAAGCAAACTTCTCTAGCATGATTTTTAGTAAATTTTGGCTTTTATTAGACTAGATCGCTGTAGTGTGGTAAATAAATAATAATAATAATATTTTATTTAGTCAAAAACATACAGAGTTTAAAAAAGACTTTAAAATACATTGAAAGCTTAAGTTGAAAGTTCTGTACAAGAAATAGTACTTTACCTCCTAAGCTAAGGTATACCTGTATTTGAGGAGGTTTTTTTACCTGTATTTTTTTTAAATAAAACTACAGTGAGTTTGTGCCGCCAAATAAAACAATTTGATGTGGTTTTAATATTGTAAATATGTGTTCTTCTATACATATAATAAAATCATAGCGAAAACAAAACTGTACATCGAATATTTCAAAAAAAAAAAATATGCTACGAGGTCTGGGAACAAAGAGATTTAGTAAATAATTTAATGTCTTTGTTTGGGAACGATTCTAATGCCGAAAATATGGATAGAATTTTTGTCTGTTGGTCTGAATTAATGTTCTAGCATCACGCAAATACTACCGGATAGGTTTTGTTCAAATTCTGCACAGATATTCCCTATAAGTCGTGCCAGTCTATAGGCTACAAATTACGCTGTTTGCTATGGGAGATGTAATGATAGATCTAGATCTTTAATGCCCTAACAGAGCAATATTGCTTTATATTCGTATTCTTCTTTAGTTTACTACAAGTTGTAAAAAGACAGATTTAACCTGTTAAATGATTATTATCACGCTATATTTCGATGGAGCTAAGCAGCCAATCATGACATAAATGAGGTGAACTGTTTTCGCCACAACGAATCGGTTTTAGGAGCCTATCCTTAGCTGTTTGAAATATTTTGATCTGCATTCACAGATTTTGAAAAATTTTAGTCAGCGGATCCTGTTGTTTTTAAGAATCAAAAAACTCTACCGGACCAACTGAGGTTTGAGAACTAGAAAAGTCAGGAATCTGTCGCTCACACATACGCCTGACTCATGTGGCTGTTAGGACATTCTGTCAATAGACTAACTTGATAACATGCTTAAAAATTAACCTGTGTATACAGCCATAATTTAACGTAAAACATACAACTAGTCTTCTATATGAATCATTGTGGTGTTCTCGACATATATAGTGTCGGTTTTGCGAATCTCAGAAGGTGGTAGGCAAAATGGAGGAGGGTGGGACCAGAAGCCGTTTTCTGTGCACACTATGGAGGACTCGCCGACGATTTCGTAGCCGTCGTCGCAAGAGTATATCATCAAGTCTCCCACTGGGTACTTGCCGTGCTTCACGGAAGGCTCCGTTAACAAGCGACCGTTCGCCGGCACCAAAGGGTCAGGGCAATATATTGCTGAAAAAAAAAACTTAGTTTTACATTTGTTTGGATATCATCAATTGGGAATTATACCTCAAAATTTCATGTTAGGAGGGAGAGCAGATGTAGTAGTAAGGCAGTAATGTTAGGATTAGTTGTGCCAATGCAGATTTAAATAAAGATACAACTTCATACAGTTTAAGAAAGTCAAACATGTGATGCTATGATTTGTATAAGGTAACCATTTATATTAGGTGTATCTATTCATACAGGGAGAAACATCTATAGGTTTATATTGTTTATAGGGTATTTTACATAAAATCTTTACTCCACTTCAATGACTGTAAATACTACGTAGAAACTAGCGTAATGGATGTGAAAAAATAAGAAAGAATCAGTAGTAATCAAGTTGTCAAGTAATTTTACATAACATAAACTGATATTTATTTTTCGTTTCTGTGGCTCTTATACCACCTTATCTCTTAAAATATTTCGTGTATGAATAATTGAATAGATAGACCTTATACAGGGTGACTTGTAATATGACGTATTCCTTCCAGGACGTAATAGTGTGACACATTTGCAACAAAAGCACCCCATAATGTCTAGGCGAAAATTCATGGGATTCGAGAATACTCAATTTTTGTGTATTTTTGAATTTTTTCCAGAATACGTCATTAAATATAACTTTTCATACAAAAAGTGAAAAATTCCATATAAAACAAACCCTAAAAAAAAATAACAGGGTAGGGCAAACAAGTACCACGTGGAGTAGCGATTGTCAAATTCGATTTTAGATGTCTAAATTATTTTTAAATTTAGAGATAATTTAATTTTAATATATTGCATGACAACTTGTATTACATTTTAATTACATTACTTATAATGTGAATTTTGTATGCCTCAATGGCGGGACATAGCAGACTTACCTGTAACTAACACACCATTTTATGAACCTATGATCCACAATAAATTATTTTGAATTTGAATTTGAGATTTCTTTTTTTGCAGAATAGCTTTTATAGCCAAGTTTTTTATAGATTTTCATAGCCAAAATAAGGGAATTTTAGTGATAGTTTAGTTCGGTGTACAAGAGAATCGGCACCAATGTCTATATTTGACCCACTGGAGCGACTTAGCCCGTTACACTATAACTACGAAGATAATGTTACAAGATCTGTGGCTATAAAGAAACCGGTTGGGATGAATCTTTGCTGCCGAGGAGACGGTCGTGTTCAAAGAATGGCCAAGTCATTTGAAGTACGCAGCCGAGCTGCGGTTGCCAAGGTGCTATACTACAGATCCCAGTAATTAGTAGAACTATACTCCATTGGTTTAGCTAATTAACTAAAGGTAAACAAATCGTAAAAATGTTTTTTTTTTTATATATATGACACTTTCTTGTTTAAAAATACGTTATAACCAAATTAAATTTATTTTCGATTATTACCATAGTTTCCTCTTATATTAGTGTGGAAAAGTTTATAATTAATTCTTAAACTACTCTTCGTAGATATAAATGCTTGAGCACATTCTTTTAGTTAGATTTATAATATGATATGATATTTTGTAATCTGTCTAACGTACCCAAAAAGAGAGGTTCTCTAAAACTTTAAAATAATAGACTTGCGCTTTTAGTTTGACAGATGTGTGGCAGGAATAATGCTTAGCCAAAATCAAACTCCGGTTCAAATAAGTTTGTGGCGGCGTCGTGACGGCCGACCGCGGTAGATGGCTACGCCACGCCTATCAAACAGCAATTATTTTCAATATATCGAATCGTTTTTTGTGAATTTTGATGAAATATAAAAGGGACAGTGTTTACAGACTTTTGCTGCTGACCATCGAGATCAGATCGGATAATTGGATCGCATTTGGGATTATTCCACTTTGCCCCACCAGTGAGACAAAGTGAATAGGTAAGCACTCACGAATACAATGGGGCACCTCCCCGGACCACGTGCCGTCCATCTCGCACTCGAGGCCAGGCGCGCCCACGAGCCGGTACGCCCAGCTACACGTGAAAACGGCGCGCCCGCCGAACGATGAGTTGTACTCCACCAGGCTGAGCTGCGGGCCCAACGTCTTCAGCACCGGGCAGAACGTCTCCTCACACGTCGGCGGCAACGATGACCAACGACCTTAGTAATAATATTATATTTTTATAATAATATTATATTTTTATATTCAAATATGTAAAAATTTAATTTACACATACTTATATTGAGTAAATAAAGGAAATAATCTATCCATATTTTTAAATCAAAGTCGCTTTTCGTGTTTATGTAACCGCGTCGTTCTTCTAAACTTCGCAACGCGTTTTGATACGGTTGTTACCATCATTTAGAGGAATTTATTCCGGAAGGTGAACATAACATTAATATTACTTATGGTTACCAAATAAATAAATTTCGACGTTTGTCTAGTTGTACAAACCGTGGGAAACAAGGGCAGTAATACTATTAGTAATAATAATAAGAATTAATTCAGAAACTTAGTGAGGATAAAAAAAATAAAAAAAACAGAGAGTAGCAGTGCAGAAGTTATTGCTATTAACCAGTTCTTACTAAGAAATCCTAAATGGAAGTCTCCATTTCCTCGACTTTTTCCTCGACATGCAATGTAAGCCAAAATGATATAAAATAAACTTATTTTTCTTTAAATCCTCCTATTGGAAAAACTCAACATAACGATGGGAACTTGAGTTAGTAAGCCCCACTAAAACGAAACTACCTGTCATGTTTACCCAAAAACGAACACTAAGCCTACTACTAGACGACGGGAATTTTGTTAGGCGAAAGGGCCTAACAAAATTATTCAACACAGAACTTAGTTGTCCAAGTATCTCGGGGTCATCTTGGACAGTAAGTTAAACTCGAGCAATCACAATTATGCTCGGTTCGTATAAACAAAAACGAACCGTTTTGCTTACCGATGGTAGCATTTTTGCAAAACTAGGCATATAAATAGCTTCGTAAACTAATTTTACCTGTGATAGTTACTTCCATATGGGAGGGTCTACTTTGCAAAGCTATGAGGTCTTTGCTTCATTATTGGTAAAGATACAAATCTTAGTTTTAACCAATAACGGCCCGTAAATTAATGAATCGCCTATTAGACAATAAACTAAACAGGGCCTGCATCACCTTTGCTTTGCAAGGAAGTGTGCTTATCCCACAAAATTGTACTAAGACTGTAAAGCGGTGTAATAGCGTGCATTGGTTTTCAGAATAGGTAGGCAGGGACTTTAGTAAAAAGTAATTGATTTACTGGGTACAAAAAAAACGTGTGATCAGCGGCAGGGGCAAAGTTCAAAATGAAAATCCAAGAAACGGCTGTAAAACTTTTAAAATGACGAAATTTTAAAATTTTTGCAGCCGCCGTCATTTTTTTTTTCATTTTTACCTTACTATCGGCTTTAGCGCGCAAAATTTGAATTTCGCGGTCTCTCCTTGCACTCTCGCCTTGAAGTAAGCTCTTTTAAACGATACACATGATAATATTATGTTCATTAACACCTTATTTTCTAAGATCGTGCTAACCCCCAAATGAATATAAAATATTTTTTTTTTTACTTTTGCATTCTATGCGCACGTCTCCGAGACCTAACATTATGAATATGTTAATTTCCATGTTACGTGAACATGGGACACCCCAGAATGATGTGCATCTGGACTGTTGGTCCATTTTTTTAATCTTTCGACATAAATTGAGACTTATAAGGGTGTAAAAACTTAAAACAAAGGTCCATACATTTTATCTCTGCGTTAATATTTTTTAGTTCAGAAATTAGTTAAGATTTTCTTGAGAAATTTACAACTCTCTAGAATATGACGTTACAGATTTATGGCGGCTGATTCTTGAGAAATCAAAATTGCTATAAGCGATTTATGTCAAGACATAAAATATAAAAAACTCTGGACGCGAAAATTTCCAGAAAGCGAAAAAAATAAACATTTACAGTCCTACAGATTGGACATTCTTTCATCTCTTTCTTTCAGCAACGAGGGAACGGAGAGGAGAGAACGTTAAAGCAGCCGAATCAATGTCAGAAAAAAATGTGTGAAATTTATTACAAATGGTAACTTATGCAGTCCTGTCCGTTACGGTGAAAATGTAATGAAATTAATAAACATGTGTGGTTTGGATTCCGTATTGTATTCCTTTGGTCTTTAGGATTCAATAAAAACCACAAATTATCAAGAAGAATATAGATATTTTCAAAAATGTGTTGGTTCACATCAAGATGAAGAGATCTCGTATAGCCCTCGAATGTATGATTAAATAGCAAAAAGGTAAAGTTGGAAATGTTGATTGTGCTTGTAATGCAACATACATATTTGGAAAACTACATACTATTAAACTCTATCTCCAGTGCAGTTTACACAAATCAGTGTTTAAACAAATTGTGCACGTCAAGCAAGATGATATTTCCAGAGAGGTGATATTTCTGCCGATTAATTTAGACACGATTGAAATTTTTGGTGTTTCCAATCTCGAAGACGCAATTTGTATTGGCGGCAATGAAAATAGTACCTTTGTCTCATGTAAACATCAAGCCATCATTAGTTATAAATAAGCTCTCGAATTTGATCTCATTTGACTTATACGGGACAGATAAAGTAAAAATAAAGGACCTACCAAAAAATTTTTTTTAATAGTTAAATGTTTCAAATTATTAGGCGTTAGGGTCTTGAGTCACTCTTTAAAAGAGTGACTCAAAATATACTTTATTTTCTACACGAAAAGGTACACATTGCATTGTGAGAATTCGCGTTGAGAGTATATTTTGAGTCACTCTTTTAAAGTGTGCGCGCAGCGACGCGTCTCGGTGTGAACTGACCCTTACTGAACGTGTTCCTGCGTTGAACCAGCTAATCATTACAAAGAACATGGTTTTGTAAAACTGCCGCAAGGTCTGCTATGAAGATTTGATGATAAGATTTGTAATAGTAGAGAAAAACAACTTGTTTATTTACTTACTCTGTCGTACGGGCTTACTGATTTTGATTTAGAAGCTAAAGGAAAAAACATGATTCAAAGGAAGATTGAATATTTAATCATATTACCTTCTAACAAAAATGTTTTTTTATTTTATTATTCTGTGTAACTAATTATAGCGGCTTTTTCGTGTAAATATTTATACTGTCTTGTAATAAGTAGTAAAATCAACATGGGAAATATTATTTGAATACAATGGAATGCGTATACTCACGTAATCACTGCATTTTTAATGATTTTCATATTTCTCATATGGTGACGATTACCTCCAAATATATCGGGAACGTGACACTTTAGGGTACCATATTACTTGACATTTTTTGTTTGTAGTGTCCGCTACCCATTCTACTAAGTCATATTTGTTCATAAAGTTTTAATTCACGTTTAAGAAAATGGACTTTTGTTTTAGGTTTTAATTTCTCTGTATGTCTCAATTTGTTTCGAACGAATAAAAATGGGTGTCAGCCCAGATGCACATCCCAAATGAAGCGTTGTTCAGACAGATACAGCGTCGGTGGCGGAGAGTTTGACAGTAACTGTACAATACGGTATTTGACTGAATTTTTTAAATCAGAAATCTTGAAAACTTAAAAAAGGTTAAACCACAGTAAACAATATTGTTTAACTAACTCAAAAACCGGTCAAGTGTGAGTCGGACAGGCGCACCGAGGGTTCCGCTTTTTAGGTATGTAACTACTTTAGGGTTTTCGGATTTTTTCCTACGCTGTCCCACTCCTGGGCAAAGGCCTCCCTCCACTCCTTCCATCTTCCGCGATCCCGCACGTCCTCCTTCCAGTTTTGACGGAACCTATCCAGCTCGTCCTGCCATCTCCTACGTGGTCTGCCGCGACCTCGCCTCGCTGTCTTAGGGCACCAATTCTGTGCTATTTGGGCCCACAGTTTGTCCGCTACATGATATTGCTTCTTGCCAAATTTCATGATTCTAGGTCAACGGAAAGTACCCTATAGGTTTTGATTCTCTTGCGAGTGTCAAAGTATGCGGCATAAACGGAACATAAACGCCCGTATCTTTTGATTGCGTTGACTTAGAAGTTTGATTTTTGCACTGCTGTTCAAGGGATTGCAGCCCTGAGTATTTGATATTTATTTCAACTTGATAACTCCACGCGTTCTTAGAAAAAGGGTCTTGATAGACGGACAGACAGACGGACAACGAAGTGATCTTATAAGGGTTCCGTTTTTCCTTTTGAGGTACGGAATCCTAAAAATGTTAAACTCGAAAGTTATGCTAAAGTTATGTTGTAAAGTTATTGTTCTAAATTTAATGTTCCGATTTCACAAGACAGGAACGCCGTAGTAACTTCGCGCGATTACATTGATCGTTTTGCGTGACAAGGATAGAATAATGACTTCAAAAACGTGTTAACTTCTCCATTTTCTACAGTTTTACAAGCTTTATATTAACTTGATTCGTTCGTAAGTGTATTTTTTTTTTGTTTTTTCAGGAATCGACTTTTTTGTAACATTTATAAAATAAATTAATAAAAAAAAATTAAAAAAAAAAAAATTAATAATAATAATAAAAAAATAAAAATATATATATATTAAATTAATAATATTATTATATTATTAATTTTTTAATTAATAAATAAATTAATTCAAGTAAATTTTTAATAATGGTCAAGAAGCAAAATTAGTGTGTTAGAGGATCTTAGCAGGTGGCGTTCTGTAGTTTCTGCCTGCCACCATGGGAAGAAGGCAAAAACTACAGAAGTATGTATGTAGTCAACTATCGTATTCGGCATTATGACAGATAGTACCAACTGTCCACCACCACCGTCTCTGCCTAAACAACGCTGCTTACCGTTGCCCATACAGGTGAGTATGGAGGATCCGTTGAGGTGGAACCCGGGCTGGCAGCTGAAGTGCGCCGAGTTGCCGAGCTTCGTGCCCTGTGTGAACTGGCGGATGCGATGCGACGACACAACTACCGGTGGACACACTACGTCTGTGGAAAACCAGGCCAAATGTTATTGAGAAATTCTTAGGTTGAAGTCTCCTGTATCTGTATACAGGTTGACTTGTAATTTGCGTACGTATACATAAAAATTTCGTTTTATCGAATCCCATGAATTATCGCCTAGACTTTATGGGGTGCTTTATTGTTGCAAATAGGTCACACTATCACGTTCTAGAAGGAATACGTCAAATTACAAGTCACCCTGTAGAGACAGTTCCTCTATGAAACGAATGGAGGCTAATAAGTTAGGAAGAAATGGGTCAGTTTCAATCAACTTTGACTATCGCAGTCCACTGTTGGTCATAGGCTTCTCTCATGTCGCGCCCTACCCCCGGTTCTCAATTCGCCTTTTTAAATCTTTGAAGTTAGCGGCAGACGATACCCAAACTGTCCTCCACCTTTTCGTGTGATCTACATCATCAGCATACAGCAGTCCACCGTTGGGCATAGCTCAGTCTCAACCAGCTGCTACTAGCCGGTAATTTTATATAAATAATATATGTAATAATAGACGTTCGCCCTACATTTGTTTACGTGATCAGAAACACGACTCACTAACAACTTTAATGAGCACTGTGTTGGTGTGTCCGCCGGGCGACGTGCACGTGTACTGGTCGCTGTGCCGCACCGACATCTTGCTCAGCGTCAGCCGGTAGTGCGACTCCTTCTCGCCCTCTTCACTCGACCACGCTGAAAACAGTACGCTCACAATCAGCACCCTAACTGCGTAACATACTATTAAGTATTGCTCTCAAGTTGAAGCATATTGCTAATCCATTGCTCCGTATGTTCGAAAAATGTGTCTACTCAACAACGTAAATAACGCAATGAATGTTGTTGAACTGTCAAAATAAAACCCATTGCTACTGATAATGTGTTACGTAATTAGCCTGCAGATTAAAATTAAAATCGCTTTTTGTTAAAAATTAAAATCGCTTGTCGTGTCCCTCTGTGTGACCGCGTTGTTCTTTTAAGCTACGCAACGGATTTTGATGCGGTTTTTACCATAATTAAGAGAATTTATTCCGGAAGGTAAGTAATACATTAATATTTAACTTTGTCAAGTCGTAAAAACTGTGCAAAGCAAGGGCAGGTCGCTAGTTAGTGTATAAAAGAGAATCTGAAGAATCTCTTGAAGTTGCGAAACCGGACAAGTAATATAGCTATGGCGCAATTTGCCGTGAAAATACTAATTCGCCAGATAAATTTATATCTATACATATTATAAATTAAATTCGCTTTTCGTGTCTGTCTGTGTGACTGCGTTGTTCTTCTAAACTAGGCAACGGATTTTGATGCGGTTTTTTTTCATAATTTAGAGAATTTAATCCATATTCATACATTTATTTGCATTCCGTAATGTTGTAGAGGTGTTACAATGGCTTAAAGCTAAGGTAGGGCACAGCTAAAAGTATAACATTAATTCTTAAATTAAAAATAAATTTAGGACACAAATTAACATTCCGGAAGGTTCATGTGTATAATACTTTAATGTTTAACTGAGATATAATAAAAAATCTTGTTATGTTCAGTCGTAAAAACTATGCAAAGCAAGGGCAGGTCGCTACTTAGTGTATAAAAGAGAATCTGAAGAATCTTTCGCCGGACAAATAATATAGCTATGGCGCATTTCGCCGTGAAAACACCAATTCGCTAGAGAAATCTGTAAAGAAAGGGGCTTTTCGTAATTGAGTATGTGTGTGTTCTGAGTTCGTCTAAAACAACCAATACTTGATGCTGTAGTAACAATTTTTTTCCCGTTAACGTATCTTGTCCCACAGCTGGGCAAAGGTCTCCCTCATATTTTCCCACTTTTCTTAATGCTGTGCCTTCTCCTTCCAATCGGTTAGAAACGTGTCCAAATCGTCACGTCAGCGTTTTAGGCCTGCCTCAGTGACGGCGCTCGTCTTCAGGCACAATTTAAAGAATTTATTCCGAAAGGTTTATGTGAAGAAACCGTTCATATTTGGAATGCAGTTGTGCGAAACCCCGGCGGTGGAGGTCGCTAGTTTTTAAGAATACATAATGTTAGTGTATAGAAGGTAAAGTTGTCAAAAAATAAATATAATAAGACAGTTCTAGTAGTTAATAAAAGATCAAATTCGCAAAACACGTATACGTTTGTATGAAACTGACAGGTGCCATAACGCATTCTCAAATGTCAAAACGGGCCTTTTATTTTTTGACAACTTTAATATTTTTTGACGCTGCGAAAAGAGGTCAAATAAATACAATAGCCATAGTGATAGCAAAGCACCTGCCATCTAATCTCCTCACCACCCTTGGTTGACTGGTAGAGAATGCCCAAGGCATTAAAACCGCCTTTGTACCTTTTTGTGCGAAAATTTTAAATAAATTAAGACAGTAAAAATACTGGTTCGCTTGTGAAATTATTATTGGACAGTTACTCAAGGAGTTTTTCGTCTCAAACAGGTGGTTATCGAAAGAACGGAAGATAAAAAGTTAACTCTTGTGAACATTACGCACACGTACTCGACTGTCGAGTAACTCTCCTTGTAGACGAGACAAGACAAAATAAAATCGTCACAATGGGGTACCTTGACACGAGCGGTTCTGAAGAGGCAAGCAGATACAGAATATCACCACGTCGCATTGCCATGCCGGTTGAATAGACGCTGCACTTCATTACTACTTAAACATAACATCACGCCTGTGTTCCCCGAAGGGTTAAGCAGAGGTGTAACTATGTTAAACACGCATTTCGCCACTTTTTTTTTGAGTTCCATGTTCCAGTTCCACCAACCAGGCACAAATCCAGACTTCAAGCTGCTTCAGAGAAATTCCAGATTGAAAAACCCAATAAAACTTTGTCCGACACGAGAATCGAACCCAGGACCTCATGCTCAGCAGTAGCGCTTGCGATTACTAGATCTACGAGGCAGTCAGTCCTACTTATCAATTGTTTGACCCATTCAGTTAAAGAAAGCGTTACGGTTGAACCAAGAAATTAAAGATACTTTTACACTTTTTCTTGATTTATGAAATCAAGAAGAATAGGTATTTACTAAGATCGATTTGATATAGGAATAACAATATATTTATTTAATATAATATTATAAAGAGAAAAGATTAGATTTTGTATGTTTGTTCGTTACGCTTACACTCTAAAACCGCTGAACGGATTTGGGCGAAATTTGGCACATAGGTACACCATGGCCTTGAGAAGGGCAAATACTACTTTTCATCCTGGATCGCAGACGAAGTCGCGGGCAACAGCTATTAGGAATAAAGAAGAAACATCGCTAATACCTCATGGAATAAGGTAGGTCACGCCTAAGCTCAATACATAATATGCATAATCGGCCTATAATGTTCCCACTGCTGGGACACAGGCCTCCTCTCTGTGGGGGTAGAGGGCCGTAATCCACCAGGCGGGCCTGTTGCAGGTTGGTAGATGTCTCATGTCTTCGAATTGGTTCTAGGACATATGTCGGTTTCCTCACGATGTTTTTCTTCACCGTTTTGAAAGCAGTGGCGATGAAATAATTTACACAAAGTAAAGCGGCTGTCAGGGTTCGAACCTACGATCTACAACTTTTAAACCTCCGCCGTTTCCACTGGACCACCACTGCTCTAAAGCTCAATACGTTTTGTCACAATTTATCGTCACTTATACCTCATGGAATAAGGTAAGGCGCACGCATCAGCTGTTATAGTTTATCGTCGATTCTTTGCCAATACTACTTGAAATAATGGAATTCGCACGCCTAAGCTAAAGCTGTTTTGTCATAATTTAATGCCGCTAATAAGGTATCTCCTGGAATAAGGGTAGTCGAACGCCTTAGCTTTTATAATTTATCACAGCTAATAGGTAGTTAGTTACTCATGGTTCATGAGTCATGGAATAAGAGTCGCCTAAGCTAAAGCCGTTTTATCAAAGTTTTTTTTTAAATGAATGGAATTTGTAGGCAATAAAAAAGTAATAATTACAAAACAAAATATTCGCTTGAAATGGAAGAAAATCGCTCGATATGGGCCTTCTGGTTGCAAACCTATGTATTTTACAATTAACCACAGGAAGTTGATAAAGAAATCACTGATTCTGCCTGATTAACAATTTGTTTATGAGATAAACAACCACATTGTTGCCACATCCTCTGTTTAATTTTAACTTCAATGTCAAAAACCTTATCTTCGCAAGAGCAAGGCATAGTAGGCACACTAAACGAAAAACAATGGCAGCATTTGAAAAAAGCGCGCATGCATTTGTTTTATAAAACAACGGTACAAGGATAGTTTTGGCGCGTCGCCAAACTGGGACCTAAGACCGCCATCATTGTTTTCAATACAATTTCACAAATGTTTACCAACAAGGCGCCAAAAAGACCCTTGTAGCAGGCGTCTGAAGCTTAGCACAGCACATTTGCGGCAAGCAAACCTTTGCAAGATAACAGAGATTTGTACTACACAATGTGAACTTTGGTGGTGAATTTACGAACATTTTGGACCCTGTTGAGCACAGCAAATAACTGTAATGGCGCGCAAATATGTACCTACAGTTCGAATGATACAGTTTTAAAACTCGCTGTAGAGAAGAAACTTCTCTTTGGATTTTCTTTCGCATGCCGCCATAGGTATGTCGACTATGTCGTATACATAAATAATTATGGTTCGACACGCATATCGCATAGTCGCTAGCCTTTGAACTATGTTTTTTTACAAACAACGAATAACTTCTATTCTCTTACTATTTGTTGTGAACGCTTTTAACGTGCGCGTCTTTCTACATCGTTCTCACAATATGTACCAATTATTTCAACATGGACGACGTAACCAATATTTTGTACAATGTTTTTTATGTAGGAGGAGAAAGAGTGTTCATGGAGATTCTTCTCCATAGGAACCTTACTACGCTTTGGAATGTGCAAATAGCTTTACATTCCTGACTGACTGACTCCCTGACGATTTAAAAGTGCCTGTAAATAGTTTAATTGAAATAAATTCTTTGAGTTTGACTAGATATTAGAAAGTATTACCAGAGCTATGCTGTCCGACGGCCTGCGTCCAGCTCCACTCGGGGTCTCCAAGGGCGCGGCGCGATACGCAGTCCAACCGCACGGTGCTGTCTGGGAACACGAACAGCTCGCCCGAGTGCTCCACCACCGCCGAGCCGCTCACGATCGTGTACTGAATCGTGGGCGGTGCGTCGCCTGGAACGTTACAATGTCACGGAACAGTTAGGCCTTGGTGCCATCATCATCATTATCATTTAAGCTGAAAGAATTCCACTGCTGGACATTGCTCCCAAGCATCGCCACATCGACCGGTTATGTGCTTCTTGCACCCAGCCGATAGCTGTGGCCTATATTATGTCGTCGGCTCCTTCGGCCAACCTTTCGGCTCCATCGGCCATCTGTTCTGCGAGCAATGTGCCCTGCCCAATTCTTCCGGTTATGACGGACACCTTGGTTTTCCTGCGGATCTCTTCATTTCTGATTCGATCATGCAGAAACTCCAAGCATAGCCTTCTCCATTGCCCTTTGGGTTACTTTCAGCCTTCTAATGGGGCCTATTGTGAGCGACCGTGTTTCAGTGCCATAGGTCATTACTGACAACACGCACTGGACATAGAATTAACCTTGATGTGCGGAGAGGAAATTAGGCCCCAGTCACACCTTTGAACGCTTCACGTTATCAAAGAGGTGCATTTTCAACAACAGATTATACAGCAGTGCGATTCTGTAACCATCCCACCGTGAAAACTTAGATGAAGTGAGCGTGGAGTGAGCTGTCATTCCAACTAATTCTAGGAATGGACACTATTGACAGCTCACTCTAAGCTCACTTCACCTAACTTTTCACGGTGAGATTTTTACAGAATCGATCGGCTGTTCTCGGACGTAATTATAACTTTTGCATGAATTTAATTAATTGGAAATAATAAATAAGTTAAAACCTACTTTAATTAGGATCTATATCACACGGAAAGTTGATGCAAGTGCAGCCTGCGGCCAATTTGGCGCTCGCTGATAAGTCAGGAAATCTAGGGTGCAAGAGAAGCAAGCTTGAAAATTTTAGGGTTAAGTTAGACTTTAGAGCAACGGTGATAAAATAGTTTTCTTTTGAACACCCAGATGGTAAAGGTAAATATTGCGAAAAACCAGCATGTTCAGAAAATAAAAGTTCGAAATCGTGTGACGTCATGAGACACTGGGTCGGTGGACCTGTCTGAGTGCCAGCAGTGGAAACATTATAGGTTGATTAAGTCTGGCTTCTAAGTATTAATTATTATCGCTTCTCAGACAAGTGATGTAGAAGCAAGATAAGCAGGCACTTCTGACTTCAAACCGGAACAGCTGCTCAAACGTTATCAAGCGCAAGCTAAGAGGCTCATTAACAACGGTGGATTGTCTGTCACATACCTACACAAAAGGAAGGATGAATCCTGATTCATAGTTACTTACGAAAATGCGCCCAACATTTTCGTTTTTACTGGCTTATATATGTATATACGAGTAATATGCAAACTTCATAGTGGTCATAAAATTGGTAGAGAAATAGGAATCGTCGTTTAAAATATTCCGACTGGGCCAGCGTGTCATCGTATATCGTCAATAATTAAATAAAAACCATTAATGTCGCCTCCCATTATGTGTAATAGAAGACTAGACAGAAAGAAGGGCTACCAAGGTTCAAAGAGGTCTTTATGAAGTAAGTCAAAATTCCCTTCTGTTTTGGCCCCAACGTCAAATACTCTTGGTGCAAACGCACTAATATTATGTATGATACATTTCTCTTTTTTTTTCACTCGCCTTGGGGCAGCAAAGGGAACACTGGCTATCAGACTTCAGATTATTTTAATACAAACTTATTTTTTATCTTATCGTAACAGCATGGGGTAACTGAACCCTTGCGTGACATAAACGCAATGTGTGAAAAAAATTACCTGTAAAGTTGGTTACCACACTGGTGGGTACGCATTCAGGCAGCTTGGGCGTCCATTCTCCATTCTCACAGTGTAGCATGTTGTCTCCCTTCAACTTGTACAATCCAAAGTGCTTGCAACGAGACAGCAATACAGAGCCGTGGGGGAAATGTGTGTCTTTCTGCAAAATGTCATTTAATTTATATATGAGAGGAATATACTTTACTGTGTGGTCCCCAGGAAAGTATAGGCAAAAGCATATGAGCGTTTTAAAGTTGATAAACGGATTCTGTCAACTGCAAGAAAAAACTGTGTCCTTTTATGTTTTCTAATAACAACCGTGCATCTACTTGTGAGCCAAGTGAAGTGCCAAACATTGCTAGTTGCAGACATACGGACAGCCGATTCTTTGTATTTATATATTTGTTCAGTGGGGTAACAGAAAAAATTTTATGCAACAGGGAAGTATCAGGTTTTATGCTGGTCTAATTATGATTCGCGACCGTAACAATTATATACTGACAGAAATATAATCATCGAAATCATCAATACTACAACTCTCTATGCAGCACAATGTGTTATATGTCTCTCTTACACCAGAAATAGTGTTTTTGGGCGACATCGTCGCTTACTGTTGTCTTAGAATGGCCTTGAGTGCTACAGTCGGAGTAGTCCTCCTGAAGCCCATAATTGGCATGCAGGCAAGCCATTGCATACATTGTAGTTTGTTTGGGGCTGTAACTAGCTTGGTTCGGGGCCACCAGACCACATCCCTGTAGATGATCATGGGGCACATAACTCCGCTTTACACTCATCATATCATATAATTTTGTGGTATAGGCACACTTCTTACCTATAATTTTTATCAAAATGATTCAAATTGTGATGGTATATGTAAGGAAAACTCAAGCCAGGGTAATGGTAACCCTCATTTCAATATTTGTGACTCATTAATCATTAGATGCTTTGCATGTTATTGTTCATTTGCAAATAGTTTTCCTTAATAAAATTAAATAGTCTTTACTCAGAAAAATGTACGTACAATAATTCCTGGCAATCCCTTAATATTTATTTATACCTACTTACATTTATAGATGAATTCTTAAATGATATGGCCAGGAGTGGATGTTCATTCCGATAGAGGCATTCCCGTAGTATTGGTTGGAATCGCCCATCTGAAAGTTACAGATTGACCATAAAAATCCTTTTTTGTTACCCTGTAATGCCTTACTTACTACTGGATAAAATAAACAAAGATTGTTGGTAAAAAAAAATGTTAAAAATCCATTCTTGAAATAAATCTAGAAATTAAAGTAGTTAATGCTTGTTGACTATGGCTCAATTAGTACAGCCACTTCATTATATACCCGGATGTTGTTAATTAAATGAATTTTGATAAGATTAGACAACATCAATGTATTTCCTAGTAATGAAAAGCACTTGACAGTGATTTAATCATAATTCTATATGGAATAGTTCTCACAAATCAGGCCTACCAGGCTCCAGGCCATCCGACTCAGTGCCCCTTCACTGATGAAAACCGTAGCTTGTTTATATGAATTTGTTTACAAATGCCCAGTGTTCAGACCCTCAGTGTTCTGCAAAATGCTTTAATGTATGGAGACACTGAACTAGGGTAGCCCAGGGCCCAAAAAGCCTAGACCTGAACCGTGTGGATAGAGCTTTTCATACCTGGAGTGCTGGAGCAAAGTGGACCTACCCAGTTGCCATCAATACATTTAATCTTGCATATAAGCCTCTCATTTAAAGGTCCTATCAGGCCCGGAAATTTCACCTAAAAACAAACAGTTTTTTTGCTAAAATAATAAAATAATGACATTGCTAGTAAATTAGACTTAGGGCTGATTTTTCCATCGCCAGATAACTTTTATTTGAGGAATAAAATTGACGTTTGATAGTTTTTGTATGAAATAACTGGCAAAATTTCAAAATTATTCCGCAGATGATTGAAAAATCAGTCCATATTTATATTACGGTTGAGATTAATCTATTTTATAAAATACCTAACGGTTTAACTGAGACTTTTCACTCTGACTAGGTACTGAAGTAGTATAGCTCTGCTATTTACTTTTAGCTAAAAAGCAATGACATAGGTACCTCAGAAATTTTTGAAAAATCTGATCGAAATCTTGTGATGTCCAGATTAGCGTCCAAACTCTGTACATCCGGCAGAGAACACTTGAAATCATCTGAAAAAATTATATCAATAATATAGACAACCTCGTTCAAGGAAAAAAAAAAAAGTAAAGTAGAATAGCATTAATTCAAACAAAACGGATAATCAGTACCTACATATCAATACAATATTTTAATACCTTGCGGATAGGTGACGGTTTCATCGTCTTCACAAAAGCCCGACGGAGTAAACAATAATATCAATAGCGGCAAAAACATTGTATCAGAATCAAGTTTACGCTTCAAAGTATCATATCGTCCAGCAATAAGGTAACCATTGAATAGTGTTCTTCTGTGATCTGGGTTTATCCCTATTTTCTTCTTGATCCTTAAAAAAACTGGATAAATAAAAACCGCTGAACGCTCCAACCGCCAGCCAGCAGACGCTTTAGCAAGTGTTGCTATACTTGTAATTTGGAAATCATGGAAATGTCAAACCCAATTACCCAAGTCCCCGCCCAAAACAAAAATGCTGCTGTTGCTGCAACGTACACTACCTACCCTAAGGAAGTTGTCTGCGACCAAAGGGCATCGGCAGATAGGAATTTTGTTGAGACCAAAAACTTTGTTAGCGCCTTTATAATACGATTTTGAGTTTTTAACTTCTGCTACTAGGTATGTACATACACTACCCTTATTTAGTTAGATATGGCCTTATTTTGACGATAGACGTTGTCCTGTTAAAACTTCAGTATGGTCTGGGTGAGTTCATACAAAAATCCCATAGAAAACACGTTCTTTTTCGATAAGAACATTTTAAAACAAATAAATGCCAACGAACAGTATTTCGTTTTTATTACGGTTCCGTACCCAAAAAAACGGGTAAAAACGGTACCCTATTACTAAGACTCCACTGTCCGTCTGTATGTCTGTCTGTCTGCCACCAGGCTGTATCTCATCACTCATGAACCGTGATAGCTAGACAGTTAAAATCTTCACAGATGATGTATTTCTGTTGCCGCTACAAATACTAAAAACAGAATAAAATAAATATTTAATTAAGGCTCCCAAGCTTCCATGCAACAAACGTATTTTGGTTTTTTGTCGTATTTTGCTCGATATTAATAACGGCAACAGGTAGACGCTTGAAATATTTACAGAATATTTAGTTGTACCTATATTCACTTTAAAAATAAATAATGAAATTAAAATAAATATTTATTAGGGAGACCCATACAACAGACGTGATTTTGTAGATAATGGTGCGGAACCCTTCGTGCGCGAGTCTGACTCGCACTTGGCCGGTTTTTTATACAGAATCTTCTATATAAAAAAACGGCCAAGTGTGAGTTTTTATAGATTCTCCCTGACCCGTATTGTAGAAGACAGAGGATATACTTTAATTCCGTCTCTTAAGTAGGTAGGTACATACGTAGGTCTGTATTATAACTTTCCAGGGGTTTTGTATTTCCTGAATTCTGCATTAGGCCCATCTTGCCTGCGCTCCGTCATTAGCAAGTACTGGGGTAAACGCGGGCAATAAAATAAAAGCTGTTAATCAATCTTTGAACCACTTATCAAGTACCTACTTCAACGATAGATTAGCAGCTAGCTGTATGTAGGTACGTACCTACATGAACCTGTACGAATTGATTCATAGTTGGCCCGCCCGCTCCTAAGGGTCTCCACCCTTAGGAGCGGGTGGGCCAACTTAAAGGCACAAGTTAGATAGCTTATTAAAAACATTTCCTTGTATTTGCCTATAGGTATTAGGTTCCTTCATAACTTTAATAAAATTATAGGCAAATGAAGCAAGCAAGACTCTGAGTAATAAACTAATAACCAACTATTCCATTGAAAGAAATAAAATGAAATCGGTAGGGTTGGCAACACTGGACTAAAAAACAATCGACGACGAACTCCCGGGGCCCGGGCGCAGTAATGGACCATGATGGACTGACATGGATACCACTTATCTCGAGATTAGTGCCATTATAGCTATTCGCGCCAAATGAAACCTTGAAATTAAACTCAAATAAAAGTTATAATCCTGAATCTTCGCACTGCACCTTGGCCTACCTATGTTTATGTATTTGTCTGTCCTTCCCCTTTTTAGGGTTCCGTAGACCTTGAAATTAAACTCAAATAAAAGTTATAATCCTGAATCTTCGCACGCCTTGGCCTTCTTATGTTTATCTCCTCTCCTTCCCCTTTTTAGGGTTCCGTAGTTCACGTCTAGGATAGGAACCCTTATAGTTTCGTCATGTCCGTCCGTCCGTCCGTCCTCGGCTTACCTTCCACACGGTTAGTGCTAGAAAGATGAAACTTGACATGGATATTATGTGTATTTACCACGTCGAAAAAGTGCTAAAATAAAATAAACAAAAAATTTTTTTCGGGGTGCCTACCTCACCTTCGCGTAATGTGGGGATGATTGTTTTTCCTCGCGTCTACCCCATCATGTGTTTAGGTTTCATTAGATTATGTAGGTTTTTTAAAAACATCAAGAGGTTTCGTAGACGATTTTTTTATTTAGGAATCCGTGGGCGAGGTATTCAACTTTAAAGCGCATTTTTTTTTAATTAGGGCGTCCCCCCCCCCCTCTCTAAAAGCTAAACGGCCAATTCCACTATAACGGCTTAGATAACTCGTTTGTTTAGATAAAGCTTGTTTTTAAAACAGGCTTATCGCTGTGGTTTAAAATATCGTTTCGTACCTACTTTGTGCACTATTGTGCCAGTGCATGAAATAGCATTGTATTGTAGTTAAACTCACTTAGAACTCTCAAGAGCTTCAATTGGATGTCAAGGCCAATCGTTTCTCGTGTCTCCGTCCAGTAGGCTGGACGTCTATTGGCGAGGACTAGTCGGTTAGTTAGGCAGGATGCTATAGTACACTCCGTACCTATACCAAGCCCGGTTATTCCGTTTATGCACCCTAAGGTGGATACGCGGAAACGCATTGTCCGAGAATCTAGTTAAGGCTTGGTTGGATAAAAAAACGGAATTTATAGGCTTAGGGTGAATTCTCGGAAACTCGTTTAGCACCTGAGGGTGGACAAACTGAATAACCCCCTACAGCACATCGCTTTATATTTTATGGATACAAGGGCACATAACAATATCCACTTTTGGTATGGCAGGCTGCTGGTTCGTTGAGTGTGGACTTAATCATTATCGTATTATGTTACAGCTTTCTAGCCGACCAAGTTAATTAGACAAATAACAGTCGTAGAATCGTACACAAAAAATCAGGCACGGCAGATCGCTACAGTAATTCCACACAATAGTCTAACTGCCTTGGGCGGCTTACGAGTATTTAGAAGCCAGACATAAAGGGAAAGGTAAAAGAAAACAATTCTCATTGTCAGTAACATACAGAATTTATTAAGTAAGTATAAATTACGTAATTTTATGCAATTTTGTACGTAGAGGATACATAATATACTGAAGCACCATATCGCTAGACATATTTACTTAATTAATTAATTTGTTTCATAAGCTAGGTAGTTTATTATTGTTCCAAAACTAGTTTGTTCAAAATACGGGAATATAAAAGCGAGCTTCAGCACGACAACAGCCGCAGGTAGGTTTGCGTGACTCTCCCATGCTCAAAAAAGCCTTAGGTACATTATTCAGAACGAAGCAATAACTGAACTTGGGTAAATGTTTATTTATCTTACATAACGTATGCCTCAGTAAATTAGATTGCTGCATCATCATGCAAGTAACAAGAAGGTAGGTAGGTAGTACATATTATTATAATCCTAATTCAGAAGACGGTTCTAAGATCAAATCAATCAAGATCTTAAAAATTGCATGCCACGTTCAAATTTGGTGCTAGCTTTCTCAATAAATGTCAAATTATATCATCGACGAAGAGAATACCTTTCATTTGAATAAATTTTCATTTTCAGGAGTTGCGATTCCCCTTTAGAATATTTATTGACTTTTACCTATCAGACATTAATAAAATTTGTTGTTTGTGCATCGACCATGGGGATTCCTGAATGCAATAAATTAATTTTCAATATGTAAAAACACAGCAACCCATATCAATTGACACCAATCAGATCCCATGATTGTTTGTTAAAAATAGACGTTTTGCAGCCTTCTAGATTCATACTGAATATTTTCTTATTGCATAAAATTGACATATTTTAACAGCAACTAACTAGCAACTGCGAGTAAACAAGGAAGGATAAAGAATGTACAGACGCCAGCACATCAAGCTACTTCAATCTGTCAAATTCCTTTAATAGATTTTCAACTTTATCGCTAAAGTATTGAGGTTCAAGGTTGATTGGGAAAATTTGACAGTTTCGGGTAGCTTGACCTGCTGGCGTCTGTACAATGTAGGTACCTAATGCCAGAGGGTCAGATTAGGTTTGATGCGAGGTCGTGATAATTAAAACTGTTTCAAGTTCAGCCTTTCTGTCGTCGCTCTCTTGTTTTTGTAAACAAGAGAGTAATGACAGGTGGGAAAGCAGCAAGTATAGTGAATGACTGCCCGGTCTGGTTCGGGCCGCTATAGTATCTACAGCTTCGCTCAAGGTAGATTCTACAGACTGTTAGTCCGCCATTGCTGTAGATACACAAGCTTCGCTCAAGTTAGATCTGTAGATTCTACAGATCTACTGCTCGTAACTTATGTATATTGCTGATGTATTTCCCATTATACTCTGTCCACTAGGTTAACTGTTTTTTGACAGATCGAACTAGTGAGCAATTATATATTTTTTGACAAAACTGATACACGTACCTATGGTAAGTAATATAATGTCTGTAATAAGCCATAAATAAGATACTTAATTCAATAAGATATATATTTATTTTATATAAGTATATTTATTTATTCAGTTTATAGGTTTATTTTATTACGTATTTTAAAGTTAACTTTTACGTAATCTGGAATACGTACCCACGTCCCAATACATCTGTCAAAAAACAGTTAACATAATGGACAGTGTAGGGGGTAGGGCAGGGAGCATAAAATTATAATAAAGATAGTGGTATCAAACTGTCATTGTCTTTATCAACGTCATTGGTCTTTATGAAATGAACTCACAAATCACAGATAAAAAATGACAAGGAACTCAATATTCGTATATTTGTACAAGTCGAACATTAACGATGACAAATTGTTTGTTGCAGTCGGAAATAGTTATTAATATAGCATTGACAGGAAGGTAACTTTGAGAATAACTCAATGTTATATTATTAATATAATACATTGGATTCGGTAGAATTATTCCTTGTTCTAGGTATTATCCGTTATGTCATGCCCCATTTGTGAAAGTTATATGACTCGGGACTGGGTACGATCGGAATCTGATCTAATAGGTTTCATATTATTATAACAAAATTGTAGGTAACAGAGCTCACCATTGAGGTAACGTTTCAAAGAAAAATCTTGAATACTTAATTAAAAATACAAAATGTTTAGTAAGTAGATAATTGACTGTGTCCAGACCGATGAAGGCAGGTAACCACACGATGGAAGCGATCAACAAAGAATGGGATTTTCAAGAGTCTGATAAAATTAGTAAGTAAACGACTGAACGAATTATTTGCATGAAGATCCTGATGACATCACCGTATGTCTGTATTTCTGAAGATACTTTCAAGTCTAAATCACGCACATTACCTACCCATTTATCTACCTAATTACGTCACAAAAATACTTAGGTACAGCAATCATTGCATTTTGAACGTACTTGTCCCTAAGAAGGCACAAAACACGAATACTTTTGAAAGGAGTTTTTTATATCATAAGTAGGTACTAACTATACATAAAACAGTATAAAAATTAAGCAATATTTAATTACTTAATTTCATACGTATCGCAATGTTATCGAAGCATTAAAACAGATTCGGTTGTAAATAATTAACGATATAAGTACTTATTTTACAATCTATTTATTATGACGATAAAGCTACTGAAACATAATTAACAGTTAATTAATACCAATAATGAAATCGAAGTTTGAACGAACATAAACTCTATCGGATTGTAAATTCATTTTGAATTACGATGCGGCAATGTTGTGGAAGCAGACACAGCTCGATATCACTAAGTAGATAATTTATTCAACTTTTTATAAAGCATTTAGAGAATTTTAATTTTAAATGACCAACTGAGTTACTATATATTGCTATGGAATTGTTACAAGTCCGATTGATTTAACTACACTGATGCGCTTTACAATTCCTTTGAGGCAATCTTAGATGCACTCCTCTATGAGATGCTCGCTGTCGATGCATGCGTACTGCGTGGTACTGCGTCAAACAAGCTATTTGGTATGCATGCAACAAAATTTCATTAATCCACTACCTACTGCCAAAATTTATTTTTATTTGTGTGCGTTATAACTTTTAAGCTTATGGAATATTTAAGAGAGCGATGTTAAGAATTGGCTCTAGCCAATTCTTTAACATCGCTCTCTTAAAGAGCTTGAGCTTATGCTGAGCACACTCACAGCATTGTTTATAACAAGTTAGCAGCCTGTACACCCAATAGTTTGTTCGACTGTACCTACGCACTGGAGTAGGTACCGGACGCATGCCTCAATGCTCAAGTCAGATTTGCATAAAGCATCAAAGAAGTTTTGCGTCACGTTATACCTTGTGACTATGTAAGAAAATATAGATGGGAACTGATTAAATATGACACAAGAGTTCGCATACATAAAACATGCTTGATTCGTGCTTGCGACGTGTTCCACACACGTCTCCGAAAGTAGTGCATTCAAATTGAACGCGCAAGGGACAAGCGTTTGGCCTACCAGGGCAACTGCTTGCGGTTGTTCGCGCAAGACATTGTCATGCCCAAGGAATTGCTCATTGTTATTTGTCAATAACAAACAGGCACAATTGGAAAATAAATACTATTGTATTACTAATCAGTCTTACACTTAGGCACCGCATATTCACAACAACATAGAAAAATAACTTGCGTTAGATAAATAGAAGCTACCACTGTAAATAAGGCTTATGTAGGTATATAATATCTGCATTAAACTTTGCCAAAAACTTTGCTCAATAAGCAGCATGTTTATTATAACTATACTTTCATAAGAACAATAAATTAGACATTGAAGTAATCTTAACAATTAGATACAATTTTTGTACAGATTATTCTATACTCAAATATTTTATAACTAATTGGATAGGTATTGTAACTATAAAAGTTATTAATCATCATATTGTGTTCATAATTGCAACATAGGTAATTCTATTTGATCCTGTACAGAATTATCCCTTTAACTTTATTTACCCATTTCATGACTTCAATCAGCTGAAAACGTATTGAATTCAGAGAGAGTTCAAAACGTATTAGTCTACGTTACGTTATTCGAGTTCTTAAAACAACGATAACGCGGATTTTGTGGCACTAAAAGGGAGACACAGGAACATAATATTATTTTTGGCTAAGTGATGGAGTCTTCAACATTCATCCATAGACGTATAAGTCTAGGGATAAGTTTAATTTAAACAACTCACTTTGCATATACCTATATCTAACATATAAAACACTCATTCACTCACTTACTCTTAATAATTAAAACGTCATAGTATTATCACTAAAATAAATATAAAATAGATAAATAAATATTGTAAGCTTACCAGGTATAATCATATCTCATTATCATTATTATATTAAAGTAAATAACATTGCACGACTTCTGTCCAATTATAAAACTGTCCAATAGGAAGGTATAATTTAAAATGTAGGTGACATGACCCCTACCAATTAAAAAAATATATACTTAAAGCGATAAATGTCCAAACTGAGAGAACCCGTCTACGGAATACTCGCTCTATAATAAAACATGGAACGAGAACATATCCTTGTCTTGTCTTGGATGTGGAAATATACTTAGGTACTATACAATTATAATTATTATCTGTCTGATAGATTTCATGTCTAGTGTGGATACAGAACCATAAGAAAATCTTTTAATTTTTATTACCTGCTCTAATGTGATGTACTTATATGAATAAAATTAATTTAAAACAACATAAAATATCGAAGAAGAGTACCATCGACACGAAAAGAAAAAGATTTATAAAAAACCATGTGCCTGGATGTATGTTTTAAGATCTAAACTTCATAAAATATATGTAAAATTGAAAAATACTATAAAGAAAAGAAAGAAGAAAACTGTTTTGGTATTTGCTTCTTGTTTCGAGGAAACTCGGTCGAATCAGGCAGCAACATGTCACTATTTGATAGATATCATCTCAAAGACGAGAGTCCAGTTTCAATTACTTATGTGTAAATAGGACTGGGGCAGCTATTTTTGGCTTCTTAGAAATGAAACCGAATAAAGCTATGTAGGTACTCTTGTAATTAATTGGATAATAAGTGAACAACCTCCTCGATGTGGCTTTTCCGGAATCGAAATACGAGATAAATATTACGAATGGTATATACTCGCCCATAGATTTTATTTATAATTGTATTATTGTGTATAATGGTAATAATTATTATAATTGGAATGGACAAAACTTGTGATTGGCATTATTGGATAGGTACCTACCTACTGCTTAATATTAAATTTGACACAATAATTTATTTTGGACACAAGTCATGCAAAGTATTTAATAATATTCTATGCAAAGCATTTTACATTATAATATTATATTGAAAATGTGCTGTAAAGGCAGTCAACTTCATAGAGATTATTAAGAACTACTTTATGTATAGGTTGGTATATAATTAAGCACCGTTATAATAGTAGTAATAGCACTTCATAGGCATGGCACTAGGATTATACAACGTCAATACAAATCGCAACAGTGAAGATGAAATACAAGGTGGCAGGGACACACGAACTGAAACCATGAATTCAGCACATCATTGTAGACAGCATAGAAATTTTTCTGTTACTATGTTGTTACCACAGTAACAACATAGTAACAGAAAAATTTCTAAAATTATTAAAAAAAAAAAGCTATTCCATACATATGACCGTGTAGGACACATCCTACACGGTCATATGTATGGAATAGCTTTTTTAATAACCGACTATCAATTTCTACCCAGGTGTTTTCAGAATCATGTAAGTACTGAATCCATGGTAACAGTTTGTGCATCAATGGCCCTGTCACCTTGTAATATCAAGCCTTTTAAAATATCTGTGTACCTGCTACAGGTACAATGACAGTAAAAAACGGGAGGTATGTCCTGTTATATTGTACAAATCAAAGGTTCATAAGTACATATATTTTGATAATGATACAATAATTTGTAAACTATTTTAATAATATATAACAGTTGTAGACGATGACATCATTTTTATATGATGTTCAAGCTTATTTAGCATAATATGAAGAGATCTAAAATACTACATTCTAAGTCACATGACTAAAGCAAATTGCCTCTACTAATTGATAGATGAAAACAGATAGGTACACAGATGTATCTTTGTTGGCTACAATTATATGAAACTATTTAGGCACAGCATAGGCATTAATACAAAGTCTTATCAAACTGTGACAGTAGTTCAATGTCAAATGAAGAACAATTCTCCTTGACTGGTGGACAAGGCTGGGCATTGTCAACACTTAAAGATAATTATCGCAAAGACGATGCAAAATGGAAATTGAGATATTAAAATGAGTCAATAGCTCAGACATATTTTTCAAGGCAAGCAATATTGTAACTAAAGAATTAAAATTACTTTTTTTATTATGTTTAATATTTTACCAGGTTTTTTATTGTTGTCTTATTACTAAATTGTTTCTTAAAGGTACCTAACCTGTTTTTGAGAGGCAGAGTTATAAATTGTTATATAAAATGTAAGAAAATATTCGAGTTAACATAATTTTGATTTTGTTTTTAAGGCTACAAAAAAAAATCAGAAGAATATAACATCACTGGCTTATATAAATTACACTCAAATCTATAAAATAGGTGGATTGATCACTGTTATACAGGTGTACAAAACATTATATTTATTGCTACCCACCATTTAGGGCACTAGAGGAATATTGTTTTACATTGCTTAAGCAACACAATAAATACAAACTGATTTTAGGGCACTCTTTTTACAGGTATATACACATATATGTTATATTCCTGCAGTGTTTTTTAATATTTTGCGATTTTGCCTTTATAGTTATTTGATTTGTAAGGTAAACACAGTTACTTTGTTTTAAATAAACAAATCTGTTTCGGTGGTTAGCAATATTCATATCACTGGAATGTTAATTGTTAAGTACAAAATTGATTTACAATTTGTCAAAAGAAATCATTTAAATGCAAGCTTTTATGGACGTATTTTTGATTACCCAGAATGCCATAGAGTATGGAGGCATAGAAATATGATTGCCATATTTTAAACGGACTGGTTCCAGATCTGGTAACGAAGACTCATAATATAGAGGCCAACCATTCAACAGTAAAGTCTTTGATCTCCTGTTATTAGATGGGGCACTCAGTATGTACTCATCAATAAGTAAATTATCTCCATGCAATGCAGTGCCGTTTAACAAAAACCTTGCTTTGGCCATCTCTAAATTGATAGCATAGACAGTGATAGCTGAAGTATCATTAGTATATTTTCTATTAGCACAGTGCACATACATTGTTTGCAAGCGAGAGCATTTACAGTCAACATGTAATACTTTGTTTCCTACAAGTTTTTTGTACAGAACACTCAGCCACCAATCTGGCAAAGGTTCTAAGTTTTTATCAACCATACTATAATTTCCACCAATAAAACTTTGTCTCACCACAGTTGTGATGTTGTATTTTGCTGCCAGGCCCAGCTTGTCTAGCCATAGAGGACTTCCAGCAAAGGAATTAGATAGTCCAGGTGCACCTCCTCCATATGAGCTGCTTGTCTCTGTCAACCACATTGGCATATGTCTGTATTTTTTGGTGTGATTTCTCATAGTCTCTATTTGCTCTTTCAATAAATCAAATGTGTTAGGGTCCCAAAAATCTTCAAGTGTGGCAGTTCTGCTGTTTAAATAATATTGATGCCAGGATGCTACACTGACTGTCTTTGAACCATTTCCCAAAAACTCCCTCATGTACTCTAGGCAATAAGGTCGCTTGGACTGTGGTCTTGTAGTGTCTGGCCCAACTAATAGGGAATGTTTATAACCAGAATGATTGAGAAGTTTACGAAGTTTCTGGAAATCATGAGCCAACATTTCTGGGGTTAGACTCATGTTGAATACATGTTCAAAAGAGTTTGGCTCATTACCAAGCTGCCAGTCCACATCAAAATGTTTACTTTTACTGTATTCCAACAGATCTCTGGCATTTAGTTCACTCCATCCGTGATCATCACGGAGTAACACATTAAAAGTGAATAATAGTTTATTTTTTGTAGCTTTGCAAAATTCATTAATTTCTGTCCATTTCTTACCTGTCATTATAAAGAAAGGCAAGAATTTGTGTTTGCATAGCTTTCTTACAGCAGGGCAGAATGACTTGGAGTGGTCTTTGGGGCAGTGCTCGCACGACGCGACGATGTCGCTCTCGCTGAATATGAGACGGTCAGACATGGTGCCACCCAGCCGCACCCGCGCCGGCGCTAACGCTGCAGCAAGTTGTCGCAGTTTCGGCTTGCCAAACTCAATTCTATTATAGTGCTCAATTTCTGAAGTGTCAATACCCATACTTAGGAAATCATCTGGTATCATGGCAGTTACCACCTGATTCTCTTCAATAGTAATGTAGCATTTCTCACCAGAGTTGTACTTCACAAATAACACCATTAAGGCCACGTTGCAGCAGAACGCTATGGCACAGGCAGCCACTAGACTTTTGTTGGACAGCATTTTGGGAATATCACATAAACATTATTGACATGAAAGTTTCAGAGAAACACTCACACACACGGCTTGCAGAATCGGTCCAACTGTTTCAGCTTGATCAGCTTTACTAAAACAGACAGGCGACAGGCCGACAGCAGCAGCACCCACAACACTTCCCTCTCACTAACTGACGTCTGTCACGTCTGTCATCGGCCTGACAGTTGCTGCTTGACAGTTGACAATAAAGATAATTTTTCCTTATGGCAAGGTATACAATATGTGTAAGCTCACGTAAGCACGAACGCAAAAATATAGGCTAAATGGACGCACGGGGTCTTCATTATTCATTCTTTGTTCATCACATTGTAAAAAAAAGGTTTTTTTTCGTATGGAGCCTCTTTCACCTTTCAAGAGTCTTTACTCATGTGTCAGTAGTTTCATTCGGATTTATAATAGGGGTCATAATATCGATCAGTAAATAGTTCTGCATATCAACATGCAAAATTCCAATTAGATTCCAAACTCATGATTGTTGAAATTGCCGTTTTATTGTAATAGGTACTTCAAATTGACACAGAACCTTCATGGTTTGAGATTTTTGAGTGAAACTTTTTTCACATGGTATAGGTAAATACCATGTGAAAAAAGTTTCACTCAAAAATCACATTTTTTAAAAGAAGAACTTCATAGGTAGATTAGAAGTTCTTCTTTTAAAAAATGTGCAACATTCGATTATCAAATTTCAGTTGTTTTTTTTTATTCAGTATGAACAAGAAAGATGGATACTTCGAAAATTCGAGTTATTTTTTAATACGAGTTCTGACGCGGAACTAACGCGGCAGAAACAGCTCGCAATATCAATGTTGCGTTTGGAGAGGGGACTGCTAATGAACGCATCGTGCGATTTTGGTTTAAACGCTTTCGTGATGGAAACTTTGATTTGAAGAACGAACCATGTGGAAGACCACCCACACAGGTGAATAACAATGAATTGAAAGAGATGGTGGAAGCCGATCCGAGCCAAACTACCCAGGAATTAGCGGCATGGTGTAACGTTACCTTACCAACAATATTGACTAATTTGCGTCAAATCAATAAAATAAAAACCATATTTCTTGAGTTTATGTATAAACTCAAGAAATATGATTTTTCATACAAACAAAATACCCCGTGTTACCCCCATAAGGATCGAATTTTTAAAAACCCCTTCTCATTGCTCCCCTACATGTCCAAAATTTCACGTTCCTAGTCCCAATAATTTCAGATGTGTCCTATCGAATTGGGAATCCAAACCATCCTGGGAAGCATTCACAAACGAAAAAAAAATCATCAAAATCGGTTAAGCCGTTTAGGCAGAGGTCAGTGGCATACATACGTACAAAGGAATTATAATATATATTTTTTTATTATTTAATTACTTATTTACTTTATCAAGATAATATTTACATAATATAAGCTAACATTTAAAATACATGTATATGAAAAAATAAGCAAAGGGATCGGAATCAAAAAATTGTGTCGACATTTATGTTGCATCCCACACTAACGGTCTGCCTAACTTCCAGATAATTATGGTAACTTTGTCTGGTCTCTTCCCATCGTCGCGTGCCAGGCCGTTGGGTTCTAAAACAGCTGCCACCCCGGTGGTGATAAGAGCAAGACGGATGATGTTATTAATGCTGGCGTACTGCGCTCCTACTGCAAGATAGGCCATGGTGTCCGAGGCAGTCGACAGCTTCACAGCACTGACAGTGATGCGGAGCGCCGCAAGGAGCGCCCAAACGCAGACAGGTAGCGAGCCGCAAGGTGGTGTCACCCAGCTGACCCAGCATAGTGCCTATGTTGGGTGACGGGAGTACTTGAAGCCAGAGGCAAAGAGTACTATAAGATACCGGGTAGCCAGAGGTCCGACTGCGACTCACCCACAGCCAGCATGCGGCTACGTTCAGCAGTATTGGCGGAAGTATTGATAAGAATGCGAATTATATACTTCAAAAATCAATAAAAAAAATCATTCTTTAGAGATTTATTATCTAGAATGATTTTTTTTAACAACATCCAAATTTTTTGTAGGCATTATAGATAGATAGACTCTAAGGACTCTATTTTTGAAAAACCCTCTACTTAGGTAAACTTTTTTTAAATTAAAATATTTTTCCTAAAGTATTATCGATTCAGCGTGGTTACTAAGTCAAAAGTCAATGTATGTCCAACATTCTTCTCCTACTCTGGCTCTCTCTCAAACTGCTATTCATTCATCCTTTCATATTCACTTACGTTCTTCTTTGGAATGCGCTTCCTCTTGATATCAGAAGATCAATAATTCTCGATAACGTTCAAAATCTAGTCGCAGTCCCATCTCGGCGACAAACAAAATGTCAAAATCTTGTCAAAAATGTAGCGAAGTTAGAGGTATTTTTGACAGAATGAGACAGATCAGACTGTGAACGTTTTAAAATTACTGGAATTGCCCCTCAGGACGGCTACCAGTCAGAAATTGCAATTATTTTCTAATTAAAGAGCGTAGACTCATCTCAATTACCTTTGTCCCATAAATTTGTAATTTTGTACATATTTATACAAATTCATGGGAAAGGAAAGGTATTTATGGTTGCTGCTGGTTTACTGCTGTCAGAAGAGATACGCTCCCTTCTTTGCAGGGTAGGTTTGTGCAGTAATCTGAGATTCTGAGCATAGCTATTGACTGGCTGTCTATGAATAGAAACTCGTACCTACTAGAATGCGTCTCTCTCTCTATCGTGTTTGAACGCTCGAGCTCCAGGTATTCTTGAAGCAATAGGGTAACTAAATAAAACAATGGTAATGGTATAAATACGTTTTATTTTAAACCTCAGCAGCGGAATGGTTGTCGAAAACAGGTAATCTTGTCTTATAGGTACGATGTATTATTTACATGTAACTTAAAGTAGGTAGTTATATAATTAACTCATTCAAGATATAAAGAAGAGAAGTATAAATTAAAGACAATGCGAGAAGTAAGTTAGACAATATCATGTAGCCTACTGCAGAACATTCTGACAACCTTCAGGTAAGTACGTACTCAGATGTGTACCTAATAAAATAAAATGCATTTGATATATAAGAAAGTATAGTAGGTACAAAGTATCATAACAAGTGTACAGATATTTAATTTGGGTTCAGTTCGGATAGTCAACATAAATATAGGAGATGTGCTTGCTGTAGTCTTGGATCAAACATGTTCTATCTGAATTACTAATTAAATACAGGAGATTCCTCAACTGTAGTAGAGTATATTTCTTATAAATTAGGTGGATACTTAGACATTTAATCAGAAATAGCTACACTGTCAAATATTTAAACATTGATATTAAGTTGATTCTACGACATTTATTATGTATATTATGTAATATTATGTTGACCATTAATGGATACGTTACATGCAACATAGACACAGACATCAAGTATTATGCTAAAAATACCATACATAAAGTGAATTATATATTTCTAATCATATATTCTAAATAACAAAACTCCATTACACCAACAACATAAGTAAATAAACTAAGTACAAAAGACTCAACAAAAAATTTAAATGACTGTACCTAAACTCTTACTAAATCTAAACATGTAGATCGACTTCATTATAATGCGGATAATGTTAGGTCACAGTGCACTACGCACAAGCTTAGTACACTGTGGTTAGGTGTAGGCATGTTTATACTTACACACCTACAAGTACACTAAAAGAGGCGCACACAAGTCTTACGACTCGTCTCCCATGTTTTGTGCTAAATATAAATCATTAATGAGTCGGGAGCGAGTTTTCTACACAATAATCATTTAAAGTTCATCATGTTTAGGACCAGAGAATTCTTCATGGCTTATAAATCCGTTCTTATCCTTATCTTCATGTTGGAAGATTTCCTCCACGAGTTTGTCATGGCTTTCAAGCATTTGTTTGATGTCTTCGCTCATCTCGGCGCCGTCCGAGGGCACCATCTGCTTTTTCAAGTACTCGCTGACCTGCACGACAAATAACAAATTAAGTATCTACAAGTGCGACTTGTGGGCTACGGGGTCATCGCATTTGGCGTCGCTGGGATAAGTAGGTACCGTTTTCCCCCTACCGAAACGAGCGAGTTTACGGTAAAAATAAATCATTGATTTCCTCTAGTCTAGTGTGTTCTATTTATTACTTATTGGTGCACCTAGAATTCAATCAGGAATTTATACACACTACATTTACAGACTGTTTGCTGTAGGTAACAAAGGAAAACTTGAAAAAGATCTTTAATATATTCCACAAATAGGTAGGTTATTTATAAGGAAAAGTTGCATGCATTGTTAAGAGAAGCACAGAAACTAAACCATGACCAATCATATTACCACGTTACCTAGAGAGCATGCTGTTAGGGACAATACTACGTACCTATAATCTACCTAATGGTTAATATCAGGCTTCAATAATATATACCAACCAACCGAATACTATTAAGTAGGTACTTATTATTTAGTACTATCTATATTCCCCTTTATTCATAAACGTTGCTTAAAGTTAAGCAGTGATTAGTGACTGTTTAACCATACATTTTTGACGTTTAAGCGTTACTTAACTTTAGTCATCGTTTATGAATAAACCCCATAATATCTACCTACATAAATAGACAGGTAGGTACCTAATTAGCACTAGGTAAGTTTTTTAATATCTTTATTTAAAAGAGTGTCCTTGGAGTTTCTAGCCCGTTGTTCTCCATAGAGATCTTTTGGTATAGGGACGTGTTGGAATGGGCAACTTCCTTCATCTTTCTGACTAAGTGACAGACACTTTGACATTTCAAAAGTGCCTTCCGAGATTGAGTTTTGAGTTAAGAATTTTTGAAGGTATGTACATTTCGGTAAGCTGTTAAAAGGTCTGGCATACCATAAGATGCAAATGCAACACCGGTAACTTATCATTTTGGCTCCTATATTATATGTATTGTATATAATATGTACTTATATATAGGTTTATCTATCTTTTATAATATAAAAATGAATCGCTGAATGTGTTGCTAAGCGCAAATCTTGAGAACAGCTGAACCGATTTCGCTAATTCTTTTTTTAGAATATTCCTTGAAGTACGAGGATGGTTCTTACGTAGAGAAAATTTTTAAAAATTGGCTGAAAAAGTCTAAAAACAACACTTTTCTATACTCCCATACAAGCGAATACCAATTTTGTTTCGGGGTGGGTCGGGGGTACAAGAAATTTTACGCGGACGAAGTCGCGGGCAGAAGCTAGTTATTATTATAATCATAAAAGGGAGAACCTACCTTCTACAGAGGTACCTACATAAGTGTATATAGTTACATTTGACGAAATGTCCGCCAGATAGCCAGAGTTCCTATGAATATGCTGATCAACACGTGAATTTTAATAATTAGGGAAGCATGTGCTGGTTGCTCAGTATTACAAAGTAATATACTAAAAGAAGAATACACTGAGTTTAACTACTTCTAGACAGATATTTGGTTAATGTGCAACGGATACGGCAACGATAAGTTAACGGGACAATGTTAGGACCTCCTCCAGCCCACCGTCACCTGAAGCCACGGCACTGACCTCCTCGCGCGACAGTTCTTTGTCCCCGTCGGTATCCATCGCCTGGAACGCTAACTCTATACTCACTTCTTCGCGGGAGAGCATGTTGTCGGCGTCAGCATCGATTTCTTTGAAGACGTTGGTGGTCGGGGGCGAGTCGCCGATGTTGATGAGCTCTACATCAAAGTGAAGGGTGGCATGGGGAGGGATCACGTTGCCGGCTCCTCGCTCTCCGTAGCCCAGAGAGGATGGGATGGTCAGTTTACGTTTCTCACCTGGAAATATACAAGGTCACATGAACAATGTGTGGAACGATTAGGACGTTGTGATAGTGGTTGCGGTTTTTTTGGGATGAAGAAACTATCACTTTTTCAAAATAAAAGAGATATTTTTTTTATCATAGCTGTTTGAATTTAGGTATTACCTATCTAAAGTAATTGTTAGGGGCATTCACAGGACAGGCTGCACAGGCACGCCTATATGTATTACGAGTAAGTATTTGTCCCCATACAAATACTTACTTAGGTACTCGTAACACCTAGTTATGTTGAGCTCGTCTGTACAAAATGGCGGGCCAAAATGTTGCCACCCTCCTGGCATTCCGGTACCACGAAATATATTTAAAGGATGACTGACAGTGAGCTAATCATCACTTACGAAGCTAATTCTTTTTTGTATTTCCTGTAAATTAGCTGACTTAATATTTTATTATGATGAAAACAAGCTAGAACGACACGTTGCGAGGAGTGTGCAGAAGTCTACCTATATTTACGTTTATAGTGTCCTAGAATTGTTAGCTACCGTAAAGCTGGCGATTGTTTACTTTAAATATAACAAGTGAACGCGTTCTACGAAAATCACAAGAATAACGTAGTGATTATTGAATATGCTTACAGTCAACTGCCATTTGTTCGACAACTAAATCCTCGTCCCACTTCAATGGGACAAAATTGCCACATTCCTCACTGTTTTCACAATTGTAAAGATCATTATCGCCTGCCATGATCATTGCCGTGTCATCACTTTCTGAAATAATGGCTGCTTCTTCATTGATGGCTATACAGTCATCATAGCTATTTAATCAAAAATGCTCAGATCCCTCAGGGAATAATTCCGGCAATGGTGGACTGTCTATCTCCATAGGAGTGTCAATCATATATGCTTCCAATCCCTGGCTCCATGGTTCTGCATTAGTAACAATTGGTGTATCTTCTGTGAATACTTCTTCTGAGTATGTTGCTTCTTGTGGTTGCAAACTCAGTGGATCCATCTGATGGGACGTCCCCTCTCCTAATTCAGTATTCTCAAATTGGTTGTAGTCAAAATAACTATTTTCTTCCAAAACATTCTCAAACATGTTTTCCTCAAATTCAAGTGGGTCCCCGTCCTCTAGCATGAGACCCTGTGAGAAACCTATCGAATCTTGCTCTATGGAAGAGCGTAATATGTCTTGCTCCACGGAAGAGGGTAATACGTCTTGCTCTATGGAAGAGGGTAATAAGCTTTCACCAGGGTCATCAATAACAGTGGAAAGAACTGGATCATTTCTGCTACATAGATTCGGTGATGGTAAATTTACATTTATTTGTGTTTGTAAATTTGCGGCAGCTTTGTCATTAGATCTGAATACTCTTACGTTCGCAGACTTCTCGTCTTTGTTGCTGATACGGTTATTGAGGTTCCACTCAATATTATGAATGTTGTATCGCCAATCTGAGTTCTTGTTTTCCTTTATCCAATTAATTATCGACGTTCTTATGAGATTAATTTTACACGAGTCTATTTCGATTCTTTTAACAATTACTTCGAAGTCCAATACGATTCTAAATAATTCTTTGAAATCATTGAAGGTACGAATAAGAACGGGATGACTAATGAGTAGTTTTTTTGGTGGCCCAAAATCCATAAAAACATTGAGTAGATCTAACGAAAGATCTTGTATTGTTATGCCCTTTGATATTGGTTTTAAATGGAGATACTTAGTGAAGGTGTCCTCGTAAGCCAATACGTTATTGTGTGTGATATCTGGGTCGATATTTAGGGATACAAAATCTAGATTGAATTTAATACTTGGTCTGTTTTCTCCAATACAAACAGGACAAATCATGCTCAGGCATTCTATTGCATTTCGGTTTACTAAGTACTTTTTTTGCAGTTGATGCATGAGACTTGGTGCGTCAGGATGGCAATGCTCCTTATGACCTTCCCAAACTATATCAAATGAATCCTCCCAAGGTACAATTATTTTATCTGTTCCACTAATCGTTTTTATTAAGTGTTGTTTGCCATTAATAACGGCTATTTTAAAATCTTCCAGATCGATTTTTAATGCCATGTGGTCGGTTTGATGGGCCTCAGATGTAGTTCCTTCTTTTTTTAACCTTTGCATCACAATATTGATAAAATTCTGACTCGCCATATTGCACAGGAATCCTTGGGAATGTTCTGATTGATATGTTTTTGGAAGTTCGGTATAATAAGCAATTTTCATATTTAATAAAACAGTATCGTTGATATCTTCATCTCCGAAGTAGGCTATACTATTTATTTTGGATGCCGCCATTTTATGTAAACGACACCGTGTCTAGTCGGGTAATGATAGGATAGGAAACCAAAACAAACAACACTGTTCACAACTACATTATTATCCACAGCACAAATGCACTTTACGGCTCACTCATACTAATGATACACAAGTTCTGAATGTTTCATGGAATAAAAGTTGTGAAATTTAATTAGAGTCCAGATTTTACTAGAATTTAGCTGTAACTTTTGTTACGCATGCATCGAATGTGAGCGATCCCAACAAGACTGCTGCGCGGACCGTCCTCGCGGCTGCGCGGGGTTGTCGACCAGCACACGCGTACCCCTGTCCCGCGCTCCTGCGCTCTTGACCCCTCGCACACCTAAATCGTGTGGACGACGCAGGCCTGCGCACTAGAAGTCACAGACTACTAGTGCGCAGGCCTGCGTCGTCCACACCCAAAATACGGAGAAATTGGTGGGCGGGAAAATTGTGTAGAAGCTAAATGCTAAGAAAGCGGCGCCGCCTTCACCTTGTTCTCCTGAGATATGCTAGGCGCAGCGTATGGTGCTGACGTACGCTGTTTTTCGAGAATGAGAGAGAGAAGTCGTAGACGACTTTGTAACATCATGTACAAAGGTTCGACTCCCGCACGGATTCTGACAGAGTCTGTGGCATTTCTATTTTGATAGCGCAACATAAACACGGTTTATGTTCCTATGGTACCTAAGTGTTAACTGTTAAGTACTCACCAACACACATGTCGAGGAGGCCCTGGTCCCATCCCTTGATCACCTGGCCGACGCCGATCTGGAAGGTGAAGGGCTGATCGCGATCATAACTGGAACAAACAATAACTTCTATTAGTTTTTCATGCACTTCGTTATAAGGTTTATTGTTTTAGAATTTATAACTTGGCGGTTGGTGGATTTAATTTCTTTGCGCAAAGGTGTAGCACATTGACTAACAGATTAAGGGTTTATAAATAGAAAGCTCTTTGTCACACAACACAAACAATGGCGCCCATTCCCTTGTTCACAAACTAAACTAAATTTAAGTTCAGTGCATCTTTTTCTTTCTATTTCATTAAGAAAAGGACAGAAGATAAATATTAGTTTAGTTCTGTCAAATTAAGATATTCCATAGACAGTTTAGACGTGATTAAAAACATGGCTACTAAAAATACGTCAATTTACGTCGGGCGCTGACTTATTTGACAGGACTAAACTAATATTTATCTTCTGTCCGTTTCTTAATGAAATAGAAAAAAAAGATGCACTGAACTTAAATTTAGTTTAGTTTGTGAATAAGGGAATCGGCGCCAATGTCTCGTAAAATAAAACTTTTGATCTTACAATCTAAAGTACGTAATCTGTTGGAGCATAGGATGTAGCGTGGAAAGCTTTAAGCTCCTGAGAGGTTTGTAGCTTACATTCTCTATATGAAACGTAAGTGCCGGCCATCAGTCCGTTATGAACTGATGGTGAGGATTAACGCACTGCAGCGGACCAGTCTGTTAAGTCATTATAGTGCATTCGACTACACTGCGTAGCGATTCGTAGCGGTTCGTAGCGTTTTGTAGCATACGACGACGTCTACTCGGTAGACTGGAAAAGGTTTTTTCAAACTTCTGTTATGTAACCTCTGTAGTAGTAGTAAGTCAATCTAAAGAAAATGTAAAGTTTATCGCATAACTTTAGATGCCATACTGCAGCTAACTGTAAGCTCTGAATAATGACAATTTAAGACTAGCAAATAGACTATTATACACTTTCAGCGTTAACTAATAGTAAATGTGTTGCACTTTTATAAATAATATAAGTCGAATGACTGTTTACAGTCGCAAACGTCGACGGTTCCCTCTGTTGTCGCGTAGCGGCACTTGGTGTGAACATACGAGTTCCGCTATCCAACGCTAGGTGGCGCTGTTTGTGCGACCAAGTAAAATTCTCGAATGTGTTTCATTTGCCATTGCAATGTGTTCAATATTGACCAAATTTTAACAAAACTTGTAATACTAATCAATTATATGGAATCGAAAGCAATTATTACCATACATAACATGTTGTACTTGTTACATTACATTATAGTGGGGTAGGTACCTACCTCGTATACTTAGTAGGTACTTTGGTAAGTATGACTATTTCTTACAACGCGGATAAATTATTATACGAAAGCTACCAATTTTATGAACAAATGTTTGTCTTATACATCGATCGTACATGCTCTAAAGCTGCATGTCACAAAGCAGTAGGTATGTCAACTACCGCCCCACATGCGCTTAAGGAGCTAATTTAATCCTAATCTAATTGCCTTGCATATCCCTTCCCCTCAAGGTGCCTGCAATCCCATAGTTGTTCTAATTTATCAATCAGCAGGTGCTCGAACTTGCTAAAGACAATTGCCTAGCGGCTTAACAGGATTAAACATCATTATTTTAGTCTAACTGAATTAAAAAACACAAATAAAAAGTTAAAAATCGCTTCTGTTTTCCTGAAGGGTTGGGCAGCGTGTTCCTAAGTCATATAGTACGCACGGCTACACATCAAGCTATAGGTACACAACCATTATAAGCTGACTTCTCATTGTACGAAAAACCTATACAATGTGAGGTCAGCTAAAACTGGAAATGTATAGCTTGATGTGTAGCCGTGTGTACACCCACATTTCGCAAATTATGTTTCGGTCCCATGAAATAGGGGGCGAATCTTTGTTGCGTTTGGACCTTTGCCGTCCATCAGCAATCACCACTAGAACAGAGCACACTGGTTTAATTTACTAGTACACAAGAAGGCTGCCAGGCTCAAATGGGACAGTAAAGGCTAAACAAAAAAATAATAAACCTAAGGCTAAGAGACTAAGCTTTCGCGAAAATGTAAGCGGATATTATAAGAAACCAATTGTCACGGAAACTAAAATATCTCATCGTATGCAATTGTACGAACTTATTTAAAAAATGTATCTGAATGTATCTATATTATTTATAAAATTCAAAGTCCTGACTGACTGACTGAGACATCAACGCACAGCCTAAACCGCTGGTCCTAGACTCATGAAATTTGGAGGGTGTGTTCTTAGTGAAGAGTAGGTATCCACTAAGAAAGGGTTTTTCGAAATTCCACCCCTAAGAGGGTGAAATGGGGGGATTTCGTTTGTATGAAAAATCTTATTCCTTGAGTTAATAAACTTGAAACTTGGCACGAATACTTATCTAAGTAAATTATGAAGTCGGCCAGTTTTTGGTTTCATAAAGTACCCCCTAAAAGGGGATTGGGGTGTTTCGAAGTTTGTATGGAAGAATTTTAACGCGCGGTCCAATTTACTCGAAACTCAGTATTTATACCTAAAATTAAAAGTAAAGAATAACGTATATCAGGGTTTTTTTAATATCTACCCCTGAAGGGCTGAGAAGGGTAGTCAATTTTACAGGGGAGGATTTTACAGCGTGACTTGATTAAGTCGAAAATTTGTATAAATAATGTTTGAATTAAGTTAAGAACACATTCCAAACGATTTTTCAAAATTCCACCCCTGTGGGGGTGAAAAGCGGGGATACAGTTTATATGAAAAATCTTATTCGTTAGGATAATAAACTTGAAAATTGGCATGAATACTCGCCTATGTAAGCAATAAAGTTAATCAATATAAGTTTTTCAAAACTACCCCTCAAAGGGGGATATAGGGGCGTTGAATTTTTTGTGGAAGAATTTGAATGCGCGGTCCGATTTACTCGAAATTCAGTGTTTATACTTAAGACCAAAAATAAAGAATAACATGTATCAGGGTTTTTCGAAAATCTACCCCTAATGGGTTGAAAAGGGGTTGTCAATTTTACAGGCGAGGATTTTACTGCATGGTTTGATTGACTCGAAAATGAGTATAAATAATCTTTGAGTCGAGTCATGAATACTTCCCAAACGATTTTTTAAACTCCACCCACCTCTGTGGGGATGAAAAGCAGGGATACAGTTCATATGAAAAATCTTATTCATTTAATTAATAAACTTGAAACTTCGCAAGAATGCTCGCCTAAGTAAGTAATAAAGTTTATTATTATAAGTTTTACAAAACTACCTCTCAAAGGGGGATATAGGGGTGTTGAAGTTTGTGTGGAAGTAATTGAATGCGTGGTCCAATTAACTCGAAACTTAGTATTAATACTTTTGACAGAAAATAATTAATAATAAGTATGTAAAGTTGTCGAAAATTGACCCCTTTTTTTTTTTTTTTTTTTTTTTTTTTTGGATGGGAAATCATCAAATGACCCCTCCCGCTCTGGGTGGAGCGGAAGGGAGTGTCAGACTTTTACTGACTAAAACCCATCCGTGTTCCTTCCTTAGCCCTTTCTGTTCCAGGGCAGCGGTTAACCTTTCGGAAAATCCCGCCGCCCCGGCAGGCTTCGGCCCTATGGGGCCCCGTCCTCTGCTGACATTTTCTCTTTGAGGCGCGCGTGGAACACAACGCGCCGTCCGGACCCTGAACAGAGATCCATGGGGGCGCCCTTACAAGATGGTGCGGAATAAACTCCGCACCTGGGCCCCCCCGCTGACACAGAGTCTCCGCCCTCAGCTGGTGGAGGAGGTGGTGAGCGCTCTGTTCCCTTCACGGGGGGAGCATACTCCCCCGCCTATGGCTCCGCCAATAGCGGTGTCCGAAGCGGACCACATGGACGACGACGACGACATCCCTGAAGTGACCGGGGTAGAGCTGGGGGCGACCCGACGGCTTGCCGGGTAAAGCCTGGGTCCTGGCCTCGACGGCTCTCGGGCCTCGACTGGAGGCGCTCTTAAGCGCATGCATGGAGAGAGGCCAGTTTCCACCCCGTTGGAAGGCGGGGAAGCTGGTCCTCATTCAGAAGCCTGGGCGCCCTGCGGACTCTCCGTCCGCATACCGGCCCATTGTGCTGCTCGACGAGGTTGGCAAGCTCTTCGAGAGAGTGATTGCGGGCCGCCTCGTCGGGCACCTGGTGGGGACGGGGCCGGATCTTGCGGATAGTCAGTTTGGCTTCCGCAAGGGGCGCTCGACGGTGGACGCCATCATGCGCGTTAGAGCCCTCACGACGGGGGATGCGGTGTCCCGGGGCGGGGTCGTCGTGGCGGTGTCACTCGACATCGCCAACGCGTTTAACACCCTGCCCTGGAGTTGCATTGGGGAGGCACTCCGGTATCACCGGGTGCCGACCTACCTCCGTCGAATAGTCGGGGCGTATCTGACGGATAGAGCCGTCATCTACCCCGGTCACGACGGGAACTGGAGCCGGCGAGAGATGTCGTCCCACAGGGATCGGTTCTGGGGCCGCTCCTGTGGGACATCGGTTACGACTGGGTGCTGCGGGCAGACCTCCCTGATGGCGTCAGCGTAGTTTGCTACGCTGACGACACGCTGGTCCTGGCGCAGGGGAGGTCGCATCAGGCGGCGGCCGACGCGATGACACGCGGGGTTGCGATAGAAAATTGACCCCTGACGAGGCAAAAAGGGGTAATTCGATTTTCAAGGAGAGGACTTGAACTTGAAACTATGTTACATTTTCACACCTAAAACACTGAACTTCTGATTTGGCAAAGAGATAGATGGCATCCTGGGGAAGGACATACTTTTTATCCTGGTAGCATGTTCCCGTGGGATAATTTCCGACATCCACGCGGGCGAAGCCGCGGGCAGAAGCTATAGTCAATAATGTAATATCTGTATCAATGACCAGTAGGCCAGAAATTTGTACATCTATACAAGACAAAAGTAAATCTAGGTACGCACTACACGTTTTATATTTAACGTTGTCGAGGCGAATTGTCCATATATTTGGCCAATGTGACCGGAGTATCAGATAAATCGGGCCGTACGTAGAACAACACTATTCCATAGGCCTTTGTTCGCAAGTCCAGTTTGCTGTATCAATTACGGTTTATCATGGTATACAAGCAGAGCAAAGCAAAATCATGCACCGATCGGCATAACAAACTCAATTTTAATTAGTGGATATACCGAAGCTGTGTTTGAAAACGAATAGGTATCAAATTTTGACTGCATGTCTGTGAACTTAATCAGGACTTTTCGCGAAGGTTTTTTTTGAATTTTTCGATTCCCTTTGACAGGTCCGTTTCGCGCTAAAAAAGTAGATGTGTTTTATTTGAAAATACATGATCTAAACCCGTGTGCACCATGGCTCTGGGGCCAGTAGGTAATGTAGGTACATATATCTATCGAGTAAACACTTTTTCCAAACATTTCATTTTTCATTCAATCTTCGTATGAAGCCAATAAGTAGATATACATTTATATTACTAAAGATTAAATTTCAATCTAATGAACGGGTTGCGGCTAACACGATATAAAACTCGTATAAGTATTTCCAATATCCATCGTAGGGAGATTTCATTTGCATCACCTAAGAGGCTGGGTACTGAAGTTAAATTGAGTGGTGAAACGATTCTAGGCGCATGAGCATGATTATGAGGGGAAACCAGCAGACGGTATAAAATGGTGAAAATGATTAAGTTGTTCGAGAAAGGAAAATAGGATAAAAAATATATATACCTACTTGAGAAATCCAGCGTTGATATGTATTATAGAAACTTATCTAGCTATCTATTTATCAATGTGTAGAAATAAAGAAAAAAACACAAAAATGAGCTTATTGTCATTACTACAAAAAAAAAATACAACTATAAAAAAACGGAAAAGCAAGCAAACAGCCAAATAACATTCGAACCAACTTATTTCTTTGTACCTATATTTATACCAATTAAAAATATTTCAATATAAAATGTTTTGCAGTGAAAACTTCAATATTTTTTACTAGTTTGCGAATTAATTCGAGTGGAGTATAACAGTTAAAAGCGATTTATTGCTACAAACGCTTCTCGAAATGTCCAATTTCAGACGTGTATTATTGAGTTTTTATGAGAAATTAATATACTCCATGAATTTTGTTGGAATATTACTTTTATAAGTGCCATTTACTTGGTGCTATAGTCTTGTACAAACATGAAATATAATTATTTTATGCTACTCTACTTGGTAACGAAAGATAGGTACGAATATATTGTTTTTATAAACAAATGCGTTAGCAGTGGTGGTCCACTCATTTACGAGGTCGTATGTTCCAAACCCGACAAGCGCTTTGCTTTGTTAAATTTATTTCATCACCACTGCATTCAAAACGGTGATGGGAAACATCGTGACAAAACCGGCCATGTCCTAGAACCAGAAAAACACATCACCAATCCGCACTGGGCCATCGTAGTGGATTACGGCCCGCTCCCTTTTACAGAGAGGCGGCTTGTGTACCAGAAGTGTGGGCATTATATTCGGATTATGCGAAACAAATGAATAACCGGTGCCTATTCATTGCACAAAACAAACCCCTCATTATTGTTGCTGTTGTTGAAATGTTAAATAGAATTTGTGGCAGACAATCAGACATAACAATCGTACATTATTCGATATTGTAAACGTTACTTACATCCATTCTCTTTTTAAGTACGTAAGTTTAATTTGTTTTGAATGTTTCATTCGTCTCTATAGTTTTCGATTAATTGGTATAATAACGCTATTATTATTATTTATGAGCATATTCAGAGTAATTGCTTTATTTATTATTAGTTCCTGCTTCTTTTAAAAGTAAGATCTTTGAAAGTAAAATTTTATTTAATCATTAATAACTTTGCGATGAGTTTCGTAAAAGCATACTAATTTCAATGCAAAATTATTATGCTTGCTTACGTATTCTAATCTTACCTAGTGTTAGACGCCTCGATTAGGTAGTTGTAAATAATTGCAATTCCGGCTTTGAATTCAGAACGAGCATGCGTGTAATATGCCGTTCGGTGACGACATGAAAGCAATCTGTTTGTGTTATCTTATGCCATTACACTTTCAGGCTGCTCTAACAAAATGCCATTTGGGAATTCGTGATCCTATTATACACGTAAAAGGAGGCTCGTTGCAGTTGCACGTGAATGTGGCGTCGCAAAGGCTAAGCGGCTAAACTGATTGTTTATCATTGGTTGGATTGTCTAACTGGCCTATAGCAATGCGGCGTCCGCTATGTCTACGGTACAGTGCCATTTTCCAGTCAGTTAGCATGTCTATTTAGTCGCTTCTTGTATATAGTCCTGGATCCATCAAATCAGAAAATGTTCTGTGTATAAACAAGATTTCATCTTCTTTCTTAGCATGTCGATGGCAATCTATAGATTGCTGTATACTGTGTATGTGACTGTAAATATGTATACAGTCAGTCTAGAAATTGGCTACGAGCTTGGCACCTTCAGTAGCGTCCATCAACTCCTGTAGCGTACAGACAACATGACACGCTGGACACGATATTAAGTGCCCCATTGTTTGTGGCAGATTTCAATCTAACGAATGATTTTTCAAACGTCAGCGATCCAACGAGGTTAGCTCCACCATACTCTACTAAGTCAATAACTAACTCTTAGCACAGCAAAACCCTGTTCCGCCATCAGGTGATAGTTCAATACTACATATTCCACGAATGACTCTTCGCCTACTCGGCAAGCATGTATTTCGCAACATTTTACCAAAGTGCAAGTTTTATTATTACACAACCCACTTAGTTATAATATTTTCCATTATCAGTTAATTAAAATGATGCACGCATGTTTCACAAAGGCTCATTAGCAGGAAGGCTGTGAGCGTGATTTTGATCATGAACCCTGCAGTTAAGCCTCCTTGTGGCACTCCATATCGCATTATTGATTCGCTCTGAGCAGAGCTTACTGCAGTACTTGCTAATATACCCTTTAATGCATTTCTACTAAGTTTGAAGTTATCAACGTGATCAGTTTGTATTGTAGGTAATTAAGCACTAAGTACGGAATGAATACAAACTCTGTATCTCCGTTCTGAACTACCTTGTAGACGATCAGATTTAATAATCCACCTGCAAGCATATCCCGCTTAGACATACATACATGGTATTGCTGAATTTCAATTACGGTTGAGAGCCAATTTAAGAGTAACCTTTAACTTGTTCTAGCTTGTTGTTTAGTGGCAATGTACCTACTACGTCATCACATCACAACTATGACCATGTTGGGTGATGGGTCGGCTTCCAGTCAAACTGGATGCAGCTGAATACTAGTACTTTACATGGAGCGACTGCCTATCTAACCACCACAACCCAGTTACTGAGTAATACGATACTCCTTGATAAGACTTGTCAGACTTTCGAGCCAGGGCAGGCATAACGTGCTCTTCGAAGCAGGGAGGAGGGGTCTTGGTATTTAAAGATGGTCACCCATCCACGGATCCGAACGGCTGTTATTACTTAGCCACAAGCCCCTCTTGTAACTATAAAGTAAGTATACACTAGAATGTGTTTACGGATAGAAAACGTTTCAGAAAACACTCACATGAATGTTTTGGTTCTCAAGGTACTTGTTTCTCCAATGTTATTCAACATATATGATTGCGTTAATGAACGTATCAGTTTTCCTCAAGCAAAGCGTAGAGTTTGTTGTTAATTCAGTTTTTACCACCAACCTCTTTATTTGAGACTTAGAATCTAGTTTCTGATAAACGTTTTTATGCGAAACTTTCCAACAGTTGCTTATTGCCGTAGAAACAATTAAAGTTAATTCGACTTGGAAAGTGAAAGCTCGATGAGTTTATAAATAGTTATAAGTATGTATTACGTACTTTACATGTATTGGGTAAGTCATATAATTTCTACAATGTGCCCAGGCGAAGACGACGAGACGAACTACCAACATTATAAAAGATTGGCCCACATCTGCAAAAAGACGCAAAATGAGGACAGCATAATTGAGAAAGGCATTTCCCCAGCAGCAGGACAGTATGGGCTGATGCAATATAGACAAGACACGTACAAATATTTCTTACAAGTTTTCGTAAAAGAATCTGACAAGATCCCAGCTCGTAGTTTGTAATAAAGCTGTAGGTACGTAGAAAAGTTCTCCTGATGTCTCACGGAGAACAATAAGTGTTATATGAGACATAGCAAGTTAATATGATTTATCTGTTCATCTCCGATCATATTGTAAATAGTTGCAGCTACATTGGGTATTTTGCACTACAGTGCTTTTCCGTTTCATTATTAATTTATTTTAAAAATTGAGGACAGAGAAAAGAGAAGCTTGATTTGCATTGGTATTCACTTTTACGGCCCTATTTTGTAGAATCGCTTGAAAATGTACATACGTTTCCGAAGACACGTTCTTAAGTGACAACATGTCCAGTTGCACTTTCACTCAACAACACATATCAGTGGTTGCGCAACAACCAATGATGTGTTCAATCATTAACTACATTATAAGGTATGCAGTGTAGATTCCAGGAATTACAATTAATATGTACCTAAGTATTAGCCGAACGATTTATTTAGAGCCAGTGGGATTTATTAAACCTCTCTGGATACTTTTTTTTATAATGAACGCTTACCAATGTTTAATTTACGTTTTTATCTTGTTTGTAGATTGTTAAGTTGGAATATAGAAATATATAGAAATGTTCTAATTATCCATAAATACAACGTAAATTATTGTCAAAACTTTACAAATATGTGAAAGGAATCGAAAAAACCAGCCCAATGCATGTCGAACCACCATCAATGAAGGGTTCCGTAGTTGGGGCAACGAAGTGATCCTATAAGGGTTCCGTTTTATTTATATAAAAAAAAAATTAAATCTGTGAAGTTTTACCACCAAGGTAAAGTTTATAAGTAGTAGAAATTATAGTTGAATACGATATGTGATGAGGTAACAGCTATTACGTAGACACTTGACATCGGTAGCTGACCCCTCGTTCGCCTACTTGCCAATACTAATCAAACATTTCCTGCAGACAAACTTATCTTAGACTTCATTATATATCTAATAATGCAACGAAATATGAAACTTGATGTGTTCTGTGAGGCCATTTTTGTCAGGCGGATAGCGTGGCTAGTAATTAAAAACTTCCTATAAAAAATATATGCGTTCAAAATCATCAAAATCAAAATATTTCACATAATCCTACATGCTCTTATGAAACGTCAGGAGCTAGGTGGTGAAGTTAGGTAGGTTCATAGATACTGTCGTTACGCTGTCCGGATCGTTCATAGAATAATTTAAATGATAGGTATTTATATATATATGTCATCATAATTTTTATCAGAATGCAGAATTTGGATGGTCCGTGGCATAGACTCTCTGTCCGCCATTTTTTTTTCAAAATGACCGCCACGCCTGTCTCTTATATAAATCGATAGCTGACATAATGCACGCCGATAATAACGCATAATAAGACCAAACCCCGTAAAGTGTTACGCTTCAGAGATATTAACGTTGAAAGTTGATCACGTGACATCCACATTTTTGAGGCCGCCATTTTGAAAAAATAACAAAATGGCGGCCAGGTTGGTATGCAAGGCTCCATATAAAAAACTTCAATCCTCTTTGCAATTTATGTTCACTACGTACAGATACGATGATGTTGACCTGACTATTCAATAAAAGTTATGGAGATTTAAATGATTACCAGTTATATCACAAGGAGATTCTCGTGGTTCTGTGTATCGTATCGTACTTACTGTACACAAATTACGTACGTTGCGTCATTGACTTGATAGTGAAATCGTTGGCGTCGCATCCAACTTCACTGGTAACATTAAGTACAGCTATTTACGCATTCCCACGTTATTTTATATGAATCACAATGATTTGTGAAAGTATATAGGTTTCACATGACAATTATAGTACTTGCGCCCTCGATAGCTTTCGTTAAACAGCACGAAATTGAAATCAGCGGAACAGTATTTTTATGACATACCTACTTACGGTGAAAGCGCCAGGGGAGCCCGCGATTTTTTTTTTTTGCGTTTCGTGGGCTGTATCAGGTTGTATGTTGATCTTAATATGATTACTTACCTATGCCTAAAAAGCCAATTGAGGCCAATTCTAACTTAGGAGTTGTATTAAAGAAAGAAAGAAAAAGTATTTATTGCGACTCGTACAGGAAGATCACAAATGAAAAAAAACAGTCAAAAATTAAAAAAAAACCTAATTATATAAAAAAGTAACAAATAGAAAAATGAGACAGGAAGTCCTATACGAGGCCAAAAGGCTCTTATCTCAGCATGATGCTGCAACATTTAAAAAATAAATGTCGCAGCGCTGGTATTACTGATTCTAATGATTATAACTCTGTAAAGTTATATTTGTCACGGTCGGTCGCACGAATCATATTTGATGAACATACTCGTACAACTTGTCGCTAACTTGTAAATTGCAATAATCGTAAGTAAATTTCAGTTTCGCGGGCTACTTTAACGTATCCTTAAATTAATTACGTGCATGGCTTGGCACCTAATACTATTATGTTTCGATGCGTTTCAATCCTTGGGGTACAAAATCAATTATTATCTGCGATCGAGTATGGTTAACGTAGTTATATGCAAGTGAAAATGGCTTTAAAAAAGTTTTTCCGCCACTGTATACCTACACGGTTAGCCGACGGGTAAGCGTGGCAAACTGTCCGTACTGTCACTATTCAGTGGAAGTTTTATAACTTTTAATCCACCGCGCCGTAGTTTCCAACATATTTATGTAACCCACCAGGCATCATAAGCCTGGGTTTATAAAGGATTTATTTTTGCAAGTCTTTTTAAAAAACACTCTTCCTTGTCGAATCAAACAATTTTTTTAGCAAGCTCGTTGGCGAGTGCCGTTGCTTTTCTGACTAGGTAACTGGCCTCTGATGTCCGTTGAAAACAAAAGCCAGTCGGCGTTCTGCATTCAAATGTACGAGTAAGTGTGCAGTTTCAGGCCATGCGTATGCTAACGGACTAACGGACGACAGCATACAGGAGTAAAATAGAGAACAGTCAGCAGGCAAGTCAAAAGTAGGCTAATCGTTTTCATCTATATACTGTTTTTTATCGATTTTATATTAGTTCTAGAAATTAGCCAGTATCATTTTAGAAAACGGGCCTTGCTTTTTAATTTCGTAAGCGCAAATACAAACGAATCTCACATACATAGATAAGGCGCTTAGTGAGACCACTACACCGCTAGCAAATTCCTAAATAGAGCTGCAATTTCGATTTCTGCTTCAATATAATCCATATGTTCATAAAAACATAACAGGTATAAATGAGCCCACGTCACTACCCAAATCCTAAACTGCTAAGCCGATTTTAACGAATGAGGTACTGGTGCATTTAGCGATAATGGAAACACTCTCTGGCTCATACACGGCGGGAATCGGGTGCGCATGGATTAATATCCAGGTCCCCAGCAACAACTTGGAAACAGAGTTTTAGTTTTTATTTACTAGCAACACTGTGTCAATTATTTTGGAATTCGAAGGAATTACCCACAGTTCATGTGATTTTGACACAATTATGGCTGATGGTTTTGTTAAGGATTTAGATATTGTGGGTGTTAAAATCACAGAACAAATAAAATAAGTGTGTGAAATCGTCAATATAAAGATAGATTTAAACTAATCCAATAAATACAACCCAAAAAAAAAAGAACTAGTAGGTGTCAGTTGCAAGACTAGCAGTTGTCTAATTTTCTTGGGGAGTACCTACAGTGAACCGTACTCTCAACTTTTTAGAACTTGGAAGTGTAAACTGATCTCATTGGATTTATAATGAGATATTGCCGAGAAGTATGCCCGAAGCCATCATGGCGACGATGGAAGAAATATAAAACGAGCACTTTGAAATATACTTATAGGATATTTACTGATTTATAAAGTAGCCCCCTGCTACCCACGGCTTTTAAAACTTGACAAAACATTATGATTTGATTATTATAATTATGTAGGTACCTAAGTTTAATATTTAATTTTCTTCTGAGCATATCCATGGCAAAAAGTTCAAACATCTTTGGCCCAAAATTCAGCTGCGCGAACTACGCTCACTGACGCACTCATAAGATCATCAAGTGTGGGGTCATAAGATCATCAAGGGTGACAGGGCTGCGGCATCTGTGGGGACCTGCCGCATATGTATGTACTTGAGTTCTGAGCCATCCGTGACCCCCCCCTCTGTGGAGAATGTCTTTGCTCCGGCCGACTTGGGTTCGAAGTCTATGTAGAGATTACCAAGTCGGTCACAGTAACGCGTGCCCAAGCGGAAGGCTCTCAGATGGTTCGTTAAATTGTCATACAACTCCCGCCATAGATTACATCTTGTTGGGGAGGCGTTACTATTGGCTGGACTACCCATGCTCAGATGATTTTGAACATTTGAAATTACGAGAATTGACCTTCGCGTCGATGTTCCCGCCACCTTGTATACGAATACACAAAATATTGTTATAATGCATTTAGGCCAGTATGATTTGACAAGTTACTGACAACTGCCATAATCAATACGCAAATCCGGAATATTCCGAATGTCGAAAAAAAAATCCGTGGTAATCCGTATCATCATTTCCAGTAGTCAATTAGCAGAATTAACTCGATTAATTGGGGACATGCGAACTTTTACTAATGAGTGCCGAAGCATCACTATTTTAAACGAAAAGTCTAATGAAAATATTTTAAATTTCGCAGTCTGTAGTATTAACGTTAAAACAGCTCGTTTCGTGGTAATCATTATGCAACTGTACAGAATTGAAGCAACCGGGGCGACTATTTTACCTGACGACAACTACAGTATTTGATTACATGCCTTTCATCGGTTAATTGCAGATACTCGCAAATAAAAGCGAAATACATGCCTTTATTTCGTTTGCATGATGATTGCATGTGTTCCGAAATAATCAAAGCAAATAAGTCTTCTGATTCCCAATTTTTATCCAGCGGGGTAATTGTGCGGCGGCAGCGGGGTAACATACTAAGAGTACCAATGGCTTTAATTTTGGCAGTTCAACAATATTCAATGCGTTAGTTTTACGTTGTTGAGCAGACAAATTATCCGAACACATGAAGCAATAAATCAGCAATCCTTCAATGATTCAAGCAATTAGGGTGCTGAAATAAAAAAGCTACGATTGTTTGTGTGCAAAACAGCGGATATCGATTTAATAATGCTAGGTAAGTTAATAATTTTCTATACACAATAGCTTAGAAAGTCGTCATTGAGAACATTACCAAACGCAGCGGTCAAGAAAGTTTAAAAAGTCATTATGAATTACCTCGAAAGTCACGAGGAAGGTTATATCAAACCATTAAACATTATAATGATTGCTATTCTATGCAAATGGTTATACGAAAGAAATCCATCGCCTGTTTGCGTATTGTGTGTTTGCACCCGTATCACGTCAACTGGTGAACGTATTTATACGAGTGGGGGGGGGGGGGGGGGGGGGGGAGTCACGTCAACCGGGAAAGATTTGAGACATTTCATGGAATGACGTCACTCACACATTTAACATGCTTAGGAAAAGGAGGCTGTCTTAAATCTCGTGGAGAGAAAAAAACAGCGATTTACATTAAGGCGGCGTAGTCAGGGTTCCGTACCTATGAAGTAACAACCACCAACTAAAACAAAAAATGGATAATTTTTTGTACGTAAGTTTATTTATCCCTTACCATACAAAATTCGAAATGAAAGGGTTTACTTGATCATTATTGACCTAGGGCTAGTTATCATACTTTTTAGTTCTTTAAAATTAATAATGACTACAGCGCTTAAAAAGTCAGTTGTGAGTGCTTTGACCGATAGACGGTCGCCAAAGTGGTTCCAAAATGTTTCGTTTTGCCAATTTTTACGTAGGACACTAAAAACTAAACTCAATTAATAAAATATTGAAACATCGCATTTTTTGAACATATGAAGCAATGGATTAGCAATATCCTTCAAAATGATTCAGATTGAGATTGATTGTGTGTTACGCAATTAGGGTGCGTATCTGACTGACGTGACGTAAGAAACTGAAAGTAGCCATCCAAAATTCATGGAATAGATTCACATTCAGACATCTCGATATAAATGGAGGCTCGAGCCGCTCGTGGTTAAATAATAACAGCCGCACGGTTCAATCTACAAAGTTAAGATACTTGGCGACGGTGGCGTGCATTGGTTTTCAGAATAGGTAGGCAGGAATTTAATTTCGTCGTATTAACTTGAACGAGTAAAGACCAATGACAATGTGCGAATAGTACGGGAGCTGAGTAGGCCGTCTGGCGACTGCCTACTGCCGCGCGTGTTTGTACGAAGATTTTGTTTTTTGTTAGGTATGATAATTTAGTGAGTTTCTTTATTGTGGGGCACACGCACTAAAATGTAATTGACAGGCTTATGGTGATTTTTCGAGGTAGGCACTGCTTATATGCCTTTATGCAATGCACGCCACTGCTTGCCGAGGTCAGTTCGTGGATGGGTGACCATCCATAACATACAGAGACCCTCCGTGCCACGTTAAGCAGTTGGTCCTGGCTGTCCTTCGTAGACCTTCGACAGTCGTTACAGGTAGTCAGAAGCCCGAAAGTCTGACAATCAGTTTAGCCAATGGATACTTATCATGTTACCCAGTAAATGGGTTTGGAGGTAAGATTGGCAGTCGCTCCATGTAAATTACATCAGGTTTATCCGGTAAGACTGTAAGCCGACCCCGACATAATTGGAAAAAGTGTAGGCCAATACTGAGTTTTACATCTCGACTTTTAAGTATGTGTCCCAAAACTATGACGCGAAAGCGACCATGTCCATCCAAGAATGTGCCATGCTCATTGTATCGATATCATCGATCGAGCCCAATTTAGTTGCACCTTAATGCCCATGTATGCTTAATCCAATGAGGAAGCAACCCATAGCAATATAAGTAACCATTTCGTGGAATAAATGGTGGTCTCTGAAAACCTAATTAATAGTGATTTTCAGTAGCTTTTCAACGACACAAGCATCGATTCGATAACATGCATAAGTTATCAGACTGCTTAGCTTAACTGTCAGCTTAATTATGTTATGCGCAGGTTTACTGAGGCAAATGTTTGAGTTCCAGATCGATGGTAGGGTCGTTTACTTTGTAGTGTTTGATAAATAGGATGCGACAGCGGATACAGGGTTCTATTTTTTTCTCTATCTTTTTTATCTTTTTAAGAGAGCTTCTTTGACTTTAGGAATCTTTTTTAATCCGAGGGAGATTTTCAATCCTCGTAACTTTAAGAACGTTCACAATCTGAGGGGCAATTCTCGTAATTTCAAGAACGTTCACAGTCTGATCTCAGTCTCAATCTGTCAAAAATACGTCTAATTTTCCTACAATTTTGACAAGTTTTTGACATTTGTTTGTCACTGAGATGAGATTGCGACGTTGAACGTTTTTAATTACGGGAAATGGCCTTCTAGTGTTTTTTTTTCTAAGGGTTCGAATTAGAAACTCCCAAACCCAGAAAGATCATCTGTAGGTATTTTTGAATATTAGGTGCAAGCAGAAATCCAAACTTCGACCTGCACAGAGGTCGCTCATTCACTAGTCCAGACTCCTCTGTAGCGTTTTAAAGTCATCACATTCCAGTGTAACCTAGCCTAACGAATTATGTTGCAATTAGATGCATTTCGATTGTGAAAGTTCATCGTGCCACGAATTTAAATAAAAATATCTAAGGCTATAGGTACCTTAGCAATCTAACAAGAATTCCAGCTACATTAATCTGTTGTGAAAGTGCAACAGTGACAAGGGGTCATTTAAGTGAAAACTACACCGGCGAAGACTTCGCGGTAGATAAAAATGTTAGTCTGGCCAACAATAGTGTGCGAGGTTGCCTGTGTCTAAACTTTCCTTACAATTTTTTAAGGTACATATATAAAGCTGCATTGTGTAGGCTTCCCGTAAAATAACAGGTCAGCTCATACTGTAAACTTAGCTTGACAAGTCGTTGTGCGTAATTCAGGTACACGTACGATATACTCGCATGGTATTACTTCGAATGTAGGTTTTGCTTTATGTGGTTTCAAGACTCATCATCCTATTTTTTACGAAAAAGAATCCTCATTCCCTTTGTCAGTGAGTCAGAGAGATGGCCTCTGTCGCAGCAGGCATTATAAGCTAATTATGAATGACCGCATTTCCTGTAGGATCCATTTTTTTTAATTCTAACTCTTTCCAACGTCCTATAATAAGCTAGTAATTACGCATTAAATGTGAACTACAACATTTCTTAGGGTCATAATTCCATTAGTGTAAAGTTTCTCAGCTATTTCGGTAAGATCGTTAGAACTACGTTTTCTTATTTAAATAACAATAAGTAATTAGATCCGTTGCTAGAAATAATTACCTAACTAGACACAAATTATCCCGAGTTTAATTAATGAAGCCAGGTCTACATGACTACTGCAACAAATTCACAGATTCCTCCAGGCGACCCATTAGCTAATTAATTCTAAGAAACTGGAATACGTAGTAGGATCCAAAACAAACAATAGTAGAAATAAAGAAACTTATGACAGTACAAAACACGAGTTCATAGGATACATAATATGTTTCGTTTATAATCGATTTACTAAAAAAAGAACGAATGCTAACATTTATTTAAGGCTGCACTCGCCTCGTAAACTAAATAAACTATAAAAAATAGAATAATAAAATAGATCGATAAAATAGTCTTGATTCTCTTGATCCCACCTAATTTGTGGTAATACACGGCTGTCGCAAAGTTTGGCACTTTTAACTTTGTAACATGAAGTCTCTTGCTCGAGTAATATTTTATGACGCTTTTAAACCGTGTGACACCCGAAATGTTGCCGACAAAGGGTTGCGCTGTCGCTTACCTTACCTTAAGCTGCATTTGATTACTTTAATCGCGATCCACGGGGTACATGTCTAGACTGCGTCTATTAATTTATATAAAAAAAATATCTCACTCGTGTCGAACTTCATTAACTTCAGCCTGTCTATCAATTTACATGAAAATGTTTAATACTCCACACCTGTAGCGTACGCGTTTACATGAGCATAATTCGCGTGAACAAAATTGTTGCTGTCTGTGCGGTACTGGCACGCGAACCTGCGGATATGGATTCCATACGCCACACTACTTGACGTGAACCGTCAATATTATGCAACTAACGTGCAGAGCTAGATTATGTAACGAAAATAAATCATTAACATACATTTTTGGAACTGCGTTTGCATACAGAGAAATATGTGTCATCGTGGTATTTTGCTTGATAATACTGTTGCGAAACCCGACAGAGTTCAACGATTTAACGTTTGAAGTAATTAAGTTATGCGTCGACAGCGATGTGGAGGATAATTTCGACGCAATATTTTAGTTTTTTAATAGTTTTAGTTAGTATAGGATATTACATTTTTATTTTAATAATTTGTAATTTATTTAGTATTACAAGATTGCAAATACACATGTTAATAAAATTGTTATGCGTTGTTTTTTTTATTATTAATGTTACGATTGATTATTGAGAAATTGATATCGAAATAGGTAGGTATCGGTTAAGACGAGCTTCAAGAACTTCAAGCCCAACTTACACAACCAACAAGCGCACGTCACGTTATCAGTATTTTTCAATAAAGTATGTAGTAAGTAGCATTGTTTGTGTAGTTTTGCGAAAAGAAGCACCTATTCGATAGTACTGCTGATTCATGAAATCAATGCAACGGTTACATTTTTGTAATAAACGCACATTGTTAATTTGATAAAATTTTAATTAATTAACGTTATAGTAGCTTTCAACGTTGATGAAATTAAAACCTTTATTAGATGCGCAGGGCAAAGAAAAGCTTAGTTACGTCGAGGTCTGCGTTTATTAACCCTTCACACGCGTTGTCAAGTGCGTTAAATCGCATAGTTCCGTAACAACATATTCCGCTGGTGAAAGTGACCAGTCTAGACTAACGGGTACTTGATGACGCCACATACCGTAACCTGTGCCTCCACTTACACTTTAGTGTCATTGCTACCTTCCGAAGTATATCCTCCTTTCGATATTGCGATAAATTCTATTTAAAAGAAAAAGAACTGGCAACATTTCCCAAGTCAGTTTTAATCGATGCATTCCTTTTTCAAATTGCCAATTATACCCAGTTTCTGTTACGCACCATTTTGTATTCCCCAAAGATTGTTCCGAGTTCAAGACACGATTTTATTCATAGAAATTGCTGTCGCCACAAAAATGGCTTAAATGCAATCGAACGCTTTAATTTCTGTAGAATCTGAGTGAAGTAACATTTTTTGTATAGATATTTTATTTGACATAAAGAAATGTAACGAAAAGTGATGCCAAATTACACATTGATATGTAATAGGTACCTAATGTAGTTTAGCAGAATGAATATTATCATCATCTAAAGCATAGATATTTATTTGAAATCCTATTTCACCTTACAGCAGCCATGCGTATATCGCCTCGTGCTAACCAAAGCTGACACGATGTCACCATGTCAATTAAATATGACCTGCGAATTCGTTAACATGTCTATTTTGGTTTCGAAGAGGAAAACCTGTTCCCTATATCTTTGGTTTCGAAGAGGAAAACCTGTTCCCTATATCTGGTTCACAATAAGCAATTGTAGGAGTTGTTTCTTATTCAATGCTTTTATTACAAACACTCAGGCAAGTTGACGGAATGTAACGAATCTCTAAATATATTGAGTAGGTCGAGGCATAAAAATACATATTAAAAAGCCTATACCACGTCCTACACGAGAGCATCCGAAACGCGGCTGGCGATGTTGAATTTTTCACACCCCCTCGCTACCCCAACGTGGCGTCACCCCGCACTTAATAAAATATTATCAGGGTAGACTTCGTCACATCTCAAAAATCCTAACTTAAACTTTACTCCTCGCTATCTAATTCTTTGTTAAGCCAATCTTTATTAAAGCTCAGTCATCAAATAGAAATCGACACTTAAATCTTTTTAACAAAAACTAATATGTTAAAACTGTTTCGCAAATAGTTACGTCGTTGTAATTTGGAATGAATCATGCATTTTGGCGGACATTAATCGTTATGCAGTTTTTTATGACAATAACGTGATTCTTGAATCGAAAGTTTTGCCGCACGGTTCATATGTAACTGCAGATCTTAGCATATAAACCAGTTTCGTACAAATACAGTGTTATTTATTAGAGTATTATTGTCTGACATTTTAATAAGAATTTTGGAATGAATGCCGATGAAGACTTTCGCTTTCAAAAAATGTTTCACAACTTTTTGAGTAATTTTTAGATATTTTATGAGTTGGCAATTCTAAAATGTGAAGTAGGTAGTTAGTAAATAGCTTATATTTAATATTTCTGCACGTTCTAGGAATAAAGAAACGTCATTTTCTGTCAGGAGATGTGGAGGAAAGTAACAGACTGTATGACTGTCATCACACTTTTTTGAGAAATAAATAAATTATTATTAATTACGGGTAAATTTTACCAATATTACCCAGTAACTGGGTTGTGGATGTCAGAGAGGCAGTCACTTCATGTAAAATACTGGTATTCAACTGCATCCGGCGAGACTGGAAGCCGACCCCAACTTAGTTGGGAAAAAGGCTAGGCAGATGATGAACTAAATTACGCTTGCATGTGTTTATCAGAAAAGGTTAAAATTAAGTTACAAAATTTCAAAATTAATAAGGATGGAACTAAAAATAAAAGGACATCTGCCAGGCTTGTACTTAGGCACAAGACAAATAATATCAGCGAGCGCGATACCGGCAGACGAGCGCGTTACTAAATTGATATTATCCGAAATTTCTTTTGTTTCCCGCCAGTTCTCTGGGGCTTTAATGAAAAAGTAGCGTGTTAAAAAAAGAGGTTTCCCCTTTGACTGAACTCTTTGATAGGTGAACCTGATGAAAACGTTCCAGTCTTCATTAAAATCAGTGCCTGTTTGCTTCCCTTTATTTATTATAGTAAAAACGGTAAAACGGTATATAGCGAAGATTTTATATTAAGGAAACTAAGTATTTCAGCGTTCGTGTCCACGTTGAAGTACTTAGTTAAAATGGTTTTCTGCCAACAAAATATTCCTAACGATTATGTTGATTCCAGTATATGACTGGCCATCATAGCTGGTCCGTTATCTATTGACCACTTCTATTGCCTCTGAATAGGAAATAGAAGTTAACCAAGTCTCTATATTTACGTTTTCCGATATCAGGTGCACCTGAACTTTTCTCTTCAAAACCGAGGTTAATACGAGTATGTCTACAGTATTCTACAGCGGACTGCCTGCCCCTTTGTGGCGCGGATCACTCGATTCGCACACAAAGTTAACTGCAGCCGATACTGGGACACGGATTTACCGTGATTATTCGCGTAAAACCTCTGTTTGTCGGGCTGCGAACCGAATATAATCGGGTTTGTATCTGACGACCTCGTAAAATGTTCTACAAAAAAACATTTTTTTTTTAAATTGATTTAGACACTAGAAAGAATTACATTGAGCTCATCATCATCTGCCTAACCTTTTCTCAACTATGTTGGGGTCGGCTTCCAGTCTAGGTAATAAGATATTCCTAGTAAGACCGGTTGTCAGACTTTCGGGCCTCTGACGACAACGACTGCCAAATATCCACGAATGTCAGCCGGGACCAATGGTTTTAAACTTGCTTTTCGGGGCACGGAGGGAATTAAATTGAGCTCTTAAACAATAATGTAAAACCTATCAAAGTATCAATATCTCTTGTTTCAGTTTCTGTATGTCAGGACAGACCACTTGTAGTAAACGCAATATCGTGTTTTATCTTCTTATATATAAAATTCTCGTGTCACAATGTTAGTCTGCATACTCCTCCGAAACGGCTTGACCGATTTTGATGAAATTTTTTGTGCATATTCAGTAAGTCTGAGAATCGGCTACTATCTATTTTTTTTTTTTTTTTTTCAAACCCTTAAGTGATAAGGGATGTCCACCCTAGGGTAGGAGTAGGGTAGGAGTAGGGTAGGAGTAGTGTAGGAGTAGGGTAGGAGTAGGGTAGGAGTAGGGTAGGAGTAGGGTAGGGCACCCCGCGAACGAAGTAGCGCCGGGCAGCTAGAAATAATTTATATATGGCAAAACAACGTTTGCCGGGTCAGCTAGTATTTCCATAAAATTGTGCAGTGCTGTAAGATTATTACTCGTATGCATAGCACGGAGCTCATAAATGTCAATCTATTTTATGCCCCTGATTTATGACGTTGGTATTTCACGAAAAAGAATTGTTTGTGGTCTTCAGAATTGATAATTTAACATTCATAACAATATATCTGACTATGATTAGATCATTTCAGACTTAACTTTGATGAATTAAACATAATTATATATAATTAGTACATTTAATATTCTGTATAATCAAAACTGCTGTGAAATGCAACAATTTCCATGAAGGTAATTTCAAATGTCAAGCGGGCGGAACCTCGCTGGAGGTAAAGTTTATTTATTATAACTTTCACTTGTTCATACAGACATACATATTATGTATGTCTGTATGTAAAAGTGATTGAGTAAATACGTGTCTATTCATGGGGTATCCCTCACATGCAAAGTTGGTAAACCATTTTATGCAGGTCTAAGAACTGGTCACATAGGCTAATATGTACTGGAACAGGAAGAGTATTTCAGGTTACCAATCCTACACTTAAAAATACTGTAGGTTGACGACCGGTTGTTTTTTTCGGAAGCACAATCAGTAAATTAAACAGTTGATCAAAAGTGATAAAAAATTAAACAGTTGATCAAAAGTGATAAAAAAATGATTTAGTTTTTTTTTGACGTTCACACAAAATGACGCATTCATTATATTTGCGGGAGCGGTATGAAATAGCGAAAAAAGGGAATTATTAAAGGTTCGTTTGAATACATGCCATTCAATAAATAAGTATACATAGTACAAACCCACCCAGCTACTCGTACTAGGTGGTATCACTTCCCATGGGACCGTTAATCGTGAACATTGCACAGACTCCATAGGAGGACATTGTTACGCACTGGATATTAATGGGCTGATATAACGAGAAATTTGATTTAGTTATATTAAACTGATAACCAACAATATGTAGGCACTAGATACTTGAGTGGCTCTGATATGTTTTTGTGAATCATCATTCTTTCAAAGCGGATGAAAGTGAGGTTCAGAACAGAAAACGTGGAAATAAGGACATGTTTTTCTAGTAGATCTGAGAGGCAAGTCTCGTATTTTTAAGAACTTTCGCATTCTGCCAAATTACAATTAATTTATCTACATTTTTGACCAGTTTTTTTCACATTGATCGTCGCTGAGATAAGATTGCAACTTGAATTTGAATGTTTTTTAAGTACGAGAATATTGGTCTTCTGAAGAGACAACCAACAGACAATCTAAGTACACCTGTAAATTAAACAAATATCTTCAGACTCTTCTTTAAACAATGTAGGTATAACAATAACTTAATTGAAACACAAGAACGATCTGAGGATCTGACAACGAAAGTGTTTGTCTTCAATAGCTACACGTACAACCGTTTAATTCGCACAGAACTAGGCCACTGAGTATCCAATATGAATAATCTGGGTTGGTAGAAAGTTTACGACTAAACACGAATAGTATCGAAAGTCGTCCGTGACACTGCCCGGTATATTAATATAACGCCAAGTGCTCCAAACTTGCTGTGGCCAACGGTACTCGAGTATTTTGTTCTAACTTCACTATACACATAAGTAGATACTGCTCCGATTGACCGTTTGAATATTAGATATATATAGTTTGAAGCAGTAAACTTTGCGATGAAGGTAGATAAACATTTTCGAATATGATCGAAGTGCTGAATTCTATAGAGTCCAACACCCTAATTGCGTAACACACTTTCAATAGAATAGAATAGAAAACTTTTATTTCAGACAGGAGTCCATAGGGTTAGTAACAATTTTACTTAACTTCTAGTAAAAAAAGAAAGAAAGAAAGAAAATACGTTTATTTGCGGTAAACATGACGCACAAAAGAACATAAGAACAATTACAGAAAATAAAACAATAAGAAATGGTTGACATATTGTGTCACATCCACGCAAAACGGCTATCGCTCAGCATTATGCTGCGACCCTATGCAAGACAAAGCCCCAGCGCTGGCAGGCGGCTAGTGGCGGTGGTGGTGGCTGGCTAGTGTTAGTAGGTTACAGACACAATAACAATCTGAATGATTGCTACTCTTAGTGTGTTACGCAATTACCCCGCTGTTTCCAATAAAGAGAGGTTTTATAAATGTAATGAATAATCCGTTGACAAATATTACAACATCAAGCTGTACATGCTTATGTTATCAAAAAGATTAAGCTAAGCCGAATGAGACTACACATCATTATCGGTGCAACAATGTAACTTAGCGTAACCCGTTAATTTCCTATCACCAGCGACCAGCCAGATAATACGGACGCTGAAATTTTCACATTGTTATAACAAACACGATGAACCTTGTACTATTAAATTACCCTCACAATAATGATATAACGGACAACAATAGAGTTAATGTAAAGGCGATAATATGACCACCATTATTAGTGTACATTATGTGTCTATGTCATTATGTACCTACGGAGGCACAATTACACTGGTTTTCACGTTAAATCTAGATCATACGTCGCTATTAAATAATTTTCGTTTAAATAACTCCGTATTCATATGTTAATGAAACTCGGAACGCTTTGCAAGAATATTTTACAAAATTCTGTTGACTAAAATTCCATTTTAACTTGCATCTAGTATTTAGCCATACAACAAGTTTATAACGGACTGGAATGCAATAAGTAGCACACAAGGAGTTTAAGCTGACTGAATGCATTTCACACGTTCTAGATTTGAGTACCACAAAGAGAATTGGACTATCGTTTCACGATAAATTGGTGCTACATGAAACGAGCTCATTTGTTTAGACCATTGGTTCTTAAACTTATTTTGCCCGCCGCCCACTTTGAAAATATTTATTTCTAGAGCCCCCAATTTTTTTTAAGATGCCATCTGTTTCGGATCTGAAATAGCTATTGCCACGATTATATTTTAAAGTGTTATAATAGTTTATAGTCCTAAGATTGGATATATAATTTTCTCTGAATGTTTTACTGCCCCCCTGAAAGTCTCAAACGTCCACGAGGGGGCGTTATCGCTCACGTTGAGAACCTATGGTTTAAATAGTCAGAATGTTGAGACATTCTTTACTGTTATCCCGAACAAGAAAGCACGAATATTAGAATGATCCAGAACATGCACCGATCGGTTTGAAGACAAAGCCTGAGACGACGATAACGTCGCGCTGAATTTTTAAAAGCACGGTTAGTGAACCAGATGTGGTATCCGACAAACTCGCAGAATACGGAAAATTTAATATTTATAGTCGGCAACACACCTTGTTTTTGCCACGTTATGAGACATTGCGACATTGGGCAACAATTTTCCCGGCGACGTCTCCGTTTGACAGCTACGCCGACCGCTACGCCACTTGTAATTGAATTCTTTAACATATGGAGCTATTCACCGCTCGGTGCGTCTCAAACTATATGTTATCCGCCAACGGGTTTCCGTGTTCATTTCGTTGTTTTACGTTTCACACGGTTTTGACTTTTGACCTTCTTCCATATAATTAAAACTGCCTTTATTGGTGGGGTAGGTACCTATTATCACTGTGAAAACTCGTACTGAAGAGCTGATGCTAAAGTTAACGCAGGAACTGAATCATCACGCCAGAATGTGTGCAATATTTCGAAGAGACAGCAAATAGCCGTGAAATGAACACATCGTTGGAAAATTGAAGTCAGTTCCCGATAGCAATTTGAGGCACAATGAGGAAGTGCTAGACTGCCGGCGTCTGGCTTGCCACGTTATCGTCTTATATTTATGGTAATTTAGAAGAATAGCTTGTTTCACGAAGACTTTGGAGCATACATACATACCTATGATACATTTAAATTGGCACTAATGTGACGTTGCCAAATTAATCTTTGAATAATTGTAAGCATCTTTCCTTAGCGGCTTCGCAAATATAATTATACTATCCGACCTATACCTACTTTAATTTCTACAACTTCTTGTAAGTTACAATCTAAAATAAAAATTAACGTGGCATAATCCGCAAATGCCACAATACAACGTACGGTAAAACGAAACGGATTAAAAATTAAAGAACAAAACGGGTCCCACACATTTTAAGTGTCGCTAGAATTCATAGTGGTACAAAATATTTTCCGAGGCGAATGGCTGGTCCGTAAGAGCTAATGAATGCACACGACGCGACGCCACCAAGTTCCGCGAGAGCTCGTAACTTGAAACAATGTGGCGCGGTGTAGCCAGCGCGGCCGAGTTTCCCGGGGATATCTCATCGTCTGTGTATGTCCGCCTTTAGCCACTAACAGCATTACGGCGACGTCAAAAGACTTCATAAGACAGTCAATAGACGGTCTGTCGGCCCCGCAGAAATAAAACAAGTTCCAGTTTACTCTTATAAAATATTTTATGACAACGGCATAATATGTGCATGATATTAATATTTTATGGAAATTCGTAACTCGTCCACATTTTGATGAAGTTTATTAACATTGAGGAGAACCTAATAAAGGCTTCTCTTTGCTTTTACATGAATTTGTTATAATAATAATAATAATAATAAATATGTTTATTTCTCACCACAATATTATACAGTACATCGTTTAAAATGTTATTATAATAACTTCAACATTGTGGGAGACTGGTGCCTGAGCTAAGCTGCAAGCCTGTGTTTCAGGACACCAGGACTCCGCCTTTACATAGAAATCATATCAATCACGTAAATAACATTTGGGTATTGTACAAAGTCGGTGAGCGAACATAATTGTTTAAAAATTAAGTTAGTATGATTGTGTTTATGTATGTATGTGGGCATATAAGTGGGTGTGCGTTGTGTATGAGAGTGTGATTATGTGTGCGTGTGTATGTATGTGTGTGTATGTGTGGGGGTGTGTCAGTGAGTGTGTGCTCGTGTATGTTTATTACATTTATATTATTACACTACGGTTGCAAGTAGTTCTTCGGTGTTGTCGTAATTTATTTCTTGTAAGAAGGAAGTTATTTTTATTTTACACATGGTCTTATTAAGATTGACTATCGGTAGCATCGCATTAATTTTATTATAAAGAAACCCACCCAGATGGCAGAAGAAACGCTTGGAAAATTGGGTTGAAATGCGAATGTCAGGGCGATCTACGGGGCTATATCGTCTCTTACCTTGTGAGGCAGAAGGGTGGTATGTTAGCAGTGAGTGTTGTTTAAGTATTACGCTTTTAATGAAAAGTTGGCGTACTGTCAGAACCTTCGCTTCTTTATATAGGAGCTCAGTGGAGTAACGGTAAGGTAAAAACAAGGACACCTTCAAAATGGCCCTTTGCGCTCTCTCCAAGACAAGGAGTGTAGACTTCGGAGCTCCACCCCACACATTGATACAGTAGGTTAACAAAGACTGAGCGAGAGCAAAGTATACTGATCTTTTTAACTTCGCATCTGCCACTTTCCTCAGAGTTTTAAAGATGTATATAAGCTTGCGTAACCTAGTGTTAAGTGCATCAATGTGTTCCCGAAATCTAAGGGTGTTATCTATTAATATACCCAGGTATTTAACAACATGGGTGCTACTTAGACATGGACAGTTACATATATTTTTTTCATGTGGTGATGGACAAGTGTGTGCTGCGATTGCATAAGGTGTTACTGATGTGGGAGTGTTATAATTAGATTTTAGTGTGAATGGTATGTAATTAGTTTTGTCAGCATTTAGTGTTAATTTGTTTTTTCGTAACCACTCTGTTACAGTATTGAATCCCAACTGAGCGTTTGAAAAGACCTCACCCCAAGTGTCGGCATTGAAGAGTAGGGCGGTATCGTCAGCAAATGTTATAATCCTCCCTCTGGGAAGTGTAAGCATACCCAGGTCGTTGATATAAATGAGGAAGAGGGTTGGGCCAAGCACACTGCCCTGGGGCACGCCGTAAGAAACTGTTCGTTCCTCGCTAATGTACTCATTTATCTTAACGCACTGAGTACGCTCACTCAAGTAGTCTGCAAAGAGCTCTAGTTGGGCCCCTCTGATTCCCATGTTCTCCATTTTTCGGATAAGGATGGGCACAGAAACCGTGTCAAATGCTTTAGCAAGGTCCAGAAATATCCCTAGTACCTTTTTCCTACTGTCTAAATTAGTGACGATATAGTCGGTAAGATCATGTACTGCATCAGACGTGGACTTGCCAGATCTAAAGCCATATTGTGTAGGAGAAAGCAGATTTTGCTTTTCAAGGTAGTCCTTTAGTCTGTTATTCATGAGCCGCTCGAGTACCTTAGACATAGCTGGCAGTACTGCAATAGGCCTATAATTGTTGACACGGCTTCTGTCCCCATTCTTAAAGATCGGGTGTACGATGGATCTTTTAAAAACTTTGGGGAATCTGCCTGTTGAAAGAGCTAGGTTACAAATGTAAGTCAGAGGTGGTACGATTAATGCTTTATGCTTTTTAAGCAGGCCACTGGAAATTTTATCCCACCCCACCGCACAGTCATTACGAAGAGACATCAATAGTCTTTCAACTTCATCTTCATCTGTTGGTAATAGAACCATTGAATGCGAGTTATTATTTACAAGTAAAATGGAGGAATCTGTAGGGCCCGTAACTTTTTCCGCAAGTTTTTTACCAATCTCAGCAAAGAAACTATTAACAGCGGTTACCGATAGTTCAGGAGTCGATGACAACCTTAACAAATCAGACGATGTCTCTCTCTTGATGGTTCTGTGTGTTATGCTATTTATAGCTGACCAAAGTAGCTTAGAATTAGTTCCTGCCTTAGCTATTTCATTTTTTTCATATTCAGTTTTAATTTTCCTTAGCAATTTGTTACAGAAGTTTCTGTATCTGTGGAAGGTAATTTTAAGGTCATGATTTTCTGGTCCCTTTTTTAGTTTTTTGTGCAGATTGTCTCTGTGTCGGACACAACGAAGAAGGCCTGGCGTTATCCATGCCTTCAGAATCTTTTTGCGATTAGGGACTTTGACAGTCTGTGAGTTAACGTCTACAATATTCTTAATTTGATTTACCAAAGTCTCAGCTGCAACATTTGGATCTCGTGTGCAATAAACTTCGCTGAAGTTGAGTTGCTTAATGTCAATATCTAACTGCTCATGATTGATTCGGATCATTGATTTTTTAACAACAGTTTTAAAGGTTTTATTTGCAAGGAACAATATTACCGTTTCATGATCTGTTAGTGCCGAGTGCGCTACAAGTGTTGAAGCAGGCCGCTGTGTTTTTAAGGCGATATGGTCAAGACAGGCGTGCAGACGTGTAGGCAATGTGTGTGCCGGCAGTAGTCCGTGTGAGGCTAGTAGATTTAAATATGTATGTTTGTTTAAATCTTGGCTTTGATCGTGGATATTAATGTTGATATCACCGCTAATGATTATATTTTTGTAGCGTGCTATATTTGTTAACGTAAGGTTTAATGAGTTTATGAAATTAGTAATGTCTTTGTAGCCTGGCGGTCGGTATATTGCTAGTAGTATAGTGTTATGATCAATTGATATTTGTAAACAGTTTGCATTTAGGAATGATGGCTCGTCAACGGTAACCTTAAGTTCTTTTCTTACATATACAGTAACACCTTCATTTTGGGTGAGATTGTTAGCAGTACTAAAGCAATCGTAACCATCTATGTTAGGCAAGTTATGTGTATTAGGAAGCCAGCATTCGGTTAATATCATTACATCCCAATCTACTTTAGTTCTAGCTAATAATATATGGAAGCCTGCAATATTTTTGTTTATACTACGGATATTCTGAGTAATAATTTTTAGTGATAGGTTTAGCTTAATATTAGGCGGGACACAACTATCAAGATCACAGACCGATGAGTCCGACACAGATACCGAATCTATATTTTGTATATTATCTGTTAGGTTATCGAATTTTGTATTTTTAAGTTTATTTTGCACATTTTATCAGATCTAAGGCTTTCTAAAGTGTATATATTTGTGACAATCGTTGGTGGTACTTGTAGTATAAGATAAAGTGCAAGAGTAACCCAAATATAAGTAACTAGTAACGTATGTGTGTTTGGTGTAAGTAGCAGGTTTTGTTTTGAGTAGTAGTAGTGAAAGATAATGTGTAATATTATTATAAGATTAGTGATAGTTGTATGTAGGAATGTAAAATAACTGTGTTTAAGTTGGACATAAATCTGTATGTGTTTGTGTAAAAGTAGGTTAGTAATAATATTTAACATAATTATAGCATATCTCAACAGGTAGAAAGAATGGATTATGAACGAATCAGTTAGAAGTAGAATAAAAAATACCAGTCATTCCCCTTTGCGCAATTTGGCCAGATCTTCTTCGGATTTAATTAATTGACTGGGCATACCTTCTCTTTCCCGTATGTATACTTTGCCGTTTGAAGTCCAACATTGCCCGTAATCACTGCTTTTTATGAACTCCCTGGCAAGATAATACAGGCGTTTTGCTGCAGAAGTGAGCGCTTCGGATACATATATTGGTTTTTTCGGGTCCGAGGGTTGCAAAAGGGTGGTGTTCAGACGATTTTCTGGGTTAAGTTTATTGTAATTTTTAGTAGCCCGCATGAATTTATCTTTTCTAGCAGGGGATGAAAATTCTACAATGACAGTGCCAACTGTCTCACTTTTGCTTCTTAGACGGTAGATGTTTTTTATTTCTGGTAGTGAAACAGGCTGATTGGTAATACAACCGATTTTCTGCACCAGCTCTGTAAGTGTTTCGCGGGTCTCAGATTTTGCAGTTGGGATATTTCTCAATTCGATTGTTGCTTCTTTTAAGTTTCTTTCCAAATAGTCTATTTTAAGCTCAAGCATTTTTACCATCTTTTGGCTATTCCTGCTCTCCGCCCGTAAATGATCGATCTCTCGAATCGCCTCATCGTATTTATCCGATAAGAATTGCACTGAAGTTCGGATACCCTCATTTTGGATCTGAATATCTTTATTTTGGCTGCTAATTATGCTGTTCTGAGTCCTTATCTCTTCAAGAGCTGAGTGTAGCGAGTCAGTTTTTGTGTTTTGTTGTGATTGCTGTGATTTAATTTCGGAAAACATGGACCTCATCTCAAGCATCATTGCTTCGATACGTTGTAACTCGGCATCATCACCCCGTTTTCTTTTTCTCTGTGTAATATGTTCGTTTGTTTCCATATCTATACAAGTTGCTAAGTTCGGTTCTGATTCAGAGTTATGCAAAGGCGAAGCGGAGGTTGTTGGAGGTGAACGCAACATTTTCTTTATATTGACGATATATTAATTCGTTTAATGATATTAGTTACGTTCCAGCCAGCAAGACAAAAGTAAATGTAAGTAAATAACTGTCTGTTTTGTTTACTATATTAATGAGACACTTAACTCACTCGTTTGGATATCGTGTAACTTGTTTTGCTGCGCTTGAGTCGTTGACCTTGGCGCGTCGGTCGCTGAGTTTTTGTCACGATGATTCACGCACCACACAGTATTAGTTAAAGTTTTTAGCACATCTTATATTTAAAACTGTGATTATTTAGCGGTCACTTTATGAAAACACAAACGGATTCGATTACTGGATAGTCCGTGCACTAGGCTTCACAACGATATAACTTTAATGCCAACTGTATAATTATATTATTGACAAGGATTTTTTAAGTACGAGCTCACAAGGTTAATGTGTTCACGCGCTTTAGCGAGCGGGCGGAGTGAGTTATAAAAAGATAGCTTCTATCCCACTATGACCACTACACGCCCTAGATTCGAGATTGGTTTATCTGCCGCTAGATTCAAAGGCAGCAGCAGGTTGCAGTTCCCGGCAAGTTGAAGCAATATTATATTTTGTTGGGATACCTCACCAGCAATAATAACAAAGAAAGAGTTACACCCTCGTATGTCCCGGGAGAAAAATGGAGAAATAACATAGCTGAAGCTGTAAACATGACAGAAGGTGCAAAAGTAAATGATGTCATGTTACTGGCTCATGTCACTGGCTGCAAATAATAACTTTGAATTCGTATAATTTACTTTTTCAAATTCAGTTGAGAAGAATGACTTTCGTCAACTTCAACTTTGACTTGTCTCGCTACACAAATAAAAATAAAAGACATATTACACCCGTGAGTTTCTCTACAAATTTTATTAGCAAATACATTTCGCGAACTGGCATAAGTATCCGGAGATGCGAGGTATTATGCAAAGGACATCCGGGACAGTAGCAGCCGGTGCACTGTTCCAATAGATGCATTTGCACAACAACTAGAAAATATCTCCGTTGATATTATAAAAGTTGCCGAACAATATAGTATTGAGAATTCCAAAATTGTTATATTGAACACAGTGAAGTCGTTATAAGTTTGTGAGTTGGGGCCATCTCTTTCAGCGGGAGAGTTTTACTCAGTGGGATCGTATGTTTGGCTTGACACTTATTAGGTAAGGTCAGTCATTGTCAGAAAACGAGTGAATAGTTTCCGCTTGCACTGCATATTTATACATGATTCAACTTTAACATTGGCGTTGAAGAGAGTATCATGAAATGTCTAGACCTTAGCGGACGGTGTGGCTATCTCCAGTGCGACATCAACACGTACGACCGGGCTATAACTTGAGGGGCGATGCATCTTCCTCCGGTGTTAATATATCATTTCGTCGTAACTAAGTAAGACAGACAAATTGCTCACTACTTTATTTAATATTTATTAGACAGAAGGGTGCCCGATCAATCAACCGAAGAACTGAGAGGCGCAAACTTGTCTAGATACTTTCTAGTTTTCAAATATTAATTTTTTAAAGTTCCTTAAGTGGTCTGCGTTCGTGAAATATAAATGAGACCTTCATGGATCGGATGCTGAATGTATTTAAACTATTAGTAGTAAAAATAGGAGCAATAGACAACACCGTCGCGGCGTTACAAAATGGTGCTTATTATTCGGATAAGATTGAAAGTTTTCTAAGATTTTTAAGAAAACATTTCCAGGAAAAGGTTTTTTAGATTTTGGAGGTTGCATAATATTATGACGATGTGATGATAGCTTAAGTCCTACGAAGACGGATGAGTATTATTAATAATATGGTTTTGTTTAAGTAGGTATTGTCTTAAAAAAGTATTACAGTACAGGTACAAATATTATGTGGGCTTCAATTTTTATTTTGGTCATGTTTACTTCAGTCTCACCCAACATTAAAGGCGAATGTAAGCAAATAATTTGTAGTCTACAAGTGTCGGGGCGTGTATTGGCTTGGCTGAGCTTGGTTTTACGCAACGATACCTACCGCCCTGTCGTTAGACTATTAACTAGGCTAAAAATTTAAACTCCTACATTGTCGGTTTTGTCACGAAATAGCTACGGAGCTACAGCATAACTCATGTTTGTTTCGAATGTGTTTAATGCATCAATTTCTAATAACATATTGATGTTATTAGTTTATAATTGTACACACTGTGTAGACAGAAATTCGATTATTATCGATGACAATGACTGTTTTAAATTCAACTTCATGAATGAATGAGACACAACGCATGACAGCCGCGGCGCTGGCACTCCGTATACTAAACATTGGTACAAACAAACATGGTAATAAAACCAGGTAACGGATGACAAATCGGTTCTCATTACAGAAACAGCTTCTGTCTCTACGCTAACGCCATGCATCTTTCTTGAAGCCTAACGTATAACAGAGAACATTCCTTTTCTTAAAAAAATATGCACAACAAAAACAGTGTGCAAAATAACCGTTCATCTTAAACATTTGTCAAGAGAGGCTTATGTTAACTTAGTAGGGCTAAGAAACGCGTAACGTTGAAAAAATGTCGACCCTTACGTGTACGTTGAGATATTTACCTGTTTAAGAATATGCATACTTTTTATTGCGCCTCGAGAAACATGAGACGTTTATATTTGTTCAAGTGGGAAATCCACCGAGCGTCAACCCTTCCAGCGATCGGGAATCTCTGAGTGCCTTTAACACTACTGTAGTATTGTGTTGGAGGGTCGGACAGTGATAAACTTCATGCTGGCTCCGATTGTTGTTTTCTTTTAATTAGGCAATCCAGTGGATTGATCTATCTTATAAGATTCGAAGCACAGACAAAGGCATGCGTGGCTTGACTTTAAATTATGGTGGTGTTGCGTTAGTATTTCGTAATTTTGACGTAGTAATTGGCAAGGAGACCCTAATTATTGCTTTTACATTTATGTTCACTCCTGTTAAAAAGTCTGGTATCGTCTGCTCGTCCGCGGTTGTGTTTGCGGTGCAAGGAACTCCGTGCGGCGTACCGCGACGTTCGCCGAGCCCGCACCGGCGGCGGAGTGGAAAAGTGTTCTTAATTATTTACGCAGCCACCGCACTTAGTAATCGCGCCGCAACTCACCAAACCGGATAACGTCGCAAGCCAGCAGTAAACGACGCCTCTTCAAAGATACCTTTGCATTTTCACTTTTAACCTAACTTTTATTTTTACAGACCGTTATATTTTTAAATCAAGGTACACAGGGAACCGGGTGCCAATAGGACCCGAAATTCTGTAGCCAATCGTCCGCAATAAAACAGGCGAAGATCGCAGCCTCAAACAACGTTCGTGTATTATTCAGCGAGGGAGGAGGCGGCCACATGTGTCCACTGACAATCCACCGACCGCGGAACTATGTTTTTCGCTTTTGCATTAGTGTAGCGATATGTAAAACAGCATGTTTATTTCTTTATAAAATACCCGGGTATACGGACATTGAGCTGCGATATTACCCGAGTATCTCGCAGATTTAGGTAAGTGCGATCTTGGAAGCGAACATAGGTGAGTAATGTGGAGCACGTAGAACATCCTGCATTTAAGATATCGAAGTGTAAAATATTACGCCTCACGCATTCAGAAAGAAGCCTTTGGGTCTATAGATATGCAGATTTTATATTTACAGCTCCAGTGGGACGAGTATTAAGTATATCGTAAAATATCAAGAAGCAACTGTTTAAGTTAGTTCGATTCCTTAGCAATTGTGACTATATCTAAAACTTAATTATCTCATTATATGCGTTATCCTTCTTCTACTTCAGCTTACTGTCCCTAAGGATGCAACAGCAAACTTTTTTGAAGTGTCCATAACCATAGCTAACGAATTCATTATTAACCGAACACAACTAGGCGGTCATAATTAATGCGGAGCCAAGGTTAGCGAAGGAAAGTTGACATTTAGTACCCAGGTTCTTGTCACAGTGTCGATAGTGTGTCGTTAAATGCCATTTGAATGTGGACCCAACTCCGGTAGGTTGCGAATACTGGCAAAGCTGGAAAACAACGTAAGTAGGTGAAATATGAAAGAGGTCGGTAAGTTTTAATTCGGTCGATTCAACTTCTTGGATGGCACGTGTTAATAATTCAGGGAGTGGTGGGAGAGACCGCATCTTTACTAGTACGCCAGGAGGTTACGGTTCTCCCAGATGTAGGAGCACTGGAAAGGGTTACGTCATCTCACACATTCCGGAGTATTTACTTTGACGATAATTTGACAATACTGTGCAAGTGCGAATCACTGGTAATCGTAATAGCTTTGTTTTAGATACTTTAACTAGGCTAACAGAAAATATATATTTTATAATAGCATCAGTACCTTTTGTAGCACCGGCTCATAGTGTTATCTCAAACACACCTAGCTACAGCATTCGCGAGGTAGTTTTATTCGATTTCTATCGAATACGTAAAGCTACGACGCGCTAAGTTCATACCTAATCGATGTGCTCACCGTGAAATGAATACTTTATTGTGTTATAAAACATGACGTCAAAAGGGCTAATTTTAGAAGTTGGAAGTACCTAATGCGCTTTTAATGGGTGCATATTGCTTACAAACAGCGTCGCTGAGTAATTGGAAGTTCTAGAAACATGGATCGATACATATTGGCTCAAAGGGACGTGTTGGCATGAATAGGAGGCTTAGCTTTTGAACTCCAAAAGACATTACCGAGTCCGAAGTCAAAACACGTTAGCCTGTCTCTTCTAGTTTGATGTGGTAGTGGTGCGGTCGCCGACTGTATACGGCACGGTTTACGACTGTTGCTCGCAACTTCTGCACTACAGAGTACGGCACCGGATCGCACCGGATCGCACGTGAACACACGTCGATTACCTGACGCGTTTTCTGTTCACTCGGTAAACAGGGACCGTTTTACCTTGTGTATCCACTTGCGGAGCTAAATTTAGATGTAGTGGCTCCTGCACCTAGGACGCTAGGATGGGCCATTTGGTACGCTCGTTGGGTTCTCGATGAGCAGATAGACGCTGAACAGAGAATCGATAACTCCAGTCTTAACAGACAGTGGATTTTTTAAAACACTGCCAGTGTGCCACAGATTCAACTGCTTTTAATTGTTGGGACGAATGGTACAATTTTAGTGGTTCCATTTATGGGACGGTTCAATGAAATAAGTGACATACAATTAACGTCAGCAATATTTCCATGCTTGCCTCACTTCCTATCCATAGTTATAAAAGCCCAGGCTCCTCTTTCTACAATACTGTTATTTTAAACAAAATGCCTTTATGGAACAATTTTTTGTAGGTATGCAATAAGTAAACAGCGCTGCATTCTTGAACTATGTCGCTCAGAGCTGAAGTCGCCGTGTGATGTTATCAATGAAATTCTGAACTAAGTGTTAGCGTGAAATATGCGATTTATAGCGAATATACCAAATCTAGATTTTCCTTTGTGACGGATACAGTATCTCCCTTGTGTAACTTGACGCTCAACATTTACTTTGAATGTAAGTCATTTCGACAGTTTTTTCCAAGTTTTCTAGTTTCACAGTGCATTTTTTATTCGTTACAGAATTTAGTATTACAATCTTATCCCAACTCCGGTCAGAACAGACCTAGACGAAGTTACAACATAACTTTCCTGTTTCCTGAGCGCGTTACTCCTCGCTACTCGGGTTGGTGTACAGCGTCTTTATTTCGGGCCGTTACTTCGGACGCGGCTATGTACAGCAATAAACAAGTTTCGATTCGAAACCGCGATGGATAGCTTGTATGTTTTTTTTCAATATTAAATATTAAAGGGCGGCAAACCTCGCCCGAGCTATAAAGTTTGGCCCCTATGTATCACCTGGGCCTTCGCATCTACCCGCAACCGACAATCTTATTTTATTGGCTAGTGTTGGGTTCAAGGAGTCAATAATATATCGATACGAAGTCATCCAAATTGGAAATACACATTAATCGCATCGCCGTTAGTCGCATTGTTGGCAATGCGCTAAATTTTTTTTTTTGTAATGAGGCAACTAGTTTCAATCGGTAAGCGGTATGGTTCGTATACTGTATAGGTAATAATTAGCTGATAACAGTGAGGAATAAAATGGCCACTTGGCGCGATGCAAAGCATTTTATTAAAATGAAACACTTCATGAATATGGAAATGAAATCAGGAAAAAAATTAAGAATCAGCGTGGAAGCAAACAATGTAGTAACATCCCTAGCGCGGCGAACAGGCAATACATTTCGGCGCCCATTTCCTACATACTTGAATGTGTGCAATTCGCAGAAAGACTCGTATCTACGCGGGCAAACGTTACGTAGTTGCACAGCCTACACCTTCGTAGATTCGCTTCATATCCGCGAACAACCAACGTAAATCGGGCCAATCTGTTGTGCTTCATACATCCGGGAGCCCAGTCCGGGGGACTCAATCATATCTGACCTGACAAGACAATAGGCATTTCAAATAACAACTCATTGAAAGAGTTCAACAATTGAGTCTTGGTTATGAATGAGTATATCAAAAGTAATGTAAAAAAAAGCAAAAATATACTTGTATCAGATGAACTGAACTGGATCAATCTTCTATAAAAACGAGCTTAGTATTTAGTATTGAGAACTTAACTTTGCTTGGCACAAAAGCTTCAAGCAAGAGTAACTATATTTTTTTTCATCAAATGTTTTGTAAAACCGCTTTAAATCAAGTGAATTTATAAGTAATAGGAGATGGATGTAATTTATAAGTGTCAAGTGCCAGTGAACCTCGGCAAACAAAACTAACTACTATTTTGATTTCAATAACATTATCTGTATGCAAGCTTAATTTCTCTGCACTTAGTGACAAGTTCTAACGGAATAGAGAAACCCGCTTGGCAGAGTACGCTAGGTCTTGGAAAAATAATTAACGCTAGCGGAATATTCTGAAGTCTGTTAATAAACACGTACCTGGGCTTAACGTGCCCTCGGCCCGCCGGCACCAACCAGACGCCATCTAACAAAAAGCATACATCTGAATTTTTATTTTACATCAAAACGCACAGCCATTCAAATCGCCATAGCAGCCTTTCGCACAGGCAGCGTTCGTGTATGCTTTTTGGTAGAATGGCACGGAATTAATTAAAATAAAAAGAATTGAGTACAAACTACGGTGCATTCGGCGTTTAATGCGTATGCATATTTAATAAAAAAAAAAAATCGCAATGCTTAAAAATAAAACAAAACCAACGTCATAAACCAAAAATAAAATTGCTCAATATAAGTCTATTTTGAATGTATACTTACTGTCGAAACTTCTTGACTTCGATGAATACGTCACTAACTAGGTGCGTGAAACCTTTGCGATTACAATTTACAATGCCTTACAAGTTTTACAACAAGTTTCCATATTTTCAGCGAACGAAGCTAATTTTATATATAGCTCAGAATATCCGGCGGATATCTCCTACGTTTTCCTTTGCAAATATATACTCGTATTAAATAGAAAAAGTTCGCAGTTAGTTAATTACGCAGCCTCGTCTAATTAAAACTCATTATTCTACTCCCTTTTGATATTGAACTTGTGTTGCTAAATTACTCTATTACCTACTCAATTAATCTTAATTCAGCATCTTTATTTATTCAAGACCAATAGTTTATCAGCAGTCAACCTCCATGTTATCAGTAAAAATAAGTACCTATACGAAAAAAATCCTTATCACTTCTTGGCGAATTTATCGAATTAACGTGTTGTGATTGAGATAAATAGATAATAATTTATTGTTAAACTCGATGTTTCTGTCGATATTTTTATTGTTTTGTCCTCTACCTCAATGGGGAACATTAGTTGTTTAATTTCCCCAGTAAGTATTGATAAGGCACCTTAGTTATTTTATTATCATTAAAAAGATAACTCAATAGGTGCCCATGCTTACATGGATTATTTATAGTTTCATAGATAATAATGCTTCCGATCTCCTTCCAAATCGATTATGTGTGATTAAAAATAGCCTGTCGTTCTGAGACACGTCAGAGACCCAAACTTGAATAACAACGACTACGCCGGCAACCGATAAACATACGTATTGTAACTAAATACTTATCAACTCTTATCTCGCGTGTTTGGATTCGTTTCGAACACCGATATATTCCTAAGCTGTCGAAGAGCGATACCAATATCTTACTAAATGCCTTTACATTTTCATAAAGATGATTGAAAAACCCGAAATCTAACAAGTAAAAGTTTGATTTAAATAACGATTCTTCACAAATATCTATTACGTTTTTTTTCAACACCAATGAACGCTGCAGCCACGCAGTAATTAAACGTTTCGAATGTAAGTAAAAGTATGTTAATGTGCTCAAAGCCTTATAAGCTCGCCAAAGGATCGGACATTCCGTTTTAGGAACCCACCCACGCCTAACTATTTTTGTCAGAATTTATGTCAAACGCGATAAACTCTCACACGCCTTTGTTGGGACTCACTCAATTGTGCAATTGGAGCATACGTGGACACTGTCAGATCTTGCGGATCACCTTTAACACGTTATCGAAGTGTCGTCAGTCAAAAAGTCGTGAATATTTAGAAAAATGTTATTGCTACACCCATTCGTATAAAGCCACGTAAGCGTTCTCATTCTCACCGAGCCAATTCGCGATAAGAGTGCATTATCGTCATCGTAACAAAAGTTAATATAAACAAAAATGTTATTTCGATACGGCCAATTAGAGTGAGATTAAAAAATTGCATCTGTTGGAAAAGCGACGAAAATAACTATGTAGGTAAAATATTCTTTAGAATATTCTAGTCGCTTATATAAAAGATGCAATTTTATCCTACCGTAGTTATGTGGACCAATTGTGATGTGGACCTTAACACATTGTGTGCATTTAATCAATTTAGATGTCCTTGCATGAACTTGAGAGGTGATGGCTTCGTGTCGAGTCGAGCCCATGTTCAAACAAAACAATTGTACTGGTAGCGTGTAACCGCCATTTGTTTCTCTAGTTCTCTATTAACATAGTCAATAGCGGAAACGGTAACACTCGCGGTGATAAACAGTTCCGTATATTTTATATAATGTAGGTATGTACTCATTTCATGCCATGGACGATGCAATATGTTTATGAATTGAAATGGGTTAACTCCTCAAGAACGTTTAGGATTATGTATAAGGATGAACAATGGCGAGGTCATACAAAAAGGTGTTTTGTTACAAGATGCTGATTTATATCAGCATCTTGTAACAAAACACCTTTTTGAACTGATAGTGATATAAGAAAATATAACAATAAATATAGAAGTAAACACTTACTTACTGCTAAATACTTATCTTGTGCTGCTGGACTATTTCCAGATCATGACTAAACTCACAAGAGCACTGACCAACAAACTATTCCAAATATATGCCAAAAATTCGCGAGTAAATATTCTAAATCATTAAATTGATGTCAAAATAATATAAGATTAGGTAAACCGTTAAAATAAACCATGTAAACACAAAGGACCTTGATTGGCCCATCAAGGTCCTTTGTGTTTAAACAATTAGTTGTTACGGGTGCATGGGTACGCATGTGCATTAAGGAGACTGATCTAATGAATCGTGTAATTATTATAGCACTAATAACACAATATTAATTAGACCTCCTTTCTAGATAATAGTATCGGAGGAGCCCGTCATCGCCACGCGCTGCAGAGTGCTCCGTTATTATCGCCCGGTTATATCGTTAGAGAACTTGGTAACACGATAAAGTTCTTTATACTCACATAAACATGTGCTCAATTAAAAATGTAATAGTTCATTGGTTTATATAACATCTAGCGGTTTCTTGCAGTTTTACTCACATGATAAGTATCCTATATGCTAATTCTCGTCATAGTCTTCCTGTGTCCACAACCAAATCGGTTCAGCCTTGAAAGTGTAAAACTATGAGGAAATACACTAGACTATGAGCGAATCCACAATAAATTGCAAAATCGATTGGTTTTTTTTGCGAGTTTTACCCGCTTTTGTTATTCAGCTCATTGGCATATGAGGAAACTTGATTTAAGAACTAGGTATATTTATAAATATGAATCGTGGTTATCTTGCTTGATTTCTATTGAGTTTTGGACAATTATTAGCAAGAATTCAACATCAATGCAAAACTGAATATTTTCCTAAAACTATTTACGTTACGCCTATGGATATGCGGCTGATTTTTTTTACTTAAAATCTTGGCATAGGTTGGAAGTAAATACAATAGGCAATTAAAATACTTTATTCATATAAAAACTTTATTCTGAAGTCCAAAAATATATTTTGTATTACGCATTTAATGCGTTGACTTCCTACTTAAGTACTTGGTAATTCAGGAATAAGCATAAGTAACTATAAAAGTGGACATGGGCACATGGCTACATAAATAAACATTCAACTGTTTTACATCATTGTCTTCGACCACGTCAGCGTTCGTTACCACAGACGTGGACTCGGGGAAAATGTTACTCATTAGTCATTATCAACTGATAAAAAACCACTCAACTCACTAAATATTCAGTAGTAAAGCTATAATTAACGTTTGTATTTGATAACGAAACCAACCTGACACCGACAAGTACTGGCTATAAAGAAATCAACAGGAACAAAAGAAGGGAGCAACGTTGCAGTAAAAGAAAAAATAAAAATTTGTTGTAAAGTATTATTCATGGCTCCGTAATAAGACACCTGGAATGACATTAGCTTTCTCAGTCGGACAACAGCACTTTTATTGCGAGGTAGGCGGGTCGAATGTCTGGGAAATTGTTCTTGTTATACGTTACGAACTTAACTGGACACAAATAAAGACACTTGATAATTAAATTATACACGATACAGGAATAACAGTGTTGTTTCACAATAGAATACGAGTATATGGATATCCATATACTCGTATTCTATTCGTATTTTATTTCGTATTTCTTCTTTCGTCAATATTTGAGAATCATTTCCACTCTAAAGTCCACGTATCCGCGACAAATCAACGTTACGAATCATTTTGCACTACACTAACTAAAATGGTGACCCAGTGGAAACGGTCTCTACTGACGATTTGTAGGTCGAAGGTTCGAACCCAGTGAGGCGCTTTACCTTGCTTAAATTATTTCATCACCACTTTTCTCAATCCGGTGAAAACATTGTGAGGAAACTGGCATGTTCTAGAACCAAAAATTCGACGACATGTGACATATTGACTACCAACCCGCATTGGGCCCTTGTGACCTCTCACGAGAGGAGGCCTGTGTCCCAGCAGTGGGAACATATTATATGTTAACCAAATGTCGTCCTATCATGTGTAGGTAGGTATTTTACGACAGTGGCCACGACCACGTCAGTTTTTTTTAAATTAATACTTCCGTCACGGTGTATCGTAGGTACGCGTATCGTATGCGCCCGCGACCAATCAATGCTACAGCACTGCTACTATTCCTTTAATTACAGCGTTAGTTATATAATCTAGATTAATTTCCTTGTACTGCCATGTTTCTAAGAACCCTTAGGTGCGATTGCATTTCGTTTCATTCATAAAATAATCTTCTAATAAAATATCTTCCTTTGCTCTGCCAACTTGAACAGCGGCAGCTGTCGTTTATTTCTCCACCTACCAAGTACAGTTCTTGTCAAGAGATCTGATTCTGAGAACAGAGCAAATAAAAAAGAAAACCGTCTTTTATACGACAACTTTAAATACGAGTCTAAAGAATACGTGTCCATCGTGCAATTTTATTAAGTTGGTGTTCATTTGTTAGAAATCAAAGACGAGCTTTTACCAACTTTAAGATGCTCTTCTTGATTAATTCGACTCTCAAAGAGCAATTCTATTCATATTTATAGCTCTTTACAGATGTATTACGCGGAAATCGTCTGTTATTCTTCATGCGTGCTTTCAGTAGATGCTTTCTACAAAACACTTCAAAAGACGGATTCCACAAGTGGACCGTTTTCTCAATTTCGTCACGAGCCACTAAAACCGCGGCTGTGTTCCTTCGTGTGCTAGGAATAAACACTCGTAACAAGAACAGTTTTACTGCGCTTCGTGCAACCCGCCATAGAGTAAAATCAATTGAATCGGACAATCGACACATGTTGTTTAAGGTTCACTTGTTCATACGTATAAACTCTTTATAACCACATTATATAATGGTAGGTACTTTCTCTCGGGGTCATGAGGTACGGATCCAACGCGTTTACGATTGTGAATTGTGAAAGTTACGAGTGTAAGGGACACACTCGTTTATGTAGTGAAATGGTTGCACGTAACAAGGTGAGAAAAGATGGACTAGATAATTTACACGCTCGAGAGTTCTTTATTAACGATAAGTATGGTGTTATCTAGAAACACGTTTCTACTTTTCCAATGGTATCTAACCAGCTAGCTTATAAGCAAGTAGAAGAAACTAAGATAGATACGAATTTATTATCTCCAATTTTGTTATTGCACAAGCAAAATTATTACTGACTAGCTGTGCCCGCTTCGTTCTCGAAAAACAAATTTGATTTCATGGCTTTTATTTTTTTTGCGTGGTACCCTAATTACATGTCTAAAATAAAAGTACCTTTAGTTACTTCTTATAACATCAGCTATCTGCCAGTGAAAGTCCCGTCAAAATCAGTCCAACCGTTTCGGAGATTAGCCGGAACAAACGGACAGACAGACAAAACTTTTAATAATTGTTTTTTTTTGTTATGAATATACTGCCATATGACTTTAGTAAAAATATGTGTTTTTGTCAATACACACAGAGTTCAATTTTATTTATTTGTATAGATAAACTAACACTATAGTCCTCGGTGTTAACACATGCATTTTAAAAGTAGACGTTGTCAAGGACTTTGTGCCCCAGCAGCTGAACTAGCACTAACCATGTGTCCTTCTCTATTAAACATCCCAACGAATAAAATTGGACATATGATTCTGTGATCTGTCTGTCAACACGTGGCTTCCAACGCAGCTTCATCTGCTAACATTGCAAAATTTAATGAAGCTGTCGGCGTGAGAGCAACTTGCGTCAGAAATAAACAAAAACAGCACCCTAATTGCGTAACACACAATCAATCTCAATCTGAATCATTTTGAAGGATATATTGCTAATCCATTGCTTCATATGTTCAAAAAATGTGTCATGTGTCTGCTCAACAACGTAAATAACGCAATGAATGTTGTTAAACTGTCAAAATGAAACCGATTCCGATTGATCGTGTGTTACGCAATTAGGATGCAGATTGAGAATTACATAGGATTCCAAATATATCCGCAATACGAAAATACCTTTAAACCCAGCAAACTTGTTTTTAAACTGAAACGTAGTCTGTGGTTGATACATAAAGCATTATTTCCTAGCCGCCTCTGTCTCAGCGACTGGTTTTGACAATACTTTGAGAGCAGCACCTTTTCATTATTTATCGCTAATCTGAGTATTTTCCGTTGCAGGGACCTTGTTTGACCAGTTATTGTTTCTATACTTTTAGCTTACACAGATATTATTGTTTGTGACTGGCGTATACTAAACCTTTAGAGTTTAATGACTCGCGTCTCGAAGCATGAGATCACGACCATTTGGACTTCCTTATAAAGAGGTTACCTGTGCCCACGTTTGTGCATTATCAACAAAATGACGTCACATAACTGTGTCAAATAAGAAAACTCGAACGCATATGGAATATCCGTTAATATACAGCTTGTTTGGTAGTTTTTATCATGTCTGTCATGATGTCTTTTTCTTGATACCTACCTACTTTCTGTCCGCCTGTGAGTTTATATTTGATCATAAATAGTCGGTCGCTAGGTCACACTCTCTGTAGCGTATCCTACAAAATACCGTTAGGAAAGCAACGAAGATTTCCATAAGACTTCTCTACGCAAATATGACATCTGACCTGAATAGAACCTTTCAAATAACTTGCAGTCCAATTCCATTTGAAATGTTTGCTGAGAAATATTTGAGATGATTAGAGAATAGTTAGACATTTTGGACGGACCGTAGACGTGCAAAACAAACAGATGCCAATCAGTAATATTATATAGATAGCCAACTCATTAGTGCGTTGTCACAACAATGCAGTGAACGGTGTTTCGGATCAGATAAATATGAATTTGCAGAATCATAATTGCACTTATCAAAATCCTTGAGAGAACACTGGCTTTTGTTTCACTTGCCAACAATGGTATGGACGTAATATATCCACCGCACAATGCACCCGAATACATTTTAAATAAAGGCCGAAATGTGCTTCACACGTAAACATAATGAGCGTATTCAACGAAACAAACCGCATCATTAATTCTTACATATAACTTGACGTTAAAAGTTTATACCTACACGTTTTTACGATACCGTCTATAAACGGACAACTTAATGAAATGTACAACATAATTTTCTTAGTTCAGTTCAGCATCCCGTTTTGTAATTCATTAGGAACGTATTTAGGTAGATGACTGAATTTAATTCATAAACTGCGAGCCGTATTTTTAGTCTACACCGTACCGATTGTTTGAATAATCATTGTCAAAACTGACTGGCAGGCTTCGAAATTGTGTTAATTGTGACATAAATGTGATGGAAGCGAACACTGAACCGCACTCAATGCGAGATCGTTGCAGACCAGTGCAGGCGGTGCCCCGCTGCGGCGTCGTCTGCTATCACCGCGTTTAGATTTAACTCGCAAATTGACGGAATTGAACTACACACACAAAACCAAAGGTGATCGTATAAATAAAGATGCTGCGGTGCTGGTGTAGCGAGATAGTAATGGATACTTGACTATGATTCGAGAAAAGAGTTTGCCTGAAACGATGTGACATGACAGTAGTCGATGATACTGACAATAAATGCAATATAGGGCCATGTTGAGATCAAGACCTACCTGATGGTTGTTGTGGAAGGCAATGAGAACCTACAACAAATCCCAAAGGTAGCTGAAGATCAATAGCAGGCCGAATAAGTAGAGTCAAAACACTTTGAAATCTATATAATGTACCCTATGTCAAGCAAGTAGTTCCAGTCTCAATAAAAATTCAAATCCTATATTTAATAACGAACGAACGAACACTGTTTCAGTTCCCAACGAATTCCTCGAAATTTAAACGAATGCAAAATTTCCATTTCTCGTAAGAGGGATTTGGTCGGGATGTCTATTCGTGTTTACCCAATTAATTACTTGGACGGTTTCCGACAATCCCTCCACATTCGGGAACTTAATTTTCTTTTAGGCGATTGGAAGTTTCCATTTAAATTTCTATCGATGCCGGCGATCGGTCAACACAAATACAAAGTAATCAAATTGTTAATGAAACCGCTTGAGAACAAAATGGTTCGGACGCGGCTGCGCAGCATTTGTGACTATTGTTTAGGTCTTCAGTCACCAAGTAATCTAATTAAAGTGATTAAAGTGTTGTCTGATATGAACCCTTGAAGCCATCAACAACTTTTTCCGTATTGAAGAGTTAGGGTCTGATTCACCCATTTCCGTAGAACTTACCTTTAATTTAAGGTAGATATTTTAATAAATTATAATCAGTTGGTTTGATTTTTAATTTATTATCTGGGTAGTTAATTAGTTGCTCTCTGGATGAGGGGTAATAATTCTAATGACAAAAGAATGAAGTGAGACGATCTTAATATCTTTTCAGTAATAATAATGTTATCTGTTACTTTGCTGCAATTTAATAACACGAATACCTTCATTTGCCTTCGCTTTCTCAAGCTCAAGTAAATAACTGACACCTCCACATAATTACAAACATAAACTCACGCTTTCTTCCCATGAGGGTGCGCAGAAACTACACAACGCCACCTGCTATGATCCTTAGATACTTTTTTGGCCTCGTATACGTTCATAAATGGTCATACACGCACGCCAGTTGCGAGTACTACGCACCTGATCTTTCTGAAGAACAGCACCGATAAAGTCACTATACAGGGTTAATTTTCAAAGACCAGCCAAATTGGGTGTGGTACAGACCATCAGACTGAACAATTTTCTCCATGGGACCAACATCGTAATCGCGAATAAAAATTCAGCCGTCCCACACGTTTAGGTCGAGTAGGTATTGAAGGTTTCTATGGGGCAGTTGATAAATTTTTCGCGATTACGATATTGGTCCCATAAAGTTGTTCAGTTGGATGGTCTGTACCACTTCCTTCAATTTGGCTGGTCTTTGAAAATTAACCCTGTATAAATATGTCCTCCTAGGTAATAAATCTCACCAATACAGACTATTAGTGTCCTCATTATATTGGAATTACTCGTATAGCTAGCGAAGGGAGTGTCACCTCTACCCATTCAGAAATACGGTACAGGCACTAGCACTTCAAGAAGGTTTTTTCCTGGTTCAAGCCATGTTACATTGATATATTTTATGATTTCAATGCAAGTTATTCAACTTTCTGTTTCAATAACAGCCGGATCATTGAAGGCCATAACTAAAGTGGTAACTAGTAGTAGTAGTAGTATGGTATAGGCGCACAAGACAGAAACAGCAAAAACAATCGTTTTAAGTAACTCATGGTTAAATTCTTCGATCTGACACATGCAACATTTTTTGCATATAAACCTATACAAAAATGTCCTCTAAATTATTCTGGGTGTAAGATGAGTATGCCTATGCATATCCTTATGTACGTCAAAGTTCGTCAAGAGGGCGGAGGCTCGTCATAATCCCTATTATTAACCGTAACGTAGTTGGGGACACTTGGAATGGCGCCTCGTTACACGCGATGGATGAACTCCGACGCTAGCCAACTTAAATTGTAGCGCCACATAGTTGCGCACTGAGGTAATGATATGACGCGATAATAGAGATGGCTTTCACGCGGTTGCCACTAATTGACTTAAAACAGCGAGGCTTACTTAATCTGCGGTAACAGGGTTAGAACAAAGAAATCGAATATATGCCCGCGTGGTGGATTACGGCCCAATCCCTCTCACAGAGAGGAGGCTTGTGTCCCTGCAGTGGGAAAATAATACGTCGATTATGCTTTTATGTTATGCTTAACAGGGGCTAAAGTCAAGATATTATGATGCAGCTCCTAAGTGTCTTTCAAACAATGTGGCGGATATGTATACGTAACTAATGATAAATGTTGTATTGTATAAACACACGCCAGTTTACCATTTACCTAATAAACACTATCATTATAAACAGTCTTCGTCACAATATAAGAGAAACAATCCATATTTCATCAATTTCACCTGTTTAAACATTTCCGAATAACGTATCGTACGGAATCAAACAAGGTTACTGCTTATTCAGGGAGTTTTTTTGTAAACACAGCACAATAGCGGGTCTCTGTTCATGTACTGCGTACTACAAGATCGAGATTAATGCTGTATGCGCGCTACTACACCATTGTTTTAGATAATAAGATGCGCTTTCTCTTGCAACGGTGGCAAGTAGAAGCTTCGTAGACTTACAATCATTTTATATTTGCATGTATACGCACGTACGAGCCGTAAGATTTTGTAAATCTGGGAAGCCAGGTGCGGTAAGTGTATATATTCTTTGGTCCTGGTGCGATAAAAACAGCACAGATTAGCGTTAGCTAGCCCTTCCCTGTGGTGTGTTCCACGGAGACAATTAAAAAAGTTAGCGGCCGACACTCTCGGACGCACCGGAACACGCTCCTCCATATTGTATGATAATCTGAGAGATAGTCCAACTTTTACTAAACTTTGCTCCTACAATACCCGTACTGAAATAAATTACGGGGTTGCTCACTAAAATTTCTTTATTAGATTACACTATAAAACCGGCAAAGCCGGCAAATTGAAATATATCTAAGAAAGCTTTACCGAAAGGCTCAAAGTATAAATGTTTCTCGAAAGTCTCACCAAATTGTCCGTAACAGGAAAAAACGCTAAAAATACGTGAATAGTTAACACAATCCTAATCGCATACCAGATTCCTTCATTACGCTTAAAGCGAGCAACGCCGCCTGATAGAGCCAGGCTAATGTGCCTCTTACGAAAACCTCATACACCGACTTAGAAGTTAATGTGTATGAGAGGAATGTATTTTTTATAATGCTTCGCAGTGAAACTAAAATATCGATTTCGACTTGAATGCCAGAAACTGGTAGCGGCAACGGAAAACCGCAGGCATTTCTGTAGGAAGGAACGTTACTTTCCACTGAGTATAATTGAAATAAGTAAAATCTTTACATGAAACGCGAATAAGTTAAGATTGTATATAATTAAACGGTAAATTTTACACGCACACCCATAAACGGTAATAACAAAAGTTTCACCCGGTTTATGAAACAAGCCCAAGTTTTGTTAGTTAATCACATCGCACGCCTGAAATTCGCATTCGTATGAAGTATCTGAGGAGGTTCTGTGAGCGCGAACAATATCCAGCTTCCTTGTAGCCACCGCACACTGGGAAAGACTGCGGAATACTATGCGCCGGAGAATTAATGCTCTTGATCCATGCAGAAAATTAGGATTTGGGAAGCATTGAAGATTTAATGACTACTGCAGCGAGTCAGGAGACAAGTACTTAATATTTTTGCTAAACATACCAAGTCATGTCACTAACAAGATTTCTAATTTGTATAACGTTGTTGAGCACACGAGAAGCGCAAGAGCCCCAGATTTAAGAAAGTTGGACGAGCTGATTACCATATTTCTATTAACTCTATTATGTTTATTAAGGTTTCTCTGTGCAGCCACGAATTACTCGTTACAATCTCCGTAAGGCAACATGAATAAGAAACATGTTTTGTTGAAATAATTCTACCGTAGTCTTTAAGTCTAGCTTCTGCCCGCGCCTTCGTTCGCGTGAAATTTCTTGATCCCCTGACCCACCACGACGCATTACATCACCTTACCGTTCTGTCATTTCGTTTTCGCTTAGCGTTCTTGGTGGCTTTTTTGTTTTTGCTCGACTCTTGAGGGTCATAGCGTACTGGTAAATATATGCCTATAGCCTTCTTCAGGAATTGATGACCAAACTCAAAAAATATTTTTCAAATCCGACTACTTAGTAGTTAATAGTAGTTCCAGAGATTAAATTATAATAATAATAATAGTTCCCTTACATTACATACAGACAAACAAAAAAATAAATTTTACCTCTTTATATGTATAATATTAGTATGGATATCGAACAGTCATCCTTATGTATGACACTAAAGTTATTTACTTAGCGAAAGCTAGAACACAAAGCAGAATGTTTTTAATGAAATGTTCAAATCAACAAAAGCGCAATATTGGGAATGAAAACCAACAGTGGCGTTTTATTGGGCAACAGTAAGTTGAATAAAGAGCAAAACTCAACACGCACATGCAAACGCATTGGATGCATGCGAGGCATCACGCTCTGGTCTCCATTTTCCTGCGATCAGTTTATCCTGTTTGTTCATCCTCAATTTTTTTTTAATTATTACATACTTCAAACCTACTACTACTTATTATTAAAAGATTTTCATTAAATTCACCACTAACCTACAATGCATATGTAGGGAAGTCGTCTACATACAAACAATTTCTAGGCGACTACATTATTATCTTTGTGGTATGTCACCTACACGTATGAACGAACACTTCAGTCTTCAGAATTAATTAACAAGACCGTATCCATATCTAAACTTAGCTACAAAGGCGACCAAAGGCTTGTAGCCGATGGAGACCCGATAGTGGGTTTTCCATGAAAATCGGGAGCAGTACCCTTGCATAGGGCAGCAAAGTTGATAGCAGGTGAAGTGTAGATGAAACTGATTGAGACAACGCGAGGGAACGAACACAACCCGATAGTAAATAACCAGTTTATATGACAACAAAGAGATTACTTTAATTACTGCCTGATCAAACGCAGCGGTGGGTAAATTCGGAGCGGCGATGATCGATCACTTTTTGATATAATTGTGTGACATCAAGTTACCTATATCAGTTTCGGGAGACGATTCTTTTATGCTTCCTACGGGATATTCGTAATTAAATTAATAACGCGTTAAAGTGTGGCCCAAAATCCACTGAGCTAGATTGATTTTGCTTTTTATGGTGCGGCACGATTAATCAAGATAAAACAAAAGTACTATGAATCAATTCGATACAGCTGTAAAACATATGCAAGAATTTAAATAATAATATGTTGGAAACTGTTTGAGCAGAATGTGTGCTTAGCAAAAAATATTGACATAGCTGTGGTGGTAATTGAATGTTGAATGAAAGTAGGTTTGGTTTAGTTCGGCTTGTCAATCAACATTTTGGACTTATCCTCAATAGCTTAATTTAGCTCACTATGTATGCTAATACCCCAGTCTGTTCCCGAATATAAGCTATAGCTAAAGTAGCAGTAGCAGTATTACGAGTATAAACGTATTATTTTATACGTAAAAATATTTATATCCTTTCTTTTTTTTAAGTGTCCACCGGCTACTTGAGTAGCTGTAGTGGTGCCGACGGGAGAGTAAAATAGCAGAAACTTTTACGATTGGAAGCTAGTATAGTGCAGCATAAAAATAATATAAAAACCGGCCAAGTGCGTGTCAGGCCACGCATAGAATAGGGTTCCGTAGTCACCCATTATGGCACTTCACAAGTTAGGCCTCTATAACTCCTGAACTAACAAAGTTATCTAAGCCGTTATAGTTTTCCTCCAAAGTTCATCACATGGACTACCATCATGACTTTTTTCAGATTTTTCGAGTCAGCCATTTAGCTTTTAGAGGGGGAATCCCTATTTTAACAAAGAAATACGCTTTAAAGTTGAATAACTCGCAAACGGATACCTAAATCAAAAAATCGTCCTAAGAGCCTGTCAATGTTTTTTAAAGACCTATCTAACGATAGGTCTTTTAAAAACCCCACACTGGGGTAGGCGCGAGAAAAAAAAATCATCCCCACTTTTCGTGTAGGGGAGTTACCCCATAAAAAATATTTTTCTTGATTTTATTTTAGCACGTGGTAAATACACATACCTATTATCCATGCAAAGTTTCATCTTTCTAGCACTAACCATTTGGAAGGTAAGCCGAGGACGGACGGACATGACGAAACTCTAGGGGTTCCGATTCATTCCGAGGGTAATAAATTTCGTCCTATGAAGAACTTTTATTATTTGAAACCAATCCTTTGCATCCCATGAAAAACTTATAAAAATAAATAAAATAATTAAATTATATTTAAATAAACGATGTAGGTACCTAACTAGTTTTTATTAAAATTAATAAGTTACAGATTACCAGCTAAACAAACATTTAAGCAAAATTAAGACATAATTCCTTGTATGTAGGTAGTTTTAATTTCTTACAGGTGTTTAAACATGTAAAACAACTGTAGTGACAATTATTTAGGATGTGATTTTTATTAAGAGTGCGTTTAATACTCTTTGTTCACAAAAGTCATAAAATAGGGAGATAACCTCCCTATTTTATGACGAATTTTTCAAAACTTGGTAACAAATAAAATATTCATGGTAATGGCGAATAGCGGCTTTACGCGCTAAAATTAACATTATCGTACTAGTGATGCGCTATTTACCTCATAGTTTTTTACACTTTAAACGGGTCATCGCTCCGATGACGTTCGACAGCCGTTCATAGCAGAAACTAACCGGAACCGACGGCGCGATAATATTAATCGGTTCGTACGTACTATAGCTAACACATTATCATACGTTTTCTTATTTTAAACATGAGTTTGCTGCCTAATAATATTGGAAATTGTTCAAAAGTTAAGGATAAAGCGACAAACTCAAACTTACCCGCTACCTAAACACTAATGTCAGGGTCACGGAACTGCGCCTTGCTTACTGCTTATAATGTTAGTATGTAGTTTGGTTTACTATTCAGCCTAAAATGTTCGAGTTCAAATATTCACGTACCTGGAGTCAAACTTGTGACCGTCGTCCAAGGTGCCGGTGTAGTGCATGGTAAGCATGTCGCCGTGTTTGGACTTCACGCTGCATTCTTCAGGGACGCTGACCACATCGACCTTGAGTTCGGTGACCTCAGGGCCCGCGAAGGTAGCCCCGACCAGAGCCAGAACCGCAAATACGCATGGCAACGTCATGGCGAACTTACGAAAAGTTATATCGGTTTCAAGAGAAAAACGCGTGCGTTACCGACTGCGACCGGAGTATAACTGAGCAGTGAGCGGGTTCCGACAACTTGGGATTTTGGTAAAGTTTGCTGTTTACCGCTACATCGGAGCGAGTCATTTGCCGTCTCGTTTTATCGTAGAACACGCGGAGCAATAAAACGAGATAGATGTTGTTTTATCAGGGCACGGGCTAGATGACGCGGCGCCTCATCGTGCTTGCCACGCTAGCGGTGACGTGATCGGCATTCGCGCCGTGTACCACTTTTACCCAAAACTTGCCAACTTGCGAAAACATTTTTAATAAATTATTATATTAAAATGACGCAAACGGGATGATTTTTTAAACAGATCTGAGTTGTTGTTTGTTTGGTCCCTAAATACCAACCGGTTTTAGATACTTACTGTTTATTTATTTTTCTGAAATGTTACCATGTTAATAAATTAATCATTTTGGCATACTTCGTAGACTGTGATTTATGTGCATATTTCAAAATATTTGTCACATGTATTTAATCAATATTCTAAGATGTTATTTTGTAGTCGGCTACTGTAACGAGTATTTTTATAATGGTAGGTTTTATTACACTGCAACAAGTAGGGAGGTACGGTTGATTGATGAAAATGTCTAATGAAACATCAGCATTGCGTCACCTCACGTGCATCACGAAAATTGTCACAAGCATTATATTAAATTGAACAACTTTTTATTGTAGAACTCTGTTTAGGTATGACTTGAAGATTGTTCTGACCTGCTTCACCTCCACCGGAAAAGGCCCATTGTTGATGTTTACCATGCCTAAATAGGTATATGGTAAATAGGTTTAGAGGTACCTAAATTTTGTGACAAATTGAAAAAAAAACCGGCCAAGTGACACACGAAGGGTTCGGTACGTCCGTACACTATTTAACACTAGGTACTCGTACATAATATATATTTTAAACACGTTTCTTGTATGGTGGGCTCAACTGGGGTCCCCCATTTAATTTTTAAATTTATTTTATTTTTAATTGTTGTTAGAGCGGCTATAGCAATACACATTCTGTGAAAATTTCAACTGTCGTAAGTACCTCTTACGTTTCATGAGACACAGGTCGCTGATAAATAGACCGACAGACGGACAGCGGAGGCTTTGTAATAGGGTTCCGTTGGCACCCTTTGGGTACGGAATCCTAAAAAGAATAACACACATGTAAGTTATGTAAATATTTTTAGACACAACATAACATAACGCCTATAATTCCCGCAGGGTTAGGAAGAGGTGTATCCACATAAAAAAAAGATAAAGTATATATGTATGGAGATAAAATATTTAGGTTATCTAAATAAAAAATAGGTAGGCAACTAGTAATTATTTATTTAACCCTCGCTGAATTGTTAAAATTATCAGAGGACATTATAATATTGCATAACATTGTATTATGAACAGTTACAAAGTTAAGATAAGTACAATTTTTTTTATCAGCAAGTAGGTAGGTTGCGCATGCATTAAAACGAATTGGGTAGAACTTGAACGTCAGTCGTGATAACTGATAATAGAAATATTTCGGGGTCAGAGGAGTCAGTGTCAATGCAAGTGGTGTCGGGGTAACTAACTACTAAACGATATAACTATTTTGTATCGCGGGCGAATTGAACTGTCTGATTCTTTCCGCTTTTAATTTCCGAGAGGTAATAGAAAGATTTTTAGTGAAGAGAGAAAAGATCTACTTTAAAAATATAGTCAGATAGTAATATCTGCCTATAAGTAGTGGCTCGTGGATGGGTCGGTCGATGCGTAAGCTACACTTGCCGCGGTCGGTACCGTGATGGGTGACGTGACCGTCCCCGGAAAGCAAGTTAAGCCGTTGGTCTTGGCTGTCTTGTGTAGATCTTTGACAGCCGTTAGTCAAAAGCCTGCAACCTTACCAAGAGGTATCATGTTACTCAGTAACTGGGTTGTAGAGGATAGAGAGGCAGTCGATCCGAGTTAATGATAAGTATTCAGCTGCATCCAATTAGACTGGAAGCCAACCAGCAGTGTGAATCTGTAACCTTCTCACCGTGAAAACTTACGTGAAGTGAGTGTGGTATGAGCTGTCATTCCAACTAATGCTAGGGATTGACACTATTGACAGCTCACTCCAAGCTTACTTCACCTAACTTTTCACGGTGAGATTTTTACAGAATCGATCGGCTGAATAGTTAGGAAAAGGCTAGGCAGATGATGAGTAAGTGGATACAAGCATAAGCATAAGTATAACCAGCCTATAATGTTCCCACTGCTGGGACACAGGCCCTTTCTCTGTGAGAGTGCCTTTAAACGGGATTTTATTAGTTTAGTGAATATTCCATAGATAGCCATGCGAGTAGTGGTCGTACTACCTAAAGTAATTAAGTACCTAGTAATCGTAATTAACATTCTTTATCATATATTATCACGAAACATGAAACTAAAAGTTTTATTTTAGCTTTATGTAGGTACGTTCGGTGATAGTAATAATTACTTACATAACGAAGTAAAATATTGATATACAAGCCGTGACCCGAAGGGATTCCACATCGCTGCATCGTCAAAAAATTTATAAACGCTTTAAAAACCAATATATGAATTTTGCCCATTTTCGTGACTCGGAAGGAACTCTTTTTAGACCCAACGTTTCAGGCATAATCTGTCTGTGTTATAGTCTGTCCATGAATTTAAAAGATTTTTTTTACATAAGTATCATCAGCATTCTGCATAATAGCATAATAAGCCTATAATGTTCCCACTGCTGGGACACAGGCCTCCTCTCAATGAGAGGGAGTGTGCCGTAACCACTCGAGCTCAGTGCGGGTTGGCTGGTTTGCATACTTACCTATATTATTTTTTGTAATTTAACCTGTAACAACGATAAATTATTGTATAATTTTAAGAGTCTACCTTCTCCTTGGATATTTTTTTCCCAAACTCTTTCATCAGTCTTGGAAAACTAAACTCATTAAACTCCGACCTCCGGGAAAGCATTCTTAGGGCCTCCTAACCTACTCTGGCTCGTGTGGCGGATTACGGCCCACTCTGCACGACACGAGTTCCAACAGTGGGATAATTACGGGCTAAAAATGTACAACTCCTACGACGAAGCACAAACGTTCCTTCGATGAACCTCAGCGATCAATTATTACTAATAATAACAATGGCTTATTTTCGCATTCACACGTGCCACAGGATCTTGATGTGTCTATTCCCGCGAAAGGTTCGTGTAACAAATAGATACCTACTTAAGTAGGTACCTATAAGTTAAATAGAAGAATTATAAAAATTATAAAATATGAATTTAACCAAATAATAAATGATAATATTAAATTATAATGAAACTAGCTTCTGCCCGCGGCTTCGCCCGCGTGGATGTCTGAAATTATCCCACGGGAACGTGCTACCAGGATAAAAAGTGTGTCCTTCCCCAGGATGCCATCTATCTCTTTGCCAAATCAGAAGTTCAGTGGTTTAGGTGTGTAAATGTAAAACAGTTTCAAGTTCAAATCCTCCCCTTAAAAATCGAATTACCCCTTTTTGCCCCGTCAGGGGTCAATTTTCGACAACTTTACATACTTATTATCAATTATTTTCTGTCTAAAGTATTAATACTGAGTTTCGAGTTAATCGGACCGCGCGTTCAAATTCTTCCACACAAACTTTTAACAACCTTATATCCCCTTAGAGGGGTAATTTTGAAAAACTTATAATGATGAACTTTATTACTTCCTTAGGCGAGTATTCTTGCCAAAACTACCCCTAGTTTAGAAAAACAAAAAATGGCAAACTTCAAAATTTACATAAATAAGTATCCGTGCCAAGTTTCAAGTTTATTAACTCAAGGAATAAGATTATTCATACAAACTAAATCCCCCCACTTCACCCTCTTAGGGGTGGAATTTCGAAAAACCCTTTCTTAGTGGATACCTACTCATCACGAAGAATACACCCTCCAAATTTCATGTCTCTGGGACCAGTTCGATAGTTCACCAATATTCATTGCGTTATTTAGGTTGTCAAGAAGACGAATTTGTTTAAACATATTATGAATGTACGAATAAGAATTTCCTTCAAAATTATTCGGATAGTATTATAAGTGTGTTGCGGGAATAAGAAGTTTTTTATTCAAACCCCGGAATGGCCGAAGTCAATTTTATGCCAAAATCGCTTAAAGCCAGACTGGTACAGACTACAGGGCCTGCGCTTAATCAGCGGGCACGCAAAGCATTGGTGACAATCATAATCCATTTGACACTTTTTCCGTATTTTATTTTAATTGCAGCGGAATATTTTGTGAATAGGTACATTCAATATTTAATGAATATATTTGAGGTAGTGGATCGTTATGGTTTAAAACGGATTCCTTTGACCAAAATGTAAATTCGTGGATTATTACGAGTATGTACTTATGCCCCGCGGTTTCACCCGCATAAGTGTCGATGCCGTGGGAATATCTCGATAAAAAGTATCCTATGTGTTATTCTAATGTAGGTATAAGCTATATTACTGTAAAGTTTCAACAAAATCCGTTCAGTAGTTTTTGCGCGAAGCTTTCGCATTTATTTATAATATAAGTAAGATTAAAACATAATAATCTATGGAAAAAAACCTACGTGTTTATAAAACTAATATGATAAAGTTCCCATTTATTTAAAGAAAAGCTCTTCCACATCATGGACGGTATGGACATTTTAATGAACTTATAAAATAATTAGATTCCATGCTATCGCGAGCATGTGAGTTGAGGCAGAATAAAAAATAAAGATTGATTCAATGAAAAATGTTTTTTTTTGGATTTTTAGATGCAAAATAAAGGTCGAATAGATTACGTCCTACATATCTTTAGTTTCCTATTTCGTAATATTCTTAGTACCCATCAAAGTTAGCATTGAAGACTTAGGTAATTCAATTAATTTGAAGTGAGTAATGCTTGGCATCAGATTGAAGCGGCCGTCCATCACAATTTAATTTGCTCTGGCCTTATCGATATTTCATTCTGTTTTTACGAGTGTACGGATATAAGTACAGCGATAATTTAAACTGCGATAGATTTTTATTATATTCTGCACCTTGTCAAACTGCATTATTTTTCTACAGGCTTGTTAATTGTTTAGTTTCGTTGATACATTAGCAATTTAATACGTGGTTACGGACGACAGTTATAATGTCTAGAGGCTCACTAAACACGCTTTTCTTTGATCCGCTACTCAACCAACAAAAAATATGAACCCACCTAGATATATATCGCTATATATACCTAGATGGGGTCACATTTTTTGTTGGTTCAGCTTAGCGTTGTTGCTGCTTAAATGCCTAAGGTAGGTAACAAGGTTTTCTTATCGATACACAACCTAGGGACATAGAATCATTAATAAGAAATGATTGGAAATTAAAAAAAACCGGTATAACCGTCAAGTATTAAAAATATTACAAGCTAGTCATCCCAGCCCACAGAAAACTATAAATAACCATTAAACTCTCTCCGTTAGTTTTTATAATAATTCCTTTTAGGGGCTTTCTTTGAAGTAAGCCATTTTTATTAAAGATTGAATTCTATTGGAACTAAACTGAGCGTGCGCCTCACGTTTGCTGCACGGACTCAACGCCTACGCTACGGCGCAGAGCGAAGACTTATTAGTAACCTAGTCATTGTACCTCGAATTGCATAACTTCCAGTAGTTCTAGTGCATTCTGTTCATTTCACCGATGTCCCTCAACGCGTTGTAGAAGTACGTAGTGTACGTACCTAAAGTGCAGTTCCAACTTTACTTTCTGCACGGAACCAGAGTTAGTCTGTTAGTACTCTAAGCGAACTGGGTCAGGTTGGTGCTTAGGTATGTAAAAGATAAACTACTATTCCTAGTCGGCGACTTCTTCTATGTCTTAAAGCCTTTTTTGTATAGGTAGATAAGTTTGTGCTGCATTTTTGACCAAGAGTAAGTTTTAAACTTAAACAAATGCGTCCATGGGGATGGCTTTGGAAATAGCCGAGATTATCGACGGTGACATCACATGATGTGTTCCCAATAGCTTTTCCTTCATAACCAACTGCGACCAAACGCTGACTTTCAGGTATTCATTGACAAACGCTATTCGGCTCCGTAATAAGAGTAATCAATTCAGTTGCATCCGGTTAGACTGGAAGTTGACCCTAACATAGTTGGGAAAAGGCTAGGCAGATAATGTATGTACAGAGTAATCAAATGAGTGAAAGATGATATGGCTAGAAAGGGTCATGATGACTACTAGAGACTAGACTATGAAAAAAAAGACATGTTGCGCCGACCCCGAATAAATTGGGATAATAAGGGCAGGGCAGGAGGACAATGATGATGATAAATCAGAGTAATGAAATATTGTTGGTTATTTACTCATAATATTCCATTAAGTCCAATTTATTCAATTCTATTATGTCCTACTTACATAGGTACCGGCCTAGGTAAATAATTGTTGTCGATTGAATATTTGAAACCGTTAGGAATGAGTACCTAGATATTAGGTTAAGATTGAGGTTACGACTTCATTTCATGAATACACCAGGACACGTTTTATCCACAATTAGTACACAGACAAACTTTAACATATGACTACAACGATTTAGTGACAACCATGGGTTGGTAATTTCGTCCACATTGATTCATATAATTTTTCTTTTATTACAAAATAACTATAGATTTTATTGTATTTTATTAATATATATTTTATTATGACAGTTCTGACAGTTCTGATTTGATGTTTAAAACGTCGTCATGGTAACGTTTACTTTCAAATCCTTAGCTGCCAGTTTCAAATCCTTAACTGCCAGCTAAATATACATGCATACTTAGCAAAAATTAAATAACCCTGGCCACAATCATATCTCAAATTCATATTTTCTACATGATATTGTTCTACGAGCTTACATTATAGATCCACGCAATGCAGTGGGCAGTTCCAGTTTCGCCTCTAAAGCGAACTCAAGATATAAGGCCTGATACTCCAGAGCCACCTATCAGCTCCGATATCTGACGGACCCTACCTACGCCTCCGTCCTCCGTAAAGGCCACGTACCTGAACCTGTCGAGCCGCATCTCATCTGAGGCCCACCTTACCTGGTGGGCTGACAGCGTCCTCGCCGTGCCTCTTCCTCCTGCTGCCGTGCTGCAACCTGCCTTGCTGCGTGGGCCCTCCTATGGGTGCTCTCCGTGCCGCACACGCATCAGCATCTGAGGGCCGCCTTACCTGGTGGGCTGACAGCGAGCCCGCCGTGCCTCTTCCTCCGGCTGCCGTGCTGCGACCTGCCTTGCTGCGTGGGCCCTCCTATGGGTGCCCTCCGTGCCGCACACGCATCAGCATCTGCCTCACCTGTTCCCGCATCTGTTGCCAGCATCTGCTCCACCTCAGCCTCCTCAGCCTCCTATCACTCATCATCATCAATACACCCCACCTCCACATACTACACACTACTCTTCAGTCATCCATCTTTTAATTGGTTATAAATATAACTTTAATTGTTTCCTACACCCCTTTCTTTAATTTCATCACCCCTGTCTTTTAAAGTATAGTTTCACTTGTCAAATCAAATCAAATATGTATGTTTATCTGTGCACTGCACACCTGAACGTTTTGTCAATATAGAGTTCACCGTGCGCTATTATTCATTGAACACTATTGGTCATTATATTTAACAAAACTGTACAATCGGTTCTAATATTGTCAACGTACGATACATCCGTCCGGAAGTAAGTTGCGCAGGCGACTGAGGGGCAGTGAGGGGTACAATCGGCTAGTGGCAGTCGTACAAAGGGTGTTTGTGCATGCCACCTGCTTTGTGTTTTGGCACCAACCTGTCTAGCTATCGCGAATCAAACCAAACGTACAATGCAAACCCTTTCCCCTACTTTAAATATCAACTACATTAAAAAGCTTTGAAACGAACTTCAGGTGGTGGTTACACAACAACATCCACTAACAACAGTGGTTCAAATAACAGTTAACTGGAACAGGGTAAATAAACATAATAAAGAAATGGTTACGTAAAAAGTTCCATTGTTTTAGCAGACGGGGAACACCTACTGATGAGAGCGTTCGTTATATAATGAAGCCGAGCCCGAACTTCAGTTACCTAAACACCCTAATGGTTACACAACAGCATCCACTAACAACAATGGTTCAAATAACAGTTAACTGGAACAGGGTAAATAAACATAATAAAGTAACGGTTACGTAAAAAGTTCCATTGTTTCAGCAGACGGGGAACACCTACTGATGAAAGCGTTCGTTGTATAATGAAGCCGAGCCCGAAGACTAATATTTGAATAATAGAGGAACCCCCGTGTCCACTTAGATGGTCACCACTTGCACCGTCTCAGGGCGGAATTAAGTGACAAACGAGCGGAATCTACGCACATTTCCGCTCCGAAAAATGAAGTAAGGATTCGGCATTTTTCTGTTCATATAATAACCTACTCCAAGTCTAATTGGCAAAACTGTGAAACAGTGAAAAACACCTAATTCAAGCTTTGACTAGAAACGTCATTCTATTTCTGCTGATGCAAACAAATTCCACAAAAGCTAGAAGCGGGAAGGGAGCGCTGAGAATCTATAAATAGTAATGTTAAATGTTTTGGAAGCCAAAAAAACAGTACATTTTTCCATGAAAGCGCCGAAAAATCCTACTTCCTACTAATATTATAAACGTGAAAGTTTGGATGGGTGTATGGATGGATGTTTGTTACTCTTTCACGCAAAAACTACAGAACGGATTTGGATGAAATTTGGCACATAGATGATTTATAACCAGGATTAACATATGGTTTACTCTTTATCCCGATATTTCCACGGGATTGAAACTTATGCGAGTCAAACCGCGGGGCGCAGCTAGTAATCCATTAGTGTTCTAGGAGGTATTATTTACTGACAGATATCTATCAATACAATGTCATTTATTTACAGTAGCGGCACGTATATTATCTGACTAATGGATGAGGTATTGCAACATGCAAGCCCTTCGACAAACTGAGCTTAACGTAATCTAGAATACTGAATATAATTTAATTATAGCATACATGCACTATGCAGCGGTCGTTGTTTTATCAATAAATAGGTATCAAATACAAATATTGAAATATGGGTGTAGGTAAAAATAACTGACTATGCATGCATTAAATAGTAGTACCTAACTTACTAATTAGTGCATGGATTTCCCCATACCTAAATATTATAACTTATAGTTTAAGAGCAGCCAATGCCCACAAATCGCTGCCTCCTGCACAGAGCGCCACCCTGCACCCATTCTGAAAGCCCGTCCATGAAATTACAGCCCCTAACGCCTCCCCCACTTATAACAGAACTTTTATGGAATCGTAAATTGTTTAGAAGTGGGTTGTGTTAGCTGTCTCGAACGTCTCCGGGCGCTAGGACACCTAAATTTTGTGGAAACTTCCTTCATTGCGGCGACAGTGTGCAGAAACTGTTTCGTGTGATGTACGAGCGCCGGAGCGCTGGTGCCGGAGCCGGCGGCAGCCGGCTGCACGAACCGGCCGGCTCGTTACGAAATATGAAATCTTTTTCGAAATATAAATTCTTTTGATAGCTGCGTAACATAATTATTGTTACAATATATATATATATCATAACTAGCTGACCCGGCAAACGTTGTTTTGCCATATATCTACATTATTTCTAGGAAATATTTGTTTTTTTGTATGTAAAATAGATGTTGGCTGATTCTCAGACCTACCTACCCGATATGCACACAAAATTTCATAAAAATCGGTGTTTCGGAGGAGTTTGGTAACAAACATTGCGACACGAGAACTTTATATATTAGATAAATTTTTTTACCCTGTTATCGGGATGTGAAGGAACCGATAGGCAGCTGCCCCATGTAGCTACTATAATATGTATGTACTAGCTACATCCGATGAGACTGGAAGCTGACCCTAACATACATATGTAGTTGGGAAAAAACTGGACAAATGATGATGATGATTAGAAAGAAGAAGAAAGAAAGAAAGAAAGAGTGTGTGCAAAGAAAACCAAACAATAAATGTGGAAGGTGAAAAAACAGTGATAATCTTATTACTAAGCGGAGTTGAGATGAGTGACAGCTGATGTTTGGGGAGCTAGAGATGACCCTAATTCGTCTTGAGACAGGCAGACGGGTACGTAGACACCGGGTACTCGCGAGTTATTTTAAAATTGAGGAAAAAATATGTTTACAAGAAAATCTTCATCAAGAATTTCATGTAAATTCTTGATGAAGATTTTCTTGTAAACATATTTGGTAAAAAAGTAAACCCACCTTCTTGAAGTAAGAAAGAGCTTGTATTGAAAACCTGATAACAAATTAACAGATTCTTCATTTTACTTTGATTAAAATTGATCCCTCTAAGTTTGTTTTCTCTTGATGCAGCCATAAAAATACAGCTTCATGCTCTTTTCTTTAAAAAATTGCTTCGCCAATAGAAAACTATGATAGATATGGATCACTTCAGTCTATTATTTAGACGTAGCTCGCTGATAAAACGGCTTCATAAAGTTTCACCGACCGGTATCGGTTTAAACTAGAACTTTCGTATTTGCGCCAATACCGAAGCGTATTTTTAGTATATCAAATGATCATTTTATTCTATAACACCGCTTTTACACCATGCAATGTATTAAACATGTACGTATACTACATGTTGTGTCTACTAGTTTCGTTATATTTTACATCTAAAACAAGTTGTAAATACTTGTAAAAAATGACAAAAAGCTGAGCACACAGCATAGCTATTCAGGACCATTCGACAGCTTATCAAAACTACTATATAGACTATATCATAATATAGTAGTTAGCCAAGTAATTTTATACATATAGTTAGCAAATGCTTCCTCTCTCCTAACTCACTTATTTTGCTGTGCCCGACAGGGTGAGGTTCCATATGATCTAATTATTTGTTAACCACCTAAGAATACAGCATGTGGAATGCAATAAAAGTATTGAATATTGAGCTCCTTAAATTAAAAATGACACGTTTATAATCTGCCTTACCCCTGACAGCAAATAGCTGTCGGAAGAATGGCGGTGGTCCAATCGGATTAAACTGATAAAGTTTTCGGGTTTAGGATTTGTGAACACGCTTTAGGGGACTATTTTATAATAATAATAATAATATCCCTGGACATTTCACACAGCACCATTTGTCCCAAGATAAGCAACCTAATGCTTGTGTTATGGTAACAAGATGGCTGATAAACTACTTATATACAATTTTTTTTTGTAAATACATACATATTATAGATAGAAAAACACCCAGACTCGGAACAAATACATGTAGGTCATACAAATATTTGTTCCGTGCGGGAATCGAACCCGCGACACGCAGCGCAGCAGTCAATCGCTTAACCACTGCGCCAACCGTGCCGTCAAACTTTGATAACATTGACTGATCTTCGATTCGACACGGATGCGTATAGAAGGGTTGTGAATAGCTATGCAGGTCTGAAACATCGTCAATACTATGTTTTCTGCTCGAAATGTTTTTGACAGTATTTTACAAGTGTTGGGTAAAAATGTATACATATATCTTCATAAAATTTATCTACATTTTGTGTACAGTGAAACCGCATATCCATGGTAAAAAATTGGTTTTGACAGCGCCTTCATTTCGTAGAACATATTACCTATAACTGACATGCGGTAACAGTTCACAACAAATAAAAATGTATAATTTTGATGTGTAGTAATAATAACTTTGTAAATATATAATATATAGATTTCAGTTTTTTTTTTTTTTTTTTTACTACCAACATACAACTAGATCATCATCTGCCTAGCCTTTTCCCGATTATGTTCGGGTCGGCTTCCAGTCTTGCCGGATGCAGCTGAATAACAGTATTATGAAGCGACTGCCTATCTGACCTCCACAGCCCAGCTACTGGGTAATAGGATACCCCTTGGTAAGACTGGTTTTCAGACTTTCGGGCTCCTGACTACCCGTAACGGCTGTCAAAGATCCACGAATGACAACCGGGACCAACGGCTTAGCGTGCTTTCCGAGGCACGGAGCTGGGTCTCGGTATGTAAAGATGGTCACCCACCCACAGACCAACAGCGGCAAGCGTAGCTTAAGAGGGCGCACACAGGACCACTAGCGCCACTACTTAAAAACAAAAATATCTCGTGTCTGAGAAGGAATTATGAAAATCTGCTCAATCGATCAATTCGATCTAAAGAAAAGCGGCCACATTCCTATATGTCGTATTTAGTTGCTTCGTGTCTCAATAAGAAACTTAATAAAAGGTATTAGAAAATTCTAGACACACTTACCGAGGTTGCTGATTGAGCAGATTTTCATAATTCGTTCTCAGTCACGAGATAATATTTTTTTAAAGTAGTGGCGCTAGTGGACTTGTGTGCGCCCTCTTAATCTGATCGATCGACCTGTGCAGCCACGGGCCCCTGATACAACAAACATTATACAACTGATAACTACCACAAAGGACAAAGTTCGAAGGCTCACCTTACTGTGTTGCCGTCAGCACATGTCGCTGTCACTGGCAGAATAGTCGACATCGGGTCAGTCGCCAAAGAAAAAAAATAAAAAACCGCTACAAATAGAATGTGTTAGTTACCAGTGGTCGCTGTGGTCTGGACTGGGCCAACAATAGTAACAAGGCGCGCTATGTCCAGGAGTACACTTTCTGCACTAACGAGAGCCAACTTCAAGTTGAATGACACAACTCTAGAATAATAAATTATATTTGTATGGGTTTCACACCAAAAATACATAACATCACGGCTTTTTTTTCAAAAGTCGCGCCTTGACGTGGTACTACAGAAACCGCAGTAAATATTGTAGTCATCTCATAATGAAACCAGGTATCAAAGGACAAAATAAATCCTTCTTTCGTAACACAATTTCACACAGTTAAAACTCACAGTATTCAGTATTCACCCGCAACTGATCCGCAAGCATAGTGAGTCCGAACGTAGAAAAAAAAACGGATTTTATCCTTCTTTACTGCCTGTAGCTTAGTATCGGCAGCTGCGTATCTAGTTTACACACGCCTGCCTAGTTCTGCAGCTTTTTTTCTACAACTTTAAGTTCAATCAATCAGTTAAAACATCGCGCCTGTAATCTGTCTTAGCGTGTCCATTGCAATGGACTCGCCCCAGAATTCGGCTACTTGTTTGGCGCCATCACCAGCGTCCATCAGTTCCTGTAACGTGCAGCTGATAGGGACACGCATGACATGATATTAAGTGTCCCATCGTTTGTGAAAATGCACCACATTTACACTACACCTGTAATTAGCCAGAGAGAATCATAAAAATAATAATAATAATATTTATTTGCAAGAAATACATCACAAGGAAGATCTTATAGCCTAAAAGTCATTGTATTCGGCCTGCAAGCCAGCGTGCAAATTATTGAAATTTTAGTCGTTATCATAGAATATGTCATTGATACAATTTTACAAAAATATGTCATTATTTCATTCCATTATTTACAAAATTTAAATCGTTATACTAATAGGGATTTACATTATAGTCCTTACAATCTATAAATATTAAAATAATTAGGGAAACATTCAATATTATTATTGTTCTTTATGTTGCATAAATTCCTTAATACTATAAAAACAGTATAATAGTACAATCAGTTACAGTTATGTTGAATCAGCGGGTTGAATTCATAAACTTTTTCGAGACTTTGCCACGCGGTTGGTCGACTCTTCACGTGACCAGAGGGCTGGCCTATTTTAAGACCAAAGAATCGGCGTGGCCTGGTGCCGGGTACTTTTCTTGTTGACAAGGATGCTGACGAATTTTTTTGAAGCCCTATAACTCCTTCCCTCCTTTTTTTATATTTGTACATATCATTATTATTATTTATTAGACTGTTTGCTTTTAAATTATGTAAATGTTATTATTATAGTCTATAATAAAGTATCTCACCCCGAAGAAGACAAGTTTAATTATTAACCGACAGATTGACAAGTGGTAATAGACATATGTAATAAGCGCCCGAGGCGCGAGATAATATCAGCACCAACATTTGACATGACATGACAAATCGTCAATCACGTATAATATACGTATGGCTGACTGAATTATCAACAGCTAATGGGCTCACATCGATTTTCGTTCCAGGAACCGGGTATTAGAGCATCACGCGTGCTTCACGCTTGTTCGGGTCGACAGTTATCGGCACAGCCAAGCGAAATCGAATATGCAGTGTGTAGCACGCTTCACATAAAAAATAGACATAACAAAAGTACTTTAGTCCCTGTCGCCTATAGAAATAGTCTCTTTGTTTGACTAGCGAGCGAAGAGGCGACATGGTGCCTGAAACTATGAAACGCCATTGGTACCGGCTCTCTGACTGCTTTGCAAGTGTCGCAACTCAAAGGGTTTCATTTCCGAGCTTTCGATCCAGCAGCCCGTATTAACACCGGACAATGAAGGCTTTAGATCGCATAGTACCTGCTGCCGTGACCATCACGTGCGATACACAGATACTTTCATTACTGCACTGGAAAACTTAAATTGTATTTTTTTGTCTCCTATAATGAACTTGATTTGGTTGGTTTTTTATATGGTAGTGTTGTTTAAAATAAAAAGCCAATAAAATCAAGCTCATTATAAAGTGAGCGTGTGTTTATTTATTAACCTTTTAAATCAAATCGTATCTGTCTGTATTTACATCGAATAGAAATTGTGCCACCAGAATAAGAAAAAAAATCTGTGAATTTGCCTCTTATTTTTGACGGCACAAATAAAAAATAATGTCAGCCTATTCATAAAGAACGATGTCTCTTGAAACTTGCTACGCCCAGGCAACAAACCGTAGCACACACGTAGCAAATGCGTAGCACACGTAGCTTGGATGTGGAACTACCCTTTCGTAGGCGTCTACGAAATGCCGTAGCGACAAGCGTAGAGAATGCGTAGGGGTGCTACACATTCACGACGCATCGTAGCATCCCTACACGCCCTAATGAAATATAAAGACGGTCGGCGTCACGTTGCCAACTTTTGAAACTTTAGTTACGTGTGTGGATTTGTCGTGTTTTAAACTTCAAGTAATTTGATATTTATTTTTTAAAGTACCTATTTACAATTAAATTAACTGGAAACTGAAATACTTAATTACGGTTTTTGCTTTTTTGGTGCAAAATTAACTCTGCGATCAGAAATAGATTCTTAGAATCTCAAATATACCCGAACCGAACGTAACACAAAGGTGCAACACAAGGAATTTATTAATAATAATCTGTATTTTGAACTTCATGCTGAAGTGGGGTGAAAAAAGGTTGAAAGTTTCCAGAAATTGTTTAATTTTTAATCTTATGTTCTTTACTACCTACTTGTGGATGGGTGACCATTTTCACATACCAAGACCCCTCCGTGTCTCGGAAAGCACGTTAAGCCGTTGGCCCCGGCTCTCATTTGTGGATCTTTGACAGTCGTTACGGGTCGTCTGTAGCCCGAAAGTCTGATAACCAGTATTACCAAGGGGTATCGTATTACCCAGTAACTGGGTAGTGGAGGTCAGATGGTTGAGCTGAATGGTGCTAATCTATGCGTCATGTTCGTGAACGGGCGCCGTCAGTAGGGACTGGTCAACTCTTTGCTGCCATGGCTTATTTTTTATTTAATTTTATATTTGAATTTATTGTTTTTTTTTTTTATCAGTTCATTACGGACGCTTTTAATGTTCTGCATCGTTCTCACATGCATAATTTCTAACATGAATGATGTAACCAATACTTTGTAACCATATTATTCTGATTTAAAAGAGTGTCCATGGAGTTTCTTGCCCGTTCTTCTCCATAGGTACCTACGCTTTGGAATGGGCAACTAGCTTCATTTTTCTGACTGACCGACCCCTTGACAATTCAAAAGTACCTGTAATTGGTTTAATTGAAATAAATACTTTGAGTTTGAGTTTGAGTTTGAGATAGGCAGTCGCTTCATGTAAAATACTGTTATTCAGCTGCATCCCGTAAGACTGGAAGCCGACCCCAACATAGTTGGGAAAAGGCTAGGCAGATGATGATGTTCTTTACTACCTACTTACATGATTGAACGCAATTTAAGTTAAAACAGGGATTATTAATTGTTTTAGTATCCCATTCCCCCCTTTTTAAGACAACAACGAGAACTTGTCCGTCGTGTCGTTGTTGCATCGATAAGGCTCAGAACGCGTCGTGGCTTTTCTTAATTTCCCGAACGAACTCCGATCGGTTTTCCCATAATGAGCGTTTTCGGACGTTGAGCCTAACAAGAGTCGGAGCTTAGCATATACAACGTTAGCTGCAATAATACATAAAGTACTTTTACTTTATTTACAATCATGATATTTTGATTTAATCTATAACTGAATACAATTACATTACAACATAACAATACATTTTTTATAATTTTGCTATATAACCGCTGTTCGCCAATTCGGATATCGGCCCCGCGAGTTGTAAATAGCCAGCAGCGGCGAACTTTAATTGTTTTAAAATATCACACTTCTACCGTCGGTAAATCCGTAAATCCATAGTCCATTTGCCCAGCACTAGTGACACGAGCTAGTGTTGTGCCGAACTCGGAATGTCTGTGGTCGGCACGCGTCGTTTTGCATTTATTACGATACTTATACATGCACATGGCGCGATCGGTGGACATGGAGTATAAATAAAGTATTACAGCTCAGACAGAAGAGCGGCTCGGAGCGTTATTTGTCTGCACTTAAAGGCATCATCGACGTTGAGATACTGCTTGTAGGCTAGCTATTTGGTTATTTTACCTTGATCTAATTAAATATTAATGCAATTGATAGTAATATCCTACTTAACTTGAGAAACAAACGTTCATAGCCGACTATGTAGCTAATATCAAAATGATCAAAATCATTATTATATTTGCGTTATTATGGTACAGAAAGTTCTTAAAGATAATTACGTCGTACTCTATAGAACTTTAATTTCAGCGTGCAAATGTTATGTTACGAGTACATACTTAATTTTTTAATCTTCATAACTAAAGAAAGTCTTCAAAAATCCAGTTTGATTAAAACAAAAATATAACGGTTATATTACCAGTTTCTGAATTCCAGTATTGGATATATCCTTAAACTCTAGCATAGTCAGTCTATAATGTTCCCACTGCTGGGACACAGGCCTCCTCTCTGTGAAATCTTATTACTTATAGTTAATATGAATTATACAAATTATGTAATTACTACTATAAAATATTGTCATGTGTAATGCACTAACTACCTACTTATTTATATTGTACAAGTTTCTAAATTATCATCCGATACGAATAAAATAAAGTATTTTATAGTACACCGACCGGCGTCCTGTTCCTGGCGTTCCTGTTCGGCGGTCCTGTTGAATGTTTTAATACGCTACTCGCCACTAGATTGCGCTTTTCAGAATTTTTATAAATTTACGGAATTCTTATATTGTAACTATTCTTTATTTATTTTTGACGCATATGTATAATGCAGTATTCATGTATACACACAGTACACATGCATAGGTAGCCTAAATGATAAAATTCTTTAACTGTTTGTTAAAGTATTCTATAATTGTTCGTTAACAGTACCTAACTTACTTTTTGCAAATGCTGCAGAATATCTACTTAGCCATACTGATTCTGGACTGCTACTGCTGCTAAGGCGCTTTGAACGAAATTTGTCACAAAAATAAAGTTAAGTTTAAAAGTTATCGGTGTCTATAATAATTTCTTGGCGATAACTTGCAAATACGTTATGTAAAGTCAAAGACATTAAATTATTTAAAAGTAAAACCCATAAATAATCGTACCAACGTGTTCACTTTAAAGGAGAAAATTACCAAAATCAAACATGTGATAAAACTTCTCATTTACACATACCTCTAAAAAAACACAGAAAGCAGAAATTATACGTACACTAGATATTTATTACGCTACGTTGGTCCAGGATTTACCAAGCCGCTGTCCACTTAATAGGCATCTGTTTACTCCGCAGGGAAGCACGGTACACACTAGCTCACATAAATATGTAAACAACATGTGTGATACATTCAAAACTAGTGTTCTATACAATATTTCAGTATAACGTATTCAGTAAATAGGCAAGGAGAAAAGTTATGAAGCGAATTTATGAAATGGATCAAACGACTAAAGTGGCGGTGGGTGAGCGGCGCAAGACGCGAGATGTAGCGGGTGTGGTGAACATGTCTCGAATACGAATACTGCAACAGAAACCTTTTGGCGCTCGAATGAAATTGACAGGGGGATGCTGTTAGTAAACATTTGTGCAATTGTTTTGTCTTTAATTTATTTGTTGTTATAATGACAATAGAAATACTTACGTACTCTATGTTCATGAGATACAGCCCGCTGATAGACGGAAGGACGGACATCGGAGGCTTAGTATTTAGGCTCCCGTTAGCACTATTTGGGTACGGAACCCTAAAAAGAAGATTCTGAGTTTGGTCATGCACCAATAGACGCGCGTGCAACTCCGTAGGTAGGTAGGTATGCCAATGTTTTAGTGTTTTTGTCTTCAAGTTTTTCAAGCGTTTGGCAGGATGGACGTCACTTATACTGGGTGGCGCAAAAGTAGTGGCACTAAAGAAAATACCCTTTTTTTTTTTATATGACATTTTCTGTCATTCTGTTGTTGAAAATTGTGTAGTGAACAAATGTAAAATACACTGAAAATAAACATGGACCGTTTTACTCCCCAAGAACGTGGAATAATTGTGTCAATGTTCTTACGGAATAATTCATCAGTGATAAGAACACAACGTGAATTTCGTCGACGATTTCCCCACCGTCCGGCACCGATTGGTCGCACAATTCGACGCTTTGCCACACGCCTTGAACCAACTGGCTCAACATTGGATAGACCTAAGTCTGGGAGACCAAGAACAGGCCGTTCAGCTGAAAATATCGATGCTGTGCGCGAAGATGTGGAAGAGTGTCCAGAAACATCAACGAGGCGACGTGCCACGCAAACGAGAACGCTACAGAACCATGTTACGTGAGTTTTTGATACCCAGTTTGGACGAATTGGGGCTGGAGCACATCTGGTTTCAACAAGACGGCGCTACGGCACACACAGCGCGCGACACTATGGACTTAGTGAGGGACGCTTTTCCAGGCCGAGTTATCTCTCGTTTTGGCGATTTGCCTTGGCCTGCAAGATCACCCGATCTGACCAGTCCAGACTTCTTTCTTTGGGGTTTTTTGAAATCTCGGGTGTATGTGAACAAGCCACAGACTCTCGCAGCTCTAAAAGAAAACATTCGTCAAGAAATAACGAACATATCGCAGGAAGTGTTACGGCAAGTTATGCAAAATGTCATAAATAGGGCTCAAATGTGTATCAACTCTGGAGGTCACCATTTAAAAGACATCATCTTTAAATCCTAATGGTACGAAATTTAATGGCACAAATATACATTTAAAAAAATCTAAATCTAGTTTTCTAATTTAGAAAAAATGTTATAGCTGAACCAAATAGGGTCTTTACTTTTGCGCCACCCAGTACAACAGAACGCACGGCTGTGGTAACCTTGAGCTGTCCTAGCGTACTACAGAGTTTCAACAGAATGCAGGGCTAGCTAATACTGGATTTGTTAGCACTGCCGAGCAGCCTACTAATGCACCTACTTTGGTCTCACTGGAATGGGCTCATAATTATTCAAAATTACACATAAATTAAAACACGATGAAGGAAAATATCGTGAGGAATCGTGTCCTAGAACAAAAAATTCGAAGACATGTGACGTCTACCAACCCGCACTGGGCCAGTGTGGTGGATTAGGTATTCTTTATAGCACACTCCCTCTCACCGAGAGGAGGTCTGTGTCCCAGGCGGTGGGAACAAACATTATATAGGCATTGGTGTCAGTTTCGCTTATCAAGTCTAAAGCGGTCGGTATCCTAGATATCTTGTACTTCTTCATGGTCTTAAAACGCTACCGCTTCTTTCGAATTCCCAGAAGTGTTATCGGAGGCGTCGGCGGGCCAACTTCAATCACTTTGCCCCAGCAGCCGACCCCGGCGCGGCGGAGAGGTGAAACGAAATGCTTGTCCAGCACGTGATCAGGGATCCCGATCGACCCAATGAATAGTTCTTAGGTTCTTACTACTAATGTCAAGAAGCAGGTGAATGGTAAGCCTACAAGACGATGGACACCTACATTAATTAAATAATTACAGTGGCCTGTAAAAGTTAGTTGACCTTATTATATTTCAGTTGTGATGGCACATTATAAAAATAATATAATCAGATACTCATAAGGGATTAATAGATTATTTTGTAGGATATGTAAAAAGTAGTTGAATTAGTCAATAAAAACGTAATGGCAGTTCAAACATTTGGATCACTAGAATTTTAAATGGAGTGAAAAAATGTCCACTAACTTTTGGAGGCCACTGTACCTGAGGGAGTAAAAATTCGAAGACATGTGACATCTACCAACTCGCACTGGGTCGAAGACGACAGACGCCCTCTCGAAGAGAGGAGGTCTGTGTCCCAGCAGTAGGAACATTATAGGTTGATTAGGCTTATGCTTATGCTAGGGAGCAAGCGATCGTATCAAAAGTAAAAACCACCTAAAAATGTCGATATGTCTATTGTTACTGCGGTCGATCGGCGGCCTACTTACTCGGTTACTAGCTATAACTTGTAAGTGGAAAGCAGTTTGTTTACAACATCTCAAAGACGTTTGCTAAGTTTCCGAATACAAAAACTTCCAGCTTAATTTCCAGGGGAACACGAGCTTTTTCAGTTGACGTCAATATGAATAAATAAAATAAATCTTCAAAATAAACAGTACCTAAGCTTTACAAACAGTTTATTTAATTCTAGACTGGAAAATTTCCGTTTCTGTTTTACGCGTCATTCCGTTCACTGAAATGTGTCAATTTCCTGTGTCTACTGCCGCGGGAAATACGTCGACGCGGAAAAATTACCGGGAACCCGCCAATTTGGGCACTTGTCCCACCGACGACGATTAGCGAAAAGCAGTGGTGGCCCAGTGGTGGCCCAGTGGTGACGACCGTGACTTACGAGTTGTAGGTCTTAGGTTAGGACCCTGGCAGACGCTTTACTTTGTGTAAATTGTATCATCACCACTGCTCTCAAAACGGTGAAGGAAAACATCGTGAGGAAACCGGCAACCTAGAATCAAAAATTCAAAGACATGTGACATCCACCAAAACGCACTGGGTTCGCTTGGTGGATTACGGCCCACTCCCTCTCACCGAGAGGAGGCCTGTGTCCCGACTGTGGGAACATTATAGGCAGATTATGCTATGCTATGGGTAGAGCTAGCAACCAGAAACAAGTTGCCGAACAACGAGCAGCGAGTGTGCAGCTCGGATGGTTTTGTCACCGGGCTATGAGCGAGTGCGCTAGTGCGACGAGTAGATAGACTGCCGCGTCACATGCTGGTATGTGGATGTACCAAACGAGTGCTCTGCCCGCACTCGAGCGTCGCTGAGCGAGTATTCTCTTTGTTAAGAGCTATCGCATCGCGATGTCGCTACGACAAGCTAGTGAAGAAAGAGTTCTCGCTGACAGTGTGAACATTCAGCAATGAACTTTGTACTGATACGGAACTTACATCTACATATTGTACGTTTCTTGGGCGACAAAATAGTCGATACTTAGCTTAGTCTCTTTCTCGTCAGCGGTGGGACAAGCGCCTTCAAATTGCATTCCAAGGTGATAAAATTCTTTTTAGCCCCCGTCGGAAACAGAGCATCGTAGCTCCCAAAACGGTTGAACTAATTTTGTTTTTGTTTTGTTTTTTTTTTTGAGAGTTGACTTGATCGAGAGTGTTCTTAGCTATAATTCAAGAAAATCTGTTCAGCCGTTTGAAGATTATATACCTACATATGTATATACATATAGACCTTTTCAAGTTGATGAATTGATGTGAGCATCTTCCACAGGTCTGATTGAGTCGAAATTTATTTATAATGTATTTCGTTACTTCAATTAGAAGAACACAGTAACCTTGAACTACTGCTGCTGCATCACTTGGAATTTGCAGGATATCCAAGTCCCTTAACTTACAGCAGAGGCATCATCATCATCCTTGGAATGAGATAGATGGTGACCTGGGGCTCATGATGGAGTAGGAAAGAGAAATGGGAGGACCGGACAAAATGGTCCCCATGACTAATAATAAAAATAAAAGCAATATTAGACATTCATTTCAAATCGCTTTGTGAAAAATATATGTATATGATTGTTCCGTAGGACGTAACTGGACTGTTGCTAACGAAATACTTGAATAATAAATCATTTCTAATAAACTAAGACTTAGTTTTAATATCCGCGAATGTATGCATTGGTCAGATGATAGACCTGGACGCTAGTTAACGGAATTCTTGAGTAACTGCAAATTCCTAATAGTAGCTGATAGCCACGCTATCCAATTAGTTCCAAAATCTGTAAAGATAGTCGTAAGAGGATAATAAATAAATAAATCTTATAAAAAAGTGTACCCCATACCAGCCTGTTTCTTGCCACAGCTGGGCAAAGGCCATACAGCAGAATATCAACGTCAGGTACATTTGCCTGACACATGCTGAGCTGGACTCCCATTTGGTGCAACCTTGAGACGCACACCGCACTGTGTATGTTTCGTTATTAATTTTATTCGTCATAGTGTCTTTTATTTCGATATTTGTGTGTTTTCATTTTGTTTTTTTTATCGGCACCTTGTTTTTATATTATAATCATGTGGGTAGTTTGGTTATCATCTAATAGCGTACTTTTGTGTGTTGTGCTGTCTTTTTTGTGTGCGCCAAATAAATGGTTTATCTATCTATCTATATAAACAGAGCAGGCGCGGACTGGCGGGGGGGGGGGGGGGGGGTCGTGCGGGTCATAACCCCCCCCCCCCAAATCATGTCAATCATAGTGAATGATTTATAAGTCCTCATGATGTTTTGCTTCACCGATGTCAGTGAGTGCTGTCTAAACTTAGAATGTAGGTAGAACCACACACCCATCGTGTGGTACCTATATCAAATGAAAGCTAGATAAAGCACGCCTCAAAAATATATAGCACTCTTTTTTATCTAAGTAAGTTTATTTTTAAACATTTTTCGAAACTCATTAAAAATTTAAATTCTGAAAAAAATCATGAATGTGAACAATAAGGTGCAGATCGTATAAAAAATATCAAAATTGCATTACATTGCTTGGTTTTTGCTCTACATCAAAATTAAGGTTTACAAACTTTGTTTTGCGGTTGGAAAATCAATGTCGTATTTCCTTAAAATTCATATTGCTTTTTGTACAGAACACTATTATGTATGTAGGCCTTCCATTTGGGCGGTTTTTATTGTCTATTAAACGAGATAATCAATAAATTCTAAAACAGGTCTAAAACGATACCAGTAATGCCATCTATAGTGTATGTCAGAAACTACTACAAAGAATCATTCATGGCACTGTACGATACGAACTTCATATGAGTCGTGGTTGCTTCTTGTTGCGTACGTCGTTGTATAGATGGCGTTAGCAGTTATTATATGTAGTATAATATTTATCTACGTATTATTATGTAGTTATAGTTATTATATATTATTGTAGTTGCTTTAGTGTATCAGGTCTTTTATTTGAGCGAATTATGTAACTGCTTAATTCACATTAAATTACAGTTAGGTATTGTTCTGCCTGTATGTTACCTTTGCCGTATTTTTTACATATTGGTGGTAGGTAAGTTCAATATACACTCGAGAGCAATGAATCCGGGTCACTTAAAGAATGTTAAAAATCTCGGAAACTAAAAATGATAGGTTAATGCAATAAATTGTATTTAATAGACAATGTAATACTCCTTAAATGAATGTAAAAAAAATATGAGTCACCATACATTTTATTAACACAAAATTACATAAAGAAAAAAACTGCTGATCTCTCCTTAAAACAAAAATAGGAAACATGAAATTTTTGAACTTTATTACGATTTTCTTGAATTTTAATACTTCGTATTGCCTCCTCGTGCTTCCATTACTGCGTTTACGCGGTTTGGCATGCTGTACACCAAGTTCCTTATACGATTTTGGGGAATATTCTCCCATTCCTCTGTGAGAGCAATTTTGAGCTCACGAAGCGTGATTGGGGGAGGGTTTCGTTGTTTTACGCATCTGCCTAGCTCGTCCCAAGCATGCTCGATCGGGTTGATATCCGGGCTGCGCGCTGGCCACTCCATACGAGTAATGTTCATCTCTTGAAGGTAGTCATTCACAATCCTACCTGGATGAGGTCGGGCATTGGCATGCATAAATATAGCATCCTCACCTAAATTGACCATAAATGGACCAACGTGATCATTGAGGATTTCTTCCACATATCTTACGCTAGTTAAAGAGCCGTTTTCTATGATCACCAGCTCTGTGCGACTTTCAGAAGAAATTCCGGCCCACACAAGTACAGACCCACCACCGTAGGCTACTTTTTCTTCGATGCATGCTTGCTTGAATCTTTCCCCTGGTCTTCGATACACTCTGTGTCTTCCATCGTGCTTGTAGAGCATAAATTTTGATTCGTCGGAGAACATAACTTTTGACCAATCTTCAATACTCCAATTTACGTGGCTCTGGGCATATCTTAGTCTTGAAATACGATGCCCACGCTCCAGTTTAGGGCCGCGTTTGCCGGTCTAAGGGGTTTTAAGTTAGATTCAGCAAGCCGACGTCTTACTGTCCATGCACTTGGGTTACTTCCTCCGAGGCGTCGAAACTGATTTGTGAGTTCAGTTCCTGTGAGAAAGCGATTTCGAAGCATGGTGTTCACCAAGTATCGGTCTTCTCGTGCTGTGGTACACCTGGTTCTGCCCGTTCCTGGTCTGCGTAGGTTAGAACCAGTTTCTTCGTAACGTCGGAGAACTCTTTGTACTGTTGACAGCGACACACCGACAGTCCTGGCTGTATCGCGCTGACTCCGGCCGGTTTCCAGCATTGTAAGTATTCTGGTGCATTCTTCAGGCGTAAGCGACATAATTTCAGCTTGAATAATGAATATAGAGCACTATCAACATGGTTTATGTACCCACATAAATGACAGATTACAAACAAAAGCAAAACCAAATGCTGTAATTTCGTAGTTCCATCTTCGAAAGTGGCCCTTTTTCAAATTTGATTTTTTTATGATATAACTTTACAATAACTAAGAAGTTTTAATAACTCCATTTAAGGAGTATTACATTGTCTATTAAATACAATTTATTGCATTAACCTAGCATTTTTAGTTTCCGAGATTTTTAGGATTCTTCAAGTGACCCGGATTCATTGCTCTCGAGTGTAGTTATCTTGGTAACATATTAAAAAATCAGACATGTAAAAATAAGTAAAGTTCATTTATTTTTTGTGGAGTTTTAAAGCGTCTGATAAAAGTTTTGGTCCATGGAAAGTGTCTGACACTTAGGATACTATTTTAGAATAATATTGTACAAAACTGAGAACCTAATGTTCCATCTGTGTGAAAATTAGTTATGTCTGATCGCTCTGGGGTCATACTCTAATACCGTTGACCGACAAAAACATGTAAGATTTTAATTATGGGACTTCTAATGCTAAATTAATGGTTGAGCGTTCCAAAGATAAGTCATAAGTATTTGTATTTTTGTACCATATTTGAAGCAGGATGTTATTGCATAAGCCTCTATTTTTCACTATACCTACGTCAAAATGTCAATTCGTAGGTATAGCTTAAAACTTGTTCAGTTAGAATGGTGATTCTAGTGTACCACTGTCAAGAGTTGATAAAGCACTATCAGGACATTCAGGACCTACAGAGAAACAACAGAAATATTGGCCGAGCTAGAAATTAAAAGATCTCAACCAAAGATAGCTTGCCTCATAGGGCACATAATAAAACTAAAAAGTCCAGAGTCGAGCAAATACAATAGCTACAGTAGTCCTCAGACAACGAAAGAAAATCTGCAGCAAATAGCAAGTATGTACCTAAGTTTAAGATATCGTCTCATATCTGCCTCAAGAACTGAAAAATATCACAAACCTATCTACGGTGAAAGTTTACTTCATAGGGAATGGAATGAGCCTACTAACAATAAGTCCAGAGACGAATAAATAAAATGGCTATGGCAGTATCGGAAACCGTAAGAATTTATACAAATTTTATGCCTTATGTACCTAAATAAATATGATTTCGCCTCGTATCAGCTATCATCATTAAAAAATATCAACTAATCAACAAGACCTATTACCTACAAAATACAAGATAAATATAATAATCTTGTTCACGAACTTCAACAGCAAAACACCAAGCCTAGGTACTAATGTATCAAAACTTGATAGGTACCTACCTACTACCTACCTATTTTGTAATTTACCTTGACGTCATTATATATTGTTAAGGCGTATAATAGGCATTATCGAGAATGGCCAGTATTTTCCACATGACTGCCAAATACTGGATTAACAATGCAAGCCTATAAATATAAAACGCGTGTTTACCAATACCCACTATTCAGTCACTTGCATACGCGGTCGCTGTCGTGCACAAATTCGGGACATCATATCGGTGTGCTTAGACATTGTGAAGGGGATTCGGTGTGCTTAGACATTGTGAAGGGGATCAGACTGAAAACCCTGTCGAAAAATGGATAATAAAGGTTTCGTGGTGGATGAGAGTTTGGCAATGACAAGTGACGTGAGAACAGAAGATGGGGCGGGTTGCGCGGCCGTGTACAGAAGTGGACGCGGGACTGACGACCAGCTGAGTCCTTGCAGCGGGTATTGTGACGCGGTCATACCGGCTTATGGTTTGTGAGTAAACACAATGCTTCTGAAATGCAAAAAAATTAATTCAGGAAGCGACGACGCGGCGGCTGCGGCGGCGTTCCCTATTTGGACGGATCAGCGTGGTTATTGCGTAACACGCTTTTTTATTATTACTATAAGCCTGTGTTGTCCCACTACAGGGTTTGCCCTCTTTCCACTTTTCCCAGTCTACTGCGAATCCTGTAATAGGGAGTTCGGCTCATCTCGACATCTCTTTCTGAGCCTGCCGCGTAGTCGTTTTGCACGTTTGCCACTTTAGTCCAGCAGCTGCGCGGCAAAGTCGTATTTGTGTTTTGGAACTAAATATAGAGTTCCTAATGCGGTCTGTGAGTTTGTCTTTGGCGTAACGGCGTAACACACTTAATTACCTATCTAAAATAAAAATAAAACCGCCGAAAAAACTGAAAAGCCAAATATAATAAACCTTTTTTATTTAACCTTAATAACTAAGTTCTTAAACTAATGTAAGTATTGAGTCGGCGCCAAATAATCAATAGGTAAACAAAGATCGCTAAATTGCCTTTTTAAATAAAAAAGGATTATTATATTTTGCTTTTCAGTTTTATTTTTTGCGTTTCAGTTTTTTCGGTGGTTTTTTTTTAAGTTTTTATGTTATAATTTTTTGTGGCTATAATCTACTAATTGTTTGCCAAGGGGCAGGCATATGTGGCACTGAGTAGAGTAATAATACACAACTCAGCATTCAAATCGGTGAGTGAACAATAAATCACCCCTATTTTCCACACTTACCTAGGGCTAAATCTTTTTTTTTTAAATTTGTAGAGAATTATCAAAATCGGACTACTCTGTAAAAAGTTATGCTTGGTCATACATTAAAAAAAAAAAATATATAATTATGATTTTTTTCGTCGGTTAAAAAATTGCAATCGACGGCAATGCTTTTTATTTAGAGAGCTCAGCCGAACGTAGCCGAACTGTCAAAACCAAAGCAATGCTCTAATTACGTTGTTGAGCAGACCAATTTTTCAAACCTATGATGCAATGGATTAAGAATATTCTTCCTCACTCGGTTTGTGATTGAAATGATGTTTCGCAAAAAGTAGCGCGCTATTAAATCCCATGATACCTGACTGATGTGATAGGGTGACCGAAATAACAACAATTACTTGAAAACAGATTTCATTCTGTTCTGTAATGTGTGTGTTTTAAAAATAAGGTGGCGGCTACACTCTTCACACACATTACAGAAGAATTCAATACGCTTTCAGAAAACGGGCGTAACATTACGTTTGGGTCAATGATTTAGGTACAGACGCCAGCACATCAAGTTACTACAATCTGTCAAATTTCTTTAATAGATTTTCAACTTTATCGCTCAAGCATTAAGGTTCAAGGTTGATTGGATAATTTTGACAGTTTCGGGTAGCTTGACCTGCTGGCGTCTGTACTTGCTGGGCACCGTTAATCAAATAGTTAACTTCGTTTACTTAAGTTAAGTCCACAGGACGATAAAGCGTTACATTTCGGAAGAGTAATCGTTAACTCGTGATAGAAATTGCATTTTTATCCGATTACGGCAAACCAAATAGGGAGGTAATACCTACGAGTGTAGGTAGTATGTCGTTGCGTTATTGATATACATACTTCTAATAAAATGTTGGTATGGGCTATGGAAGTTTAAACAAGACATGAAAAAAGAGGGGTGTATCATTAAAGTTTGTAATAATTCAACGGACTTATGGAAAGTTAACGGAAGAGTTCGTTAACAATTTTTGGGCGCGTTATGAAAAAATGATGAGAGTGCGCGCGCATCACCGTCACACAAAGTTTACAGGTTGAAGCTGGCCGCAAAACCGCTCATTATTTTTAAAGCTACCTATACGTCACTTTCTTCAGAATAAACCGGCCTGTACCTATTTTGAGCATTTTTTATAGCAACCTGTTTGTTCTTATTAAAAAAAGGCAATGGACATTTCACTATAAAAATTTGGATGCCATAAAATTATGTTTTTTTATTATGCTTATAATTTATTTAAAAGGCCCGTGACTTGTTACCAACAATATTCAGCCTAAACAACGAACTTTATTGTAACCTTTTTTGTAATTAATTATATTATGCATGCAATTAAAAATTGTTTTTTAAAAGTATAACTTCTGACGCGCGTAGGTACCTACATAAGTACACGCGCCCATTTTCTTAAGTTAACTTAGAAGGGAATTCGTTACTCGAAATCGGTATTGTGCGCGATATAGATGTGTACACGTTGGTTCACGCTAAACCCACATCCAACATAAGTACTTACATCTTGATAATAACGAGAGAGAATTCCTAGGTTGACCACAGTATTTAGGCACCTACTGTTGGTATAGTATTTTTATCTCATGAAGTGACACGCGCGTTACTTGTGGTTACCAAGCGTACAAACGCTGTGAATGTGTGTGTGAGCGCAGGAACTCTCGGTAGGTATCTTCCGAGCTAATGGCGAAGTCGGAAGCGTGTTGGTGTTATGTGCTGACGCTCCTCGTCTTCACGAACACATTCATAGCGTCTTTTTACACTTGGTTACCACATGTAAAGCGAATGTCGCTTCGTGAGATATGTATGAGATAAAAATAATGTAACCATCTCATGATTGATTAGGCTGATGAATATTTCCAAAGACAGACCCCAATAATATCCACTCTTCCTGGTTTGAGCTGGAAAAAGAGGTTCAACAAGCACCCCAGCGACACGTCTGTCTGACTGGTAACAGTCTCTAAAGAACATCTGACACACATCTCACAACATGCGGTAGGAGCGGTATCTAATTATTACAGCCCTCTAATGGGGTCACGGAGGTCAGTTGACCATCAGTAGTTTATTCTTTAAGTTCAGGAGAGACACAATTGGTTAGTGGTTAGACTGAAAAAACTAAATCAAACGTTTACTGGTGAAAATATTACTCATAATAAATAAAAAAATGTTCACATCCAAAACACTCGTTTTAGATATTATTTTTCCTTATCCAATAGTCGACATCTATACTCTAACTCTGTCATTATTTTGTAACTCCACTCTTTCTCCCTAAGGGCAAGAAAATTTAAAGCAAGTGTGAAGCTACATCAGCACGCTACCGTAGCGCCGCGCAGCCGTGTTTTTGCGGGTTCAGGATAGATGGCGGTAAAAGGCAGTACCAATCGGTAAAGTAATTTCATTTAGCCAAGAGAGAGTGCTGAATAGTTGTTCTGTTATTTGAATAATTATTATTGTTATATCGGTGGAACGTGGTTGGAACAACTTGGAAATTTGCAACTTCACACCCTTGAAAAGAATCTAGTTTCAAAAAGAATGCCAATTTATTAAATATTATTGCTGTACAGTTGTGAGATTAATTAGGAAAAACAAATTCATAAGTAATCAAAGCCTTTAATTAAGTGTTATCAGTTTAAATTAAAGGTTATTTTGTTTGTTCGTCGGAATAATAATCTTGTTTTTATTTCTGTGTCTCAAAAGACTATGATCCAGAATAGTATTAATTGACGTACAGTTCAACAAACAAATCTATTGTCATTGACTGATTGACATTTGTTGTTAAATTCACTTCAACAATCAACAGTTCCATCGCTAAGTTACTGTCTGTTTGAATTAGGTAAAACTTTGAATGTTATTAACTTCCTTTGTTTTGCATTGAATACTAACAATGAACAAAAGAGGAGCTCGGTCATAAAATCAGTCACTCATTGGGCAACAACAGTGTACAGGAAGATACTTGGTGTAAAATTACTAATTTAAATTTTCGAACATTCTGCAGAAAGTATTGTAATTTCCCGGGTTGGAAATTGAATAATTGACGTATTATCATACGCATGCGCTTCCAGTTCGCCCCGAAGTGAGCTACGTCTGTTAGGAAACTGCGCTAAGTGCGACGAAGTTCCAGCCAGACAGCAACTATTCAGTTGTCGGCATTTTGCTACAGCGGTGCTCAGTGTGACTGGTGCGCGACTTACCTGCTTCACGGCCACTACTCGAGAACCCATAAATTATCAGTTAAACGAGCAATATTTTGAAAAGGTATGTTAACTCGAGGGTTAAAACTTATTTTATTAGTTTATTGTCAAGCCACTACTTACTTTTCGCAACTCAGCTGTTCACGTAACTAGGCAATAAAGTTTGCAGCAAACTATTAAGTTTGAAATTTACGAAAGTGCAACTGTTAAAATTATTCTAATTTGCCTTTTGTCACTGGTAGCAAGCTTTTACTACAGGCATGATATTATTTTTTGCTTTGTTAAAACTTTCTTAATTATTTTTTGTTGGTGTTAAGTTGGCATGCATCAACAACGAGGCTTGCTGAATGGTGGTTCTTACATGTGCCAGGATCTAGTGATCCGGTGTACACAAGGGACCCCAGTAAAAAAGAAAAATTCTCTGAAAACCATCCACCATAGAAAGGGATCTAAGAAGAGATTATTTCTATGTTTTGAAAAGTGTGTACATCAATTAACTAATGCATTGTCGGAGTGAGTACTCTGCTATTGTTTTGTGTAGGTATTCACATTTACATGTTTAGTTAATTAAACAGGTACTTAATTATTTCTTATCTTAGAAATACCAATTATTTCTTACTGAAGAAGTAATGGGTGCTAGCAGAAAATTATCAAATACCTAGTTAGTTAGTAGTATAGGGTTACATTCATATTAGTAGGAACAAATTTAGAACTTTTCAAATATTTTTCTAGATTCAGTAAACATTCATCATAACCATACAAAACCAGGCACATATCTAGAAAAAAAAGTTATTATATCCAAAGATTTTGTAAGTAAAAAAACAATGCCAAAAGGTAGGAGAAAAAAACAATTTAGGTACTGACCTACTTGGAGGTTGAGTATTAAAAGCCAAAGCATTTTTGTTTTTCGAAACAGTTATTTATTTAATAGTATCCTCTTAATTGACACGTAGTTTTTTTTCCAACCAACTATATAGTCCATGGTAGGTAATTGTTTTATATTACAAAAAAAAAAAAATATTATTTAATTTTTGGAACTAAGAGTGAATAGGTTACTAGTTATTTTTCTAGATTTCCTTTGTCTCTTCAATAATCCAACATGTTTAAAACAGCTTATCACTCTTTTTGCAAAAACAATTTTTTGTCATTCCTTGAAGGCACACGTTGCCGCGTATAGTTACCGGTTTACGTCATCAAGTCTACCGGCGACCTTGGGTGCCAACGAGTGGGTCCGCAGCGGACCCCGCCGGCCATTATCTGAGACCTTCCTGTTACATTGGTTACTACTTTCGATTTTTCCATTCTAAAATAGACTCCTTGACTTGATAATTAGAACGACGCCGAACCGTACAAATAGGTTTCTGAAGTATCAGATAAGTCTTTGACCTATACTATTAAGGTCTAATGCGTAACATTAAAATATTATTATATACCTATATACCTATATACCTCTTTAAAATATTATTTCATGTAACTTTACTGAAAAGCCGCGTCGTCTTAATTAAAATGTTAATTAAAGTATTCATTCATCATCATCGACAGCCCCACTTCACCCACTGCTGGATATAGGCCCGTACATTTCCCATGCACTCTCGCTCCGTACCAGGGCCGGACGCGAGAGATCGCCGCCGCCGATCGCCGCCACGATATCGCGGCGGTGCTCCGCCCAAGCTGGGCAGACCTCCACCGTGTCCTCCGGGCGATCCACACAGTGGTGACACCCTGGCGTTTCCTCCCGCCTTATCCTGAAGAGGAACCTCCCGAAACACACGGCAGTACACTCTTGTGCCAGCCTCATCCATGTTCTGCCCGCGGTGGTAACAATATCGTCTACCTATTTAGCCGCCGGACGACCAAGTCTTCTTATTCCAGTCTTTGGACGCCTCTCGGTCACAGCCTTACTCCACTTGTCGTCACCGCACATTGCTAGGTGTTCAGCCCAACTGCATTTGAGTTCCATAACTCGATCTCCGATATACCTACAGCTGACTTATGCGCGTCTTCGGATTTCGAAGTTTGGTACTCGGTCTACTAGATTTATGCCAAGCATGGACCGCTCCACCCACAGCACTTTGTGCAAGTCTCAGCCATAAGCGTTCACGTCTCAGCACCGTACGTCATGGTGGGCAGAAAACACTGGATAAACAGACGTAACTTAAAACATTGTGGAATTTTATCCGATTTCAGAATGTCATCACAAAGCTTTATTCTTCTCGATATCTGCGTTTGTTGATGCTCTTTGCCAAATGAAAGAATATGGCCAAGTAAGACATACAGGTCAACCATCTCCAACTTTTTATTTCCGACTTTGACAGAAAGATTTGAATTACTAAAGATGATTACCCTAATATGTGTCTTACCTGCATTCATCCTAAGTCCTATTTAAAAAAAAAACGAATATTAAAGGTCTGAAAGCATCTTCTGTAGATCATCGAAGTTTCGCAATTGATGTTAACATCATAACAGTCCAAATCTAATACGATACATCTATGTGCATATTTCTCTGCATGCGGACCTGCAGAGTGGCCTAGGTGTATAGTACCCGCAGCATTCATTACTCGGACTAAACCAAACTACATATATACAGTACAGAAGTAGGTACCAATTGCCAAATTGCATGCGCGTACCGCATCGGATTTTGTCGAATGCCTCGCTAAACGCGAACTAATTGTGATAACACAATTAGCTTTAATTTAAATAGCTAATAATAGCTATTTCAGAAATAATACCCATAGATATCCTAAAATTTTAACCACAATTGTAATTAATTGGCAATCAAGTCGTGTATAAGGAGTATAAAATTGAAGTGGGCAATCAACAGATAATACAAAACTACCATGAACTTAATAACCCTTCTTCATAATATCATTATGTTTGCCAGTGGTTTTTAACTTATTTTTCCTGATAATATGTGCCTGTACCTACCTACCAGACAACAACACTTCATGGACCATTATACAGTATGCTACATACCCTGCACTATTTCAGAGAAAACTTTGAAGGACGAGCAACCCCTCTAATGAAGATGCCTATCAGTGCTGAAGAGACTTCCCTTCTCGGGTAAGTAAAAATCATTCATTATTCATAACATTAAATGTAGAGAAATCGTTTTAATCTTTCATATAAAAAAAACATCATGTAAGTATAGAAAAATATTTTGTATTGTCTTCTTTTTAGGTATTATAAAAACAATGTCTCACGTATGTAGTAGTGGCTACAATGTAATTATCCTTTCCATTAAAAATACAAAGAATAATGATGTTTAAAATCAAAGAAAGTATTTAGCGAGGCCCTGCGAGGCCTGTAAAGAACGGGTGGAAACGGCGATGGTACTTTTAACCCCTTTAACCTTTTCGCAGAACACAGAAAACTCATTTTATTTTATTCAATTATATTTTAGATGTTAATATTATTATGTAAACCACATCTTTCCCTCACACACACCCACACATACCCACACACACACGGCCTGTTGCGCAATGCCCAGCGAGTTTGCTAGATATAAAACGGACGACCAACCGGCGGGCGTAACTTCCGTTATTCATGAGAAGCCAGAACAACAATCACACGACCATATTACTGAACTTTACTGAACCTGAGCTTATTCGAGCTAGTTCTAATACCTAAATATAAAACCTCCATCCAGCCTTTATCCAAATAAATAAACGATTTTATCATTATTATATTTTAAAAATGTCTTAGACATATCTCGGGAAGTCGGGACCCTCGGGTCCCGGACCTTTGGAAGGCGTTCGAGGTGCCGAAGCCAAAACGCAGACAATTTTAAATGATGAGGAGGCACCAAATGACGATTATCACTGTATGCACTATGCCAGTGCACCCAAGGACAACCCCCGGTTGGTGCAGGACTACTGCAGATCATGGTAACAACATATTGGGCTATGGGTTTGGGTGGCTATAATGGATTGGTTACCTTGAACTATGGAAGAACTATGTCCCCTGCCTGACCAATGTTATACATATAATATTCACGGATAAAATGATTATTCACTGTAGTTCGCTGCATTCCCCATAAAAAGTATGCTGTAAGCTGACTGTCCAAAACGCTAGGTTATTTATTGACTCGCATATAATGACAACGTCTGGCGTTCTTTAAACTCCTGCTTTGGCCAATATTTGCTTGTATATAGAAGTATCATTCTTCTATGCAAGCAAACCAAAGCATCGTATTTCTGTGACTTAACTGAGGGCTCGTGGGATTACAGACCAATCACAGTTCGATGCCGTCCGACCTTACATAAAAATAAATACATTATAAATGTCTAACACTCTTTTAAAAGGAACACAATATATTGCTTCTTAATTAAATTAATGCAACTCTTCCGTTGTAAAATAGTCCATTACGTTTTGTACTTACCGTAAAAGCCGATTTCTACAATGCTAGTCTGTCCACGTATCAGGTTGCATTTACACAACTTGCTTTGTTGTGAAGCTTACAGTTCGATTTGAAACAAAGTTTTCTTCCAATCTAGTTACAACGCAAATTGCGTTGTGCGAAAACCCGACGGCTTTTGAAATAACGCTTTAAAACACATATTGACTTGCTGTAATGAACTCGTATTAAGAGTTATTTACATATGCTTACTCGTATGCAACACTACATTATTTGAAAATGGTTAATGGGTTCATTAATAAATACAGCCTGCTGATTCTCTAAAAACTTAGGTGAAGTGAGCTGTCAATCCCTAGCAATGCTAGGGATTGACAGCTCACTTCACCTAAGTTTTCATGGTGAGATTTTTCACCACACACCACAGACATTCCACCTAATGGTGGAATGTCAGCTCATTTGGTCTCTCCACCTAAGTTGTCACGGTGAGATTTTTACGGAATAGACCGGAAGGACATGTAGCGCAGGACAACAGTACCTATATATAATGTACAATATTATCATAAGTTTTCTTTTTATTTATAAGCTTCATTTTCTCAAGTGTTTACTTAAGCTTTTACTTAATTAATGGGAGACCGGCACCCTACTTACACTTTCAATCACAATCCGAGGGTTTTACTAATCCATTGCTTCATGGGTTTGGCAAATTCATCTGCTCAACACCGTAAATAATGCATTGAGGCTGAACTGTCAAAATGAAAGGAAATGCGATCAATTGTCAGTTTGTGTCTTACGCAATTACCCCGCAGCCCCATTGAGGGATCCAATCATTGGTTGTCCAAATCATATAAAAACAGTTCGTATCTACAAGGTCAAAATAAATTAGTTAGTAAAACGTGATAGGTGTCGATATCTAAACATGATAAAACAAGGGAAAAAAATGACTTGGTAACTCGTGCAGTTACTTGAAATATCTGTTTCAAAATTAGATTTTTTTGTGTAGGTATCTAATCACGATAAAACGAAAAAAAATCTTATTTTCTAACTCATAAGTACTTCAAGAATTTAAAGAAAAAGCGCTCGTTAGTAAAAACAAACTATCATATTTTTTTTTATCATCCGTAGATATGGATACCTATCACGTCTGCGGAGTTTCGCTAAGTATTTTAATTTGACCCTGTATAATATTGATGATTTAAGCAATATTAAGACACCAGCGTGTTACATGCTTCTCTTGCCCTTTTAACCTTTTTACAAAAAATAAAAACATTTTTCTTTCTTCTTGCAAACAATATTAGGTATTCTTTCTGTGTTTGAAAATATATTTAAACAAGCTTCTGCCCGCGGTTTCGGCCGCGTAGATTCCGGAAATTATCCCACGGGACCGTGGTACCGGGAGAATCTTCTATCTCCTAGCCAAATTTTATCGAAATCCGCTCAGTGGCTAAGGCGTAAAAAGGTATCACACAGACAGAGATACTTTCGAATTTATAATATTTATTAGTATGGATATAAACGTTTTCTGCAGTAGGTTAAATGAAAACAGCCCAAAGGGTTCAACCCGCCCACCGCTTGCCTAAAACAAGAAAAAGTTACTGACGAAACGTTTAAATAAGATACTAACTAATACCTTCGAGCAGATTATCTAGGTATTAACAGTATAATGTTCTCCCATTTTTGGTTTAAATTTTTTACCATCAAAATACATCGAAAAAAATTAGTAGCTTATTTTGATAAAATTTCTCTCGTATTTATTACACAACACACTAATTAGAGCCCTTTTTGCAAAAAAACTCAGAACAAACTGACGTAACTCGTTTGCTCTACCCAAAACTGGATTCCTTTTATTTACAAATGAATAGCATTTCGGAAAATATTGCCAAGTTTTCTCTTAATGAGAATTACGGGTATAAAGTGAACCTAACAATGGTCCCAGCCACCGACCACGCTGTTCTTTGTTCCTGGCCCTTAATGGAGAATTCTTGTTGTTAATCTCAGTGACGCATTTGACAGAATTCATTCATGAATTCAGGTATTTTATTACTGCCACTATTAATAAGTGTTTGAATTATTTATACAGTAATATAACTTTTCACAACAGATGAAATACGCGATGAAATATTGGATAAGAATCCCAATGGTATACAAATAATTCAGGCCATTCCTCGTAATTTAACGGTCGGCGGACTGACTGAAATGTGGTCCATCACTCTGTTGAAAATATATTTTTAGGGACAACGAAGAGATTGCGATCGAGTCAGTGGCGCTCCAATCCTTAGGCTTATTCATAGCCGCTCATATATCTACACTTTGCTTGACAGATTTCTTGCACTATTTTCTCTTGAATTTTGACGGACAACTAAAGTTCGCTTCGGGTTGTTTATCGTCTGCTTTACTTTGTCAATACTTCTTTAAATCCAGTATATAAAAAGCCTTTATGCACCGTAAGTAGTAATAATAATAGGCTCCTGACCGATTTCGGTCACGGTAGCCAATCTCAACGGCGATTGTGGCGCAGACACAGGTGCACTCTCTGCACCTTTACTTTCATAGTCCGATGGGGTGGCAATCCGACAGGACCGGGGATAGATTAGGCGCCGGACCAACGACTTTACGTGCTTTCCGAGGCACGGGGGTATTAAACCGCCAACTTCCAAATTCCGGACTGTTACTAAGGAATTCCTAATGGGAAACCCAATAACACTTGGTCCGACCCGGGAATCAAACCCAGGATCCCACGCTCAGCAGTCGCGCTTGTAACCACGAGACCAACGGGGCAGTCAATAAGTAGTACCGTAAATAAATAAGTAGGTCCAATAATAAATCGTCGTTTACGTTTAGTTACAGAGGAACACATTAGTCAATAAAAAAAGATCTTGTTAGAGACTATTTAAATTCCAAACGTTATTCTGAATTTTAATGAACAGGTTTTGACAGTTCGGGCGTTAGTCATAGTCGACGTCTGCGCATGTAACGTATTCGAATAAAAATATAACATAAACACAACGCAAGAGTTTAGAAATAGCAAAAAGTTACATCGACTGCGTAGGTGCTAGAATTGGTGTTAAAAGTTGGTTTTCAAAAGTATTCATTTTAATAAACTGATAGATACTTAGAGCTCAACAGGAATATTCAAATAAAACTGATAGAAGGAATTTCCTCACGTGTGAAGTGAAAGAAACTTGAAGGTCGCGTCTCAAAGTAATACCACCGTGTGAGTATTTTACTTGTCACATCGCCCTTAACATACACATATTTTTCTTGTGGATATCTCGGAAACGAAAATGTATGATATATATATTATGATACAGATATTATGCGGTGTCGTCCCACGTCGAGAATCATTTAGATCTAGATATGTAGTGAATTATGGTTGAAGTTTTTATTTTCCAGACCTCTCATTTTAACGAACTGTAAATAACTTATTTCCTTTAAAAAAAAATATCATCATCATTCATCAGCACGCCATTCAATTCGATTTTCGGCAATTCTGAAAAAAAATATAGCAACTACAATCATAATACACATCTTTCATGGGTAGGTAGAAGTCTTAAAGGTTAGACTTCTTCCATAAGTCCTAACAGCTGTATCTACACGAGTGTAGGCACATGAATATCCTACGAAATGATTCTGCTTTCAACACGAACTCGTCTCTAGGGAGCGGAAGCTGGATAGGGTTTATATATTTTCAAAGCAAGATCTGCTCTTGATGAAATTTGATTCCCCACAAGATGTGCACTGATCTAGGAAGACATGGAAAATGGCAGCCTAATATACTCGTAAGTTATAAATCTATAGATCTGATGCAACCACCCAAACATCCAAAATTTCCAGGACCGAGTAGTTTCGTAACACCGCAGACATGCCTATGTTGGCAATTTAACCTAAATTCGGGTATTCTCGCCTCACCTGGAAATACCATAGGTTGACAAATATTTTGGTGAGACGGGCACGTGCCACAATTTCCGGGTGGCAGTGTTTCCGCAAGATATTCTCGGGTTACTTAGTGCTCTCGAATTTGTTAGCACAAGCCGCGCGTACTACTTGTTACTGGCAGCGTTATGGCATTAAATACTTAGTTATCTGGTTTTATTACGTCATTCAGAAGAGGTGGGATAAGAATGACACTGCCTGGTAACAGTTATTCTAGCAGAGCGTCGCATCGACGGGTGCATGGCAGAGGTTTCTGATGACAGAGATGAACTGATATATTCCGGCAAAATCCTTCTGCTAAATACGATGACCACTTCTGGTAAAGGCTATCCTTCGTCGTTAGTCTTATTAAATATTTAAACTGAAGTTCCCATCTTAATTAAAGAATTTAAGGTGTCATGCCCTTGTATGTAGTATCCCCTAATTGACTTACAGAACAAACAAAAATCGTGAATAAAGTAAAACAAGTCTGAATGATTGAAAAAAAAAAAAAAAATTGACCCATTAAATGACATGGTCAGGCGGGCGCTGTTGGTAAACATTTATGAATTGTTTTGGAGAAACAAGATGGCGACGTTAGTTCCGATTTTGGCCACGCGCCATTAGATCCTTGTTCAACTATATGATAAGGCACTTGCGCACTAGATCCGAATTCCATCCGTCCGGCCGTCATTTCTCTAATCGGATGCAGTGCGCTACCGCTGTAACTGTACTTACTCAGGGTCCATGATGATCTACTAGTTTGAAGTTTACCCTCTGTAAAACTTGTGCCTCAAAAGTTTGAAAAAGAAAACTGAAGCAGAAATCTTTAAGTATCCACTTGGTTTTTATCAATATGAAATCGCCCTTTTGTCCACACGTTTTTATAAATAATAATAATAAAATAAAAATGTTTATTTCTTCACTTAAGGATATAACTATGTTAGGTTTGGAGTCACCTTTTAAGCAAAGATTTGCTTGTATTAGGTGGTTCCGCTCCTCCAGTTTACAATCATTCTACAGATGTGTACGAAATAAGCAAAAAGAATAAATTAAGACTTATTAACATTTTATAATTCTTATATCAGTAAGGGAGCGCACTGGGTGTAGAATATGTTTGTGAGTGTGTATGTGTGTGAGTTCGTTTGTGTGTAAGTGTGTGTTCCGTAGGTGTCGGGATATGTGGTATGTGTAGCGCGAGGTGTGGGTGTGGTGTGTATAGAGTTTTATAGAGTCCGATGCAATTCTTTTAACCCCTAGTACAAACAACCATACTTAGTTGAACTTTAAAAAATTGGATGATCATTAATTCATGCAGTTGAATACTTGAATGCAAATCTTGATTCTAAGACATCGACGAATCAACTATGTGATTAAAATACTCTATAATAGGCCCTGCACTGCATAATATGTCCGCGCCCTTTCATCGAGAACCAATTTGAAGTGGTCACGCGGGGCCTGAACACGGTGTTTTTTTATTTGCAGTAACAACTGCTAAGTAGGTACTTCTTCGTCCTTTATAAAAGTCGCGCATACGTTTTAGTTGTCTTCAGAAAAACTTCACTACGGGTCCATCCGTAATTGCTCTAGTTACTGGTTTAAATGACTCTTCAGTAAGAGGAGATAAAATAACAGTAGAAGATCGATCGTTAAACTTCGTCATTAAATTTGAGGGTACGCACATTTTTCTGGACGCTGCTGAATGTTTCAGTCTTGATTTACGGCTCTGCTACATAATTAGTGAAAAAGCGATAAGGTGAGTCGCATTGGTCGTGCCTGGTGTAGTCGTTCTCAAATTGAAAGTGGCGCTGTTGTCCCCGACCTCTCGTCCTGGCCCCTTGCCAAGAAGCCGGGTCGATTCGGTGCCCCCTCGCGCGGGGCGAGGGCATCGCCTGGGTAAGGCTCCAACCCAACGAATCCTATGTCTCGACCTTATTTCCTAACGGATGTTTCTTACTTTCGCTTTTAATGCGGCTTTAAACCCTGACGAAGGTCTCGGAACATAACATAGTTAGGTAGATACTCCTGTACTGTAAGCTATTACATGGAATAACACTCGCGCGAACAAAATCTCAATTTTACTGAGGATTTATCATTCTCTGACACGTTCTTTGAACTTCGTCCTATTTCATAATAACTTGTAGGTTCTAGTAGTTTTAATAATACATTTTCAAAATCCTCAAGCTGCCGCGTCCAGTATAGTCGGCGGCGGCGGTGGCGCGTTGACATATTACAAACGGCGCGCGGGCGGTGCGTAACTCCAGCGGTTCGAGTATGATTATAATAATAAGCTAACTTATATAAATGGCACTTCCTCAAACAAAATTTTACGCCATGACATCTTGCGCCCGCCTTGTTCATAATACCAAGTGTTTATATGGTACGATACGATTGACCAAACGTATACACGGTCGGATATACGGTCGACCAAAATTTATTTAGTAATTAAAATTAGTTAATAAGAGAGTGCAAGAACAACCTTATTTTGAGGGTAGTCAGAATCTCTGCTTTGTTCGATGACACGTCATAAAACTTAGGTCGCTTAGTCTAAGTGCCGCCTAAATAAGTTCTTGGCTGGAGTTTGAGCATGGCGTCTCCTTGAGCGAAAATTGTAGGTACCTATATTGCCGCATGTACCGGCCTCCGACGAAATGGTCCTGCAACCAGTGTAAGTGGCACGAATGGAATTGCTGTGAAAGCAGGAGAAACTGGTGATGTGCGGCCTGTGTCCAGCTCCAGCTGTGGTCAGTGATAAACCTATCACAAAACTCGTCGTGTAGCTACAAATCACGCAAGATAGTAGCATATGTTCCGTGATTTGTAGCTACACGACGAGTTTTGTGCTATAGGTATAATTTTTTTTTCGGTTCCTCGGTTTAAATAAAGACTAAAGATATTGCTGCTATTCCATAGGTACCAACTTCCTTTACTTGAATCGAATTAAAAGAGACTGATAACTAAATTTGGGGAATTGTTCTAAAATGCCGTTAGCAACAGTAGATTTCGCTAGGCAGATTAATAATTTCTTGACTTTAAATTAGTTAATTCAATAACTAAGAAAGCTGAGAAGTCTTTTTGGGGCCCGAAGTTGTTTAAAGAAGGCGTTGACAGTTTTATAAATTATCAGGAACAAATATTCGGGAATTTAAGGGATCATAGATTATAACATTACGTACAGACGCCAGCACATCAAGCTACTAAAATCTGTCAAATTTCTTTGATAGATTTTCAACTTAATTGCTAAAGCATTAGGTTCAAGGTTGATTGGGAAAATTTGACAGTTTCGGATAGCTTGATCTGCTAGCGTCTGTACCTATAGAAATTAAGACTACGTATGTTGGGTTCATCAAGAAGGATCAGTCGGATGGCTATCGTAGAACAATAAGTTCCAAATTGAAATGTCTGAACTAAGTTCGCCAGGGTTGGGTTGCATCAGTGGATCGGTTTCGATCACCACTCGCACGAAGCCGAACTCTCCAGCGTTATTGCCATCAATATCTCGTTACAGGACATAATTGCTTGCTCCTTCGGTCGTCTTAGCGCGTAATTCGCCGCTGATTGTCCAGATCTATTTACGAATCCAATTTCAAATCTCTCTCTGCATTCACTAAGCGGGTTTGTGGAGAAGTTCAAGAAGGATATTGATAACAACATTTGAACTTCTCGACAAAACTTGAACTTCTAAGAAGTCACTGTTTCTATACTTCCAATGATTGTATAAAGATTCACATAGGTAATCATTCTATAATGTTCCGAACAAACAGGAACACAAAACAGGCCTCGTTGGTGAGGAACTGGGCCGTCAACACGCGGGCCCAGCGCCGCCGGTTGGTAGATGTCACATGTCTTCGAATTTTGGTTTCTAGAACATGCCGATTGCCTCATGATTTTTTCCTTCCAATTCTATAAAGATTAAAGCTATTAAACTTCAAGTATTCGCCATTGAATTAGACTGGCGTTTAGGGGAAAGAAAGTGCTATAATATTTGGAAATAGATTACAAGACCGTGGGCAGTTTAGTGAAATCTTTCATAACTTTTCATGATTCTTTCTTATGAGCGCGTTCAAGAAACATAGGCACTCAAGATTTTTCGCATTTGAATTCTTAATATTGCAAACTTTTTGAGCAAATGTACTTTAAGTAGATAGGTGTCTAGGTACGTGTATCAAATTAGCTATATCTGGAAGGACGATATCACAAAAGTTAATAATAAACTATAACTTCGTACTTATCTTGTTATTTGTTCTGATTTTCGTGATTACTTGCGAGTCTCTCCTCGGAACACCTATAAAACAATGTGAACCTTCGATTTTTCTCGAACATTTACTCAATAAGTGCCCCTTTAATAAACATGTCATCATAAAATATTAAACGTTTTCTTTTCTCCTAGTCGTTTATTTAAGCTTGACTTTGATTTGTTTTTGCGACACTTGTTTATTTCCTGGTATGAACATCATTTGTCAAAAAAATAGCTATTCGCTTCGAAAAGTTTTCTAACATTATTTCTCAAACTTGAAAAAAACTCGTGACAGTGCCGGGATGACTTATTGCTTGTTTTTGGGTGCAAACTTAGCACGAATATCTGATCTACCTATAAGAAAACATAAACATATACAGCCTCTTCCATCCGACCCGGACGAGGTCCCGAACGAACTAGACAGAAGATCCAGTGTGATTACATGCCAAACTTTCCAATCCACGATTTCCGAATCCGTTGCTGATTCTGACGTTGACAGACGGAAGTCGGTCTAGCCCCTCGGCGCGGTCCACTTTAAGCTTAATGGAGAAGCGTTATGATAGCCCGCGAAATTCAATCTTTCCCACGTTTTTTGCAATCTAAGGTCAGTGTCAGGTTGTATGTTAAACAAAATATGATTCTCGAGCGTAACAAGTATGTACATATTTACAAAATGATAACCATTAAAATCAACATTGATTGATATTTTATGAAATAGTCTTCAATAGGGTTGTATGAACTTAGTGGGTTATAAAACGTTACATTAACTAAAGAGGCTACATTTTATACTCAATTGGACCATTTCATTGTCCACGCAATGTCGTAAATTCCCAATATATTTGTTACAGAATAAATGTATGTAAGTACCGAACTTTTTATTTGTACTTAAGCGCGTCTCATTAAAATTTATAGCCAAAAAGATTTTCCTAAATTGCAGTTTCTGATTGTGTTTGCACTTTGCACACGTTCAATCAGTAACGATGTTATTGAATTGAACACTCAAGAGCGTAATAAATCCGTGAAATCGAGATATTTTCATTTACTTACCTTCCATAATATCATGTATGCCTTATAAATGTTTATTGTTACGTAAGACAATTTTAACCACATTCTGACCTACGTAAGAAACAATAAGACCTGAAAGACCCCCTCATCCTCCTTTCAATTTTAAGATCAGTATCTACAAAAACTGACAAAAAAAGAGGAAAAATATTAACCCTTACATTTTTTGCTTACTTTTGTGATCTTACGTAAGAACATAATCTAGACCCCTCCCCTCCCATATAAGAAAAACTAAGACTTGTTCGGATCCCCTCTCCTCAAATCGCCTGACATAAAAAATTAACAGCCCCTAACTCATGAAGTAACCACATGAATTGAAAACCTCGTATTAAACTGCCTTCTGCCTGTTGCCTAGAATATCAAAGCTGTCCATTACTAAAGCTAACCAAACGAGCGATTGGTATAGCACCCGACACCCTTCAGTTAAAACAATGCTCCTTCCTAGCATTAAAGCTTTCTTTGTTAGTATTAAATCTGAAGCTTCGCTTTCTGAATACTTGCCTCCATGAAACAAAAGAGCTTCTAGCCATTTAACCATAATCCTATACCGTCCAACGTCCAACTACTTACCTTTCACGTTGGTTGGCCGAAGTGGAATTTTACCGTAACCAGTATGATGCCCGTGCTTGTGTTAGCCATAACAAGTAAACGTATGCAAGGCTTAAGCTAGGTTGAATGTGACGTGTCAGAACACAGTACCTCATTAAACCTTGGTTAATTTATCGCAGCGCAGTTCTTGAAGGCAAGGAGTAGGTCGGGTTACTTGCCAGCCCGTGCAGCACAATAGAGCAAGCCACACAACATTTATTAAACTATATACTTGTCGACTGTAGTGTATGAAGTCTTGATTTGTATGCTACAGCTACATTCATGATAACTACGTAATGCTTTTTAGCGTAACCCTTCAACTATTGAAACCTAAAATAGCACTAGGGTACAAATGATCTATCCTTTCAAAACAACTTACAGTACCTTCAAAGCTCAGTACCTATCTATTTTGTATTTGATGGTAGCTGCTTCTGGGAAAAGGACATAGTACTTAAGTACTCGTACTTACGTCTTTCAAAATACTGAACCTGTAAAGTTAGTCTATGCATTTGGGTGAGGAGTCTAGTCATCACGTTAAAAGCAATCTATGTATTTCCCAAGATGCATTTGCGTGGGTAGTCTGTATCTCTGCCGTGGTATATAAATATTACCTCTTTTGTGTATTTTCGTCAATAGAATATTGTTTTGTATACAGGGTGGCAGGGACACCAGGGGTTGAAAGGGGATTGAAAATTTTTATATGGAGCCTGGCATACCTACCGTGGCGCCATTTTGTTTTTTTTTAATGGCGGCCACGCGGTCACTACTGAACCCAGTTTGAAAAATAAAACAAAATGGCGGACAGGTAACCCCTTACAAAAACATAGCTATTGCGTTCTTTACGTACGTACGTAGCCATAGCACTTATAAAAGTTTTAAATCTATTCAGAGAACTGAAACATCTTGAAGCATTGAAGAACGAAAGATTTATTTGCAATAACCTACATCTTTAGAACAGTTTTCAATTTTATTTTTACCTGTAAATAGAACGGTGAGATTTCTTATATATTTACGTATGTTCAATTAGCGTGCAAGGCAAATACTAACACTTAGTGGAAGAAGTGTGTGGAGTGGCCTTTTTTTAGTGAACTCTAAGAAATAGATTATTTTATGACTATGTACAGGCGTACCTTCATACGAAACTGAAAACAAACCGTCCAGAAAAATGCATTATAGTGGAGAAAGTTGCGAATCGATATTCATTTAACCGTCTATTTCAATAAAAATAACACGATATCTAACAGATGCAATATTAATATATTCTGTGTGGAGTCTCTTTTATACTCAAAGGAGTAATAGAAAAGGGATTAGCTAGGAAAGTGGCAGGGAAGATTAAAATGTAGACTGTTTATAAAGTTCTTTGGAAAATCCGTGTGGTGCTGTAAGGTAGCCCACGAAATTTGAGTTTTCTAACGTTTTTCAACTTGCAGGTCAGTAGAGTAGTCACGAGGCTTTTGACTGCGTTGTATGTGTATATTTTATTTCTTTAGGGTTCCGTACCCAAAGAGTAAAAACGGGATCCTATTACTAAGACTTCGCTGTCTGTCCGTCCGTCTGTCACCAGGCTGTATCTCAAGAATCACGATAGCTAGACAGTTGAAATTTTCACAAATAATGTATTTCTGTTGCCGCTATAACAACAAATACTAAAAATAAAATAAATATTTAAGGGGGCTCCCATACAACAAACGCGATTTTTTTTGCCCTTTTTTGCTCGATATCAATAATGGCAACAGGTAGGCACTTGAAATATTCACAAAATACTCAGTTGTATTTTTACTTTAATAATAAAATAAATATTTAAGGGGGGCTCCCATACAGCCGACGTAATTTTTATAGATAATGGTACGGAACCCTTCGTGCACGAGTCCGACACGCACTTGGCCGGTTTTTTATTTTATTTTTATCTGTAATGTGCGTTTTGTTTGTGTGGAATAAACTATTTTTCTTTCTTTCTTTCTACTATAAAGTTGAATGGTAATAAAAAACCAGCCAAGTGCATTTCAGACCACGCAAAATGAAGGGTTGCGTAGTTGGGATGAACTTATCCCAATTAACATTGTAGTTGAATAACAAATTGTCCCATAAGTACATCGATATATATGTACATCACGGTCAATTCTCCAACTGCAAATTGTACGCTTATAATCGCTTTTTTTAATGTGATAACACTACAATTAAGTGATTTTCGGACTTTTTCCTTTAATTGTGCTGTGAGACCTTGCTTCTTGCCAATAAATTTATATCAACGGGAATTACCGTGTAGATTTATTTGCAAGTATCAACATATGTCGCATAAATGGCCGTATTTTTTTATTGCGTTGTCTTAGGAGCTAGACCTACGTATTTGATACACGATTCCTGCATTGGAAGGAGTTTTAGAGTAAACATATCATAACACCAAGCCTGTTTTCCCGAAGGGCTAGGCAGAGGTGGACAGTAGTACACCCACATGTCGCAGTTATGTTTAATTCGGGCGGAATAGGCGCTCCTGATAAAAGGGGTCTTGACAGACTGACAGATAGACGGACGGTATAACGGTATAATTTTTTTTTCTTTTCGGTTTACGCAACCCTAAAAATTTAGACGCGCCCATAACAAATATGTATTGAATCAATACATATTTGATACGGGCGCGTCTAACTTTTTAGTTAGTATCAATGCCATTGATAGAATTATGATCATAAGAATCATTGCTTTTGCCTTATGTTTAAAGCGCTGTGGTCATGTTCTTTTTGCGGCAAGATTACTCAAGACGTATTGGAGATATACTGCACATAACATAGATAAATATTAGACTTAAGTGCTTGAAATCTTCTTGTAGAGAGAATATAAAATTCTTTTGCCCATGTTATCTCTAACATTTATTGAAGCACTACTTAGTGACTATACGGGCTCGTTATTAATATAGGTTCAATCTAATAAGTACTCTTGCACAATACCTTGAAGTTCTTTAATCTAGAATTTAAAAAGAAATATTACGTTTGTTTAAAAAGATCTTTCTGCGAAAAGAAATAAAACGTAGGGTACGGAATAATAGGAAAATTTAAATAAATATACACCCAGAAAGATTTAAAGTTTTCGCTCGCTGCATTGATTAAAACCGTGGAGGTGCACGAGCACGTTTTATAAAAAAACATTGTCAATAAATGTCGGAACGTTTTCTTATTACTTGTGTTTAATTTACGAGGGAACAAATTTCATTAAAAACTAAAGCGTTTTATTCATGTTTCATTGAATATAATCTTCAATACATTAGTAAAGGAATACACACAAAACACACACGGGAAAAAGAAGCCCAAAACCCTCAACAGCTAAAGCTATACTTTATCGTTGTTCCATGTTTATTGTTCAGACAGGGAAATGCATTTGTTCAGCAAATTGACACCCTATTTTACTTCAATTGGCCGTGTTATACAAGGTCCCATTAAAATAGGTGGACAAACTTTTAGAAATCATTCAGACCACCAAAATAAGTACAATGGTAAAAAAATATATAAGAAAAACGCATTAGATACTTACAATTAAAATAATCAGCTAACAAAAATACATTTATAAATGTTGGTTACCCAATGAATAAACACTTTGTTATATACAGAATGATGTAAGGATGTAACAGAACTGACTGTGTACCTACTTACGAGCATGCGCGCAGCGGGGCGCGAGTGCAAGTACCTACCAATAATGGATGGATGTGATGTGTATTTATTATTTTAGGTCAAAATAAAATCATTTTAATCAGTGTTTTTTTATGCTTGGATATCTTTGGTTAGACGTACTGAGCGCTGTGGTAAAATTTGTCCATCTATTTTAATTGGACCCTGTATAGTCGTTTCATACATTTCAACTGTGAAAGAATGATAGTTGTGATTTGAATATACGGACAATTTAAGTTGTTAGTCAAGTCAAGTTGGTTTGCTTACCAATTAATTTCTCTAATTCTATTACTTGTGGATAAGTAATAAAAGCCGCACTGGTCGAAACTTAGATCAGGTTAAGCTACTTGCTGCGGTTGGTCCGTGGATGGGTCTTGGGATCTGTAAATACCTCGCTCTCCCCGTTCTCTCCCCGTGTCCCGGCTCTCATTCGTGGATCTTTTACAGTCGTTACGAGTCATCAGAAGGCCGAAAGTCTGAAACCAGTTTTACCAAGGGGTTTCGTACTACCCAGTAACTGGGCTGTGGAGGTCAGATATGCAGTCGCTCCATGTAAAGTACTGGTACTCGGCTGCATCCACTTAGACTGGAAACCGACCCCAACATAGTTGGGAAAAGGCTAGGCAGATGATGTATATTAATAGTTCCCCGCTACGCCCTAAAACGCTAGTTAAACTTACAAGCAACTCATCCACATACTATAGTTATGTTTCTCCACAGCATGGACGACATTGAGCTGAAGAACATCCAGCTGCAGTTCCCGAGCGCCCTTCGGTTCAGCGGCGAAGTGGGCTGCGCGGAAGTGCGTGTCCGCACTGACCGCGGCGACATCGTCGTCGCCGTGCAGGGCGACCGCTCCAAGCCTGCCATCATCACATACCACGATCTTGGGCTCAACTGTAAGTATCTATCTTTACAATTTATCCCTTCTTCCTTGCGCTGTCTTGGCTTCGTGCCAGGGTCCGCTGCCTAGCAGTCTTTCCTACATGTGCGAATGTCGCGGTTGGTCTAAGATATGTCAGAAAGACGTGATGTAGTTTGGTTGGCGTTTTAGTTTGTTCAGGACAAAGTCGTTCAAATGGCCGACATACAGTAGATAATAAAATGGCCGTCAGGATGTAAGTCTAAGTCAGGAGTAAGCCTTAATTCTATCTTCATATCAGATTGGTGTCTATTACTTTTTAATATACGTCTAATTTTCTACCAAAAAATATGCGCAATTTTCTCAAAAAATATGCCCTGCACGCAATGTATTCAGTGCATACGTAAGTCCTCGATTCAGCCAACAGTGCAATCTGATATAAATGTTTGTGCATTGGAAAGCCTTGTGAGCGATAGGTATTTATTGGCTTGGAGAGTAACTTAGCCGCCCGCGCCTGAGCACCATGTGCAGGACCGAAGGATACGTGCACGACATGCATCTTCGGACGTACCACGGATATCGACGTACTTACGTGTCGGGTCCTTTATTGGAACTTCTGTAACCATGCAAAAGGACAAATCTTATAGTTCTTTAAATAGGTGTACAGGGTGGCAAGGACATCGAGGCGCAAACTGTTACCATGAATTCAGCACGAGTAACACGTTGCACGTCACTGTCCCAGCTGCCCTATACTTATAGGAAGATTTTTTTATAAATGCCAAAGTTTTTCGACCTCCACGTTTATTGGGTGAAGAAACACCTCTTTAATTGCTAATTAAAGCAGTCTCTAACACCTGAAATTGCCGATATATTCTGCACCTAGTAACTACAATAATAAAAGAGCAAGATAGCCAGACATTTTATGTTATACGAAACGACAAAATTGTCCTTAAGAACATCGAGGGCAATTGACCGTGTTGTTATAATGATGCAATTTTTGGATTGACTTTTTCCATCTTCTACCGTCTTGTAAATCGAGTTGGGATATTAAAATTATCAATTACGGCAGCAATTTTCTACTTTTTTTCTTTCTGCTGAGTTTTGCGTAGTAAGGGCGAGCGCGCACTACGATAAAAAATCGTTGCGAAAAAATATCGCAAATCTGTGAACCACAGAAATACACTACAATCCGCGCATTGCGAAAATAAATCGTGCGTGTATGAAATATTGTAGTTTGCGATTTTATTTCGCATTAAAAAAATCGCAACGATTTTTTATCGCGGTGCGCGCTTAGCCTAAAACTACTAATGATTCTATGTTTTTTTTTGTGCAAGTGGCCCGTCTTCAGCCACCTTCTCTAACGTTTCATGAAATAAGTATAAAACTTATTTCAAACTTTCATGAGTTTTTTATCAAAACCTGACACGACATACTGGACTCACCAACACAATTAGATCATATTCCTGGGTTTACTTAGTATTATGATGAAATGAGGTTTTCTCACGTTGAACGAGATACAATCTCATTTTGGTAGCGGAGAGTGCTTCATTTAAAACATAAGCTTTTGAAATATGGTGAGAGCTTATATATTTTACGAGTTAAAAATAATTCTCTATCGTCGTTAGCGTTATGAATTTGTCAGTTCATTTGTGTTACCAAATGTCGATGATAATATCTTGGTTTCACGCCTAAAATAATTCTGACTAATAACTAATTTATTAACTGCAAGGATACCTCGTACAATGTAGTAAAGTGAACAAGACAAGTTAACGAGTTGAAGTCACTCTTTGTTATGGAGGAACAAGGAGTACCATTTAGGTACAGTCGGCACAGTTAATTAGTTTACATAGCGCATACATCGGTAACTGACATTATTATTGTGTGGGTATACGTAATACTTATACATACACACGCGGTTAAAGATAAAATAAACGGGTTCACAATGAAGGAATATGAGCCCATATTTTAGTCTAATGTAACAAGGTTCGCAAAGCTAATTGGTGTAAGCGCCTGCGATAGCTACTGATGTAAGCTAAACGACGCGACGTGAGTTCGATCCCAACTGAGGTATTTTGTTTTGCTGCTTTAACTTTTTGTTTTCTATTAAGTTAATTTTGTGGTAAAAAAAATCACTCAAGCAAAAAAACGAAAAAGGAAGTTAATTAAATAAAACCAATAAAATCATTTTTTTATTATTACATAAACATTGGTATTGGTTGGAATGAGAGCTTATCGCTTGGGTCATTAGCAAATGATCCGTCTCGTTTCTTCCAATATGTTCCTTCCTTACAGTGGTTGTTTTAAGGTTCCATTTGGTGTCGGCTGTATGTTAGCAAAAAAAAAAAACTTGTGTGGCCGATATAATGATTTAATGCAAACTGTTTTTAAACATAAATATTCTTTAGCTATTCATACTAGAACTAGAATGAGTAAAACACTGTTTATCAGTTATTTTGACAAAGACAAAGTTTATTGTTGGTTAAGGATGGACGTAAATAGTTTGTCAAAGTAGGTAGGTATATAAATTGAAACTAAGTAAAATTAGACGTGAAGTGAATCAACATGTTAGATAGTAAGAAATTATGATAACTTCTAACCGCATAACAATAACATCACTTCACCAGACTTTCAATATTAATACGAGTTTTTGTCTAATAATTTAAAGAGGATTACGGCGGTATACCTAAATAATGATAAGGTTTGTATTTGTTCACATTCACTTACCAAATATGAACATTATTTGCATAAAAATAAGGTTCATAGTCGTCTACTAATAAAAAAATAATTCTTACATTTCTATTGAACCAAGAAAAGTCAATATTAATTTTCCTTAGATGTTTGCATCCAACAGTCAAATATTCACCAAGTATACCGGGTGAAATTTAATTAGCTAGCGATACTCCGCAGACGTGATGGGTATCGATATTTAAACATGATAAAACAAAAAACGAAATTAATTTGATTATTTTTTTTTGACTACTTATCAGTTTAAAAAATAAGTTTTTTGTATAACTTATCAATATCTAAAAACGATAAAACACATTTTCTCAACAAAACATCAAATCTTTTTTAATTTTATTTCATCGTGTTTATTATCGATACCCTGCAGATGATATCGTCTGCAGAGTTTCGCTAGCATTGTGAGTAGTTATAAAGTTAAAAAGTATAAACTTTAAAAATAGGTATAAGTAATGGACTCTTAACTAGTTGTGGTTATGATTCTTTCGCAACGAAAATTGTAAATACTTGATTTTATTATCCGTCGGCTATGGCCGCCGGCTCACAAAAGGTAGGTGAGGTCGTTCGGAAAATGAGATACATTTTCACGGCAGCTAAGAGTTTTTCAGCTTCGTTGTATAAATAGATTTACGCCAAGGCGGAACGTATTTTGTGATAACATCATTCATATTTTACTTATTCAATGTATCTATAAATATTTTTGTAAAGAAGATTGTCGATGGAAAAGACTTGAAAATGTTGTTACTTCAACCAATACATCTACAATCATATCCAAGGAGTTCTATTCGTACGACTTTATGGCGATTTTACAGCCTTATCGTCTTGTTCATCGATCAGTAATTGAAATACATAAAATAGTAGTATAGGAATACGTGCAGCTAAATCATTAAAACGTGAATCTAGATCCTCAATGTAATAGTAATAAGGTGCGTATTGATTAGGTACGTAAGTTTTGTTACGTAACTTTGACATCGCTGGGTATAGAACTAGATATTCCTTGTTCAGGAATCATGTTAAGCCGTAGTATATGAAAATATCGGTAGTGGTGGCATAGTTTAATGGATTACGTAAGGATCCAGTGGAGCGGGCCTGGCGTGCTTTCTGAACAATTCGCTATTACACGCCCACATCTTCCATTGATGCTGTTAATTGGCTGCCAGAATGCAAATCGTTCATGATATATCAGAGATTCTCATTGAATTAAAATGATCGAATACAAAGAGATGATTATGTTTGTACATACGCCAGCACATCAAGTCACTACAATCTGTCGAATTTCTTTAATAGATTTTCAACTTTATCGCTTAAGTATTAAGGTTCAAGGTTGATTGGATAATTTTGACAGTTTCGGGTAGCTTGACCTGCTGGCGTCTGTACAATAAATAGCCTTGGTGCTTCAATATCTAGGATACGATCAATCGATTTAACAATTCTTTTTCAGTTTTATAATTTTTCAACTGTCGTTGATATTCTGCGGGGTAATTGCGTAACACATTAGCAGTAGCAAGGGGTTTCATTTTGACAGTTCAGCAACATTTATTGCGATATTTACGTTGACAACATATGAAGCAATGGATTAGCAAAATCAAGATGCTTCAAAATGATACAGATTGACATTGATAGTGTGTTACGATTTTCCCAATCAACCTTGAACCTAATACTTTAGCGATAAATGACAGATTATAGTAGCTTGATGTACTGGCGTGTGTACATCACTTTAAATATTCTGACTAAGTTCTATAATTAATAGTCCTCCTCGTTTAGGTACAAAGAACTGATGTACTTGTAAAGAACTCCAAATTATAATACAGTAAGGATTATGTAGGTACTTCAGCGTTATAGGTCAGCGATCAAAGTGAACTCAACTTGAAACCCGTAATTGTTATACAAAAGGTCAAAAATCAGGAGCTTTTGTTGTCCATTACATTATAAATAATAATCTGCCGTTCCATACATTTAGGTCGAGTAGATACCTACTGAAGTTTTGTATGGGACTATTGATAATTTTTTCGAGATTACGATAAGTTGTTGGTGTGTGGATGGATGACCATCTTTACATATCAAGACCCCTCCGTGCCTCGGAGAGCATGTAAAGCTATTGGTCTCGGCTGTCTTTCGTGGATCTTTGACAGTCGTTATGAGTCGTCAAAAGCCCGAAATTTTGACAACCAGTCTTACCAAGTGGTATCGTATTATCCAGTAACTGCGCTGTGGAGGTCAGATAGGCAGTCCCTCCATGTAAAATACTGGTATTCAGCTTTATCCGGTTAGACTAGAAGCCGATCCCAAGATAGGTGGGAAAAGGCAAGGCTAATGATAATTAGTATTAGTCCCATGGATATAGTTGTTCAGTTTGATGGTCTGTATCGCACTCTTAAATATGACCACATCTTTCTGAAATACATTCTGTATAAATGTAAAAGTTTATCTTTGCAACATAAAAGCTGAAGTCATAGAAATGAAACAATCGAAACAGGGTGCACCGTACTCCCGAATGTATGGCCAGTAATGTGATCTTGAACGCGTTAGAAGCGTATGATACGGTGACAACCAGTGTAGGTGGCAGGTAAAATCCTGCTATAAAACGAGCCAAAATTGCATAAAGGGTGTAGCGTAATAACTCGATTTTGAACACCTCTGGGAGAGTTTTGCTTTACACAATGTTATTATTCCTTTCTTTTCCATTGTTTTGATCAATTACGCCATAGAAAAAGGATAGCATTTTTCAGTTCTCGTTTTGCTTCTGCTCAAACTAATTTATTAACTGCAAGGATACCTCGTACAATGTAGTAAAGTGAACGAGACAAGTTAACGAGTTGAAGTCACTCTTTGTTATGGCGAACAAGGAGTACCATTTAGGTACAGTCGGCACAGTTAATTAGTTTACATAGCGCATACATCGGTAACTGTCATTATTATTGTGTGGGTATACGTAATATACATACACACGCGGTTAAAGATAAAATAAACGTGAGTTCGATCCCAACTGAGGAATTTTGTTTTGCTGCTTTTTACTTTTTGTTTTCTATTACGTTAATTTTGTGGTAAATAAAAATCACTCAAGCAAAAAAAACGAAAAAGAAAGTTAACTAAATAAAACCAATAAAATAATTTTATTATTATTAGATAAACATTGGTATTGGTTGGAATGAGGGAGCTTATCGCTTGGGTCATTAGCAAATGATTCGTCTCGTTTCTTCCACATATTGGAATCCTTCCTTACAGTGGTTGTTTTAAGGTTCAATTTGATGTCGGCTGTATGTTAGCAAAAAAAAAACTTGTGTGGCCGATATAATGATTTAATGAAAAAACTGTTTTTAAACATAAATATTCTTTAGTTATTCATACTAGACGTTTGAATGAGTATAACACTGTTGTTTATCAGTTATTTTGACAAAGACAAAGGTTTTTGTTGGTTAAGGATGGACGTAAAAAGTTTGTCAAAGTAGGTAGGTATATAAATTGAAACAAAGTAAAATTAGACGTGAAGTGAATCAACATGTTAGATAGTAAGAAATTATGACAACTTTAACCGCATAACAATAACATCACTTCACCAGACTTTCAATATTAATACGAGTTTTTGTCTAAACATTTAAAGAGGATTACGGCGGTATACCTAAATAATGATAAGGTTTGTATTTGTTCACATTCGCATAACAAATATGAGCATTATTTGCATAAAAAGAAGGTTCATAGTCGTCTACTAATAAAAATAAATTCGACTAATAATGACTCGGCAAACCTTCGTTTTATATCACCACATTGTTCTCCCAATCAAAATTAATGTATGACCTAGCAAACTGTAGTCGGTTTTGTCGGTGGTGCGCAGTGGACAGTAAAATCTCCCGCGCTGGCTTGCTGCAACGTAAACCGGCCGAATTTTGGTGATTTCTCTCAGTTTGTAAGCACACATTGTGTGCTGTTGCTGTTACGCGGGTGGACAAGAAGGGATCAGCCTTGTGCCTTGACACGATGTCGTGATGTCGAGCCGATGAATTTGCCTTTGGTTTTGGCCCACGTTGAAGATGTTCTACGTCTCCTGAATCCGCATATCGGCGGACCAAAACAGTATTTATAATACTTACCTATAATAATAGCTATTATAAATAAATATATATACCTACTATATTTATATATTGTGTATATAATATACTTAATTATATACCTACTATATTTATACTGTGTATATAATATACCTACTTATATAGTATATACACCAAATTAATATTACTTATATACATATATATATATGCGCATACAAGTTAAAATACTAATTATATGTTTCAAATATTCACTGACATTAGTAAACATAATAACCTATTTTTATTTACGGTATTCGAAGGCTTTTCTTTAATCTGTCTAAAGGCCCGTGCCCTAGTGGGACAAAAATGGGCTAGACCAAGTTAATTTTATCATAATCGTCTTAGACAAAAAAAAACTAAGTATAATACGTTTATGATATTAAACCTATATAATAACTATGGTAGGTATTGCACTTAAGATACCTACATTAATTTACTCCTAGGTAAACATTGAAAGGTTAGGCGAGTTGGTTAAGTTGAAGTAGGTATACTATCAACGTAATATCAAACTGTTACTCACCGATATTATTAGGCGCCTTGCAATTTCACATAAAGATACGTTTTGCTCAGGCAGAACAACGATTTCTGCCTTTTTTAAATTGATGCATGGTTGTATCCACAGAAATAAATCCGCAAACGAATACGAGTAGCAATCAATAAACTTAGTAATGCAAATACTCGTAGACTGACCACTAAGAACGCTCATTTTTTATAAAATAGGGTGCTTGAAAACATTTCTCCCTGCCGGAATGTGGATTTGTGCCCGGTTGATAGCAATAGGCACGCCCCCTGCTATAAACATATCTGGCGAAATGTGGCTGTACTGTAGGTGCACCTCTGCCTAACCTTGCGGGGCATACAGGCGTGATGTTATTATTAGGCATCTATTTTTAGCTTTTATTGTCCACTGCTGGGCGAAGGCCTCCCTACTCTCTTTCCACCTCTCTCTGTCCAGAGCTGCCAAGGACCAATCTTTTTTTACGTTACGTTATATTAATATGAGTTTTTTTGTTTTGATAATTCAAGGAGATAGAGTAGGAAAAGGCAATCTATTACATTCATAGAGTTCCTGTGCACATAGGCATTAAGTACCTACTTATAAAGTCGCCCACGCCCGACGGGCTACGTAGGAGTTTCCTGATTGTGTTATATGCTTTACTTGATTCCTAACCTACTTATTTGCAGAAGTAGTATTTCGGAAAAATAAACAGAATTATAAGTTTTTTAATAAATACATAATTCATTAGTGTTGCTCGTGCAATTCATTTCGACTGCTTTCTAGGCCTCACCAAATAGATGAGGAGCAATATTTTTATTACTTAGATGTACAGACGCCAGCAGGTCAAGCTACCCGAAACTGACAAACTTTCCCAATCAACCTTGAACCTTAATACGTTATCGATAAAGTTGAAAATCTATTAAAGAAATTTGACAGGTTGCAGTAGCTTGAAGTGCTGGCGTCTGTACATATCGAAGCTCTATTTCTGCCGAACTTACCATTCATCACTGAAAATACTCATCCTGTAAACACTGAGGTGGCAGAACTGACTGTGATACGAATATCTAAAAGCTAATAACAATTATCTAACGCTAGCTACGCTACTGAACCAGCGCGCATTCCTAGTTACTTGCACGGGGTTCTACTTAGTAGATGAACTTTTTATTTAGGTATAGCTCATATCAGTGAAAACAGTATATTCATATACTTTATTATTGTCGAACAGTAAACAGTATTTTAAAGTGCAAAACAGTATAATACGGTTTTTAACAGTATGGTTGGCCGCCCTATGCTGACCTCATAGTACCACTACACATTTATAAGCGATAAAATAAATATCCCTATAGGATATTTCGAAACAGTTTTAGTTCAATCAGAAACATTTCTATGTAATATTGTGTACGCGGCTTGCCATCGTGACTGAGCCGTTGGTTAGTTGTTTCACTTCCGCAATAAAGCACAAGTACAATAGACGCTGCAATATAGTAGATAACAAGTGAGCCTTTATGACTTCTGCAATAAACGCCGACGACGTCAAATACTCATACAATTTTCGGCCCCTCGCAAAACGTTTCGAAATCAACTGGAAGTTACTGAAAATCCACCAAGGAAACAATTCACGAAGCTTACAAAATGAATGAACACCTCATTGATGAGCTGTTCATTTCCTTCGGCTCGTATTAAGATTTGACCATCAATATGTTTTTCTTATTGCCTGTACAATGAAAGATTGTAATTGCTTACTTTAATTCCTTTCAATATCGATTCCCGGGACTCGCCATTTGTCGAGCGAGCACAATAGACAGATAAACAAAAGACGCAAGTCACGGTCACCCCCTGGCCCGGCCGTAGCCCGCCGGCTATGGAGCCCATTACTGGTTTCGGAAAATAGGTAAATTAAGTAAGTATCAAACTAATAAATTACTTAAATAGAAAGTCGAGCGAACAAAATTACTCGCTTAGTCATAAAACGTATAAATCCAGTATCTCATGATTTACGTGAGTTATTATCACCTACACTCAGGGCCATAACATAATTGGGCAATTAATTAGTGCGGTGGTTGAGTTAAACCAATTAATTAGCCTGATATCACTCAAACCATTTCCAACCACCGTTTTAATTATATTCAAAGAGCCAGGTTGTCACAGATGTCGGCGCCAATTAAAACGCGGATGCAGCTCCCAACTATCATTTTTATTAATAAAATGCCCATCGATCACTATGATATTCTGTCCATCAATTAAGTCGCATCAATTATCACCATTTATTAAGAATGACAAATCGTTATCATACATAAATCCTGCACATCATTTTGTAACTAGTGTACCTACATGTCTCATGAAATATGATTGTATTTTATACGCAATTCATTTAAATTATAAGGATCCCATTTGGCACCAAAAGGCGGGACAGTCGAAGCTGCGGTCTGCGCTCTTGCTGGCTTTCATTTCAGATTTAACGAGTCGCCAATGTCGCACTGGTGAAATCTTTTAGTTTTAGAGAACTTTTTTTAAAATAAGGTGTTGCATTTAGAGATGTAGCGACTAGTCGCGGACTACTCGGCTTTCCTAAGTATCCACCCATATTTGTAGTCGGCTCTTTACTTTATTCATCTTTACTTAAAAATAGGGTAAAATAGGAAATTTATTTATATGAAATCATAACCTTGTTTGTTAATAATTTTATTTTAAAATCTGCCTTTTACATTATTTCCTTTTGTACTCAATAGTAATTGAACTTAAACCAAGACAAAAATAATGTAAACAAAAAAAAAAAATCTAAACGAAAACGCCAACAATTCTGAATAAATAACGTTCGTATCGTATTGTTTATTTTAGACTCACGGTTTGAGTTTTGTACCGAAAACAATGCCCGAACTTCACCGAAAACAATGATCGGTCTTGTCCGACTAGTCGACAAGTTAACCAAAGTCATAGCTTCACTAGTACTAGACCTTCATATTGCTTTTACTATGCATTACAATGCTACAATTTTGTTAGCCTCGTTGAATGGTCATTGTCGCTTATAACTCCGCTATGCATTAGATAATTAAGTTCACTATGACCTATGACACTTGTCCCTGTAACTGTATCTATTTGAAGGCGATCCCCTGTTCATTCGTTCATTGCCTTCAGGTCATTACGCTTTGTACAAGCGAAAAGGCCGTGTTTATGAATCTGAAGTACCGCAACGATCGATCTGTTTTAACGGAATATTCCTAGAACCACACAATATTCGGAATTGTACTGGGTTCTACTGGAAATATCATGAATTCATGAGTTATCGATTAGAACATTTCTGTGAAAACATCGACTTTGCTTTATTCTAGAGAGCACCTCAAGGAACAGTAGAAATAATGTAACTGCTCTAACGCAAGGGTATTTTAACAATTAGTATAATTTTGCTTAAAAGAATAGACAATGACGATTAATTACTTTGTAATGCATATTGTAGTGTTATTTCAAAAAATCCACCTCTTAAACGCGTATAATTTATTGTTATTAACTATCAAATCATCAATAAAAAAAAACTCAGTGTCGGAACAGGTAAAATGGCTAAAATGTAATGAGAATACGAGAAAACTTAAAGTATCTTGGACGGTAAATCTTTGTTACCATGGTTTACGAACTAGAGAATCGATTACAATCTATTTTTATTATTTAAAATAATATTATTTAAACTGTCCCGATTTAAATAAAACCGCGGGATTTGTTACCGCAAAGGGCACGCTGCAATATATACAATAATATTTATATGGCAACAGTCTCACCCTCTTTTACATAGGATTTAAACACTGGCGACAAGTGGGTGTATTACATATTAACACTTCGGGGATTACAGACGTGATTTTCATCATCATCATCATCATTTCAGCCGAAAGACGTCCACTGCTGGACATAGGCCTCCCCCAAGCACCTCCACTTCGACCGGTTCTGTGCTGGCGTGATTTTATGTTATATTGTTTTTTCTATTTTAAACAAAATGTGTTTGGCTGCCTTTGGGTACCATTTTCATTAGTCATCATTACCGCTACCTAAAACTCTGTATGTTCCCGGTTTCCGGAATACACGATTCACGGAATTATAGAATAATATGATTTTTCTTATGTACCTATATACCTTTCTATGCATAGTTATAGTTAGTAACACTTCAATAGGCGTCAGTAAGTCTCTTATGAATTTGGCAAGACATCCATTTCGACTTTGTTAAAATCCGTTCAGTAGTTTAAAAGTTATAATGATATTTGCAACTGAAAGCGACGCCATTAAGGGATTTCGGGGAAAATTGTTAAAAATGGCACTTTATTTTGAATTCTTGAGTCTTTCTCAATTAGACTGGCGAGTTTATTATTTTTTTATAGCTAAAGATAAACTGAGCTCACAAGTTTACTGCCAATCTTTTTGTCAGCTCTTCTTGAAGAAATCGACATTATTTTGTAAGCGATATAATTATATTTTATTTCAGAGTGTTTTTTCACGTTTTCCCCATTAAGACAATAAATGTAATTCTATTATTAAAGTTAATTGATATACATAGGTACTCAATGCGAGTGCCAACGCTGGTAGTACCCAATTCGTTGCTGTAATTCGTGTCGGTACTTCGTGCCCGCAGTGTAAAATACATGCTGTTGCAGGCGGGTGTTCCCGGCACTAAACTAGAGGTACTAAGTATCAGGCTGCGCTAGTGACGGCCTTTAATGATACTTCATATAACATTATCGAGTTAGTTCCTCTCACAAGCTGGTATCAAGTGCCTATTAACAGCAAATAATAACGAAGTTTCATTGCAATAACCCGGAAAATCATGAATATAAAAAATTTACCTACTGCATAACAAAATACGTTTTGGAATAGGTACTAGGAATAATTACTATGTGAAAGTTTTAATATGGCGGAGGAAATTACGTTCCGATACCTACAGAAAAAGTAAAATGGTTATGATACTAAATTATGAAAGGAAATTCATCAAATCGATATAATCAATCAACTTCTACAAAGCTTTGGTTCACAATATCCGTTGTCCATCAGTCATCATTATCATTTAACTATTGATACGAAAGCCGGAGTTTATTGTACTTTTTCGATAATACAGCCCCTGACTCCTAAATTGAACTATCGTGCAAGTTTATGTTTAAACGTCAAAATTATGATAAGTCAGAGAAAAAGTTTTTAAATATGCAGTTTTGAACCTGACTTACAATACTCATACTAAATGATGGCCTCATTTGGTATCAGTATTGTTCCAAATTTGAATTCACGAATTTGAAAAAGAGAAGGAAATCGGAGCTTGGGCGCTATAAAGAACCAACAAGCTTTGATTAGAGCATTTATAGATCAATAGTTATTTCGTTATATTATGTTTGGTTTTGCATTAAAAGAGTATATTGGAGGCATGGGAGAACATTCCACAGCACGTCATAGTGGCATTAATTAATTCAATGCCGTACCGCGTGACGGCCGTCGTAAATGATCTTGGAGGTAACAAAAGTTACTAAGTTATTGCAATTAAACTGTTTTTTTTTTTAGTATTCCGATTTCAAATTTGGAACAATGGGAAATGATAGTGAGCGACTGGCTTTAATCAAAACCACGTTTTTTTATGTACTACATTTTTTTTTAAAGAAGGCACCTTTATCAAGTTTATGCAGGGTGTGATCTGTTGAGCCCGCACCGGGCCCGCGTGGTGGATTACGGCCTACTCCGTCTCACAAATAGGTGGCCTGTATCACAGCAGTGCAGTGGGAGCATTATAGCCTGATTATGCTTATGCAAGGTTGCTCAATTCATTTTTAACATAATATTGTGAAAGGTACTGCTGAACAGAATGAGCATTAATCATTAATAACGAATCCAATCAACAAGTAAATCATTTTACCTAATATCTACGATGAAGAATATACCTACTAGGCTACTAGATACGAAAGGCACTATGGCTACATCCGCGGAAAAGAGGAGATGGAATGCTTGTGCTTACTCGGCATCCTATGTTTAATGAATGTAATGTTTACAGTAACCGGTCGATTCGTCTTGTTTAAACAACGGCCTTTTCGGTTTCACTTTGTGATACGACACGAGTTCCTACTTTGGCAACATCCCGCTTGTCCCTCGACAAACACAAAGCAACACCCCGCTTTGTTAAAAAGAACCTCCCCAGGGTTTAAGGTTCTGATTGAGAAACATTTTCGGTGAAATTAATCGCAATACTTTTCGGCCTAACATTCTTTGATCGCGTGCGTACCGTACCGCTGTATTCGGATTTGGATGACGTCAGAAGGCAACGTCCCCTAGTGTTACGTAAACAGCTGTTCGCGCACCCTCCGCGGAGACGGCGCTGATGTCACTGCGCTTCATTGCACCACCAGGCGCTAATTTATTTACCAACGCTTCAAGAAGCATACGCTTAACCCTCGTCTTGATATTTTAGTATTAGAGGGCCCGGTGTCCAGTAGACCGTGACGCTCCTAGTAAACGGTAAATTGCATTATATCGATAAATCTTCAACGCTTGCTAGAGCGTATCATTTATATATCTAACGCTTGTAAAAGTTTCAGCTTCGCGGCTTATCCTCCACAGTACAGCCTGTGGCCGCCTTCCGCCTCTTCCGCCACGATATTAATTAATATTTTGCACTCGTTATTTTTACAAGACTCAATTTGGCGTTCGGGAAATAGATTTTGCAGGAAGTTATTTGTCAATTGTATATATTGAATAAATAAATCGCTTGATTCGGTCGGATTAGGTCACATTCAAACAAATTCAACAAAAATGAAGCTTAGGATGAAGCCTATTCGCCTCAACTTGCTCTGACCCAAGTTCACCAACATGAAAAGATACGTGTAAATTCTTACAAATTTTCCTTGTCATCTAGTCGGTGTTCGTTGAACACAGATTATCCCTTTTAACCTATTCCGTGTAAGTAGCTATCCCTTGCGGCTTGGATCCCGTTCTGAGCTCAATCAAAATACACATGGAGATATTTTACGAGGATTTTGTTATTTAAAGCAATATTAAGAAGTACTTGGAAATACTATTTGAAATTATAATAAAACATTGCTGTTCATACAGTTTAATTCTGAAAAAAATCCTGGCGGGCAGGGTATTTTAAGCTGATGAAAAATAGACAAACTTTCTGAACTCCGAGAATAAGATAAAAGCGATTCAATCAGACCCTGACTCACCGAGAATGGCAACAATATGGACGAAAACATTTTGGCACTCACTCTTCAATTTTGTAAAAAGGAGTTCTTCGTCTCCGAACTTTGAAGGTTCACTAATTGTAACGTTTCCGGTGGGAAAAAGTGATTTCGTACAGGAAATTGAATTATATATAATAAACAAAATGTACATCTTTATACTTACATAGCTGCGGCTTACCGTCATTCTGAAATCTTATACAAATTATCGAAAATTTCGCCAAGAGTAAATCGAGTCTAAAATAAAATATGATGTTAAATATAATCCTATAATGGCCTTCTCCAACACCCACCGATAGATTGAACGTGATTATAACTTCGTGTGGAGGCTTACGGCCCACCTGCAGCTGTAGGGAGACCTTTGTTAATTAGGGCCACGGTTCACAATTTACACGTAGAAATCTCAAAGTTTAAAGGCATTTCAAACTCGACAACTCCTTTTCGTATCGACGCTACTTCTAAAATAAGTTACTTAGGTCCAGTAGTTGCAACCAAGGAATAGTTTCCTTTCTAAAACCACAGTCATTGGAAATATTTACCTAGGCAGAACTGGGAAGCCTAAAAGCTTGTCAAATCCCAAAACACTTTGATTCGACCACATAAAAGTGACAGCGAAGCAGCGCAGGCGAGGTGCAATTCGGCTTAGTGGAAACTGCAGACTGTTAGGCCTTAATATTTTGCAAAAGATAAAAAGTACAAATTCCGAGCAAGCTTGATTGAACATACAGCTTTGATACTAGACGGGGGTCAACATTAATTCCGAAAAATATCCATACTAATACTATAAATGACTAAGTTCTGCCCGCGACTTCTTCAGCATTCAATTTCCTGTCCCCGGCCCACCCCGTCGCGTCGCATCGCCTGCCCACGCTTTTACCTCGTTTTCTTTCTTTTTACTCGGCTCCTAAGGTATCCTAGCGTAATGTTAATGTAGTCTTCCTCAAAAACTGGGCAATCAAATACAAAAAGAATTATTCAAATCAATTTTGAGAGGGAGTGAACCGTAATGCACTATGTGGGCCAAGTGCGGGCTTGTGGATACAATTAGAAAATCGAAGATATTATGTGACTGTCGAATTTTTAGTTTAGACAAGGCGGTTTCCTTCATCGTTTTGAGAGTAGTGGTGATGAAATAATTTACACAAAGTAAAGCCTGCTTGGGTTCGGCCCTAAAACCTTAAGTCGCGGCTGTTCCTACTAGGCCACTACTGCTCAACTTCACCATGAAATAGAATACTTTTTATCCCTAAACTACATGCTCGTATGAGAATTATCGACCTCTACGCTGGCGTAGCCGCAGGCAAATGTTTTTAGACTATATTTTCTCTTCGAACAGTGTCATGGAATATTTATTTATAGACTACGTTGTTTTTTAGTCTGAAAATAGAAGTAACTTTGTTTACTACGTTTAAATTCTGTTACTTGCACATTACCACTTGGAGCCGCAATCTACTTAGAAGGTTCCAATGTTGTAGGTAAATAATAATATAATATACATAATATTGACATCGGAAACCAGGATAAAAGGTTTTATTAAAACTGAAGAGACAATGTACCAACCATTTTTTAAATGATATCACTTAGACAGAACGTAAGATCTTTTTTCCTTTATAAATTTTAAACAGAGCCTGAGGTTTTAAAGTCCGTAACTCCGTACTAACGAGGTTAGTAAATTAATCTGTTGCTAAGTTAGCATACTTAAAAAAAAAGGTGGAGCTTTTCTTTTACTAACCCTCAGGTAAATTCGCTACTAAACCATCTGCCTATCCATGCCCAAGCTGCAAAGTGACACATTTTAATGAATAATATAATAAATGTTAAGCACCCCTGCTGAATATAACTTGAATTAAAAGAGGAGCAGCTCGCTTAAAAATAAATTCTTTCATTTAGTTGTTAGCTTATACAATCACGGATCTCAGACAGTAGACTTTACAGTTGAGGTTTTATTTCTCCTTTCTTCCTGATTAAAGTTGTTCGTTCGGAGAGAGCAGAACAATGCTTACTTTAAGTGATAATAATAGCGTGAAGTAACTAACACACATGAAGAGAATATGTAAAGCTAATCAAGTGATTAAATTATCATAAACTTTACATTAATATCACCTCTCAAGTTGGTAATAGTACGTGTTTAATCATTCAGAAGCACTTTGCTAACGAAGGTTGCTTTCCTGCGACACATCTATCCAATGCCAGGAAACAAATGACTGCAAAATGTTTTCATGTGTTTGTGTACGAAGTTTGCAAACCATTTTACAGTACTTTGTCATTTAGATGAATTTAAAAGTTGAATTTCACTTTCAAAGAAAATTCTCGACAATAATCATGTTCTTTCAGGTAAAAATTATTTCTGAAGTACAAGAGTCCTCTTTTTATGTAGAAAAAACTCTATTGGGTCAATTTCAACAATGTGCATTTTTTTTCAATTTTGGTGGCGTAATTTTTTCTTCAGTTTTCGTGAAAAATAAGGACCTGGTATAAGAATAGAAAGTCCAAGCTAGAAGGATCTTCAAGAGGTCTAAGAATATCTCAATAACTTTTTGAGATATTTTAGTTCAAAGTCTAGTGTGTCCACCAAAATGGAAAATCGCCCACCAAAATCGAAAGTGCCCACCTTAATTGAAAAACAGTGGCACCAAAATTGGATTTTTCTGTCTTATCTCACAAATTAGACTGAGGATTATCAATAACTATCATCGGTTAATAAAACTCTATTGCTAAAAATATTTATTATTTTTTATCTGATAAACTCATAATCATAATTATGAGTTTATGACACAACAACACGAAAACAGAAAACATTAATCTTTTTATTGTAAATAAAATTACTTGTCAACAACTACCAACCTACAAAAGTTTCCCAAACAAAACTAAGAAATAAAATATAATTAACAAAAAAAAAAAATGATTATAAAATTATTATTACATAATACAATATTAAATCCATGGTGGAGACATAGTGAAATAGCAAACATTTATCATGACCATTTCACCAACGCTCTAGTTACAGATTTCAGTTTATTAAAGAACCTTAACTCAATCAATGAATCAATGATCAATGGTTTCTACAATCAGTATTTAAATCTAAGAAAGGAATTCAAAATTTTCCAATATAAAGATTTCTCATCTTTACTAAAAAAAACTTAAAACAAGAAAACAATAAGCAGAGTACTTACATCTAATAGGAACTTAACTGCAATAGTTACACAGAATAGTTACAAAAGTTGCATGGAATAACAAACTTAATTGTGTTAAATATATCTTTCTCATACAAACTGACTTAAAACCAGGAATAATACTTTTGTCTTTAGAATTTCAATAAGTTTCCTAAAAACAATATTATTATATTTTTCACTTACCACACAACCCTTTATCTTTAGTAATAAACAACCAAATAACCAAGCTGAATTTTAATAACTATTCTTGCAAATAAAATGCAAAATTTAAAAAATAACGACAACGTTAAACTATAAAATATGTTATATTCTAAGTCAGATGAACTATTAACATCTAAGTCTGATGTTTTTTCAGCAGTTGCTGCAGAGTCACCAGATTTTTCGAACTTGGAAAACACATCACGATTCATATTTTTGAACGAGATGTTCTAGTATAATTGAGAAGTCCTTGGTCTTTGTAAATGACTAAATTCCATGTTTTCAGATCCTTTGAATCTATGAACTGTCACGGGATGTTTGCCATGCAAAATAGTCTGCTGAGATATAATATGGATGTCTTGTACTGAAGACTGAATGTTTACAGAGTGACGCACTCTATCGGTTCTCGGTTTAATCATATCGGTAGTCTGAGCCTGAGCTAAACCTTCTTCGCGAACTGTGCGTTGAAATCCACCATCCATGTGTTCATTGAATGGTAAGTTGTGAAATCTTTTTCTAGTCTTAGTTAGTCTTTTTCGTAGTATTTCAGCCTGTTCGGGATTGCTCTTTATTCTTGCCTTTCTTCTTCTTTCTGCCATTCTCTTTTTAAGCAGCCTCTTTTCGCTAGTCTGTTTTGGCATTCTTAGAAGCAACAAAATAAAAATATATAAGAATAAGAAACTTAGTCATTAGTATGCCACCCTTATAATAATAGGTCTTACTTACTGCCAAGTACATAACATTTCTTTTTTTGCTAATCAAACTGTCAACAAATAAACAATAGGTACATATATATACAGTACATACTTAAAACTTGGTGGCTCGTTTTCAATTTTGGTGGCGTGAAAACGCCACCAAAACCACCAAAATTGAGCCACCAAAATTGAAACCAGGCATAAAAAAAATCATTAAAAATAGGGGTTTTAAGTTACAATTAAATTAATATCACTGATTTATGCGTTACCCAAATTACTACCTATAATGTATAGCTTATTATTAAAACACTTTAAAATTAGCAGCAAATCGATCCACCAAAAATTGAACAATTCTTGTCCCCCGTGCCACCCAAGATGGTACTTACGTTTTTGGCGGGAAATCACAGCATTAAACACACACCTGTTACGCGCAAATGCTGGCGCACGACTGAGAGATGTGAAATAATAAAACACGATTGATCGCACGCGCACCAAGCTTCATTTTATAGTAAGTTGAATAAGTGCCACCAAAATTTTGATTTTTGCTTGGACAAACTTTGATTGAGTATCCTGTGCTTTTAAATTAGATTTTCTAATATGGTTTGGTTGTTTTTAGAGAATGTGTTTTATGCATATACTAACGAAATCGTTTATTTTTTATTGTACATTAAATTGTTACTTTGGTGAATGCATTTATATCAAAAAATGGAGCTGGGACAAGCCACCAAACTGGAATTTCATCGCGTTTTTTTTTTCTCTGATTATTTACACACCCTTATTAAAAAAAAAAATGTGGCCCTAATTGAACCAAGTTACGTAGTTCACTATAAAAAAAAAATAAGAAACATCCTATCATTTAACACCTCGATTCTCAACGTGGACGCGTAAAATTTGCTGCGGGGATATTCACCCTATTAATGTAGGTAGGTATTGTGAAGTCTTCTCGTTGCTAGCTTCTCCAAGCACGATACAAAATTAAAAGGCTTCTATTTGAACTTTTTAAGAGAAGAACTTCAGTTATGTATAAATTATTACCCCGTCGCGAGATGAGCAACGGGTGAAGAAACAAAGTTAAAAGAGAAAAGGTATTTTTTAGGCTTAAAAGAGGCATAAACATAGGTTTCGATCAAATAGCCGAGCTAAGGTATCTATGCTATAAGTCCAAAGAAGACAATAAAAAGCTCTGAAAGTTTGATCCAGTGACTTATTGCTACGTTTGTAAATATCCTTTGTGTAAATACCTATCTCCAAATCCCCGATGTGACATTGTTTTGTGAACACTTCATCATCATTATTTCAGCCTAAAGGTGTCCACTGCTGAACATCATGCTCCGCCAGGCACCGCCACTTCGATTCTATGCTTTTCGCATCCAGCTTATTCCTACGGCCTTCACCAGGTCCATCGGTCCATCTCTTGGGAGGCCTTCCAACGCTATATATGCTTCGTCTTTGTGAAGACTTGATTCCTTGTAATAATAAGTCAAGTCAAATAAGTGGGTAAGAGACGTGATTAAACATTTCGAGCAATTTTAACAAACACTCTTCTCAATCTGGCAAGGTTTCCCAACTACGAGCTACGGTACGTTTTAATACCTCGCCAACTTTATCTTGCTCTCATTCTCATAATATAAATTGTAATTTGCGCGTCATTGGTCGTCTAGTCGAGATTAATACCTGATTTTTATTGAAACACAAGTGTGTTTTTCAACTAAAAAAGCTCTTGAACGTTTTGTACCGAATCGTGTACCTCAGTTACGTAACATAATTGTTACATAACAAAAGCGTCTACTTTCATTGAACTCCCTAGTAGTTAATTATATGATTCGGAACTAACTTTGTGTCCATACACCACACAGTTTTCTCCTGTTTAGGAAGTAACGGGCGAAAATCAGTAAAAGCCACATTTTTCATCCGAGTTTCAATTTCGTTCGGAATCCCGAGTCCCGACGTCGAATTACGTAACAGTTTCCTTTACTGCGACCGTCGGTCTCGCCGCTACTATAGCCTGCTACTCTAAACTTGGTCACATGTTTTTTTATATAGCTGCTGTACCTAATAGTGCAAAAAGAACAAAACGTCGCCCTCAATGGTGCGTGCACAAGTTTATTTCAGAGCATGTTCGTCTGATTGTGAATTTCACAAAGGAAATGGTTGCGAGATACAACCAGTGTTCAAGATGTTTATAAATAATATTGAAGTAGTATTTTGGATTAACCAAAATCATGGTTATTTAAGAATTTGAAAGAAAGTTTCATAAAAATCACCGGATCTTGTTAAATGTAAACATCAATTTATTGGGTATCCATATAACCGATTGATTTACACAGTAATACATTTTGGCCTTTCTAATAATATAGGTACTTCGTAGAAACTCGCTTAAAGCTGTAATTGGGTGTTTCAAAGTGGATATCATACGCGCATAATGTAATGAAACATTTTATGTTGATCAGGTTATCACATGCAAAGCTCGCTCCACTGAATCAATTGATTACCGATAGCGACCGCATATAGAGAGTACCTATAGATGTAAGTCCGCCTCTTGCGTGGCTTTTGCCTTTGTAGCAAGATAGCGGCTGGCGTCGGCCGATGTAATCAGGCGGACACACCGGTTGATTGCTTGCATTGTGACTTTGACTATGTAGAAATCACCATGATACTCTATTCCCCTCTTCACTAATTCGTTCCACTATCTGGAATTAATGATGGCCTATCTTAGTTGGTATTAGTATCTGTGAAACATTAGTAACTGAGGGCTCGTGAATCTTAGTTAGTAACTAGTAATTGGACGCGGCTTAGCTAGTTTGCAAAGTAACGAGAGCCACTATTTTAGTTCAACATGTTCTATGTTGTGCTCTAGCAATAGAATGCTACATCAAACCGTATGTAGGTGTTTTGTTGTTTGGAGATTCGGTGCGTAAAGCAAACCACTAACTGATATTACAATGTTAAATGTGACTACTGTATCTAATAGATAAGTATCAGGAATCAATAAAATCCAAGCTGACGCATACTGTTTCGCTCCTGATGACGTAGCCTGATTTAAACATACCGTATACAGATAAATCCGGAGATAACAAGGAAGATTAAAGTAGTCTTTGGAAGCCGGCGTTAGTTATTTTGCTCCAGAAACGTTGTGTATCCCGGGATGAACAATGTTTCTTTAGCAAAAATAACTCGCGTAGTTTTCTTTACGGAAATTGTGTACGCGTTTTGAATATAATTGTGAGCATGATGATGATGGTGCACAGATTTGTTGAGTATTTATAAGGAAGGGATAACATGTTATTATCAGCGTGTGATATTGAATTGGCGAACATTTCTGGGACGCCTCTGGCTTTGAATGAGATCTATTCACTCATTCACGTGTTCAACACATTCAGAAGAGCTTCAAAGAATAGTTGAAAAGGACTCTCGGTGACAAGTTTATATGAGTTTTAAAACGCGTTGAGAATACTGAATGCTCCTCCTTCGCTCGGTTTTTGGGTCACTACCCCGAATTGGTTTGTTACTGAAATGTTTTTTATAGTTATTGTAGTGGAGGCTTTTTGCTTCCAGCTTTGTACTAAATTGCCGTGTCGCTGCAATTTATGAATAACCTTTCTTTATGTTCGTTTCTCCGTTCATAAAACTTTCCTGAGACTTTTTAGATTCTTTATAATCAAACATTCACATATGTGTGTTATAATACTCAAAGCACTATTTAATTTATTATTCCTTATTGAAATTCTCATTAGTTTATCGGATTGCTCGTTTTGAGATTGGTTCAATACTTCGATGCTTAAAATAAGTAGGTACGTCATAGTATCTACTTTCAGAATATTAATATGTACATACTTACAACTTGCGTAAGGTACCTACGTCGTACTTAGATGGGGACACGAGCACAGCGACTAAGGAACTCGCTTTAAAATTGTTGGCGCCGCCCGGATGAGCTCGGACGATATATTTCAGGTAGGAGCCCATCCCACGTCGATCTTGCTTGTATGAAGTTTGCATGCACTCTTGTTATAGAAAATGAAAATTCTTTGCTCGAGTTTACGCGGTCGCTTAGAAGATATGACAAAGTTTCATACGACTAGCGCATTATTTTAAGCGAATAGGTACTTGTTGTTTCAAGAACCTTGATATGAGTATAGTTTTGTGACAGGACAAGCTTCTGCCCGCGGCTTCGCCCGCGTGGATGTCGGAAATTATCCCACGGGAACGTGCTACCAGAATATACCGTGCGAAAAAGTATGTCCTTCCCCAGGATGCCATCTATCTCTTTGCCAAATCAGAAGTTCAGTGGTTTAGGTGTGAAAATGTAACATACAGTTTCAAGTTCAAATCCTCCCCTTGAAAATCGAATTACCCCTTTTTGCCCCGTCAAAGGTCAATTTTCGACCACCTAACATACTTATTATTAATTATTTTCTGTCAAATATATTAATACTGAGTTTCGAGTTAATTGGACCGCGCATTCAATTACTTCCACACAAACTTCAACACCCCTATATCCCCCTTTGAGGGGTAGTTTTAGTTTAAAAAAAACTTATAATAATAAACTTTATTACTTATCTAGGCGAGTATTCTTGCCAAGTTTCAAGTTTAGTAAACTGTATCCCCGCTTTTCACCCCTACAAGGGTGGAATTTTGAAAAATCGTTTGTTATGTATTCATAGCTTGATTCAAAGAACATTTATACCAAGTTTCGAGTTAATCAAGCCACGCATAATAATCCTCCCCTGTAAAATTAACGACCCCTTTTCAACCCTTTAGGGGTAGATTTTCGAAAAACCCTGATACATGTTATTTTTTATTTTTGGTCTTAAGTATAAACACTGAGTTTCGAGTGAATCGGACCGCACATTCAAATTCTTCCACACAAACTTCAACACCCCTATATCCCCCTTTGAGGGGTAGTTTTGCAAAACTTAGGCGAACTTACTACCTTAACTTACTTAGGCGAGTATTCTTGAAAAATTTCAAGTTTATTAACCTAATGAAGAAGATTTATCATATAAACTGTATCCCCGCTTTTCAACCCCACAGTCCACCCTGTAGGGTTGAAAAGCGGGAATTTAAAAAATTCTTTTGGGATGTATTCATAACTTAAAGATTATTTATACTAATTTTCGAGTTATTCAAGCCATGCAGTAAAATCCTACCCTGTAAAATTGACTACCCCTTTTTAGCACGTCAGGGGTAATTTTCGAAAAACCCTGATACACATTATTCTTTACTTTCGATCGTAGGTATAAATACTGAGTTTTAAGTAAATCGAACGGCGCGCTAAAATTCTTCCATACAAACTTTGAAACCCCCCAATTCCCTTTGAGGGGGTAGTTGAAAAAAACATAAAATGGCAAACTTCATAATTTACTTAGATTAGTATTAGTGCCAAGTTTCAAGTTTATTAACTCAAGGAATAAGATTTCCCATACAAACAAAATTCCCCCATTTCACCCTCTTAGGGGTAGAATTTCAAAAAACCCTTTCTTACTGGATACCTACTTGTCACGAAGAACACACCCTTCAAATTTCAGGTCTCTAGGACCAGCGGTTTAGGTTGTGCGTTGATATATCAGTCAGTCAGTCAGGACTTTGAATTTTATATACATTTATAGATAGAAGATATAAAGTAACGGAGCACGTCAAATATGTAGGTACTCCGGCCTGACTATTGTTGTTTTGTTATAAAACTCGTAAGAAAGTTGCGTGAAATATTTAAATATATTCATACAATGTATTGTAGAGAAGCTAGATGTGAGTGTGAATCCGCCTCCGTACCGTGCGTGTTGGTTTACAGAGTAGCGACAGTATTTTCATTTTCCCGCTAATATGTTTAATGGCACTCTGGGATACGTTCAAATTAAATATCGTAGAAAAATAGGCCTAGTCTCTCAAACTTTCAACAACATTCATTGCGTTATTTACGTTGTTGAGCAGACAAATTTTTCGAACATATAAAGCAATGGATTAGCAATATTTCAAAATGATTCAGGTTGTGAATGATTGTATTACGCAACTAGGGTACTGCGAATCTATTCTGTTAAAATCTTAACGTGAAAACTTAGGTGAAGTGAACTGTCAATCCCTAGCGTTAGATAGAATGACAGCTCACTTCACCTTAGTTGTCACGGTGAGATTTTTACAGAATAAAGCTACTGCTCCTGCTACCAGTCGTTTGGCCGATGAGTTCACTTGTCTTTAAGCGATAAGTTACATAAAAACGTATTTTAATTAATTGCAAACGTAATCAAACCACACCACACTATTATGAACCGAAAATTGAACCACATTATAGAGGTATGTATTGTTTAATTTCGTTCCTATGCTACTGTCCGGCAAAACTGCATGATAAATTAAATGATAGGCATTGGTGTACGGCCTGCTCTTACGCCTGAAATTTATGCTACCACGCTGTTGCTGCCGTAATTAAAATTGTAGTCAGTATTATAAGCAATATATTTTGTAAGTATAAGGTTTCATGTACAACACACAAATATAGCAATATTCGAACCAGTCACACTTGCAAATGCTCGTGAACCTCCAAATCGGCCATTTGATATATTATACCGAAAGATAAAACACCTAAATGGCACTTTACGCCTTTACGATTAGGTGCGAATGGAAGACGAGTTAAGGATGCTGTAAGATAAATGTAAATCCGCTTCAATGTAAAAAAGGCCTGCTGGAAATATGCATTTATTATAATAATTGTCTAGATACCTTACCTGTTTGTAATAAAAATATGCAGCAACAATAATGTGGGACTGAGAGGTCGGAACAAATTACAAAGGTACTGCAAAAATCTGAATTATCTGAATAAAAATACTTTAAATTGTAGGCACAATAACACCGCGTGGATTTTTAATTAAAATAGAAACGTTTATAGTACTTTAACTATCTTTGTACGCCGTGGAGGCAATTATTCAATCTGCAGACAGTTAATTAAACGCGTTGTCGTTTACTGGCCATAATGCCCTTATTATGTACCTAGGTTATAGGTAGGTATGTCCGCGGCTGCCTATGCTGTGTACATAGTATCCGTTTACGTAATTTGATTGCGTTGCTATCGGGAGCATGGCCCGGGCACAGGGCCGACCAACTTAATTTTAATGATAAATGGATATTTTCAGTTTTACTCAACTTAATAATTATTGTTCAAATAGCGAGGGGCAAGGCTTTCGGGATTTCTGATGCTCCTCTTTTCTCGGTAATTGATGGAATTAATGATTTAACGAAAACAAGCGTTTTGGGTTTCTAAACATGTTTTCTCACTAACGAGGCAAATACAATATTCTGTAATACCTTTTTCCTGGATGCATTAAACCATGTGATTATGATATTTATTTTATATATTGTATATTAAGTATAGTAGGTATATAAGTGAAGTGGAATGAAGTGGAAGTGGGACTGGGCGGGTGGGATGCATCCAGACAAATGAGCCAAAGTCGTCACACAGTGGGTGCCTGAAGACCGACGTCGTCACCGAGGCAGGCCTAAGAAACGCTGGCGTGACGATTTGGACTCGTTCCTAACTGATTGGACGGAGAACACACAGCACAAGGAAAGGTGGAAGAATATAGGGGAGGCCTTTGCCCAGCAGTGAAACAATAAAGGCTAACGAAAAAAAAAGGTATATAAGAAGTATAATATACTCGTATGTATTAAGTAGATATCTGTACAGTTTTTGAACTTGGATTCACTCTGTGATTCGTTTTTCTTTACTATGGTTAATGGAATTTCGATGCTTTATGACTTTTGTATTAGTGTACGTTTATAGAGCTGAAAATATAGAAAATGTAACCGCTACTCGTATATCTACATATGTACATCTATGGTTATGTGGATACATATCGAAGATGGCACGACACTCGTCCTAATAAAAACGTGTCGTCGTAACGAAAAAGAATGGGACGTAAACTGTCTTACAAAATGGCCGAGCTCCGTCGTGTTTTCAATTTCACCCATATGCATATTGATTTGTAGTGATTTACATTTTAACCTTCGCCTTCATACCTACATTTCACAACACCATTTAATTATACGTCGACCATCAGAAATTGATACACGCTTGGATATGTATTACATTCTAAAAATAAACATGGTGCCTACATACAAAACATGATATACTGTCTTCAAGAAAACGAAAAAGAAACATTATAGATGCAATTCTATTTATAAATACCTTTTCTTCTCTCTGAACTTCTATCGATCGTTTCGGTGTCGTCTTTGTTACTCCAAAGCCTTTATTAGTATAAATTTAAAGAACCACTATGTTGATAACTATACCGTACGCAAAATACGCGCATTGACGTGGACTTGCGGACACCCCGTATAAAGCGGCCAAATGCGAGTCGGACACGAAGGATTCCGTACCACCTTACAATATTTGAACACCAATTTTTTTTCTAAATACTTTCTATTTTTCTTTTTAATTCACGTTAGTTTTTAAATTATTATTTTGTTATAGGGGCCATAGTAGCCCACATTCTGTAAAAACCTGTTACGGTTTAAAAGATACAGCCCTGTGACAGACGGACGGACAGCGGAGCCTTAGTAATAGGGTCCCGTTGACACCCTTTGGGTTACGAACCGTAAAAAACATAACCCTGTCTTTGCTGTCGCACAGTCGGGTAGCTTAAATAGAAGCATTTCAAAAAGGAAAGAGCACGTTGTCGTAAAACAATCACATTACGTAACATAACCTCGGTGTTTTCACAAATTCATTTCCTCGCGTTTTACGTAGGTACGTAATCATTATTGCTCAAGTTTTAACTTACATTTTTGCACTGTTCGCCGCAAATAGGTCGCAGACGTAACGTCGCCAGTTTCAGCGGCATTTTCAGTTATAGCTGACAAACTCGTGAAACAGTTAGACTTGCGAGTTCCTAATTGTCGACAAGACCAAATGAGCAAAATTTTTAAATTATGAATAAATTGCTATTATCCAATTACAAAATCAAACCGTAGCTAGCTATTTGTTTCTTTCAACACCACCTCAAACCAACCATCGCACCTGTTGAAAGAAACAAATAGCAAGCTAAAGGAATGCTAATCTAAGAGCAGAGTCTAGTTCCTATCATTAAAGCACTGCACCTATGCGTTTGTATTAGGAGTAACAAGCTCCTTTGAGGGGAAATAACGAGGTCTGAGTTTGACATGTGTATGTATACGTTCAAATAAATGATCCTTGAATACGGCTCAAGCTAGCACCGTTCTCCTAGAAAAATAAAGTTGATATTTTATGAATACATCAGCCTGCAACTGCCTCCGGCTGTTCTTAATTATCCGGCTCTCTGAATAACGAATTTAACGAAATAAGTCTACGGCGTTCGCTGTTAATAAAATACAGTTTTTTATTTAATAAAGGAATTTACCGTTTCACTAAATAACTTTCTCCCATCTGAACTATAATAAATAAAACTAGCGACCCGCCTCCACTATGCATGGTTTTTTGGATTTGGCAAAAAATCGTCATTTTTAAACATTCATAATTATTATGAATGTATTACATACATTTAAAAAAACTACGTCAAAATTGCTTTGCAGAGTTTAGAAGAACAATGCGGTCGCACAGACAGTCATGAAAAGCGACAGTAATTTATAATATGTCATGTGTGATACTGATTAAATAATGTGCATTTTGTTCCAAGCTGGAAAATATTTACAAAGCTCTGAAAGAGAATAATAGTGTGATGCCCACGGGACATGAGCGTTGAGATTGTGTTACTATTTTGTTTTACAAGGCAGCATTTTACGTCGTTTAACAACTTTTACACCTATTATTTAGGCAAGTACTCCGGCAAATAAACTCTTCCTCCAGCTGAAATTGACGGCTTATAAAGCCAGTACCACATTGACCACATTCCCCGACGATGCCAAACAATAGAAAAACTCAGGTTGTTGATCGAGTCCATTTCGATTCGCAATGCTAGTAACAAAATTTTGAAGCACAATTTTACAATTACTAAGTCCAATGCTGGACATAAGCCGCTCAGAGACAAGTGGAATTGCTCGTTGTTGAAGTATGAACATAGTATTTGGTTCGAATTCTTTCTTTGATTCGGTATTAGAAAATAAATGGGTTTGAGTGTTGCAATAAGAATAAATATTTACCACTTTTGAAGAAAACCAATCTATCTATGAGACTATTCTTACTTATATACCCTATTGTTACTGACCTAAATACAATATTATAAGTTACTCTCGGATGTCGACAGAATGCGTTATCCTCTCGACAGCCGTACAGTAACTTCTAATTTTCTTCCTGACAACTGTCAGCGCGACAGTTCTAGTAACTAATAAAGTTAAAATTTGCATATCACGTATTCGTTATTACGAAACTGACCTGTGACAAGGACGCATTCTCTCAACGGCCGGACTGTAGTAATCGAAATTGTAATAATTGGGGGCATTTTCCCTTGACACTCATCAAATAGGCTTACATTTTTTAACCTTTCAGAGTTTTGCAGGCCCACGTTAAATAGCTGTGGGATTCAAAAGCAATTGAAAACCTCTTTTATAAAGGAAAGTAATTGATGAAAGTGGAAACTGTCATAACATCGTTATCATGTTTAATTGCAATAATGGTTACGTTAGGACTTGTGAATTGTTCTTTTTTGTTTTGAATACTGTTAAGTCACTGTTACATTCAACTAAAATAGTTACGTTACTAATGCAACCTCGGCCTTACTTTGGCGCCCACTAGAGCTTCGACCACAATATTATGTTGTGTCTTTGTAATCCTCTTTTGGTCCCTGGTTCGCCAAATTTATAGGTACCATAAAAATCATCAATTCAGATAATTTAAGTAAACAAAGAAATGTCACTGTCAAAATGACAGGACAGTGGTGCACAACAATTTAACATATTTTTTTTCTATCTTTTAAATACAGTTTATTATATGAGCAGTTGATTATTGTTTATTTATATGAGCTATGCAAACAAAATACCGTATCCGAACAGGACCGCTAGGCGTAGGCCTCCCAAAATCGCCGTTTTTCAAAATCCAACACGTGGCAAATGTCTTGCCTGGAAGGAGCTTACTCCTTACGATATGAATCTATGAACCTTCTTTCTTGGGAGAACTCAGTGTTACGGTTGTTTTATGTTCTTTTACAATTCTTCCCACTGTCACTGCTGATATGCCTAATAATGTAGCTGTTTTGGCAGCACATTCTCCTAAAGACCAGTATTCGTTATCAGGCCAATTCTTGTATGTCGGCTTGTAGACATTCATCACCATGAGTTTTTCAGTGGCACTCAGAGATTTTCGAGGCCGCTTTTTGACAGGCGACAAACTGTCGGTGGCGGCGGCCTTCGAGGTACCCGGCTGGGGCTCCATTTGTCAATTAACAAATAAAACTTAACAAAAACACAACAAAAACAAGGAAATATAACAACTAATAACAAGATGAAACACTTCACACGATGATAATAAAGCACAATTAACAAACACGCAGCGAATAGTATTATCGGGGAAAAGAAAACGAATGTATTGAAAAGACGCGACTTTGTAATTATGTCAAACGAAATTTGAAAATGTTGGGAACGCCTGTAGTGTTACCAGTATCATAAAATATTTTGTACCACAATATTTTCTTTTTTTAATAACTTTGTTTAACACCGAAAACTTATTAAAATTAACACGGTATGATATTTTTTAAATTATTATTTCTAAAATCAGTACTTAAAAGCAAGTCTAACCTTGTTTTCCGCCATTTTATGTGAAATACCACTAAGACGATATTTTTTTGATCTGTTAACACCTTTGTTTACATAAATTATCTGAATTGATGACTCAAGAGTATAGCAAAGATAAGTACTCAGGCAATTTCATTTCCTACATTATTTACATAAATAAAACTGACTCTTACAAAGTAACGGGATAATAAAGGCTTTTTTATTTACAAAGTGGGTAGTAGAAAAATAGACAAAATGATTGGATTCTTTTAGTCGTTTGAGGGTCCAGCGTCTATCCATTTTCCAGTTTCACACTTGCATATGAAGTATGGCGGTAGCAACAGAAACAATGGTATTTGTGCCATGTTGTGATAGAAGTATGCCTCTCGAAAATGCCGCTAAAAGCATGCTTGCATCGCTGTGCATCGCGAACATACGTACCATTGTAATACAAGGCGAGTTCACGAATACTGCATTGCGATTTCGTAACTATACGCTTTGCTCAAACTATCAAAATGGTTATTATCATTGAGCGAATGCAATTGAATTTTAATTATACATATAATGTAAACGCTACATAAATAATACAAACAAACTTTTGTTGTTGTATAATCTCTTTGATAAATAACAAAGTTATTGCAACGCTCACACAACTCCTTGATGAGATACATACGAGCGAACTTAACGTTTAGCTAAGTCAAAGTGTTTTCTAACTTATATGTATTTTTGCTTTCTATTCAGAGCGGTAAACGTATCTCCCATACAATCTTGTTACATTCATTGCCTATTCCACAACGTGTGTCAAAAATAAAAGGCCTATTAATTAATCAAGCAATGCAAAACATTCGGTAGCGATGCTGAAATAACTTTATGTCTTGTGACTTGGTTATAAAGTCTAATTTGTTTTGTGTGTCCACAGATGTTTGCTTCCAACCATTCTTCAACTTCGTGGACATGAGGGCCCTTTTGGAAAACTTCTGCGTGTACCACGTGAATGCCCCGGGACAAGAGGACGGAGCCCCGAGTCTACCTGAAGAGTGAGTACTTAACCTTAGACTATGTAGGGATAGCAGCATAGTTTCATTAGAATACAATGAAATATCCCCCTTAAATGGGGAAAAGTTCAAGAAGCCATTATTTATGGCATTGATTGTTTGAGTGATGTTACAGTTCTTCGAAAAGCAAACCTTTTGTGTGTGTTTTCATGTTACTCTACGGGTGCCTTAATATTACAATTGCTCGCTTGTGTATCTGCTAAATAGACCGCCATCCGTATAAAGACCTAGAGAACAGTTCCTACGGTAGTTAACTTTATTGATGTCTGCTCAGCGCGATTAATTGACCCAACCCACAGCACAGGGATCGATACGCCTATCTACAAGCGGAATGACAGTTCTCCTGAAATATCACAATATCACTTTGATAATGATGTGGTAAATTACGGCGACCACAGAAAAATACGTTAGATATATAGAATTCGCTTTGTTATAATCTCGCCCCCTCCCCTCCGCCCTCCTTCTTTATTCCTGTTTATTTTATTTTTTTCTTTACTTTCATTATTATGTCTGGGTAGGTACTTTAGATTACGCTACAAATGTTGAGGCAATTAATTTTAAAATGTTAACTAGGCATGCTGACTCTACGCATTCTAATTGGGTACGGGATTTATTTTCGATCGTAATATTTCCTTAATACTCAAATGTCACAGAGTAACACTTAGTACACAGACAGAGACGGACTAAAGCAAATGAAATGCACAAACACCGGTCGACACGAGCAACAGTGTACATACACCTACGTCCTACCGTCGTCGCATTAATTCTATTGCGTTAACACAGTTTACCCGGCATTGGAATGTGCCACACTATGCACACTGCTTTGTAATTCACATAATATTGCCATTCCTTCGCGCCAGCGTTCTTCTGTTCTTCTCCGATCTTCAGATTTAATTGTGGTGAGTGAAATGCGTTCCCAAGAAGCTCATTTAAACTATTAATTCCATCTGCCTAGCCTTTTCCCAACTTGTTGGGTTGGCTTCCAGTCTAACCGGATGCAGCTGAATACCAGTACTTTACATGGAACGACTGCCTATCTGACCTTTACTACTCAGTGTCTGGGTAATACGATACTTCTTGGTAAGACTGGTTGTCAGACTTTCGCACTTCTGACGACCCGTAACGACTGTCAGAGATCTACAAATGACAGCCGGGACCAACCGGTTAACGTCCTTTCCGAGGCACGGACGGGTCTTGGTATATAAAGATACCCATCCACGGACCAACCGCGGCAAGCGTAGCTTAAGCTGATCGATCGACCCGAGCGGCAGTTATTACTTAGCCACGAGCCTGCTTACGCAATACGCTTTGCAATTATTTAAACTATTAATTGTGAACAGTGAAATAGTAAAAAGTTAATACCGTTTAAAACAATAAAACCTCAGTTCATGTGTGATTTGATCTCAGTCACATCATATAAACTCAATATTTGAATGTTATTAACTGATATTACAATATGAAAAAATAAACATAATTCAACAACCGATAAAGTTGGAATCGAAATTTTCGCCCCCACCCTATTACCGACTGTGCAATTTAATTGAATGATCTGTCTGTAGCGACGTTATCGAATATTTTGGCGTTGGCATTTGCCATTTTTTGCTTTAACGAACAACGCACACTTTTTGTGACTGGTTGCGTTTACATTTCAGGCAAACAAGTAAATATAAAACGTACGAGTTAACACCATTTAACACATACGGGTACAAGTCGCGCATTTAGCACGTTGGGTAGATATAGATACTAATGCAATTTAAACTATGCTCCGTGGAGATGCAGACTTACCTAACTTGCGAAGGGGTATATTTGATTACTTATTCTGGTTGCAGCCGTCGACGCAAATACCAAAGTTTCATAAACCATTTTAAGCGGTAATATCAGACTCCTGTAAGGAGTTAGGAACTAAGGACGTGCCTTCATCAAACGAGGCTATTTGCAGATATAACACGCGCTCTAACATTTTTCGCGCTGCAGTCTCCATCCGGAAGTATTCGTGTCTCAATTTAATTGCAAACTGCGTGCAGGCTCCAGAAACCACATGGTTTCATCTTTTGTAATACCTCTATGTTTTGAAATCTGATTTGTGAGATCATGGTTTGATTAGAAAAGTCGGAGAATATTTTTATACAGTATTCAATACAATATTAATTAAAAGTAAGTACCTACTACTACGTATTAAACACAGGTATAAGAAATTCAACTAAACTCTTTAAAAAATCTCAGGTTTAGCTGGTTGTACTCATATGTAGATAACTCTAAATAAACTCTGAGATCTAACAATAAAATGCTTCCTGATCTGTTGAGTCTTATTTCGCTATGATATCTGGGATGTTAGCGATAAGTATCTTCAATAAATATTTTATGCTGTGGATATGATAAAGGAATACTGAACACTGAAACATCCCGTTTTAATTGCATCGGCACAGCACAGGTAACTCGATCTAAGCGCTTCCATGTGCAGGCATGAAAGCGCTTAGACAACACAGTGCGGACTCTGTCGATATTACGATGGGACGCAATGTTCCATTGTCTGGGCTTCCTTTGTTCATGTGGTTATTGCAAATTATGTTACTCCGACCGAGGCATTAATTACGTGCATACACATGATCTGCTCTGCTTCAGGGTCGGATTCTTGCGGATTTTATTAGCAACGCAATACTTCTGTCTGCACACTGCATACCAATTAATTATAATAAGCTCGCCTGGCTTGCTTTGGCCCAGGCTGTCATTTGTAGATCTTTGGCAGTCGTTACGGGTAGTCAGAAGCCTGAATGTCTTACTAGCAGTCTTACCAAGGGGTATTGTGTTACCCGGTAATTGGGTAGTGGAGGTCAGATAGGTAGTCACTCCATGTAAAATAACTGGTTTCAGCTGTATCTGGTTAGACTGGAAGCCGACCCCCAACATAGTTGGGATGTTGTAAATTGTAATTACGTTCCAAAACATGGTTAATTTAATTTCGTAATCATGTTTATTTACTGTAGAATATGAATGGCAATTAGGACTATCGCGTACATTATTCGTATCATGGTTAGTTTTGGTGTAACAAATGTCGAAAAAATAAACAATGATTTTAGCAGTATCGTAACCAAAGTTTACTACAGTAAATAGAATACCTCGTCAACAATAACAGAAGAGACAATATTCATTACAACTCATTGTTCAAAGCTTATCCGTCTATTCGTCGCACAAATACGGATTGTCTTAAAGTCAACAGTATAAGGTATCTAAACAACAAGTCGCTCCGGACTGCTGCCTGGGTTGCCAGATAACGACAAATACAAGACATTAATTTTCTCGTAATGAGAAAACCACAAAAATAAAACAGAGCTGAAACCAAACCAATATGAAAATATTACCCTATAATGATTTTTAATCAGCTCAGAGCTTGCGTGGTCAGTTCGCTTCCAATAGTTTTGTATTGGTATCCATCACCAGGCAATACCTTAATGATAAATGAATGTAGACAGACTTTCAAACTATTCGGGTGTTGCCGATACTAACGCTGAAGTTACGTAACTATCTCTCTAATTATAATTCTTGTCAGATAAGTTCTTGGAACACAAAGCTCAATCCCTTGCCTTCAGTTTCTGAAACAGATTTTGTACCGAAATGATTAAGGTTTATGTGACTGAATTTTTAGTGCAAATGCCAAAAATTCTAGGACAACAAGTCTCTTACCAGTCTCGGCAATATAAATTATAAGACTTACCACAAACGCCTGGAGGAGACCAGAAGCTGCCTCTGAGTTTTACATAAATTTTGCTAAATATTTTTTTTTCATGTTCACACCCTAAAATAGCAGATAAGGTCTGGTGTAGCAAGTGTATACCTGTAGATAGCAAGTTCACAAAACTAAGTACTCGGTAATTTTAGGTTGTAAATGTTGTAATGTCCGCCAGAATTAACAAAACCTCATAAATTGGTTACAAAGTGAAACAAAATTGACCTCGACCTACCTGTAGATTGTATTACGCTAAATTCATAATCCACTTTGACTCTTTTAAATTGAAACAATAAAAGTCGGAAATGAAATGCGACTTTAAAAAATGTGGTAAAACGGAATAGGTCAAGTTATGCCCCCGGCGCGGTCTTAGGAGTGCTTTATTTTTTGTATTTTCGTTGGCAAAGGGGCCGTGCAGTGGCTTGGAGAACCGTCGTCATAATGAGCGCCCTGAACGCAATAACTTTAAACAGGCCGAGAATCCAGAGCATTCTTGACACCCGGCTATAGCACCCCATTGTAAGGGCTACGCAGCCCTAATAGAAAACGGTCAATGAAGAGTTGCAGCGTATTCATTTGAAACGAATATCTGTCTGGCGTTTGTCTTGTTTCGCAGGAATTAGGAGAATTCTCAGGTTGCTCTGTTTGCTGTGGAATGCCTCTTGTTTATATTATTCACGAGCAAAGCACTCAATTATGCCATTTATAAGAACGGCTTCTTCAACTTTCAGCAAAGCAAATAGCGTTTATTAATTCACTAAACATTCAAAAAATAAAAATTCGCAAGCAAGGGGAAATTGCTACTGAAGACTGGGGGTGTCGCCTGCAGGAAGTGCTGCTTCTCACACGGATAGCTGTACATCGCTTGCTTCCGCGTCACCAGTCCTGGCATTCTTCTTTATTTAGGGACGGAACGTTTTATAACAATGTGGCTGTTATTTTAGTATATTGTGGTGCCACGCGAACGAAGTCGCGAGCAGAAGCTAGTATAAAATATAGTCTCAAAATGAATATATAATCCTAACCAACTCTCTGTTTCTGCACCGCTAATCCGGGAACCCGTACGGTATAAAACTTAGTTACTATTTTAATTACTGGGTTTGCGTAAAAGCTATTCATCTGCGGGGAGAACCGTGACCTTTGAAATACACACAAACGTAATATGTATGTATTCCCTATGGTTTTGAGTTCTATTTCAGCTACGTTTTTTTTTTCAGTTATTTGACCTTTTGCCTGTTCCCGAGTTGTGCCGTAGTTTTGTACGAAGAACAAATAAACGGAAAAAAAATTGTTAGTGTATCTACATTTTAAATCGTTAACTAATATCACTACCTTATTAGAGTAAAACTCCCCTCAATAAAGCAAATACAAGAAAATATATTTGAAAGCAGTCAGTAATACTTGACTTATTTTATGGTAAATTTAATACAACTTGTAAAGCAACAGCAGCTGTAATCTGTGCAGCTTTCGGCGCATATCTTCAAACTAAAGGAAAAGTTATTACTAACGTGAACTTTCAGCTACTAAAAACTCGCAGCTCTTTCAGCCTAAATTAAAATATTAGTGCACCGCTGAATCAAGATACAAATATAAATCTTCATTAACGAAAAAGAGTAAAGCTGTGTCCGTCCCAAAGAATTTCTTCTCAGATAGTTAGTAGTGTGGATGGGACTATTACTGTTAATAGCAGCAGAAAGACTCCCGCCGAATATGCCATCAATCCTTGTTTAGCTGTCGATTACACTTAAGCGCATCACGGGGTAACCTAGATCTGATACGAACAGTATGAAGTACGCGTACGTAACGTGTGGGGCGTCGGGACGACAGCCGTGCGGTGCCAAAAGATAGAATGATACGGACGGGACTTTATACACAAAACAGCTGTAGCAAAATGCAAATCGATGGTAAAGTGCGCAACAAAATTGTATATAGATGTTGTATCTTGAAGTCGTTAAAGCTTGTTTCAGTGATCGGATAAGCACTAACTAGTATCTATTAGAGATGAATTTTTACACAATTTGTATGTAGGTGGTTAACCTGCAGGTTATTATTAGTACGAAAGGTGGTTGAGCAGGCCGTAAATATTACATGTGTAGACTAATAAAATCACATTTTCTATTAGCCTTTTTAAGTGTTGGTTGACAACTAAGCAGATAGGTACGGAAGGCAAGCCACAGGCCTCGGTAGACTAAAGAGCCAACTCAGCCCGCATGCAGGTCAAAAACAAACAAGGTTTTATTCGCTAAAGCCTTCGCCACACAGTCCTCTTTTGTCACGGACCCACTGCGTGTATTCTCGTTTCCAGGCAAACTTCGTTCAGCAAACTAGGCGGCCGCGCGGGAAATGACAAACAAACAATGCATTTGGAAAATTGACGAAACAATGCTTTGTGTTGCCTTTGCTCTTCATAGGTACCCGAAGCAAAATAAACGTGGCCGTTTGAAGTTAGTTATTTTATTATATTACTGTAATAATATTTTGTTAGTTTCATTAGTTATTAGGTAGGACCACTTACATTTATTTTGTGCCTATAAAGGTGACTGACTAACTTACTGATTGGAATAATACACAATAGCGCCGATTCCCTTATTCGCAAACTAAACTAAATTTAAGTTCAGTGCGTCTTTTTCTTTCGATTTCATTAAGAAAAGGATAGAAGATAAATATTAGTGTAGTCCTGTCAAATTAAGATACGAGTACTCCATAGACAGATTGGACGTGATTAAAAACATTGCTACTAAAAATACGTCAATTTACGTCAGGCGCTGACTAATGTGAATAGAAGAGTATGAATGACAGCATTTTACCTATTACTATACCGATACTGATACAGAAGCATACTATGGTTCTCATCCACAATCCAAGCTTAGTGATTTTGCCAATCTTCTCTTTTCACTGTCCATAGATGAAGTTTGTGAGTACTGCCCATGTGTACAGGAAAAATACCACCGTGAAAACCTAGATGAAGTGAGCTGTCGATAGTGTCAATCAATCCCCAGGTGGTAGGTGAAATGACAGCTCACTTCAATATCATTTCAGTTAGGTCACGGTGAGATTTTTACAGAATAAGCCCACGTTCGCACGGGCGTAAAGACATCGCGGCGTGATTTTTTCGCGCACTAGATTTTCAACTCTATTTGAGAATCCAACAGAGCGCATCCCAGCGGGTCAAAAAACATACTGTTGGATTTTGAATACTTGGTGCTAAGCAGTGCTTTGAAAATCCAGTACGCGAAAAAAACGCTGCGGGTAAAACGCGCCCGTGCTTAGCTGTACCTACAACCGTAAACAAGAGATGATCTGAAATATTTGTAAATATTAGTTTGTTCATATTTTATTTCAATAAAAAGCTATTTTTGTTAGCCAACACTGTGTCCTAGTGCTAGGCAAAGGCCTCCCCTTTTTCCATCCAAACCTTCCTGTCTTGTGCTAACCTGCCAGAGCTATATTACAAAAGGAAATTGAAGTCGTATAAAGTTCTTCAATAATAAGTCCTTTTTCGGACTTAATTTAAGCTAAAAATAGTTTACCTAACCCCAACACAAAACTCTATTTTTATATTTAAAAATTTTCGCTGTGATTTAATAAAAGTACCCGGAGCATCTCACCCTAATCCGGTTATAGTCTTATCGGTTCATCTCAGAATAACATGTTTGTAAATAGAAAATCAAGAGTAGATCTATAAATTGAATCAATGTTGAGCAATTGACCTACTTAGGTGTACACATAATTCGATCCACCAGATATAAAAGGAACGACGGAATATGTGGTGCCAAGTTTTTGGGAATAGAGGTGAACTAACCGCGAAAACATAGGTTCCTATAGGAATTTAAGAAACCGTGTAGGGTTTTTAAAAAAAATTGACAGTCAAAGATGCACTGTTTCCAAACTCTGCAAAAGATTCTACGACCAATACTTATAAGCTTTTGACAACCTATCTACCAAGATACCCATTGATTTTTGAACGTAGAAATACCCAGTTTATTAAACTTCGTAGTTTTGAAAACTGCAATTTCCCGTCGTTTCATGGGCGAACTGTAAAACAAAAAAGAATCGTCAATCCTCAACCTGCAATGCCCAAAGCCAAGTGTCGCATGCGATGAGTCGGACACTATTTGCCGCTCAAAATTCAAACCTTGGTACTGAGAATCAGTGAGTTCCTTTTGTGGGAAAGATTTGCTATCTGATATAAACTGAATTCATTTGTTTGGCTTTGCGTTTGGTTCCAAAGTTTTCTTTTTATTGCAAAAATATGGCAGGTAAACCCCTATTGGAGGGATATTCGTTACCGCAATTTAACTTTATTTCGGACAGTAATTTCGAAACAGCATTACGTAGTATTAGTTTATATCAATCGATCATCGCGAAGACTTTATACGTCAAAAGCGCCCGCGTCGGGAAAGCCATTTCTGATCAAAGTATTACGACACCCGCCACGAGACACTAACAACATAACACCTCACTGTAATATAGCCCAGCATTACAAACTCGTAGCTTCACCAATAGCAAGTGCGGTATTACGTCTGGTAATGGATACCGTCCACATCCCTTAACCGATATCCCTTCCATCCGCTACGCTAGATAAACGACTATCATGACTCTCCTAATATGAAAATCATATTTTCCCGTCATATTGCCTTACCTACTCTGGTCGAAAAGGAAAAGTTACGTCATAGTAACACGAAAATGTATCCGAATCGGTGTCTGCAGTTTACAGCCACGTGGGCGTCGTAAACTTCGGATTAAGATTTATTTGCCAAACGTGAACTAGTTCTTATTTGATTTGGTTGGATTTCAATACTCGCTATTACATAAAGTATTATATAATAGTATGTCCTTGACGAAAGTTCGGCAACCCTTGTGCCATACGACCCTTGCTGTTGCACAATCACATAGCTATGTGATTTACGAAAGTGTCTCCTCCCGGACCGTGCTCATCATCCACTAGGTATCTGATGATTGATGATTATACTGTACCATCTCAAACACACAACCAAACTTAGTAATTACACTAATATCCCCTAGTTCATTGTACGGGCCTTGGGGGAACAATAATATTCAGCGATGGACGCACACGAGCTGTTATGGACTTCATTACGTACTCGTATCGTATTAAATTCAACGGCGATGAGCGGTCAGTCGTTAATTTTAGATCCAGAAAGAGACGGCCGCGATTTGATCTAACAGGGATGTGCAAATCCGAACTCGATAAGAATTTAGTGACGTAAGTTGTAGTACCATTTAGTTAGTTAACCGTTTATTCGGTGTCCTTGCGAGCGCGAGCGAGTCAGGGCGTGCGGGTTGTATTGATTTTTTTGAACGGCACGCGCGACCGACTACGTCCAAGTAATACTATTTGAATAATGCCTTCTTGTCCCGCTATCAGTCTTTTTCATTTTCACATATCATAAGCTTTAGGAATTATAACCTTCGTGACCCTTCAGTAAATCTCTGAACTTGATTTCTGGGTGGCACGAACTCTCCAGCCCACCCTACTCTGGATGTATGTCTACCTGTATGTCGCATCCAAAGTACTACTGTTCATAAACTCCCCTTTCACTAAATCCGACTTCAATAGGTCCTTACGTCTTGCTAGCTAGAAATTAAGTGTCAAATCGTCACTCGGATTTGTCGTAAAGCGATGGTCCTCAATTTTAATGTCGCTTCGGAAAATGCTTGTTCAAGATCTGTATAAAATCTTCCAAGAAATACTGCCTCAGGATCGCTAATATAAGTTCACTCTTGGCAATCGATATGGGGCGTTACATTAGTATTCGACACGGTGTAGAAATTAGCATTTCCACAAAGATGTCTAAAGCACACCATATTTTATTAAAATTTCTATTTTTGTGCCTTTAACATTATTTATTTTGTGAGAGTAGGTTTAGGTACCTACGACATAATAGGTAAAATAAGAGATACATTCATATTGATTTATAAATTGTGTAAGAGCCAGCAATACATCTCTATACAATACACCCCTTTCAGAAATTGACACCTATCATATTTAGATCATGACTGCTCGTATCGTACAATACGACAACGTTCTCAAAGCTTTTATGAACATTTTATAAAATACTTTTGCAAACTAGTTTAACGTGGCCCAAATAGTCGCTTTATATAATAACAAGTTTACTTGACGGTGGAATTCTAATACTTTCTAGTTCGCAAACAATGTCCTACTCGGATGCTCCGTGTATGTTATGAATCTTGTGAAGCATGGACATTCCTGACATGATCAGTTCGCAAGTTAGTTTAAGTTTGTGGCGGCGGCTCCGCGACCTGTCGGCTTTATGTTAGCAAAGTTTATTGTTCTAATTAGCGCCACAATAGTAAAACATTTTGGTAGCGACCCTCAGGCATACTACGAATAATTAAAAACGTTTAAAGTAAACACACACCTATATCTGGAGGCTGGAGGAGATGCCTATATAAACATATCCCAAATCCCAAGTGATTATATCACAACTAGCACCACACATAGTTTCAGATTGTAAGCTAGTAGATTCAAAGATTTTATTTATACATTAACATGCCTACTCAGGTAAGTATAAAGGTGTTGGAAAACTGTATCAATTAACGGCTTTAAATATATCAAACAACCTTAACCTACATTAGGTATCGTCAAGTGGAATTTAAAATCTGTGCTCCGGATAGTTCGTGAATTTATTTTAAAAATCTGGTTCACATATTATACCTACCATCTTGTTTGCATTTTCAGGCAAAATAGGCGGCTCGAATTAGGGCAAATTCTTTTAGTTTGTGGTAGGTTAAACTACCGTTTGAATTTTGGGTTTGTTTAATTTTCAGGGTATCTCGTTATGAACAATGTTCTAATTTAAGGAAGTAACTCAAAATAGAAACACGTTAGGAAGTTACGAGCAGCTTTCAAATAGATTTCCCGCATACATACGATTACCCTTACACTCTTGCTGTGACTATTCACTACTTAGCCGTTGTGGTTAGAACCGACACTGTAAAAGAGCACCATGAAAGCGTCTAGACCGACAAAAGTAAAACAGACTCGTCTCGCTGGCACTTCCGCTCACTGCCACGCAAGTACGCACTGCTCATGATTCACACCTACACTGTACTTGAGAACTGTTTTGTAAAGACATACCTACCTCAATTAAAAATACGTGTAGACATCAGGCATCAGAGTCGTTACTCGGTGCGGACCTACATATATTCCCTGCACATAATAACAGTGATTGAACCAATTTCATTCAACTACTAACATCACTAATTACTGGTAAGAGTATGTCTAACCCTCTCTCTAAAATGCAGTTCGACTTCCAGTTAAAATCATTGTTGATTAAGTATTAACCAATCCATTGATAGTGCAGTGCAATCAGCTTAATGCGCTGTGTATATTCAGTTTTAATTAACAATTTTATTTAGGGTACCTCCCCTACATGTAAAGTGAGGATGATAATTTTTTTGTCGTCCTTCGTATAGTGTGGGATATCGTTGGATAGGTCTTTCAAAAATATTAGGGGTTTGGCAGACCGTTTTTTGATTAAGTAAACCGTTCGTGCCTTATCAAGCTTTAAAGTACCTACCAATTTTCGTTAGAGTCCAGTGTCTCCCCCGTCTACCTACTAAACGGTTGTAGTTAGAAATTCAAATTTCTCGGCAGTAGTACCTATTTATAAACGAAGTTTAAAGGAAAACTATCAAACTTAAGTGGGCTTTACAAGTTTACGAGTAATAGTTGACCAATTCTATTTGACTCGAAAATTTCGAACAACTCCATAGAAATGTCGATAGATGGCGCTAAGCGTCAGTTGTATCGCGCTATTGTTTCATTCCTAAATAAGTTTTATAAAAAAAAACAGTTGCTGTCGAATAAAATTATAGTTAGTTGTGTCTAAGTAATTAAATTAGTTCAGGATTGTGAAGTCAAATTAGGTAGGTAGTCATGTTTGGCTTTTAGTTAGAGCATGGTGCGAAACTATCAGTCAGCGAATACGACCCGCACTTGGCTGTTATAAAAACTACGGAACCCGCGCGCTCCCCCCCCCCCCCGCGGCGTGGCCCGACACGCACTTGACCGGTTTTTTTTTTGTTCGTATCACAGAAAAGGAACAAAACACCGAACACCAAAATATTGGATAGTAGTGAATACCTTGACGATTGACGATACATAAATATATGGCGCGTGATGATAAATAAACATTATAGAACATGTTTGCACTTGATTCTCGGAACATCACTCACGACTTGTTACGTCACCTCCTACTCTAAGGCGCAAAACAAACATCTATTACGGTTCCAACGTGTAATAAGACCTTCCTTTAAAATATGCTCCGTACCGTAAATCTAGTCGAAGAAAAATGGCAAAAGGACGCATCCTTTTGCCATTTTTCTTCGACTAGATTTTTATGTAACACTATGACCGTATGATGTAACTTGACGCCTGGTATCCTTGAGCGTGTAATGACCTACCTATTAGTTACAGACGGGTCTGCAATATTCACATAAGTGCTGCTCCGACAACCAAAGGTTGCTGTAACATTTATTTAATTTTCCAGTGTCCAGCCCATGTTTGTTTAAATTGTTCGGATGTCGAGAAATACGTTCCGTATCAATTGTGTGGTCCTCCCGCGCAAATGTTTTAGAGTACCTGCCTTAATTGACGAATTCCGGTCACTTTAACATTCGTAAGTGATGCTGCCAATCGAACACTACTTAGGAGCAATTGTCCTTTTAAAATTTCGTTCAGATGCAGTCCAAGGTACGGAGCAAAGTTCGGCAATTGTAATGCATGCTGTTTAGTGCTCGGCCTCTTTAGACACGGCGTTATATTCATTCAGGTTTGAACAATGTTTTTATCGACGGTTTCCTGTCGTCTGAATTCCATTATTGCAATTATGTACATCGGTGTCGATCTACCTCCGGGCCTTTTGCTTCATTGATGCCTTGTTGGCGTCCACTAAACATACAAGACGTAGCAAACAAAGGTCAGCAAACCCCTTTCACCCCAACAAGTAGATCTGCTTGATTCTGCAACCCCAGCCAACATTAATACATACGAGTAGTTTTATATAGTACCCTACCTGATTATAGATCACATTCGTCTTCCGAGTCGAAATTAGCATTACCTCGGCTTTCCCTATAAAGTTTGTAAAATAAAGCTTTCGTTAATCAAGACACGTTTTTCTTTAATTCCATTCGTTTGTAACGGATATGCTGCACGCAATGTAGCCATCATTTAGTATAAAATGTGACTCATACAGTTAGGATTTCAAATTTGTGAACTATTTTGGTCGCTTTATTTGTTAAAGTTTCGCCAATTTCGTGTGTCATACTTAGAATAATTAAAACATTCAACAATATTGCTCGGAATTAGTAGAATAACGATTTTGACACTAAATTTACCGTAAACGTTATATTCCATAGGGTATAAAGTATAATAAATATACGGCTGAACAAATCTGAGTTCAGAAAGACTACAATATAGCACATCGAGTGTTATTGTAGATTGATAGGATGTATTTAGGAGCCAGCCCCAGCTGTTATGAGGATCATTCATTGAGGAAAATGAGACTGGGTGTATCGCTACTACTTCTTATATCTTGTTACGTAAAAGTCATGCAGCATTTTACTATACACATCGTTTGTAATGGACCCCACTTAGAAAAATGACGGGTCGTTCACATAAATTGAGGAAATGATTACCCACAAATCGCGACCCTGTTAGAGTTAACACGAGCGCTAAAATGGACTTATTATCTGCGACGCTTGGCGGAGTAGTCATTAAGTCGCAGCCGCCGGGACATCCGGCCTCGATGAAATCTCAACAGATACTATGTAGTTGCCGAGCTGCGTTGCTCGTTTCTGTTCTTCACTGCTACGAATCATAACTCTGCATTTTATGATTGCTCCCCATTTGTTTAAAACTGACCTAGAGTGGTCGTATATCCCGAAAGAAAATGTGAATGCGGAGCATAGTTTGGATTCGTAGGCAAGTTTTAATTGCAATTAAGCACACCACAATGTTCTGTAAAATTGGCATCTACTTTCAGACCTATTACGGCCTCTAAACCAACACACTGGCACTGGCTTCCTCTTTGTAGATTCCCCAACCATGAACCTCTTGTGGTCATTTGGTCTCTTATAAATATATTGAATTATTTAAACCTTAAACTAGTTCCGTTCCTTACGATCCAGTAGTTTTGAAGGAAGTTAACAACCACCTACAGGTACAAACATGCGTAGGCACTTACAACCTTTTTGTGGCATTAAAAGACATGGAGGGAACTATTGACACCTGCTGTGTTACCCTAAACTGAATAATAGTACCCGTGTCACGCATATACATATTTGTGCATTAATATGTATATGCGTGTCTCGCTTTATACTAAACTATAGGGTATGCAAATATGTATATAAAACATGTATTTGCATACCCTTTTTTAACTCGCCCTACCTATGTCAATTACCTACTTTGACCGACTTACGTACGCTATACACTAAATTGCACCACAAAACAAATTACCTTCAAAGTATTTACTTTTTCCTTTGTCCAGTTTTCCTGGTAGGTACTGGCATCGCCGGTAGTGTTAACTTTTTTGAACCACCATTCTTATTCATAAAATATATGTTTGGTTCTTGGTGCTGGTTTAGTTCTGGCTCGAGCAGGGATGGCCCAGTGGTAACGACTTACGGGCGCTTTACATTATGTAAATTATTTCATCTCCACGGCTCTCAAAACGGTAAAGGAAAACATTGTGGGGAAACCGGCATGTCCCAGAACCAAAAATTCAAAGACATGTGACATCTACCAACCTGCGCTGGCCCCGCGTGGTGGATTACGGCCCATTCCCTCTCACCGAAAGGAGGCCTGGTGAACATTAGGCTTATTATGCTACTTGGCGCTCGATCACATGGATTATGTAGACCCAGCAGTACCTACTTGAACTCAAAATTACTCTACTATTAAACATTAAGGGGTTTATTCATAAACGATGACTAAAGTTAAGTAACGTTTAAACGTCAAAAATGTATGGTTAAACAGTCGCTAATCACTGCTTAACTTTAAGCAACGTTTATGAATAAAGGGGTAAATGTAAAAAATACCATTTGCTCAAACCCGTAAGAATTTACAGTAAAATTGGTAAAATAGCTTGAAAATTCCAGCCATGAACTGCGGATATTTAACGGCTCATTCTCTCCGATATTTTATACCTGAATAACCTCGGTTCCCAGTGCATATTTAAGTTTATCGATTTAGCTACTTGACGTAGTTTTATGGTCATAATGGCGCCGATTCCCTTGTATACAAACTAAACTAAATTTAAGTTCAGTGCATATTTTTCTTTCTATTTCATTAAGAAAGAGACAGAAGATAAATATTAGTTTAGTCCTGTCAAATTTAGATACTCTATAGCAAGTTTAGACGTGATTAAAAACATGGCTACTAAAAATACGTCAAACGTCAGGCGCTGAGTTATTTGACAGGACTAAAGTAATATTTATCTTCTGTCCTTTTCTAAATTAAATAGAAAGAAAAAGATGCATTGAACTTAAATTTAGTTTAGTTTGTTAACAAGGGAATCGGCGCCAATATTGCTGGAAAAAAGGGAAACTCACAGTCCAGCTCAAATATTTTATCGCCCTATTTCAATCTGTATTGAGGATGAAGCAGATACTTTAAAAGCACCATTAATTTTATAACTAAAAGCAATAACTAATTTAGTGACAGATCTAGATTTCCGTTGGGATCGTGACGCAATTACAGAAGAGTACGTTCACAAACTGTACCTACTAGTATGTATTTGAGTGTTGTCTTCGAGCAAGTTTCGAGGTCAACGCGAATACTTCTGTACCAACCGCTGCTGTTGAGAAACTCTTCGTTTAAGTTTTTCAAACTACTGCAGCCGTTTTCAATGTCATGAAACTACGGGCCTTGTTAAATTTAATTTCGCTTTCAGAACGAACCTTGAATATAAGTTATGCTTTAAAAAATCAGAAGTGATCTCCGGAAATATTTGAAACATAAACCTATGAACCACTACAGACGGCCATTAAAATTCATGACAACAAAGCCACCACCTTCTGTTCATTTTTTCGCATTGAAAGGGCGTTATGAAAATGCAAAATATACATAGACAAAGGCCGGGGCGTTTTGATCGGAAAACAAAGATGTCTTCCGATTCGTTTTCCGACACCTGTTCGTATTTTGTTTTTCCTACATGAAATACTGGAACCACTGAAGATACGTTATTGTTAACAACCTGTCGAATTTGCCTTAGAAAGCTATAGTGCAAAATCGCGAAAACTATAATGAATGTACTCAATTTGCGGTTTGTGTACTTCGACGTTGCTAGGAAACTAAAGGACAGTGTACTCATTATTGTATTTTTATCAAGCTGCAATACGGCTGCCGTTCATTGTAGCTACTTCCAACTAACTTTATAATACATTAATGGAGCAGGTCACTAGGGCATTTAAACCTGGCATAGACTTAGTGGAATCAATTGTAAAAAGCATCGTTCTGATTGAGGCCATTTGCTTGTTATGGTTAGATAATCAGTCGAACCAATGTATTTGTGCCGACTACCGATCAAACATCTTCCTACAGGGACAACCAAGTAATGTCGATGTCAGACGGAAAAGAGCGTTCAACCTTTTAAAAGGTCGGAACGACATTAGTAGGGTTTACAAAACAGCCGGCGTCCTCGCATTTGGGATCGTCGCGCGTCGGCGTCGTCTTGTTCAATATTGTATTTAATCCTGCAATAGAATGTCTTGGATGATACAAGACTTGATTTTATCTTTGGTTATTATAAGCTAAACTATAGACAACAGCTTATTGTATAAAATCTTTACAGTTTCATTCGAAATCAAGTTCTGAAACTCGCCACAACTAATCGTATTCATTGCAAACATATTCAAATAATCGTAAGCAATTTTACTTGACCGCGCCTTATTTGGACAGCTATAAACCACAATTAATGTCACATCGTTGCTATATTGACAGCTAATAAAACAGTATGAGCTTAGTATCGACGTGAATTCTTGGAGATCCGTCAACGGCTCTCGATATATAAACGCTCAAACGGCAATAAGTCTTACTTAGGCGCTTATTCGTAAAAAAGATCCAGAAAACCGTATAATAAATAATGCAGGAAGAATTTCACGGAGAGCTATCCGATAGTAAATTCCTCTTGAGATAGAATTTTCGTATTTTTTTAGAAATATGAATGTTCAGTCTGGATCCAACTTTGGAAAGATAGTTAATGCTCTGCTGGTGTACATTCCCTAATTATTTTATTCTTTCATGCGTTTCAAGAAAAAACGACAAATTATTAGATTCCTTTTTGCTTGACGAAGACGAGGGCTGTCTCAGTCTGTAAACGTATGACGTATAATATCCCAGTCGGAGCGCTAGACTGGTAGGCGGTGGGTAACGTGTATATTGGACTTAAATAATTCATTAGCAACTTGTTTCTTGAAAGTTCTACTTCTTTTTTTCAAACTCGATTCAACCCAGTAGGAATAAATACTTTAGAAAATTAAACGATGAAAATTCCCACATAAACAAAAAACTTTAATTTTTACTTACCTTCTCAATTTAAATATCTTGTGTAATCGTTGCCTAACGCTGCTTGCATGATAACCTGAGGTAAATCACTGAACTAGATTAACAGTGACAGGAACCGGTATAAGGGACAGGAATGAGTAATGAAATGACAATGAACAGTCTTCCCCGTAGAGGGTAGGTGAATAAACTGCATTAATGGGGCGTCGCGACACATCGGCGCCAACTCCGCGTGTAACAAATGTATACATAGTAGTACATCTGCTCCCAAATAAATTTTATGTATGAAGAAAATAAGTTGCGCATTAATTATTAAACATTTATTTCTTTGTACCACGTTGGGCGCCAAGTAGCTCTTGCTTGGCGCCCGACGTGGGTCTCAACTCTACTAAAATCATGACACTCAACATGTTCTGGCCACAGCACTAATTCGTTTCCATTCTATTGTTTCCAGTCGATCTTAATTGCGCTTTTGAGAACAATTACATTTTCTACACTAATAGTCATTACAGTGACATTGTTTTCCACTAAGGGCTGATTTTGCAATCTACAGATAATTTTTATTCGTGGAATAAAATTGACGTCTGACGGTTTTTGGTTGGATGAACTGTCAAAAATTCCAAATTATTCCTCCGATGAAATTATCTGGCGTTGGGAAAATCAGCCCTAAGAAAACTATATTCATATTCATTTATTGCGAAAATGGGTAATATAGGTAGGTAACATACAAAATATATATAAGTCTCTCCATAATCCGCCTGAAGGCATGCAATTTTACAAATTATGACTCTACTGATTTATCTAATGACATTAATCAATAATATAAAACAAAACTCCGTTATAAATAATATGAAATCTCAGGAAATGTTAAATAATTATATATTATGTCAATTAAGAATTTATGTATGTCAAACAATTATCAAAAATTAAATTAAAATAAGTGACGTCAATAAATAAAGAATTACAGTATGTCATCTCTCATTATTAGATTGCATGTCATTCATAAACTCGTTAACGCTGTAGTACGCTTTTTGCACAAGAAACTGTTTAACTTTACATTTAAATACATTAATGCTCACACTTTCTAATAACAACTTTGGCAGGTGATTATAAACTCGTGGCGCCATACAGAGTACACTATTTGCCATCAGTGCACTTTTGCGTTGAGGGCAGCACACTTTCAAATTGTGGCGTTTACTTTTGTATTGTTATTACTACGCTTACTAATTATTAAATATACAAGTTGATCTTGAAATGTTGGCCATTCAACTAAGATTCATTTTCATTGTTTCAAGTTCTCGCTTTTCTTTCAAAATAGCTTGGTGAATGGAACTATGTATACAATTCTAATGAGCTTAAAAGTTAGCAAAATACGTACTTAATGTTCCACATAAGTAGGCACCTGTTAAAATTCGAATAAGGTTCGGTTATTTGTAAGGCGGAATAGAATCGGCAGTGGGTCTCGTACCGCAGTGTTATGTAACAGACTGCCGCTCGATATAGACTGTACCTACTACATGACGGCGGCGCGATGGCTACCGGCTGAAGAAGTCTGGTCATGCCGGTTGTTATCCTCCGGGACTTTAAGAAATCACTTACTGGAAAATTGTATCGCCACGACATTTTGGCATTTTAGGCACGGGCCCGCTATATATTACTCGCTCTAACTGCCCTACATTCCGCCTAATTTCTGATTTACAACATTGTATTAAAGCTCTAATCCTGTCCTGTTACGTTATTGACGTCTCTCGGCTGACGTCATGAATTTCAAATGTTAACATTAGCGTTTAATTCAAGTGTTGCATGCGCAACGACTTTATCCGTAACACTGGGTCTTTAACGGAGGACTTTTGGATCTTTTACGGAGTGACGCCATGCTTTGCTTCACAAACTTCGTACAGCAATATCAGGTTCATTTAATTATGCCCAGCATGTCTCGTTTTTTAGAAATTCTAAAATGCCAGACAACACTTTGCTCTTTGATGTTAAAATTTTTGTCATCATTTAAGTTGGTTTCGTATTGATAAATTGACAATTTATTTGAAGTTTCGAACATGAGTCTCAATATTGTCAATATTGTTTCGAACGACAAAGAATTATAACTGCCTTTTCTTGGCGCACTTCAGTACGACAGACAGTCTTTGTTCTTACAAATATGAATGTATTATTCTATTTGATACTAAATTTTCCTTCGAATACGCTCGTGAAGAACAGCCGACTGGCTGTATTTTGATTGCTTTTTTTACACGGGCTTACATATTGATAACGTTTGTTTCACAAAAGCATCATTTCAAAAGCCGTCAATGACTTCTTTAGAAAATGAAGCAACTTAAACCGACTGTAAAGAGTAACGCTCGCCAATAAAATGATCGAAATAAAGCGTCAGGAGGGCTATCAAGAAGAGCTAAAGTTCGACACATTAGTAGTGACAGTTTAAATTCTGCAGACCTAATAGCGGTGAACTGGTAGCAATTCACCGCACGGCTGGCGGCCTGGCGCATATATGGCGCGTCAAACACTGGTTCCACTTTTGAAAATGTTATGTTGGTTAGTAAAGTGGGTATTATTTCACGGAGCCGAAGTCTGGAAGTCCTAGATTACGTTTTGCAAACACTACAGAGTGGAGAACGCTTAACTTACTTTGGAGTGGTTTGAGCAACGTGGTTGTCTCATAGTGGATCTTAAACTTCGGAGATAACTTTGATAGTGTCGTGGTTGTCTCGGTGATATTTTGGAAAGATACATTTACAATGATATCAATAGTGCGCTTTGAAGCTCGTGGCATTTATTATAAAGTTTTGCTTATACGTTTACCGGCTGGTCTCCCGGGGCCTACTTGCAGTATGTACATAATTCATTCATTTGCTGCCGCAGTGTTATGTAAAGCTGGCCGCGGCCGTCAGCACAATACTTTGTTTTATAACCTTTCGTCACAGTAAAAATCAAAGGAAAACATTCGGACTATTAAAGTATTATTGCAGAGTTGAATGTGCTCACTGGCTGGTGGCAGGTTTCATGAAATATTGGTTCCAATGCCTCTGTCCACCATATTACATCCTACTCCTCGTAATTTCATATTTTCAACACACTATCGACCAATCATTTTGCATTTAATTAATACTTACCGGAAAATTAATATCGACGAGGTACAGAAAGTGATCCGTCAAACGTAATTTGTGTTAAAAGTAGTTCAATGCATTATGATACTTATATACTTTTATTATTAAATGTCATATGCTTATGTACATCTATTTAATATTTTGGTTACCGTATATTTTCATCATTGTTTTTCTTTAAAAATATTAATTGGAAGAGTCAGTGCAACGCATTAGATATGCTTAGCGTCCATGAAACTATTTACATGGAAGTTATCGCGAACTTCCAAGCGCGCCGATATATTTGACACTCGGGATATTTGTTTAGATGTTTGAAGAATGATTGAAATGTTAACGATGTCTCATTTGTTGCAGCTACCTGTACCCAACCATGGATGAATTGGCCAACCAGCTGAACTATGTGCTCGGCCACTTCGGGATCAAATCGTTCATCGGGTTCGGGGTCGGCGCCGGTGCTAACATCCTCGCTAGATTCTCTCTAGTGCACCCTCGGAAGGTAAGATATAGGCAGATGTAGACACTAGACAGATAAATAATTTGACATGTAGGTAGATTTAGTTGGCGCTGGACGCGCTGCCAATGAATCATTTTAACATTGATAATTGGATTTGTACGGCAGCTGCCTTTGCACCAACCATAAGGAAAGTTATCACCGCTACTCCCAAAGTGCCCAACAATGCATCGATGGTAGTAAGATTTAGGTTGCAGTGGGAAACTTATACTCAATAGTGTGCTTCCCTTTACACTACTTGACTGAATAAGTAATTCAGAATAACCTCTTGATGGAAATCCGAAAAAATCCATCACGTTTATAACTTTAGTGGAAACTTGCCACTTTTACTTCGTTGGAAGTCGCACTTTATTATTTCCAGCTACAAACCAGAGCACTCATCGCCTACTTTTTATTCAACAACTTAGTTTCATTATAAAGTTGAAGATTAACAAAGCAGCCATTATTTGCAACACGTTTTCCACGATGTTCCGATAGTCGCATCTGTAAACGCTGCGAAGAACTTCAATCAACATCTTAAGAAGCTCTCTCTCGGTAATTGGATTGAGGAGCTGATACAGAAAACTGTAACACGGCGGGCCGGCGCGCGCCGGGGAACCGGAGTGGTTTACACGACACTTACTATCCGTGTTCATTATTTGCAACGGTTTTAAAATAATTTTATCCTTTCTTCGAAACAAACCAAGCTTCGCATTTGTTTTTTTTAAATTCTTTCTGATAAACGTAAAAGGAAAAATTATTGAGTTCCTAAGCTCTTTGAATGTATGAGCTAAAGTTGTAGAAAGTAAAATGTCACGCGTCGCCATTCAAAAGCAAAGCTTTTAATTCCTGTACTCCAAGCACATTTGAATGCAGAAAATGCTGCATGCATGGACGCGCGCTCGACCGATATTGGAAACATACCTATATGTGTATATGTTGCCTCGCTGTACACGATGCAACATACTCACTACCATGGGTACGTATTTTGCGTTGATCCGCTGACTGTGTATGCTAGCACTAAGCCTCTTACAGACTTACTTCAAACAAATGGGGCTGAAACTCCTAAAATTATTAAATCAGCTGATCCAGCATGAAAAAGGTTTGAATCGCAAGTTATAACTTTTAAACGTTATAAACGTTTATTCGTTAACAGTGTTTACCGAGGTCGTGACTGCTGAAAAATGCCCAAAAGTCAAAAAAGATTCATTAGTTAAACACTTTAAACATTTCGCAGCCTTGCTTTTCCCAGAACAGCCGTACTTTATGTTCCCTTCGTGTGTTAAATTTTCTACAGAGGGATTATTTCAGGACGAGGAATAGTAGCATTCTTCTGTATGCATACTTTTAGCACCAACGTTTACTTTTTAGTCATCAAAAAGACCGCGTACGCGTAGTCCACTCTTATGTCAACCGTTATCTGCCAACACTCGCTCCTAGTTCATACTTTTCACTCTGAATATAATGTGGAAGAGATGTAGGAGAGGAATAAAGCCGCGCGGATACTAACGTGGCCTACTTAGTGTTGTGTTACACACTCCAAGGTGATACTCTTTGAGACGTATACAGGCGGTGAGTGATCGCTAATCACAGATAGAAAAAGGACGCGCACGGAACACGCCGGGTATAAAGCCGCGTACAGACATCGCGAGGCGTGCGACGTGAATGGTTCGTCTCGCTTGCCTCGGGCTGTGTGGACGTGTGTGCTCACAGTGAGCATTCGCGTCATACGATCGTTGCGAATGCCGCCTCAGCACGAGCCTTGCGCTCCGTGTGGACGGACAGGTGTTGTTTACGTTGCGCGCTCATGCGTCATGGAGGCCGATACCGAATCACTGCGTGAACTTGTCCAACTTTATGAAAATTACAGAGTGTTGTGGGACTCTAAACATTCTGATTATTACAATAAATGTAAAAGGGAAGACGTGGCGTCAAATATTACAGCAAGTCAACATTCCCGTCAAAGACGTAAAAAATCGTTTTGTCCAACAGCGTCTTTTCTTCTTTTCTCTTTTTTTAATATTGAATGAATCACTATATAGGCCGCAGCTGCAATCTGCACGTCTCGCCTTGTCGGAGCCATTTTTCTTCTGACAAACACCGTGCGTGCTGGTTTGCATGCTCAGCTTGAGCATGTGTCGTTCGGGACGCACGCATAAATGAACCGTCATATGCCTCAGGTTGAGGCATGTGAGACGAACCATTCGCGTCACACGCCTCGCGATGTCTGTACGCGGCTTAAAAAGAATTTCAGGCACAAATCCGCCGTTGTTTACCTTCCTCTTAAAAGGTGCATTTCTGTTCCACTGTTCCACAGAGTACTACTCGGATACGGACGCGTTCAGCCAGGGGGGTTTAGAAATCCAAACACTCCGCTTTGTAAACAATTAGTTTTATTTTAACTTGTAATCCATTATGTATCTTACCTTAATAATATTTTTATTTTTGTATATCAATACAGCTACTCTAGAATGGCAATACCTAGGTATTATTTTGAGATCTCAATCATATTCATGTCGACGAGCAGACGAATTTTTAAAACAAATGAAGCATTGGATTATCAATTTCCTTCAAAATCCATCGGATTGGAATTGTTAAGTGTTACGCACTTAGTTGTTTGTAATCAAACCAAGCCATGCTTATAAATAAATTGGTATAATTTCTTACTGAATTATTTACCCGAGTTAATCCTAAAGCCGATTGGCTTTATCGGTACAAGGTGGGGAGGCATTTGTCCCACTCATTTTTATTTTGAGAAATTACGGAAATATATAATATCGGGAAATCGTCGCGATAGCCAGGTGTCTCAGGCTGACACTAACAGGTTTATCCGATCTTTCATCAAACTTTTACTATGTACCAGTTTTCATCTTTTCAGCGTCTCTAATTGATTGTAAGATATTATTCCGATGAATTTCCGATTTGAACGTCGATAAGGATTGGATTCGTCAATTAAAATTTTAGTTTTTCTAAGTATTGATTTAACTTTATCTGATTTGGTATTGTTACCGATGTCCTCGCAATTCATTAAGTATTTAGACTTCATTAATCATAATTATACCAAATATCGCGGCCATCGTCGCCGAATGAACAGGTGACGTTTCACACATAAAAAAACAGATGTTATCAAAATATGTCCGAACGTCACCTAATGTTCTTATTTATTCTACACATGCGGACTCTTTGAGTCCACATTAAGCGCTTATTGATCCTAACAGTACCACAGGAATTGTTCTAAATTCGATGTGATATGTCTTACGACACACAAGTAAACATAGCGGTAGTTAGACAAGACATCTGAAACGTGATTAATCACATCTAATAAGTTATGTGCTCAGTCCACGCCAATAGTATTAGGAGATCTGGCTATATGTCGCCTCATGTGTCAGCTCTCGTTGTATGTATGACGGCACGGTTGGCGCAGTGGTTAAGCGATTGACTGCTGCGCTGCGTGTCGCGGGTTCGATTCCCGCATGGAACAAATATTTGTATGGCCTACAAGTAGTTGTTCCGGGTCTGGCTGTTTGTGTATGTGAGTTTTAATGTATGTAAACGTACCCACGATACAGGAGAAATTCCTAGTGTGGGGCAACGTTTTTTTTTTTTTTTTAAATGTGTATTATATTAAAGCATAGTTTGTTGTAAAGATTGTCATATAAGATTGTCGTTTGGTATCACAGAAAAAACTAGCAAGAAGCTAGTATGAATATATACGGCAGCCTGGGAGCCACATTAATTATCAGCTAACACTTAAACCGCTAACCATAGCTATTTCAATTTTAGATCTTTTGCACGACGTTTTGGCATTATCGTATAGGTACTAGCTGTTGCTCGTGGTTTTACTCACATCCTAGGGAAACTATGTTCCCTAGAGCTAGGATAACATCCTAGCTCTTAGTTTCCCAAAGTGCCAAATTCCATCTGATATTTCCATATTCTAGCTGATAAACCGTGATTGAATAACAAACATCAAAACTTTTACAAAATCAAATCAAAAGTCATTTATTTCAACTAGACTAAGAATCAGTACTTTTTTAACGTCAAAATTACTTAAGACAGTCTTCCTTCCTTCACCACTTCCTAATGCTTTAGCTGGGAAGAAGTGACGCAATAAACTCTCTAGCAGCACATATCATAAAATTCGATCCGATATATTGTCCCAATTGACAATTATTATTATTTATGTAACTTCTAATTCATCAGCTACCTACAGTCTCTAACTTGCAGTAAAAAAAGAACTTAATGATAATAATTTAGATTAAAAACACAATACATTAATGAAGGCCACTAATTCCAAGGTTGTATGGAGCGGGGTATCAAGGTGACAGCAGATGTCAACTAGTATCGATTACTCCGATCAATATAATGAGCCATAGTTGTTAATGAACTTGGAAATGACATTGCATTCTAGTTATCTAGTACTAAGTTTAATTTGTCCTTCGTAATTATTTTCTAGAAAATCTAGAAGAAACGTTAATCATTACTGCCTTGTAAGTTTAATTTGTACTCGAAGATTATAGTACTTATACAGGGTAATTGGTAGAAGGACCGACACATTTTTTTTTTTTGGGAATGTTGGTGTCATTTGCTAGCACAAAATTGCTGTATTTTTCATTTTTATTATGAATTTTCAAATTGAAATTGTTCGTTCAGTCCTTAAGACAATTTTACGACGAAGCACCCAAGTCATTTTCTAGAACCAATTGCCCATAAATGTACATTGCAGATAACACCAAAAATTATTGCGCTCTATTACAACCACAAACAAAAAAGTTGTGACGATATTTCAGTTGATTTGAAAGAAACATTTCTTCATTATCTCAATTACCTACCAAACTCAAAAACTCAAACTCAAATCTTTTATTTCAATTAAACCATTTACAGGCACTTTGAATTGTCAAAATTAAATAGTCGGTCAGTTAGTCAGAAAGTTGAAGCTAGTTGCCCATTCCAAAACGTAGATCTCTATGGAGAAGAACGGGCAAGAAACTACACAAACACTCTTTTAAATCAAGATATTATTACAAAATCCTGGGTACATTACTCTTATTGCTTCTATATGTGAAAACAATGTAAAAAAGAAAACAATTTAAAATATAAAATTAAAAATAAGCCCTGGCAGTTAAGAGATGACCCATCGTCAACCGACGGCGCCCGTTCACGAACATGACGCGTGGATCACCCAGGCGTCAGCACCACCCAGCTCAACCATTTTGTAGGAAACCGAATGATCAAACACAAATTCAAAATTCAAATTCATTTATTCACATTTAAATAGAGTAATTACAATCGATGGTTTCTCATGTTACATTATTCAGTCTTATATTCTATTTAGCCTGTGGTATGGCATGTGAAGTTTATTTTGTCTATTATGTATACAAACAGATAGAACAGGAATGGGAATATAATATTAATAATAATTTAGTCACAATGTCTCTGGAATTCAGCGTGCATGTCAATAATATAGTACTTACCTGGTTAAATATAGTCCAATAATTTTTTTTTTTTTTTAACGTTAGGCAATGTCACACTTTTACACACAAAATATAAAATATAATAATAATAATATAATAATATCCCTGGACATTTCACACAGCACCATTTGTCCCAAGCTAAGCAACCTAATGCTTGTGTTATGGTAACAAGATGGCTGATAAACTACTTATATACATTTTTTTTTGTAAATACATACATATTATAGATAGAAAAACACCCAGACTCGGAACAAATACATGTAGGTCATACAAATATTTGTTCCGTGCGGGAATCGAACCCGCGACACGCAGCGCAGCAGTCAATCGCTTAACCACTGCGCCAACCGTGCCGTCAAAATATATATTATTCCTGTAACCATTCGTTTACGGAGTAAATTATTTTTTTTAGAAGTAGCTCTTTAAGCACTTTCTTAAACTTTGGTAGAGGAACAGCTTGGATGGTTGTTTGTAACCTATATATAATATTTTGAGTTTTGTAAAGTGAGGTTTACAAGACTCTTATGGAGGAATTCGAACAATAGCTCTTATGCAACGTTTTTTGAGATATAAAGGCCCGCTGGTTGTCCGTTGAGTTTCCCCATAGTATCAACCCGTATCGTAACACGGAAGCTACATACCCATGATAAGCTAACAATACCGAATGTTGGGTCGATGTAGTTCTGAGCCTATTTAAAACATACACGAAAGAGTTAACTTTCTTGCAGACTCCATCAACATGTGCTTTCCAATCTAGGTACTTGTCCATGGTGAATCCTAAAAATTTGACATTGCTGGGTTCGTTGATTTTTGTACCGTCATATGAAATATGCCTTGGGACGATCTTTGATCCACGGGTTTGAAATTGCATAAAAGTCGTCATACCGATATTTACCTGTAAATTGTTCTTCACTAACCAGGCTATAACTAAATCAATAGTATTATTTATTTCAATGTCAAAATTGTTATTAATTACGTTGTCGTATGTCAATATGATAGATATGTCATCTGCAAATCATATACATTTATTGGTAATAATATCAGGTAAATCATTAATATAGATAAGAAAAAGAAGGGGTCCGAGTATACTTCCTTGCGGAACGCCGTAACTATGAATAAGATACAAAGACCTCTCTTGTGTGGAGCATACGGTGGAGGTCTGCCCTGCTTGGGCGGGGCCCCGCCGTGTCCTCGTAGAGGCGATCGGCAACGGCGGCGACCTCTCGCGTCCGGCCCTGGTTCAAGCCATGGTCCGGGGCGAGAGGGAGTGGGAGGCAGTCACCTCCTTCTGCGAAGCATTCATGCTAGCGAAGGAGGTGGCGGGAAGACTGAGGGAGAACACCTCACGCCTCAGCCGCCGCGGGAGACGCTCCTGCCAGGGTAGCGGGATCGTCCGAAAGGGTTACCGCTGCCCTGGAACAGAAACGGCTAAGGAAGGACACGGGTGGGTTTTAGCCAGTAAGAGTCTGACACTCCCTTCCGCTCCACCCGGAGCGGAGGGGTCATTTGATGATCTCCCATCCAAAAAAAAAAAGACCTCTCTTCTTTTGCCACTGCATTTTGCTCACAAGATATTTCGACACATTGTTCACGATTATTTAAGTATTATTCTATCCATTCTATTGCTGGGCCTCTGATGCCATAGTTATCTAATTTTTTTAGAAGCAGGTTATGAGAAACGAAGTCAAATGCTTGTCATAATAATGATAGTATGTGATAATATTGTCCCTATCATACCCATTTCCTGTGCTTAAGTCTATAAAATGACAGGTTTTGAATTCGTTACACACCATTTTTAACATGTTATTCAACATTTTTTCGTTTAAATATTTACTTCTTATGATACTTGTTACAAAAACATGTCGATCTTCGAGAAGTTTTAAAACAGCTGAAGTTTCTGTCATCACCCGTGTGGGATTTACATCGTGTTCTCCTACAGATAATATAACACGGTCTTCTTCTTTAATTTGAGAATGGCGCTCCTGAATTTGTTTTAGCATGTCTTTGGTTAGAGCCCCAGGTTTTATTAATCCACTAATAGAATATGGTAGGTATTTTCCATTAGGTCGCGAAATTATAAGCTGACTTGATAGTCCTCGGCATTGTTCCCCTCCAAATATGTGAATTTTATTTGAATTATCAGCACCCTTCCGATCATTACTATAGGCACCTTCCTCGGATGTTTTTATTTGGTCAACTGAAATCTGACTACAATCCAGTATACGATCTTCGGTTTCTTGATTTAAAACTTGGACGTCGTCAGTTTCAAGTTCCACAAATCTAGAATTGTCAATTAGCATTCGTCTTGATTTTCGCCTTTTTGACTGAATCTGGTTTTTGATATTTTGTGTCGGGGGGGTTATTTATGTTCTTTCGAGAGTTTATTTGTCGTGTTAGGTTTTTTAGTTGATTCAATTCTAAGTGAAGGTTTTCTATTTCGTTATTTGCAACCTGTAACTGCTCAGATAATAATTGATTTTCTGTCTTCATTTTTTCCAGTAGATCTATGTCATGGCCAGTAGATAAATCTAAGCTTCTTGTGAGTGGTTCCGTTGCTGATGAGTTAAGTGATGAACATATTATAGATACACGCGCCACCACCAGAGAGCATGACATATTCTCAACTGCCATACTCTTTCAAGTCAACATGAAAATATCACAAAAATTGGATCCATGGTTCTAACGTTTACAAAATTTAAAAAATTCTTCTAAATTATTCAAAACATATTATAGTACATACACATTCATTATAGTTAGCAATTTATATAAGAGATGAGAAAAAAAAAATACTACCAATCAGGAGTGAAAACTAGGATAATATTATGACACTTCCTATCCCTAAGAAAACTATATCGGTCCTTCTACCAAACATTCTGTATATAAAGTAACTATTGGGATTAGCTTTACCTGCTTAAGTACGTGACGACGCATGGGCAATTGTCTGAATACCTGTATACACATCCATGGTGGCCTAAATCAGCATGGATTATGCAAATCCGGCCGCACTTTGTACACACTGGCGCATAAATTTGTTCAGTTTGCTCATAATAATTAATTGACAATGAATATGGACGTATTGGGCACGACGTGGGAACACACAAGCGTAGGGGGTACAATACAATCGTACCTAGGGTTACCATCCCTCTGGATATGCCCGGATTTTTGGTCCTCTGTGCGGACTTTTTAAATTGGGTTTTTTTTTAATTATAATAAGCGAGTCATTTAGGTAGGTAGGTACTTATGGAAAAAAAAGTAAAATCTCCAGACTTTGCAGATATCTAGCTTTTTAACAGAACTTCTCCATTTTCGACATGGTAGCCCTCCCTAATCGTACCACTAAGTACGAAGTGTCAAGAAATAACGCCTCAACGAAGATATGCGTGCTAGTATACCATTATGTACGACTGAACAATAAACTACGTACCCAACGTAGCCCTAGCCGTCGTTGGTATAATGTAGCTCTCTGGCGACTTTTCAAACGGGTTTAAAAACCTTCTATTCATGGATTCCAGTTTTTCTACGAACTAACTACATTAAAGCTGGGATTCATAAATCAGTGACTCACCAACACTACGAGTATATTACATTTAGAATAAAAGTTTCACAAAAAACTGAGGAACATATTGTGTACTGTATTTGACATACAAAAATTGCCACTTAAACTGGTTTCCTGGCTCCCAAACTAACTTTATGCCTACTTATGGCTAAAGAAATAATGATACTGTTTTACTGTGATACTGTGTTACATTTTCATTCAAAATATTCAAATGCCCCATTAACAGCATGCCTCTAATCGATGCTCAAAATATAATTAAGAATTGTATAAATCGATGCAGTAATATAATAAGTGAGCGTCTTTTGTGACCCCCAAATAATTCCCATTTTGATTTTCTAAAACTACTAATCGATACGATAATATACTCAAAATTCTTTTTGTAATGTGTCCTAGCGTAGTAACCACGACCAACGTGGTTGGTCAAAAAGTGTTGAGAGAATCAATTAAATGTTTCCCCTCAATAAATTCCAGGTGGATGCCTTGGCCCTCATCAACTGCACTTCAAACCAGGCGGGCTGGATCGAGTGGGCTTATCAGAAGATGAACTCCCGCTCCCTGAAGAACCGCGGCATGACCCAGGGCGTATTGGACTACCTGATGTGGCATCATTTCGGACGGGTACGCTTTTACACTTAGACTTTACTCGATGTGACATTTTAACGACCACGTAGATATTTGTGTTGTGTACTAGTTTTCAGGAAGATAAAGGTAAAGGTATTGCGTTTCAAAACCGAATTCATACTTGCTAACAACGTTGTAATACATCGTGTGTTTTCTATTCGTGACTTGAGGAAAACGGAGGGATTGCGTGTTTTCGAAATTCTGCGGTGCTTGCTAATGCGAATCGTTGTAAAATAATATGTATTTGTTTTTTTTGGGTCTGAGGGTGTGCGTGGAAATAATTTTATATAGCTTAAACAACAAATTGGCTACGCGATGGTAAAACGGTCTAACTGCGCTTTGAGTTTTACAGGAACATCCTTGGGAACAAAATAACCATCTGATGTAAATTCACTCAATACTCATTTTAATTCTAGAACTTCAGTCAAATAAGATAATTTTACAAAACATATTTGGAAACATAACCATGTATACGAAATACGATACACCCATCTTCGATCCCCATAAAAGTCAGACATTTATGTAACAAATCAATCTAGTGTATAAGTTGCTCGCTATGCGCTTGCGATTGCGTGGCGAACTTGGTGCTGCGTGCAAACGCGATGCCGACATTTAATATTTTATTAGAAATGACTGTGACCGTGACCGATTCCTTTACGATGCTCCGTGCCCTTACCCCTAATGAATGCAAAACGGATCAATTATCGTGTAACTAATATCAACCTTGTATTCGAAACTAAACTCCACCTATTCAGTACTAAGCCGAATTCCCCTTGCTCTATGTTTGGAGAGAGTACACATTTGTATCCTTTTATTTCTTGGCAAATTGGATGATGTCTAACTCTTGTGGCCTTGTTGGATGAGATGCAATTTCTTTAAAACTGCGTCGTTGTCTATTTGATATATCGATCCGTCTGATTCAGTTCTTGGCTTTATTAGCTTCATGTGAATAGCCATGAAGTTTTCAGGACATAATAATTCTACGTAATATAATCATAGCGAAATTAAAGAGAACCATACATAATTCACAACACCGTTCCGTACTTCCCAAACCTTTGTTGTGTTCCCATTCAAAGCCGCATTAAAATTCGAACCTACGTTCGAAGTTTAAATGAATAATGGTCATTTGCTGCAGTTCCCGGAGGAGCGGAACCACGACCTGACCCAGATGTACCGCATGTACTTCACTCGGAACGTGAACCCGACCAACCTGTCGCTGTTCATCGACTCGTATGTGCGCCGCACCGACCTGGGCATCGCGCGGGAGAACGAGACCATCAAGGTGCCTGTGCTGAACATCACCGGCTCGCTGTCCCCGCATGTGGACGACACTGTCACTTTTAATGGACGTCTGAACCCAAACAACTCTACTTGGATGAAGGTAAGCTTTGCTCATCAACTCTTCGCGGTACCCCCGAGTTCTAAACAAACCGGCAGATCGCACGAATACGTGATCGTCGAGTACTTATGTCGCTCCATAGATATAAGAAAGTTCGCTCATTTATTCGACTACCGGAAGGCGCCTTCTGGCTTTCAAATTAACGCGGCAATGCGTGTTTGCGTGGTCGCTGTGGTGGCAAACTGTCGGAGCCCGATGTCTACGACTCCTCCATCGCTGGTATTAAAGGGCTTTTCCATAGACGTGCAGTCCGCATTTACGGTTTGTAAGTAATATGTATTCTAGTTTAGTTGATTTATCATTGTTTTCTACTATAAAAGTATGACCTGAACTAAAAACAAAAAACAACAGACATCAAATAATTACGATTAATTTTAAAAATAATCACGTCGGAAAACTAAGCTCATTAGAAGACTCGGTCGCTCTACGTGCGTCACTAACAATAACTCATAATTACGCTACTAAGGCAAACAAAACTTTTCACTTTCAGTGAAAAGTTTTGAAACCCCAGAAACAATTCAAAAACAATATTTTAAAATGAAATATTTCGCCTATGACGAACTATAAAATGGAAAAGTTTTGTAAACTTTTACGACGAAACGCGGAGGCCGTGCAGTTTGCAACGAATGGAGTTCCAACCGCCATCTGTGGGTTGCATTCAGAAACTATTACCGCCATTTATATTCAAAACCACGGCCACCGGATACTCATTGAAACTGCTCTCTGACGCTGCATTCATAAAGTGTGCGAGGTTAAATTATAAGCCACTTGTTTGTTTACTTTCGCGTAATAAATTGAATATAAACTTTAGATGAGTAGGTAATATTATTAGCTGTCAATGTGCTTTGAAGACTATTATGTTCTACTTATTTATAAATGTAGGCATTTTATTTCTTTGGGATAGCCTCAAAAATTATGCCAAAAAGTCTTCACGTGTTAAGACATACTTACGGTAACAGTACTTCATAAGGTATACAAACGAAAAAATTTCCGATACTGAATAATACATAGAATCGCAGCAGGCTTAGCATGTCGTTTTCTACTACTGTAGAATAGAAATCGCTTGTCTACCCTCCTCGAAATCTGAAGGCCAATTCCCATAATTAAAAACGTTCAAAATCTAATCGCAATTTTATCTCAGAGACAATCAATGTCAAAAATGTAGTTAAATGTAATTAGAGGTATTTTTGACAGGTCGAAACTGAGATCAGACTGTGAACGTGCGTTCTTAAAATTACGAGAACTGCCCCTCTGTACTTCCCGTACACTAGGTCACACCGAGACTCGGGTTTCTTCGTAGACAGTGACTTTTCCATAGCAACGGGGGAGTCGCTAATGTTGTCAAAAATTAAAAGGCCCGTTTTGACATTTGAGAATGCATTCTTGACAGGTGTCAAGAACGTATTGTCAGATTTCATACAAACGAATACGTGTTTTGCGAATTTGATCTTTATTAACTACTAGAACTGTCAATGTCAAAACGGGTCTTTTATTTTTTGACAACTTTAGTGATGAGTATTTACTACCCAATTTTACCGTATTTTTGCGTTTTGTTCTCAAACAAATATATGAAGTTAAGTGTTTTGAACGAATCTTTCTTCAATAACAAAACGCAAATGGTCTATTTGTTATTGTCATAAATTTTGATTTACGACTGGTGCGCGGAGAATATAAAACATGGATATTAAAAACGACATAAAATGTATTGTTCTCTTCAACATGCATTTATTTTATTTATTTATTGCTAAATGGTCCTGCTCTCGACCTCGAACACGCCTGATGGAAAGCGATGAATGAGGGATATGATGGAACGAGCGTGCCCAGAAGATGCCTGTTCACTCTTGCTTTGAAGGCAGACGTGAAAGTTTTCAACCACGGGCTTGCGCTGCATTAAAGTCTTAAGGGCAACACTTCGTAACAAGTTAATCTGCTTGTCACCGCTGCCTTCACAATAGAGGCGAAGTTCAGGAAAATAATACCTACTAAATACTATTCTGGGCGAATAAAGTTCTGACATTGGCCATGACCCATATTCTGAGACTTATTGTTGAAGAATATTAAGCTGAGCTTAAACGTGGCCTGCTTTCATATCTGAGGATTTAATTACTGCACAAAATACGGAGCCTGGATTTGATGAATGTGTAGTTTGTTTTACCAACGTGATGAGATGTTCAATTATTCTGATACAGGGTGGCAGGGACATCGACGCACCACCTACCAATGGATTCAGTACAATATTCTGAACCCCGCCTGCCACCGTGCCCCTTGTATACTAATAATAAAGCTGAAGAGTTTGTTTTTTTGTTTGAACGCACTAATCTGTGAAACTACCAGTCTTATTTGAAATTATTTTTGAATTTGGTAGCCCTATTCTTGAGGAAGGTTATAGCAGGCTCTTTAACATCACGACCCTAAGAAACGCTAAGCGAAAATGGAAATAACAGCGCGGGCCTGCGATATGGTTCGCACGTGTGGAAGCGATACCGACTCCTTTGCAAACGTCTGATGCCTTCAGCATATAGCGAGGACAGACAGCTGCCCAGGACGCTTAATACTGATCGAAAATCATCAATATGTAGACACTTACTCGTTTCTTTACTTAGAGGACTTAAAATCCCTTCCTGTTTATACCACAAACATATTCGGCTTTATTATAAAACCAGATTTATCTTTGGACCCAGGATTAACCCTTGAGCGAGAGAATTTCGAACTCTATTCCAATGACATTAAAGTTCTTATTACAAACTGACATCAAACCTTTTCATTCATTCTTTTAAACCCGTGACTAAGTTGTCAATTTTGTATAATATTAATCATTACATTTTATAGAGCACAGTAAGATCTTTACTGTGCTCTGAACAAAGTTTAAAATACATAACTGGTTTGAAGTTTTGAGCATGGACTACAACCAGAACGTTCGATCGAATCTTTTTATAGTAAGAGGGACTGTGCACAGATTAATATTTCCAAAACGATGATTTCAGATCTCGGATTCGGGAATGGTGCTGGAAGAGCAACCAGCTAAGATATCCGAGGCCTTCCGCCTGTTCTTGCAGGGCGAAGGCTACGGTAAGTGAACCACGTCACACCATCGACGAACTACGTAGACGTACCGATGCAAGCTTAGCTTTGCATTGCAGTTCTAATGTTTGACAATAATTGCACTCAACACGCCACGCTCAATAGATGCAATATCACAAAAATATTAATTAACACCACGATTTTCTTATTACAAACACCCTTGCTTTATAGTAAGATGTTTTTTATCCAAATATATTTATGAACACAAATCATAAGTGTTCGACACTATAAATATAAAACGTTTAGGAATGAAGCTTCTAAGGCAAAGTTATGAAACATTTCGACATCATATTGCATCTATTCTGCAGCTTATGTAAATATGTTTTATATGATTAATGTTATTCATTCTAAACGTTAAATATTGACCAAATAATATTAAATATTGATAGTTCATTGCATATTTTACTTTTAGATACGTTTACTTCGCAAGATCTCTAGTCTATACTACCCTACTTTCTATTTGTCGAACTGCCGCCCCTTCTAACTGTATAATAATGTAAAAATATGATATGAATATGATTATACGCTTTATTAACTAATGATAATGGTAAGTTAACGTTATATTTTGTACGTCTGAAGCCTGAAAGTTTATTTTTATTGTCCTGTTTATGTTTGAGCCTGGATATGCGATAGCGTAATGCAGTCCCTAACAATTGGTATGTACTGAGGGAGCTTCCTCCTGTAGAGCTAGATGAGCTTTCAGTCCTGTGGTACTGTTGTGGTAACGTCTGTAGATAGTCCCTTGATTAATTTCATAATATCCGTAGTTTGTGAGATTTTATTATCATTCCTTTTTATTAAACCCGATAAATTGTGATTGTGTTAGTATTTTGGTGTTGCTAGTTAATACATCCATACTAATAATATTGTAAATTTGAAAATAAGTCTGTCTGTATGTTACCTTTTATGGATGCACGCCTGCCTAAATCACTGAACAGATTTCGATAAATTTGGCAAGGAGATAGATGGCATCCCGGGGAAGGAAATAGTACACTTTTTGTCTCGATAGCACGTTCTTGTGGGATAATTTCCGACAACCACGCGGGCAGTAGCTGGTTATGAGGTGTATCGATACACCTTATATATGCGATACTGTCATAATGAGTCATAAACAAGATAATTTGTAAATCATCTGAGATTCGAACCAATCAAGTCAGCTGTTCATAATAATATTCGTGTCTAAAGGGAGTTAAGTAGGTCTTGTGTTTCATTGACGAAAACTATACCACATAATACATTTGGATGCAATCGGTCTTACATACATAACTATTTTGCTTATACTTACTGATTCAAACACTCCAGGTTGTTTCCAGGCAATTTTTTTACAACGCTTTTCACTTTATCTTTAACATTTTAAAATATTATGAGCTATTAGATAAATAATCATTTGTAACCATTTATTGAAAGTGCATGACGAAACATATTTTAGTAAAATATGAGATGTTTGCAATATGTACAGTACTTGCCTACTTCATCAAATTAAAATCGTCTGTTTCAAATACACCATAAACCTTTAAAAGTAAAAAATGAACAAGAATTAAATTCAGTTTAATTGCAAAACATCTATTATTTTATACTGTCCTAGATTTGTAATTTATTTTGTAGATTCAGACTTGTTTATTTAGCTCGCTGTATCTTGCGCTATTCGTTACCCATACGTCAGTATCCGCTGTTAAACAAACATACAAATTTCAAACAAACTTTTTGCTTTCTGAATGGTATGTTTTAAGGTCCATCAAACAGATAAATTTTCTTGCCTTGAGCTTTTTTACCATTTGGTAAAAATGAGAAAACTGGTAATATAATTTCTTACTTACACAAATTGTGTCTGTATCTGTGGACACAAATGATAAATCCTCTGTTTGTAAAACAAATAGACGCAGCATACAGCGATGCCATAAACAGGTCATGTTAACTATTTATTTTTTAAATTATTTTTGTTTCTCCACACTCGTAGCTGTGTTAGCACTGAACAAAACAATCCGGCATGTTAGTTCGTCACCAACGTCGAGCATAAGCATCAGTTTGCCAGTTGTATAATACCCAGCTTTCGTAGACAAAGTAAGTGTTTATTCTTAAAGCATTCATTTATGGTATGCGGAAGTTATCTGAATTTATGTAGGTGTGCAGTTAATATCTGATAATATAAATTCTCGAGGTTCGTAAAAGTTTGTTTTTTAAATGCTTATGCACACTTAGTTGGCCCTTCTCAAATTGTACCCCTATAGAAAGCCCCCTAAGCTGTCTGTCAAATTCTCGAATTTACCATAAAATTGTAATTTATCACAAAACTTGCAAGAATTTACAAGCCGGAGCTCGCCCCTATAATATAAATCCAAGGCCGAAACTATTCATACTATCAATCAATTTTGATAGCTTCCGCTCCTTTTGTAAATCTTTATAAGGACTATCACACAAAACGCGGTTGTTCGAAGGTCTCTACATTGTTGTATATCTAGATTTATACCTCAATAATATTAAGTGTGATAGTCCTTTCTATTGTAATAATTATTATAATTGATGTTTTTAGAATCACTCTGTATAGTACTGAATAGATTGCACCGATTTTAATAAAACATATATTAGTTCTCTACGCTTCTACAGTCTTAAAGACTCCCCTTTTTACGTATATTTAGATATAAAATGTAATATTGATAAAATTAAATAATAAGTTAAGGCATCCCTGTGGACAACTGAAAGACTATAAGAACTATTTTCTAAAATAAATCTCATCTAAGTAATTTACTTAGACGAGATTTATTTTAGAAAATAAGTACTAACATGTATCAGTCATTACGGGTCGTCAGAAGCCCGAAAGTCTGACAACCAGTCCCACAAGACAGTCTCACCAAGGGGTATCGTATTACCTAATAACTGGGTTGTGGAGGTCAGATTGGCAATCGCTTCATGTAAAATAATGGTATTCAGCTGCATCCGGTTAGACTGGAAGCCGATTCCAACATGGTATGGAAAATGCTAATTAGATCATTAATTGATAACATGTAAATGATGGTTAGTCAAAATTGTGTGTTGCATTTGTTTCGAACTATGCTTGACAGGGACATACATACAAAAACAATACTCAGTGAGCAAGCATACTCATCAATCCTCGTTCCTTTTCTATGTGAGTTGAGACCTTCTCCTTGCAGTGGGGCAATTACGTACTGCCTGACGTTATTATGTACCTATGTGAGAAAAATATACGTAGGTAAATAAACATCATGGAAATATCCCCCATATATATTTATATAAACATTGTTGTATACCAGAAAAATATATAACAGAAAACTAAATTAAATAGAAAGCGATAGGGCGCCTTCTGCGATGTCTTCCACGCAAAGATTGCTTGGAACAAATCACAGATCGCTTTTTCCTTATTTTTTTACAAGTTACATATTTAAATTGGCTTATATGTTCCAGTGGCGCCGCTGTCGCCGACCAAGATCACGGCTTTCCGGCGACTGTCGGACGCCGGGCGCCGTCGCCCGTGCCGCCACTCGCCCGTCATCCGCATCACCGAGAACCCCATCTCGGAGGCAGTCGTCTGCTAAACTACCACCCATAGCCTCGCTCGCACCGAGATAACCCCTCCCCACGAATGTCAGACCAACACAACCAAGAAGCTCGTAAACATTCTAACAGCCAGTGATTCTATTTGTAACAACTAGAAGTAATATTCGTATGTGTAGAGTTCAACAAGGATATTTTGGCGCCTGAATGACGTTGATTTCAGGGGGCGTTGTTGACAAAACAAAATGGCGGCGTAAGTTCCGACTGGCCGCGCGTCAGAATAACCCTGTAGCGTTGTACTTAATAGTAATACCGACACATTCGATTGTTACTTCCCAATTTTACCATCACTTGGCTAACATCATATTTTGTACATGATTCGTGGGGCCGCGTGCTCGAGCCGGGAGTAACATCTAGCTAAGTTCCTCACATCTTGTGAGTCGCACTGTTGAAGTTATATCATTTATCATTTAAGGAGAATTTTATTAGAACCCACTGATATTATACATACTTTATTAAATGTACCACTATCGAGCGTTATATCATTCAGTTAGGCTAACGTCACACGTATCTATACGTATTAATTTACGCGACTGTGTAAGGGAGTTAGTTAGCGTGGTTATTTTGTAATTTAGTAATAAATTGAACTGGGGGGCTGCTGTGAGAGCGGCGCCGGGTCGGCGATGCAAAGTGTGCCACTGATTATGTGAACATGGAGTCCTCACTCATAGCACCCAATTCAACACTCAAATATGTATTATTAAAAAGTTTTCCAAGTAAGCACAAGTCATACGGTGTTGGGAGCTCCGTCTATAACGATTGTAATTTGGGTGTTGTGAGAGAAGGGTTCACGTTAACGTAACAGCTAGTGGTCGCGCGGAGTGAGCCGGCAGCGGCGCCGCGCGCGCGCTAACACGTCGCTGGGTGCTATGCTAAGACCAAGATAGATTTTGAACTTGATCATTTGATGACAGGCGTTTTGGAACAAGTTTAGCTTCGTTTTGCAATGTTGCATAAAATATGTGATCTTTATTTGTTTAAATATAAGGCCTAATGTGTCTTGCCAGTCGCAATTGCGTGCTAAGAGGCAGTCTGTTTTTAATATTATTTAAATAATAATTATTTTGTTAAATTGTTGATCATGTTTAATAATCAGTATTAATTTTAATTATTTTTTTTACGAATTGTACAATCATTTCTTTTATAATAATAATTAATAAGTAGGTATTTATCACCGCTTTTAGTAGTTGTCCTAAATAATGTTAGAGTAAAGAATAAAGTTAATAATCGTGCAACAGCTTATAAGTATTTTCGTCTATGTTAAGTATTTATTTTTAATATTAAATCATTGTAACTTTACGAGTATAGTAGAGGAAAGAATTGTGCTTAATTTTAAACCGGAGGGGTAACAATTGTGGCGTGAAGTTATCATATAATGTGAAAATATACCAAGCGCGTATCATATACACTTCGAATTTATCGTAAATCATAAAGCGTGGATCATGGATGACTTACACGCCGGTAGATATTTTACTAATCTGTTGGCCGGCTACTTCTATTTGAATATTAGTGAATGATTGTCTGATTAGCTAGGAGTACTCGAAAGTAATTACCAGCCGGTTGTGTCGATTGAATGGAATGAGGATGGCCATGCATAGATTTTTCGAATCAGTGTTTACGATGTTGAAAGATTTCTCTTAATAGTTAGAATCTTGATCAGTAGCGGAATCTCAGTAGATCTGTTTGTCCCACCTCCACGGTATGGCGCGCACATAGAGGCACGCACAGCAGCGACACGCGTCATACGTCACACTCGAGCTCGCCTCTACGCTTGTAGACGTACAATCTATTTATTATTTAGTTCATAGAATTCAACATTCTACTATTGTTTTAGTTTCAAGTGTAGAAGATGTTCTCTTTAGATCATTTTTGTTCACCATGATATTTGTGTGAATTTATTATTGGTCTATTAAAAGTGTTTTATAAAGAATTTCATTGTTTTATTCACTACACAAACTTTTATAAAAATCCTGCTTACACCGAACATCTAATTTTAGGACCACTTGGATATTCCTTTGATTTTTGGAATATCATTGCAATAGTTTTGTATACTATAATATTATCACATTGGTTGCCTATTGGTTGGTTAGATTAAAGGTGAGTATAGACTACAGCATTTACTTGTAACAGAACATTGAGCATCCTGCTCCGACTTTCGGTACCTCGGGTCGCTTGTCCAAGGAGATGGCGAAGTAGACCGAGACGTAACGCATCGGATCAACTCAGGATGGATGAAATGGCGACAGGTCACAGGAACAACTTGTGACCCTCGGATGCCCCTCAAGTTAAAGGGGAAAATTTATAAAGTCTGTGATAAGGCCTGTCGTACTTTATGGGTCTGAATGCTGGGCCGTGAAGAAGACGGATGAAAGAAGATTGCATGCAGCGGAGATGAGAATGTTGAGATAGATGTGTGGAGTGACGAGAATGGATAAAGAAATGAGTATATAAGAGGAAGTTTGAAAGTGGCGCCAGTGACAGAAAAGTTGAAAGGAAATCGTTTAGCTTGGTATGGGCATGTGATGAGAAGGGACGAAACGCACGTGACTAAAAGAGTGATGAATATACATGTTGATGGATGGAGAGGGAGAGGAAGGCCGAAGAAAAGATGGATGGATTGTGTGAGGAATGATATGAAAGAGAAGGGAGTGAATGATAGCGTGACGGTTGACAGGGGAGAATGGAAGAAGAAAACGTGTTGCGCCGACCCCAAGTAACATGGGATAAGGGCAGGAAAATGATGAGAACATTGAGCATCCGCCGCTTTTTTTTATACACTTTTCGAACACGAGACTCGATGTTCTGTTACAAACTGATTTTAAAAACAAACGAGCGTAATGGTGTAGCATTTGATCGAGTTACGAATTACCACTCGTAACCTGTACAAAGAAATGTTACTTATAGGTAAATGCTCCCTCGCCGTAAGCATTTCTTTATTTTAATTGGTTCCGCTTAGCCCTGAGTCATTGCTGGAGGATTCAGGTCTGGACTATCGGCTGAAGAGAGGTTTTCAGGTCATATCTCACCTCCTCTACATGGATGATTTGAGATTCATTGCCCCCAACAAATTGCGACTGATGGAGCTACTGAAGGTATCTGAAACTTTCAGTAGTATTTTTCCACGCAAGTGGAAAAATGTGCAGTCATGCATGTAAAGCGAGGGGAGTTGAGAAGAGTTGGTAGTTGTATGGAATCCGAAGGAATTCAACTCTCGGATTCCACACACCTTAGACCCCTCCTCATCCGAAAGCTATAAGTATTTGGGTATGTCGGAAGCGTTAGGCATCAACGTTGCTGACATGAAGCAATCGTTGAAGGAGTGCTTCTTTGGTCGCCTGAAGAAAGTATGAATTAGTCTTCTTTCAGGCCGAAACAAGGTGCGCGCCTTCAACAGTTGGGTTGTATTCTTTCGGCATACTCTAATGGACTCAGACCAAACTCGACGCCTTAGATAGGAGGGTCCGTACACTGCTGACCGCAAACCGGATGCATCACCCACGATCATCAGTGATGAAATTCTACATCCCGCAGAAAAGCGCGGGTCGAGGCTTTTTAAACACGAAGACCCCCTTCACAACTGCGAGATGTGCAATCTCAGAGAGTATTTTTTTTAAGGCGAAGTGGTATACACCGTGGTGTGGTTGCAGTGGACAAGGGGCTCAACCCGCTCTCCATGGCTAAAGAGAACTGGCGCAAACCTGTAGTACTTACAACTGATAACCTCAAGGAGGTATGGCAAAGCAAGGAGCTTCACGGGAGCTTCTATCGGGTCCTCATGAGCCCGGTGTACCTACTTCTTAGCATCCGTATCCTGGCTATCGGTGAGTACTTGCACAGACATAACCAAGTGGCCAGGATTATCCACCAGTAACTCGCTATGAAATATAAACTTGTAGATTCTGAGGTACCGTATTATTAATTTATTACAAGTACCTATGTGCCCGACCCAGTTCTCGAAAATGACCATGTTACGTTGTACCGGGATCGTTCTATCATTACTACACAAGACTATTGTCGCCAATAAGCCTGATATATAGAGGTGATAGACCGAATAGCGCGCCGCGCAATGATTGTCGATGTAACCATTACACATGACAGGATCCTCATGAAAGCCGAGAAGGAGAAAGAGAAACAAATCAAATATCTCGACTTAGCACACGAGACTTTTGACTTGTGAAATGTGAGCTTCGGCTGTTATTGTGCCGATTGTCGTACCGGCCAAAGGCCTGATGGCCGAAAGCCTCGATCAACATCTATCGAGGTTGTCGTTGGCGATTGGATCAAGGGCCTGATTCAGAAGGTAGTACGGCTTGTATTGTGAGGAGGTTCCTGTCTCTGGAGCTCTAAGCACCGGTAGCTTGGACCCTGCTTCGACACTGGCGGACCACAAGTTTTTATATTTTTAATGTTTTTTTTTTATATTTAGTCTATTTTAGGAAATATTTAAAAATGTGCAACATAAAGTAATAAAAAAAAATATGTACAAGTATGTAAAAAGGAGGGGAAATAGTCAAAGGGCATCAAAAAATTCGTCCGCTTCACTGTCAACAGGAAAAGAGCCAAGCAAAAGGCTGGCAGCATTGCCATCTTGTTTGGTAATGCTGATTCTTTGGCCAGAAAATAGGCCAGCCCTCTCTGGTTCCGTGAAGAGTCGACCAACCGCTTGGCGATGACTCGAGAAACTAAGTGGGCACTAGTGTTGTTCAACCCCAAACGGCTCAAACATATACCCCCTTATTCATAAACGTTGCTTAAAGTTAAGCAGTGATTAGCGACTGTTTAACCATACATTTTTGACGTTTAAACGTTACTTAACTTTAGTCATCGTTTATGAATAAACCCCATAAGTCCCAAAGAGATTGGAGTATTTGCGTCGTTTCGAGGGTTTCCGCACCTGCAATAGCGCCCCTGCACAGCCCACCCTCATTTGAAGATGGGATGGCGCAAAGGTGTCGACACACACAGGCCAGAATAGTGGATTTATGCGGATTTATAAATATCGAAATGATAGCCTCAGTCCGAGTATTCACACAATATTGTGTGTTCAATAGCTTGAAAAAACAAATGAAATAACAATAAAATCTTTATTATATATATTTTAAAGTAAAAGATATCAACAAATTGTGTTTAATATAAAACATGGACTACTTTACATTTAGAATATAATACATTGCGAATTTTAAACTAACTATCTATACATGGATACTTATAGTTAAGCATAATATCCTAAGCAAATAACAGAAAGACGGACTTATTAATAATAATAATCAAATTAAGTTACAATGGCATGTGATAAAGTGCCAAAAGTTTATACACATTGGTATTGCTATTCTTAACGCAGACGTGAGAATAATTAAACGTACATAAATCTGCACCTAATAATATAAACGCACCATTATCGAGTGATAGTTGGTCTTTTCTATAATATTGCCAAGAATTAAAGCAAATAGAGCCGCGTCCACACAATCGCCGTAAATACCATCACTTTTGTGGTTTTTGAACAGCATCACAAACAACCATTCGAGAGGTTGTCGAATCACAAAATTACTCATTTTCAATTACTAATTTACCTTGCCTCCGACAGTAACTTTTTATTGCAATTTTTATTTCTATATATTTGATGTAAACTGGCAAAACTTCCGGGCTGTGGATTTATGAACAGCCTTTAGAGGACTCATTTTGATAAAATTGATTGATGTTCGATTCGGCACGGAAGCGTATGGAACGGTTGTAAATAGCTAACAGGTCTCAAAATTCTCAAGAAATAATCTCAAATAATAGCACATTGTTCCTAACTTTAAAAATAATACATTCAATTAAGGCGAAGGGTTATAAATATATGTCTTTAGAAAGCGATTTAACATGTACAACACATATTACTGAATTAGCAACACGATCTTACATCTATTTAGAATCATGGTCTATTGCAAGTTTATTGCAAGTACTCTATTCACTACAAGTGACGACCACCCCAAACTACCACTACCAATATGTTTACAACATGCATTTAAAAGGAATGTGTTTAGAATATTTTTAGAGGTAGAATCTACTGCCGTCATTTTATAATCACGAGAAGGCGTTAAGTATTTTTATCTATTTAGATATAATGACCGGCACCAGTCGTGAGCACAGATGAGCAGTAGTGGGGGCAAGCTCGCGCAGGTACACTTTCGGCCAAATTTATTTAATACCGCTTTTGTTCAAATTATTGATAGCTACTTACGCAAACTATAATTAAAATATTAGTGGTAATTGAAATTTTATTTTGATACACTAATGTTGTAGGCCTTTGTGACTTACGGCCAGTTTCTTCATCAACACAATCAGTCAAAGTAATAACTTATACTTGACCTTTACTGATACTACGGCAAATGTTTTCTTCGTTCAAGTAACTGCTAAAATAGTGAAGAAACTAATTTAACCGTTACTTTGACTTAACAAATACGAATTAACAAAAATAAACTATTTCAAAATTAAAAACGTGAGTCACTAAAATTGCACGAAAGTGTACAGTAGCCGAATGACACGTGAGAGTCCAATAGACGACGAGCATCGACAGACGAACCAATCGCGTGCAGCCTCGGTGCCCCCCGCCTTCTTCATTCCGCCAAAGAGACCGAAAAATGAACTACTGCGCAGGTGTCAGTTTGTGCTCACGACTCATGCCGGTTACTATACAATGGTTACATACACATATTATTTTAGCGTACATTTATGAATATTAAACGTATCCTTACAGGACCTTACAGGTTATTGGTTACTCGAATATTAACGTTGTATAGTACATCGGAACAAGTAGACAGAAGACGCAGGTATAAGTAAGTAATTTCACTTCTTTCGCACAATATTACAATAGTTTTAGTAATCATGACGCAAACGTATTTATTGTATGCATATAGCAAACGACACGAGTAGCTTCGAGTGATCGTGATCATAGTATTCATTATTTCTAAACACAACTCGATATTATATAACATTTTCTTGTCGCTGTCGTAAAATAGCCAATAGGCATACGCTAGCTAAAATAAACATACCATGATGATCCGTGATTTCTTTAACACAAAAGGCAGGCTTGCATTGACAATAATAAAGTATCAATTTGAAATTAAAAATATATATGTTATTCTCTCTTCTTTCACTCGCGAAACGAAAACGTTAAACACTTTCCAATTCCCACATTATGAATCAAATTCAACTGTCAATAGTAATATTATACATAGTGCGTGATATTTTCGTTTCGCGAGGTTTTTCCTATTAAATACATGCTGGAAGAATACATTCGCCTGCACCTGTTAGGTACAGACGCTAGCACATAAAGCTACCCGAATCTGTCAAATTTTCCCAATCAACCTTGAACCGAATACTTTAGCGATAAAGTTGAAAATCTATTAAAGAAATTTGACAGATTTTAGTAGCTTGATGTGCTGGCGTCTGTACCTAAATTCGCTACTTAAAAGAATTTACTGATATAATAAAATTATCCAGGGTGACAGGGACATGAACGCGCAAACTGTTACCATGGATTCAGTAAATGACTCTGAAATTTTTGTCGGATATAAAAAAAATGCTGTTCCATACATTTTGAACGACTAGGAACCTAGGACCTGCATTGCAGTTTGTAGGAAACAGCAGATCTATTAATGTCCCTGCTCCCCTGTATAATGTCTATTCATTATATATTGGCAACAGATTGAAGATACAATATATAAATATCACTTCTGCTGTTTCTGCAGGATATGTCTTCAAACTGATGCAGAGTGGCCTGTTATTTATACATGATATTATACGATTTTATATACAATTGCTGGATAGAAGACGTCACCTTTAGATTTTTAGAGGAACTTAGAAACAACGACTAAGAAGCAATAATATTATAAATATATTTTGTGAGTCCTAAGTTCCTCTACCATTTCGTAAGATGTACGTGAAGTGATATTACGGTGAACATGGGCGCGTTCAGTTGTGGAATACGATGATAAGTATGATCGAAATGATTATGATCAGGGCAAGGAACAGGTATACTTTCTTCTTCCTCAGCTTATTCTGAAAAAAAAAATAATGTCATAAATACAAAAAACAAAGCTAAACTGCATCTATGGCTAGTATTTTTGGTACAACGTCTAACATGCGATTTGACAAGCAGGCGGCCCAACTAATGGTAAGTGGTCACTGCCGAATATAGACATCAGCACTACCGGGAGCGTCACAGTTGCGTTGCCATCCCACAGACAGAACAGAAATGTGTCATGTGCCTGTAATTACCTTCTATACCCTCTAAATGTCATACACAAGCGTCAGCGGCAGAGGCAACTGCAGCCGTCGCTGAGTGTTAAAGCGTCAGCAGCTGTCGCCGACAACGCTCGTGTATTTGAGTACGGTGCTCAACTACACGAGCAGGTTGTAGACGGGTACAGCTGCCTGCGCCGATGATGATAAGGTTCATAACTCATTTGTTGGGCTTGGTATAACCTTTTATAACAAGATACCCTCTTCTTTTCTAGACTTGCCTTTTAATGCGTTTAAAGCTCAACTAAAATCCAACCTTTGTTCAAAGGCATACTATTCCATCAACGACTACTTAGACGATAAGAATAGTTGGTCACCCTAGTTTAACGCAAGACAATGTTTATGTTCCTTCTCCAGAATTAGCTTACTGCCAGGTCTTAGAACCCAGCAATGCATAAATGTGTAAGCTGTCACGCCCTTTATGCCTGGAGGCTTTTATTTGGGTAGTAAGTTTTTTTTTTATTTACATTTTAATTAATTATTTTTTAGCTTGAGTACGTATAGTTTTTATTATATTTGTTGGTATATTGGCGTGGCTAGCTGACATATTATGGCAAATAATTTAATTTAATTTTATGTTCTGTTTTGTAATGTTAATTACCGAACATCTAGGTAACCTAGTATTGTATCCAATCACGTATTTTCTTTTTAATTGAACAGACAGCTGTGCTGCTGGGGAGTTTGTTGAGCCACTTCTTCTTCCCAGCGATAGCACTAGGAAGTGGTGAAGGGCGGGCGTTTTTGGGGGACTGTCTTTTGTAATTTTGACGTTCAAAAAGTGCTGATTCTCAGCCTAATTTGAATAAATGACTTTTGATTTTGATTTTGATTTTGATGCGTGTCGCTCGTGTGTATAAGCACTAAGTGATGATTATGCAATGCATGGCGGAATAAATAAGTATGGCGGTGGTACAGTTAAAAAAAAAGTGATGCTATAAGGGTTCCGTTTTTTGCTTTCGACGTACGGAACCCTAAAAAGAGAAAAGTAAGTAGGCAGCTTACTTGCAACTACTCTTAAATAATGTTTCGAGTGTGCTAGGTCAAGTCTTTTAATCATTTGTATACGTTTAAAAAGATACTACGACAATTACAATTAATATTGGGTAAGTAAAGAGATGCAAAACTGACCCAAATAAGACTAAGTTATGCATTCTGAATGAACTAAGATTTAAGGAGCTGTAATAAGATAGTATGGAAAGCAACTACATTCCTAATTTATATTTGGAATTATCAAAAAGTTGTAAGGTAACTAAAGGTAAGTAAGGCGGTGACAAATAAATTAGTAGGGGGGAGATGAATTTTATTTTATTTTATTTTTGACTGTATAGCTCAAACTCCTTTGTTTACCGTAGCACAATCAGTCTTTAACATCCTCACTGCTGGGACACAGGCCTCCTCTGCGAGAGGGAGTAGGCCATAATCCACCACGCGGGCCCAGTGCGAGTTGGTTTGTCGTAGTTCCAAAAAAACTCGTTCGAAAAAAGCTAATCAAACACTGTTGTTGTACCTTGTAATTGGCTGCCTCCCGGAGTTCCTGCGTGCCACTTTCAACATTCACGGAGGCATATTCCACGCTGGTCTCAATGGAATTCACTACTTCACCCTGCGAGTGTATCATAGTGCCAAGCTCCTTGAAGATTTGGTTCACATCCATTATGTCACCCTGGAATTGAGCAAGCGGAAATAGTTATAATGAAGTGAAGTTAGGAAGTCCAACACTGGACGGATAGGTAGATGATGGCAGTAAATATAATATGTGTATCATTTCGTGGTATCCACTCGTAATTTGGAACGCTTTCAGTTCTGGTTCAGGGGATTATACCTCTGAATTGAAGATGAGAAACTACTGAATAGTCTTAAAACCGGTTGGGTGTAATGGACTCGTCCAAGTAAATCGTCATAGATACATCATCTGCCTAGCCTTTTCCTAGCTATGTATGTTGGGGTCTGCTTCCAGTCTAACCGGGTGCAGTTGAACCACCCAGTATTTTATATGAACAGCGAGTGCCTATCTGTTTCCACAACCCAGTTTCTGAGTAATACGGTGCCCCTTGGTAAGGCTGGTTGTCAGACTTTCTGGCTTCTGACGTCCGGTAACGACTGTCAAAGATCCACGAATGACAGCCGGGATCAATGGCTTAACGTACTTTCCGAGGTATGGCGGGGTCTTGGTATGTAAAGATGGTCCTCGGGCCAACCACGACAAGCGTAGCCTAACTTTATCGACCTGTGCAACTGTTATAACTTAGCCACAAGCCCCTCACACATATAGACATACATACATATACCTATTTAATTTGAAAAAGGCATAATATGTCTATATAGATACTTATCAGAGGTCTTTTCTACATGTATACCTAATTACAGTGAGAAGCATACCTTCCATAATGAAAGAGGATGAGTAGTTGTTCCGGGTCTGGGTGTTTGTGTATGTGAGTTTAAATGTTTGTAAACGTACCCACGATACAGGAGAAATTCCTAGTGTGGGGGCAAGGTAAAAAAAAAAGCAAATGTTTTTAAACAACTTTAGCTTGAAGTTAATGCCTATCAAATAGTAAAATACTAATAAAAATGTTTTGATACGAGTATTGCGAAGGCAAAATAAAGATGCGATTCTAATCAAATTTTTATGTTTAATTAGTTATTGTTATGAAAGCTTTCATGGATGAATACATCCATTCTACATAATAGAAATCTTGTTGTTATGTCTGTCTAAGTTCCCGAGCTCGCGTAGAAGGAGATTCGTGCTAATTTCACATAAGTACTGATGTTTCGCAATTATAATATGATTTTAACTGAACCACTACATTAAAAACTACATTTTCCTTGATACACCTATACTATCAACCGATTACATTCTGTATATGTGCTATAACATCACCAGTTTGTGTTAAAAAATATATATATTATGTGCTAGACCAGTAGTTATTTATCACTAACAATCATGACTGATATAATTCAGCATAAAAATAACATGAAAGCATACAAATGTGTGTTTCTTTTTCAGAGATTTTATCTCAAACAGATGTTAATTAAAATGAACAAATTGCGTTTGAGGATAATTACGTAACAGATATTATGAATCGTATTAGCTTTAGGTACAATATACCTATAGTTACACCATTAGTTGAACTGTTAGATGTTATCAATTCGTGTTGCTAATTCGTTCTTTGATAAGCATTGTTTTTTGAAACAAGGAATTTTATTTGAGATGGAATAATCTATTTTTCATTAGCATGTTTCTGAAACATAGTAATAGACTTGATGGGAAATATTGATATAACTTGCGAGTCTCGCATAATACCTATAACCAGCTTGGTTTCTGTGTCCACTTGTCAAGAATCCAACAGCTGACTGACCAGAGCGGGGGTAATTGACTACACACTATCAGTAGTGATTACTTTCATTGTGATAGTTCAACAACATTCATTGCGTTATTTACGTTGCTGAGCAGACAAAGGACAAAGCTCATGGATGTATGGAATCCCGTACCATGCTGCATCAAAGTCAAACTTTGTTTATTATACACTACTCTTATCATATTAACTCCTACAAAAGTTTGTTTTTGTAAATATAAATAGATTTTCAAAAAATCGAGATAACCTGAAAACTAGGTACCTACTTTATTTTGTTTGACATGTCATACACGAACGGCCATTATTGCTCTATAAAACTGATAATCGTTTAAATAAAAATTTCCAGTTATTTTTAATTAATGTACAATCGGGAAAGTATAAATAGTATATTTGGTACGACTTTTGGGCATTGTCTTTTTTCGAACTGTATATGAAGCAAGGATTAGCAATGTCCATCAAAATTATAGAGATTGAGATTGATAGAGTGTTACGCAATTAGGGCGCTGGTGATTTTTTTATTAGAAAGTCCTGCGTTTAACCACGATTTCGCATGATACTAAAGCCGATATGCAGACGCTTCACTTTTGTTTCATTCGACTTTCGACGACACCGACCAAAATTGTATAGGAATGAACGGGTCATTCGCTCCTTTCATTTAATTTTTCGATTATTCTATAAGGGAGTGAAAGATGCCGAATGCCAAAACCTTACACCGTTGGATCGGTTCACTAATGAATTTTTTTTTTTTTTTTTGTATTCAGACGTTTCACTGCCGAATGAAAGGCAAAAATGAACGGAAAGTGAAGCGTCTGGTATCAGCTTTGTAGCCCTTTTCATTAGGCAGTCTTGCGTTTGACCACCATCTCGCGGCGATGCGATGGTGCACGTTTACCTACAAGTAACCTAATTTCATCCTTTCTTGATGATCGGTTCGTACCTCGAGTTGCCGAATGTCCCTCTCTCGCTCCTCCAACTCGACGAGCGCTCGCTCGTCCTGCATCGTGATCTGTTCCTGTTTGCGCAGGTTTGGCTCCCCCATCTCCATCAGCTCTTTGTTCTGACTTATAGCTGCTGAAAATACGGAGAATCAGTCATGCTCTCTGTCGCCTTAAGGGTGTGTGGTTGAGACAAAAATACGAAATAGATAATAACGGCATTGTCTATCAAGCTTTCTTCCAAAATCCATTCTTGTTTTTTTTTTTTTTTTAACACATCTGCCATTGACAGAATTGTCCACATCACCACTAGCTGCCATTAAGAAAAATCAGAATAGACCCAAATCGACAACATGTAAACGAATGGGTATACATACCAAATTAACATACCATTATTTGGCTAACAACAAACGACACGGCAACATTAATTAAAATTTCTAAACCATTTTTATTTTATTTTTATCTCTATTCTCAACCGCCGCAGTATAACTACACTGATTGGAGTAGGCGCACATACCTACATATTCTAACATTATATCATCACAGGATAACGAGCCTCATAGAGCGGTGACACGTTTGCTAAGGATAGATTTGTTTTTTTAAACTGTGCTAGGGAAAGGTTATCTTCCTTTCCATTAAATGTTGTATACCTAAAATGAGATTAGGTTTGATGCGTGTATTTCAATATCTATGTCGATGCTTTATTTATCATCACAGGCTTGTTCTACCCACTGCTGAGTACATGCCTCTTTCTTTTTATGACACTTGTTCCTGAGCCGTATACGTTAGAACAATTATTATGCCAGTGCAAGAGCGAGTTAGAGCTATACAGCTCGAATATCACCATCCCTTACTCACAACGCAACAATAATGGCATTAATTCTTAATAATACGGCTTCTAGTCTGTGCTGATTCATTCAGGTCTTATCTAAGATTGACTTACTTAAAAAACCTATAACAAGTAAGGTGTGAAAGTACTTACTACCCATAGCGAAGGGGTCCCCGATCTTCACGGACTGCACTTTCGACTTCCTCACATCTTCTTTGGTTTTCTGCGCGGCCAGCCTTTGAGTCGCCTGGCGAAAAAAACATTTTTATAACCTTCATCTTTACTGAACTAGTAATTGCTACTCTCCAAAGATGTTGCAGAATAAAAGCCTTTAGATTACAGAGGAGCAATTCTCGTAATTTTATGAACCTTCACAATCTGAACTCGGTCTCAATCTGTCAAAAATACCTCCAATTTCCCTACATATTCGACAATTACAAGTACTTAACAAATACAAGTTTTTGATATTGATTGTCGCCGAGATGAGATTGCGACTAGATTTTGAACGTTTTTAATTACGAGAATCAGATTAAATCCTGTAAGGCCCAACTTAAAATAATGCCGATACAAACAGTTCCGGCTTAAACAACTAACATTTTATACAAGTTTCCTGTGCATCCCTGGACGTTTAGACTTAGCCTTACGTAGTATTTTCTTCTTGAAAATCACTTTCAATGAATAAATATAAAGACCTAGGTACTTTATAAGAGTACGTAGTACATCACAACACAATAGAACACCACAATTCAAAAATAATTGGTTTTACGATTGGATGAAACCTCTCGGGGTAATTGCGTTGGGTTTAGCCTAACCAAATAAGGGCATTGATTAATTTGTTGGTACCTATACCCCATTCACAATAAGATTAGACATTGAAATAAATCTTTTTTACATTTCGTTCAACCGATTTTGACTTCTATTGCGTTGGTGGCATGACAAATGGCAGCTGCAGTAAACAGTTGGTATTATAATCACGTTTTTGCTTTTAATGCCATCCTTATGCCTACGGAATAGCAGTAATAATCGGTTGAACGGACTGTAAAAAGTTTTGTTTAAATGTCTAATATTATTGTGAATGGAGTATAGTTACCTACGTTGCAGCGTTATGTACTTGGTTAAATGTAATTATTGTTTTCAATTTCTGAAACCCGCGTTTGCGTCATTCCATTGTTGGGGTTCCGTACCTCAGAAGGAAAAACGGAACCTTTATAACTAATTAACTAACTTCGTTTTCCGTCTGGCTGTCCATCCGTCTGTCAAGACCTTTTTTCTCAGGAACGCGTAGAGTTATCAAGTTGAAATAAATATCAAATACTCAGGGCTGCAATCCCTTGAAGCAGTGACAAAATCAAAGTTCTAAGTAAACGCAATCAAAAGATACGGGTGTTTAAATTCCGTTTATGCCGCATATTCTGACACTCGCAAGGGAATCAAAACCTATAGGGTACTTCTCGTTGCCCTAGAATCATGAAATTTGGGAAGAAACAACGTCATGTAGCACAAGTAAAGGAAAAAATCCGAAAACCGCAAATTTGTAGTTAAATACCTACAAATTTGTACGGAAGGTTTTTCTATAAAATTTCGATAATATAGTATAGGGTAAAAGCCCTTCTGAGTTAGTAACGACCTCGTTCCGAATATTGTATGTATTTATATTATTTAATATGATTTTAAAAAACCAATCTGCCTACCATTTTATGATGTTGGGGTCGGCTTCCAGTCAAACCTATATGATTAAAAAATGCCATAAAAGAGTGGCAATTACCGTTCAAATACAGAATTAGGTACAGTATGTTTGGCCTCGAATTGTAGCCCTTCAAAGTTATCCAACAAAACATTAGATTTTTTTTACTTCGAGGGTTTACTACGTAGAGCTAGTAAGTTCAATCCTCATCCATCGCACTATCAGCGCGATCCCAGTGTATCATAACAATAGTAGGTTAATGGTTAATAGAAATATCTACAAAATAAACAACCCACGCAGCATTTTGTGTTTAATAAATTGTTCCACAAGCAAAAGTAACGCCCAACATTTTTTTTATCTTTGGACAGTTTTATCAAATGCTGTTATCGACGAATAATTAAATTGATTCGTTAGAAATATTTTAAACAGCCACTGATTTCACACATTCATTAGACTATTTAGCACTTTGCAACTATGTACAGGATTAAACGAACTGCTGTTCAGCCAGGATTATTACTCCCGAGGTTTAGCAACATTAAGAATATCATAATATTGCTCATATAGTAGACACTGCTTCGTTGGTATAGTGGTCGCACGCGCTACTGCTGAGCATGAACTCCTGGGTTCGATGCCCAAGTCGAGCATCGAACGATCGAGTCGATCGAGTTATTAAGTTTGTCCCGTCTGGATTTGTGCGCAGTTGACGGCAACAGGCTTTACATGGAACTTCCAACATAACTGGCGAAATGTGAGTGTACTATAGGTACACTTTTACCTAACAAGGATTACAGGCGGATGTTAAGTTATGTAGGTAGAGCCCAGTGTCATATTGGAAAATTCTAGATTAAAAAATTAAGTAAAAATTTCAACAAGCAAAAAGCCCGATAATATTCCCCTTATCAGATACTAGAAGACATTGTAATCATACCCAAAGATCGAATATTTCATGGGTTGCATCGTATGTGACGTTAAGTTTCATGTTTAAGTTAACCTGCAGTACCTACGCACTGGATTAGTACGTTGACTTGCTATACGTTTAACTTTGGGAGTCAACGAGGTAAATTATCGTTTAATTATTAAAACAAAAGTATGAAAAGTAAAAGTAAGTAAGTAAAGTAAGTATGGTAAGTAAAGTAGTCTTTGTGAATACTTTAATGTTACTCTAGAAATCAATATTTACTAAAGCTTGACGTTGTCAGAGTGGCTGCGAGGTAATACAAAGGGTTACGATAATTCGTAAATATGTCAACTTTCTTGGTAACAGTCTCTATTCTCGTGAATCCAATAGCAAACGTTCGCATTTCTGTAGTTATTTACAAATATGCTTCTCAATACAATGCACGATGACTAATCCTACGTCATGAAGCCACAGAATACCTATATTTTAGTATAATGGAATTTTCGATACTAAAATTAACGAAATGCATTATACTACTAAATAGTTAATTAAATATTAACTAATTAATTATTGATAATTAGTCAGGCTTTTATACAAATATTGTTTTCATTGTAATCAGGACATGGAACCAATGAAATAAGTTAAATTAATCAACATAGCAGCCAATGCCTGACTTCCTTGAGTTCATCGAAAATAAAATTATTAATAGTTCATCATCATCATCGTCATCACTAGCCTGCCAATCATCCCCATTTATTTGCGGTCGGCGCAACATGTTTGTTTCTTCCATACTTCTCTATTAGTCGTCATCTCGGTAGTCGGCTGACTTTCTAACCATACCAGTATTCACACAGTCCATCCATCGTTTCTTTGGTCTTCCCCTACTCTTATAACCATCGACATTCAAACTCAAACTCAAATCATTTAATTCAACTAAACCAATTACAAGCACTTTTGAACTGTCAAAGGGTCAGTCAGTCAGAAAGATGAAGCTAGTTGCCCATTCCAAAGCGTAGGTACCTATGGAGAAGAACGGGCAAGAAACTGCATGGGCAGTCTTTTAAATCATAAAATTGTTACAAAATATTTGATTACATCATTTGTGTTGAAATTAACCATTAACCACATTCATGCTCAAAACTTGGTACTACACCTTCAGAGTAATTAAATAAAAACATTTTGTTGAAAATAATGTTAAATGAGACACATTCTGTTATTCTTTCAATTAGTTTTGCAAATGAATTTATTAATTTATTGCAATCTATAATGTGAGTGTGGTGTCTAGGCTAAGAAAGGTTTTAAAAATATACTCTTCAGCCCCTTCTCCTTCTTTCTCTAATGCACTCGAGAATTTTTAGATGATATTTACTGAACTTGACCTAGTTTCACTGATCAATATTGTTTTGACGAGCTCAGTCTTTCATGTAGGAATCAGGTCATAACTATATTTGGGTACCTTTTTATTAAACACATTGTTTTTGCTTGTTTTAAAACGATTTGAGCATACCTTTAACAAGGGCGATGTGATGGCAGTTTAAATGAAGTATATAAAAATTGCTTTACCTAACGTTTTCTATAATAATTTCGATTCCTTGATAATTGTTTTCCTATACATAATGTATCCATTTATATAATATAAGACTGACTTCTACAAAAAATCAAACATGTCTTTTTTAAAAAAAAAACATAGATTTTGACAAGCATTAGATGTACCTAATAATTATTTCGTGAAAATGGACACCCGGCTAGCCGAGGCGTCTCAAATAGGTACCTATGCTTATTGACTTCATTTGACCTCTAGCATAACGAGAAGAGGTTTTATTTAACTGTTGGGGTATATTAGCGATTCTGTAGGTAATTCTACATGGAAATACAATAGCGGAAGTACTACAACTGCAGTACGACGGGTGCTTAGTATATTATGATGAAATACTATACACCACCCATTGTTTAGTTAGCTTTGAAACTGCTATAATGATAGTAGATAAAGTACAGTATGGGTTACAACGATGGATGAGAATAAACATTATGCCTTATTATTGTGTATCAGAAAAGAACACAAAATATTCAATGGACTTCTAGCATTGACATCATCAATTGAATTGTTGCATTGTACTTATGTTTTTTATGCAATGACGCAACTGAGTTTAAAAGTTCTGGATATGGTATATGTACTTCTGTTTCATTTACGGGCCTGATGGACGTTGCCCTGCCCAAATTTCAATAATATACACAAAAAACAAAAATCCCATAAAAAAGGAGACTCGGACTATTACCAACATTATAAAAGAAAAAATAGCTAAATCGCTCCAGCCATTCTCCAATGGTATATTAATTATATAGATTTTAAATCTAATTTCATAACTCATGAAACAAACAGTAGTTTAGTCAATCTGTTTTGATTTTAATGAAACTGGTCTGAAAGGATTGATGCCATGGACTTGAGAGCTAACGGGCTAACGGGTTCAGTCATTAAGATTATGTTGAGCAGCAAGACAAATATAAAATGACAAACCTGGAAGGAGTTGAGTGTGATCATGTATTCATCACTAAGGCGCTCTTTTGTCAGTTTGTTGATAGGCTGGTCCGTTGGCAGCTTCACCAACTCCATTATGAGTGAAGACGTGTCCTTGGCCAGTTTCTGCGTGTAGTTTTGTATTTGACGCCTACAAAATAAAGTTTTAGTCTAACTGATTTTTATAATATCTGGTTAAAAGTCAGTTACAAAGTATTGTTAAAATATTAAGGCATTGACTGCCACCACAGTCACCGGTGATCACTAACAATAGATTTTATATTGTGTCTGTTGTCTGGCAGTCAATGTGTTAAAGATATAATAACTTTTTACCATCAGGCATGTAACTTGGTTTAACCCTTAAGTGAACAGTTTTACACTAATAATAAGCAGTATTTTATATGCCGGGTAAATTGTAATGTTTAATTGTAAATTGACCATTAATACACTCACAGTTGGTTCCGAAGCTCTTGCGAGTCTTGCGGTGTCTGCAGCTGGTTGACCATCTTTGACATGGAAGATACTGCCAACAGAAACCCATAGTTATTGTGGGTAATCATGATAAATATAGTAAAGGATACAAATCACTTAAATATAAAAGTAAGATGTAAGAAGAAGAAAATTGTTAAAAGTTAAGCAAGAATGTTAAATGTATTATTACTACTAATTGAGCAATGGTGGACCAGTGATATCGGCACCGACTTAGGAGTTGTAGGTTGCAACCCAGGCAGGCGCATTACTTTGTATATGTAATTCCATCACCAACCTGCACTGGGCCTGCAAGGTAGATTACAGCCTACAGCTCGAAGAGAGAAGGCCTGTGTCGCAGCAGTAGGAACATTATATGCTGATTATAATAAGTATTTATTGTTTGTCTATTCTGCTTATATTGATGATTCATAGTAAATTATGACACAACTAAACTTCCTTTTACTTTTATTTGACATCATATACCTACAACATCAAAGAAATGTTTTTTTTTATAGTCTTAATACGATGCCATAACCCACTGCTTTGAAATAGGCATTTGGGATCACTTGCACCACAAACCACTAAATGCATTTATAGCTCAACATACTTAAAACATCATTCCGTTTCTTTTAATTGTTTCATGATGACGGAGACCGGATAGTGCTTGAAATTTTAAATCATATTTAGTAATATTTATTGCAACTGGGACTAAATATGTATCAATGAATTGAAATGAAAATATAAATTGAATGTGATTAATTTTTGATCATTACTTCTTAACCAATAATTTTGAAAGTAGTGTCTTTACTAGGTTGTCTTTTCATAGGCCTATGGTTGTAAGTATGTATTAAGTTGGTGCTAGCATCTAATATATTAGAATGTTACCATACAATGTTTTGCTGTTACTTTACCTTGTAACAAAACAACATTCGGAGACATTATTGCAAAAGAGAACATTAGGCATAAATAAATTATAGCTCTTGGTAATGTCTGGTGCAGGCAGGAGGATTTAGAGGTGAAATAACAGTAAAACTATGGCAAGAAACAACATATTATAAAGACAAGAGGTAAGACAGACTAAGGGAGATCCCTTAGTCTGTGAATTATGTGCCTATTCAAGATGACAATAGAAACACAAAATACATGGATGACTAAGAATAAACCAATACAAAGTAAGCACAAAAGATAATCAAAGTGATAAAAAGTTGATAATGAAAACAACAGTACTACTTACCATTTTGTGATATCTTCTTTATATTGCTGGCGATAGTTTGCGACAGCCGCTGGAAGTTGCTGCTATTGTCTTCGTAGGTCACACCTCCCTGGTATGAGGAATCCATCCTGTCTTTGGTACCTACAACATTGACACTTTAGTAAACACCCGCGACAACTCAACTATCTGTACTTAATATCAGCAGAAAGATTTTTTTGTTTCGAGACGTACCACTAATTGAGTTAGACTAATAAGAAATTATAAAATTGTGACGTGTGTTGTTTTTCATACCACAAAAAAACAACTAGTCGGAGTCTATCAAGTACTATTCTGGCTTTTTAAAATAGTGCCAAACCCAGAAATTTCAGAGAAATTAACAAGAGTGAAAAGTATACCAAACAATAATAAAACACGAGACCTTTTGATCTTTTTTCGAAGACACTTTACACGATAAATCGTAATAAAAAACTCAACGTACAGAAGTCAAGTTAGCCCAGTCAATTCTGTATTTTTTTTCATACGTGCACCTGTCATTCGTTAGTCATTTAGGCTAAGTGCACATGATATACAATATCATAACAAATCGACTAAATAATAAGCACTAGCTGGCCACTATATTGAATTCAGAAGGCTCGGTATCGGATCGGTATCGGTTTTATGGGACTGTTGGAGTTGTTTTTATTAAAATAAAATCAAAAGGCCCTGATGGAGATTGCTACATCCATAACTCTGTCTATGTAGAACGCATGATTTAGATCGGTGTTCAAGTTAGGTCTTCTGGCTGGCGTCCATAGGACTCCCCGTACTATGGCTATCTTACTTCTTTCTTACTCTATGCATGGGACGCTCCATAATAAAGCCTCTTATACACGGTCCATCCCAGCTGTACGTCCGCTCAAGGCCGTGGTGTTTGGTGTAGCATACACACTATCGTGCGGGCAATCGCGCATCCAGCCAGTGTAATCGAACGAACGTCATGAGAGCACGTGTATTTTAAATCAATCAAAATGTCACCAGTTTTGTCATATCGCAAAAAAAATGAATTTCTTCTGATGTTGTCAGCAGCAGCAGAAGAGAAGAAAAAAATAGGAAGAGATTTTGGATGAAAACAATTTATCATAAACGTTTTTGTTTATCCATGTAGTCCGCATTTGTTACATTCCACAGACAAGTGTGAAACTTATAGGTATCTTTAAAAAATGGTGAAATTTTCGACGTTCGCGGTGGGGGGGGGGCGCTCGCTTGATGCTAATTTGGTCGTGCAGATCCAGCAAGTAAATAATAATAGTTGTTTTTCGTCATGAATCGTTTATGACTTTAGCGGGACGTACAGCCGGATGGAACGCCATTCAAACTGTTCTAACTTCTAACTAAAAAGTATTTTCATAGACAATTGCTATCTTGCTAAATGGAACAACAATAAAAGGTCACTGTATTTTGTTAAATGTAGAAACAATTTGATTTAGTAGGATAACATCTGCAGTCTATACCACAGACTAAGAAGAGAAGTACCCTTCAGAATACCTACGTTTACGAACTTGTGTATACGTATGTATGTATGTGTAGCGTAATTTTAATGTGTATTTGTCTTCGTGTCCCTATGCTCTGTTTTTTTATTTAGAAATTTTAAATGTAATAAACTTATTGAAAAGTCTTTATTCCCGCATGATTTCATCGATTAATTAGCGACTGTTTTACACACAATCCTTGTGACAATGAGCTTAGTAATCACAATCACATAGTATTTGTGTATGGCTTGATCTTCTGTCACGGGTGTTAAATAGTGTATCAAGAACATAGAAAAGAAAACGAAAATGTCCGAGATCACGGTCAGCCGTTGTGATGTTTGATATCAGTAAGATAAGTGTAACAGATGAGGAAGATGGGTTGTTGATGATCAGCCAGATGAGCGAAGTTCAGATCGCGTAGCTTCATCGAAACGTCAAGTCGTGCTACGGATACTCGCTGTCGGTTCGCTTTATTTACACAAGCCTTTTTCGTTATTCATCATGAGTTGGTTACACCGTGAGCTGGAAACCATGGATCCTTCGATCTTTTTACAATATTCGCCCTCCCCTCCGAATGGGCTGCCACAGGAGTCGAAATTGGCGACCTACATGGTGAGATAACTTTCATACTTTTGTGTTGGTGAGCCTTTGTGGTCAGTGGTGACTCATGTTTGGATGTTTCAGAATCGCTCAACTTCGACCCCCACAAGATCCCTGAACCAGGCACTTGGGAAACTCAGTCTGGAGTCCTCACCCACTGCCATCAAGAAGGTAATGATTTTTTTAATGATGTCAATAAACAATGTGGAGTATTACTTTCACAGAGCATTGTAGGACTAATTTTGTTGTGGTCTCTGTTGTGCCAGGTGGTGATCACAGAGTTTGTTCCAATGAATTACTTCAGTCAACCAAGCATCATGCAGCCAGACTCACCGGAGAGTTCATCACCCTCTACAATGGCAGGTGTTCCCAACACATCTCAAGTGCACCAGGTAACCTACCTATCTAATTAATTACTTTCAGATATAAACCAATATCATTAGAAAATAACTACTTTTGTAAGACCAGAAACTGTTGTGTATCTGCAAGTTTAATGAAACTGTTGTGTTATATTAGAATAAATTAAAGTTGCAATGACATTCATAAATGTTTATAGAAGTTATGCAAATGAACTATTTAAATAGATGAGCAATTTATGATCATGATAATGAGACATTCAGTAAGCCGGACATGGAAGTGCAACAGTAGCATTTGTGATATTGAAATGTAATATTGTTATCAGCAGCATTACTGTAAAGGTTCAATGTCCATAACTTTGAAGCGCAGCTTTAATGTGTACAACCAGTTATCCATGACCAACTTTCAAAACTTGATCTGAATCTAGTGTGTCTTGCTGTTCCTCTTTGGATATAACAACTGAAATATGCCATACCACATTATTTTAATATGAATAATTTACCAGAAGGATAATCCTTAATTTCCATTTACAAACTTTAATTAAAGTTTACTTTAAATTAAGACAATCGTAATAAATTCATATTTTATTGTTACAGGAGAATGTGGGTGGAACAACATATTTTTATTCCACTAACTCCGACAGCCTTAACACATCTGGAGCATTGAATTCCTCTGCTTCAATTGGTAAGTAGAAAAAACTACCATAACGCTTTATGAACAAAACTGGACAAATAATTCCGCAGTTTATGCAATGGTTACTGCAGTTTACATTAACTATGGTCAGTTATCAGTAATTGTTCAATAGAGTTTCTTATCTTCAATCCAACCAATGTTTTAGATATTTGTACTTTACCATAGTAAAAGGAAGTACTATGTTCTTATCAGGATTGAACTTAAACTCATAGTTTGAAATTCGAATGCCACCTACCAATGATTTTGCAAAAAATGGTTTGTTTGTCTTTTTTATGAAGCAATCTAAATTTTAAAGAATGGTGAATTGAAAAGTGGAAAGGATTCAGTTATAAGTTACTTTTCTTACTGAAAAATAAAAACTTTCACCGTTATAAAGTAAGGAGCAAGGAAATATAGACTTTGCCAATAGCTGTGACAATTTCCCAGATTAAGCGTATGAGGCGCTTTTTCCATGAATGAATAGAGAGTAAAATAGCGTGAATCAGGTTGATTATACCATATGAGTTCACGTATATGTGGAGGGCAATCTATCGATCGTCGCAGCAGTCTATTGGCAAGCAATGCTGGTCTGCTTATCTTACACGTCTTATCAGTTAACAAATCTTGATATTACTGTTTTTATTGCGTTAAGACTTTGAGTCACGTAATGTGACTGCAATGATCATGTAGATAAATTGGCATTTAGCTAGAACAGGGCATCGCCACCAAAGATAATATTTAACAAAGGCTTCAACAATCTTCTAAGCCTCTTCCTCCTCCTATTTTTGCGTCGCTTTTAAGACTTAATAGATCCCTAATATTGTTGTTTTACAAACAATCTATGTTATTAATGCGGACTCTATCTGTTATCTTTTCACTCCTTAAAGCATAACAGATTTGGATGAAATTTGGCATACGATCATTTTTGTTCCGGTAGTATTATTTATATGGCGTACACAATAAAGAGTATTCTATGGTCCCGTGGGGTAACTACCGACCTCCATGCGGACGAAGTCGCGGGTAAGCTAGTACTATATTAACTAGTTCGGGAAACACCAACGAACTTGGCGGACAGTAGCATTTATATTATTTAGAAAGAGAAAGTAAGGTTCAAAATTTGCACTTATCGAATTGTATAATCTAGGATTTTCTTCGATGTCTGACCAACAAAGCGATGCGTAAAACAGTAGTTGTTATTCCGATATGCATGGGTCGTGACTTATCAAACAATTTACCACTATAATGTCCGACTTTGACCTAACGGTTTCTGCCGACGAAGTTTCCCTCAGATAACCACGTCAGGAAATTGCCATTTTCACGGTACTGCTTTCAACCATAAACAGAAAACAGTTTGCCAGAGATTTAAATTTTTGGAATTGGTATTTATGCTGGAAAGTCGACAAAACGAGGGACGGTTATGATTAGCAGATGGAAGACTTAATTTTTGTGTTTTTAAAATTTCATCAAACAGTAACTAAAAGCAACAACGAGTCCCTGCTACTACAAACTGAAATAAATCCTTTGGTGTCGATTGCGGTATGAAGCCATGAGTATGAGTAGTGGGTGGCGCCTATTATTGGAATCACTGAGCGTCCCAAAACGTTGAAGCGAGACAACATGAGGCTCAAAATATTCAACGTCCTCCTCGCACGTTTAATGACCGCCACTGCCGCGAGATTTGGCTTTTAGTGACATCAATCATCTGGTAAATAATAAAATTGTATGTGTCTTTTTAATAATGGGAGCTATTACAGATATTCACAGTGTTAACACTAGAAATAAGGACAAACTACGTGCCCCCTTTCACCGGCTTCATAAGGTTCATAACTCATTTGTTGGGCTTGGTATAACCTTTTATAACAAGATACCCTCTTCTTTTCTAGACTTGCCTTTTAATGCGTTTAAAGCTCAACTAAAATCCAACCTTTGTTCAAAGGCATACTATTCTATCAACGACTACTTAGACGATAAGAATAGTTGGTCACCCTAGTTTAACGCAAGACAATGTTTATGTTCCTTCTCCAGAATTCGCTTACTGCAGAACCCAGCAATGCATAAATGTGTAAGCTGTCACGCCCTTTATGCCTGGAGGCTTTTATTTGGGTAGTAAGTTTTTTTATTTACATTTTAATTAATTATGTTTTAGCTTGAGTACGTATAGTTATTATTATATTTGTTGGTATATTGGCGTGGCTAGCTGACATATTATGGCAAATAATTAAATTTTATGTTCTGGTTTTGTAATGTTAATTACCGAACATTGTATATATTATTGTACCTAGTATTGTATACATTCAAGTATTTTTTTAAATTGAACAGACAGCTGTGCTGCTGGGGAGTTTGTTGCGCCACTTCTTCTTCCCAGCAATAGCACTAGGAAGTGGTGAAGGGCGGGCGTTTTTGGGGGACTGTCTTTTGTAATTTTGACGTTCAAAAAGTGCTGATTCTCAGCCTAATTTGAATAAATGACTTTTGATTTTGATTGATTTTGATTTTGATTTGGTGTTATTGTTTCAGGGGCTCCCGAGTCATGTATGAGCGGAGCGGTGGGCGCCGGCGCTGCATCGCCGTACGCCACACAGATCTACTCTGGAACTCCGACCCACATCGGGCCCATGACTTCGAATTCAGGTAATGGATGATTTAATTGCTGCGTCATTATTATTTTCAGATTTTTTGTAAAGTCTTGTAGGTTTATTCTTGACCCTATGTGGGTCTCGAACTGGGCAAAACTAAACTCTTTCGCAAAGTATAGTGTTGGTGGAAAAATATTTTTTTATCTATATGCACTTCCACATGAATTACTATCTTACCTTCTCGTGCTAATCCTTCGCTCTTTCACGCGTTGTTATATCATTAAACACATTGCCTGCTATTGAGTTCTTAAATCATTCATACGCATAAACTCCTAACGAAATACTCCTTTAACACACCATACAAGCATTTGTACATGTTAAATCCCATTTTATTGAGAATTAAAAACATAACTTCTTGTATATTTCTGAAACTTGAAAACTGCGCCTTGAGTAAATTTATAATACTTACTTGAAATGCGTAAACTTTAATCACGCTGGGCCGCTGGCTGCTAAGTAAAACGATAATAAAAAAATAAAAACTCGACCAGTTGAATAAAAGATAAGTAAATTTCCGACAGCTGTGCATGCATGCTTCAAAAAACAGCGAATTCCGAAATGAAAGTATTTTATTTATCATTTCTATTGTAGTCTTGCAAAAAAAAGCAGCGTTGCTACATCGTCAATTTGCGAGATGTTTGTCGAATTTGACCTTAGAGATACTTGTCTCATCGTTCAATAAAGTGATGTAGTGTTATATAATGGCTTGTCAATATAACTGGCTCAATTTAAATAAATAGCGCTCTGCGGCAGGTCAATAATACAAATTTGCAGAACGAACAATTGTCAATATAATCACAACGTGCAATGGTCGCTTGCACTGTAAACTTGAATGCATAATTATATTTTATAGCTGTGGTTCCTACTTTTTCCGCTATTATTACATTATGTCGCAGTCCCTTATGCACTTTGCAGTACACTGCGCAAGATTATATTAAAATTAATACAACGAATAAATAGTTCCTATTCGTCTGTTTGGCGCGCGCGCTCCACCTGCGACAATGCTTTGCTTATTTTATTCTTTGATTTTCTAAAAGAGAGAATTACTTAGTGGGTATTTTTCTGTTATATAATACAAGCTACTAAGCTAGGGATATTGATCGCACAGAGGCGATTGATTATATCTAGCATCTAGAAATAAACAATAGTAGAACAATGAATTAGATCTTGTCACCTTGGCATTAAATAAACAAGTAATTTAGATTAAATCACCAAATACTTGATTACATAACAAGTGATGCGCTTGTAACTGATATTCCCTATATAGGAAATCAAGCGCAGTGTAGCTTGTTATTTCCACCAACGGAAATTGGAAAATTGCTCTTGATAGCCGCTATTACGGCGGCTGCGAATCAAATGCAAATTGTCGTGGTGGTCTTGTGAACCGGTGACATGTATTCATTAACGTGTCAGAATCTGAAGGAGTCTCCTTCCGCTGTGCCTCGTGTTGGTAATTGAGCCATGAGAGCAGTTGAGTGCTGCACTCGCGTAACAAGCGCATTTATTCGAGATTGTTCGAATCAATCTACGAGGAAACGTCCCACGGTGCATCAGGAAGCCGTTATCAGCTTGATATGATATTTGCTAACCGAACTATGCCTGATGAGAGTATTCTCTTTACTTGCTTGTAAGTGGCGACGAACTGCCATCAGATCTGCTGTCGCCTAACAAAGATTAAGTATGGCAACCTAGAAAGAGCAAGCCGAGTTTTCTAGAAACACGTATTTATGCGCATATTTATGTATATAGGCTAATGCGAGTTTCCCCGATTTACAAAACATTAGAAATTGAATGTCTCGATTTGCTATACTAGCTGTCGCGATTGAAAATCACATCGCAACGAGTAACATTATCATATGCCAGTCTAGGCTTAAGTCATGTTAAATTGTGATAGGGCATGGTTTATATTGCTTACTGCGAACTTTATGAGGTCGATACTTTTATCAATGGTTTTTAGAATTTACTACCGAACGTATGATTGCAATGAGTTTATTGCATTTTCGAAGTAGCACAAGTCGTAAAGGATAATAAGTTTAAAACTATGGTGCAAAAATTAAGAATCTAATATTATATCACTTGTGACTTTGAAACGGGGAGTCCCCAAACCTTTGCCAAACTTTACCGGCATGGTTTCGCAGTGGGTGCAATATTTTAAAGAGGGCCAAAATAGATTATTGCTATGCGGAATCCAGACAAGAGTATGAGTGAAAAGTATGTTTCTTCGAGCTCAAGACGGGCTGTTGAGGGGTTCACTATGTGCATGCATGTTATAACATTGACGACGTTTATCAGCTGAGCAGAATTATAAAATAAAATTATTTATTTCTGAATTTATAATACAAAATAATACATGCATGTCTTATCAGTGCATCCAATTCCGAGACGAATGAGGTGGTGAAGGCTTCGACAGCGTGGATTATTGTGTTGATTTCAATAGCTGATACTTACGAACTTCTCCAGTTTTCATGCTGGCTCTGTTATGATTAGTCATTCATTTTCGGTGTTGAAGCCACCGGCATTTTACAATGTCACACAAAAATCTGACGACCATTTTTATCGTGAGTTTATCGAAAACATCCTGGCCGCCAAGAAGTTATTACTTTGTTTAATAAGACCAAAATGCTTAGCGGGCAAATTAGTTATTTTTAGTAATAATTACTAAGACGGACGTGTCGAGGTTTCAAATTGCACCTGTTCAGTGTTTACCTTGCAATGCGATTAGTCATAAAATTTCTATTGTGCTGAATGAGCTGCTACTATTTACTTTACCAAATTATTTTTTACAAGCGACCTGCCCTGTGCTTCCTATTGGTGCAATCGACTGATGTGGCGATCTGACAGAATATTGAGATGTCTGCGCTCTATCTAAGTTAATAAACCAGTTTAAGATATTTCTTTTACTTTTCATCTTTACTTTTTCTTCCTATAAAAGGTGTATTTTTTTGCAATATTTGTGTTGTATTATGCTAGTGCGAATATGTTATTTTTTCTCATTTCACATCTATTTATTTAGTTAAGATACAAAATATTCTAATATTTTATAATACTTAGACACCAAATCATTTATATGCTAAATTAAAGAGAAATAAATAATTACATTAGAATTGTTAAAAAAAGTTACCCATATAGGTTAAAAGTGACAAACTCTCATCCCTTTACCTTTGTTAGAAAAGGAACTGTTTGCTAAAATTTCATGCTTCTAGATTGAGCGGTTTAGGCTGTGCGTGTCAGTGAATGAATGAATTTAAGATTATCCGTGGGCCTGATGGGATTTCCCATCTACAAAAATGACGAAGTTCCAAACAAAGTTTCATCACCTATTTAACTCTTTTATGAATATTCAAAAATGTTTTCTTAGTGCTCTCTTTCAATACATAAGACTTGTGCAAAATTTCATGCATCTAGACCCTAGGCTCTGGTTTAGGCTTTGTCTGTCAGTTAATGAATTTAAGTGTTTTATATAATCGTAAAATATGTCTGCTCCTGGATAGCTGTGTTGCACTCTCACCTATGTATCTATGTCTTTAACTTTCTGGCCATTTCATGACTCAACCAGTAACTATACCCTGCCAATTATTATGACTATAATTATGTGTTATTATAAGTATATGTGACAATACTTGCCTATGCTATTAAAAGCGACCGTTGTGCTTCCTGATGTATATTAAACATTTGAACCCGGCCACGGGCAAAAATGTTTACTGCAATATCTAGCTGCAACATGTTGCAAAAGGTTCGAGTATGGCCCGGTAGTATTGACGTTTAAACTGGCAACATGGCTGCCGAAATAGTTCAAAAAGAATTGGTGGCAATGTGTTGCAGCAACATATTGGTGGGGAAAATATGGCCCGTTTCGTAGAGCGTTAAGTTGCTCTTCCAAAGGCTACCGCAACCACAAACGGCAAAGCCGCCCGATCGCAATAATAGACCGCAGCGACTCGACATACCGGTGTGGTTTTAATTCCGTACGCGGCGTCACATCTTCGATGTCTTCAACATTTTCTCTTCTTCAGTTTCGCCGTAATCATTTGTCTTACAAAAAAATACGTCTTGTCGCTCTGTTATACGGATCAGCCAACCAGTAACGGTACTACTGGCTTGCGGTCTGCGGACGACCCTCGACCACTGCGGCAAGCACGCCATCACGATCTATGGTACTTAGAAACCAGTATCGATGCTGTCTGTCATAGCGATTCGGTGACGTTGCCGCTTGCTGTTTACGGTTGCTTTCGAAAGAACACCTTTTAGCTTTACGTGCCTTATTATGGTGTATGTACAACGTTTTTAGGTCCTTCTGAAAGTTCTTCTTTGATGTTAAACCGACTCTCACATATCTTTCAATATCATCTTTCTTTATCGTTTTCACTTTATGTTTTTAAGTCACGACAGTCCCAGTATTATAATTTTCCCATCAATAGTATAATTTAAAAAAAGTATATATAACTGTTTTCTCTGTTTTGTGAAGGTCTCGCCGCATCGTTCTACATGCCCGAGACGATCCGTTCCGAGATTTACGAGAGAAATGACGATGTGTTCCTTCAGACCGATCTACGCCAGTATCCAGGTATGTAAACCTTTGCTTATGAGGTTTATACATGAATCATAAACATAGTTAGACTCAAATCAACTGATCTGTTCTGTAATAATCTCACCGTAAAAACTTAGGTTAAGTAAATCAATAGTGTCAATCCCCAGCATCAGGTGGAATGATAGTTCACTTCAAGCTCGCTTCACCTAAGTTTTCACGGTGTGATTTTTACGGAACAGTTCCGGTTACATAGGTACAAGAGTGTGCTACGTATTTAACATTATTCTTCTTAACTTTTATGGCGGAAATATTATCGAAAACAAAAGTCGTAACCTTTACATACATATAACTGGTTCCTTGTTCACCCTATTGTATTCCTTTCTGTCCAGATTTACCCGAAAACGTGGAGATGTACTCGGAACTGACTCCTCTGGAGAGTACAGCGCCGCACGCCATCGCGACGTCATACCGCGCGACCCACAGGCAGACTGGTGAACATTACGCTCTGCGGCGCCTACACTCCTACTCCACCTCTGTCACTAAGCGCCTGGAGATGTGGAAACAGATCGACCATCCCAACGTTGTTAAGCTACACGATTGGTTCACTACCAAGGCGTTTGGAGACCACTGTGAGTATGCATGAATATGTCGCAGAGTAATTGGACAAACGCTTTTTTATTTTGCGAAAATACACGGAATATTGGAAAAGATGATGGTATAAACTGACTCTTAGATTAGTCGATCAGTTACCAAGCTTCCAATCGTCCTGAACAGACAGACGAAAAGCTTGTTCAGCATCATTATCCTTAAACCGAAAGACATCCACTAGTAAACATAGGCCTCCTCGAAGGGTTGTTACAACGACCAGCCCTACGCTGTTCGCATCTAGCGGATTCCCTGATTCCACACATCTTCCGTAATCTGCCTAGCCTTTTACCAACATTATTGGAATCAGCTAACCGGGTAAAATCCAGTCTAACCGATTGTAGCTGATCACCAGTAGTTTACATGGAGCGACTGCCTGTCTCACCTCCGCAACAAATACTGTTGTGGTAACGCGTAGCATTGGCACCTACCTGTATACTACCGTACATTAATAATACGACTGTAAGGTAGGTCCTGAACTCGGCTCACGGCTGCAATGTCTGTGGTCCTGACCCCTAGGAAGGGGGGGGGGGGGGGCAATAATCAAATAAAACGAAGAAACCTTTTCATGGTTAACATGTCATTTTCCCGCAGAAAAATAAATAGACACAAGTATGTAACTCAGACAATCATAGCAGACTGCACAATATCAATTACACACAATTGCTCTGACAGGTCAGTCAATTGTATGTCATTGTCATCACAGACGCACGCCACAATGCAAACGGCTGTTGCTAATTGAGTATCAAAGAAATTATTAACGTTACGCGGCATTTATTCCTGTGTTTATTTTAAAGTTTATTTGTTCAGATGGCTACATTTAAAAGTTGGCAGTTCTTCTTTGTATGCAGTTCAATTGAAGTACACCGTTACTGTTACTGTTAGTCTGCATCATCCCACTGCTGGGCAAAGACCTCTCCCTGGGATCGAAGGTGCTGGAAGTCATGCTTCCAGCTCTTTCGATCCTGGGCTTAAGTAGACCACTGGTCGTTTGTTTTAACTCGGTAGTACACCGTAGGTATAATTTAAATGCAAGTTTTATATAGGGCGAAGCAATGTTAATTGCAATGTTTAAGTATTTATTTTCAAGACAATAGGTAACTATTTTCCTGGGCGATGTTACAAAAAAAAAACCGGTCAAGTGCGTGTCGGGCCACGCGCAGTGTAGTGTTCCGTAGTTATAAAAACGGCCAAGTGCGGGTCGTACTCGCTGACTGATAGTTTTGTACCATGCTCTAACTACAACACAACGACGACGACACAACTACTCGACTAATACTAACTACTAATAACTAATAGTCGACTACGATACAACACGCTTAGCGCCATCTATCGAAATTTCTATGGAGTTGTTCGAAATTTTCGAGTCAATTGGTCGACTATTACTCGTAAACTTGTAAAGCCCACTTAAGTGTGATAGTTTTCCTTTAAACTTCGTTATATATAGGTACTACTGCCGTGACATTTGAATTTGTAACTACAACCGTTTAGCTGGTAGAGGGGGGGGGGGCGGGGACACTTGACTCTAACGAAAATTGGTACTTTAAAGCTTGATAAGTCACGAACGGTTTACTTTGTCAAAAAACGGTCTTCCCAAACCCCTAATATTTTTGAAAGACCTATCCAACGATATCCCACACTATGACGAATAAAAAAATTATCATCCCCACTTTACATGTAGGGGAGGTACCCTAAATAATTGTGTTTTGCAAAATTTTATTTTACCACTTTTTTGTCGTCATTAACATGTACTTATACTCATGCCAAATTACAACTTTCTAGTACCAATAGTTTTTGAGCTAAACTGCGGACAGACAGACAGACGGGCATGGCGAAACTATAAGGGTTCCTGTTGACTACGGAACCCTAAAATACCAGCCAAGTGTGAGTCGGACTCGCGCACGAAGGGTTCCATACCATTATCTATAAAAATTACGTTGCATGCCAGAGGTTTAGGCCATCCAACCTAAACCAGCTGGTTTGCTCCAAACCACGCCCCTCAACCAACGTTTCGAAACAACGTTTGAACCTTTACTGTCAACGACTAGCGGTAAGACATGGATACTGATACCTGAAGATATTGGCTACTGGTTGGATAGAATTATTTGCTTTGGAAACTGCCAGCGCTGAAAATTGCGCGACAGTTTTGATGAACGAGATTTTCCTTCGATACCGTGTGCCCAGACGCCTGATAAGCGACGATGGACCTCAATTTGTGAGTGCTGTGATTCAACAATTAACCTATTGTCTGCAAATTAATCACACATTCACACCAGTGTATCACCCAGCAGCAAACCCGGTGGAAAGGAAAAACAGAGACTTAAAGACGCAACTGGCCATTTTAGTAGGAGATGAACATGGGACTTGGAGTGATAAGTTATCCAGCATACAGTTTGCGATGAATACCGCAACTTGCCTCACTACAGGACATACGCCAGCGTACTTAACATTTGACAGCGTACTTGACAATACTCACGATTTATGTCAGATTTTACTGTCTGAAAACTTTGTGCCTGAAATTACGCCGAAGTTACTACTTCTCGCCAATACGCTGAACAAGGCTAGAGAGGTCAGAGAGAATCTAGAAGAACGCAGGAAGAAGATGGTAGACCAAGGACGTAGAGAAGATCCCGGTTACACTCCCGGTGACTTGGTACTACTGAACTACCCATCCAATAAGTAATGCTGCTCGAGGAATAGGTGCTGAATTCCGCCTCGCAGGGATGGTCCTTATCTAATACTAGCACGTCATGGTGCTTCATCTTATCTGATTTCAGATCCCACTGCTCCAGATAAACCCCTTGGAGTGTATCATACATCCGCCTTGACTCCGTTCCAAGGCCATGCTGCAAGTCCCCTCCCTCCACCAGTGCGCCCACTGAAGAAACGCGGGCGTCCGCCTAAACCTAGGCCTAACCCTGAAGGCGCCACTCCGCTCTCCCGTGGACGAGGCCGACCACGGCGACACGCGTCTCGCCCAGCTTTGTCGGTGGAACATTCATCTTGAGTGGCTACTCGTCGGGGCGACTTCGCATCCAGAAGAGGAACGTGTAGCACCACCGAACGTCTACAGCTACGCGCCACACAACACTGCTGTGTCGAGACGTTACTCCCCCGCGCTCTCGCGCACACAACGTTAGGCCGCCTCAGGGGTCGACGCGGCGTTGAGCGGCCAGTCTGTGCTAGCGCGCCGCTTTTTCCATGCATTGGAAGAGCTCGCCTAGTCTAGACGCCCTCCCCTCACGCCCCACGGTGACGCATCCTACTTGTTTCGTCACCGTTCGTTCACCTGCTGGCTGGGAACATACCGTGTAGTTTTTATTTACCGTCGTACCTACATAAGTTTAGTTTAAGTCATCATTGTGAAAGAGAAATAAAGCTGATTGCCTATCTAACGATCCACGTTTCATTGAACCGCTTCAAGACTGCATTGTGTGAGGTATCCTGGGTCCAGAACGAGTTTTTCCCTCGGAAAATTATTTCAGTAGCAGCCCGATTTTCGATTTTCCCGGTTGGTACCAGAATGCCAATTCTCGTCATTTAAAATGTTCAAAATCTAGTCGCAGTCTCATCTCGGCGACAAACAAATGTCAAAAACTTGTCAAAAATGTAGGAAAATTAGAAATTATTTTGACAGATTGAGACTGAGATAAGACTGTGAACGATCTTAAAATTACCAGAATTGCCCCTCTGGTTTATGACAATTGTCTCGCGCCTATTACATGGCGCTTAAACATAACGGTCACAATATACTGTTTCTGTGCATGATTTTATGAATAATTTGGTTGAACTCTTCAGTTTTTCTAAATCATGTTTTTCGTACGACAGCGATGGTGTTAGTTTATACCTACCACCCCGCGTGCACGACACTGATGAACAAGTACTTGTCCGGTGGAGCTGGCAACTCGAGCAACGACGCTAATGGCGCCTTCCACGACCCGTTCTCTTCCGACCCGGATGCACCCCGTCCATATACTCATCAGGTTTGTAGGTCTTCGTTCATAGCTCAGTGCAGGCAGATAGGTACACATAAAAGCGATGCGACGCAAAAACTTCGTGAATTTTCTTAAAAGAGTGTGCAGTTGACGATTTTGTCGCAACGCTTTTGTGTGTGTCAGCTCTTAACAGAATTTTAACTGACTCATATTTACCATAGTGTGTTGTAATATTATTATTATTTACCATATTGTTAAAATAAGTGGGAGTGTCCAACATGTCCCCAGTGACGCATTAAAATCCAATTCGTTGGCTTAACCTTATAATAACCTTGACATGAGAATTGATTCGACTACATTAAGAACACTAGTGTAGTCAACAGATTGTAAATCAGAATAACGTATTTTTACCTCGGTAAGTTTAGCTGCGACGAATGAGCTCCTTCACAGTTTTTAAACTAACATGTTGATGAGCCTTTTGCACTCAAATTTAAGAAAGTGCGCATTTTTACTACATGTTTTTGAGTTGACTGAGGGATAAGTAACTTTGACAAAACAATTCATGACGCTGTTTTAATGCGCTACACCGAACCTGACAGCATATGCAAGTGGAGGCAGGGATGCATTAAAACATACGATAGCTGCTTATAAACAGAGAGAAAAACATATGTATACAATAGCAAAAACAATCTCAGACAAGTCACAATCATAATTACAGTCTCTTCTAAAAGTATCTGCTGAAAATGTAAACAAATGGATCATAAAATTTACCTGAGAATGGCAAGTAGTGCCACATGACAAATTGAGTGCTTTAACTGGTTTATTTGAAAATTAAAGCGACATTTAATTCATTTAAGATGTATGTCTTTTGACAATAATGGTCAATAATTGAGGTAAATTTTTTAACCTCATTTTTCTCCGATGAATATTTAATTACAATGCAATAAACTTATTCAAACAGTAATTGTTCGGAAAAGTACATAATATACAGATGAATGTGTTGCGATTGCGTCAGAATTTAACCTGAAAAAGGTTGGTTTAAACTTTCATCAGATTCTTTAGGAAAAGACTATAAGTAGTTCAAACCTCTTTAAAAATTATTCAACACGAACAGAAAAACGCGATGCTCCGTGCGGTAGCGAGCGGTGCTTTGCTGCCGGAAGCCGTGTTGTGGAGTCACATAGTACAGCTCACTTCGGCCCTAAGAGCTGTACACACCGCCGGACTTGCGTGCAGGTATAATACCAGACGTCATACACCAAATTTATAACTCCTGACAGGCAGCACGTATATTTTCTTCTCTACCAAAATATCTGTTCAGCATCATATTTTTGCTCGTTTTTTTTTTCAGATTTTTTTCAGATTTACACCGGTTACTTAATTGAGGATTTCAAGTTCGGAACTGAAGGCCAATTCCAGTAATTAAAAACGTTTAACATCTAGTCGCAATCTCATCTCAGCGACAATCAATGTCAAAAACTTATCAAAAATATTGGGATTTTAGAGGTATTTTTGGCAGATTGAGAGTGAGATCAGACTGTGAGCGTTCTTAAAATTACGAGAATTGCCCTCCTGGTCAAACTCATTCCGTAGTTTTTTTACCGGTGCAATATAGAATATTACTGAACGAAACTAGTCTGGTAAACCAGAATGAAACACGTGATCAAAAACCCCTGACAGAGAAAAAACTTAAAGACTAAACAAGCAACTATTCCTGTCCGAATTATAGCGGTGGTTATACTGCCGTAATAATAATGTCCTCTCTTATGGCAATCACATGCCACTTCGCCATGAATCCTTGACGTGTTTTAAGTTCATAAAATTTAAAACTACAAGCACTTATCAATGGTGGCCTAATAATTGATAATATTCTTAATTGAAAACCGAACAATCCATCTCATACCCTGACAAAATCATCGAACACTCATCGATGAAGCCATAACTTTAAGAATTGAATTAAAAACTATATCTTTTTTTACTGAAGTGCGAACGTAAAAAAAGCAAAGAAAAGTGTGTAAGAATCGTATCAAGTAACGTTCTGTAGTTTCTGCCTATCCCCATGGAAAAAAGGCGTGAGTTTATGTTTGTATGTATCTTGTTTTCTCGAAAAACCTAATAGGGCCATTTTTTCCGTAGCCTCGAACCTACGAAGGTGGTGATGAATGGTTGCCGCGTCCGTGTGTCGTGGTCCGGCGTCACCGACGCTCTACATGCTAACACTAACGACGTCGCGCAGGTAAGAATTTTGAACAATTATCACAGCTTGATATATATTACATATTGATATATGTTATATACAGCTTATTTGAATATATTATATCCTGATGTCTGCATTTGTACCCCGTTGATGGTAATAGTTTCGCCCCTTATTACATGGGACTTAAGACATAACTTGTGAACTGTGGGTGCACTATAAGTGAGGTGTACCTGCCTAACCCTTCGGGGAATATAGGCGTGATGTTATGTTATATATAATTATGTGACAGGCTCAACAAGACGACCTGACGGCGTTGGGTCGGCTCGCCTTAGCGATAGCTTGCCGCACCATTCACTGCGACAACCTCGCTGCCTCCATGGAGCTCGTCGCGCGAACATACTCCGCCGACCTTAAGAACCTCATACTGTATGACCAAATCATTATAGTATCATCTAGCCTTACCTGCAAAACTTTCCTCGATGGATCAGGATTTAGGGAGATTATTTCACATTTGATTGTATTCTAAATTCTTTTATGTTCAGCCATCAATGACCACCCATATACAACTTTACAAACTCACACCTACATAGTAAATTGTATGTCAGAAAAATTGCAAAATAATCTCGAACAGTTTTCCTTGAATCTTGATCTGAAAATTCTTTACTTCTTTTTCTTGCTTAATTATAATCATTAATGAGGCCCACTTACACGATATTTCACTAATATCATTTAGCACTTAGTATGTTGAAAACATCATTCTAGGGAAAATACTAAAGCCCTTTTTACAGAACCTCGAAACTTAAGCATTACTTAAAACTAGTTTAAATTTATTTGATTGGTTAAAACTGGTTTTGAGTAATAATATAATATAATAATTTATTTAGGCACATAAAGGTTTTGTAGTACATGAGGGACACAAAGTATGCATTGTTAATTACATAGTGTACACACGGATTGTTGGGTGAAGCGCTGCTCTCCTACGGGGAGTTTGAAATCCCTATTTGAGTATCACAATAATTATGTTTTTATGCTTTTGGAACTTACAATATAGAATAGATTGCAGAGGTCATTTAAAAAGGTGAGAAACAGCTTTGGGCCGAGTATACTGCCCGTAACAAATCAGGAGCTCGTCGCTGTAATCGTCACCAATTGTCATCATTTGCAGTCTATCTGTCAGATAAGTTTTGAAAAGATCAAGCTGCAGTCCTCTGACGTCTGCTCTCTCTAGTTTGAGTAAAAGTGTAGAAATGGACACGATGCCGAAGGCCTTACTGAAATCAAGTAAGCACCTTTTTGTGACTGTTAATTTTCCTTACTATGAAATGACTGCTATAATTATACTTCATGACCATTATCACTAGCTGACTTGTTAGCAATCCAATCCGCAACACCATCTTTACTACAATTTTAGAATAAACATCCGAAGGACTCAATAACATGGCCGCTACCGAGAACGTCAGGGGGAGTAGTCGAAATATTGTTTGAGTCTTGAGTGAGGTGCTGTAATACGGGCCTTAGTATTTACCCTTTATAATGGTAGTGGTAACTCTTTTGCCACCATGACTTTTTTATTTTGGCTGGCTTTTCTTCCTATTTTAGTCGAATGAAGTAAGTGAAATGTCGTGAGCGAGCCTTAAAATAAATCCGAAAGCAGAGGAAAGTTATAAATACCTTAATAACATCACGCATTCTTCAATAATTTATTTTGTTCACTACTATCGGATAGACCAGTTACATAAGTCTTGTTGGGTGTTATGAAAAAGGAAAATGTTACAGCAACCATGTTGTTGCCCCCTTGGTTACTTTATCAGCAACCTACCCAACAAGACCTATTTAACTTCCAATACATTTGCTTATTATTTAGGAAACCGTCCCTGAATAACAACCCTCATCCGCTATAACTTGTCTTGTTTAGGTTTTAGTCTCGTATGAGGCAAAAAGAAAGGTTATTATCATTTGACATTGGCAGGTTAATATCAGAAACCTGAAAAGCCACCGTGTCGGACTACAATCGCCCCGAAGTCTGCCGCAACTGGTTTCGTAGCTTTAGTAGCTAGCTTAGTAAAGCGACTCGAGCCCATGCTGAAGAAGAACAACTAGTACTCTCATTTCAAAGATCTTAGCATTCAAATAGTGCACGGAACACTCTAAGGGCCCGTTCACGCGTTCCAAAACCACACCACATCGCACCAACAAAATTGGGGCAAGCAGTGGTTACATGTAAATAATGTTGCTGCAAGTTTTTGCAGTTGCATTGTCGCTAGTAGTTGCCATGTGCTCACGTTGTGGCTAGTGTTTGCAAATGCACAAACTATTCATTTTCATACTTAGCGCCCGACCGCGTTTTTTCGTTGTGGTGTGGTTGTGGTATTTGTGACCGGTCCCTTATACGTCTGTGCTTGGAGTAACCTATCAGATTTAATACGTCTAATACTGGATGGACTTAGATCATTACATTTGACCGCTAGTCTTACGTGTTGAATACTTTATTCTTGAATTTGATAGGTACTGCTTAAGCTTTTGATGTTTCAACCTCATATGTGACCCGTATGCGTGCGATCTATACGTGACATTATAACTGTGCAAACTATGACTGCAACACTTGAGATTGTTGTTTCTGTATTATGTTAACTTCCACTTAGGTATTTATTATCGTCGTCGACCGCTCGCCGCTCCGTCACTGATCTCATGCCGATGATAGGTGCAAGGTTTTACACACAGGTAAATTTATATGTTCCATATTAATGTAAGTTTCACATTTTCGCTGTGAAAGTAGATTTCTTACGCACAGGTAATATTACTACTCTTGAGTAATGCATTTTTATATTGTTACTGTAGTCGTTGATTCACATGTAGTTAAGACTCACTAGAATATAAGTGTTCATGAGCATGTACTTGCTTTTATTCATGTCACGAATCGTTTGACATATTTTACGTTGCAACCTCTGTTGTTTATGGTAGTAGTTAGTCGAATTTGTGTCATTATTGTTAGTAAATTCCTGTCTTCTGCACCATCGAAAGATGAAATATTGCGGGCGGGATCACTTGAGGTCAAACTAAACATGTTTTGTACCTATTCGTAAGTTAAAGAAGGGAGAAAATTAATTAAGTTATTAAAAGGCAGTGGAATAATACTAATGTGATTATAGGTGGAGGCCCTGGAGCGACGCGCGGATGTTTTTGAGGACCAACTGGCTCGCGAGATTGACAATGGAAGACTGCTTCGCATACTCATCAAATTAGGAGTTGTTAACGAGAGGCCCGAGTGAGTGACAGCCAGTCTAGTCTGGCGCACTGGACTTTTCATAATACTACCCAGCAAAAATATCCCTTTTTTAGACAAACTTAGGACTAAGGGGTTTTTTGCCCTATTTGGACCCAGGATGTTGCGGATGCAGATTTTTTCACATCCGCGGATGTGGATCTGTATAAAAAACTAAAGTGTGGGTAGGGGGAAAAAAACGACAGTAATATTTATCCTTTCTTTATTTAATAATAAAGTAGTGAGGGAATTACTATTACTAAATTTCACTTTGCGTAGGTGGAGGCATAGTTCACTTGTCCAATAGGATAACAAAAGTCAATTTGAATTTAAAAAGCAGCACTTACTTTACTTAACGTATACGTAATACGTAGTACTTACGTACTTAAACATTACAGTTACGAGTACATGTATGCGATGACACTTTTTAACAAAAAGCACAATAAAAAAGTAATAAACTTAAGATTGACTATTTACAACAAAACAACAAACGTGCGCGTCAGATCTTGTCACAACACAAACAATAAGCGAGGCGCGTCACCGTCACCGATTCACCGAAGTCCAAAACAAAATTATTGCTTTCTTATTGGTCAATCAGCACGCGCGGTCGACGCGCCACTCGCCGAGCCCGCCCCTTTCTTTCTTGTCGCGACCTGCTACACATCCGCATCTGCATCAGCTCTGCATCCATTTATGCGGATGTCTAAATCGATGCGAATGTTCCGCATATGCGGATGCGGATGCAAATATTCGCAACATCCCTGTTTGGACCTTACTAACTTCGATATACTTATGGAGTTCGATAGTTTCATCACCCTGCAACGTGCAGATAAATTTCTATACCTATGTTTGCGTAAATTATTTCACTACCACTGCTACCAAAACGGTGAAGGAAAACTTCGTGAGGGTCGAACACATGTGACATCCACCAACCTGCACTGGGCTCGCGTGGTGGACGGCCCACTCCCTCTCACAGAGAGCAGGCCTGTGTCCCAGCAATGAGAACATTATGGGCTGATTATGCTTATGATTGTCTGTGTCCGTGAAAATCTATTCATATCGTGTAGGCAGAGTAACATTAACGTTGTAGGTATAGAACGTCTTACTAAAGCACCAGTTGCAATTGAAACAAATCTCTGTGCTCTGCGACGATGACGTAACTAACTGCATTTGTCCTATTGTGATTTCTAAATTGCACGTTATCGTATGTCACACTGCGACCGATTAGCGATATCTTCTGTAAGTATATACCTAATAGCATTAACTTTCTTGGGCTAAAACAAACGAAAATCTGGCCACAGAATACGTCTAAGTTAAAAGAAACATCACGTGGACAAGTGGTAACATGTTGTAAAAATTATTTAGTTCAAAAACTGAAGAATTCAGAAATAATACCGATAACTGTTCCATCGCTGGGAGCAGGACTCTTCTCATACAATGCTCGAAGCTGATTGGTGTTTTTAAACCAAATCCGGGTTTCCTCACCCTGTTTTCCTTCGCCGTAAGACAGTGTCGACCAAGAGGGTTTTTTTATGTGCGTAGGTAGTTGTCTGAATTATATTTCAGTAGGTTTGCATATTGATTGATCAATAATAAATATGAAACATTTTCTTCTATTTCATTATTCTTTGCCCTTATCCCAATTTATTTAAGGAGTAAATGAGAGTAAAGTAATACATTTCCGACAATTTTTAGGTTGAATCTAGACGCTTCTTGGTCGGAGACTGGAGACCGGTACATGCTGAAGCTGTTCCGGGACTACTTGTTCCACTCGGTGTCTGACGATGGAAGACCTTGGCTCGACCAGGCACATTTGGCACACTGCCTCAACCAACTTGACGGCGGGACTACTGCTAAGGTATGATGATGAGTTATAGGTACTTATAAACCTACTACGTAATATAAAACGGGTGCGAAAAATGTTAAAATGCCGAGAAGAAGCCGAGAGTCACTTGTTTTCCCCGATATTATGTTTTTAGGGTTCCGTACCCAAAGGGTAAAAACGGGACCCTATTACTAAGACTTCGCTGTCTGTCCGTCCGTCTGTCTGACACCAGGCTTTATATCAGGAACCGCGATAGCTAGACCGTTAAAATTTTCACAAATTATGTATTTCTGTTGCCGCTATAACAACAAATACTAAAAACGAAATAAAATAAATATTTAAGGGGGCTCCCATACAACGAATGCTATTTTTTTCCCCTTTTTTGCTCGATATCAATAATGGCACTTGAAATATTCACAAAATACTCAGTATTTGTTCTTTAATTAAAATAAATTTAAGGGGGGCTCCCATACAACAGAAGTAATTTTTATAGATAATGTTACGGAACCCTTCGTGCGCGAATCCGACTCTCACTTGGCCGGTTTTTTTTATACTGTACCATACCTAGGGACCTTCTGGTTATTTACCATGGAGATAGTGACGGGCCAAGTTGACTTTGTTTTACTAAAACAAGTTTAAAATGTTATTATTTATTTAATTATTACATAACTTTATTTTACACCCTTGAGAAGAGGCGCTTGTATGATCGGACTTCTAGATAATAGCATTTCAAACATGAACCAATTCATTTTTGCCATGCACCATTCAACGTTCCTGCAAGGCAACTAAAAGTACTTCCATAAAATTTTACTACTACAAAAGATTGTCTGCCTGTGTGCATACACACCAGCGACACCCGTCAACGGCAGAGGCAGCTGCAGGCGTCGCCAACACGCCGCTCTTGTATTTGAGAACCTTACTCAAATACACGAGCGGCACGTTGTCGAGGGCAGTTGCCTCTGCCATTGACGGGTGTCGCTCGTGTGTATGAGCACTTACTTGTTCACCGAAGCTCGTTAGGTAAGATTTCCTTTTTGATTCAATAGGATGATTGTCAGCCGCGCAATTTATTGCACTTCAACTCAGATTCCATCCCGCAATCGCGTTGTTATGTTATTCTTAGATATTTATTCAATTGAAGGAACATATTACAACGTCTTTATGCTTTTGGTTGAATTACTGCACAGTAACCAGCTGTTAATATGGGCCATCCAGATTTAGAACAAGTTGTGTTTGTCTCTGGCTGCTTTGTGACCTTTCCTTTGTAAAGCTCGATATTGTGTCAGTTTTCGGCAACTATTTGAGTCACCAATCAGTAGCAAACCATACAGTTGTGCAATCGTGCCGTTGGTTTTTGATGTAGAATCAAAAACCGACGGCGACGACGGCACGATTGCACAATATTAAAAAATGTAATATAATGACTGAAATAAAACTTTATCTGTAAAGATCCTTGTATAATTATTGAGTCTTGTCTTTATCCTCGTACTTGATTCCTTGTTTAAAAATGTACCCTTTACTAAAAATGAAAGCATCTGTACCATTGATTATTATCTAAAGGCCCTCTTCATCATATTCTACTGTATATCTCACTATTATGAACACTGTTACTTCTTCAGGTGGAGCTGATGTCTCGCGACGAACAAAGCGTTCTGGTTGTGTCCTACGCCGAACTGAAGCATTGCCTCGAGCAGGCGTTCGATGAGGTCATGCAGGCGGCCGCCGCCGGGCCCTAGCCACTGACTGCGACGCCAAACGGCTACACATTGCAATAAGTCAAGTAATAATGTCCCATTGGCTGCCTTCATCGATTTGGTTAGTATGGTTGTTCTTAACATGCTTCCACTAAGCGTATAACGTTTACTTTGAACTGAGGAAAAACTTATAATAGTATTCATTATGGACTCTTTTTAGTCTGTCGCATGTCAAGAATATCCGTCTTATGCGTTACATGTGCATTTTTTGACGATGTTAGTAGTCCGGTAAAGGTCTTATAAATGTTAACAATTGTAATGTGAAGCCGCCGTGTCGGTTCGTGTTCAATTCTGTCATCGCGAATAAAATATTGTTGTAGGTGCATCGCGACTTTTGTGCTGGTTTCGTACAACTTATATATTTTGATGGCAGTTATTTGAACTAGTGGCGATATCAAATTGTTACTTTTCCCCTATTGGGGCGCAACACATCAGTGGGATTACCAAAAATAGCAAACTCTTAGTGAACAAGGCGCCTGTTGCCCTTTCCCTGTCCTTCATCAGCTCTCTCGTCTAGTTTAGTATGACACGACAGAGCAGTCAGAGTAAAATTGCTTTTCAAGGACGATTCCTAACTCTGGGTTGTAACGCGATCTCATTTCGGAAGCGGTCTCGACCCCTAGAACGCTTCTTAATAACTACGCCACGTAACAAATGATTCGATACTTTTACACATTTGTGGGTTATGATTATTTATCTAAAAAATAGTTTATCCTTTACATGCATATCTAAATCTCTTAAGCTTTGGTTTCCTAGAGAAGCGGTTCCGTCATATTATAACGGCCGTCATGAAAATCTGTCATTTACGACAGTATCTGACATTAAGTTAAACTCAACTGCCCAGATTTAAATTGCTAGATTTGCTCTCGCCGTAGTCACGCGAAAAAGTGTCGAAACTGAGAAGAGTGATCTCACACATTATTAAATAGCGTTTCCATGACAATCAAGTCACGTCACTGCGTCATATGTGTCAAAGGTCTCAAACGAAATAGAAACGCGACTATCTTTTATTTTATTTGATAGGTACACCAACGACCTATTCACTAGAAACATTAACATAATAAAAAATAACATAAGCATTGAGTTATGGTGAATTAGTCATTTACAGGCGTACACAGCACTTACATAAAAAATAGCTTCTTAAATATTACGTTTTAACAAGATTTTTTACACGTTGTGAAGATAGAAAAATTAATTAGAAACAAAAAACAAAACATTAAGTAAGATACAAAATCATAATCGAAACTAAAATCAAAATTATCATTAGAATCAAAATTAAAACATTAAGATTAAAATTTAAATTAAAAAATAAACAGTACAATTGATATTTAAAATTCAAAACGGTAGAACGAGATAACGAGTGCAATAAAAGTCTTTTGATGCGATAGGACGAATCTAACGATTTAAATCTTTGTCGCTGTCATCATTGTTATGACAGCCGTCATGTGGCCGTTAAGTGCGACCACCGTGGTTCTAGGAACCCGTAACTTTAGAAGCGTATTTTTTTATAAACTGAAATATGAAATTACAATGTAATTTCCGTAACTACTATCACGCCCAATTAAAACTTTGTGTCTGAATATAGTTTTGTATAGGGCCTTATCGATGTACCGGTACGATCAGCCGCCTGAACAAACGCCACAAACATTCCAAACTAACAACAACAAATGGTGAGAGCTATCAAACGACTGTTTTTATTAAATTCAGAATTGAACAGTTGGTACTGTGCGGGGCGGCGCGGTGGGCTCTCTGCTGTGTCGCCTTTTAATGTATCCAGAAACAGCAATACACGCGTGCTTCTAGTATTTAAACACAGATTTGTCGTAGCGGTGATTTTTGTTTTTGGTGAGAATTCTATTCAGCCAGAACAGAAAAGGTTAATGTTAAAAGCATGCCGCCTTGACGTGTTTAATTATCTGAAAGCACGTGCGTACACGTTGTTAGTATAGTTACTGTTACGTCACGTAGATCTGAATTTGTATGTGTTGAGGGCGGGGCGGTGCGACGACCGGGTCTGTTAATTTAGCATGGTCGGAAAGATCGCAATAATAAACCTATGGCAATAAATACCCTTTTATATGGCCGCGGACGACGCGCAGTATCCGCCCTGCCCTCGTGTATATGTATATCACGTCGTTGCAGTTTTATTCTACATTACATTTTCTTGCCAGCGACCGTTTGTCCTTACAGTGTTCAGTAATGTCACGACTCTACGGGCATTATCGAACACGTTTGTTTTGTTTTTGGACTCCGCAGACAGACATTGCATCAGTCTAATCGAATTTATGTAAGTAAATTATTTCTATCGATCAAACGGTAAATTATTTAAAATTTAGTCAGCGCTAATTATATAGATGTTAAGGCAGGGTAAATTAACAGAGCTTTGGCTAAGTTTTAACGTTTAAAATTATGTTGCTAAGCACTGTGCAATTAGGTATATCACGCTCAATTCGTCCATCCTATTATTGTGATCCACCCATAAAGTTAATAAAGTATATAAAATACGTATTTTTGGAATGATGTACTGTCTGCGGAATCCTAGACTCCCATGTTAATTCGGGTAAGCTTTTTATTTTACTATTTTACTTTATTAAAGAATGTTACTTCAGTACTTCTAAAGATCCTTTTTTTTAATATTGTTTTTAATTGAAGAATTAATACAATAGATTGTGCAGTTTTATGCAATTTGCATCATTATCAGGTTGTATTGTCTTTTTTCTAAAAGAATTATGGGTTTATTCAGAATTTAAATGCAATGTACATAAATAACAACTTATACCTAATCAATAAATAAAAATACAATTGGTTATTAAATTACCTAAACCTAGCTGCCTAGGTGTTATGTTCTGATATTCATTCATACAAGTGTACCGTAGAAATCCCATGGTTGAATTCGCAAATTCCGATCTATGTAGAGATGAACACTCTGAGAATAAAAATATTTTGAGATAATTATAAGTGTATATTTTTTTCTAACAAATAAAATGTTTAAATGACTGTGTGTTTTTTTTATCCTATTTCCTATCATTCTTTTGATTGCATGATCCCAGATATATATGTTCCTATAATATCTGGGATCATGCAATTCATTTATTATTGCAGAGTACCTAATTGAAATATTTTTCCTTTTATTCAACAACAATTAATTCCTGAGCAACACGGCTTTGTCAAAAATAAATCGACTGCTACTAACTTAATGATATTTATGGATGGAGAAAACTCGACGCCAACAGAATGGCGCAATGGCGCCCCACTTGTCGAACGTCATCCCCAGCTCTGGTTGCTTCTGAACCAGCCTCACTCGAAACCATATTGAGTGAAATTCGTGACATGAAACGCCAGTTACTTAATTTGCCGACCCTGGTAGATGATATTCGAGTAATCAATGATGTATTAGCTGAGCTTAAAAATTACATGTGAAGGCACTAGTGGTAGACTCGATGAATTTGACACTCGACTAGCGGAGGTTGAAGCTAAAGCAACAGAACTTTACAAGTTTCAGGAAACAGTGAGTTGCTTGCAGACTGACTTAGAGAGATCCAAGTTCGAACTCGCAAAATATGAACAAAGATCCCGACTAAATAATGTAGAAATTAAAGGAGTCCCTACAAGAAAAAATGAAATCTTTTTTCGATTATTGAAGCGATCGGCCGGAAGGTGAATTACAGCTGCCCCAAAACACAGGTGAATTATATCTCAAGGGTGCCTATTTTTAATTCTAATGAAAAGTTTATCACAGTGAGTGTTTTAAACCGGTATGTGAAAGAAGATTTTATCGCAGCTGCACGTGCCGTTAAGGATAGGTCCTGAAACCCGAAATGGGATGTGGATAGGTTCACATCCCATATCGGGTTTCAGGGCACAACTTAGCGTATCTATGTCAATGATCACCTGAGCGTGGAGTATATAAAAAAGCTCTTAAGTAAGGTTAAGACAATGGTCAAGGAGAAATATTAAATATTTTTTTTATTTTATTTCATTGTTATATTACATTTCAATCGCTTATATTTTTTGTGATCCTATCTCAATATTTGTTAGAGGACGGACGTTTTCCATGTCACATATTAATAATAATGGATCTGCGAACTCACAGTCACGATTTCATAATAGAATTAATAAATGGCTTCCGAGAGTGGCAAACTAAATCGAGCGAGTATAAAAACAAGGGAAATCGGCTTGCAGCGTATAATAAACTCGTGGACATAGCTAAAAAATATGAACCGAACTCGGATGTAGCCGGTGTTAAGAAAAAAATATACAGTCTTTGCGAGCTTCCCACCGGAAAGAACGAAACAAAGTTATTGCAAGCATGAGCACCGGCTCCGGAGTTGAAGATTTGTAGGTATCAGCCAAAGTTATGGTATTATCAGGAGCTAGAATTTCTCAACGATGCGGTTGAAAGTGAGTATTATACCTACCTATCCATTTACTTTTTATTAGGGTTGCATAAAGGCTGCCACACACCGGATACGTCTGCAGCACGATGCGTTGCGTCTGCAGCGTTTTTTTTTTATATGGCATGTCGTAGTGGACCTGGAGAGGTCGTGACTACTTAACCGGACTATCCTGTGGTTGCCTTAAGAAAACTTAAAGCCTCCAGCCAGGGCTTACAACTAATTAAAATTAAGCGACTGCACGCTAAGGGCACCCCCTGTGTGGGGTACGGACCTCTGCTTATGGCGTCGCTGGGAGAGGGCAGCAAAGGGACAGGCTAGATCGAATTAATATTATTATTGCTTTGATGAGCACGGCGTTTCCTAGGACTATCTCTGAGAAGAAAGGCCGAAACAAACTCAGAACACTGAACAGAAAATTCTTGCTGAGAAACTAATCAACGATGTAATTTTTTAGCATTTTTATTTTTTTTTAGCTACGCTTGCCGCGGTTGGTCTGTGGATGGGTGACCATCTTTACATACCAAGACCCCTCCGCGCCTGTAATTCGTGGATTTTTGAGTCGTTATGGGTCGTCAGAAGCCCGAAAGTTTGACAACCAGTCAAACCATGAGCTTAACCTTTAATCAACTCGTGCGGCTCCCCTTCGTGTCTCGGAAGGCTGTTAACCTGTGGTCCCGGTTGTCATTCGTGCATCTTTGGCAGTCGTTACAGCTGTGCGATTCTGTAACCATCTCACCGTGAAAACTTAGGTGAAGTGAGCGTGGAGTGAGCTGTCATTCCAAATAATACTAGGGATTGACACTACTGACAACTCACATCAAGCTCACTTCACTTGAGTTTTCACGGTGAGATTTTTACAGAATCGACCGGCTGGTAGTCAGAAACCCGAAAGTTTCACAACCAGTCTTACCAAGGGGTATCGTATTACCCAGTAACTGGGTTGTGGAGGTCAGATAGGCAGTCGCTCCATGTAAAATACTCAGCAGCATCCGGTTAGACTGGAAGCCGAGCCCAACATAATTTGGGAAAAGGCTAGGCAGATGATGAGCAAGTATTCTTGAACCATTCTCTAGCATTATAACAGATTTAGATGCCAGTGAGTAGTGGTGGAGCTACTGTCTTCCGAGCAAGCGTAGTCCAAATCTTCTATCGACCGTGTGCCTTTTATTATTTAGCTGGGAGCCCCAATCACTCGAATCTTTCTCCCTCTCACAGAGAGGAGGCCTGCGGGAACCAGCAGTGGGAACGTTATACTCGTAGGCTGATTGTGCTTATGCTATCATTCAAAATAGTTTTTAATCATGCTGAAAAAGCTAAACATGAATGTATCACCTGCCGAGTCTCGCAAGGATAATAAATTGTAGGTACCTAAAGGCTAGTTATTTCCAGTTCCAGAAGCAATAACGTTGAACTTGCCTGGGGATTGAACGCGATATCTAAGTGTCACTGATTAAAATCGCATTAAATAGCATACACATTCACTTCGTCACCATGCGGATAAACAAAAAAAACCGGTCAAGTGCGAGTCGGACTCACACACCGAGGGTTCCGTAAACATTTTTAGGTATGTAACTACAAATTTACGGTTTTCGGATTTTTCCTTTACTTGTGCTACAGGATATTGCTTCTAGACAAATTTAATGATTCTAGGTCAACGGGAAGTACCCTATAAGTTTTGTTTCCCTTGCGAGTGTCAAAATACGCGGCATAAACGGAACATAAGCGGCTGTATCTTTTGATTGCGTTGACTTGAAGTTTGATTTTTTCACTGCTTCAAGGGATTGCAGCCCTGAGTATTTGATAGTAATTTCAACTTGATAACTCCACGCGTTCCTGAAAAAGGGTCTTGACAGACGGACAACAAAGTGATCTTATAAGGGTTCCGTTTTTCCTTTTGAGGTACGGAACCCTATAACCCGATTTCTTTTTTAATTAACCTATGTTGTTCAACTGCTATCCCCCCATACTTTTCTAATTTTCTTTGTGTTTTGTCTTCTCCGGTCAATCGGTCAGGAACGAGGATCGATTAACCGTCAGACAACCCAGGGTAAAGTTTTAAGGAATTCCGTTATGCTTAATATGATGATAACATACAATGATCTCACGCTCATGATGGATGGGCGCCTAATAGAACTAGAAACTGCCCTTAAAGACAAACTCTCACTTTAGAGGTCTGGCAGAAGTAAGGAAACAAGGAGAACAGACCGAAGAACGAGAGGATGCTGTCTTCTTCTACTTTGGAGAAACCAACGGCCTCCATGGCATTGGGTTTATAGTGCAGCCCTTTACAATCATACAGGCTTATGCACCCACACTACGTATTCGGACGAGGACGTGGAAGACTTCTATCTCTCAATAAAGCCTGTGAAGTCAAACGTGGAACTTGGAAGAATGCAAAAATGGGACAAAGACAAGAGCTAGATGACGAAACAGTGCTAGGTCCACAAGGTACAGGAATACGCAACGAATGAGGTGCTCGGCTGTTACAGTTTGCCTTCGGACAAAACATTGCTATTGCCAATAGTTTATTTTACAATAAAAACCCCAGACGTTGGACCTGCAGGGCGATTCTATAACCATCTCACAGTGAAAACAAAGGTGAAGTGAGCGTGGAGAGACACTATTGGCAGCTCACTCTAAGCTCACTTCACCTAACTTTTCACGGTGAGATTTTTACATAATCGATCGGCTGCACATCACCTAACAATAGTATTATGAACGAGATAGACTTTATTTGTACTTCCTACAAGCATTTAATAAAAGACGTCAGTGTCATTAAAAAGATAAAATGCAGCTGTAACCACAGACCACGGCGCGCAAGTCAAGTTTAATTTTAAAATTCACCGCGCAAAATACTTCAGATCACTTATTAAAAACTACTATGAAATCTTTAATTTGGAACTGATGAATTACTTTAAAAGCCTAGATGTCCCTGACGCAGGAGTAGTACAACAGGATAGTATACCTATACGCAAAAGCAGTAATAGCATAAAAACAAGTAGAAACAATAATAAAAAAGCTCACAATACCTACACTAAGCTTAATTGAAAATAGAACTATGTACTTGTACTAATAGGATCAGAATATCATAGGTTGTTATATTTATAAACAGGTAAAGAGAGCTATTGGAAAAGATCTCAAGAACATAATATATTATACCCAATTAGTAAAACATGCACTAGAAAAACAACCTCCATTTAGAATTGGAAAACAACGAATTTCTTAGAACAAAACTTGGATCAATAGCCCTTAAGATAAAAACATCACAACAGGGGAAAAAATATTGAAATAGGTATGATTTCTACGTACTCTTTATTCGGAATTCTGAAAATAATGTTTCTAAAAATAAGGGATATGAAGTAGACAGAGTGCTAAAGTCAATACACTATCATAAGAGTGGCGGCGATGATGGCGTTACAATTGAAGCCTTGAAACTGGGATCTGCCACTCTGCTTCCCCATCTAATTAACTCATTCAATACGATTTTACAAACAAATTGAGATGTGTCACATTATTCTTCTCCATAAAAAAGGGACAAATCCTAACTTGGTAATATTATAAATGCGAAAGTAACTTTGTTTGATTGTTCCCTTTTCACGCCTAAACCACTAATAATAATAATAATTGTTTATTGAAATAAAACACACACAAAACACAAACCCCCACAAAACACTAAACCGATCATCCTGTAATTTTGCATATACGTTGTCAGGTGTACAGAAACGGACATGGGTACCTTTTATCCCGAAAAAAAGTGCTGTTCCCGAGGAAAACAACAATAACGTTATTATGATAACTAGCTAACCCGGCAAACGTTGTTTTGCCATATAAATTATTTCTAGCTGCCCGGCGCTACTTCGTTCGCGTGGTGTCCTACCCCCTATCCTACCCTACTCCTACACTACTCCTACCATACTCCTACACTACTCCTACCCTACTCCTACTCTACTGCTACCCTACTCCTACACTACTCCTACCCTATTCCTACCCTACCCCCTACCCTACTTCCTACTCTACTGCTACCCTACTCCTACACTACTCCTACCCTATTCCTACCCTACCCCCTACCCTACTTCCTACCCTACTCCTACACTACTCCTACAGTACTCCTACACTACTCCTACCCTACTCCTACTCTACCCTACTCCTACACTACTCCTACCCTACTCCTACCCAACTCCTACCCTACCCCTACCCTACCCCTACCCTACTCCTACCCTACTTCTACCCTACTCCCAACCTACTCCTACCCTATTTTTTAAATTTTTCTCTGCGTAAGAACCATCCTCGTACTTCACGGAATATTCTAAAAAAAGAATTAGCGAAATCGGTCCAGGCGTTGTTGAGTTATGCGCTTACCAACACATTTTGCGATTCATTTTTATATTATAGAAGATATGTGGCGCCACGTGTCAAGCAGAGTACAGACGCCACCACATCAACCTACTACAATCTGTCAAATTTCTTTAAAAGATTTTCAACTTTATCGCTAAAGCATTAAGGTTCAAGGTTGATTGGGAAAATTTGACAGTTTCGGGTAGCTTGACCTGCTGGCGTCCGTACAACCCGAATTGATTGTCAAATTCTAAATTAACGCGAGCCAAGCCGCGGGCAAAAGCTAGAACTTTATAAACAACAATCAGACTCACAAGTCGCCAAGGCATTTGAAAATTTCTTTTCGGATGTTCCCGTTTCAACTAGGTACTAAATCCCTAAACTCATCACCTTCTGTTGCTGAGTGTTTGCTTAAGGAGTATAGTTCAAGGTGTTTGGGATTGCGTTTGACTTGTAACATTTTTTACAAAAGTCCAAAAATATTTTGGGTTATCTATAATAGAATTTTCTGTTAGATCTAAATAGTTGCGGTAGCAATGAGATTCCATAGTTTTAATACAAAACCCAGTGCGCATTCCTTATTCATATAATCTTTTAATTTGTATTGTTTTTCCTATTTTTTTTTTTTTACTTTTAGTATGCTTTCAAAATTTCAATTGTTTATTTTCTTTCACATATAATAATAATAATAATAATAAATTTATTTACATATACAGGGTGGAAACTTTCAGCGGGGCAGTAAGGGGAAGTACCTTATCCGTTGCAGCTACACGAAAATGGTCTTAGGAGACTATCCATATTTTTTCATGGAATTTTGATCTCCATATACAGATTTAAAAAAAAATTGCAGTTAGCAAGAAAATAGCCATTTTACACAAAAACATTTTTTGATGCCAATCGATATGTTATGTTGTTATAATATTTGTTATAATGTTATTTACATGAGTTGATGAAATAAACATTTTTTTAACCCTCTCACGGAGAAGCTTGAATGTTAATTCGTCAGATATATTACCATAGTCTTAGTCTGAAATAAAGTTTTTTTATTATTATTATTATAGGTTTTGTTTTTTTTTAAGTAGGTATTTATATTTTTCTTTAATTGTTTTAATATGTGACGAACTATACCATGTTGGATAGGTACCTACTTATTATTCCGAAACAGTTTTTGTGGAATATATTTTATTTGTAGATCAAAAATCAACTGACTTAAACTGCATCATCAATTGACCGTGCGGAGAACTCAGTTTCCCAGTCAGTCGTACAAATATCTCTGCTGAATGCTGATAGATTGATAGTCAAGTCACCTTTATCAAACAAGAATTGAGTACGAGACGCACATTCAAGCAGAGGTGTTACAGATAGGTCCAAATTAATTAATAACGCTGGGTGATAGGCATCGATAGGCACCAATGAAAAAGTGAATGTGACCGAATGTTCTAGCATTCGGTCACATTCACTTTTTCATTGGAAAGGTCTAGAATTCTACCATACCTATTTGTTACCGTGATAAACTGTCCAAAAACAAACGTGCATAATTCATCACAAAGCAAAACTTCGTCGTTACTGTTAGGCCGCTATCCCACTGGCGTTTTACGAGCGTTGGCGCTTCTCCAACGTCTGCGCAGCGCCAACGCTCGTAAAACGCCAGTGGGATAGCGGCCTTAGGACTCAATGGGACAAGCGATAGGTCGTCAGATGGTACCCAGTTAGTACCGCTCATATTATAGTCACCTATTACGAGAACGAGAAAGGTATCAGATATAATTATTATTAATAAATGATAAATGATTTTATTTTGTAAGTAGGTTTGTACAAACACTTTTACAAGTCAATCATATTTTAAAACTAGATGAGTTCGGCGTTTCCTATCTGACTACTCTGAGAAGAAAGGCCGAAACAAACTCAGAGGTCACAGTCTCTTTTAAAGTCCAGACATAATCTTGGTCACCTCATATGAAGACCATGCAGGTCGATGTCTGAGATGGTCTTTTGAGGAAAGAACCACACAGATTGAGAGGACCTGTCCAGTCAGTGCACGCATTTGTCAGAAATCGTGCAGCTCAACTCAAAACTTAAGGAGCTCGACGATTCGACGAACATTGATACCAAAGAAAGGACATTTGGGTAGGCCACATTAATTACTCAAACTGCCAGACCATGACAAAACTAAGAGAACAGAGAGAAAAATAAAATATAATAAAAATAAAGTGACTCCCATGTTATTTAAATAAATAAATAAAGTAGCTTCAACTGATCTATTCTGTGGTGACTAAAAACTTAGGTGAAGTCAGCTGTCAATCTACCTGTAGGTATATTCTGTAAAATCTCACCGTGAAAACTTAGGTGTAGTGTTGAATTGAGCTGGCTGCTGTCCTTCATTCCACCTGATGCTACGGATTGACACTATTGACTATTCCCTACAGGTGTAGGGAATAGTCATTTAGGGAATAGTCAAACAATCTCACCATGAAAACTTAGGTAAGTTTTCATGGTGAGATTTTTACAGAATAGCACTACCTACAGGCAGTGCACAAACTTACACCGATTTGTGCATTTTAGTGACTGAGGATATAAAGTTCAACGTGCAATGTAACATTTCTGCACCAAAACTGAGAGCTGAACTGAAAACTGAAGAGCCTTGAATACCTTCGAAGCTATAAGGGCATCAATTGAACTTTCGGACCTTGTCTCGAATCCAAGACTTCCACTGGTACTCGGTAATCTACTGCGCTGGTACGGATATTCAATACCTCAACCTTTATTTTGTAGGGGAAGCATGTTCCAGTGCATCAGAAAAAAATGGCCTGCTTGAAAACATAAATACGTAAATAACGAAATGAATAATCTTGAATTGTCAAAATGAAGGAGATTGAGAAGGCCATCACATCGTACCATATTTTACAGGGTGGCCATTAAGGGACTAACCACACTTATCCAACTCTGTTCAGCTTTTGTCCATAGAAAAACAACGATTTTGTATGGAATGCGTACGCATCCGTTCAGCTTTACGGACGCGTATGCATTCCATACAAAATTTTACCCGTTTTTTTAAGCAATTTCCGCTACGAAACTCTTATCCTGCAAAAGTGGCCTCCATAGTTTCTCGACCTGGCAAACTGGTTCCGGGCAGTAGCCATGGTAACCCCGAAATCTGAGACTGTGATCGCCTCTGTCTTTCGATGCTAAAGAACTAGTTTCCGATCATGATCCAAGATTTTGTGTTGTCCCAAAGGCAGTGGTGAAAGGGCATTATTTTAATACACGGGCAGGTAAGTACAACCTTTAGATCCTAGGATTTACGGCCAGACCATAAATATTTCGGCCTCAAAACCTACGTGGCTGAGACTGCTGGAGTGGCCAATCCTTGAAGCAAATCGGTTTAACTAATGAATTTGTTTTGTGTACTTAGGTAAGTATACCTACCCATGTGCAGTATGTGCGTACCTACCTATGCATGTATCCGATCACGCTGGTTCGTCTGTTCAGATTAATCTCTTCCCTAGTCGAAAAACAGTAGGAACCTAGCCAAGAGTATTTTGGGGTCCCGTAAATAAGGACACAGGACAAGAGTAATAATCACGCATAGGTACGTAATGGTTCTCTTTCGTTCTGTATTAGACAACACTTTTTTGTACCTACTGAGTCAGTACAAAAAGTGCTTACCTAGTTAAGTACTTGGCCAAGAATTAGAACGTATTGGAATAATAACTATTAATAACTTAGAGAGATTGTCGTAAGCTTTCTTTGTTTCTTTGTGACGCACGTTCATATAGGAGTGGGGGTGAAGAGTGTAGGAGTAAGATCATATAACTAAAATTAATTGTGTCCTGCGCCGTGGCATTTAGAATATCTATGTGTTTTGTATGCTCGTGGCGCATCGTTAACAAATAGATAATCAATAAATGCAACGCCCACGGCTGCTTAATCTGGGAACCAATCATATTCAGGAAGCACGGACTGGTGCATTCAGATTTACACAATAATAGTCTTTATATCGGAATCCCATTCATAGCTTTTAGAAAAAATACAAATCTTTTAATCATCATCATTCATCATTCATTTTTTGCTTAAATATTGGGGGGAAGCGCAATTTTAAAAGCGCTTCCCTCCTATCCAGTGTGTTAACCCTGGCTATACACTGTTAAATACTTATTATTCAAGAAATATTATGTATCAGTATTTCATATTTATACAGGGTCAAATTAAATTAGCTAGCGAAACTTTTGCAGACTTGAGCAGATATCTAAACACGATAAAATAGAAATATATAATATTTATTGTTCTTTTTTGGGGGTCAACAACCGCTGGGAGTGTTGTTACTCGAAGTATGAGTTGAGAAAATCTGTTTTCTTTTGTTTTACAGTCTTTATTATATCGATACTTCTGTTATTCAGTAATCTGTGCTTCTGTGAAGTTAATTTAACCTACTTCTAATGATCGTATCGAAATGAAACTTTGTAATAATTGTAGTTCGGATGACAAAACTATAATTTGGTATCATGGAGCTGATCTGCAACATAATTGCGTAACACACTATCAATCACAATCTGAATCATTTTGAAGGATATTAATGATCTATTGCTTCATAACTATGTTCGAAAACTTTTTCTGCTCACACAACGTAAATAACGCAATTAATGTTTTTGAACTGACAATGAAAGCCTTCGCTACTTATAGTGTGTTACACCTCTGATGATGGAACCAGAAAGTGGACAGTGGAACTCCAGGGGCTACTAGTACGAGTTTGGGGTCATATGATTCGTTTTGATGAGTCCAATATATTGCACTTGATGTCGGTTTATTAGGTACGGATGGTAGGTTTATTAGGTCGAGGGATTAAGTACGGTTAATCTTTTTAATTTTGTCACGTTATGGGGCATTTGTAACATGAATTCTCTTTCTGTGATAATAATTTTAACTGAATACAGAATATAGGTACTATCTATTACGATTAAAAGGCTATAAATAGTCAAGTCAGTAAAAGTCATCAAGTCAGTAAAAATCGTCCCGGGTTATGGGAAGTCTAAATGCGAACTTAAATCCAAAAAATAGGAATACAGTTAAAACTAAAGGCTCAGGGCGTGCCGTGTCCGTTCTGACACAAAAATTCTGGGTCTGATTCCTAGCCCAGCTGCTTAGCGATAATTTGTAACTTCTGGGGTTGGTCAAAACTCTTCACTCTTAAACCATGACACAGCTAACTGTTATTTCCATGTTCCAAATGGTGGTAACCTAACCTCATGAGCGAGATCGATATACTTCATGGGTAGGTCCTTATTATTAGTTCATTACAAAATTAATGTTATTTGGAATGTGTAATTTTGTGTTTATTATTTTTATTTAAGAATATATTTTTTATAGTGAATAGCGAGCTTTATAAGTTGTTATTGCCAGCCTTGGAAAATGAACGACTGAAACGTTTTAATCTGAACGCAACCGTATTCGAAAGTTCGTCCGTCAGTCTTCGATCAGTCATTCACTCAGTCAGTCTGTCTTTCACATCTGCACGAATGGGACGATATATGAAATAAACAAAATAGCGCATAGTGTGTGTGTGATACACGGCCACACGGGTTTGTTTTAAACACTTGAGAAGACTTACTGTGTCATACATAAGTGCATCCGATAAGTATATTACCCCATGTAGTTGGTGGCGCTGCCAGTTTCGTTACACCCGGCGGTGACATCGGCAGTGCCATGAATTCGGTTTGCTATAATGGGGGGGCCCACGATAGACTCATACATGAGGCAGACCAGCTTATATCATACATAGAACGTGGCTCCACTATCCTTAAGTTTTATCCAAGAAAACGGCCTGAGCGCCGGTCCCTCTCCGTAAGAAGAGAAACTCATCAAGTAATCTGGAGTAGGACAGGCGTTTCGCAGAAGAATGCATATGAAGCAGCTCTGGACATAAGAGACATAAAGGAAGTGAGGGTCGGTAAGGCATCCAAACACTTCGAGCGGTGGCCTGAAGAGGTGAAGAGGCTGGACCACTCCAAATGCTTCACCATCTACTATGGAACTCAATTCAAACTGCGCGTAGCTTCACTTGCAGGTAACAGTTTGTAAACATGTCTAATAATACCAAGCTCACCAAATTGTCACATCATCGCTGATTGGTTGTGAGAATTTCATAGAACTTCCAATGCCAAGTTATTGTTATGATTGCTGCATAAACACAATTCGATTTAGCAATGTGTATGTACATGTTCTTGAATTTGAGTCATTGAGCAAAATTAACCTTTTGTAGCCCAAACTGATAAGGACTGTGAAACCTGGGTAAAGGGAATCAGGTTTCTTATAGAAGAGGCCCTCAACGCATCATATCCTTTACAAATAGAGAGATGGCTGCGAAAAGAGTTCTACGCCATAGAAAATGCAAACGAGAAGTAAGTCGAGTCTTGTTTATTTTATAAAATGTTTATTAAAATATTCCTAACCTTCAGTAGGCGAAACATCCATTGGCAGTGAATATTGAATAATAAAATATATCCTTTTTTCTATTGGCATTTGATATAACTTACAATTCCATGTTTTAAATTTTTTTCTATCATAAGGCTTGTTCATAAAAAAATCTTATTACTAACAACTGATTTAAAAAGCTTTCTAACAATATTCTTAACACAACTAAAAAGGCTTATGCAATGATTTTATCTACAGCAATTATAAAAGGAGAAGTTAACAACAACTCAGATTAAATACAATTGTGGTAAATGAATTTTACTTTGTCAATACATACATATGCCATAGTTTTAGTACCATCATAATGGTTGTGTATCATAATTTGAATACCTCATCTTCGTGTATCAAATCTGGGTTTATCTATTTGGCAAATAGAGCCTTCAATTCATAGTCAACAAAATTTAAACATGTTTATGTGAAATTTTATAAGAAGACTGCTGCATTTTGTATTACATATTTTGTGATTTTTCTTAAAAAGGGCTAAGCTTCTTGCTATGTGGGTGGCGCAACTGTGGCATATGAATAGTCGTGAAAATAAAAACATAGACAGCAACGGGTAAGCCTGTAGAATTGAGACTTTTGTCACTGTAATGTAAGGAGCAGTGCAGTCTGTCTAGCAGTGCAGCGCATAGTATTGCTAGTTTTCTTTTGTTTTGAGCATTCAACAGTGTGTAGCGTTGGCAAGTAGATGCATTGCAGGAAGCAGAAATAGTAATGTGATGTTCAGCTGAGACGCTCCATTTACCAGTTGTAAAATTATTTGTTGAAGCATGCATTTTGTAGCAGCATGAAAACAACCTCAATAGGGGGAACTACTATTTTATTTTTCAGGTTTTTGCTTCTCTGGGTTTTTATTTTCCAACTGACTATAATGCTTGGTTTCTGAGGTATTCTAAGCCAGAGTTAATCTATTTTATAATACTATTGGTTGCATCCAACCAGATCACATATTTATATCTTGACATGTTGCATTTCTTAACATTATTTGATGAACTTTGTAATAGATAAATTTTCATATTAATAGCTATGTTGACATCTTAGGGCTTCAGAAATCTGGCATAAGTCAAGGCAGATAATAGATTTGTATTGTCATTGTAAAACATTTTAATTTTGTTGGATAAAAACAAGCATGTAGTTCTACTAGAACATGCTTGTTTGGATCAACCATTTTTCAGATCATTTAAAGTAAATATACATCTTTTATGGGGTACTATTTTAAATGTTACAACAAAATACCTTGTGATATACTGCAAATAAATGTAAGAAAATTTTAAACTCGTATTAAAATTACACTTTGTAAACACGAATATTACAAATCAGAGGATTATATCCTAGATAAGAAAGCTTGGAAACATGCTGGTCCTACTCCATAGCTGGTTGCTAATGTAATTGTCTAATTTATAATCTTTACCTTATCTTTCGGGGATTATTTTAACTCACACACTAATTTATTACTCATTAAAATTTTAGGAAAATCAACTACTTACATAAACAACATTTGTTAGTATGTGAGCACCATGTATCCATTACATAATTAATTTACCTATCATTGCTTTCTTTTTACTTAAAATTCTTCTAACTTATTTTTACCTATAATTCTCATATAGTATACAAAATATTGTAAAACATTTTAAAAGAGTTAACGGTGGGGTTTCTTGCCCATTCTTCTCCATATGAAGCTACCTTTTGGAAGGGGCGACTAGAATCAATTATTCAAATTTTGACATTCGAAAGTGCCTTTTATATGCCTATTTGAATGTGGATCAAAAATAATGGAAAAAAAAAGATTGGAGTTCTTTTTAATGGAGTTTGGGGAAGCGTTTCTGTATTCAGTTTTAGGGTATGGGTACCAATGTTATTACAGATATATGAGACGTTTCAGCTTTGTGTCTGGAATGGCAAACCATCTGCGATGCGTCTGGTATTGCAGATATCCATGGGTGGAACTTCGCCAGCTTGTTCGCCAGTCAATAAGAAAAAAAGACACACAGATTATTATTAAATAGTTATTTATCATCTTTCACCACATAAATATTAAGGGTTAAAGTATGAAATTGCCGATTTGTACTGAAAAATTTAAATTCGTTTTTTTTTATTTAACATATTTATTTAATCAAAATAATTACCATTATTAGCTATACATTGCTGCCATGTAATAGGAAGGTCATTTATGCCTTTGCGTTAGAACTCTCGTGATCTAGATTCGACAAACTGTGTGAAAGCTTTTTGTACTGCCTCCTGAGAAGAAAACTTTTTATCACATTGAAAATTGTCCAAATCACGAAAAAAATTGTAGTCCGTTGGAGCAAGGTCTGGTGAATACGGAGGGTGACGAATGGTTTCTAATTGCAGTTCCTGTAGAGTTAAAACGGTTTCTCGTGCTGTATGAGGTCTCGCGTTATCATGGAGCAATAATGGTGAAGATCGATTCATGAGTCGGGGCTGTTTCACTGCTAGTTTTGCTATCATTGTTCAGAGTTCGGCACAGTAGATATCTGCCGTTATTGCTTGACCAGATCGGAGAAAGCTATAGTGAATAACACCATGCTGAGACCACCAAACAGTTACCATTACCGTTTTATTGGTAAGCTTTCCTTTAGGACACTGTTGCGGCGTTTGACCTGGGGTCAGCCATTGCATTTTTCGCTTACGGTTATCGTAAAGAATCCACTTTTCATCACATGTCACAATTCGATCCAATATTCCTTCATTTCTGTATCGATTCAACAAGGCAACACAAGTTTCAACACGCGTTTCTTTCTGCAGATCATTAAAATCATGAGGCACCCATTTCTCATATTTTTTTATTTTATTGATTTGACGCAAATGAGTCAATATTGTTGGTAAGGTATATTAAACCATGCCGCTAATTCCTGGGTAGTTTGGCTCGGATCGGCTTCCACCTTCTCTTTCAATTCATTGTTATTCACCTGTGTGGGGGCGGTCTTCCACGTGGTTCGTTCTTCAAATCAAACTTTCCATCACGAAAGCGTTTAAACCAAAATCGCACGGTGCGTTCATTAGCAGTCCCCTCTCCAAACGCAACATTGATATTGCGAGCTGTTTCTGCCGCGCTAGTTCCGCGTCAGAAGTCATATTCAAAAATAATTCGAATTTTCGAAGTATCCATCTTTCTTGTCTAAGCTGAATAAAAAAAAAACAACTGAAAGTCGATAATCCAGTGTTGCACATGTTTTAAAAGAAGAACTTCATAGGTACCATGTGAAAAAAGTTTCACTCAAAAATCTCAAACCATGAAGGTTCTATGTCAATTCGAAGTACCTTATTACAATAAAACGGCAATTTCATACTTTAACCCCTATTATGAATGTTCACTCATTTACAGGTAGAAGTATCTTTGAGTAATATATTATATGTTTTAACTGTTCAGTGTTCTTTTTCAATGGAACAATCAGACTAATAAGGTTATGTTGCTCTAGTATCACCTTGAAGGAAGTGAAGGGGTTTCTTCCGAAGATAAACTGCAAGATATCAACAAACAAGCTGAGAGATTTGTTTCAAGAAGTGGACACTGACAAGCGAGGAGAAATAGGCTTTGATGACTTCTCTTGTCTGTACCAGAAACTAATCTTTGATGAAAATGTAAGCCACCATTTTTCTATTTGTTTATTCAGTCGACCCTTTTGCACTACTAGGCGATTCATTTCAATGCTTTGTGCAGAATGTCCACGACATCTTCGACAAGTACTCTCTGTACTGCAACAACGGATCAACTATCACACTTCGGGAGTTCCAAAGTTTCCTGCGTGTGGAACAACATGACAGGCTGGGGGATGACGAGGCCGTGGCCTCGCAGTTCATCAGGGATTATCTGCGCGATCCACAGAGGGATACTTATGAGCCATATTTTACCTTGCACGAGGTACGAACTTTATTGTTTTAAATAACCTTTTTTTTTGAGTGGGAAATCATCAAATGACTTCTCCCGCTCTGGGCGGAGCGGGAGAGCGTGTTTTAAATAACCTTTACTTTTAATATATTAATATTATTATATTTATATTATACTAGCTGACCCGGCAAACGTTGTTTTGCCATATAAATTATTTCTAGCTGCCCGGCGCTACTTCGTTCGCGTGGTGTCCTACCCCCTACCCTATCCTACCCTACTCCTACGCTACTCCTACCCTACCCCCTACCCTACTCCCTACCCTACTCCTACACTACTCCTACACTACTCCTACACTACTCCTACCCTACTCCTACTCTACCCTACTCCTACCCTAATCCTACACTACTCCTACCCTACTCCCACACTACTCCTACCCTACTCCTACCCTAGCCCTACCCTACTCCTACCCTACTCCTACACTACTCCTACCCTACTCCTACCCTACTCCTACACTACTCCTACCCTACAGCTACACTACCCCCTACCCTACTCCTACCCTACTCCTACACTACTCCTACCCTACCCCCTACCCAACTCCTATACCCTACTCCTACCATACTCCTACACTACTCCTACCCTACTCCTACTCTACTCCTACCCTACTCCTACACTACTCCTACTCTACTCCTACCCTACTCCTACACTACTCCTACCCTATTCCTACCCTACCCCCTACCCTACTCCCTACCCTACTCCTACACTACTCCTACACTACTCCTACTCTACCCTACTCCTACACTACTCCTACCCTACCCCTACCCAACTCCTACCCTACCCCTACCCTACTCCTACCCTACTTCTACCCTACTCCCAACCTACTCCTACCCTATTTTTTAAATTTTTCTCTGCGTAAGAACCATCCTCGTACTTGAAGGAATATTCTAAAAAAAAAATCAGCCAAATCGGTCAAGCCGTTTTCATGTTATGTCGTGACAACGGAAAACGGGTTTCATTTTTATATATATAGATTACTTATATAATATTTATATATTTTCTATGATTTTAAGGTATGGTTTGCTTGCTGAATAGTTGCAGTAAGCTAAGCTATCACTTATCTCCAAATATACTTAGCGAAGCCTAAATCTGATATTCGACGATGTTTATTTTTGTTTCATCCCACGTTCACACGACACTGACAAAATTACATAGAAATCAATTCTTATACTTCTCTTGCAGTTCGTCGAAATGTTGTTCTCAAAACAAAATACTGTCTGGGATAGTAAAAATGACACCGTGACTCAGGACATGACTAGACCATTGTCTCATTACTGGATATCGTCTTCGCATAATACGTAAGTAATACCTACGTTTCAAATTACACTGCACTATTTTCAATTCTTGTACCTACAAATACAACAACTACGGGATTACTTTTAGGTATCTAACTGGCGATCAGTTCTCGAGCGAGTCCTCTCTGGAAGCCTACGTTCGCTGCCTGAGGGCAGGCTGTCGTTGCATTGAGCTGGACTGCTGGGACGGCCCGGACGGGTCTCCTTTTATCTACCATGGCCACACACTGACCACCAAAATTAAATTCATGGATGTTTTGCGCACAATAAAAGAGCATGCTTTCGTTACTTCTGACTATCCTCTGATACTCTCTATTGAGGATAACTGCACATTACCGCAACAACGCCGCATGGCGACCGCTTTCCAAGAAGTTTTCGGTGAGATGCTGCTGGTTCAGCCATTTGATAAAACCGAGACATGTTTACCGTCGCCTGAAAATCTGCGCAGAAAAATCATATTGAAACACAAGAAACTGCCAGATGGAGTTGAGGATAGTTCATTCGCAGTTTTACAAGAAGAAGGCAAGGATCTTGATTTACGTACGTCCATCAAAAACGGGATTCTATTACTTGAGGATCCTGTAGATAAGGATTGGAATCCCCACGCCTTTGTGCTGACGGAAAGTAAACTTTATTACACGGAGCACTACAACTCGCAGACGGAGACAGATGCGGAGAGCGATGGGGAGGCCGAGACAGAAGCGCCTGTGGTGCCTCAGGATGAGTTGCACTTCGGCGAGTGTTGGTTCCATGGCAAGCTCGCGGGGAACCGGCAGGAAGCCGAGGAACTTCTAAAGAATCACGCACATCTCGGTGACGGTACTTTTCTCGTACGAGAAAGCGTCACCTTTGTGGGCGATTACTGTTTGTCTTTTTGGAGGCAGGGAAAGGTGAACCACTGCCGCATCAAGTTGAAGCAAGAGAGGGGCGTCTTCAAATATTATCTGATTGACACCGTATGCTTTGATAGTCTTTATAGCTTGATTACACATTATAGGCAGCATCCATTGCGGAGTCAGGTGAGGGACCTTTGAATACACTACTTTTCAATGTTTATTAAATCATCTGAATCTTAATAAATTTCAAGTTACAAATAAGATATTTTATACAATCTAGTTATAACAAATCATTTTTTATTAGGAATTTCTGATAACTCTGAGGGAACCGGTACCCCAGCCGAACAAACATGAGGACAAAGAGTGGTTCCACCCCTTCTGCACTCGCGTTCAGGCCGAAGAGTTGCTGCGTAAAGCTAACACCGACGGCGCCTTCTTGGTGCGACCCAGCGACAAAGATCACTCTTCATTTGCTATAAGTTTCAGGTAATATGAACCTTCTTTGTAAACCTTTTAATGGTATTTTTATAGGACAACGCGGTTTATAGGTGTTCAATTAAACTAATTATATTTGGATAACACATAGAGATGAAACTGACTAAACTATCCTTCTTTGTGTTTGTGTCGGTCAACATATTTGAGTCAACTTCCATGTTGGAAAAAAAAACAGCCAGGATGAAGTGGGAGGTGGCTGGCTACGTCGCCCGTATCACAGGAACAAGTGGGCCAAGATTCTCACGCACTGGATGCCTGTGGGAAGGCATTGGCATGATATGGGAAGGATTACAGCTCTATACATCATGTATTTTTTAAACGACTGAGTAAACTTGCTATAAAATCCTTTCCCGATTTCTAGGGTCGCTTTAGGGCGTTGCAGGCCATTCATAAGGTTTAAAAAGTACAAAAGCGTTGCGAATCACACGGATGGTATATAGCCGGGCTCTGTACAATCACTGTAATCAAATATTTTGCGTTCCGGCCCCCTCGGCGGCTATCAAGTAGCTAGAACAAATAGGAAAATTGATATGATTGAATTGAAAAATGCGTTTAAATTGCTGTTATCTAGTGCATCTATCATGTTATTTATTTGATTATCTTGGCCCTCGTAGACATAACTGCATACTTGCATCGGTTGCTACCGAGGGGGCTCGCGTGTTTGTGCAACTTACGCGCGTGCTGACAAGTAATGGGCAAGTCTACGAATAAGTATATTTAGCTAGAAAATTTAGAGTGAATAGTTACGATTAATTATATTTTTTCTGCAAGATGTAGAGAATTTTATTCGGGGAAAATCTAATTCTACATTGCGTCAAAAAAAATTCATTGTATGATATGAATAATGTATAGAAGCACTATTTGCTTTATATTTTAGTAAACTTATAAAATCATAAAACAAAACCATAAACTCGAAGTTTACGAAAGAGTTTTTAGTTAATGACTTGGCTATGTCGAGTTTTGCGATCACTATTCCAATTCCATAAATAACCTGAGGGTGATGATTCTCGACATGGTAACTGTTCTGTTCTGTTGCATGTTGTACCTACTGATCTAAAGGTTACCGATATTTACCGTAATGTTGCATCGTTCCTATATCATATGTCCATTAGCCACATGATCGGACTGTTCACGCGTACAGTCGCGAAAATGTTTGCCACCCAATTGTCGGTTTTGGTGCAAGCAACGTATTTGACGTCGATCAGGATAACTGATTTCTTAATTTCATTTTTACTAGCTGACCCGACTGACGTTGTACTGTCCAAATTTCAAAAGTTCATACAAAAAGGACGTTCAGCTTTTCCTGATTTTGAAGATTTTCCGGGAAACTATTCAAGATTTTCTTTCTCCGAAAACCAAATTCGGGCTATTATGAACATTTTGAAACAAAAAATAGCCTAAACGGTCCACCCGTTCTTAAGTGAGGCGCTTACCAACGAACAGCATTTCATTTTTAGGGTTCCGTACCTCGAAAGGAAAAAGCGGAACCCTTATAGGATCACTTTGTTGTCCGTCCGTCTGTCTGTCAAGACCCATTTTCTGAGGAACGCGTGGAGGTATCAAGCTGGAATTTATATCAAATACTCAGGTCCACTGACCCTTAGAGCTCTGAAAAAATCAATCTTCTAAGCCAACGCAATCAAAAGATACAGCCGTTTTTGCACCTACAGGGTACTTCCCGTGAACTCAGAATCTTGAAATTTGGTACGAAGCAACGTCTTATAGCACAGATAAAGGAAACATTGCGAAAACCGTAAATTTTTAGTTACATCATATAATAAAAATATTTTTAATAATTTTAAACTTACTACCCCTTTCCTCATGAACGCGTAGAGGTATTAAATTGAAATTCATATCAAATACTCAGGTCTATAATACCTTTAAGCTGTAACAAAATCAAACTTCTATGATCAAAAGAAACAGCAATTTAAGTAGCATATTTTCAAACTCGCAACTACTCGCAAGGGAATCAAAACCTAAAGGCTACTTCCAGTCGGCCTAGAATCATGAAATTTGGCATTAAGCAATGTATTCTGATGACCACTGTCTAATGTTCCATCAAATAATATTACAGGACAGAAAGGGAGATCAAACATTGCCGAATCAAGCTCGAAGGCAGACTGTACACGATCGGCACAGTTCGTTTCGAGAGCCTGGTGGAGCTGGTCAGCTACTACGAGAAGAATCCCTTGTACAAGAAGGTCAAATTGTGGTTCCCCATCAGCGAAGACATTGTGAGGCGTATCATTGCTGTAAGTATTCCCTTGGCAAAATCTTTATTATTGTTGGGCTTGAAGGGCCGTTGGTCATGGCTCTGCAAGACTGCCCAACCAATTTGGAAGGTGGGCCATAATTTTGACTCTGTGGCAGTGCTGGCGGGCCATCTAGTAAATAAAACTTGCCTAGTTATAGTAAACACCTAGCTATCACATTAATTAAAACTTTTAGTTACTCATCGCTTCTTTAAAAAAAACTTCACTAATACCTTTGAAGAGGTTTTTATGCAAACAACTTGTCAATATTTGGCGACAAATTTGGGGTCTATAATAAAATCAAGTCTGAAAATGTTTAATAGTTTGGTAATTGATTATGGGTTCATTAGAAGAAAATGATTTAATATAGGTAATAATTTTATTATTAGGTATTTCATGACTTTTATTATATATTCAGGAGCCGGATGACAACTCAGTGTATGGGACTCCTGGTTACATGGACCCAACGGCCTTCACTTCCAAGGTACGATGCTTACATAATTACAAAACTATACTTAGGGGGACTTGTAACTTGTAATTTAACTGCCACTCATACTACTCACCCCTTTTCCTTAGCAGAAACTATAGAGGACGTCGTACAACGATCCCATAATAATCCTTTTACTTCATTCACTACCGTATATGCAATTCTGTGAATTTTGTAATATCTACATGGTATAATCATAATATTTTTAAAATATGTAACTAAGTATTTACTCTCTGTTCGTCTGAACTGATTTTGGCAAATGAGATACTCAATCAGTCATCCAAATCTCTGAAATATCAACAGACTGGGCAACAAAAAAATGGTCTACTCAATATATTGTTGCTCAGTCCATTACTGTATTTATTTATTTACTTAATCATTTATGCACACCTATATAAACAGACAAGAAGAAAGGAACAGAGAAATACGTACAAAGGTGATGCTTATTTTGGTGGTGCTGTATTTTGGAAACTATATTATTTAGGGCTGATTTTACCAATGATATCTTTTTCCGTGGAATAAAATTGAAATCTGACAGTTCCAGTATGGAAAAGCTGTCAAAAATTCAAAATATATTCTCAGGATAAGACTATTCTAGGTATTAGAGCTTGGTGAAATTCGCCCTTACAGTGGTTAAGTATAATACACTCCTCAACAGAGTCTAGGGAACAAGCCAACTACGAGTATATTAACTTATTTAAGAAAACTCTTTAGAAGCAGTATTGGCCACCAAAGATGTAAATTTAGAGACATTATTTAATGCAGGTTACCAAACATGCATTAAATAATGCCTCTAAATTAAAAAAAATACCTTAAAGCTTAATCATTTTGGAGGAGGGAAAACTTTACGTGGTCGCAGCGTACATTTTGAAAAGTAATAACTTTAGAGATTACTGTCCATAATCGCTTTTTAGGACGGAGCCCTAAAAAAACAGAAAGCCCCGAAACCAAAAAAACAGAATCCTATATAGGATGACTTCGTTGTCGGTCTGTCTGTCTGTCAAGACCTTTTTTCTCAGGAACGCGTGGAAGTATCAAGTTGAAATGAATATCGAATACGTAGCTCTACGGTCCCCCGCAGCTCTAAAAATATCGAGCTTCTAAGAAAATATGACCATTTACGCAAAATATTTTGATACTCGCAAATAAATCAAAACCTATAGGGTACTTCCCATTGACCTAGAACAGGGGTCGGCAACCTGCGGCTCGCTAGCCACATGCGGCTCTTTGGGTGTAAAGCTGCGGTTCTTTAGTTCCATACGCAAATATTGTTTATGTTATAAAAATAAAAATTTAAAATATAATTTACATTTAAAAATCGCGTGCTGATTATCTTCGGATCGGCATATTCGTGCGAGCTACCGTTCTCTTGCATGCATATAATTAAAAGTAAAGTAAGAAGCTAACTAACAAATGAAAAATTAGACTCGTGTTTAAAACTTAAAATAACAAGCGGTGAGCCAAATTTATCCAAACTTTCTAAAACCATGCAAAGTCAACGCTCCCATTGTATTTGTTTGCTGAAATTTACGAGTTTGTAATTGTTTTCTTTATTTTTAAGTATAAGTTACATTTTTTAGTAAAGTTTAAATTTTCTACTTGAATAACCACGCAAAGCCATCGCTCCCATTGCATTTGTTAGCTCAAGTTATTGTTGTAAGTAAATGTTTAATTGTTTTAATTTTTTACTAAAATATAATAACTGATTATCTAATAATACCATATTTATTATATTATCTAATTTGTTGTGAAAAATCACTAGGTACTTATATGAATAAATAGATTTTTTTCTTATGAATAAATATATTAGTTTTTTTTTATCAAAAAACTTTATTTATGCAAGTACTATTTAGTTCGCAAGAAATTGTTTTGTGTCTCTTTAAAAACTTTGAAATTTTGTAAATTGTAATTTTTTACTGTTCCGACTCAAAAGGTTGCCGACCCCTGTCCTAGAATCATGAAATTTGCCAAGAAGCCAGGGGGTCTACTCCGAAGTGCAAAGTGGTAATGTTCGGATCGGACCGACACATGGCCGAACCGAATATTATTGAAAAATGCGAAAAAAGTTCGGAACGGCTCAGTTGAGTCGGGACCATAGTCAATATTCGAAAGAGTGTAGGATCGGGACCGACCGAACCAAATAGTAACTTCGTAGCACGAAACGGCCGAACATTCGGCCGATACTACTTCGGAGTAGACCCCCAGGTCACACAGGGTAAAGGAAAAAAAGTCCAAAACCTTTATTTTACAGTTATAAACAGATAAAAAAAATTGCGATTACAAACTAACATTTGCTGAAATCATTTCGCTGTTTTCGTGTAACTTGTGTAACTCAGGAGCGTTTAGTTTTTTTTATTTATCTTCAAAAGAGTGAAAGTATTTCTTTGTTTTTTGTCCCATTTTGAGATTTTTATAATATTTTTTTTTCACTAGCAACCTTTCTAATTAAACAATCAAAATCTGTATTAAATTACGATTCTATTAATATAAAATATGTTACATAAAAAGTGTAAAAATAAAAATAATTACCATGACTTTGTTGAGCAGTGTTTATTAATAAACCTACAGGTTACATAATAAACAGGTAACTTTTTACTACTGATCAAAATATCGCATCACAATGTAGAACAGCCGTTCTATTCTGTAAAGGCTACACACAATGCCGGCGGCAATGCCGCCGGGTTTATGCCGAGCGGCTATGCCACCGGCAATACAGGCTCCTTTGTGTGGCTTTGAATGCCGCCGGGTGCACGGCGGCTTGCCCGGCGGCCCTGCCGCCGGCACTGTGTGTGCTGTAGGAGCCTTAACAATCTCACCGTGAATACTTAGGTGAAGTGAGCTGTCAAAAGTGTCAATCCCAAGCATTAGTTGGCAGCTCACTCCACGCTCACTTCACCTAAATTTTCACGGTGAGATGGTTACAGAATCGCACTGCAGCACTGAACTTAGGGCAACCTACCTACTTTTTTGATGAAATGGCACGAGCCACGCTTTAATACCCAAAGGATACCCATGGCTTTAGACATGGTCAATGTTCAAATACGTTAAGATAGTATCTGAACATCGCACTATCGATCCCTGCCTTTTAATATATTGAATGCCTTGAGATTCAACGTTTTAATCTCCCGTTTGCAATATCTTTATAATTCTATGTAACTATTAAAAGAGAAAAGAATCAGAATTATAGATTAGCATTTTCCAACGTCTGGTTCTTATTCAGAAATAGTAATTGCTTGGAAAGGACCATTTTGAACCCGGGGCAATGTTCAGTTCTAAAGCTTATACCGAACTTAGACAATAGACAGACAAATTTAAAAAATATTAGAGCATCCTAGTTTCATAACACACTCGTAATGACTATCCCTTTCATTTTGGTAATTCGTCAGTATCCATTGCATATTTTTGATGTCAAGCTGACTAATCAAGTTATGCTGACTTTGCAAACTTGTGAAGCAAAATATTTCGTTGTTTAGTCAAAATGAAACTGACAGTACCTACTGTCAGTTCAACTGTCTTTCATTTTTCCTGCTACATTAAATCGCATTCTAATCTTAATGATATTACGGTAGGTATTTAAATAATGTCTAAAGTTACAATTTTAGTTTTAGGTTACAATTGGAAACATTTTATACTTGGTGTTTGACGAACTGCGCTGTAATTGCGTAACATACTTAGAATGGCAATGCAATGCAATTCATTTTGACAGTTCAACGACATTATTACCATTTAAAGGTTGCCGGGCAGACAAATCTTACAAACATAGAAGGAATTAATCATGAATTTACTTCAAAAGTTTTCGCATTGTGATAGAAAGTGTGTTACGCATTTGGGGGCTTCTTTAGCACTTCGAGTTGCTTAATATTTTTTTTAATAAATGTTTCTTAAAGAAAACTTCTGGCTTTTTGTGTGAAACTTTATAATACTCTGCATGACAATAAACTATACTTTTCCTTCTTGGTGTTTACTCTATGCTTGATTTTTCCTTACATAGATTCAGGAGATGGGAAGGATTGTGGATCGGTGAACAGGTTATTAACTCATGCGTGTTCGTTTTTAGTTGATCTGTAGTTAATATGTAATTATGTTTCAATATTTGCACTATTTGCACTATTTACGTAAAACATCTGTTGGTGCGCCTTGGGGTTAAGACCGACTCTTATGCTGTGACGGCAAACGTCATGACGCTCTCTTATCCTACAGTTTCCTAGAAGAGCATTTCCGTTATATTTATAACGTAAATCATGAAAATCGGAATTTTCACCAGGTCTGTATTTGGACATCGCTGCTCTTCTAGGGAACCGTAGCTTTATGCCGTCATGGTTCCTCGCCGCCGCCCCTCTTTTCCATATTTGAAATCTGCTTATTTATGATCTACATGTTTTAGTAGAAGTTTAAAAGCACACTTAACTACCTAATTTTGAACAAATATAATTATACACTTAGTTGTTGCTAGTTAGACATTTTGTTCATCTGTTTGCTATTCGGAAACTTGTGTTTGGTTGGTTCGTAGCATCAGAGATGTACAAGATACCTTTAAGTAATGTATTTGAAATAACAGATACAAGATACGTATTTGCTAAATACCTTTTGAAAGAAAATATACGAGGGTCATTCAATAAATACTTAGCCTACAAAAAGTAAACGAAAATTTTGGAAAAGTGGCAATTTATTTTTCAACATAGTCTCCTTTTAGTTCGATACATTTAGCCCAGCGATGCTCCAACTTTTTTAACCCGTCCGAAAAATAGTTTTTGTCAAACTCTGCAAAATAGGCCTCCGTGGCGGCGATGACCTCCTCATTTGATCCATATCTATTCCCGGCGAGAGATTTTTTCAGATTAGGAAACAGAATGAAGTCACAAGAGACGGGAGAATACGGTGGATGGGGCAGCAATTCGTAGCGTAATTCGACCAATTTGGCCATGGCAATGGCAGACGTGTGAACCGGTACGTTGTCGTGGTGAAACAGCACTTTTTTCTTCGCCAGATGGGGTCGTTTTTTCTTTAATTCGGCGTCGAATCGGCCCAATAAATCGGCATAGTAAAGCCCTGTAATTGTTTTACCCTTCTCAAGGTAATCGATGTAGATTACACCTTGTGAATCCCAGAAAACGGTGGCCATAACTTTTCCGGCCGATTTTACAGTTTTCGCCTTCTTTGGAGCACGTTCCCCGGTCTGGATCCATTGTTTTGATTGCTCCTTGGTCTCTGGTGTGTACCAGTGGATCCAGGTTTCATCGACGGTCACAAAACGACGCAAAAACTTCGCTGGATTCCGCTTAAACAGCGCCAAACACGTCTCCGATGTGGTCTCACGGTTGCACTTGTTTTCCGGTGCGAGTAAACGCGGCACCCATCGCGCCGACAGCTTTCTCATGCCGAGTTCCTCGTGAAGAATATGATGCACTGTTCCTTCTGAAATGCCTACAGTCTCAGCTAGCTCCCGAACCTTCAATCGGCGATCTGCCAATACGAGATCATGGATTTATTTAATGTTTTCCTCCGTAGCAGCTGTTTTCGGTGCACCTGGACGTGGTTCATCAAAAACCGACGTACGGCCACGTGCAAACCCGTTGAACCAATTCTTGACGGTGGCCATCGATGGAGAATAGTCACCGTACACAGCATCAAAGCGCTCTTTGATTTCGATGCGCGTTTTCCAAAAATAGGAATCGAATCACCGAACGATATTGCTCTTTTTCCATTTTTGTAAAACCGATCGATACATTTGCTTCCATAAGTTGTCAAATTAAAACAAATGAAGGGATTGGAATGAAAATTTGAAAAATGAATTATAAAAGAATGTGCTATAATGCCCGGCACGAGTCGTGAGCACAGATGGGCAGTAGTGGGGGCAAGCTCGCGCATTGTACACTTTCGGCCAAATTTATTTAGTACTTACCGCTTTTGCTCAAATTATTGATAGCTGTACTTACGCAAACTATAATTAAAATATTTGTGGTACTTGAAATTTTACTTTGAGACAGTAATGTTGTAGGCCTTTGTGACTTACGGCCAGTTTCTTCATCAACACAATCGGTCAAAGTATTAACTTTTACTGGACCTTCACTGATACTACGGCAAATGTTTTCTTCATTCAAGTAACTGCTAAAATAGTGAAGAAACAAATTTAACCGTTACTTTTGAATTAACAAAAATAAACTATTTCAAAATTAAAAACGTAAGTCACTAAAATTGCACGAAAGTGTACAGTAGCCGAATGACATGTGAGAGTCCAATAGACGACGAGCATCGACAGACGAACCAATCGCGTGCAGCCTCGGTGCCCCCCGCCTTCTTCATTCCGCCAAAGAGACCGAAAAATGAACTACTGCGCAGGTGTCAGTTTGTGCTCACGACTCATGCCGGTTACTATACACTGTGGTAAAACTCTTTTGAAACTAAAGCGCCCGCTGGCGATGAGGCTAGGTACTTATTGAATGCACCTCGTAGGTACATTATTAAATTGTATGGTTTATTTAGCTTGTTTAATTAATTATGAACAGTGATCTAGTGATTAATCGCGAAACAGTTACGCGCGCGAACATTTTTAAGTTTTATTTGAGACTAAGTAAGACCAAGTTCTTCAAACATTTTGTCACTCATTTTTCTTCTATGAGGTCTCATTATCATCCTCCCTAAAGAAAATTCGCTCAAAGGGGCGGAACTCGACAAACATGTGTTATATTTTATTTTAATATAAAAATTTAAACTCTTTAGACTGATATATCCATCTTAATAAATAAAGTATTTTATAATATTTACAAAATACTAAAGATACCAAAAGAATGTATCTAAAAACAAGGTATAAAATTAAAATTTTAAAAAGTAGTTCAGATTTAAGATACAAATACGTATTTTGTATCTAGTATCTGTATTTTAAATACTTGTATCTTTTGAGCATTTTTATTAGTTTTATTGATGATCCTGGAGAGTGTTTTTTAAATCGATGCCTCTAATAAAGACAAAACTTGTAATTCAAATCGTATGGTCTCGGCAGGTGACTGTAAAGGCACTGTATGACTACCGCGCGCGGCAGGATGACGAGCTGTCGTTCTGCAAACAAGCTATTATCACTAACGTGGACAAGCCCGACGAAGGATGGTGGCGCGGCGACTACGGCGGCAAGAAACACCACTGGTTCCCAGCTAACTACGTCCAGGAAATTGAGGTTCCGCACATATCTGACGTCCCTGTTAGTATGCTTGTTTTTTTTTTTTTACCCCTATCTCAACTGGAGACGATGATGCACGCTTGTGTAGCTTATTTACTTATTAGTAACTTATTTACATGCGACTTGACAAAGATACGTTCAAGTGTTTAACCGATAAGCTATGTCTCGGATAGATTGGGAACAGTTGATTCGGTAAAGATTCACATTCATCGAGTTTCAGTTTAATTTTGATAGATTATTTTTATTACTTAGTAGTTTTTTTTTTGTTGCTATCTTTTATAATAACTGTTTTATTATGAGGTAATCTTTTACATTATTGTAATTTTTTTTTCTTCTGTATATTTTTCTTTCTTGTAATAATGATTGAAAATAACACTGTTGTTTTTGTCACAGGGCCTCGAGAACGAATCCGCAGCTTTGGGCGCATTGCAGAAGGGATGTATTGACGTGTTGGGCGCTGTGGTGGAACTCGTGGTGGGAGAGGAGGGCGGTGCGGCCCGCTGGCTCGTGCGCATACAGAGCCCCACCATGTGTCAGACCTTCGACATGGCCGCACCCACCCGCGAGATCGCACTCGAATGGCTCTCCGCCATCAAAGAAGCGGCCTACAGCGCCAGCGCCCGCTCCTTGCAACACAGAAAAATGGAACGCACATGGAGAATCGCCAAAGAAATGTCAGACTTAATAGTCTACTGCCGCTCGGTCACCTTTAACCAAGAACGGATCCGGAACAAGGGCTTCATATACAACGAGATGTCCTCCTTCCCCGAAACTAAAGGCGAGAGGCTGATGTGCCAACAAGAGACTCCCTTCTTCATGAAGTACCACACTAAGCAACTGAGTCGCATTTACCCAAAGGGGCAGAGGATCGATTCGTCCAACTACAACCCGGTTCCTTTCTGGAACGCCGGCTCGCAGATGGTTGCCCTCAACTACCAGACTCCGGATAAGCCAATGCAGATTAACGTGGGAAAGTTCAAGGAAAATGGCAGGTGCGGTTACGTGTTAAAGCCCGACTATATGTTCGACGAGGCTTACAATCCATATGTTAAGAAGAGCGTCGAGAAGAAAGTGAAGCCGATGACAGTGATGCTGCGATTGATCGGGGCCCGGCATCTCATCAAGACGGGCCGCGGGACCACCAGCCCGTCGGTGGAAGTCGAGATTATTGGAGCTGATTATGACAGTGGCACAAAGCTCGTCACTAAGACTGTTGGTGAGTTCCAAAATGATTTTTTTTTTCTTTCTACGTAACCATTTGTTAACAAACTTTATAACAATTTGTTTAATGTTTCAGCTGACAACGGACTAAATCCGGTCTGGAATGACATTTGCGAATTTGAGCTAGCGTGCCCAGACCTGGCTCTCATCCGCTTCCTGGTCCAAGATGAAGACATGTTCGGAGACAGGAACTTCATCGGCCAAGCCGTGTTCCCGCTCACTTGCCTGCGCTCCGGCTACAGAAGCGTGCCACTGACTAACGCGCACTCTGAGGAACTGGAGCTGTCATCGCTGATGGTTCATATATCCTTCATCAACAGCAAATAGATCAACTAGTAAAATAACTACTAACCTAACCAAAAACTGCACGAGGAAGACGTATCAGAGAAACAAAATCAAATTTGTATTTCTACTATCTACATTATATTTAAAAAATGAAATTCTTATTATATCTAACATTATTATATACTTGCTCGAATGATGAATGCTCTGTTACAGCTATACGGTGTACTTTTAGCAGTCTTGCTTATGTCGTCAAATATTTATGGTAAATAATTTAGAAAAGTCAACTTGTTAGAGGGGAGCATATATAGGCAGCTACTAACCCCTTGATAAATATAAAGAAAACTGGTGTGATATGACGGTGCTTGAAGATACGGATGGGGGATAGACTGGATGGAGGTTATTCGGAAGGTGTTAACCTTCCTACCGACACATTATGAATGTTAGATTGAGAATACATGCTTTTTATTGCATGATTTAGTTTAATCCCAATGATCTATAATTATACAATTCTTGTACTGCGTAAGAAAATTCAAGCCCGTAACTGGTATAATATTGTAGAGTGAGTGCCTAAGAGAAATGAGAGTGAATGCAAACATGACCCTTAAAAGTCATTTGATCCTGATATTAAGTTTAACCATACAAAATTTGTACTAACCTCGGCCTTAAAGCCCAAACACATTTCGACTAATCTCAATTCTCCAATTTGTACACAAATGTTAGTGCTTGTTGAAGAAGCAGCCTTTCGATTCCAAGGGTCATGTGTATGCCATGGCTTGTATTCAGGGAAACTAAAGAATGCATAATATGAGCTTACTAAGACTGATATTCTAGCAAGTAAACAGGAAACAACATTATAAACCGAGGTGGTAGGCAGAAAAATTTACACAGAAGAGTAATTAAATGAAATGACAAATTTTATTATATTAATTTCCCAAGTTTGGAATTAAAACTGTTATTATGGATGAATGTTAACGATATTTTTTCAATGTCCAGAGAAATCGATGTTTGTCGCAACTTGGCAAGTAAGGTGTAGATCTAGAGAAGAATCATCGATTTCTTCTCTAGATCAACATAAATGTTTCTTAACATTTTTGACATTATATTAATCACATACATATATAGCAGATTTTAACTTTTTATCGATGTATTAGCATAATATCTGGTACAGGTTAATCACCTGTTGCTATAACATATTACTCTAGGTACGTAATTTTTTGTAGTATTTAAGAGTTTAAAGTATATATAAAAAGATTCGAAACCGCAGTATACGCACAATTTTATGTATTGTTCATAATGTACTGTAGTAATTATACTATTATGAAAGGATTCCAAATTTTGTAACAGTTTGTAACGAGAGTGTTATATCAAAAAATAAATATATTCTTGTAAAAAATATATAAACGTAATTATCTAATCGGGAACAGGGTTTTAACTGCCGGTGATTAGGTCTCCAGGAACATAATCCAACTTCACAATAAGTGCTGCAAATACAATAACTAATGAAGTGAGGTTCAGTGTGTCCAAAGTGTGTCGGTAGTTCGTTGGATTAGTTAAATTCAGGTTACCAAAATTCAATATCAATAATAATATATGTATGTACATTTTTATACATACATAAAGGGAAGAAAAAAAATCGTCAGCTTCGCACTGGGAAATGTACCCAAGAAGCTAGCAGTTTTGCCACAATGTAACAGAGCACTGCAGTTTTTCAAGTGTCTACCTATTACGATTCGATACAGCCTTGTGACAGACCGATTGGCTTTGGGCACGGAACCCTAAGAATCTGAGACAATTCAAATTTCGCTCAATTTTTAAATTAGTCAATAATTAAAGAAACAACAATTCAATCATAAATCGGTTATCAGTACACACTCACGTTACAGGCTTATTTAAAATATTTATATATTATTATAATAAATGTAATGTAATGTGTTGTAAATGTAATGTGTGTGTAATAAGTAGAATCGTAGCTGGTAGCGTTCTGTGGTTTCTCCCTTTTCCCATAAGAAAAGGCGTTACTATATGTATGTAGAATAATCTCATCAATTATAATTTATATAAAAATTACAGACTAATTTATAGGAATGTACATTCACTTTGCATTTACTTTAAGTTTATGCTTGCTAAATATATACATACTTATTTTATGCATTTACACAATTTTATGACATAACATCATCCCGAAGGGGGATATGCAGAGGTGAACAATACCCTCACCCTCATTTCATCAGTTATGTTTTAAGTCCTTAAACGTAACAGCCCCAAGGTATTTATAGTTTTAATGAAATCATATTGTATATTTATTTTATAATGAATTAATAATATTGATTATAGAAAACTATTATTAAACTAGTGCTATATTATTACATATTAATCAATATATAATAATCTTTTTAAAATCTTGATGTCTTGTAGATTCTAATGCTAATGTAACAAAAGGAAATTCAAAATATCTTAATTTTTTTTTCTTTTTATTTACTTAAAGTTGACATATTTTTATCAAGAGCTGTTGTAATATTATTATGCAGACTACATATTGTAATCCACGATAATAACCGGTATTTGTATGTATATGCACATATTTTTCATATTACGATCGTAGTACTCGACGATCGTAATATGAAAAATATGTGGTTACATAGTAATAAGATTATTTATTATTAAGTGCGGTCAAACTATACATGGGCAGTTTCAAAGATTCTTAGGTGACAGTTTCAAGCTGCGATTGCATAGACTGAAATCTTATTTGATCTGATTTGTGTACAGTAATCAACTACTAACTGCTCGAGCTGCCCTTGTATGACCACCCTTATGCTTTCTCTTTAGTGTTTTTTGTATTGTTCAAAGATTTAGTGGAAATATTAAATAAATTATAAATATTTCGAAATCTTTTATTGGCGCACTTACTATTGACCGAAACTGCTGTATCGCGCGAGGTGGGACGGCGGCGTCAGTACTTATCCTTATCTATGGACGGCGGACTGACAGCGGAGCTGCCTGCACTGCCCCCCTCGCCGTCTCGCCGCGCTCATACTTATGGGCACGGTACAGCATCCTCGGTCATACTATAATTCTAAATTATCGGTCCTCTGCAGTCGTCGCTGACCTCGAGTTTTAATGGGGATAAAAACTGCCACTTGCTCACTTCAGATGTCACTACTATCCAGAGTCTAAGAATTTCACAGCTAGCTATTTTCAACTCCGATCAGCACCTTAATTGCGTAGCATACTTTCAATCACAATCTGAATCATTTTGAAGGATAATGCTAATCTATTGATTCATATGTTCGAAAAATGCGCCTGCTCAACAACGAAATAACGCTATGAATGTTGTGGAACTGTCAAAATGAAAGCCATGGCCACTGATAGTGTGTTACTGAATTACCCCGCTGGTTATTCCTGTCGTACGCCTCCAGTCTTCAACAAAACAAGAACATAAATGTGTTTAACTAAACGACGAAAGTGTTCTTGAGTTACAATAAATTACTATTTTACTGTGTTGAGTACCAATAAAGTGATTTGTACAAGTATTGGAGTTTATAATTTTTTCATATTTTTAAACAATGGATGGCGGCTTATTGATGGCTAACAGTGCTGCAGTGTGCTATGACGAACTTTCTTTTTTAACCCCATTTCGTAGGTTTATTTTTTTATTATCTGTTTTGGTTTGTCGAGTCTGTGGCATAGTGCATAGTTTAGTTCAGTTCACTGATTCACTCACGCGAAGCTATTGAGCAGTGAGCTATTTACTTACCTTCCCGTACCACTGATGAGGTTGATGAGGTTTTTGTAATTTCTGATACTGGATTAGTTTTTATTTTGTCTAAATACAACATGTATAACTAGATTTTATTCGAATTTTACTATAGTTATTAGAACAATAGCTGTTCCAAAAGCAATTGTCTAATAAAAATGTCATATGTTTCTGAAACACTTCAATGGCCGTACTGTCCAAGTGTCAATAATAAGTGTTTTGCTGTTCCGGAACTATAAATTGATATGTTTCTATCAAAGAATGTGATAATGAATTGTTTTCAATGGCGCAAATGGTTTCTTTTTTTGATTTTCACTGTGTACCGGAGGTTAGACACCGTCGATGGTGAGTGCTTTTCATCACTTGTCCATTTGCATACGATTTTCTATTACAACACAAATACAATTTATTCTGTTTACGTATTTCTGATGTAGTGTACTTTACTAGCTTATTTGAGCTCAGCACTTTTATGGAACAACATATTGCTGTAAAAACCATTGAAATTCGCCAGACATTGGTTAATATATTATTTTAGGGCTTAGCTGACAAAATGTAACAAAACGTGCTACAAGAATGAAGTTTTTCGTTGAAATTATTTGAAGTGAATGGAGCTTTGTGTGTGTTTGGTTATTAATAAAGTGATCAGAAACTTAACAATATAGAAAAGTGTGTCTCTGTGAGAAAGGGTTCAGAGTCAGAGACTTAGAAAATTCAGTGTCCAAATTTTGAACCCAAGTTCAAACAGTTTAAATAAAAAGATGGATCTACTTCACCCATACTCTATTATTCATGGTTTTACAAGAAACAAGCGTAGGTTTATTAGTTTAAAAACAACAATGAAAATTATTGTATTTAGTTGGTCATAAAATATTTGTTTGTTACAAAGTATTCAATACTGAAACAGAGATTTTTCTATTCTCTCTGAAATTACATACTTTATATTCCACTTTGTTTGCACATTAAAGAATTCATATAAACATCACATGAATGCAGATTATCATCATGCTTGACGTCTCATTTCCCACTCTAACTTATTATGTTGATCATAGGTTTGAAATGTTACTGCAATAGTGAGAGATGTCCTAACTCAACATGTGAAACGGATGGTTACTGTTTCGCCTCCACGAGCCTGGAGAATAAAGTGCAGAAGTTTACATACCAGTGAGTACATTTATGAATAATGATTGAAATTTACTTCAAATTTTCAAAATTATTTAAAATTATGATTACTTAAGTCATTTTTCCAAATTTATACAAAATGATTGTGAAAGGCATTTTATTTATCTTATCATTGGTCTGAAAAGGTACATATTTTCGTTCCCTCCAACTCCTAAAATATAATGTTGGCTGAAAATTACAATAATAAAACAATTGGCAAACTCAAATAAACACAAACCTGTTGATATGCTGTGGCTAACAGGTATAATGCTAACCTATTTCTATCAAATGATTGACCTGTGTAGTGCGGTGGTCTTAAGGTGTATGAACTTGAACGTTGCATTTCCTCCTGAAAACCCAGTAAAATGCAAACTACCTACAATGTATTGCTGTAAAACCGATTTCTGCAATTCTGATGTGATTACACAAGAAAAATTGTCCAAAGTGCTTCAGGCCTCAATTATGGGTAAGCTGTTCTGTGCACTTGCGGGCGTGTCATGTATCTATTTTGATGATGCAGATTTTGAGTTTGTTTGATGTACTATTAGAGTCATATAATTGCATTGCCATTTCCTATAAGTTTTGTGTTGAGATGCCAATACTCTAACAATCGCTTTTGAATTAGTGATTTGAATATGTACCTACTAAGCAAAGAGAACGAGCGGCCGCAGGTGCCGGCAGAAATAATTAGTATGATTTGAATGATGTGCCATACTCCTTAACCAACTCTATTTTCCGAGTGTGCGTTGTTTGCTTTAACCTACTAAACATAATGTATGGTGGTTCCACGTGCGGCGCAGCTGTATCGAGCTCAAATCACTGATACCCATCGAGCATCCCTTCAGTTGCTCTACGACGAAAACTAAAAATGAATCGGTGGTGATAAAATGTTGTAAGTCACATGACATGTGCAATGAAGGCCTGCGCCTGGACCTGCAACCGAAGCCGCCAGGTAGGAGCGACGTGGAGGTAGTGCCCTCGATGTGCCCCGCTAACTACTGCACTCTAGCTTTCCGCTGCTGACACTCGACGCCCGGCATACCACACGCCAAGCGCCCTGCGCCCATGCTCCTGCGGCGCCGACTGCCTTGGTGTATGGTGCAAGACTGCATGGCTAAAGATTTTATTTTTTCTTCGTTTTGTTCTAATATAACCAAGTTTTTTTCCGTAGACCGGTTTTGATCACCGTTTAGGGTTTATACGATCTTTTTGTACTAATCTAAGAATTTATGAACGTAGATGTTGGGACCGAGGATACATATTCCCTCCCGGGGACATGCCTATATGGTGCCGCAAGGACGAAAACCCCAATATATCTTGCTGCGCCACGGACTACTGTAACCGTGATCTATTCGCAGGTACAGTATACATTCGGAATGTGTCGTCGGGGCGCGCTGTCTGGGTAGCTTACATTGTGATGTCCACATCAAATGTATTGTTGAGTCTTACCATGTTGCAGTAACGTTCATACGAGGTTATTAATATAATTTGAAATAATATCAGCTGCACGGTTACAGTCGTGCATGCAAATGTATCGAACTATGCACTATGTTATTGGCAATAGGACATTTCCTGATGTCTTTATTGTTTCAGTCGCCGCGTATTTCATATTTACAAGTTAAAATCTTGTTTCTGAAATGCTCACTTTAAACTGAAATGTATCGTTCAAACATTAAATGGGCCATCATTACATATAGCCTTGCATATTATATTAAACAAGGGATGCCATTGGCCAGAAGGCATGACAGGGTTGCATCGAAGTAGTGCCATTATTATACGACACTGAATGTCTTGATTACAGAAAGTAAAGAGGAATGTGTAGTCTTTTTACATCAGGGGATAAATAAAGCCGTAAGTGATCAGAAGCCGGTTTTTTCCACTTGATTTTAGCGTGATATATGATTTTATACTAATAGCATGTCAGTAACCATAATTTTGTTATTATTTACTTTTGCTAACAACATTTAAGCACTTAGTATTTAGTTTACTGACAATTGGCTATGGGGCATGTAACTAACCGCTGCACGATATAAATATAATGTAATGAGATGAGTGGAGGCTACTAATGTACACATTACTGTAGAATACTCGTACAAACTTTTGGTTTTCCTTTGTTCACTCATATAATGTTTATGTTTGAACAAATGACGTAGGTATAAGGCGAAATAAGCACTAATAATAGTCATGGAATGCAAGAGAACTTGCATCGTGCTTTATTAAACGATATTCTGTCGAATATTTAATTACCTGATCAAAACATCATCAAACAATATTGTATGATGTACATAATATTAGACCTCATTTTGTGTAAGTCTAAGTGTTAAGTCCGATTCGTACCTAAATGTATTCTATAAGTATTTACGTATTTCTATTGGTTTCGCGTGTTTTCTTTTTACGAACGCTTGCGCCGAATATTAAACGTTTCCAGATTCTGAAAGAATTGCTTGCTGTATTTAAAATTATTTTTACTTAAATATTTATGTTTCGCACAAAATTCCTCTGTAATAATTTGAAAAAGAATCGAAAAATGAAACGCAAACGCGCTGAATGCAACTGCTGGTTATTTACTATTTATTTATGTCACAGTTTTACATTTTAGAAACTACCTAGCTTTATGAAGGATAAGGTCTATAAGAAACCAGTTGAGCATTTGTATTCATTGGTGAATATGTAGGTCAACGTACTAGGAATATTTTGTATCACTACTCTCAATTGACGGCCATTGAATGTTGCATATGAACGATAATATTCTTGTCGAAACGTGTGCCGCAATTCTAAAAGCTACGACCTATATAATATTGTTATATATATTAGTATTTATAACAATATTTAACATTTTGTAAATGATTTCATTACGATATTCGATACAGCATCATACGTATACGATTTTAACATTTGGAGTGTGTATTAATGCATGCCATAAGACCTTTGGGTTTGGGTTGGCATTCCATAAACATTATCCTGTATCACGGTCATTTTCTATGTTGTATGCCATTTTACAATATACTGGGTGTACAATTATAATGCTATTTTTCAATAATTTTAGCATTCAAAAGGTAATATCGAAATTTTTATTCAAAATGAATAAGCAAATGTTGCATAGACCTTTGTTTATTTAAAAAAACAATTAGTATTTGCATTTCTTGAGATTTTATTGCTTTACCTAAGTTCCCCCATTTTGAGTACAAATACTAATGTACAAATTCTGAATAAAGGCTCGAACACTACAGCGACGGCATGGAAAGTATTGCCGTGGGTGATGGGATTGATGGTTCTTGGTGTATGCGCGGCGATCAGCTTCTGGTGGGCGAAGCGATCGCATGGCCCGAAGAAGAGGGTTCCGTCCCGAACGCCATACCCGGCGGATGATTCCGTTTGTGAGGCCAGGCACCCCATGATGAGAACCACAACCATACGGGACATGATAGAGCTCACTACCTCCGGATCTGGCTCCGGTAAGTTATTCATTCTTTCTTCGTATTGACGTTCACCAGCACCGCTTCTGGATAAACTGTCGGATAACTTAACCACAATTTATACTAACGCGATACTGAGACCGATCTATACAAATATTCAATTCCGGTATTGGTGAAACAAGCCGTTAGTTCCTACAATCATTTTATAATATATCGTAGTTTATTACTCAGAAAATATAAATGAAGATCGGACAAATCTCGCAAGTATCTTGTTCCAATAGTCACTGTAAATTGAGGACGAGTCCATTTCAATATTCTAAACGGCAATCTGGACCGTCGCCCGAGTTTCACGTACGCTATTGTAGTCTTCATAAACATTCTGCCACACATGATTGAATTCATAAATGCGTACATCACTAAGTGCCAAAGTGAGCGATCGTTGCCTCGAATCGATCTGCATTGATGCATCAAATGAATTGAATGAGGCAATAAAAAAGATGACATCTTATGTATGTCAAGAGTACAAAGTGCCACACTTTCATGATTTTACAGACAGTATTGCTTGCACGCTATTCTATATAAAATATTCTTTCGATATGTAACAGACGCTTGTAGGTACTCTTTTTGTTGCTTGGTTTTCAATTGAATTTCGATTTTGTTCGACGGATACTAAGATCTATTAATAATTGCATGAACTGGGATTTGTCTTTTTTTTATTTTCCCGTCTGCAACTTAGATTCTTTTTGGAGCGAAAATGTCTTGACAACTTTTTGTGCATAGGTGACCTAACCTTACCTAGCCATAGGTTTAAATACGCAAATATCTGCAAATGCTCAAATGACCGTCTTTACGTCTTTACTTTGCACTTTGCCATCCTGTCTTCGAAAGACTTTAAGTAAGTGTTCAAATGTTAGAAGCTGTCTCTGGCGCCGGCTTTATACGTAAACATGAGTTTGCTGAGCAAGCCTGCATTTATTCCACTTTTATTCATTCAACGATTAGGTCAGGGCCATAAAGTTTACATTATGTATTTGCCTGTAGGGTTGCCTCTTCTGGTGCAGCGTTCAATCGCTCGTCAGATCCAGTTGGTAGATATCATCGGCAAAGGTCGCTTCGGAGAAGTATGGCGTGGTCGTTGGCGCGGCGAGAACGTCGCTGTCAAAATATTCTCTTCTCGCGAAGAGTCCTCGTGGTTCCGTGAAGCTGAGATATACCAGACCGTGATGTTGCGACACGAAAATATTCTGGGCTTCATTGCTGCTGACAACAAAGGTGAGTCCATATAGCATTCAATTATTAAAGTGATCGTGATGCCGATGAAGGCCTCGCCTCTCGTGCACGAGGTAGTGGGTTGAAATCTGGGCAAATACCAATGTGTATTTTTCAATTCATATGTATTTCTGAGTTTATCTTGGACTTTACTGACATTGGTGAAAACATCGTGAGAAAACCTTGACTTGTCTTCTCTTGACACTTAACTCGACCATGGATTTCAATTGATGTAGCAACGCCATGGGTTCGCTAACGACTACTTTTTGATAACTCATGGCGTTATTTGCATCCTAAGAAAAAAATTGAATCCTTACCTCTAGATTCAACCTTTAGATTAAAACATAGGTAAAGCTTCTAAATATGTCGCCCTACGCTCACTATTGAAGAGAACGGTTGCCATGGTAGTGGGCGCGATTCGAAACCCATACAAACTTCACATACCATGCTTCAGTGCTACCGTGCTTACAGGATAATAATATTAATAACGATTGACTAATAGGCTAAACTTAGCAAACACCTTATCGTCAGTTATTATACCCATGATGGTGTTTTACGTGAATTTTAATATTTACATGCATTTTTTCCTTCCCGTATCCAACGGCTTTTGTGCAATTCAATATGGTACACATGGCTACACATCAAGCTATACTTTTTCAGTTTTAGCTGACCTCGCATTGTATAAGTATTTCGTACAATCAGAAGTCATCGTATACTGGTTATGTATAGCTTGATGTATAGCCGTGCGTGCTTTTGAATGTAATGCGATGCATTTAATCTAATAATTAATAGGCCTATAGCTATAGTTGCTTTAGATTAATCAATAAACACACATCTTGTCAATATCTTAATTCGACATTGGTTCGTTACTTGTTTTCTGATTGATAATGAATTGATGCTGTTCTTATCACAGTCATATACTAGCTATTAGTGTACGAGTGACTAGTAATTAGTGTACAGCAGGCTCTCAAAGCATAGGGAAATTGTTTGGTAGGTACATTATAGTATGTCCAACTTAAGGTATAAAACCCAGCTAAACACGCAGGCAACCGTGCCGTGCTCATATAATTCGATATTTTCCTGGAATGAAAACAAAGCAGTGTGGTTTAAACTGCACCACTCATGCGTCGCAATCTGGACTATGCTCCAGAGTAATTAATGAATTGTTATCCATTATAATTACAGTAATGGCTGCGGTGCATGTCATTGCTATTTTATGCATCAATTGATAGATCTTCAGATCAACGTCTTGCGTCATACTGCATCTAATACATTGTATTGAATCAAAGAAATATCTTTATTTTTCTAGCATCAGATAGCCACAAGTCGTAAACATTTAAATTACTCTAATAAGCTTGGTCGTAGATAACGGCACTTGGACCCAGTTGTGGCTGATCACGGATTACCACGAGAATGGATCGCTGTTCGACTTCCTGAGCGCTCGAACCATAGACTCAATCACGTTGGTCAAGATGTCGCTGTCCATCGCTACTGGACTCGCTCACCTGCACATGGACATCGTTGGCACTAAAGGCAAGTACCACATTACTATTATCGTGTCAAAAACGTCAAACAGCGTCATCACAGTTAGTTTTTGGTATCCCAACATTCACACTGCTAATAACGCTGCGCTGGTCGTTTGTTTTTTTTTTGTTTTTTTAGTGTTTCTGACATTACGAACTTCATGTTTGTTTTATTCCATCAAGATTTAATTCTTAATACTTCAATATTAAATACCTCTTCCTGATTGATAATAAATTTTTTTTTCACATCTCTTAAATAAATTGCAAACAATAGTTTTGTATAATTTAGAAGCATTTTTAAAATTTTGTAAATGTAACAACCATGTATCCGTTATATAATATGTTGGCTTGAAAGAGCATGGCAGTTGAGATTCATGCTCACTTAAATGTCTCACTGGTGGTGGCGCCTGTGTTGAATCATTGGGTTCCCTACAAAATGGTTGAGCTGGGTGGTGCTGATCCACGCGTCATGTTCGTGAACGGGCGCCGTCGGTTGAGACTGGTCATCTCTTAACTGCCAGGGCTTATTTTATATTGTTTCTTTTTTACATTGTTCTCATGCCATAATGTGCCCAGGATTTTGTAATAATATCTTGATTTAAAAGAGTGTCCTTGGAGTTTCTTGTCCGCTCTCAGAGGAAGTTTTGGAATGGGCAAAAAAAGCTTCAACTTTCTGACTAACTGACCGACTATTTGATTTTAAAATTCAACAGTGCCTGTAAATGGTTTCATTGAAATAAATGATTTGAGTTTGAGTCGAAGCGTTAATAGATATTTTATCGCAAGTATAGTTACACAGAAGTAGTTTATAACCTGTATTAACACATAGGGTACTTTTTATCCAGGTAAGTCTGCGTGGGATATTCTCCAACAACCACGCGGGTTAACCGCGGGCAAAAGTTGGTCTCCCATATTCGTATTAAGGTCAATCGATTAATCCGTGCAGCCTATCGCAGCGCTGACTATTGCTGAACATTACCTACATAATTTTTAGTATTACCGAGGGAGCCTAACTTGCGCTTAATTAGTCTCTAAATAAAACTGTTTTTATATCTTATGTCAGCTGTTGTGATTGGTTGTCCACCAACAACTTTGTAACATTGGGTAAATTAAGAAACATATTCCATTACATATCAACAACCTGAATAAGTTGAAACATTAATATGTCTATTGAAAACATGTCTATCACAATTTTTTTTCATCTAGTTTGTCGAAGGCCGAAATAATAATGAGCCATTGATGGACTATTTGTATGAGTTTTTTCATGGCAACAAAATAGCAAAATTATTTTAGTGCCTTTAGACAGCTTATGTTTTGAAGTTACTATGGTCCAATCCCGCTCGTAGACGCCAAGACAAACATACGTGCTGATTTTGAGAATCGCAGGCTTAAGCTTAATAGTTAGGCGATTGCGTGATTAGTTTTGTTATAATGAAGCTTCTATTTGCCTTATCTAGTGACCAGTTAATTAAATATTTTTCGAATTCAGGTTATAGATTCGACTGTGAGCCTTTAATCGCCTTTACAAAAAGTTAAAATAAGCTCTCGCTCTGGGAAAAGAAAAATATACACCGGGATGCTTCTTCTTAACGTATCGAAGACAAATAAGTAATTTTTTGTGTAGCCCAAAATTCAGCCATGCGGATTCCGTTTGCTGACGCAGTCATAAGATCCTCAAGTGCATAGGTGACAGGGCATGGGGCGCAAGATGGGAGGTGGGTCATTATCTACGTTGAGACGCCGCTTAAATACACTTGAGGTCCGAGTCGTCCATAAACCCGTAACAACGCCGTAACAAAGAGAATCTCCACAGATGGGGATCTGTGGAGATTCTCTTTGATACGGCGGTACTTGGGTTCGTTATCTATTTAGGGATTTCCAAGTCTGTCACGGTAACGCGTGCCCAGGTGGAAGGCTCTCTGACTCAAATGCAGTTCCCCCAGCGATCACGGCTGCTAATATAGAACACCGCGTTTTAGGAAAAGTTTGGCTTTTTAGAGCTTCGTCTTTGTCACTGTGCTGTGCTGTGACAACCTGCAACCTAATTGCGTATCCCGCTATCAATCACAATCTGAATCATTTTGAAAGATATTGTTAATCCATTGCCTTATATGTTCGAACAATTTATCTGCCTATCAACGTAAATAACACAATGTTGTTGAATTGTCAAAATGAAACCCCTTGCTACTAATAGTGTGTTACACAATTACAATTAATAAAGCTGAATGTGTCATATTATCACCCGGTTACTGTAAATAATCCACCCCCATGTGGGTAGGCAGAAACTATAGAAAGCTAAACTCCTTTTGGTACTTACACCCACGCTCATTCGTCTCACAACGGTGTTACAATCCCGTATCTTAAGTGCGAAGAGTACGTAAATGCTTCTTCATTACATTTGGTCAGCTGAGAATGTAGGTTCACACTCTAGGGAACGTTTACCAGCTAACACGATAATGATGATTGATGACCCAAATGCTCAGCGGAGTGGCCGAATTCTGTCTGAACGCCACTCAATTTGAATTAGGCCAGTGTTTTGGGAATATAGATGTTTATTGTTTTTCTCGGCATGCATTTCTTTTAGTTTTTAATTGTGACAGTATAAGTGATGACTTTAAATGGTTTTAATACATTAAAGACTATAGGCACGTGGCATATTAGGTATGTCTAACAGACAAAAGCAGGAAGATGTAACTCCAACCTGGTAAAGTGGGGGCTACTTCGACGGAATGGCAGCAGGGTGTGGAGCTTTGTCTCAAACTATGCTCCACCTTCTATCCTGCCCTCTGTGTCCCAAAACTTGCAGTCAAAATGACCTCTCCGCTGGCACCTACGACGTGGTTGTGGCGAAGTCGAAGTTTTGGGCCAACAAGATCTAAAAAAAATCGTGCCAGCGACAAGCAGAAGAATTGCTAACAAACAATATATTACAGGTATATTTTGGTTTCAAGAGATGTTCTTTTATCAATGCTTGATACGTATTGGTACAAAACCCCTCTTAAATCTCAAGGTACCTACGCTTTATGCATAAAACCCCTTGCCTTATCAAATGAAGGCTTACATTTATATATTCTGCCCTTGACCGTTTTGGGAACTCGATGTAATATCTGCTACCGAATGTCCTGGGTAGATAGGATGATAGTGATGGGTTTTTAATTGATTTTCCTGTGCGTGTCCCAAATTAAATATTTTTCTTTGTCTCATTTTTTCTTTAAAGGCTAATAACTAATTTCTACCACAGGCAAGCCAGCTATAGCCCACCGGGACCTGAAATCGAAGAATATTCTAGTGAAGAGCAACCTTACCTGCGTGATCGGTGACTTGGGGCTCGCTGTCCGTCACAACGTGGCAAGTGACTCCGTCGATGTGCCCACCACCAACAGAGTTGGTACCAAGCGCTACATGGCACCTGAAGTAAGCACAACTTGTGACGTCATCAACGTCAACGTCATCAAGCGTCGCTTTCCATTTATACTCCAGTACCAATTGTTTCAAAGCCTCTTTTTATGGAGGAGCTGAAAAGGCAGACAGCAAAACAAAAACTTTCTCAAATTATTAATAGACACAGACGAGTCTGCTTCCTAAGGTTTCTGTTTTGTTCGAAGAAGCCAGACCAGATTATTTTTAGTAAAATTCGATTTCAATGCCTCCTCAGCCATTCTTAGAAAGCCTTGAAAGCAGTCTAGAGTATTTTTAACCCCCGACGTAGGAATAGGGATGCTATAAGTTTAACGACCCTGTCGTTTCGTGTATCTGTGTGTCTGTCTGTGACATCTTAGCTTCCAAAACGGGCTTGGTATTGTCCGATTTCAATGCGAGAAGAGTTTTTTTAGAAGGCTTGTTTACCGGGTAGGTTCTTAGCTTTGTATCTGACATGTGCAACTACCTACAATAACTAAATTAAAAATTATAGGTACTGGATGAGACAATGGACACTCGGCAGTTTGATCCGTACAAGCGTTCAGACGTGTATTCGTTCGGGCTGGTTCTGTGGGAGATGGCCCGGCGCTGTGGAGTGATGCCCGATGAATACCAGCCTCCCTACTACGACTGCGTACCTCCCGACCCTGCGCTCGAAGACATGCGACGGGTTATCTGCACTGAGAAGCGGAGGCCAAATGTACCGAATAGATGGCATTCAGATCATGTAAGTGATACTTTCAATACTTTTACTACAATTGATTGTATTCCACAATGTGTACTTGGGTGGTAACTTAACATTTTATGACATCATTAGGGGACCCTGCTGGCACAGCAAAATAGTAAAAAATATGGCAAATAGTAGGTGGTTTATTGAACACATATAGTTGAAAGACTTGCCTTAATGGCCTGTTTCACCTCCTCGAACCTCGTGATTAGTAAGCGTTTGCCTCGTGGCCTGGCAGATACCTTCATACAAATTTTGTACCTTTTTTATTTATCAGGTGCCCTTAACTGTTGTTATTGAATTTTAAGCTATTTCGGTTCGTCACAGTAAATTGTATAGATTTTGAAACAAGCAGCGATTAGTCTGTTGTAACGGAATCCATGTAAACACTGTCGCAACATTTATGGAGACCGATACTTCTTTTATACTTCTATTGAATCGAGAAATTAGCTTCTATTGTTTCCCCGCGCTTTCAGAGTCGCTTATTATAAAATTATTTCTAAATATACATTACAAAGACGAGTCTGGTTGCTTCAGACATGCAAAAATGAGTTTTGTTTTTTATTTAGTGTAAAGTCGCACAAATGCCAACCAAATTCTACACTGGCTCAAGTTCAAATCATGACATGTATGTATGTATGTGAAAAATCGATTCGATAGCTGATTTTATCTAACACTGTTATCAGTGACTCATTATCATAACGCACATAAACAAATTATTACACAACGAAGATATTTACGTACATATATTCAATAATATGTTATCGGTAACCAGTGAGCTAGTACCTAATGCACTTCTCATCAAAACAACACGTGCCGTACTCCATTAATTTATAATATACTAAAGGCTGATGCACACACTGGGACATACTTTTATTGTACATGAGGCTTATCACCAGCTCTTATATCAGGGCAGAAGTTGAACTGCACTGCTTTTTTGTACTTAGTCATAGAACAAAAAACCGGTCAAGTGCGTGTCGGGCCACGCGCGGTGTAGGGTTCCGTAGTTTTTGTAACAACCAAGTGCGGGTCGTATTCGCCGACTGATAGTTTCGTACCATGCCCTAACTAAAAGCTAAACATGACTACCTACCTAATTTGACTTCCTATACAAATCCTCACATGATCCGACAATTTTGCACGGAAAGTTTTAATTTTTTGTTTTGAGATTTGGATAAGACTTGTCATAGCCGGGGTTTTGAATTTAAATACAGGAAACAGAGCTACACTACTCACTCGTCACAAAAAAAAAAAAAATAATTGAGGAATTCTATGGAGTTGTTCGAAATTTTCGTGTCAAATACAAGGTCGACTATTACTCGTAAACTTGTAAAGCCCACTTAAGTGTGATAGTTTTCCTTTAAACTTCGTGTTGACATATTGGTGCTCGTGACTGTACTACTGCCGTGACATTTGAATTCCTAACTACAACCGTTTAGTTGGTAGAGGGGGGGGGGGACACTTGACTCTAACGAAAATTGAAGCTTGATAAGTCAAGAACGGTTTACTTAATCAAAAAACAATCTACCCAAACCCCTAATATTTTTGAAAGACCTATCCAACGATATCCCACACTATAAGAAGGACGAAAAAAAAAAAGATCATACCCACTTTACATGTAGGGGAGGTACCCTAAATAATTGTTTTTTTTTCAAAATTTTATTTTACCACTTTTTCGGCGTCATTAACGTGTATACTCATGCCAAATTACAACTTTCTAGTACCAACAGTTTTTGAGCTAAACCGCGGACAGACAGACAGACAGACGGACATGGCGAAACTATAAAGGTTCCTTGTTGACTACGGAACCCTAAAAAGCAATGCAGTTCAACTTCTGCCCTGCTATAAAAGCTAGTGTTAAGCCCCTTGAATGAAGTTCTTAGAAGTTTCTTTCTCACCACAACTTTCTAGGAAGTGGTGAGGCTGTCTTTGGCGTTTAATTTGAATAGTCCATTGAACAACAAATAACCAATGGCCAATAACCAATTCATAAGTGTGCGTCAAGTAGAATGTTTGAATGACATAACGTTGTCTCGGCGACAGGTGCTGTCCTCCATATCGAAGGTGATGAAGGAGTGCTGGTACCAGAACCCCGCCGCACGACTCACCGCACTCCGCATCAAGAAGACGCTTGCCAACATCGGCACCCCCGACTACATCAAGCTGTAAGTGCGAGTGAACAAAGTACACGCCTTATTTCATTGAGCTCTTTCATGTTCAATTCGCCGTCAGATGCCGTTTGAACACCATTCAACGATTATTGCTTGTGAAATCGATTGCTGTTCACTCTCATTCTTGTAATAATTATATAACGTGCTATCTCACTTCACGCTTCAAGAAAGACAAACTACAGCCGATCGATTCTGTAAAAATCTCACCGTGAAAAGTTAGGTGAAGTAAGACTAGAGTGAGCTGCCAATAATGTCAATCCCTAGAATTTAATTTGTTATGAATGACAGCTCACTCCACGCTCACTTCACTTAAGTTTTCATGGTGAGATGGTTAAAGAATCGCACTGCAGGTAGCTTCAACGATCTCCTAAAATTTGTATGAATGTCATGTGACCACGTCCAGTTTGTTTTTCTTCGCAATCGATTGTACACATTATGTATTTGTATGTTTATAAGATTGTGTAATGTTTAGGGATGTCGAGCTGGATGAAATAAGGGTTTGATACTTGGTCTTTTCGTCGTTAGTGAACGGACTAGATTTTCAAGCCACGAGCATGACGCCTGATCCCTACCTCTTAGAATATTTTTGTGTAATATCTTGAAGGAGCATTTAATTAATATTATCATATGGATTTGAAGTTGTAGTGATATTTTTTCGTTACCAACTACGTAAGTTTAACTTTTTGTTAAGTGTACGGATTTCATTTATGGTGCATAATAAAAAAAAACTAGAGCAGCACGTTTATTTTTGTAAACTATGTTTTCTGTGATATGAAATTAAATCGCAGCTATTGTTATAAGTTGTATTTGTGTTTGTTCAATAATGTAATCACATAGTTTTAAGTGCAACTGCCTCCGCCGCGTTGGAACTATGTATATTTAAATGCAGTTTATTGTAACTTCTCTCTTTCACGTAGACTATACCAAAATTATAATATGATCCGATACGCAGCTCGTTGTATGAAACCGTGGTAAGTTTACGAGCCTGAGATGCGCTAGCCAGCCACCAGCCCATATCACGGAGTGGAATTTGCAAGGCCGTAGCTAAGAGGGTCGGAATGCCATCATTAGCGCCCAGCCCGCGCCACTCATCTCCTGTTAAAGGTCGATTCACACTGACACAGAGTCGAAGTGACCAGTCTAATTCTTGACTAGCGAGGTCGCACGAATACGCGCGTGCCTGCGTGTTTTGCCGTGCAGCTTCTCTGTTGTGTCTGATGCCTCGTTAAGCATGAGATTACGCGAATACGCGTGTCTGTCTTTTCTCCTTCATTACATTGTGAAGTAAGAATACCTCTTACTTCACAATGGCTGGCTATATAAACTTATATTGTCGCGTCGATGCGCTTTGACTGTCCGTCGCTTTGAATCGACCCTTGAACTTAACAAACAATTTAAGACTAATGCACAAAACAGTGATTTACATGTGGTTGTGAATTATAAATCTATTTGTATGAATATTACATTAACAAAAAAATGTACTTAAGTATTAAAAATAAATGAATTCTTCAACATCGCTGCCGATATGTTTCTGGCTACGGCCTTGGACACACGTATTCCTAAAACGAGCACTTCTGTAACTTTGAGATTATGATGTATGTGACACGGTTATGTACAGATTATAAAGCGCGCATCGTCACATCAAATGTCATTTTATATTAACATTTTGTTAGGTTTATCGATACAATTAAGTGATGTGTATGTGTGGTTGACGCTTGACTCGAGTGAATGATGCCAGAGTGAGTTTTAAAATAATATTAATACATCAGTAAAGCACCTATTTTCTTACTTATTCCGAAATTGGAATCCTTGGACGTTAAGATATTTGGAATTTGTATATAATGAGCGGTGTTTACACACTACAACGACCTACTATATGCGTAAGGACTTTGATAAGTAAGCACGTAGATTTCATACTTTTGTGTAACGTTACATAGTAGACTATTTTATTTATTGTGTTTTATTTAGGATGGTCAACCGCCAATGAACGCTCGCGACAAAGTACTTCTAATTTTATGTACAAAGATATGTTTGTTGTTTATAAAAAGAAAATTATCTTTCGGAAAATATTAATGTGCGCACTATATGTTAAGGTTAAGTTGTTAAACATTTGATATAATAATATATATTCGTCGTGTAAGGATGTGTAACAGTTAACTACAATAAAATGGTCGACAAGTAAAACTTAGAGACTGAACCTAGCTCCAGTAAATTTTAGACCTCATTGCCTTTTGGTGACCTCATCTTACGGTGATTCGGTATTTATACAAATATGCTTCGAATTTCTTGTTTTTGTCGTCCAAATTTGATTAAAACGATTATTTGACGTCGTATAATTTTACATTTGTATATAAAATAAGTTCTCGACTCATACACATAAAGTGTCCCTTATTATTAGCATTTTAAAGTTCGATCGATATATTTTTTTACAATATTTTAGATTTTAATGCCGCAATAGAGTAGTGTAGTTTTTGTCATTTATTTACATTATACGTGCCTGCGAAGCAACGTCTTATATCAACAGTGACTTTAAACTTAATTATGTACTTTAAAATCACTCACTTCGTCCCAATCTGCCCGCAAGGAGATTATTCACCAGTCGCTTCCATTTTGTGTATATTATATCGCGTTACTTAGTTCGAAAGCTCCAGCAAAGTATGTAATAGGTATTCCATTATACTTAGTTATCTGGCTAACGTGGTTATTATAAATAGTGTATGTCTTTATAGCAATCCTTTAAATACTTACAATTTTTTTCTTCTCCATTAAATCTGATCGCCAAAATCTGTATTTTAAAATTAACGTTAATAAATGCGTACGAAATGAATATTCCTTTTTCAAGAAAATTCTCTGAAATTAAATGTAATGGTGACGAAATGTAGATTTTATACTCTTTTAGTCAGACTCTAATGAACTGTAGTGTGTTAATATACCTTATTCAACGTATTTAAGCAAATATTGTGTGTTTATTGAAGTAATGTAGACCTCCGACGATTAGTGTGTCGTCCGAGCTATTGTAAAATTAAGAAAATTATCCTCTATCTAGATACTTTATTGTCACGAACACGAATGTATGTTATTTTTAAGAACGAAACTTTATGCCTTTTACAACCTTAAAGCAATATTATCTGTAATATGAACAAGTTTTTTAAATATAATACAAACGCTACAATCCCACGGAACTGTACAAATGTCAGTGTTCCCGATTGATTGCACGTAAACTGTGCGCAGCTTCATCACATGCAAGACACGCATCGAAATTTGCTTTGTGATATTGACAATTGTGTAATTTGAATGACGTCCCGTCAGTTTAGAGCATCGATGTTGTAGGTATTAGTATTATCGACATTTGAAAACGTGTAGATTTCCATCGAATTTGCAATTTTTATACATTATAATAACATTTTTAATAGCATTTGTAACTCTCTGATTCTATTGTCATGTGTTTGTAATTTTTCAAAATTATTCCATTATGTTTGGTATATAATTAATGAAAAATTCATGTTAGAAGGTATAATAAAATAAGTGTTTGCATTGAATTTTAGTAAACAAACGAGACTCAGATAACGGGCTGCTAACACTCAACTCTGAGGCCCCTTTTCACATTTTGCGATGATCAGTATTTTACGATTCAATTTTGAAACCACCTGACAGTTTTATACTGCATTTGTTTTTAACAGTTTAAACAGTGGTGATTTTTACGTGTGATCTCAACTTTTTACCGTAAAATGTCGGAATGGGCAGCGCCGTGTGCACGCCGCTAAAGAGCAAATGTACTCACTGTCACGAGTAAAAACATACGAGACTCTTGTAACGGGCAGCTAACATTTAACAATGAGAGCAATGTACTCCTTGTTACGGAGTGGTAAGTAATAGGAGTGAAAATGTGCAGTCCAACGACGCGATAGACAGCTCCAGCATAGAGTCGGGGCAAATTTCATCAATGAACGCGATAAGAGTGGTGGCTGGTGTTAAGCCCCTGGGCTTACTACCAGCTACAACAATGATGACATCATTGTTGTGTAATATTGGCAAAGTCAGCTCTTGGACGCGTTTAAGCTGCTGATCGCGTTCAGTTTCATTTGTGAAATTCGCCCTCAGTCGCCGCGAAACAGAGGATCTTCTGATGACATTCAGTAATACACTTTGTTTACAGTCTCCTAAAGTGCAGTAAAAACATTAACGCATACCTCAAATGGTTTCTAACCTCAAATGGCGGGGTAATTGCGTAACACACTAACAGTAGCAATGGCTTTCATTTTGACAGTTCAACAACATTCATTGCGTTATTTACGTTGTTGAACAGACAAATTTTGACAGTTCAACAACATTCATTGCGTTATTTACGTTGTTGAACAGACAAATTTTGACAGTTCAACAACATTCATTGCGTTATTTACGTTGTTGAACAGACAAACTTTGACAGTTCAACAACATTCATTGCGTTATTTACGTTGTTGAACAGACAAATTTTTCGAACTTATGAAGCTATGGGTCAGCAGTATCCTTCAAAATGTTTCAGATTGTGATTAAGTGTGTGACGCAATTAGGGTGCGGGTGTCTTACCATTACCATCATCATACCATCGGTTGCACTTTACCCCACAAGTATTGAAAGTTTATTAATCAATTTCTCTAGAATATCCTCTGCTCTGCGATTCGTTCAGTATGCGCTGTTCCTAATGAAACATCTCTTGACTACCATGTCGGTACAGACGAACTGCGTCATGTCAGTCGCTTCGAAGATAAGTAGCTACGATTGCGAGTTTCCGTGTGTTGGTAACATCGTAAGAACGTAATCATTCCATTTACTGTACTACTTTGTAACTTTGTACTATTTATATCCTCAGAACATCTCAGACCTTGTCCTTACCAAAGCGACCGTCGTGCGAACACGCGAAATTTTGGTTGGCGAACCCGAACGCGTGGTCGCGTCGACAGAGGGGGGCGCCTTCCGGTTTATCGAACAAATGAGTGACAATGAATGATCGGTACGATCGCGTATTCGTGTGACCTGCCCCTTTGGTAAGGACACGGGCTCATGCTAACAAAATTTATGGCATTCATGCATTGCATATCTATAAGGATATGAAAATATTTTAGTATTTGTAGATTTAGGACGTCAAGTTCAAATTATTGTCATAAAATGAAATGTACAAGCATCAAACTATTAGTTTGAAATTATTTGATGAGCAATACCAATAGAGTACAAGCAATGTTTTACTGAAGTGCAATAACTAACATGGAAAAATTCAGCATGAACATACGAATTGAATGACTTATTCCAAATATGAAGGATTTTATTTAAATTTATTTATTAATTATCCCACTGTATAAGTTTCATTAATTGGTTATGGAGTGGACTAATTAATTTAATATAATAAATAAAACCGTGTTTTATATTTAATTTTGTTTTATTTTATTTCCTTCCTATGCAAGTAGGTACAGTAATTTTATCTCTCTAAGAGACGCGCGCTTTACTTGTGGTAACCAAGTGGATAACAGACAGGCAGACGAGTAGCATCAGCACATAACACACACACACACACTTCTGACTTCGCCATTGTGTCGTGTAAGTTACATTAATTGATTATGGAGTGGACTAATTAATTTAATATAATAAATAAAACCGTGTTTTATATTTAATTTTGTTTTATTTTATTTCCTTCCTATGCAGTAGGTACAGTATTTTTATCTCACGAAGAGACGCGCGCTTTACTTGTGGTAACCAATTGTGTGGTAACCTGTTCCTCATACCTCTATACTGGTGACCCCGAACATGAACGTCAGCTCAGCCTTCGTGCACCTACTTCAGCGTGACGTCATGATCATCACTCCCCCAAGCTTTAGCGGCGAGTCACCCAGCCAGCCAGCAACCACGGCTTCAACGGGTATCCTGTCCACCAGCATGCAGCGACCGCGCATACCTGGTCATCACCCTCAGCCTCATCATCAACCTCGGCACAGCACACTGCACTTTCGGCCGGTCAACAAGCAGAGCACCCTCTCCTGGTCGACGCAGCAGCCAGCCTCAACCCGGCGCTGTACGACATCCGACGCACTGGAGTATAACGCAGCGCCATCCACCCCGACTGACTGGGGACATCTTCGCAGACAGCACCGACTCACCGCGAACTATGCGACACCCCGACTCACTGGGGCATCTCCGCATACAGTTCCGACTCACTGTGAACTATGCGGCAACAGGTTCCGACTCACTGGAACCTCAGCTGGCCTGGCAAGCATCGCAAGATACAAAACTCAGCCCACTATCGACCTCTGGTCTCCGGCGGGGATCAGTGATGTAACGGTATCTACAACGTCATATGCAAACAACGCGTCATACTGACGTCACGCAAATCCTGCATCTTGGAAGCAGAGTTTACCGCACAATTAGCATACATACAAACTTCCCGACATCAGTCGTCGGGCAATTGCCCGCTAGACACAACACTCGTCTGGTCGGAGGATCCTCCCTTTTCTATGGAGGATGAGTGAACTTTACACCCTGTTCCCCGTACCTCTATATAAGTTTAGGAGAAAAGTTAGCCAAGAGGGAATGGAAGTTAGTAGGAAGAGGGATTTTAATTTTGGAAAGCTTATGATACAAATCAAAGGATTGGTAGTTTATAGGACAAGAGAAAAATATATGGTCCAGAGTACCTAACATCATCAAGATCGCATTCACACAAGGAACTGTCACGAACACGAATATTATTTAAGAATACTGGACTGCAGCAGTGACCAAGTCTCAGTCTACACAAGGTAGCAACAGTTCTTCTGGATAATTTTGGACATTTAAAAAACCAAGGTTTCCGCTGGATGTCGGGTTCTGGCGTAATACGCCGCTTAAGTTTCGAACTTACCTGCCATCCTGCTGACCACGAGTTGTACAATTTAGTGTTTGATGTCAGTTCGTAAGTCGTAACTTTGTACCGTGTAGTGCTTCCGATCCACGGTTAGATGAAGCAAATTTAGCCAGTGAGTCGGCGCACTCGTTGCCACCTATACCCGAGTCCCGAGCGACCGGGGGCCCAAACAATCTCAATGTTTAAACCGTTGTCCGAGCATGTGTATGTATAGGAAATTTAGAATGTCGAAAATGATTTGACTGTGACTTTTGGATTTTAGTTGACATTGACCTAAGGCTTGAATGCTACTAAGAGAATCGGAATTTTTGAAATTGTGAGTTACGAGTAGAATGAAATTGACGGCCTCTAGAATACCAATGCATTTTCCTGTAAATACTGAGGCTTCTGGTGGGCATTGGAATAAAAAGGCAATTTTAGAGTTCTGGAAATATGTTGAAACACCTGCACATCCTGTTGACGATAATTTGAATGCGTCCGTATAAAAAAAAAATCCAACCGTTCCAGTACCTAACTCTTAATGGCCCGCTCAAAATCACCTTTTGCGTCCTGGGAATTTTTGGAGATAACAAGTCCCAAAACGACCTTTGGCTTCAAATGGACCACCTGATATAGGCGGAAGAAAAGACAGGAAGAGAGGGGGTATTGACAAACAGGTGAGGAGAGGTGTTTATGTTCTCTGTACCTATTCATCAATGGAATAGATTTATTATTCCAGTAGGAAGACGATTCCAGTAGGTAGATTTATTCCAAAATGGGGAGTAAAGGATGGGACGAAAGGGAGAACACTTTTGACAAGAAACGATCTGCTAAGTATTGTCGTCGAAGGTTAAGAGGAGGTTCAGCACATTCAACCTGGAGAGCATTTATAGGGGAGAATTTCATGGCACCAATTATTACGATCCTCAGACATTTGGATTGGACAGAATCTAATCTGCGCAAAGCTTCCTTTTTGCATGGCTAGATCAGGTAGCTGCAATAATCCAACACGCTTCTGACCAGCGCATTGTAGACTAGCTTTAGGGTATATGGATGAGCTCCCCACCAGACACCTGCCAAAGCCTTGAGGACCGAAAACGAGCGCTCACATTTTTTGACTGTATTGTTCATGTGGTCCACTCCCGACAATTTGTAATCCAGGGTAACCCCCAGAAACCTGGCTTTCTCCTTAATTGGGATAGCTTGATAGCGTTACGAGTAAAAACAACTGTGGTACTCTTTGGGGCATTTAAAGATAACCCGTGACCTAAGAGCCATTGGTTTAACGAGGACAAAGAGATATTAATGGAGAAAGCGGCGTCTTCGATGGAACTGCCACAGACCAATAATGCAATATCGTCCGTCAGCACAATGAAGTACTTTACAGTTAAAATTTAGACAAGAAGGAAGATCAGAGGTAGGTATGTATAAATATTATATGAAAGGGGACTAAGGAGGTAGACCTCTCCAAACCGATCTCGGTTCAGAGCTTTCCCCGGGAATCCTGAGTTGAAAACTACGATCTGCAAATGGTTCGACGAATGCTAGCCGGGATTTTCAGCTCTTGCATTTTCTGCCTGAGGACTGGGAGGAGAACAGAATCATAGGTAGCTGAAATGTCTAATAAAACGGCTACCACAGACTCATTCCTTCTAAAGGCCAGCCGGATATCTGATGTGAGGGTACCCACACTATCAGCTGTACCCAGACCTTTCCTAAAGCCGAATTGAGTCGTTGGGAGCAGTTTCCTGTTTTCTACAAAACACTCAAGGCGGTTTTTCAATGTTTTAAAAGTTTAATAGGGATGGACGATAGAGCAATTGGCCTGTAGGAACAATGATCACTAGGATCTTTACCAGGTTTTACTAAAGGAATTACGACAGAACCTTCCAATCAGGAGGAATATAACCGGAAGTAAAACAATAATTTACTAAGTCCAGATATCCATAGTCCAATATTGATGGGTCTTATCACCAGCCTTAGTAATGAAGCAGTATTGGAATCCATCCACTCCAGGAGCAGAATCCTTTACATGGACGAGGACCACTTAAGTTCACCAAGAGTAAATGGTCCATCTGGAGGATAATCTGAGATCAGCTGTGAGTTCGAAGCGACTCATTCTTCCATACCGCGGACATAAGCTGGTGCGAGCTTAGATAAAATCTGGTTACCCAGTTCCGCAGATAGTGTGCTCCTGGAGGGGGCTTCAAACTATTTCTGTAAGATTTTAATTTACGCCACACAGCCGACACTGGTCGAGTGGAAGGATTCAGTGAGCCACAATACTTCCGCCAATTGTCTCTTCCTAATCTTGAGTAATTTCTTGGACATAGTCAAGATATGTTTTCCAGGTTCATGTCGGAGTTGAATTTTTTCTCGTTCCTGGCCTTGATCACGGCAGAGCAGTCCCTATCCCACCATGGCGGGGATGGAATTTTGCCCGTTGGCGGTTTTTTATAAGAGAAGCAATCATCTGCTGTAGAGGATATTGTGTGGGAGAATGACGAAAAACATTCTTGCGCAGTCTCAGTATTAATGGATGGAAGAGAAGAGACACGTAAGTCTAAAATTGTTGAGTAGTGGTCCCAATCTACTGAGTTCAGCTGGTCCTTTAACAAAGGAGGGAAAATTTGGTCAGGGAAAGTCTTGGAAGGGATTTCAACCATGATGACTTCCCATAAGTCATATTCAAGCGACTCCAATTAAAAAGGCTGGCTATATTAGATGAGCAGAATGTCAAATCAACACAGCTGTTATTCTGTCCTGGTGCAGACCTACGTGTAGGACTGCCATCATTGATCACACATAGGTTAAGTTCATCTAGTATATCCATTAAGCCTATACCTATACAATGATGACCATTAAAATCGCCCCTAATAAGTAATGGATCTTGTACACTACTCAGCAAACTTTTAATTGTAATGAGGTCTACAGTTTGTGGGTGTGCAATATAAAAACTAAAGATATTTATATCCTCAGCCTTAACAGCAACAATATTGATGTTGTCACGAACAAAGGGTAGAGGAATTGGGGAGAATGGTACTTTATTATTAATGAACAAAGCACATCCTCCATATCCATCCGGTCTGCATTTCGAACACCACTAAAACATGGAATCCTGAAACTATTATCAGAACAAAGCCATGTCTCAGCGATGCTACAGATCGATGGTTTGAATTTATTAATGATAAAGAGTAGGTCAGATTTCCTGGGAGTAATACTCCTCACGTCCCATTGAATGTCAGGGGATGGAACATTGGTATACTTGACAATTGATGACAGTTTGTAGGTAACGCAGTCAGTTATAGATTGTGCAGGGTTAGCTAATACTGATATTAGCTATAGTAATAAGGATATTTTCGGACTTATCAGGATTACTTGTACCTTCCCTGGGGAAAGCACAGCCATTTTGGGAAGGAGAAAAGAAGTAACCTTGAGTAAAGGCTTGATGAGCCTGCTTGTCATAGCTAGGTGAAAGAGGGGCAAGAGATTTGGGTTTTAAAAAGACCGTTTTACGGTATGATTTTGTTTGGGGAGCGGGACTGGGATGTTGGGGACAGCTAGGTATCGGATTAGATTTTTGGGATGCTCTAGACATTTCAGGATACGATCTTGAAACTGGAGGGAAAACCTGACTTGCTTCCGCATAAGAGACAGATATGTCGGCCACAAGAGCTTTAATGCCCTTCTTCCGACCAAACTCAGGGCAAGCCTTGTCGTTAGCATAATGATTGCCAGAACAAGATACACAGAGAGCACAATCAATGGGAACTTGGCATCCATCACCTGGGTGGTCTTGACCACATTTAAAGCAGCGGGGCTTAGAGCGGCATACTGTAGGTACGCGTGTGACCCAAACGACAACAATTAAAACATTGAATAGTTGGGAACATGTATCTCTCGACTAAATGGGCAGAGTAAAAAAAAAACACGCTGGGGTAAAATTTGGCCGTCAAAGGTTAGAACCACCGTTTAAGTGGGTTTCCATTCAGTAACACCCAGAGAAGTCACCTTTTACGGCTCATTCTCCTAGCCTTAATAACAGGCCCGCATCCAGTGGGAACCTTGATGTTCTCTATAACTTCGTCCTCAGTCCATTCAATGGTAACGTCTCTGACAAGACCTAAACGAGTGATGTTAAATTGGGGAATTGTAGGGAACAAAATTATTTTTAGCTAAATTGGACTGTTAGCATCCTGGTGAGATTTGAATTCGACTGAAACCCTGTTTCTTCCTAAGCATTTGACCCTGCTTAAGAGAATGTTGCTGAAGTTATTTTGCGTCAAGAACATACCAAATTTGACAGGGTGCAGAACAGTTCCTGGGAGTGGGGCCTGACCATCTTTTAAAGATGCGTGTACAATAAAAGGGTTGGTAATTTGTAATCGTATATCGGAGTGTATGTAATCAAATGTCCATATTGGATGTCGGGTAATATCTTTAGAAAAATCGGCAGCAAAAATGTTTTGGTAGGTATCATAAATCGTAAACGTCCCTCAGTAGTTGTGTAGTTGTCACATTACGTAACACTGTGAATGTAAACACAAATATTTTGTTTTTACTGTCCTTTTTCAGCAAAAGTTATATTTTTTTGTAATCGTCAATCACATTATCACAATCACGCAAACCAACATAATTTATATTTAAGCACAAAAAGTTAATTTATTTGCAAAGTGAAATTAAATTTCGCGCCATGACGCCACCATCGACAATGAGCCATGACAGCATTAACAGCATAGAGTAAAGCACGAGTAAAGTAATATATATTATGATTGACAGTCATCTAATTTATTCAAATTCGAATTTTCGAAAATTTTGAATTTGTCTGTCACGAACGACAGATACAAAAATCATGGTTTTGACAACTTTATTCTTAAAATTCTGTTTTTAGTCGATTATTTTCTGCTGCCCTATCCGTCCAAACCAAACAGTCAACATCGACTCTAGGTCGTCGCTTTAGCGTTTCTTAGGCCTGCCTTGATGCGTCATCATCTAGGTAGGCTGCCTCGATGCCTCAAGCAGGCCTAAGAAACGCTGTCGTCTTCAGGCACCCATTGCGTGACGACCCTAGCACATCTGATGCATCTTGTATGTAAAAAAAATATAAAAAAGTAATTTTATACCGCACCTTATAAGGACGGTTTTTATGAACCTCTTCAACAATAAAAAAAAGATTCAGCTGCATGGAAGTGGGGGAATGTGTGAATTTATGTCAGTCGCATAAATGAACATTCAGAATAAAGAAAATGCGATAATACAGGAAAATCCAATTTATGTGTTAAGAGTTCTATAGCATTGTTAAACTTATCTTGTGCGTCCGATTCTGGCAGTGAGGGTCAAGAGGAAAGAATTGTCTCTCACTATGGGATCTAGGCAGAAAATACAGAACGCCGCCTGCTGCATAATCCTTCCAAGTTAAGCCCGATGAAAGATAAATTCTCTTTTCATATTTTACAATCCAATTCCACAACAAAATACTTCTGTATGAATGTCAACATGTTGTTCACTCCATGTTTCGATGTTTACCATCTTATTTAGAAAACACTAAACCTTGCATTAAACACAAGTTTCGAGACACAAAAATGTGACAAATCCTTTTACAAAACATGTCTACCTGCTATTACCTGCGTTCTCACTGTCTAGGAACATTGAATATGTTCCTAGACAGTGAGAACGCAGGTAATAACAAACTAACTCATGTTTCGTGCAGTCCGAATGGAAATTCAACAAAACAAGTTGTGAGATTTGTTTCACCTGACAAGCATCAAAACATCTACAAGTTAAGTGTCTTCTAGTGCAAACGCATGGTTAGACTATACTTAGTCTTATAACTGGGAAGAAGTAGTGGCGCAACAAACTCCGCAGCAGCTTATCTGTCTGCTATGTTAGAAGAACTTGATCCTATAGAATAGTATGCAAAGTAACTAACATTACGAACACAAAATATTAAATTAATTAATTTGCACACGCCAATATAGTAATAAAAACATTGAAAACTACTCTGGCAGAAATGAAAACGTAACAGAACGTAATTCCAAAATAAAAAACTACACGTATGTATGTATGTACGGACGCCAGCTGCAGCAGGTCAAGCTAAGCCTAATGCTTTAGCGATAAAGTTGAAACTCTATTAAAGAAATTTGACAGATTGTAGTAGCTTGATGTGCTGGCGTCTGTACATACAAACATACAAGGGAGTGCCCGCTTACATAATAAAATTGCAATGCTATTTTTTTTTCATATATCTTTGCTTTGTTGATTCAGTTATTGGGAAAGCCACTTTAGAGTTTGGACAGAGAGTCCTGCACAAGGAAATGGCGGAAAAATGAAAAATCCTAAGCTGGTAATAAGGAATAAAGTTTAAAAAAAACTATTTTGACACATTTGAATTTTTATGTTTATTAGTTTGTAACTTGTAACTTATCACGAAAGAAAATACTTGGACGTAAGACTATGCAATATGGTTGAAAGACTATAGCCTTCCCTTCGGGGTAAATTAAAAAAAAATATATATATTATTTTGTTGATATGAGTTCAAATGTAGGATTACGATAACATTTCAGACTGTATTTCATGTTGCTAGATGAAGATTTTCTAAACGGATCGCTGGCCTAACTCTAGCAATAATATTCACGGAACTAGTAGGTTCTAAAATGTATTTCGGAGCAAGTAAGTTTATTAGTAATTAGTATTAATTTAGTACTAGCAACACTTCGCGCACAGACTACTAAGAGAAACTGCGTACTGTGTTGAGCGCTAACGCGAAATAAAGTTTTTTAATTTAACCGTTGAGTGGTGATTATGTGAGTGATTCAATCGTCACCAGTTCTGATACTAATTACATTTTTCGTTTCGTATAATTTCCCGTGAAGTGATTAAAATTTTTAACGATTGATAGTGGTCTGACCTCCCACCAAGCATTTCTTTGACACATTTTACCGACGCCATGTTTGTCACGTTTTTGCCATTTGTGAATATATTTAGCCAAAAAATGAATTTGCAGTAGCGTCACTGCATGTAGTTCTTGTACAGTGTTAAAAATCAGATCCACAATGAGTCAAGTATTCCCGAAAAACAAGGAAAAGCGCCCTCGTCCATCGAACGAAGCTAACACCGTAAGTATTAACCAAATTCCCGCTCTTCGCGACAATGTCGTTGCGTTTTTTTATGAAATGTGTGGCCTCACGCGTAGTTGTGTATTTATACATCTTACATGGCGAGCGACCTATGAAATATCTATTCATTTCACTCTCAAATTGGGACCATAGTAGAAGTCGGCTCTGAAGCTTTTGCGAAGTCCCTGGCTTGTCAAAGTCCATGCTTTGATAATTACCATGGCTGATAAATTAAAATACATTATTGTGAAAATGCAGAAAAAGTTGATCCACCGTGGAAGTGACTCAATTTTTACATGTTCTAGACTTGTGATTATGAATATGTATCACAAATATATACTGAGTTTCTTTACTGAAGGAACAATCTAAGATTATAATCATAAACATACCTAAGAGTTGATGTACTTTGAGTCTGTTTAGTAGGGTTTATGCAGTCTACTTACAAATCTAATTAATTCAGCAATCAATTCTAGAATTTATACTATGATTCATTGATATTTTTCTTAACATTGCACAATAGAGCCTAAGTATTGTACAATATTCCATACTAAATAACTTTTGCAGCATAAAACCATTTGTTGCATGCGTAAGCGAAGGCATATTTTATGAGCAGCTGCGGTTAAGAGGCTTGTCTTACTGAATATTTTTTTTGTTGCTTGTCACTGGTTACTGTTAGCCTGCATCATCCTACTGCTGGGCAAAGGACTCTCCCCATGACTAACAGCTTTTTCGATCCAGGGCTAAAGTATAAAAGAAAACAAACACACAACACAACATCCCACCATCTTGTTGCTTGTTAGTCGCCAATATAAATATTATTTGTCTGGTACAATTATGTTGGTTTGTAACACCAAAAAGTTTTCCCAAAGAAATTGCATTGACACTTAAAATGCAGTATAAGTATTGTGCCTACCATCATACAGCACCCACAGGGTGAATTTTATAAATGTTTATGGATGGCTAAATTCCAAACTATAAGAATTTGCAAGAAATACTGTTTGGAGCAGATTATGAATTTTAAATCTGTGGAGAACCTCAAGCAGCGGATGTATAATAACTTTATTGGTAATTATATTTTGGGCTGTATGGGGTCGAAACCCACGGGCTGTGGGGTCTGAGTGCTCATGGCCTATAAAAGGAAATCTCCGAATGGCTGGTTATTACTTCCCGTAACTCACGAGCCGGCTTTTACCTTGGCCAGAGGCTTAGTATTGCCATACAATGTGAGAATGTCACCAGTCTCTTAGTTACATTACCAGACAACAGCGATGCGGATACATTTTTAGATGCCATATTTTAGTTGAGTTAGGATATTATATAGTTATTTTTATAAATAATTAGGTAGAAGTTGTTATTTATGTATGTTTCATTATTTTGCTAAGATTATAAAGTCACAATCAATATATTCACTATCAGATTAGCTCTTCCAAACAGACGTTGTGGCAGGCTGACTTTACTTTCCAATTTATGAAACCCACAGAGAATCTTCTCCTATAGACATAGAACCCTTTAGTGCCCCTCACAATTATTTTAGTATCGAATTTTAAATAAATACTTTACCATTATTACTTTCTTCCACTTAGTGAAAGCTGTGCTCTGTATACAATGATTGTAACATTATAAAAGCTTAGCTACATGCAGTGTCTTGCGTGTGCGAACAACATGGTGGAATCCACATTATAGCAAACCCTTTGCATGATAAACCGTTTTGTTGTCTTAACAGATGCTTGTTTGTACAAATTGAAAGTAGCGCTAGTAAGATGGAGTGTTTCGCTGGGCCATAGGTAATTAGTTTTCCTGCAAAATATGTCTTCCATAGACAAGGTGCTATGCTTTTTATTATTACAGTTGTATTTTCCTAAAGCATATATGACAGTGTTATCAGAATTAAATGAATGTCTAAAGAAGCTTAGCCTTTTTTGACTTGGTTTTGCTTATGCAGCATGAAAAGGGAAGCCTGAAGCTAAGTAGCTGTAATTCGAAAACGCTATTAAACTGTAACAAGGTTTTTCTGTAAAATTATTAACTTTATGAACATATTGGTGGTCATCATGGTCAATTGTAAAAATATTAATTCCCTGCAATTGTATTGCTTTCATTTTGTCAAGTTTATTTTCCTGTTAGAGTTAGTTAGTTATATTTGTACTATTCAAATGAATTAATAAATGAATGATTGTAAACAAAGCATTCTTGTGCTTTTGTCATATATAGGCAAGGTATATATATTTCCTTTCAGGGTTTTAATAAACTTTGATATAGATTAGGTGGATATTGCCAACCCCTCTTAATACTTGATTGAAAAGTTCTCAACCCGAATAAATATGATGTTTATAACTGAATACTAATAATGAACTGTGTGTTGTCAGACACTCACAAAACATTATGGTTAGCTGGTTTTTAGGGTTCCTGACTTAGCAAAAGGAAAATTCGGAAAGACGGACAACAAGGTGATCCTATAAGGGTTTCGCCCTTATAGCATCATTTCATTTCGTTGTCTGTAAAGGACCCTTTTACTCAAGTGGAAATTAATTTCAAATATGTAGGTCTACTGTCCCTTGGAGCTTCTAAGTCAGCGCAATAAAAAAATAGGGTACTTCCTGTTGACCTAAAATCATGAAATTTGGTAAGGTCTCACAGCTCAAGTAAAGGAAAAAGGCCGGAAATCGTTCAATTGTAGTGTTATTTAGAAAAAATGCGATTACTAACTTACATTTGCATTGGAGAATTGATTTTGATGTATGGGAGAACATGTTTTTGGTGTAAATTCATCCCAACTACAGAACTCTTTATTGTGCATGGTCGAACACCCAGTTGGCCCGTTATTTTTTTCATAGAACCCAAAACTTTTCAATCATCCTTCAACCATTTGTTACTGATTGTAATTTCCAAGTCCCAGAAAGCTAAACTGGCCTACAATTGGTTTTCTCCACTCCAAGAGTCGCATGAAATATTTATCACCTTGTCAAGTCTTAATTTATATTTCTACATTCAGTGGGATGTAGAAACTACTAGAATCATAAAGTCTAAGGATACCATTTAACCTGTACTAGGAAGTAAAGTTTGAACAGAATCCTTAAAAGGGCGAAATAGGTGACGAAAGATTGTATGGAATATTTTGAAACCAGGAGGGTGAAACGAAAATTTTGTAGTTTCCTCCTAGTAGCAACACAATGAAACACATGTTTCAGAATGTTTGGTTGTGTTTTCCTTAAGGGGGAACCGGACAGGAGATGACAGCTTGCGCAGAATCTTGTAATTTTGAACTTAGACATATTATTAAACCAATACTTATGGGGATCAAATAGGAGATAGTTTTAATACAAATTGAATTCTGTTTAAAACTAATAGTACATAAAAGCACCTAATACACAGACAAAACATTGCACAAAAACACTTTTATGGTTGATGATGCTTTATTCATTGCTTTACTGATGATTGAGTTCCCGATGGGGATCCGTTCACTACATTTTAAGTTGGTATCACATTATACAACATAGCAGTTAATGATATTATAAGTTAACTGAAGTCTGCTACCTTAGTTAATGATATTACAGGTAAACATCCCTGTGGCTTAGACCGCGTAGATGTCGGAAATAATCCCACTGGAACATACTACCAGATTTTGTGCAAGTATTAGGGCGTGAAAAGGTAACGGACAGAGTTACTTTCGCATTTATTATATTAGTATAAATAGTAGGATGGATTTACCTATGGATATGAATAGTACCTTAGTGGAAGTATGTAAATTGGTATTGTTATCTAAGGATCCATACATATTGAAATGTGTATTTTGATTTTCCCTTTTAATACAAAAAATAAATAAATAGATTGACTTACATACATTATAATTATAAAAAAAATAAATGAGTAATAATGTATAAGAACAAATATTATTGTTAAGAACAGATAGAAATGAAATAAAATAAATATTTAATAATAAGGAAAATCATTAAAGCAATCATCCTCTCTCCGACTTTATAAAAGTTTTGCTGTGCCTGACAGGGTCCATTATGTGTCTATTAATAATACTTACCACCTGTATGTGTACGCTATGGATTGCAATAAACATTATTTGAATTGTAAATTATAGTAACAAAAGGAATATAACTGGAATTAATCAATAAGCCCTATAAGTGTTTGTTTTCCTCATTTAAAGGATATCTCTTAAGTTCAGTGTGCCTTTTGGCAAAGGCCTCCTCTAACATTTTCCATTGTGTTCTATTTCTGGCAACCCTTCTACAGTTAGGGCCCGCTGTAAGCTTCAACTCATCTTCCCATCTCTTAAGTTTGTCTTCCCCACTTCCTTTTTCCATCTCTGGGATACCAGTCTGTCACAATTTCACTCCACTTTTCCTGAGTACTCCTTAACATGTGGCCTGCCCATCTCCGTTTTAGTTGGTCTATCTTCGTAAGTATATACATAACTCTTGTCTTGGGTCTTTCGTACATGTCTTGTTTCTTGATGCCTATCATGCTTCTCTCCATCGCTCTTTGACACCATTGCAGCTTATCTTGGTGGTGTTTTGAAAGAGACCATGTTTCACAGCCATATGTGATGCAAGGTAGAAGAATACCAGTGTTGTAGACTTTCCGTTTTGTACTGATGTTAAGGTCGTTGGCCTTCATGATTTCTTTAAGTGACCAGTATTTTTTCCAGCCGTTTGCTATTCGCCTTTTGATTTTCGTGTCTGTCTGATCCTTGACGGAGATGATCTGTCCCAGGTATATGTGCTCTTCCACATACTCGAGGGGTTCGTTATTTATTGTTATAATACTTATAACTCGGTTATCAGAGTTTGTCAGAAGCTTGGTGATATTCATGGATAGCCATATTTTCTCGCTTTCCCTGTTTAGGTCTTGGATCATTTTCTCTAATTTTTCAGGGTTTTCTTCGGCGACGACAATATCGTCTGCGAATCTTAGGTGGTTTAGTCTTCGTCCATCTATGCTTAAACCAAGTTGGTCCTATTCCATCTTTCTGAATATTTTTTTTTTTTTTTTTAAAACACCTCTGACTGGCACCTATTTTATATTGAAGGTTTCCCCCAAACTTTCTAGTTGTATTCTTGCTTTTGCGTTGGAGTAAATAGTTTTGATGGTTTTTATGTATTGTGTCGAGATTCCTCGGTTTTCTAGACTTTCCTATATAGCTTTATGGCTAATGCTGTCGAAGGCGTTGTTGTAGTTGATGAATGCCATATACAGGTGCTAGTTATACTCATTGTATTTTTCTATAAGTTGTTTAATAGTATGTATATGCTCCACTGTGGCAAAGTTTTTTCTAAAGCCTGCCTGTTCTATTGGTTGGTTTTCGTCTAGTTTAGTACTTATGCGGTCTAGGATGATTTTGGAGAAAACCTTATAGACGATGGACATCAAGCTTATTGGTCTATAATTTCCTATATCTTCTTTTGGTCCTTTTTTGTATATTAGGATTATATGAGATGTTTCCCACTGTTCGGGTATGAGTCCTGAAGTTATAGCATTGTTGAAGATTTTAGTCAGAATAGGAGCTAGTTCTTATAGTGTTCCTCTTAGCAACTTATTTTTAATTTTGTCAGGTGCTTTATCAGATTTTTGGCTTAGTATTGCTTTTCTGACTTCACTGGGTAAGATTTCAGGTTCTGGGTCTGAAGGGCAGGGGTTAGGTCTAAGGATTTCATAGTTTCCCTGATTGGTGTTATCTTGGTTGGAGTATAGATTATGGTAGAATTTTATAGCTGTTTTATTTATTTCTTTTCGGTTTGTGATATTACAGTGATTATTTTTCAGGTTTGGTATCCATGGATTGGACTCCCGTAGTTCTTTAAGAGCTTTTCTTGTTCCTCCAGTAGCTAAAATACGACGAGTCCCAGGTACTTCATCGTCAGCTCGACGCCGATGTGAACCCCTCCAACCCGACGGTGGCGTGTCCCGAGGACCATGAAAACAAATGGCCTCAGAATTGTGCAAGACCACCTCGAGTCCCAATTGTCGGATCTTCGACGATTATCGCGTGTCACAGCTTCGGCCGCCGCCTGGTGTAACCTCCCCTGCGCCAGGACCAGCGTGTCGTCAGCGTAGCAAACCACGCTGACGCCGCTAGGGAGGTCGACGCGCAGCACCCAGTCTTACCCGATATAGTTGGTGCATAGGCTTGTATTATTGTCCATGTTTTTTCATGACTGGGTATTTTAATAAATAAAATTGCACTTCAATCAGTGACTCCGATCTAGTTCAGTATATTAAATCCACCTCCTCTTTGTCCCCCAGTTTCTCCCTTGTTAAACATTATAAATTCTGTATGTTCTTCTATTGATTCGCCAGCTCTTCGCATTTCTCTTATTCCAAGTATGTCCTAGTTGAGTTAATTTAGGGCTTCTTCAAGCTCTAATAAAGATTCATTTGTTCTTAACGTCCTGGTATTTATTTGTTGCAATGTGCAGTTTGTTGTTTTTTGTTAGAGGGTAATGGTCTATTTCTCCCGCGGTGACCAGCCGTGATGGGAGCATGGTTGTTGATTTTTGTTTTGGTTGAAGAATTATTTGTTGTGGTTGAATAAGTTTAGATAGTTGCAGTTCTTCGGTTCCTATTGGTAGTGTGTTAGTTTTTGTATGTGATGTTCCCTGAAACGGAATGTGATCTCTCCCGCAAGTACTGAATTGCATCTTAGAAGTGTTTGTATTCTGCTTGTTGGGGCTTGGAGTTTCAGATCTTTTTCTTTTTTCACTGTCTGTATTTGTGTTGAGGTTTTTATTTCCAGTTTTTGCTTGTAGTACTACTTTTGGTAGACCATGTGTAATGTAGGTGCCCGATTTCATTATCTTTTTGTTTTTTTAAATCTGTATTTTTTCCTCAGGGGTTGTGGTAGCTAGCAAGATTGGTCTGATTTTGGCATCATTGTTTCCTTTATTACCCAGTGTCTGAAGTCTTATCTATTTCCCCTATTTCTAGTTTCACCTCGATTTCTTTCAATGTTAACGTACCGAGAGTAGTAAGGTCTTCATGATTTTCTCCATTTGGCTCTGGCTCTAATACGTTTTTACGCTTGCCTCGAGATTTATTAACTGGTTCTTTAGTTTATCCACTTCGTTTTTCAGTTTTTGATTCTCCTCAATAATCGGTTTAAGTTTTTCATCCACTTTTTGTAATATAACTGCTGTGATATTTTCTGTTATAACATTGGTTTGTATTTTTAATTGTTCGGTCATTTTTTTTAATTGGAATATCTTATGTTAAAACATTTTTGTTTTGCCATCTTTTGCTTTTGCATGAAAATTGAGTGGGCTGGATGTACCTACTTTAATAACATTTTGCACATGTAAGGATGAAAGTAAAAAAAGTCAAAGCATTTATTTCAAATAGGCACATAGAATACACTTTTGAACATCAAAAATTACAGTAAAATAGAATTGATTCTAGTCTTGATGAGGTTCACTCTCCTGCAGAAAATTTAAACACCGCCATTCAAAAAATCTGGTCATTAGCACAACGCTATGTATCGACTATCGACTGTACTGGTTAATTCAAATTCTCCGCTCTGCGTCGAGGGCTTAGTATTTTCAAATAATCGTTTTTTTTTTGTTATGAACCTTCTCCGGTGCGCACACATTTTCGAGTTTTTGAGAGAAATATACCAAACATAAATTTGAATTTTCATAACTCTAACTTAAGATATGCTGGGTTTCCCATATAAAATTTCGTCCCTTATATCCCCCCCTCTAAGGATTACTTTTGAGATAAAAAGTAGCCTATGTTCCTCTCTAGGATGCCATCTATCTCCTTTCCAAATTTTATCAAAATCCGTTTAGTGATTTAGGCGTGAAACGGTAACATACAGACAGACAGTTACTTTCGAATTTATTAGTATGGTTTTTCTATAGGATATTTCTTTTGTTTTTAAATTAATTTTCACGAAATCTCTATCTATCTATCTATCATTGCCTGTGCCTGACACGATGATGCAGTTGATGTCATCGGGATTGCTAATGTAGTGAAAGTAATTCTATAAGAATCAATACAAAGCCAGAAAACCGTGCGTCGTATGCTCTTGTTCCGACGATACCGACTCACTCTTTGGCAGTTGATGACTTTAATGTTATTTAAGTACTATAATTAAATAATACTATAAAGATTTACAAATGAGGCCACGATTTTTTCAATCTACCCACGTATTACCTAATCTCTTCTCGATAACACTAATTTTTGTTTTTGTTTTGTTTGCAGTCATTTGTCAAGAATGTAACATCCAGAGTGTCGGGCTTACTGCCATCTACACTCACAAAATGGTTCAGTAGTCCAAGCACTTCAAACGCGAATGGTTCGTCATCAATAGCCGATGCCTCAGATTCGTCAGAAGATGAAACAGACACCCCGGTTGTTACCCAGCCACCAGCAAAACGTATGCGATTCAACTCGCCCGGAACATACGGCCACTATAGTCATGCAGAAGTAAGATATTATTTAAATAATATAATATTGTGTTTATAAAGTTATTTATTTGGCCTTTCGCCAGTTCAGATTTTTTACTGGCCAAAAATATTAGATGTCTTTCAACATAGTGACAGTATCCCGTGCGACTTAACTAGGCACCTCTCTGGAGTGCGGCCCCGGGCTGTGCTGAACAGTATTTACACGTGACATCCCAGCGCCAGGTATCTAGTTAACTCGCATGGGTTGTACATAATTTCTTTAGCGGTAAAGTATTATGTGGTTGGTGATAAACAACATTTCATGTGTATTGCAGGCAGGCTGCTCCACTGATGTTGAAATCATGGAACTACCTTATGGTGCCAGCCCATACATTGGCCCACAGTATGCACAACCAAGCCGGAACACTTTTACTACTCCGTTGCGGTCTCCGATTGAAGATCCAGAGCCGATGGACAGAGACACACCACATATGTTCAAGATGCCTCACTCAGTTTCCAACATTGGCCAATCAATAGCCAATAAAAGAAAATCTATTTTCGACACAACCAGCCCAGAGGAGTGTGTTAGAGCAATTGGTAAGTCAGATTTTATAATTTTCAATAGTTTTGAAACATGTTCCTATTAACGTTGTTTTATTTTAAGTTTAATTGATCCTAAGTGGCAGAAAATAAATAAATGTATAAATAATCTAAGAAAAGTAACCAAAAATATTCCTTTTGATTTGTATTGTAACTCATGTGACATTGTTAGTAAAAATATCCATATTAAGGCTCAAATAGAACTTTGATTTTGGGAAACGCTGCGTATGTCAACACTGATTCTGATGGGAAAACGAACATTCTTTGAAATTCATTATAAATTATTCAGTTTTCGCGGTTTATATTAAACCTGTGTTTCCTTATAGTCGGAATCAAATAGTTTCGGTTGTTAAAGCCAAAGAGGTATTTCTGGATTATTTTAAATTTAAGGATAAAGGCAATTAATGTATGCAAAAGTGTTGCAGAAAAGGCAGTTATGTCATCTGTATACACTTGACAAAGTTTTATGAAATGTGTCTTTATATTATGTATTTACATTACAATATATACTATGAGATTCATATATAGAAACAGTAAAGTATGTCTTAAGTTGCTTTGTTTAGTTTATGTTTGAATGTGTTGTGTATATATTCACATGATAATATGCATATTATGTTGTGCAGAGCTATATATGTGCATGTAACTGTTACAAGAGTGTCAGGCAGTAGATTGTTGGATTAAAAAATCACATGTTAGTGCACAGTACTTGACCTCTCGCCTTATTGCTGTTTTGTGTTACTGCTGAAAATTATTATTACATAGTTAGTTCTAGTTATTTCAGGAATTTCTCGGGAAGCTCATATAGGTTGAAAAGTTATTCTGTAAAATGTTGTTGAATTCACGCTGCAGTGTTCACAATATATTGTCAATGCAGATACAGAAGCGAGTTTCAAAGTGACTTGTTACTGAATAATACTGTTCTTGGACGAATAGGTGTGCATAAAGTTCGTTCTTGCTTTTAAAAATATGTTAACATATGTTAACTCTTAACACGAAGTTATAGACAACGCTGCAATATATTTAAAAAATATATTTAAAACAAACATATAACTATTGTTTTAAATATTTATCATTGTACCCGTTGATGTGTCCTGTTATTTTGAAAACAAATGACATTAGTATTTCTACTTACACTAGATACTTACTATGAACGTATAATTTCAGCAAAGTCAGCGACAAATACAATGCGTGATCCAAAGCAGCCTAGCTTTAAACCTAGTCTCCTTGGTTCTCCGTTTTACCCAGGCAGAACAATGTATGGTGGAGCAGCGACTTCTTCCTACATAAACCAGCCTAATATAAAACAGCAGACTGTGGCTGTAGTGAATGAGTCTAAGAGCAACAGTGATGACACTGCTCTTAGTAGTTCTGCACGACGGATAATGGATTTATTAGAAAGTTATTCTTCCCCACTCATGGAAGCTAGAAGGATCCCGCTGTACACTAAGCCAAAGAACGACTGGCTTAACAACACGTCTTCCGACAGACCCTCTCCCTACAAAAATAGAAGTATATGTAAGTATACAGTTCCTTTTCATGCTCCTTGTTTTACTTTGCTTGAATAGAAGGCTGGCTGGCCAAACTTACATGTATTTTTAAAGTATGATAAAATCCCACAGAGTCTTATTAAAAGTTGAATATCTCTGTTTTAGCCTACAAAACGCAAGAGCTCCATGTGCCAAGCATCGCGTCAATACTACGGTTGAAAAAGAAATCACGTCTCATGGACACGACGAATGCCGCGCGCCAACTTATTGCTTCACATAGCAGTGCTTCCAGCTTTCCGACGTATCCAACTGAAGCGAAAGGGTAATGTATTCTAGTCCTAAACTTGGCAGCTTAGTTATATACCGTGGTGGGCACTGGTGGGTGTGTAGCCACATTTGAACATCACTGATGTGATGATTTCGTACTGTAATCATTAAATTCCGGTTTTAGTTAAACGCGTTTCACTAAAACCGGAATTTTCGACTTGGTTTAGAAAAGGCGGCCTGAGTATAATTAATATTGCTCTGAGTATCGAATACACTGTTTCTGTCTTTTCTTCTATTAGCTCAGGATTAATTAGATTAAAATTAGCCAAAGATACAAAATGCGGCATAACCAGCTGAATTTTACGCCATTTATTCTGTATGTTTGCGCTCTGCTGCTCCGCGCTTGGAGCGCGAATACGCAATATATGCAGAATGTTAGGGTGAAATACATATTCAATACTATAAAGAGCAATAGTGGCCCAGTGGTAACCATGTCTCAGTGACGCCATCTAGCATATTATAGCAAAATTATATACTTAATGCTCAAGTTTGACACAATGTACAATTCGGCAAATTTTCTTTTGCATACAATGCGACCTGTCAAGTGGGGCGCATGACACGAGACAGAAAGCTTACGAGTTGTAAGTCGTAGGGTCGAACCCAGGTAGGCGCTTTATTTTGTGTAAATTATCGTTTGGTGACACTTCATTAAAAAGTGCGACAATGCCCTGCATAAGATCAGCACTTCGATCGAGACTTGGGTAGTACTGCAGTCTCTTCGACGGTGCCAGATTTTCTATCGGTACATTGAGGTGCTGAAGTGTGTATGAAAATATGTCAGTCCGACTCTAGGACCAGACCTCGAAACCTATCCTTTTGCCGCAGGGTGTGAGACAGGGAGACGTTGTCTCCGAAACTGTTCACCGCTGCAGTGGAGGATGTCTTTATGGTTCTGGACTGGAGAGGGCTAGGCATCAACATCAATGGCGAGTATATCACTCACCTTCGGTTTGCCGACGACACAGAAGTTATGGCGGAGACTATGGAGGATCTCAGTACATTGTTCGATTACCTCAGTAGAGCTTCAGATAGAGTGCGTCTGGCAAAACAAAGGTCATTTTAAATGGCCATTAACCCGCCCTCATGAAGATCGGAGACTCACTTGAAGTTGTTACATCACTCACCTTCGTTCTGCCGACGACACAGAAGTTATGGCGGAGACTATGGAGGATCTCAGTACAATGTTCGATTAACTCAGTAGAGTTTCAGATAGAGTGCTTCTGGCAAAACAAAGTTCATGATAAATGGCCATTAACCCAACCTCATGAAGATCGGAGACTCATTCGAAGTTGTTGACTATTCTATTTACCTAGGACCAACTGTCTAGTTAGGTAGGTTCAACTTCGAGAAAGAGGTTATTCGTCAAATCCGACTCGGCTAGGAAGCATTAGGGAAGCTATGAAATATCTCCTCGTCTCACATACAGCAGTGTTTCTTACCTATGACAGTAACGTAGTCGCTCACAGTGGGCCCATGAGAAGGCTGAAAGTCACCCAAAGGGCGATGGAGAAGGCTATGCCTGAAGTAACCTGCGTGATTTAATCAGAAATGAAGAGATCCGCGGGAAAACCAAGGTAACCGACATTATCCGAGGAATTGCAAAATTTTAGTGGAAAAAACCAGACAACGATCCCACCAGTACAAACGTCAAGACGTCAACCTTGTCCTTGTGTATATTATTTCATCGACATTGCTTCCAAATCACCGTTTTGGGAACAGTGGTGATGAAATAATGTAGGAGAAAATCGTGAGGAAATCGGCATGTTCTAGAACCAAAACTTCGAAAACATGTGACATCTCATCTAAGCCTCACTGGGCCGGCGTAGTGGATTATGGCCCACTCCGTCTCACAGAGAGGAGGCCTGTACCCCAGCCGTGGGAACATTATAATTATGTTAAGTGGAAGGCATTCTGCAGGACACAATCCTCGAAAAAGTGTCAACTATCATTTACAATAAATATCAGAGCCATTCAATTATTAGTTTAAACAATTTCTAACATAAAAGATGCCCGTGCGCCTATTTAAACAAATCTAGTGTTAAGATGTTTTCTCATGTCCATTCTTACTGAATGACGGCTTAGTACTCAAAATTCTCAGAAAAAACATTGCCTACAATAGTAAAATTCATAATTATTAGAGGAAAACAATAAAGTAATAAGTGGTCACAAATATATTATTACTTAAGTATTTCATGTAGCAATCATAATCCAGAAAGTTTTACACGAATTCATTCAGAGTCGTGTAATTCTGAGGTTATAACTAAAACCATTTCAAGAACTTTCATATGAATTAACTTTTTCATAATAATAATTGGCTTTCTGACTTCTAACATATAACAAAGTGTTCGTTCTTGTAAATGATCTTTATTTATTGGATATAACTTTATGACTGGTAATCGTTAAATTACATCTCTGAGCGCACTCAAATATCTAAATGACCCTAAATGCCATTATATTTTTATAATATGCACAAAATGAATGATTATTTCAATGTTAGTTTAATCAGTATACTGTTCACTTTTAGGAAAGAACCTGAGATGGAACAGCCCCACAAAATGACAACCAAAGTAAAAGCAAGGGTAACAAGAACCAACCGAGGAATAGTAGATCAATATGAAGCAGCCACTCCAGTGAAACTACCTACAGCCGTGCTACAATTAAATCAGGATAAGCTGCCACACTTCTCATTTAATACTCCACCGGTTTCAAAGCTACCGGCTACCTCAACACCTAAAATTGTTCTTCCCACAGTTGATAAAAAAATTACTGCAGTATCTAAAAGTAAGCACGAAACAGTTACTAAAAGTGTTTTCAAATTTTCCAATCCCGTGAAAGTGTCAAATGACACCCCACAAGCGTGTGCTTCACCTCCGAAATTTACATTCGAGAGTCCGGAGCGCCGCATAGATCAGAAATTTGAAAGCAAACGTGACGATTGTTCTGTTGTTGTAGGTATAGTAAAAGAACCCGAAACATCCACCACTAAGCCGAAAGACTGGGCGTGTGCAGACTGCTGGGTTAAAAACAAGTCAGAAGCCACCAAATGTGTCTGTTGTGGCTCCAAACAGCCAATGCCGAATGCAAAATGTTCTGTTTGCAAGCTTGCTGATAGTCTGTCTCAAAAAGATAAATGTGCAAGCTGTGAGAAGATGTTTGTATCACAAGTAGACAGCCCACTCAAAACCAATTCGATTGGGATCAGTTCACTGTCAAAGTGGAAGTGTGAGGTCTGCTGGGTCAGCAATGATGACAGTGCAACCAAATGCGTCTGCTGCAGCGGTATTCGGCCCAGGAGTTTGAGTAGTGCGCCTGCCACTGGCACGGCCAGTTCGCTCACGAGCACGATTACTCCGCAGACCTCCACGGTCATCTTCAAGCCTGTCCCTGTGAAGGCAGTGCCAGTCACGGCGAAGGTGGATGCTGATTGGAAATGTGATGATTGTTGGATCTCAAATAAGAGTAGCGTAGACAAATGTGCGGCATGCGGAGGCGCCCGGCCAGGCGCCAAACAGACCAGTGCCGCCAACGCAACTCCCAACACGAACTCATTCTTCGGATCCAGTGACGACAAATTTAAAAATATTATTAAACCTCAAAAATCTGGGAAATGGGAATGTTCCAGCTGTTTAGTCCGAAATGAAAGTGAAAAAGATAAATGTGTATGCTGCGGCGCAGAAAACGAAAACAAAAAGAAAACCCCAGATTTAAAGTTCAACTTCGGGAAAACTGCAAATAGTTCTTTTAAATTCGGCATTGATCCTAAAGTACAAGAGGCTACCATAACTAATAAACCAGAAATCATTTCGAAATTTGACTCTAAATTCAAAACACAATCTGAAACAAATAACAATATATTATCTGAGACACCAACATTTACATTTACTTTACCTAAGAAAACGGTAGAAAACAAAACCGATGTTTCCAAAGCAAAGTCAGTTGAGGCTCCAAAAATGAATTTCACATTTGGTATTCCAAAACATATCTCTGCAAGTACAGTGGTCACAAACAAATTAGAGTCCAATAACGACTTGGAAGAAGAAAAACTACAGGAAGTTCCATCAGTTGATTTGAATGCACCCATGCAGACTAAACCACTTATTATGTCTCCACTAACTCAGGAAAACAATGAAAATAGGACATTAACATCTGCAACTTTACTTAATCCTCAACTTGCAACTGACGCGAAGAAGGACACGCCACTCAACTCAGTAGATTTACCAGGAGCGTCATCTGCAGAGAAACCAAAACCACCAACCTTCTCATTTGGTGTGTCGTCGAATACTAAGTTGTTTGAAACTCCGGCGAGTACGAGCACTTCGATGAACCTATTTACACAGCAGTCGCAAACTGCCACTCTACCGACGACTAGTGCGCCTACCTTTTCAATGTTTAAGTCATCTGAGACCAGCACGCCTACAACGTCGTTATTCCAGCAGCCTGATGTAACTACTAAACCAGCGCCAATGTTCCAAAACAGTGAGTCGACCAACAATCCCGCCACAGCGCCGATGTTTAGTTTTGGAAATAATGGAGCGAGTAACCCTACTCCACCAGCAGCATTAACATTGCCTGCTGCTCCTGAAAAGCCTAAGTTCCCGTTTACATTTGGCAGCAATCCAACCCCGACTACGGATCCGCCTGCTTTGTTCCAGTCTCCTTTCGGGGTGACCGAAAGTAGTAACGCTAATACAAGCACCTTCAGTCTACCTTCAGGAACTACATTAGGTTCCAACAACTTGCCCACCACTTTAGGAGGTAGCAATGGATTGATTGCTTCTAATGGACTCACAGGAAATGCTATGGCAGTAAACTCACTTGGCTCGATGGCTGAAAACTCACTATCATCGAGTACTATAACGATCGGGACCGTCGGTACTCTAGGAGGTACCAATGGTTTATCTGCAAACCCGCTGTCAGCGGCTAGCAGCATGCAACCTGGAAACAGTATAACAGCTGCTGCACCGAGCTTATTCAATAACACAGGGCAGAAGGAGAACGTGTGGTCGGCGAGCAGTAGCACGCCGACTCCAAACCCGTTTGTGTCCAACTCTGCAACGAGCAGTCTGCAGAAGCCCTCGTTCACGTTCGGCTCGTCGACACCGTTCAACGCTGCTAGCACCACGGCAACTTTCGGGACCCCCTCGACTCCTCAAAATATGTTCGGGATGAACAGCCAGACCAACAACACACAATCGTCTATGTTCGCAAATACTGTTCCAACTCAGCCCACAGGAAACTTGTTCGGGTCTCCGCAACCACCAGCAAGCAACCCCACGCCTCAGATGCCCATGTTTGGCACGCCAAGCATTGGTGCGACGCCTACGTTCGGCTCGCCGAATCCAACTATTCCTTCGTTTGAGTCGCCGGCACCAGCACCAGCACCAGCCTTCAACTTCGGTGCTCCGCAGTCAACAGGCATTTTCGGGTTTGGACAGCAGGTAAATATGTTTCTTATTCCTCAACTAACTGCACCGAAAACTTACGGGAGAGGCTTACGGGAACGCAACGAAGAAAGGTGAATTTTTAAATTAAGATGCATATTAATGTTAGTCAATTTCGGTTTGAAATGCCGTTTATGGCAAGTGCCTAAGTTAAAAGCACTGAAAATATATTTATCGTATAGTTTGAAAGACAATTGGCGGGCCAAGAACCCAGTATGTCTTTTACCATGATTATGAGTGATGCAGATTGTAAACCCTATTCCATCCAGTTTTAAAGAAATGTAAACAAACCAGCACCCTTATTAGTTAACATTCGTAATTACAATCCCTTTCATTTGACAATACAATAAAGCTATCGGTTAATGCTTGAAAATTCGTCTGCTTGACAACAACTCAACCAGAATAAAGCAATGAATATTTCTCAATTGACATACTGAAAAATTTATAATGACGGGTTTCTTATGCAATAATGATGCTAATCTGCTTCTGTAATTTATTATTACTCACTTAATTAATATAAATCTTACATGGATAAAAAGTAAGGTTACTAAGATGGACAACCACATAATAAAAAAAAAAAATTGAATTATTGAATTTTAAATAACATTACACCACTTAATGATAAATGATTTTGTTTTACTATATTATCTTTGTTGGGTGAATGGTCCGTTTGTTTACATCTCCTTTGAAATAGATTGGAATAGTGTTAAGGGATAGAATACAGGGTGGTCATTTAAGATTTAACTATCGTTGATGCTACAGGATACTGGATATTTTTTTTAATAGTCATACCTAATATTTGGAGTTATTTCCATCTGCATCCACAATTTTTGATAAAATAAGTAAGGTAGGCAAGATTTGCAAGTTTTATTTGTTTGATGTAACTCGGTCCTGATGGTGGATCGTACGATTGACCAATTATCATAAAAATTAAACTTTCGAAATAAAACGAAAGTTTTTTTTTATTCGCCGATTATAATATAATCAGAATCTGTAAAGTAGCTTCGAAAATTAGGGATGGTTCGAAGAACATTCCTGTTGTGCCATGGTTGAGGTTAATAGCCCTTAATTTTCGATCTTGTAGTTTTTCCGCTTAAAAGTATGCCATGTTAAACGATGCAATGCGAAGTAAAACTGCATCAAAATGTTAATTAAATCTTGCATGTCTTTGTGAATTTAGATTTCTTTACTTTTGTTTCTGCGTTCTCGTAAATCCCTGATGTCTGTTTAGCCATGTAGACTATATTGAATGATAATATTTATTTTGTATCTAAAGCGGGTTGCTCATTGCATCGCTTATCGAAAAATTAGTAGATGTAGTTAGTGTCTATGATATAAAAATCTTGGAATCCAAATGCAAATGTATCCATATCAAATTTTGCTGTAGATCATATTATGTAGGAATGCCTTGCTAGTTGAACTAAACTTGTTTAGCATTCGTTCATTAACTATTTGTTTCTATCTTTGTTGGTTAATGGCAGTAGGTTGGCCCCTTTTTAAATAGAACGTTTACCAAAGCTCGTGAAATGTGGGTGTATGGGTCTCTTGGGTAGCGGTGAAAACAGGGGCAATAATATATATTAAATAATATGATTTTATGAAGATTGATTTAAAGTATTTGGATTCTTGGGTTGAACCTCATAGGCACTCCTCTGAATGCTATGGCTGACATCAGCAGAAGATAGTACAATCTTCCTGTGAACTGTAGTTCGTTAATTTGCTTTGGCGTTTATTTATCATTTAACGTGCCCAATTCGCCTTATGTTTTAATTGATGCTATCATATAAAAATTACAATTTTATATGCATTATCTAAGTATTTCAATCCTACAATTATATGTACTATAATATATTATTATATATTTATATAGTTAAATATAAAAAAAAACAGTCTTTTTAAAAAGTCATTATTGAATTTAGGACACGATTCAGCACTTCACCGCTTGTTAGTGTTATTTATTGTACTCTACCACGGAGTAGTCAACAAATAGGCGTGGTTATATTCGTAATGCGCATATCACGTAGAAGTAAACTCAATCTCTACGTGTGATGCTTGGGGTTACATGGGTTGAATTATCAGTGACATACGCAGTGTTTATGTAGAACTCTTTCATTCAAGCGCGCAGCTTTGCTCGCGTACTATTAATCGTTAGTTGATTGGTCCATGTCCTGTACTCTAAATATTTTGTGTATAAACTTGCAGCAACAAATTCAGCAGCAGCAGATGCAACAGCAACATATTCAGCAGCAGCAACAGCAGCAGCAGCTGCAGCAGCATCAGGCGAGTCCGCAACAGACAGGCGTCTACAGTTTCGGTGGGGCTCCCGCCGGCGCACCACAAGTTCAGTTCAGCATGGGCAGTGGCGCCAATCCCGCCGTCCGACGCGTTCGTAAAGCGGTTCGTAGAAATCCGCAGCGATGAAACTTGTACCGACTGTAGCTCGATATGGACTGGATCCAGTAAGTGTCCCCAAGTCAAATTTATCCGTGTGAAAGCCACGAGCATGTCATGGTATCTCCTTAATAGTGGACCTAAATTATAAGGTAGCTATTAATATTTTTTGTTAGATGTATAAATTTGTAATAGATATGGTTGGTGTGGCATTGTGTATTATTTTAATTTTTGATTAGTTATGTAAAGACATCTTGCTTTGACTCACTAATAAATATTCACCTTGCTCGCGGTCATGGCGCTTTACTTTTTTACGTTAATATGCGTTTGCATCAGAAAACATTAAACTTAGATGTTTCGATACTTGTCAGATTTCAAGATTTGTTGCTGGCGTTCGCACTGTCCAGAAATATGTTTGTCAAACATGTTTTTTATAGTGTGTATGCAAACCTAGTAGTGTTATTTAATACGTTGACAGAAAACAAATATTTGAACATACTTTTATATGAGTGTTTCGCCAGCAAACGCACTGTTACAGCGAGGAAATATTGGGTCTTTATTTCAACAAAATGGCACGGAAGATATCTATTTAGTGACAAGTATGCGTGAATGTGAAGAATGTATGGTTTTACTAAGACAATTTTATTTTGCCGTTGGCATCATCACTGTATATAAAATTCTTAAAACTAATTTTTAGCTACATGCTTTTTGGAGAAATTCATTGTTAGGATCTTTCCATAAGTAAATTACTCTGAGGTTCCAGTCGTATCTTACTTTGATATCATTATTTTAATGCACAATGTTATCCATACCGTTAAACTTTGTGATTGTTTTTACGCCAGAGCTCCGATTGTGAAAATTTTTCTTTGTGATTTAAGCAGTAAAAATATTTTTTACTTTTTTAAAACTATTTTGTTTTAAGTAGGTACATTAATAAGTCATTTACTATTGTAAATTTTTATAATATCATAGTTTTTATTTAATAATTCACGATCATACAAACGAGCGTGAACATTGTATTACTTTTTTTATTAGCATCGCACATTCATGTCTGGTTAATCGATGTATGCAGGTGCGTGTAAACACGAAACATATATATTAACAATGTCTAATGTGTAGTATATAATAATAAAGTATATATATTTTCAATTCAAGTATCAATGTATAACTATGATGCCCTAGAATTTACTTTAACAATGGTATGATCATCGGTATTTAAACAACGGCCAAACCAAAATAAATAGGTAACTTTATTTATGTATGATGAAGAATAGTCTACTCTATAACCTACTAAGGGCTGATTTTTCAATCGACAGATAAATTTTACTTGTGGAATAAAATTGACGTCTGACAGTTTTTGTATCTAAGAACTGTCAAAAATTCAAAAATATTCTTCCGATAACATTATCTGGCGTTGGGAAAATCAGCCCTAAAATATATGTAAACGAATACCTACTAACTTAGAAAAACGCAACATCTTTATAATAAATTTATCTAATTCGTTCATTCAATCACTCACTGACCGCAGACAATGCTCAGCCTAAACCGGGTCTAGACTTATGAAATTTTGCACAATATTAAAAAAAACTTGATAGTGGAAATAAAAAAGGGGGATGACCGTTGTATGGAAGTTTATCACTTTTGCCAATGGGAAATCGGGGAACACGGCTTGTTCTATATAAATTTAAAACGAGAAATCTTATTTTAATGAATATGTAGGAATCACAACATTCTATTACTTACTCTATTTAACGTTTTATTAATCTACATTGCAACTGCTAGGGAGACTAACACAATTTATGAATATGTTATACATAAAAAAGTCTTGTTTTCGTGTCTGGCTGTGTGACCGCTTAGACCTGCTAAACTATACAATGGATTTTGAAACGGGTTTCACCACAATTTAGAGTAATTATTCCAGAAGCTTTATTCATAAAAAAAAACATTAATATTTAATTAAGATATAGCCCAGAAATATTGATTTTTTGACTTGTCGCCATTGCACATTGCCATGCCATTCAGGGGTTTTTGACTTTCTATTTAAGGGATTACCCACACTTATTCAGCTCTGTTCAGATTTTGTCCATAGAAAACAACGATTTTGTATAACAAAAACTGAACAGAGCTGAATAAGTGTGGTTAGTCCCTAAAAATGGAAATAAAGCAGCTGTAAAACATATTCACTTTATGACGAGTCGGATCGCACTCGCACACAATATACGTGACCACCCGTCGTTCAGCCTGTTAGTTGCTTCTTGCAAGATGAATAGCAAGTTTTATTATGTTACCCTACTGACGCAGGAACTTAGGTACATAAAGTCTAAGAGCCGGTGGAGATCGACCTTCACCTATCAGATAACTTGATGAGACATATTTTTTATCAAATATAATTTATTAACAAAAATGCTTATGATAACTTGCCTATCGAAAAGTGTACATAGCTATTTTTAATTAAATTAATTTTAATAAAAAATTTTTCATCACCTTCAGTCTTTTCATAACCAAATGAATTTCATCTCGACTGATAGTTTTTAACACTCATAATATGCCTAGGTAGGCTTGCCTACTTATTTCTGTGCATGGCTACCTGGCAAGCAGATGTGACCAGGTAAGTCAATATAGGTAACTACACCGATCTGTTTTGTAATTAAAATATCTTACTTATGATATCAATTTCGATTGGTTAACAGATCGGTGTAGTTACCTATATTGACTTACTTGTTCACATCTGCTTGCCAGGCAGCCATGCACAGAAATAAGTAGACAAGCCTACCTAGGCATATTCTGTGTGTTAAAAACTATCAGTTGAGATGAAATTCAATCGGTTATGAAAAGAGTGAAGGCGATGAAAAAAATTTGATTAAAATTAATTCAATAAAAAATAGCTATGTACACTGTTCGATAGTGCCTATTGAAAAGTGTACATAGCTATTTTATAATAGGCATGTTTGTTAATAAATTATATTTGATTAAAAATATGTCTTATCAAGTTATCCGATGGGTGAAGGTCGATCTCCACGGTCTCCTCTACTGATAGTAATTCGTCAACAGACGAAACAAAAACAAGAATTGCCAAAAAAAATGTAGACAAGAAAAGTGTAATATGGGTGTTTTGGAATCAGTATAAAGCTCGTTCATCTAATCTAATATCGCGACATATTCGCCAAAAATAAGAGAGAGAGAGAGAGAGAGAGAGAGAGAGGGCGGGCGGGGGGCGGTAGAGAGGAGGCTTGTGTCCCAGCAGTGGGAACATTATAGGCTGATTATGTAATATAGTCAAAATATTAATGTAATACTCGGTAATATTTTCAGTTTGCCGGCCATTCCGGTAACTATTGCAAGTTTGCGACCCGCTCCTGCTTCGTATGGTTTTTATGACTTAACAAAACATCGAGATATATTGTATATAAGTTTTATATTAATGTTTAATAACATTAACACATAAACCTTCCGAAATAAATTTACTAAATGATGTTGATGTTGAAAACCGCATCAAAATCAGTTGCGCAGTTAAGAAGAACAGTGTGGTCACAGAGACAGACTTTTATTTATAATATGTATCACCATAGCATAATCAAACTATAATATTCCCACGGCTGGGACACAGGCCTCCGGTCTTCGAGGAGTGTGCTGCAATCTACTACGCGGGCCCAGCGCGGGTTGGTTAATATGTATCAGACTTGACAAAAATTACTAGCTAGCATTTAATGTTGGCTAGGCAATTCAAATGTTGAAACATCATTCAGATTTTAGAGATAATGTAAAGTTATGACTTATGTTTGACACATTGACCATTGACACATCATTTTACAATAATTCGATTATATCGAAAGTCCTATCTTTTATTTTATCATAAACAATTTATAAACCTTTTTACTGATATAGGTAATAGGCTAATAAATACTTGATAAGCTCGGAGGAATATTTAATAACGGTTGGGTATATTCTGTAGCAAGCGCATTACCTTAATAGACACACATACTATTTGTTCTTAAATATATTATTTATGTAACATTTCAAATGAGGAAGCCTATGTAATTATGCTTGCTTCATAAAGTTAGAATGTATTTAATGTATTAAAGTAAAAGGAATAAACTATTTCTACTCTGTTGTATAATATTTCCAGGCATCATAGTAATTATTCTTAGCAATACGTCATTCCTTGAGGCGAAAATATAAATGAGCAATATAAGATCTAAAAAGGAAGCTGGACTTTCTAATGCCAATTTGACCACCAAAATTGATAAAAGGTTATAATCATAAGTGTAGTACTTACGGTTGCCGATGGTGACCGTAGAATTTATTATAATAAAGTAAATGTAGCTTTTAAATGGAATTACTTGATGTAAAGGCACTGACACAATGTGTTAAGCGAGTGATATTAAAGCGTGTACTAAATAGAGCTTGGGTTGAGAACGAAGAGCTAGTGATATAGGTTCACTTAAGTTATGAATTTGATAAAGTCTGTCACGGGGACTAGCACAACGTGTCAATGCCTGTATTAGTCATACGGGCCTGATAGCTCTAGGCACCGACTATGGTTACGATTACCCACGTAGCGTCTAAAACATAAGATAATACTTCGTAAAACGGACATACGTGTTTAGTATCGCATTTGATTATGTACAAACTTTATGTCTAGGGAATAAATGAAAATTATTTGTTATTCGGATGTACTTTTAAGTGCCAACTTCATTATATTTATATAAGCGAAATGTAAAGCTCTTAATTTTAAGTTATGTTATGTTTGCTGGTCTTTATGAAACGTAAGCCAAAATTTCTTAAAACGACTCTGTTCTCGTCTATTTTGTAGTAATGATTTTGTATTTAATGTACGTAGTAATTAATTAAAATATTGTTTAATTCAAAACGCGATACTTAAACTCGTCCATAGCTTAAATTAAAACCACTTTTCAAATAATCACAAAGTTACACTCATGTCTAAAAATGACATTACATTAATTATAACAGGATAGTTACTACTTGATGACATTGCAGTATAATCATTGAAATAGTTTATAATTTGTTAATATAAGATTAGGTGTATGTCTTCAAGTAACAGCAACTTAAGCAAAATATTGTACCGGGCGAGGATTGAGAATTGATACCGATTTAAAATGATGATTTTTAATGTGAAATGAAATGATTAATGGAAAAAAAATATTCAGACGTGACAGCTACGATCTTTTGCTTTGGATTTTAGTTGTTCGCTGTATTTATAGTTAATAATTATGTCAATATGGCGTGTAGTCGCATTTGGAATTATATGACTAGGACTTATTTTTTTAGCACTGAAATTAAAATCGATGTTTCCAAATGCCTACTACCAGTCATTCTAATTTTAAATGTATAATCTACTGTATTTACCATCACTTTCAGTGGACATTAAAATAAATGTTTAATGGATGATTGGGGAGCAAAACTAACTGTATACTCGACAGTGTTTTGAATATTATGTAATAATGTTGATAATTGATTGAAAATAAAAATAATTTGGTATTTATAAAATACCTTTAGATTTGTTCCTCAATGAAATATACCATTAAAAAAACTATTTATTATGTTTTTTTCCCTTCTCTATCCACTATAAAAACACCTTCCCGGCCGAATGTCGGTCACGGTGACCAATCTCAACTAAGATTACCCAAGTACGCAGGAGATAATAGTGTGTTAGCAAACATGTACACACACTCTGCCCTCATCCAACCCCGCGTCCTAACCAAAAGCGATCGTTGCGCGAGAACAGTAGTAAATGATATTAAATAACTGGAACACTATGTGGGTAGGTACAATGTTTTTATACTTCTGAAAAATACCTACTTACTAATAACATTTTATATATAAACTAAAATTTCTAACGTACCAGTGACTAGAATGAGTTCATTGGTGGTATTATAATGGCGCCAATCGTCCTTCCTTGTGTGCTCAGGAACACGTGTCTATGACCACTTCCCGGTATTCCAGGGCATGCTTTAGGGCGGCCGGTCGTCATCTTGTACCTGCCCACGCCTGGCCATACAATCACTCGTTGGTAGCCCGGCGGTTTGTCAAAAGAACTATTAAACCCATGCTTATACTGCACGAAAGTTCTCGGTTTACAAACTTCATGATGACCGGGACCAGGGTCTTCCGCTTTTCGCGGACACATCGACAAATCCACGAGTGCAGTTCGACCTCTGTAAGGCTTACTCCTGTTGGTTTTATTCAACGTGCCAAATAGGGATTTCTTGTATTTCTCCAAACTGCCTTTTAAGGCAATCGGCCACGTGGCCGACGAGCATTTCATAGAATTGCTAAAATGGTTTTTGATGGTAGTTTCGTCTCGATTGCCAGTAAACAAATCGTAAGGGCCCCGATTCGAAACAACCTTCTTAGATTTTTGGTCGATTTGTTCTTTGTCGAGAATCGAGTAGCGATTCGGGGCGAGTGACCAATTGGGTGAGGGGTCTTTGAATCTGCAAGGCTCTTCTCTGTCGAAAGTTGGTCGGGCTGAGTGCGGTCCGTACGGAGCCTTGAAAGGTACAGCTTTGTAATACCTTCCAGGGTCGGGTGCCCTTTGTTTTGAAGGTTTCGATAAAGGTGCTCTTCCAAATCCAACGTTCATGCAAGCCGGTTCATATTCGGCTGGTTTATTAACCTCGTGCCAGGCAGGACCTAACAACGACCGAAGCCATTTTCGATTTTCTAGAATTTTTTGGTTTCTGTAACCCAAGTTTTTCGACCATTCCTCTAAATCATTCTTGTACTTCCATGGATCTTTATCAATTTTTTGCCTGTGGGTGGCTTCACATAACCTTTGTATGGATTGAGGTTTGTATAGGCATGGGTTACAACCTTGGGGTCTTGTAACATGGAGCCCGCTGGGATCCAAGTTGGGATGTGCAGTGAATTTACCGAACCTCGGAAGCGTGGAGTTGAAGGGTTTATGGTTAAGTTTCTTCGTAATCATTTTTGTAATAATTGATGTCAACTTTTTAGGTACATACCTATAGCTTCGAAATAATTAATGAATAAATGCTGCTGCTTTGAAATGATTAAAAAAAGCAAAAAAAGAGTCTAACTCTATAATTGTGACTTGACGCTTGTGGAATGACTGACGTGATACTATGACGTTTCTTTTTAAGACTGGAAACCGAATAGGTAATACTGTTTTATACTCTTTGGTAACCAATCAGTTAAACCTATTATGAGGTGGTCGTCGGCTTAACCGGACTTGCCTATATGGATGCCTCAATAAATTATGGGCTCCAGCCAAGGCTGGCTGAAGGCTCGGCTTACAAAGGACGTTGCGTGACGATAATTCCTTCATCAAGAATTAAAGCAAGTCAGTAAAGCCCTAGGCTAGCCGGGCTTTAATATTGTATTTATTTATCTCATGGAAAACCAACAGCTTTACATAAATACAATAAATATACTGGAATAAGAAACATGAAGCCAATTATAGGTTTTCACAGCTAGCTATACTAGTAGGTACATTACGATATAGGTAAGTGCGGTAGGTTGAAAATTACAGCCGAGGCGATATTGCTAGCCCAAGCCGTAGGCGAGGGCTACAAGAAAGCAGAGGCTGTAGGGGAAGCCCGGGCAAGACGAATATGTCAAGGGGTAGTGATAATAAAACCACAATCTAATAATCAATAGAACTCTTTGAACTTTTAATTTGTACTATGTTTAATCATCTTTGGAAAATAATCATTAAAATTAAAAAACTTAAACAATTTCTATAATAATTATGAGCATTAACAAAAAGTATCAATTATCCGTTTTGCCCGGTAGGGTCGGGCAAAACGGATACACGTCAAGGGCAAAAAGGATATGTAGAATTAGTTTAGATTAGACTTCGCATTCATCACAGAAGTAGCTGCCAACTCCTACATAGGAAGTGCAGTCTTCATGTGCCCAACTTTTGCACTGATTACACTGAATCTAATCTTCCGCTGGTGGTTCAGTGTATTTGTCAGCGCACACTAAACAGTAAAAATCTGGTTTCGGATTTTTGTTTCGTTGTTTGACTGAGGATATTTTAGTTTTAGTTTTGCTGGGGCCTGCTAACTCAGAAATCTTGGTCTTTTTAATATTGGCCTTCTCAAATTTTAATGCTTGCTCAGCTTTGACAGGAGTAGACGTCAACACCTCTGATTTCTGCCTCTTGTGTTTGCAGCCTGTTTTAGGAGCAGCCATAGTTGGAACAGGTCTAATTTGAAATGGCGTAAGACTCGCAGCTGGCGGTGGATGTTTTTCTCCTAGTGAATTGGAATTAGGCAAAGGTGTAGTAGGCCTTTCAGTCTCTATTTGACTGACTGGAACTGAACTGGACTGTATGGAAGATTCAGCTACTGCCGCCTCTGCGGTAACAGATGCAATTTCAAATAGAACCGGGTCAGTCGTCATTGTTGCTGCTGGAGAATTATTTAAAGCGCAGTTGGTTATAGTAGACGATGTGCCATTGAATAAATCTATGGCTATTGTCGACGGTGCATCATTTACAGGATCTTCAGTCATAGTAGACGGTGTGTCAGGAAAAGGACGGTCGGTCATAGTTGAAGGAGCGTAATCTTCTTCTCCGAAAACCTTTGGATCATAAGGCCAGATTCCCGGTTTTTTAAACCCATTAACTGCGTTCTGAACCGACGCACTTTTGGCATACGCTCCCCCAAATAGTTTGAAGTATACGGAGATCTGTTTAAAACTAACATTAGTCGTCCAAAAACCTGTTAAAATATTTCTTACTTAGGAAGAACATAATGCAATAATTAAATGGGCAAAACGGATACCTATCCGTTTTGCCCATATCCATTTTGCCCAACACGATAATATTAGAAACAAGTCAAGACTTGAAATGTTTTTAGTAGGTAAACTAAAAGTTACGATCACAAATAATACCTATATAAACATGCAATTGAATAAACAAAACATACGAGGGCGGGTCAATAAGTCCGTGACTTTTTTAATTTCTTGTCTTTTAACTGAAAGGACAACACTGCCCCTGTCAACAGGCAACTATCAGTTGACTTCTGTCAAAATTTGAACAAGCTGCGTCTTTAGGTTTGTCTTTGACAGCCATTGATAGCAGACTGGCGCGTATTTTGAGAAGAAAATGCAAAAAAGTGAATTTCGTGTGCTCATTAAGCATTATTTTTTGAGGAAAAAAACCATCACTCAAACCAAGGCTAAGCTTGATAAATACTATGGGGACTCTGCACCATCAATTTCAATGGTAAAGAAGTGGTTCACAGAATTTCGTTGTGGCCGTACAAGCACTGAAGATGCCGAACGTTCTGGACGCCCAGTTGAGGTCTCTACACCCGAAACAATTGAAAAAATTCACGATATGGTGTTGGCTGATCGGAGATTGAAAGTGAGAGAGATTGTGGAAGCCATAGGCATCTCACATGGCTCAGTGGTTAAAATTTTAAATGATCACTTGGGTATGAGAAAGCTTCCCGCAAGATTGGTGCCGCGGTTGCTCACAATCGACCACAAACGCAATCGTGTGACAACTTCGCAAGAGTGTTTGGCGTTGTTCAACCGCAATATGGACGCGTTTTTGCGCCGTTTTGTAACCGTGGACGAAACATGGATCCACCACAACACACCAGAGACCAAACAGCAGTCAAAACAGTGGGTTTCTCGGGGTGAATCGGCACCAAAGAAGGCCAAGGTGGGTTTGTCAGCCAATAAAGTCATGGCGACCGTTTTTTGGGATGCACGCGGTATTATCCATATTGACTACCTTCAAAAGGGTAAAACAATCAATGGTGAATATTATGCCAACTTATTGGGTCAATTTAATGCGAATTTAATAAAAAAAACGACCGCATTTGGCCAAGAAGAAAGTTCTTTTCCACCAGGACAATGCAAGGGTGCACACATGTGCAGTTTCCATGTCAAAAATTCATGAATTGGGCTACGAATTGCTCCCTCATCCGCCCTATTCTCCGGATTTAGCCCCGAGTGACTATTTCTTGTTCCCAAACTTGAAGAAATGGCTTGGTGGAAAGAGATTTGACTCCAATGATGAAATCATCTCACAAACAAATGCCTATTTTGATGACCTCGACAAATCTTATTTTTTGAAAGGGATAAAAAAATTGGAGAAACTTTGGACAAAGTGTATAGAGCTCAAAGGAGAGTACGTTGAAAAATAAAAAAAATGTTTATCCAAAAACCTGTGTTTCATTCAAAAAGTCACGGACTTATTGACCCGCCCTCGTATTTATCGGCAACTGATGACTAATACAAAAAGTTTGTGTACAAACCTTTACAAAAATCGTAACAAAACAACGATAAACCTTTTTTTTTCGTTCCACAACAGATGCACTCACGTATTGTTTTGGTTGAACTGTCATTGCGTTGCCGGTCGCACGTGTCACGACTTCGGAAATTGTTAATAGTGCCATCTATTATATATTTATGGAAAAATCAGTTATTCTTCTTACCCGCACTATGCTTCTTGCCCGGGCTTCCCCTAATTATCAAAGCGCACGTATGTCATACGACGTTTTATAACATATTTGCGAGGAAATAAATAAAACTCGGACTTTCTTAAACGAATAGATCTTTAATCACTTGTTAAAGCAGTTATTATAAAAATTTGAACAATTTGTAAAATTGATTATTACGTAACAACATTAAAAATGCCAACTGGTAAGTTGGCATTTTTAATGTTGTTAAGTTATTATTATTAGTTACAATTTCACCAGTCTCTCTCTCACTCTCTTGAGTGAAAGTAGGAGAAACGAGACCACAGAGTTCTGCAGTCGGTGGCGACGACGGAGGCGGCTGCGGCGGCGGCAACGATGGTGGAATGTACGCGTGTGTGCTCGTAGATGGTGGATAGTCAACACTTGGCTCCAAATTTATATTCCTTGTAATGCGGGAGCTAATTTCTTCTTTATTTCTCATCGAGTCATCTAAGTAGCCCTCGGCTACACTGTTCGACCGCCACCCTCCGTGGCGTTTTAGTGTCAATAAGTTCGCACCTGAATCGGCGAGCAATGTAAGTACCTAGCCGAGGACCTTCTGAAACTGTGCCCTGTGGATCATCCAAATTTAAGAAAGTGGCAATTGCTCCAAATTCATTTAAGCCAATGGGTTCCATTGGCTAGGGCATTTTCCATTTAGGTAATTTTGAAAAAATCTGTTAGACATCGCTTTTGTTGAGCGAAGCGCTTCGTATTTCTTCACTATGTCGTGAAAAGGCCCCTGTATTGTGAACGATCTTGGAATTTTATTTTTTGTGTTTTTGACCTGGACAAGAAGAACCCGCCCATGGTTCTCGACATCAGTTGTGATGTTTGCCAACTCTTGACGTCTACATGTACCAGCACCATTTACCTAACCGAATATTAATACAACCTGAAAAGAGGTAAAAACAACAAAACAGCTATATTGTAAAGAAATACGAAAGTGAAAGAAGTTAATAAGAATAATTTAGTTTCAACTGATCTTTGTTGCCAAATATCGGCAATCCGGAGCTTCTTTTAGGAACTTCTTGACATTGTGAGCCGAAAATACATAGGTAGGTAAAAAAAAAAAAAAAAAAAAAATAAAATTTATTCAAGTATAAAGTAAAACTATGATTTACATTAATTACAACCGAGGAAACTTAAATTCTAACTATAATATAGACCTGCCTGATCTAGGTTTATGAAAAACCTGTGTTTCAGGCCATCAATTTACATCAAACATTTAAAAAGAAGACAACAATATATGTATTAGAAGCTAAATTGAAAAGAAGGTATAATACTCGTATTTACAGAGGCTTAAACAGGTAGGTACCTACTCTCTCTTTTTTACTCACATGGCCACTTGAGCGTCTTCTTAGAAATGCCAGCAAGTTGGAGTATGCATTGATATCAATACCTACCATGTTTTGTTTTCACAGTGCTTTTTAGCATTGAATAGTAGCACCATGAGCTTGACTTATATTTTTGAGAAAGTTCCATGAAATAGGCTAAAACCACACTTTCTGAAAATGAATTTGCATCTTTGCTGGTTTTCCAAGATACATTTTTATACCTACGCTTGTTACTTACAAGCGTAGGTATAGGTAATAGGTAATACGGGCTGGTGTCCGCAACTCCACGACAATGCGCGTATTTTGCGTATGGGTAGGAAAATCGATCATTCGATCCACCCCAGCTCCTCAAGGAAGGCCAGCAATGCCTTGATGTTACTGACCGTCTCACGTAGGGTACCTGGGTTACCGAAGTACTTTGCCCTGTACGTGGCGACCACCGGGCAGTTTAGCAGCACATGCGCCGCTGTCTCGTCATCCTCCATGCAGGCCCTGCACAGCGGACTGTCTGTTACTCCTAAGACATAGAGGTGTTTGTTAAATGACCCATGGCCAGTTAAAGCTGCAGTAACTGTACGCAGCTTTAGTTTATTTAGACGGAGAACCTGCTTCGTGAGGCGACCATCAATTGTGGGAAGTGCTTCCTTGGCCTGCCTACATTCACCCTGCTCCGTCCAAAGTTTGTCATGTTGGTCTCTGGTGCGTTTCCTTACCAGAGTACGTATATATCCGAAGGGAAGTGGCGCGATGGGCTCAGGTCCCATTGGTGCCATGCTCGACCCCCTTCTGGCAAGTTCATCGGCTGCATCATTACCTAGCGAACCGCTGTGTCCTTTGATCCATTTTATGGTTATGTTATTGAGGCTACCCACCTGGTTGAGGCGCAGGTGGCAGTCGTATATTAGCCCAGAATCAACTGTATAACTGTTCAGCGCTTGCAGAACAGCCATGCTGTCTGAGAGTATGCGGATCGAGTGTTCCTTTACCTTCCTGGCCATAATAGCTGAAGCGGCTAGGGAAATGCCCATGCATTCGGCCTGGAACACTGTGTTGTGGACCCCCAATGGTGTGGCTATGTGTATGTTGAAGTCCTCCGAGAAGATTCCAGCACCCGTACCACTACCTGTTTTGGATCCATCCGTGAAAATGCGCAGCTCTGCAGGGCACAACCCCTCGCAGCGGCTATCCTCGTGAAGTTGGATCTTGTATTTTTTATCAAAGATAAATTGTTTAGGCACCCGATCGTTTACGGCTTTCGTAATAGGAAACTCCTTATGGAGTCTCTCGAGCAACGCGGTGTGTGGTGTTACACTCTTACCCCAGAGATTCAGTGTGTTAAGACGTACTGCCGCCATTGTCGCTTCCTGTTGTATGAACAGGTGGAGCGGTGGTAGTCCCAGGATGGCTTCGACTGCTGCAATCGGAGTAGTCCTCATGCAGGCCGTAGTTGCCATGCAGGCTAGTCTTTGCATGCGTTGTAGTTTGTTGGAGGCTGTAACCAGCTTGGTGCGCGGCCACCAGACCACAGCCCCGTAGGTGATCATGGGGCGGATCACTGCGGTATACAGCCAAAGTATAATTTTAGGGGATAGGCCCCACTTCTTACCTATCATTCTCCTGCACTGCCAAAAGGTCATGCAGGCCCTGTTTAGTTTGCTGTCCAGATGACTGCTCCAGTTTAACTTACTGTCTAGTATGACTCCGAGATACTTGACTTCGCTGGTCAGCTGGAGTTCGGTATCAAACAGTTTTGGTAGGCGAAACGGGCCTAGTATACGTTTGTGGGTAAACATGACTAATTCAGTTTTAGTGGGGTTCACTGATAGGTCAAATTCCCTGCACCATCTTTCTACGATGCGTAGCGCGTGCTGAGTGAGGTTGCAAATCGTGCCCGTCACCTTCCCCGAAACAAGGATTGCGAGGTCGTCGGCATAACCTACTGTGTAGTAGCGGTTGTCGTTGAGTTTGGTGATGAGGTCATTAATCACCAGGTTCCACAGGAGGGGAGACAGCACCCCCCCCTGGGGGCAGCCTCTGGCTATCATGGCCAGCTGCTGTTCATCCTCAAGGCGAACCACTCGTTTGCTTAACATGTTTGTGATCCAGTCTGTTAGTACCTGTTCTACTCCATGTCTGGAGAGGGCGCTGCTGATGCTGGAGAAGTTGGTTTTGTCGAAGGCTCCTTTGATGTCTATGAAAGTGCCCAGGCAGGTGCCCTTCTGTTGGATCGCTTCCTCTATCTGGCTGACTACCAGATGAAGGGCGGATTCGGTCGACTTACCTGAGCTGTATGCATGTTGATTACCGTGTAGCGGTAAAGTTTTGAGAGCGCCATCCCTCAGTTCCGTAGCGTAAGCGTAGGTATAAAAATGTATCTATCGGTCGATTTTTCGGGCAAGAGGCTTAAGGTAGCCCTTTTCGCTGCCTCTGAGACTTCTGGCGGTGTCGAATTAATAAATTCATCATTTTACTTGACGACATTTTCAAATAAAAACAAAACAGCGAAAAGAAAAAGCGCGCGGTATAATTTTTACTTGTTCACAAATTAGCGATGCGCATCAGCGCTTTTTTTTAAGGCAAAGGCACAAAAAACAGCCAGTATTACTAATAAAGTAAATTAATATTTTTGTGTTTTTGTTATAGATTGTTGTAATTTATTGTCAAAATTAATTAAAATAATGTTTATTTATTATATATTTTATCTCCCAAAGTTAATTTTATTCATAAAATGTGGACCACTTTTCTGACATAAAAACTCTTTGTTAAGATTTAAAAAAGTACCGTTCGTTTTAGACGGAGCATCTTGATAAACCGTGCGTTTTACCTTATTAAAAAGAAACTCGTGCGTTTTACATTACCATAACGCACAAGTACGTAATGAGATGCAATACGATATTGAAATTGGTGAAATAAGAGACCCTTTACGAGCAAATGTGTTATAAAATAATATACAGTAAGAGATCTTATACACAACAAATTATTAAGAACATAAACACACCAACCATTAAATCGGTACCGCCAAACATAGGGTATAAATAAAATAAAATAAGTACCAGAACTAAATTAACACTCGAATTAATTCTGCAGAAACCAAGGTTCAGCCTATTGCTTACGCTTGAGCCTTTCGTTGAAAACAAGTCAAAAGAGAAATGTTTGCATAATTCCATTAAAGTTTTTACTGGCTCGCACTAAAAATCAGTTTTGCCTGTAGTTGGAAGAAGATAACGGAATAGCGATAGGTGGATTAAATCTGAGTAATCGCTGGGAATATTAAAATACAGCTTACGTAGAAGCTGCGGAAATTCCACCTCATTGGATTAAATTTTGAGCAAAAATGTGCAATCTGCTAATCGACGACGCTTACTAAGTGGTTGTAGGTGAAATTCCCTGCAAAGATCCAAATAGTCACAACTGTGATATGGTATCCGCAAACGATAACACAGAAACCTAACAAGTCTTTTTTGCACACCCTCTATGCGATCGATGTGCACGCCATAACGCGGGTTCCAAATTTGAGAAGCATATTCTAAATCACTTCTCACAAATGAGCAATACGATATCTTGATAGTTTTCGCTTTCTTATTACACGCTAGTCTCATCAGAAACCCTAATGCTCTGGATGCTTTAGCCACTATTTGCTCCACGTGAACATTAAACTGAAGTTTACAGTCATGGTATGCGCCCAGGTCACGAACACCGTCACACCTCTGCAGGAGCTGACCTTTCAGACTATAGGAGGTATGAAGTGGAAAGCGTTTTCTGCCAAACGAAATCACGGAGCATTTAGTAGAGTTTAGGTCTAATTTATTGACGCGACAGTATTCATCGAGTCTTATTAGGTCAAATTGGAGAGCATCCATATCACTAAACGATGATATAGAAGTAAATATCTTCATATCATCAGCAAAACAAAGAAGGTTACACTTTATGGAAACACTTGTCGATATCGTTTACGTAAATAATGAAGAGCCACGGGCCCATCAGGGAACCTTGGGGAACACCACTGGGAACCGAAACCCAGCTCGAAATGTAGTTGCTGACAACTGCAGCTTGAGACCTGTTATCTAAGTAAGACGAAAACCAGCGAAGTAGGTCACCTCTAATACCGATGTTAAAGAGTTTTGCTTTAAGTAAGTCATGATCAATTCTGTCAAACACTTTGCTATAGTCCGTGTAAACCACATATACCTGCGCCCCCTTGTCCATACTAAGTGATAAAAAATCATTTATCAGAGCTAGGTTGGAAACTGTTGAACGACCCTTTAAAAATCCCTGTAGTACTAAATGTCATTGTGACCATTTCATTGTGTGTGTATGTAAAATAGTGTATGAAACTGCACATATTATTATCAGTTTCATAAACCACTTATTCGATAATCGAATTGGTTTTTATTATCTCACAGTAGTTGCGAAAAGAAGAGAATTCTCCTCGGGGATAAAGGTGTCTTCACCTCCGGCGAACATGAATCCCTCACTGCCATAGTTATATTTTTTCATTTCTATGCCCGCTGCACTCCGGATTCTAGTCTTAATTGCCTCGCTTCGCTCAGAAGTTAACTCAGAGCTCCCTCGCTGTGCTCGGGAGCCCTAGAATCCTTAGTTGCGTCCAGGATACAAAATAGCGCCCACGACATTGAAGACACAGCTTTATCCTCTAGTGAATAATCTACTATGAAAAATGTTACCGAATTGAAGGACATCATTAATTTCGTACTCAAAAATATACTCAGTACCTATATAAAAAATGCTGTTTTTTATGGGAAGTTTTTTTTATATAACAACGAAAGTTTGACCCCCTGGCTGCTATTTGAGTTCGAGAGTAGGTACTAAATATCTGATTTTTACCAACAATATTTTGGGCATTTGTTTAAAGACGCAAACAATTTATTGCCCATGGTAGAACTTGACATAAGCGTTAGGTATACCTACTAAGGTATTAGGGGTTAAAGTATGAAATTGCCGATATGTACTGAAAAATTTAATTTTTTTTTTTTTTAATTTAACATACTCGTATTTATTTAATCAAATTAATTACCATTATTATCTATACATTGCTGCCATCTAATAGGAAGGTCATTTATGCCTTTGGCCTTTGGGATAAAACTCTCGTGATCTAGATTCGACAAACTGTGTGAAAGCATTTTGTACTGCCTCCTGAGAAGAAAACTTTTTATCACGTAGAAAATTGTACAAATCACGAAAAAAATGGTAGTCCGTTGGAGCAAGGTCTGGCGAATACGGAGGGTGACGAATGGTTTCTAATTGCAGTTCCTGTAGAGTTAAAACGGTTTCTCGTGCTGTATGAGGTCTCGCGTTATCATGGAGCAATAATGGTGAAGATCGATTCATGAGTCGGGGCTGTTTCACTGCTAGTTTTGCTATCATTGTTCGGAGTTCGGCACAGTAGACATCTGCCGTTATTGCTTGACCAGATCGGAGAAAGCTATAGTGAATAACACCATGCTGAGTTGAAACAGTTACCATTGCCTTTTTATTGGTAAACTTTGCTTTAGGACACTGTTGCGGCGTTTGACCTGGGGTCAGCCATTGCATTTTTCGCTTACGGTTATCGTAAAGAATCCACTTTTCATCACATGTCACAATTCGATCCAATATTCCTTCATTTCTGTATCGATTTAACACGGCAACACAAGTTTCAACACGCGTTTCTGTCTGCTGATCAGTCAAATCATGAGGCACCCATTTCTCATATTTTTTTATTTTATTGATTTGACGCAAATGAGTCAATATTGTTGGTAAGGCAACGTTAAAGAATGCCGCTAATTCCTGGGTAGTTTGGCTCGGATCGGCTTCCACCATCTCTTTCAGTTCATTGTTATTCACCTGTGTGGCGGTCTTCCACGTGGTTCGTTCTTCAAATCAAAGTTTCCATCACGAAAGCCTTTAAACCAAAATCGCACGGTGCGTTCATTAGTAGTCCCCTCTCCAAACGCAACATTGATAATTATTGCGAGCTGTTTCTGCCGCGTTAGTTCTGCGTCGGAGCTCGTATTAAAAAATAACTCGAATTTTTGAAGTATCCACCATCTTTTTTGTCTAAGCTGAATAAAAAAAACAACTGAAAGTCGATAATCGAATTTTGCACATTTTTTAAAAGAAGAACTTCATAGGTACCAAGCAAAGAGAAAGGTTTTATAGTCATTGGTACCAAGTGAAAAAAATTCACTCATAAATCTCAAACCATGAAGGTTCTATGTCAATTTGAAGTACCTATTACAATAAATAATAATAAATAAATAATAAATTATAGGCCCATCACATTCTGAGCCATGTCAATAAGCTGATTTCAAGAGTCAACACAAACCGTCTCGCGCGCGGGTTTGACTTCCGGCGTCCCAAACAAGCCGGATTTCGTAAAGGCTTTGGCACCGTAGGTCACCTACATGCATGCGCTATTACAGTTTATACAGAAGACCGAGCAACAAAAATTAAAATCCCATTAATAATAGTGCCGCTACTGATGCAAATTACAGTCTGTTGGCTCCTCCTCCCCCAAATAACGAAGATGATAACTCCTGTCCACCTAGGCAGTATCTAGTTGAAAGTGATCATCTGGTGATAATATACTGCCTAATCAGGGTCCAGCTCACGACGAAAGCTCATCCTGGAGAAGATGCTGGTACCTCGCAATATATATTAAATATCTACGAACATGCAAGAAAAATGACAAGACAAATGTGAACTTCAACAGTGATGATAAGGAAGCATTTCAAGCCTGTAAGAACAGCATCAAAAACGCAGTCACTTTGTCACACGATTCAATTAACGCTCCGTTATTACTGATGTGTGACGCCTCCAACACCTGTGTCGGAACCGCGCTACAGCAACGTGTAGGAAACAGCTGGAGACCACTCGGTTTTTTCTCAAAGAAACTGACAGAAGCGCAAAAGAAATACAGCACGTTTGACCGAGAACCGAACTTTTAGCGGTACCTACAAATTTTAACACAGTGCCTAGTCCATGTGGATATCCTACACATTAAATCATTGTTTTAAATACATGCAAAGTTAGCCCAAAATTCGGCCTGAATTCCCCGGGCTATATGGGGAGTTTAAACGCGTAAGAGAGAATGCTTCCCATACCTATTTCACTCATTGCATCTAGGTAAACATTATACAGGTATTATTTTTGGTAAAACTAAAGTATCAAACTTTGAAACTTTTGGTGCATATGTGAGTGGCTGTGGGTGGAGTGCGCAGGCGCGCGGCTTCGCGGCCAAGGTGATGCAAAGCATAAGCCCGTACTCAGTTGCGTTACAGCACGATCGCAGTGCCATGTGCAATCGACACGTCACGGAACTTTCGAAACTGTGTTTGCGTGATCGGGTTTTCGCGCCTGTACTGCGTAGCGCTACAACGTACCTCTGCGTTTTCTTCTATCGTAAAACTTTTTTGGGTCGACGTACGATCTGTTTGAGAGTGTTTGGTGTGCCTGACACCAGTTGCTAACTAACTTTTTGGCGTCTGGTGACAGTGTTATGGACACAAAGTGAAGCAACAGAACGGAAACTGTACTTGTTGTGCACTTTTAATTATTTCTTTAGCAACCTTGATTAAAATACTCTATAAACAATGTAGGCTGAAAGTTTCAAACTAAAAACTTTGTACATTGAAGTTCAAAAATTGTTTTAGTGATTTCGATCTCAGCAGGAGAAGGCTTCGTCCATCACTTCAGTCGTCAAGCTTTGATTCAGGTATTGTATCCTGTTTTTGTTTTGTTTCAAAGCGACATTATATGTTTTTATTCAATTTGTGGCGAAAGTTATTATTAACAGCTGAATGATTTGTGAGCAGTTTTTAAATAAAAAATTAAAAAATTATATGTAGATAAAAGTAATAGGTACCTTATAACTACGATTAAATCATAAAATAATCCCGCCTGTACCTAATTGTCCCACGGCAGGGCCAGGGCCTCTTCTCTTATAGAGAAGGCATGAGCGTGAATTACCATGATTGCTGAAGGCGGATTGACGGTTAAGTATATCATAATATGTAGCTGTTCAAATTGATATATGTGAGTAGATACATAGTATTTTTGTATCAACGCGAATATGAATTTTATGCTGGCAATAGCAAATATAAACATACTATTGTATCAGGTAGGTAGGCAGGTGGGAAGGTTTTTTTTAATTTAAAGGAGTTGGTAATAACTATGTATGGGTCTTCGCAGGTGGCGTTCCATAGTTTCTGCCTACTCCATGGGAAAAGGCGTAGTTTATGCCTGTGAATATTTTTTAAACAAATGCCTACGGTTCCATGACGAATTCTTAGATGTTGCTTAGATGGTACAGTCTCCAAAAGAAATAAGTAACTAAGTAAATAGTTGAAGTTTACTAAGAAACTGGTGGATATTTACGAATGAAATTTAATTTGATAAATCAACTGTTGGTTTTATATTAATTAAATTATATGTTATTTGAAAACATCCATCGTATTCTTACTAAACTTCAACTAAATCTGACGGCCCTGGTTACTTATCTCCTTTGGTGAATGTTCGTACTTACCAGACAAGACCGTAAAAAAGTTTCATCATGCTGAGACGAACTTGGCTGCAGCATCAGTATTTTGACATTGGATGCAGTACCTACCTAATCCGCTGATTGGACAAGATGCAAGTTGCAATCATCTATATATAAAAAACAGAAATACATTTTACATTATTTTCTTCAAAGATTACTTTCTACCAACCATATCCTAGCAAGTAATCTATATAAAAAAAAGAAATGCTGTTCATTGGTAAGCTCATCACTTGAGAACATCTGGACCGTTTTGGCTATTTTTTGTTTTAGAATGATGAATTATAATTAGGATTTTATGGCAATAAATGCCTTTTTTGCGGGATTTTTGTATGAACTATTGAAATATGGAAAGGACAACGTCTGCCGTGTCAGCTAAGTAATAAATAAATAATTAGGCCGTATAGTCCCAATGCAGGGCAAAGGACTCCCTTCCCTTTTTCCACTCAACTCGATCCTGAGCCAACATGGACCCAATAGCTAGTTACCTATGAATATTTCAGGACCGCTGGAAATCAAATAAGCAGTAGGTAAAGTCAACGCAACATTTTAAGCAAAAACCTTTAAAAAAAATGCTTTATCATGTTTTCTGGGCACGTTTCCGGATGACAGCGATGCGGACGAGTACTTCGACGCCTAACTGTCCTTTTGTTTTTGTATTTATTTGTATAGTAGTTAGTCATATTTTAATTTAGTACCTAGTGTAAATAGTTGTGTTAAATATTGTAAAAGTTATGAAAGTAAACCTATAAAAATATAATTATATTTTCTTTTGTATAATGGACAGGTACGCTAATTAATAGTGCCGTACATTCCTGTAATTAATATTTTTGCGAGATCTATAATTATGACAAAGACTGTGAGTTAATGATGTGTATGTATTTAGTTGGTAAGCCTATAAATAAATCGCCACTCATTAGTTAAACTTAAACTACGAACTTACTGCTACGACAGGCAGGCGCTGTGGATCTCAAATTGTCACCTACTACGTGCTTTTTTTTTTGGTTGGGAAATCATCAAATGACTTCTCCCGCTCTGGACGGAGCGGGAGGACTAAAACCCACCCGTATTCCTTCAGTTGCCTGTGCCAGGGGCCACGTTATCTCTTTCGAACAACCCGCGGCCCTGGCAGGCATCGGCCCTAGCGGACCCCGTCACTTAGTGCTGATATCTCTATGAGGCGCGCGTGGAACAATGCGTCGTCGGCCCGGGCCTGGTCCTTACTGGGCGGCGAGCTACCCACCTAGGACGTGCTACCTGATCCTTTGCAAAAAACTCAAAATTAAAGATAAGAGTCAAAAAACAGGTTGCACGTTTTCTCTTGACATATGCTTTGTTAATTACGCTCTGTACAATTTCGTTACTAAAATTCGCATTAACTTCGGAAGAAAAGGGGACCTCAGACTTGGTTGGCGCGTCAGGTACTCTCAACTCTATAGAAGACGGAATTCCTATCATTATATTATACTCTGCGTTACTTTGTTTGTTGCTTTGTTATTAATAGCTAAAATCGTTTCTGTCATTAAAATAATTATTTTGTCACAATAAGTCTGCTACTATAAGCAGAACGAGGAGAACTGTTCCACCATAATACAGTTTAAACTAGCACGGGGAACAGAGTGAATCTGTTCGTGTTAACAACCAAAATAACACCTGCCGATACAAACAAAACAAAAATGTTACCTACTTACCTTTATTGCTTATTTGTTACTTAGATGAATTGTGCAAGGTTGTTATGATCATTTGGGTAAATAAAGATCGAATAAGAGAAGCAGGCGCGGGCAGTTAGTAGTTAAAGGTATATGAAGTAGGTAAAGACTTTACTAAACCGCACTTAGCAAACGGATTAGTGATCGTATTTGGTTTTACGAGTACTGTTACTGAATTAGAAGTTTTCCTTTTGTATATTCTTTGCACGTATAGGCGTTTTTAACTCTTAAAAAGTTAAAATAACTTACAAAATATAACTTCTCGCCTGTATCCTCTTAGGGTCTGGCAGAAGTGTACCATTAAAACCCACGTTTTGAAAGTCATGTTTAAGTCCCATGTAATAATTAATACCTATAGAGCTTATTGGCAGTAGCTGTGCACAAATCCAAAATCAAACTTACTACAGTTACTGTTAAGGCGCTGAGCAGATGATGGACAATTTGTTTGCGGAAAATTTGTCCCCGATGATAGAACGTTTGGAAATTAATGCAATAACGGACATGGAGGACAAAACTACCGCACCACTGATGATTGCCGGATGTTGTTTCCCGCTGTCATTCCCGAAATTACAAAATTACCGTTGTCTGGAGAGCGCCTTATGGTATTATAAATACTGGAATAAACACGTGATTTCGTTACCAAACCTCCTTAACCCTTTCCTAAAAGCCTATTTCTTCATCTTACAATCAATGAGTTTATTCATCACAAATGTGTCAATCCTTTCATTGTTATTTGACTCAGTTCGTTATTGTAGTCGTATTTTACTCAGTTAATTTTATCGTTATTTTACTCAGTATAAATTTTCGTGACCGTTTTCCTAGGAAACCAAAACTGTAGACTTGTTAAGTCGCACCATCTGCAGCTACCGCTCATCTCCCTCGGACATTGCGGTTGAGCGTGTAACCTTGAACCTTGACCTTCGTTAGTCTTGCCGTAGGATTCAGTCGACGTGGGTTTTCGGCGGAAATGGCGGACACCTCGCTCTGAGTTACTTGTAGGATTCTTTCCGCTTTCAATGTTTATACTGTGTGTGAAAATGTGTTAATATTTAGTTTTGCATGTTGACGTTGGTTAACACGTTTTGCTAATGTTGTTATATTTTAAAGTTGTGGTCGTCTACAATTGTTGCAACATTGGAATTGTTCTTAAATAATTCGGCTCTTCATCATCTGTCTCGCCTTTTCGCAACTATGTTGGGTTCGGCTTCCAGTCTAACCGAATGCAGCTGAGTACCAGTATTTTACATGGAGCGAATGCCTATCTGACCTCCACAACCCAGTTACTGGGTAATACGAAACCGTGCGGCTGTTATTACTTAGCCACAATGTATAGATTATTATCTATTACTAACAAATTGTGTACGATCTCATCAACCTTACATACATAACGCAGCAACCCACTTGGATATCGCGCGTCACAATTTAATTAGAACTTGTTGAAAATACATAGGTAACGAGTGTGACAACTGCTGTGAAACTAAACACTTGACAAAAGGAAGAATCGATACTATTTCTGCTTGTTAACTTAAAACCTTCCAATGTACATAACCTTTAACTGAATTTCTGCCCTTTAACTTGACTTCGTTCTGTGTGCTCCAATAACACACTTTGCTGAACCAAAACAAGTGCAAGTGTGTGGTACCTACAACGATTTGCCCGTACAAATTGTATGCGTAAATTGTGTACAGAGTTCTTTTCATGTAACTCAGTAATTACATAGCTTACAGGATTGCGTTGTGTGTTTTGATTAACCCCGGCTTATAAACTATGTAGAATCTGATGTTGGGGGTCGAAACCAACAAACGAAACGGACGCGCAGACTGAAGCTGTGTACTCAACACAGGCGCGACAGCGGTGCGGCGGAGGCGAGGCGCGGCAGCTGCAGCGGAGCGGCGCGGTACTGACGCAGGTTGACCCTGACTGTTTGTCTAAGAACATGAGACCAATGTTATTTGTAGGTAACTATTATTTACTTATAGATGTTTATTTTAATTTTAATTTTGTTAACATGCGGATAATGATGTGGGCTTCAATATTGTTAATAGTGATGTATAAGAATCGATTACTTACAGATACACTCTCAGCTGAAATTATTTGTTGTCCGGAAGGTATTTTTTTGTACTTATTGTGGAATAATAAGTAAACTGTTGTACTTATTGTGGAATAATAAGTAAACTGTATCAAAATACGTGTATTTTGATACAGTATTTATTCCTCCACCACGATTTACATATCTCCTGCTCCTAGCTGTCATGCCTTCTGTTTCTAGGCATTGATACTATTGACAGCTCACTTCTTATAAGTTTTTACGGTAAGATTTTCACAGAATAGATCGACTGGACTATAACTATCAGAGACATGGAAGCATTTCTAACCTTGAATTGTTCCTTGTTGTTCTGTTTCGAACACTGATTTAGCTGAATACTGAGGCACGGAGAACGCATCAAGCTTAAAAAATAGACAAAAGCATGAAACAACAAAGTATTCCTGTCTTGCCACACCGTAGGCGTGTGCTACGCCGTAGGCCTTTGCTACGTCGTAGACCTTTGCTTCGACGTAGTTTATGTTTTATTATTAAGCGTACCTAAACGTGTATTTATAATTATTAGGGTATTTCACAACATCGTTATCATAAAACTATTATTTTTTTATCGAAAGTCGGGAATGAATAAGTGCACGTCACAGGATGAGCGTGCCCGTTGAAATCTTTTACTATGCAAAAAGGTCGGCGCCTGCAAAAACAGTTTCGATAATATTCTACAGTTTTTGGATGTTTTCTTTGATTGAAATGGCGTTAATAATCATTATGACCCAATATTATGAATGTTAAAATAGTGTTTAATAAAAATAAATGTTTTGCAAGTACTTGTACTGACTTATTTTTTTTGTGAAACCCTAGTAATCTTGATTCAGATTATCAACACATTATTACATCGCATCGCGACGTATCGCGTTATATCACGCCTGTTGTTGTTGTTGGTTGGGCAGAGGTGTAGGTATGGTAACACAGTTATTCAAGTTTTAGTCTCATAAAATAGGGGGTGAGCCTATTGCTATCAACCGGGAAAGCAACATTCCTAATGGAAACACACAATAAAACATTGCCCGGCCTGGGAATCGAGCCCAGGACCAGTAGCGACCTTATAATTTTCACATAGATTTTCTTAATTGTGTGTTTGTTTTTAAGATTAACAATTGGCAATGACAAAAAATTCAAGGACCGTTTTTATTCGAGACCCGGAAGTGTTTCTCGAAATGAATAAGCATATTAAGTTTATGGAACGAAGTTCCATAACGTGGCTTGCGTTCAGAGTTGACTAGTAAAAATCGTCACAGAATCTAAAAATCGTTATGCGACTTTAAAGAGATGGTTTTAATGGTTTGTTACTAAAGCCCATAATGAGGTCAAAATGAAAATGCAAGATGCTGCTGCGGAAGCTTTAAATATTTACATCATGGACGTCGTTTTCATGGTTTTCGAGGGGTCTAAAGCTAATAGTGAGGTCAAAATGAAAATCTACGATGGCGGCTGCGAATCTTTCAAATATCGGCAATGAAAAAAAATTCAAGGATAGTTTTTATTCGAGACCCGGAAGTGTTTCTCGAAATGAATAAGCATATTAAGTTTATGGAACGAAGTTCCTTAAAGTGGCTTGTTGTCTTCATGGTTTTTTAGGGTTCTAAAGCGGATAGCGAAGACAAAATAAATAAATCCAAGACGGCGACAACATCATGAGAGCTTCTAATAACTAACCGCGTATTAAATTCACACTTTCCCAGTCTCTGTCTTTTTCAATTTTTTATCTTTATCTTTTTATCATTGTGATTAATCAAAATCTAGTTAATCACGAAATTACTTTACAGCATAAAATTACATAGTGTGGTAAAAACACACATGTTGTATTTTTTAGTATTTTGTAGCTATATTATTTGTTTCGAAATATTGCTTCATACCCTTTTGAGTGGTGCGTAAAATGGATATCGAATATATTTTTTGCTGTATAGTTTCATAATACTAGCCGGGGTTGTGGAGTTCCACCCGATTAGACTGGAAGCCGACCCCAAAATTGGTTGCGAAAAACGCTGGGTAAATTGATTGAGTTTTATAATGGTTAGGAAAAAGGCTTAAACTCAATAAAACTGCATAAAGCAGTTTTATTGAGTTTGATAATTAGAGTTAGCATTGTGAATTCTGCGTAAGAAATAAACGGAACGATCAGCTGACTTTGAAGTAACTCGGGACATCATCATCTGCCTAGCCTTTTCCCAACTATGTTGGGGTCGGCTTCCAGTCTAACCGGATGCAGCTGAATACCAGTATTTAGTAGAAGTAACTCGGGACAGTTGAATAATAATAAGAATATAATTATTTGCTTTAAAACATGGTTTAAGGATTAACATTAAGGTCTTATAAATAAAGTTATGATCTTACAAGTTTCGCCATGGACTGGCATACAAATATTTAATCATATTAAATGTATCAAATTTAACACATTACCTAATTTGTTAAAATTTAAATTTTAACATTTCTAATAACATTGACTATTAGGGATTTATATCTATTTGAACACTTAAGAATAATAGATATGTATATAAAGTAGTATAATTAAATCTCAGTATCATATCCTAATTTATTTGCTACTTTTTTATCAACAAATTATTTTACACTATAAAAACAATTACCAATAAGCCATTTGTGTAGTTTGGATTTAAAGCGTTTTAGAGGGAGGTTCTGTAGCTTTGGTTGATTTCAAGGCACATCTCGGCTTTAAAGGATGATTTATAAAATAAAACATTCGTTAGTTCTGCTCGTTTTCGGGGCCTTAGTACTACTATCTTAACAAAAAAGAAAGTTCTACACGTGGACAGTCCCGTAGTAAGATATGAGGTTGTTGTACCTATTCCTCTGTGATATTAGAGTATTCCGTAAGATGTCGCCCTACAAAAAAGTGGCGGTTGGCGGGAAACTGACGCCGCCGTCGCGTAAATGTCTTTTGTACTGAGGAACCAAGTTGGTTTTATTTTTTGTATTTATTTTATTACTGACTTTGCATGAGTTTTTATTATTGATTAACGTTTTATAAGTGATACGTTCGTTTAACGAAAAAAAGTGTACAGAAATAAAACACAGGAACATATTTTTTGTGACGCAAACAGGTAGCTTTTCCTAAAGAGGATGAATAATCCTAATGTTGAAATCTACTTGCTGGATTCTGTTTTCTATTTTTCATTCTGAAAACTTTAGTTACGACTGAATCTTTCAACGAAATAAAAAATATGTACAGTAAATATTGATTTATTTTTGTTTTATATGTGGAATGTACCGATGTACAGTATCGATCCGGCGCACGTGACGCCTACCTACCTACCGATAGCTATTCGAGGGATGCCGGCGGTAAGACCGCCTCTGGCTCGCCCAAACCATTTTACTTGGAAATTCGTTTTAAATTTTCACAGTGGCCGGAATACATGGGTTTTATTTTATTAAACAAGCGTGTCACGATGAAACTTTGGATCGTTTGGTTTTTTATTATTAAAGTCTGCGCAGGTCGCGCAGGTCTGTGGCTCGACAGTGTGCGCAGTGCGTGCGGCGGGCCGCGCCCTCCGGCTTGCGCTCTCGGGGCGTTCTGGCGTATGGGACACTGGTTTCTGTGAATTAGGGAAAAGTGTTATGAAGGGGAGCTCCAGTCGGCAGTTGTCTGCATTAGAAAATACCGCGCCTTAGGCAGTGTACATCAGCGATCGATAGGGGGAGGGCTACAGTCGCGCGTGCGTCCCGCGTTCCTTCGCGCGCGTGTCGACTGTGAACCGTCGCCGTTGTCGCACGCTCGCGACCTGTGGACTCGAACTTGTTGCAAACGCCACCTGTTAACTCATGGGGGCACCGTGAAACTCAGGTAAGTTCATCAAGAACACTCTCCTCCACTTGAGGCCTTAGCGAAAAATTTGGAGTTTTCCCCGAAAGTTTGACAAAACTGCACTCGCAAACAAAAGTTTGAAAGTCCCGCGCTTTCGAAACTGACCCAACCATTTTATATTGTTTATTTTCCAGTTTCCCGCCGGTGGAATGTGATTTAAACGCGTTTATCGGAAACTGTAATACGATTATCGGAAAATTGAATTGGATTAATGGGGTTTGTTACAGTGAAGCCTCAAGTGATAAAATTTTATGCTTTACAGTTCAGAAATTGCTTTAACAAGATACCGGGCCATTTACTCGTTCCATAAGCCTTGAACAACAAGCAACAGCAATATCAAACACGATCAATGACACTCCGGCACATATACCTACACAGTTAAGACGGATGTCAGCAGTCTTCGTACACTTGACTTAACCTCTATTTTTTTTTTCTTTCTGTATTTATTTTGCGAATTCTTTGGCGAATTATAATTCAATTGCAATTGTGATAATATTTTGTGCTTATAAAACTTCTCTGTGTTCTTGTGTGTGTGAATTTGTTTTAAAATTCAGGAGTTAAATATGAAATCTTAAATGACTACATAGGTAGGTATTACCTACAATAATCAAATTAGAATACAGGTAAAACGTTTGAAATGCTTTGAAACAGTTATAAACATTAAATGTTTATTAATACGGTTACCAAGGGGGTAAAATCGGGTGTTTATACCATAGTTACTAATATTACTGCTTAACTCATTATTTGTGTCGTTTTAACTAAATTTCCTTAATCAAAATACTACTTTTAAAGACCGGGACCGACGTCAGTCTCTTTTTTATTTACTTTCGTTCATTAAATCTTTGGTTCATACTCATAACACACGTTTTAATTTAACGTTTTTAAATAATCCCTAAGGTAAATTAACTTAAAATAAAGAATAACTTGCAAATCAAAAGCAACTATTGTTTTGAACGTGGTACATTAAGTTGAATTAACAAACATATGATTTTAATTATTCCAATTCGACGGCACGGTTGGCGCAGTGGTTAAGCGATTGACTGCTGCGCTGCGTGTCGCGGGTTCGATTCCCGCACGGAACAAATATTTGTATGACCTACATGTATTTGTTCCGAGTCTGGGTGTTTTTCTATCTATAATATGTATGTATTTACAAAACAAAAATTGTATATAAGTAGTTTATCAGCCATCTTGTTACCATAACACAAGCATTAGGTTGCTTAGCTTGGGACAAATGGTGCTGTGTGAAATGTCCAGGGATATTATTATTATATTATTAATAAAATTGTCGTTGAATTAAAATATGGCGTGTTAATTAAATCGCTTAAAATGCACCGCTTAAAAGCTGTAAATAAAACAGTCTATTATATCGCTCATTTCACTTGTGTTTTCATTTTGTTTAAATGACGTAGTTGATTGACGTTTTATGTGCAATGAGTTAAATTAACAAGCGAGTGGTTAAATAAAATAAATCATTTGTATTTATTCAACGCTGTACCTTGACAGTTTTATTCTTCGTAATGACGTTTGTAAGTTTGTATGTAGGGGGTAATTTTCGGAACTGTCAGTCGGATTTGAAAAAATCTTTTTGCATTAGTAGCCCAATTTTTGAGGAAGGTTATAGGTTATTTAACGCACGCTACGCTACGATGCGATAGGTTGGGGGCCGACAATTCATGCGGACGAAGTCGCGGGCAGAGCTAGGCTTTATAATGTTTGGGCTCAATAGGTGGCCACGTTTATTGCGGCTTCAGAGGCTCAGCCATTGATCGTCCAAGTACAGAGTGAACGGATATTTGGGACACTCCAGATGGGCCAAGGTCTGATCAGGAGTTTTTACCAATTTGTTTTAAATGTTTGAGTTTTATGACTGTTGTGTTTTTTCGTTTGGTTCCACTATTTCATTGATTAAACGCATTTTACTTATTTATAGTCACACTGTTAAATCATAAAACTTTCGTTTATTCCTGACACTCTTTTGATTTCTTTATCAAAATTTACAGGAATTAAAAGATTTAGTTTGATTATTATACATTTCTTGGAATTGTTGTGTTGATTATCGTTTTTAACACGCTTTTATTAGCTTCACTTGTAACTAACAATGTAATAAAATATTAGAGGTCAATTTTAACCTACTCCTAATTGTCGTATCGAGATGTAACTTTGTATGTACCTACCTATATGTAGTTCGGAAGACAAAACTATGTTTTAGTATCTAGAAGCTGATCAGCGATGACCAGGAGGTTGGTAGTGGAACTCTTCAGTGGCCACTAGTAAACCCCTCGAGTTTGGGCTCATATGATTTGTTTTAACGAGTTCAATATATTGCACTTGGGTCTGTGGGTCTGATGATGGAGCCAGGCAGTGGATAGTGAAACTCTTCAGTGGCTACTAGTAAACCCCTCGACTTTGGAGTCATATGATTTGTTTTTACCAGTCTAATATAATGCACTTGGTGCCGTGGGTCTGATGATGGAGCCAGGAGGTGGATAGTGGAACTCTTAAGGGGCTACTAGTAATCCCCTCAAGTTTGGGCTCATATGATTTGTTTTGACGAGTCCAATAAATTGCACTTGGTGTTGAGGGTGTGGTGATGGAGCCAGGAGGTGGATGTTGGAACTCTTAAGGAGCTACTAGTAAACCCCTCGAGTTTGGGCTCATATGATTTCTTTTGACAAGTCCAATAGATTACACTTGGTGTTGAGGGTCTGATGATGAAGCCAGGAAGTGGACAGTGGAACTCTTTACTCTACATGTAAACCCCTCGAGTTTGCTAGTAGCCCTTCATCGTCACAAATTCGTTAACTTTATACTTATTAACTTAATGAAGAATATATTAGACGCAAAAGTTAAAAATAAAAATAGGTAGTTTTAAAATAACACAAAAAACACGCTTTTAAAACGCACTAAAAATCATAAAATAATTAAATTAAATTCTAAAAGCGTGGAATGCACTTATAATTAATTCACAAACCACTCCATGCTTTTAGGATTCAATTTATATTATAATTTTTAGTGAGTTTTAAAAGCGTGTATTTATTTGCATTCTTAGTTTGTAAACAGAACAAGAGAAGTAATGTTTGTTGCTCATCATCTGCCTGCATAGCCTTTTTCCAACTATGTTGGGGTCCGCTTCCAGTCTCACCGGATGCAGCTGAACTGCTGAATACCATGGAGCGACTGCCTATCTGACCTCCACAACCCAGTTACTGGCTAATACGATACCCCTTGGTAAGACTGGTTGTCAGACTTTCGGGCTCCTGACGACCCGTAACTACTGTTATAGATCCACGAATGACAGCCGGGACTAACAGCTTAACGTGCTTTCCGTGCCAGGGAGGGGTCTTGGTATGTAAAGACGGCGTCCACGGCCCTGTGGAATATGTATAGGCTTTTGGTTTAAGTATAGGGTTTTCTAAAAAGTGTCTCTAGCCTTGCAGTGGGATATACTTCTAAGCTTTTTGTATATGTATAGGCTTTTTGTAAATGTATAGGCTTTTGGTATATTATATGTATAGGGTTTTCTAAAGAGTGTCTCTAGCCTTGCAGTGGGATATACTTCTAAGCTTTTTGTATATGTATAGGCTTTTTGTATATGTAAAGGCTTTTGGTATATGTATAGGCTTATGGTATATGTATAGGCTTTTTGTATATGTAAACGCTTTTGGTATATGTATAGGCTTATGGTATATGTATAGGGTTTTCTAAGAAGTGACTTTAACCCTGCTGTGGAATATACCTAACTGCTTTTGGTGTACGTATAGGGTTTCTCTGTTCCTTTACTCTCCTAGTCCGATGGCACCGCAACCTGTCACGGCCGGGGAGAGATCAGGCGCAGGACCAACGGCGTGCGTTTACGTGGTTTTTCCGTGGTTTTTCCGAGACACGGGTTATTAAACCACCTACTTCTAAACTTCGAGCTGTTACTATGAAATTGCTAATGGTAAACCCAATAACACTTTGACCGACCCGGGAATTGAACCCAGGACCCCACGCACAGCAATGGCGCTAGCAACCACGAGCCAACGGGGCAGTCTATAAGCGTATTACAACGCGGGTCGCAGACCGCTTGACCGCCGTGTGTTTGCTCAGGCGGTCAGGCTATAATAATAATAACCCTACCGCCGTATCTCTACGTTGACGTCGTGGTGGGGCTTGCGCGCTCTAAACTCTAGGTCTGTGACGGAAGAGTTTACTTTGCCGGATCAGGTGTAGGGTGAGGAGCCAGACCAAGAGAGATACAGGAACCCGCAGGGCAGCATGTGGCGAGCTGTTGGGCAGTAGCGATCCCACGGACCCTATATCCCGGGAGAAGTCTTGTCTGTCACCTCTGGTTTGCTTTTGTTGGCCGGCTGGAGTGAAAACTGACGAGGAACAGAGCTCCCACTTCATTCTTGCCTTTATTGGTTGGCTTGGCGTATAGGGATAACCTACGGTTGGTGCCTCCTCATCATATAGAAATTGTGTAAAGGGCCTCTGCGAGTTGACTTTGGCCCCTAGTACGCCTTTCAAAGGTCCGGGACCCCGAGATATGTAAAAGACAAATAAAAATAGTAATATTATATTCATAGAATAAAATAGTACATTATTTCACAAATTAAGTGCTTAGTCTACAGTTACTGTACACAAAAGTATTTAGCATTTGGGGCCGAACTAGGCATAGCCTGTATTGGTACACACGAGCTCATATTTACTTGGCATCGCCCAGCGCCCAGTGTAAACATGTCGGGATCACGGAATCACGGTGCGTCCACAACATGGTTACGTTGCGAGCCACCGCAGCATAAGGCGGAATTATGTGAAATTACTTTTTGAGGCTAAATGGCAGTTCAAAAAGTCAATTTGTCAATATTGGGCTACACTGTGTATCCGTCAACCATGAGGTTGTTAAGAGATAAAGGTTGTACTTTTTTTAGACAAGGACTTCTTTAGGTCCTAGGCTGTACAATGACCCGTACAGCCCGGTTCTAACTTTATGACGGCTCGGAACATGAGGCGAGTCGCTGCGCAGTAACCAATTCACGTGGCAGTGGGGTAAGGGGTGAAGTATTGCGCAGCGATTAGCGCACTTCTGAGCCGTCATAAAGTTTGGATCCAGCTGTACTTATCTTTATGTACCACTTTTACTATGGGACTAAACTTGATCTTGCGAAACTTGGTTCTATGTTCGCGTAACTCGACAAAATGGTAGTGATAGTTTTTTGACATTTCAGGTATGGCCGGCTTTTCGATTTAAGTCGCACATGTTTGGTAACCAAGTGGACATACATGCTGAAGAAGATGTGAAAGTTTGTCCTGCCAGAAATCTCAATCAAACACAATTACGCAAAAACGGCTGAAAGGATTTAGAAGTTTAGCACACAGATAGTTTTTAACCATGATTAACACATAGGATACTTTTTATTCCGGTTGTAAGTTCTCGTGGGATAATTTCCGACCTCCACGTGGGGAATTCGCGGACAGAACCTCGTTAGCATATAATTTTTGTAACACCCTTTCAATGTTTCAATAAACCTTGACACTTCATATAGCTATATAGGCTTGTCGCTAAGTAATAACAGCCGCACGGGTCGATCGATCAGGTTAAGCTACGCTTGCTGCAGTTGGTCCGTGGATGGCTGACCATCTTTACATACCAAGATCCTCCTCGCCTCGGAAAGCACGTAAAGCCGTTGGTTCCGGCTGTCATTCGTGGATCTTTGACTGTCATTACGGGTCGTCAGAAGCCCGAAAGTCTGACAACCAGTCTTACCAAGGGGTTTCGTATTACCCAGTAACTGGGTAGATAGGCAGTCGCTCCATGTAAAATACTGGTACTCAGCTGCATCCGGTTAGACTGGAAGCCGAATTCAACATAGTTGGGAAAAGGCTAGGCAGATTTGGCAGATGATGACTTCATATAGCTATAGTGCTATTTAGCGCTCCGTATAGCTATAAAGTGCTACATAGCTATGCTGCAACATTACGCACTACCAATCGTAATTGAATGGGGTTATTCTGCACGGAATTGAAACACATATAAGCTGACAGATTTGACTGGGCCACACATCGTTTGATTGGCTATTCAGAGGCAATCGAGATGGGAGATAGAAGTGATGGTTTGTCTATTAGACTAATATACGACACCATTAAGGTGCGATCTCACCGGGAGTATTCGCTTGTAATGTGACCGTTCAGCTCCCAGCATTATATCAGTGGATACGTCCAGACGAGCATTACAGTGCGCACAGTGATCGAAACTGAAATGTCTTAGGCTCTTTGTACACACATGTTTTTCTTGCCGGAAAGAACTACGGTATATTCGCCGTGCGTAGGCACGGTCGTCAATATTGTATGGATCACTATGGAAGCTTGTTGACGGACACGTTTTTTCTACGGCGCGGTTTATACACTGTGCCGTAAAGAAACCGTGCCGTGTATAAAGGGCTTAAGCTTCCCCGCATACATTGTCCGTTCTCGTAAGGAAAAATATACCTAAATATGATTGCACGAGGTATTGGATATTCAACTCACTGCACTGAGCCCAGCGTTGAAATTCCAACAGTGCGCTTATGTTTAGATTGTATTTGAGTTAGTGAAAACGAACATTTATGTACGAACCCAATAGCAGTGGCACGTGGTTCGCGTGCGGACACACCAATTCCTGTAGATTGCTACATATGTACGTCACCACCACGTGCCTACCGTCTGCAAGTAGGTCGATGCAACTATGTAGTTCGGACCTTTTGTGAGCCAATTTGTGGTAGCTAGTAAAAGAAGCACTTAGACAAAATAAACTGATTGCAGCATTGTTGTTGTGGTCTTCCAACACCTCTCCTTCGTCACAAAATGCTTAAGTTTATCATAAGGTTTAAAATAGAAAAGATCCAAGATAGTAGGAACTTGTCGATTTGAGGTTACTTGTTGTATGAAAATGTTTCGTATTCACATGGCGGTTTTCTCTCTCATTAGTTTTATCATTTGTATTTTTTTATTAATAAATTAAAAGTACATATTAGATCTGTCTTAACATGTCAAATCTAAAAATCAGCTTAAAAATGTTCTTATAAAACATTACCACTCGTTGTGTCCATAGCTGATTTTGTATCTATGGACAATAGCAATTTTCCATTGGTGAAAAATGTGTTTATTTCTGTAAACTCACTTCCTTTTTTATATTTTATATGTTAGTTTATAGTAAAAATCGAAATTTGTTATAATGATATTGTGAAACGACTGTTATGCAGTTTGGCAGATTTTTTATATGTTATTGTTATACGAATTTTGAATAAATAAATAAAAAAAAAACATTTGCTTTATTGTTTTAGTATAAATACAGAACATTTATCATAGAGTAAAAGTAAAACAGGTGCAAAAACAATGTTCGCCTGATCAGGATCATCCTCACAAAGAAAAAAAATCCCTATTTCTTTCGCTATCATTAACCTGTTATCTTATAATCAGAGAAATGGGGCAAGTGCAAGGGTAGCTCACGGATTTCAAAATTTCTTACGCATTTTCCAATTTGCAGTCTGGTTGTACAATAAAGAAAAAAACCTTTTTTCGAAAAAAAAAACAACCGAATTCAAAAACGACACCACAAAGTGAAAAATAACTTTAAGAGGTATTTCGAAAGTCGGTGGCACACAACGAAACATGCGAACCCAACGACACCGAATTCCGAAATTAAAGTTATTTTTCACTTTGTAGTGTCTTTTTTGGAAATCGGTTGTTTTTTTTTTGCAAAAAGTTTTTATGTTTCACTTTTAAGTTGTAATTTTTAATAGTAATATTGGTTTACAAACCAAATTATTGAACCGTTTTTGATGAAATTGCTATGGGACCAATCTGAAAGTATATCCTTACAAATAAAAAAAATAATTTTGCAAATCGGCTTAGCAGAGTTCTGAGGAAACAAACAATAAAAAAATACAGTGATTTGAGAACCTCCTCCTTTTTTGAAGTCGGTTAAAAATGATAAGCCACCGTAACAAGTATGTATTTACGCGGATATGTATCACCAGATAACTTTTATTCGAGGAATAAAATTGACGCTTGACAGTTTTTGTATGAAATAACTGTCAAAATTTCCAAATTATTCCTCGAATAAAGTTAACAGATGATTGAATAATCAGCCCTAAGTGAAATATAGTTATCTCTGGGTATAAATATATTAACTATATAAATAAAAATAAAATGCTGTGAGTTGTAAGCGCATCCTCACTTGAGAACGGCTGAACCGATTTGGCTATTCTTTGTTTTAAAATGTTCGCAATACTTAAAATTAAAGTTTTATAGAATGAAAAGTTGAATAGGACTCCGGAAAATTTTTAAATTCGGGAAAAACTGAACGTTATTTTTTCTATGGGATTTTTCCATGAACAGACGCCAGCACATCAAGCTGCTACAATCTGTCAAATTTATTTTTTCAGAGTTTCAACTTTATTGCTAAAGCATTAAGGTTCAAGTTTGATTGGGAAAATTTGACAGTTTTGGGTAACAAACAGGACTAAGTACGTCTGTCGAGTCAGCTAGCTTTAAATAAAATAACGAGTATATTTGCTTTCGTTATTAAAATATACTTTAACGACCATAAAACTGCTGCTTCGTTTAAGAGAAAAATAATCACCTACTAATTAGTTATTGTGCTATACTGGGACCGGGTACGTTCCACTCTCACAATATTTCGTAGGGTGGGAGTGGGGAGGGTGTGGGGAGGGTGAACCTTTGTTAAATTCTCTTATTTGAAGTCAGAGGGGAAATTTCCGGCTGCGTTTGCCACAAACGAGCTCACAATGTTACTGGCTATCAGACCGATACATTCAAAATGTGCATTCCACTGCACCGCTCCTTTGAACTCGTTCATTTCGCTTTGTAACTGCGCTCCAATGGATAACGCACAATAGAAATACACCATATTGTCCGCTTTCACAACAACAAGTGCATTGACGGGACTATTTTATTAAAAATATTAAAAGAAAAAAAACCCTGATAAGAAAAATACCATTATATAGGTACCTACTAAATAAAAGCGTGTTACATTTTGATGGAACATTAAAGAACATTTAGCTTACTCCTTCATTATTTTTCTTTTGCAATTACAATGTAACACGCTTTTATAACTTTAAAAGCTTGTTTTTAAAAGTTCTTTTTCTTTTAATTTTATTTTTAACTTTTTAGTGTTTTTGATGCGAGATTGACTACGGCGTAGTTCGTAGCGCGTAGCACTGTTTTTCCGTTAACGAACGAACGAACTTATTTTCCCAAACATGGGGTCGCATATTCACTTCCACTAAACCACCACCACTCACCACCCATCAAAAACGGTCCACCCATCCTGACGAATCAAACTCGACACGGTCGTGTCTCTTAATTACTGAGTTCCTATGGCCACCTCCAGCTCCAGCTCCATCATCAGACCCTGGTTACCACCTAGCACCAAAGTACTCGTCAAGACGAATCATACGAGCCAAACTCGATGGGGTAGTGTCGTTTAATTACCGAGTTCCTATGGCCATCTTCCAGCTCCATCTTCAGACCCTGGTTACCATCTAGCACCAAAGTACTCGTCAAGACGGATCAAACGAGTCCAAACTCGATGGGGTTGTGTCGTTTAACTACCAAGTTCCCATGGCCACCTTCCGGTTCCATCATCAGATCAGCTCTATGTCATAATAATTTTGCATTATCGTTTGATTTACACACGCATGCAAAATTTCAGCTCAATCGGTAACCGGGAAGTGGATCAAATTTACCTTGCAAGCTTTGATTACACACAACAATCGGGACAGGTGAAACTAAAATAAAAAAAAAACTTGTAAAAAAAAGATGGTAAAATTTCGTTTGTTGTAGGTAAATCCTTTTTTTGTTTTTCGTTCATGACGAACTCCTTTCTGTTTTTAACGAACACCGAGCTGTTAATATTTTTAGGGTTCCGTAGTCAACAAGGAACCCTTACAGTTTCGCCATGTCCGTCTGTCTGTCTGTCTGTCTGTCCACGGTTTAGCTCAAAAACTATTGGTACTAGAAAGTTGTAATTTGGCATGAGTATACACGTTAATGACGCCAAAAAAGTAGTAAAATAAAATTTTGAAAAAAACAATTATTTAGGGTACCTCCCCTACATGTAAACTGGGGATGATACTTTTTTTTTCGTTCTTCATATTGTGTGGGATATTGTTGGATAGGTCTTTCCAAAATATTAGGGGTTTGTGAAGACCGTTTTTTGATTAAGTAAACCGTTCGTGACTTATCAAGATTTAAAGTACCAATTTTCGTTAGAGTCAAGTGTCCCCCCCCTCTACCAACTAAACGGTTGTAGTTATAAATTCAAATGTCACGGCAGTAGTACCTACATATAACGAAGTTTAAAGAAAAACTATCACACTTAAGTGGGCTTTACAAGTTTACGAGTAATAGTCGACCAAACAAGTCTTCTACAAATCTCAAAAAAAAAATTAAAACTTTCCGTGCAAATTTGCCGCATCAGGCTCACCTGATGCGACAAATTTGCACGGACAGTTTTAATTTTTTTTTGACTAATTTGACTTCCTATACAAAGCCTCAGCTTTGTATAGGAAGTCAAATTAGGTAGGTAGTCATGTTTGGCTTTTAGTTAGAGCATGGTACGAAACTATCAGTCAGCGAATACGACCCGCACTTGGCTGTTATAAAAACTACGGAACCCTACACTGCGCGTAGCCCGACACGCACTTGACCGGTTTTTTCTCTTCAAATTGTTTATAGTTAGGCGCTGCATACCTTCAGTTAGTACATAAAAAGTTTCTGTTTGTTTCATCGGATTTCCTTAACTTTCAGATGTTCTACGAGTTTTATTCGTTTTCCGGCTTATTACAAATATGCAGTTTGTTTCCAAACTTTCAATCTAGACCGGTGAACATAACACAATGAACATAGTACAGCATTGCATATGTACTTTTGTGTAGGTATTAAGTTCTGTTTACGTTTTTATTATTTATTTCTGGTTGAGTATTTTACTAGGAAGTCCTACAAAACGATAAAGAAAACATACTTCCCGTATGTTTTCTTTTTCGTTTTGTTCAAAAGTGCTGACTCCCAGCCTAGTTTGAATAAACTTCTTTTGATTTTGATTTTAGTCAGTCTAAACCCATAAAATAGGTACATACTTAAAAGTAAACGAAAATATAACAATTTACATATGTCGTTTATAACTGTAACACGCATAATTTTATTGATTTAATCAAAATATTCTTTGTTCATGATTTCGCCCCAAGCGAATAAAGGGGTTGAAGTAAGCAGGTACTAAAGTAAAAAAGAGGATGTGTGTGGAAAGAGGATGTGTGCATACGAACACACGGTAAATGTAAGTGAATACTTACGACTGGAGCCAAGTTTACTCGATTCGGCGTCACTGACCCAACCGTGACCGTTCAGTTTCGTTCACCGTTCAGAAAAAGCACAAAGTGCACCTAAAGGAGTTTTCACTTCAAAAATACCTACATGGGTACGCGTTTTAGGGTTGTGTTTTAAACATTCATAGAGCATGCACTCATAAGCCAGTATAATTTAGCGTGCGATACATTGCGCGCTACCGCAAACAGCAAATTTTCACACCAAAAATAAAAGTAGTTTCCCAGCAATTATTTATCTGCAATGCTACTTAGGGCTGATTTTTCAATCTTCTGATAACTTTCTTCGAAGAATAATTTTGAAGTTTTGACAGTTATTTTGTACAAAATCTGTCAAACGTCATTTGTATTCCACGCATTAAATTTGTGTCAGAATCAATCAATCAGAATCGACCGGAAGGTCGCAAATTTTTTTGTTTTTCTACACAGGCGTTCTGCTCGTATAAACTCGTTTCTGTACGCTCGTACTCGCTTCCGTTTACCACAAATAGACATTCGTACGGGCCTGTATCAGATTCGAGGTTGCTACCGACAGACCCACAGATACCCACCTATTTACGCGCGTTTACGTTTCCTAACACAGACTTATAACTTCACAAGCTTTTGCCCGTGAGTTTGCCGGAAATTATACCACTGAACGTACTACCGGGATAAAAGTCTATATCTTATAACCCAGGTCTACCTGTATGCCAGACATCGAAATCCATTCAGCCGTTAACGCGTGAAAAGGTACCTAACAAACAGACTTACTTTCGTATTTTATAGTATGGATTACTTTTAATGAACCCATATTTTCAATAGTAAATGCAACGAAAACTGGGTTAAACGTAACTTAGATTCGTATGTTCACTGGCGGTACAGTAATGGCGCACTTCATTCATTGCTGTCGACCTCTCGACCTTGGCTGTTACGAGACATTCTACGTTACGTTGCGTTGAACAGAAATAGCATAATTTACTCTATATTGAACAGTTCGGTTCCTTCGGATATTCACTTCCACGATGAGTACAACGATTCAGACTTTGAGAGTTCACTGACTTAAAATGTTTCGTTGGTCAACGAAAGTCACTGTAAGCATTTCTATGGCTTCGGATTGTTCTACGTAGCTTGGTAGCGAGGATAATGTATGAAAGGAATTTTAAAAGTGGACAATCTTCATTGGTTAGAAACTAAAAGGAGAATGTTGATTAAAAAAAAAAACATATTGTCGATAGCAACCTTACATGTTAAATTGGAAATGTGGAATTAGTTTCTCACAAAATTATCACCGTAAGCGTCACAGCGTGCACAAAGCCGCAACATTGTACGCGTCGAATAAAGAGTTTCCTGTGGTCAAAAAGAGATAGGCAGTGCACCATGCGGTTATGTTGCACATATACCACCATCTAAACAATGTGAAGAAAGTTAGTTAAAGGGAATGCGCCAGGGTAGACCACACGCCAGGGTAGCCCAAGTGCCAGGGTAGCCCACGCGCCAGGGTAGCCCACGAAATTTACATTTTTTTACGTATTTTGCAATTAGAAGGTCAGTGTTAGGTTGTATGTTGAACAAAATATGACTCGCGACCGTAATAAGTATGTATTTACAGAATTATTATCATTAAAATCACCAAAACCACCGTCTACTAGTTCATATAACCCTATTTCACGAAATATTAATCTACCCTCTTTAAGCACTGAGTGTCCTAATAACACTTATTTCAACAAAACAGCGCCGAATGCCGCCGCAATGAGTGACTTTAGAATCACGCAGCAGCCCTCATTAATGCATATCAAGAACCCTTCCCAGACAGGATGCCAAATGCATGATAAAAACCCCCCTGCGTCATGTACTAAATTCATGGTTACATTATGTGCATTGATGTCCCTGCCAAAGGTTATATACAAATATATGTCATAATATACGGTATTATGACATATCTTAATATATATAAATCTCGTGTCACAATGTTTGTCCTCAATGGACTCCTAAACCACTTAACCGATTATAATAAAATTCGCACAACATGTGCAGTTTGATCCAACTTGAAAGATAGGATAGCTTACATCTCAATTTATGATCGCAATATTATTTAATTGCAATTTCATTTTCCCATATAAACTGTTCTACCTACTTTCCTGTCAAACATTTGACGATCGTCCCTTCGGTACGCTAGACTCGGGTCCACTCGAATTGAAGCACGTATTAAATTAAGGGTTTTGAATAGTGTAGGAGTAGGGTAGAAGTAGGGTAGGAGTAGGGTAGGAGTAGGGTAGGAGTAGGGTAGGAGTAGGGTAGGAGTAGGGTAGGAGTAGGGTAGGAGTAGGGTAGGAGTAGGTTAGGAGTAGGGTAGGAGTAGGTTAGGAGTAGTGTAGGAGTAGGTTAGGAGTAGTGTAGCAGTAGGGTAGAAGTTGTGTAGGAGTAGGGTAGGAGTAGCGTAGGAGTAGGGTTTGAGTAGTGTAGGAGTAGGGTAGGAGTAGTATAGGAGTAGGGTAGGGGGTAGCACACCACGCGAACGAAGTAGCGCCGGGCAGCTAGAAATAATTTATATGGCAAAACAACGTTTGCCGGGTCAGCTAGTATTTGTATATAACCTTTATAAAAACAAAAAATCGAAGCTTAAAAAAAGAATCTCAAACTGAAATTCGAGACTTTTTATAGTTTATGCCTACCGATAATTCAATAACATCTAACTAAGACGTCTCTGATAACACCACGTTATAGAACGAAAGAGAAGAGTTAGCCTCGGTACGAATGCGCGCGTTTTATCCGCGATGATTTTTTTCAAGCACTGGATTTTCAACCCACTGCTTAGCGGCGAGAGTTCAAAATCCAACAGCGTGTTTTTTTGACGTGCTGGGATGCGCTATGATAGATTCTCAACGCTCGGCTCAACACCGACAGTTGAAAATCCAGTGCGCGATAAAATCCCGCCGCGATATTTTTACGTCCGTGTGAACGTGGGCTTTCGCCGGTTACCTCACGAGGCGTAGACATAAGTTACATTTTACAGCCAACCTGTTGATTAAGTTTCATTTATTCAACAACTTTTCCCTCCTAATCTCTGAATTAAATTGGAACGTACGAGGTTGTAGAACTTTGGACGTTTCTTGAACAAGAATATACTTCGAGTTGAACTTAATTTGGGTCTACTTCAAACTAGGTAACATTTTCTTAGGGCCGCTTCCACAAAGGACGCTAAAAACGTTTAGCACCAAACGTATTTACAACATCGTTCTATACCTATCTGTCATCCCAAGTTTTTGACCGTGGCTTGTTTCACCTCGCAGACATGCTTAACGTTATAGGCTGATTAGGTTATCAGCCTATAATGTTCCCACTGCTGGTGCTGTTCTACGCTCTCTATGAGAGGCAGTGGGCCGCAATGCACCATGCAGGCCCAATGCGAGTTGGTATATGTCACATGTCTTCGAATTTTTGCTTCTAGGACATGCCGGTTTCCTCACGATGTTTTCCTTCATCGTTGGATTATTGGAGCATTGCTGATGAAATAATTTACAGAAAGTAAAGCGCCTTTCTGGGATCTATCCCACGACCTACAAAACGAAAGTCACGGCGGTTACCACTGCTCACACACCTCGCAGACATTTTGAAATACAATAAATCAGAACAAAGATTAACTAACAAATAGTCAACCGCGCGTAAACTGCTGAGATTCGTTGAATTAATTAATCGACGGCCAATCGCATCACTTATCTTGCGTTTAATTTTGACGCGTCGATGATTTCCGTTCCAAATACAGGCACCCTAATTGCGTCACATACTTTTAATCGCAATTTATATAATTTTGTAGGATATTGCCAATCCATTGCTTCATATGCTCGAACAATTTGTCTTTTCAACCACGTAAACAACGCAATGAATGTTTTTGAACTGTCAAAATGAATGTCATTCTTACTGTTAGTGTGTTACGCAACTACCCCGTGGTTGTTAGTCAAAGCTCCCTCTGTCGACAGTTAACCTTGAGTTCGGCAACAGACATAAGGAATTTTTACAGCCAACCTGTTGATTAAGTTTTATTTATTCAAGAATTTTCTCAACTGAGCAGTGAGTGTAACCTGTAGGGTAAAACGGACGGAAATTGCTTCGCACCCCTTTAGTTTTTGTGAGGTTTCCTGAAGATTAAATAAATTAGATAAGCCATCTAGTTCCCCTTTGAGGGTTGTAGTTAGTTCGACGTAATTTCATTGCAGATTTTGTTGTGGCTTCACAATAATGCCTTAATCTGGCTGCTCCAAAGGTGAAATGATACAAGGCTTCTCTTCTAAATGACGAGACGAGAATCTCGAGACATAACCTTCTTTTTCCTTCCCGAGGGCTACAACCCTGTCTCTTGTAGTCAACGACACAGACAAGTTTTTCGATTTTTCATACTTTGTCTCGCATACGCTATCTAGCCACCTACTACATATAAAAGATTTTCAATGACTGGACGCCTGAGGGAGGATATCGCCGTTGAGGTAGACCACGGCGAAGGTGGTGTGACGATCTGATAACGTTTGCAGGCGCAACATGCCCATGCCCAACAACCAACATGGCCATGGCATAGATGTTGCGTTTGGAAGGAAAAAGGGGATGCCTTTTCCCAGCACAGACTCTTTTCTGGGCAAAGGTATCCCCTTCAGAGAGACACAATACACGCTAACAAAATAAAAATAATTTACAACCTGTTACACTACTTACTGCTATAATAGGTAGTAGGTAAAAATCTATGCTGTACCTAGTGTACCCCGAGCAATCCACGCAACCGAGCTATCTATGGCATACCGTTGTATTGTATTCACAGTGTGACGTGGAAAGGACAGCGCATGCCGGTTACCTGTCGTGATAACGGCGTGTGTACACATATTGGCGTGAGCGACGGTTATTTATTTTGGATCGTCGGAGGGACTGTCACGCGGACTCGGTATGCAAATCGCTAGGACAATAGTTGTGCGAGTAGGTTTGACTTGCGTCGTTAAGTCTCGCTATGAATCCGTCAGTGCGTTTTTTAAATTTTTGTTTAAACAAAAATTTTATGTTACTATTTTATTATAATCCGTTCAGCAGTTTTTGCACTAACCAACGGCTGAACGGATTTGTTTGGAATTTGGCACACAGATAGTTTATAACCAGGATTAACACATGCAAGTAGTACTTTTAATCCCGGTAGGACGTCGCCGTGGAATATTTTCCGACATCTACGCGGGAGAAGCGGCCGGCAAAAGCTAGTCTTCTATTAAATCTGGTTTACATATTTCGGTACGTCTTCTTTTCGTTGCTTTGGTACTAATACCTACATACAAACAATAATGTAATAAATGCCTATGTGTGATATGGTGACGTAAGACGACGCAACATTTTACAAGCAACCTGTTGATGAAGTTTTATTTATTCAGGGGGAGAGTCGTGCAACATTACCTACCACGACACGAGTAGACGTAAGCAGGTACATACATAATAGCACATTGTGATCATGCAAGTGTTAGGCATGCAAAGCTCCGACACGCACTTGCCGGTTTTTGTTCCCCGCCGTGTTATTTAACTTGGAAAAGATACTCCACAGCTGCTAGGGTTGTATTTATTTACCAGTAAATTGTAACTTACCCAAAATATATTCTCAGAAAATGACTTGGGATATTTCCAATGGATGTTTTCGAAAGTCGCTTTGTATTTTTCCTTTGATTTTCATGGCAACTTGCATTTTATGCTTCAGAAACAATATCCGGTGACGTCAAATCTAAACAAAATGGACTCTTATTCGTGAACTGTCGACATTTAAAAAAATAATATTATTCGTTTATAGAACTGTGAGGAACCTACATATTAATTCCATAGTGTAACACGGCCTTTATCGAATGAGTGCGGACGGGCCTTTAAGCGCGGCGACTGGGAGCATACACCCTCACCCGCGCCCCCCTGCTTACCGACAGTGGACGACGGATCGCGAGTCCGTATGCCACGCTCGCGACTCGCTGTCACCCGCTGATAAAAGTTTTGATTGTTATTTTTATATTTATCTGTTTGAGTCCCTTATCCTGTGTTTTACAAATTATTATACCTTTTTAATGTTAAACTTGCGTTCCAATCATTTAAATAGGCCCAACACATAACCTCAGAAACACTTTACTACAAAGGTAAAATATTTGTAAATCTATGGTACAATTTGCTGCTTTTTTCACACGCCGCCTTCGTGAATTCGGAAGTTAAAGGAGTGGCAAAGGTATAAAGCTACAGCCCAGTATAAAAACTGAATATTTTTGTATTTCGAATACAAATGAATATTGTTTACAAAAGTAAATAATTTGATAAAATAAAATGTTTACTTACTTATCATATTTTATTAATGTACACATTTACAAAATTTAAAGCATAATCAAAAGGCATGCTCTTTGCTGAGTAAAAAGATAAATTCGTACGACGCGACGGTGCAATAAAAACCAGTTTAAGAGCCAGTGTATTGAAAAAAAGTTCGTGTTGAATTCGAAGAAGATAAATGGCGATGAAGTGTATGTTGGCATTACTGCACAGGTCTAATTAAATTATTAGTTAGGGACCGACAAAGTCGAGGGACGACCCACTTTTGTTTCAGCAACGAATTTGTCTCTCACATCAAGTCTACGGTGTTGTATGAAAGTGCGCGCAAGCAGCGTCGCGACAAAGACAGGTATTTTATACAAATTCATATACGTCATGTGAGTGACAAATTAGTTGCTGAGACAAAAGTTGCTCGTGGGCACCTCTCCCTTGCATGCCGCTTCGAATCATTATTCTGTATATTTTATTAGAATATTAACCGAAACAGATATTAATGAAAAATTAATTTGAATGCTCTAAACCGCCAAAATGTTGCAAAAGACTGCACATTAAACCACCAGCTTTTACAACTATATTTTCTACAAATAAATGGTTCTTATTCTGCTTATTCGAATTGCAGAACCCTCCGTACAATCGAATTCATTAAACCAAGTCAAAAGTAACCACGTTAAACCCACATTAAAAACATAAAACCATAATTGCATTTCATCCAGGTGGTGGGTTTGTTGGTTCATTTGTTGGCTTCTCATCCTTGTCATTTCACCGTTAATTTTTCCTCTTAATTTTCTGCCGGCGAGGAAAATATTATAATGAAAGTTAACTGTGGGACACATCGACCGTACATAAGGGGACCCTCGCTTTTACCTTTTTCTTCTAACACGACCAGCGATGCGTGCGGTAGAGTTAAAAAATTAAAACGTAACTCCATAGAAATAGCACGTTTGTAATTTAGCTTGCAGACATTTCCGCCAACTAACATTAAAGTTCAAACTAGAGAGTCTGTCTCAAATAAAAGAACCGCTTTTCATTGAAGACATTTACAACTCGCTGGGGAAAATAATGAATTGTTGTTCGTTCTGTGTTTCAATTCATAAACGTAGATTGGCTTCGTTCTTGAACTGGAGCTCTTTTTGCTCTCTCTCTGCTTGTTGTATTTTTTACGTAATTAATTTAACACTTTAATACGTGGTTTGATTTTTCTCAGAGTAGAATGGAAGTGAAATACATAAATTTGTTCGGAAAATTGCTTAATGTTTCGTGTACAATATAATCACCAGTAGATAATATTTTATCGATAATGCTAAAACTGATGATTAGCGGTTTACGTAGCCATTCACGTCCTTAGCATAATCAGCCTATAATGTTCCCACTGCTGGGACACTGGCCTCCTGTCGGTGAGACAGAGAGTGGGCCGGAATCCACCACGCGGGCCCAGTGCGGGTTAATAGATGTTACATGTCAATTTTTGGTTTCCGCACGATGTTTTCCTTCACCGTTTCACGTCCTTGACATGTAAAAATCCAAGCAGTTATTTCAGTACAAACGGATTTCAGCAAAAATTCAACCCTCAATGAAGTTTACTCGACAATGAGATCCCTTAAAAACAAGTGCGCTATTTAACCCTACTGCAGACTAATTACCAACAGCCTAAACATTTTTTATAAAAGTAACAATTTCCCCGAGCAGCCGACGGAAGTTAATTATTGTAAGGAGTTTATTGTTTTTACGAAGGTAACAATAGTCATTACTTCGTGCTTTTTTCAGCAATTTCGCTTTTTTATGTAGCGTTTCTGTGGCCTATATACTTTTGTTTCGGTGAACTTGATCAATTAACCAATCTATACATATACTAATAATAAAGCTGAAGAATTTGTTTGTTTGAACGCACTAATCTCTGGAACTACCACTTGGATATCATAAATTCTATTTGCTTTCGATAGCCAAATTCTTGAGGACGGCTATAGGCTACTTATGAATATGGATATGAACGACATGAATTTGAAAAACATCGCAAGAACCCGAAAGCTACCTGAAACTTCATTAGAACTATCTCCAATCTTCAAAAGAGTAATGCCTCTGAGTGTTAGTCTGTTGTGTGGTTATCTATATCTCCAGATCCAACTCAATCACTTGATTCAGTCAACGACTTTTTCGCAAACGTGGGAACAAGACTGGCATCTAAAATCTTTAACTCTCCATCAAACTACGAGTATAACTCTGCCCACATTTCTGATTCTGGCACTTTGGATGTCAGCTCTAACTCGATGGCTATTTTTGGCACGGACAACTTAGAGATTGATTATCTTATTCGTGGCCTACGACCAACTAGTGCTACGGGTTGGGATGGTATCCCCGCAACTGTAATCTACAGTGCTAAAAGCACTTTTGTCCCAGTTATCTGCCACGTCTTCAACCTTGCCCTTATTCCCAACGGTGTTCAAAAAAGCCGTTGTGCACCCTATTCACAAGAGTGGAGGCAGAGACAGTGTCAACAACTACAGACAGAACAACCATATCTATATTATCAATTCTGTCTAAGCTCCTCGAAAAAGTACTAAACAAACGTCTGCTGGATTACCTTAGCTCACAAAATATCCTCGCAAATAGCCAATATGGATTCAGATCAGGCAAAAACCCAGAGGATGCCATATTAGAATTAATGGGTTCAGTAGCTCAAAATCTAAATAACAAGGATAAATCCATAGCTATCTTTCTTGATCTTTCTAAAGCTTTTGACACTGTCTCTGTCGGGTTCTCCCCAGTAAACTAGAAAGGATTGGTATAAGAGGCCTACCGCTTAGTTTGTTTAAGAGTTACCTTAGTGGTCGCTCGCAAATCATCAGGATAAACAACCACACCAGTAAGGAAGCATTCCTCATCTACGGAGTTCCGCAAGGTAGTGTCTTAGGACGTAGGTCCTAAGACACTACCTTGCGTACGAGGAAAAGGGTAGCCTTTTCCTCGTTTACATAAACGAGCTCTGTAAACTTGATCTGAGAAACTACAAAGTAATTGATTACGCTGATTACACTGTTATCCTGGTTGGTGGCAGTGACTGGAATGAAGCTCGGCTTCAAGCAGAGTCAGCCTTGCGAGTTACTATGAGATGGCTCACATAGAATCTGCTCACTCTCAACTTGGATAAAACCAGATTTATCACTTTCAGTCCAAGGAAAGCGTAACAGCCAGCCCCACCCTTCCGTCTGACAGCTCATGCGAGCCTTACAATGAGGACTGCTATCTGTGGCTGTCCTTAAGTTATGTGCACGTACTCAATAAAATATCTTGGAGTCTGGGTCGACGGCACGTTGTCATGGAGTGAGCAAATCAATTCGCTGGTCTCTAGGGTATGGTAAAAAAAAATTGTTTTTAAAAATCTAAGGACCTCCAATTTCTCTACCCTGAGAACTGTGTACTTCGCTCTTGTACATTCCATTTTAACGTACTGTATTTCAGCCTGGGTGGTGCTGGTAAACGTCTTCTGCTGCGTTTGGAGAGGGCACAGAGGGCTGTCCTTAAGGTGATGGTCTTCAAACCCTATCGCTTCCCTACCAGCGAACTGTACACGCTATGGAAGCTACCCACAGTAAGACACTCTTTTGCGCTAAGTTCAGTGCTGCGGAAACATTCTAACTTGTCTTTTGATCCTGAGTTTAGAAGACAAAAACGTAGAACTGACAGAGTCTGCCCGACATCGGGTGTTAAATGGGAAATTGTCCGCCGGCAGTTCATTTTCCGCCGTCCCGTGCTTTATAATAGAATAAATAAAGTGCTTACTATTTATCCAGTATTGTAACTAAACAACACATCTGGATATAACTGTACAGTGTCAGAGACATCGACTCGCTAACCTGTAACATGTTCCGCGTCGATGTCCCTGCCAGTCCTGCCACCCTGTATAACACAAGCGACATCCATTTGCAATTGTAAAGTTTAAACTTTCGAACTTATTGTATGTGTCAATATATACAAGACATCAAAACCATAAGTACACAAAGAAAGACATCGATGGCAATATTGTCAACCTATCTCAACACTTCCAGGCTCAAGTAGTAATGCCTTCCCTGCTTGACTCAAGGTAGTAATTTACGCCACCCTAGTGTTAGAACGGTGTTAGCGATCAATATCTACACTAGGCAATTATACAATCTTATTCTGTTAATTTCTCAAATATTTTCCATCTATTAATAAATATAAATTGTAAGGCGTGCTACTCTTGTTGTTGTTTGTCTCTTGTTGTACGTTTCGGCACAGCCAGATGGGCGGATCATGCCCACACAAAAAAGTGTGCAGCACTCCTAACAGTCCAAATAGGGTATGGAACCGGCAGGTACCAAAAGTACAGGTACCACAAATCTCATATTTGTACGAGGAAGCTCCCAATGTTGGCAACTTTAATATCATTTTTCTAATGCCTATTAACTAACATTTTTACTTACTATATCTGTTTTCTCACTCTAACTTACAGGAATATTTGTTCGGTACCGGTACAGTAACGATACTGATTAGAAATACCAAAACTACAGGTCCTACGTCTGGTACCGGTACCAATACTACGTCTGCTACTCTGGTACCGGTTCCCAAAAATACCGGTATTTTAAGCCCTGCCCTTAATACACATTTCCAACAAGTGTACTGATTAAAATAGAACCAGAGCTAGCATCGGATATTGTGTGGCAAAGTTACTTATTAAAATATGCGCGGGCTTGCCTCCGCGGCCTGCGCGGGATGAAAAGCGCACAAAATACAAAGACATTATTTTACTGCCATACTCGCGAAAACAAAAAAGAGCGGCTTGTGGCTAAGTAACAATAGCCGCACGGGTCGATCGATCAGGTTAAACTACGCTTACCGCAGTTGGTCCATGGATGGATGACCATCTTCATATACCAAGACCCCTCCGTGCCTCGGAAAGCACGTTAAGCGGTAGGTCCCGGCTGTCATTCGTGGATCTTTAACAGTCTTTACGGGTCGCCAGAAGCCTGAAAGTCTGACAACCAGTCTTACCAAGGGGTATCGTATATAGTAACTGGGTTGTGGAGGTCAGATAGGCAGTCGCTCAATGTAAAATACTGGTATTCAGCTACAGCCGGTGAGACTGGAAGCCGACCCCAACATAGTTGGGAAAAGGCTAGGCAGATGATGACACACAAAATAAAAAATAAAAAACCACGTAATAAAAATGTACCAATGTTTTCACTTCGTCCATGCTTTAATCGGATTCGATACACTCTTTTATTGTAACTATATTTTATGACAATGGCCTTTTGCGTTCAGCTTTGCAGGTGGCTTATGGCTTTTTGAATTTTAAAGCATTCAGTTATTTTTTTTAAATTGAATAGGTAGTTCACATGGTAACTTTCAAATAAAATGGTCACAACACTCCGTTTATTTTAGAAAGTTTTTTGTTACTCCTTTGGATCTGTAAGTAAATAAAGCAGCGGCGAATTTATATTTTATTATAATAATTTTGTATCTTGTGCAAGATTAGTCCTGAATAAATAAATAATAAAAATCAGCCTAAAATGTTCCCCCTGCTGGGACACAAGTCTCCTCTCGGTGGAAGGGAGTGGACCGTAATCCACCACCACGCGGGCCCAGTGCGGGTTGGTAGATTTCACATGTTTTCGAATTTTTGTTTGTAAGATGTTTTTGGTTTCCGGTTTCGTATCGATGTTTTCTTTCACCGTTTTTGAGAGCAGTGGTGATGAAATAATTTACATAAAGTATGCGCCTGCGCCTGTCTGGGTTTCAAAGTACAAGTCGTAAGTCGCGGCCTTGACCATTGGGCCACCATTGCACTGCTCTTAAATTCAAAATCCGAATACGTGAATTTTATTATGAATGTCTTCGCTATTGGATGTTTGTTGTGGATGAACAACAAAAATCCAGCTTGCTAAAAATACAAATTGTAAAAATCATACGTTGGAAAGCGCATAAAATACATAATTACCGGCAAGCCTGCAGGAAGTTGGTTGAAGCCATATTACTTACCTACAGGGCCTACAGGTAAATCCTGGCGCGGTCTTCGATGAATACTTATTTACGGCGCGAACAAGAAATTGCTATCTTACGATCGAATAATCAAAAATGTAATGTTTTTAAATATTTTTTCTAAATATATTTTTCTTATTTTTCAGGTAAGACGACCATTAATAATACAGACAGTGCTACTATGTGCATTCAGAAAAGAAGTTTGGTAAGCAGAAACAAAGAAAAAAAACCCTTTACATATATATGTAATAATATTATATTTGAGTTTATGTAGTTATAGAGAATGAGAAGAGCGATACCAGCCAACTCTGTAAAAATCTCACCATGAAAACTAAATGATCGTGAAAACTTGGGTGATTTATTACGTTGTTGAGCACACAAATTTTTGAACATATAAGGCAATGGATTAGCAATTTCCTTCAAAATTATTCAGATTGTGATTGAATGTGGGTTACGCAATTAGAGTGCAGGTTAATCTGCGGCTAGACAGCTCCGCGTCTCATTCAGTCTAACTAAGTTAAGTATTCATTTTCATAATATTTTAACACCAGAATCTGGTGGGCTGTCGAATTCAAAGTTACTTTGAAAACCTAGATAATGCATGTTTATATACGAGCTACACAAGCTACTTTTGATATCCAGATCTTAATTACGATAGCTTTCGGGATATTGTCTGTAAGTTGGCCTCATATTCTATTGAAACTCCATACTACGCTAAAGCAGATCAAGGTCAAAGTGCTACCACCGATGGGCGGTTGACTGTACCTGTGAATGACCTACTGAAGCATGAAGTCGTTGCCAGTCAAAAAGTGCTGATTCTGAGCCTAATTTTATTTCATATTTTGATTGTTGTTTTGATTTATGTCTAATCGTATGCTGCACCGGTTGACGTCATTTGGCTGCCGGTGAAAACCAGCGCTGGGGCTCTGTCTCGTATAGGGCTTAGCATTATGCTGAGCGATGGCCGTTTTGCGTGGATGTGACGCATGTTTACCACCAAATAATTATTATTTTTTGTGTTTGTGTTCTTTTTTATTCGTCATGTTTGCCACAAATAAATGTATTTTCTTTCTTTCAATAAATGACGTTCTGATTTTGATTTTTTGTCCAATAATGTGGGTTTGCGAAACTACACACACAAAACAATCACTTGCACAACCAACACAGATATTTGCGTACTTGTAGTTAATGGAAACAATCAAAAACACCCTTAAAAAAATCACGTAGATTTTCACAACAACAGCTAACTCTAAAACTCTCAAACTTTCCGATCCTCTTTGTTCCCGCATAATTTTGCAGGTGTTTTAACGAACTCAATTATTAAAAATGGAAAGGAGGGGCACGTCAACAATTTTCAACAACAATGCGCGTTTGGACGCTGTTGTAAAATTCCCCAAAAGAGTTTCGGTCGGGAGCGGGAGTCAACAACAATTTCGTTTGCGAAGGAAATTTACTGTTTAAGTAATTACGCTGTTTTATTGAGCGGCTTTACTGTTTTGTTTTGAAATCAATTTTAATTGGGAATAAACGTTTTGTTATCTCATTCAGCTTACATTCAAACTATTAATTTTGAAATATAAGATCGGAACGTAGGGTAATTAATAAACAATCAAAGCTTACGATCTATGTATATGCCCAGTTTGGCTATTAAAAATGCTACCATTGGTACACACCTATAAAATACTAATACAACCTTCTATGAAACTGAATTGGTAATGTTGCAATATATCTCCGAAAAACCCATAAAACCAGAATCTTCTTCGTAGCGTTTTAATAATAATAATGTGAAATATGATGTTTATTTCTGTAAGTAGATCTTTTAAAACACTTTTACACAAACTTTTTGATCAATATTTTAAAACTAGGTTATTTTCTTCTCGAGCATTTTCAAGCTTATTGATCCCTGAGAAAAAATGCCGAAATAAACCCCGAGGTCATGGTCTCTTTTAAACAAATCACACACTAGCCAGTTCGCTGTACTAAATACAGAAAGTCTATTGTTTCAGCCATTTCCAGGACCTAACAAAAACAAATGACAATTGCGTTTATTATAGACGGACAAACTGCAACTTTTTAACTACAAGTGGGGTCGGCGTTGGAGTTGACACAACTGCACCTGCATACATAGGTGGATCAAAGGCAGTTCATATTATACGCGGACAGTCCCATTCAAGTGCGCCGGAGGCTTGTCTGCTTAGTTCACCTTTGCGGTATTGAACCTAACATTTACTACCCCTGCACACCGTTGGCGTTGTCACCGCCCGCAGTTATCGAATACAATATTGGATTGCATGTCTGACGTTCAAATACACAAGTCCTTTTGAAGCAATTTCATTCCGTTTATGTCAATCACAGCCACGTTTGAATCCATTGAACTCCTTTGAGTGGCCGTAGTTATTATGGCTATTAATAAGCCTTCAATATTTATGATTTAGGACGTTTCTTGAAATATTACCTTAGAAATTGGATTAATGACCTTTTAAAAATAGCGTTTATCTTGTTCAGTAGCACTATTCTTTAAAAATATCACCGTGAAAACTTAGGTAAAGTGAGCTTGAAGTGACATTTGATTCTAGTGATTTACACTATTGATAGGGCACTTTAAACTCAGATCACGAATGTTTGGTGAGTTTTTTGCAGAATAGCACTTCGGAAGCAACTCAAATAACAAACAGTACACCTACTCGACGCCAGCTTCCTTTAACATCTAACATGTACCGTCTTGCCCAGCGAATAAGTTATCAAGGTAAACTGATCTATCGAAGGCTGCGTACGATAAAATTATATAGTAGCATTGGCAAATGCTACAATATAATTTTATCACGAACGACCTTCTTTTATAACAAATTCAACCTTATTTTTGACCAGAACGGTTTTTTCTTCATATTGGTTTTGAATTTTGAATCTAAAAGTATCATGTCTTTTCTCTTACCGAGATTTTTCATTTGAATTTGTTTTGGACACAGGACGGAAGTCTATTACATATATTATTTTTTTCCGCTTTGACAATGTAATAATTTGCCACGATATTAACGGTAAACTACACATAACGGTTTGAACGACCGAGTTCTGTGCGGTCATCGACTGGATCCAAGGGTATGTTTGCTTTCCTATTGATTATTCAAAAGTTCTTATCGTTTCCTATATTTTATTCCATTCTTTTCTTTGTAATATAGGCAGTGTTCCCGAAATTAAACAAACTGTACATCATTAAAAAAGTGGTCTCGAGGCGAATTACTTGAAGACTCGGTATGTAATTTTACTTTTCTTCAGCTCTTTTGATATTAAAGATTCTGCCTGCGTCTCGAATTATCCTTTGTCGCTATTTTCTGTAGATTTGTCCGAAGACTGTAAGGCGATCTTGAATTCGCCTTACCCGCCAACAAGCTTCCTGTTGGGACGCACGCAAGCTTCCTGCACTGATACCGGCCAGCGAGGAGCCTTCCGACTGCCAGCGTGGAGAGGATTTGCGTATAACTTTTATTTTCAGTAGTTACTATTGTCTCAATTAAGTTAAAACAGTGATATAAATTATTACCTCGTTGCCTGATAACCGATTGACTTGGTGCAAAGTTACCCATTTAGGACGACCAGATATGAATTTTTTTTTGCGGGAGTTATAGGATCGTTTGCGAAAGTTTTGTGACTGACGCGTAATAGGTATAGGTATACGTGAAATTTATTATAGGGCTCTAACATCCAGGATGTTGCGTCGGCGTTATAACTTAATCCTTTAAACTAATAAGAACCGTGCAGTATCCTTTATTGAGTTTTGTTTACAATATTATTTATTTTACAAAATTAAAACGTGTACAAGCGAAGTTCTGTTTTATTTTGCTACAGCACGCAATAAACTGTGCTTACGTAGCGGTTCAAGTCTAGGAAGACAAGACCCTTCAACACCTAGATGTAGAACGTGACGTAATTGCTGGCGGATTGGCGGCTAAAATTGTCATTGGGCATGAAACTGGAAGTCTCGGTATCCATTTTACGAATAAATAAACAGGTGGCACATTAAACTGCTGGCGCAAATAAATGGGTCAGCGCGAACGTTGCCTAATTGAAGTGAGAACGTACTAATATTATATTTAATGCGCACGGACACATAAATGGCAGTACAGAGCACTTATATGTTTTAGGATAAAACGTTTGATGTCTAATTAGTATGATCTATCAGCTATTTATTCAAACATTTGAACGTTTGGCAACGTTGCACAAAAGCGCCCTTCGTTGCCAGCTGAGGTACAAAATAGTGTGATGTCTATTTTGAAGAGACAACGAACCAAGAGTTCTTTCGACTCTGGTTAATATTCGTAAGAAATCGCATAATTTTGCTTTGCAATGGTCTTTGTCAAAGCCAAACCTACGTTTCCTTTGTGAATTGTACTCAGTTAATAATGCAATTGTTGCACAATATCCATTTATAAAGAACAACAATAACACATAGAAAGCAATAATTGCCATTTCAGACTCAATCGACAAAACGCAACACTTATTGGTTTGTATACCGTCAATCATTCGTAGATAGCGCCACTTAGTCGAGTTTGTAGCTTGATTCAACGAACACTTTGATAGTATTCAGACAGGATACCATCGATTTCGACATCGCTGCTCCGCTATTCAATGTAGACGGGAAGTTCTCGAATTATTCCCGTTCATTAGCATCAATTAGGTGGGAATACTATTCCGTATTAATTACTACTGTCTGCTCTTGGGTAATTATACGAGTATAAGTTACTACTTAGGTGAGCTTTGCTGAGTTGCCCAGATTATTCCTCACCCAACGGGAATATAAACTAATATTCTCTAACATGCCACTACGTAGGATATGTTGATAGCAAAATATTTTCTAATACAAAATTGTTATTTTGATAAAATATTTTTACTACTGTGTAAAGTTTGTTGAGATTCGATTTTAGTACCAATATATTTTATGACATTGTTACGGGAAACAAAATGGATTGTCCTGAAGCATAAATTACTTTTAATTACTTAAATATTTGTTAATTGCTGGAAATAGATAAAAAAAACTGCGTTTTAGAAAAAAAACTGATTACGGCGATAAAAGTAAGGTAGGTAAAATTCTAATTTAGCAGAATCTAATTCTTGCAAAGTCGTTAGTTGCACTTTAGGTACAATACAATCACAGTGATTGGTTCGAAACCTACCTGATAAATATCTAAGTGGTGCAGGCACTCGTGAGTGACGCGACATCTATTATTGAGGCACCAAGGCGCGGCGCCACATACATTTTTGATTCGCATTTCGTGATCCAACGTCGACTAACAGTCCACACTTAACAATTGTTGAATTACTGTTTTAGTAAGTAAATAAGAAAGCTTAGTTAGTCACACTTACACTTACAGCGAGCCTCTTTAATGGCCACACGTAAACGGTTTCACGTTTTCGTTTCCTGAACATATTTTATTTTCATTAAATGTTATTATTTATTTTTCATTTTCTAAAATAGCATCTTGGAGCAACCTGTACTTAAAGAACTGTAGCGCAGGGGTCATTTGCCGGGGTCGCGGATTATAACATCGCATCAATGACATTAAAACGCATAACGTGCAAAGAGTAGGCGAATTGATGGAAAGAGAGAGAGTCCTATGTCGCAGAGCTTAGTTTTCAAATTAGTAATTATTTTATGTAGTTATTATTTTTATGATTACTATTTACTGGCCATTAACCCTACCCTGTGTGTTAAATTAATGTCGCCATTGTAGCAGCACGTTGTATATTTTACGACGTTTAAAAAGGTATACGGAATTCTTGTTATATTTTGCGATCTAGAGGACATGGCAATAAGAAAGTCTTAACTAAAATTAAAATGTCTCAAAAAAAGTCTACTTTCATCCAGAAAGTTAATAAACTGGAGGATAATCCACCATTTACTGATTGAGTCCGATGAATGTAGCTCGAATATTTATCCTCTCAGCAAAATTAAGACTGACCAAAAAAGTTAAAAAAGGTTTCGCAAAGGGGTGGTTAGGCTTTGGGCAGCGTCTATCCAATATAAGCGGCGCGGCGGCGCGGTAACATTGACTGCATTTATGTGTTGTACACTTGTGAATATGTCATGTCAGTGTTGAATGAAGGCTGCGGCAGAGAGATATCAATTAGTTCGTGCTTTGATCTCGAAATGATAGATGCCCGGTACTCAATGTTAATAATTTTTAAAACAGCTACGTACTGTTTTTATTATGTTTCCATCGGAAATTATTTCAACATTAATCTTTCTGGCATTAAAAACAACCGTTTCCGAAATGTTTCGTGATATTGAATAACACACGGATCACTGGAAACCGAACGCACTGATGTATGTAAAACTGTTCAGAGAATATTAGATAAGTGTTTGAAAACGATTATTGGGGCTACAGATTATTGCACAATTCATGAAATTATTTGTTCTGAATTGTTTTTTTTGGTACGTTGTTTATTTATGTCATCTACGGTGTACTTTATACTTAGTTATTTCATCTATCGTGGACTTCCAAAGTTCATTGACAACTCTCCGTAAGAACCCAAAAAGGCTTTAGTTGTCGCGTTTATTGATTCTTACGGAGAATTGTTAGGGTAAGGGCAATGTCCGCTATTAATGATTTATTTTTAGCATGTATTGTCCCCCACTGCGGCCAAGGAATCCTTTCCTTCCTTCCACTCCTCCCTGTCTTGAGCTAGTGTGGACGAATCCTGTCTGTAGGCGTCAAGCTCATCCTGCTCATCTTCTGATCAGCCTCGCTGGACGTTTTAAAAACTGCCGTGCTAAAATAGGACAGCACAAGATACACTCCTATGCTATTAGGTGATTTAAGAAATGATTAATTAAGACGATACTTAATCACCTCCACCTCTGTTTACATGAAAATAGGCGTTTCTTAAAGTTAACACACTTGCACTGCGCTGCTTACACAGTCGAGATACACAAGCGATGGCGACGTTTATTAAACGTATCTATCGAATAATGTCGTTCTCAGCGTTTCTACCTTGTTCCACTTCCTCCAATTATCCATAATTAGCGAACGAGGGGAAGTAATAAGAAATATTGATTTTAATTGTATTGCTTTCCGTAGCTTTTATTTTGCACTTCACAACGTTGAAATCCAACAGTGCTTTGAAGTTTTATTAGCTATTTTATTGTTTCGTTCTTTTCACATCCGATAAAGGGGTAAGGGAGATTAAAGTTTCCCGCGGGAAGGTGTGCATGACACCTCTGCTGGCTCTATTTTCTTAATCCCGAGTGTACAGCGAGAAGCCATTACCTAAGGGGTGTTTTAGGTTTTATTTTGTCCATGACGGGCGCTCGCCTCGACCAGAAATTGTTGGACAACGTTGTTAACATTGAGGTTGTTGATTAAAGTTTTTAATGACTTTAGGCATTTAGGTTCAAGTTGCTACACCTCAATCAGAGTTTTATGAATATTTTAGTTCTCGTAGGTACCTGTTTCCCTAAAAAAATCTTTTTCGAATACAAAGTAACTCTCTACAGATTAAAATACCAACCATCAAATGCGCGCCAATTCCAATTCAATTACGGCAAGGTACGGTAATTTTCAAAGCAACGTGATTTTTCTCAATATTTTAACGTACGTAGGTAAAACTCAATATTCCTACTTTGCGTTCTCGGTGTACTTTGAGTACTTATTTACACGTGTGCATTTTATCCTTTGATACAGTTCTTTGCTTCGAAGTAAGTCGAGCATCTCTTTAACTAACATTGAGCATTTCCTTTTGATACCATTTGCAATTACGGCAAAACGTTTGGCTGGTCCAACGTGAATGAAATATACTCAAGTAATTTAATGTTAAGCTTGTTGCTTCATAAATAATTATGTGGTTTTCAATATATTTTAATCCTGAACCGTACGCCAAGCTATCGTAGTTCGGTTCTTTGGCTTCTTCCCTGCTAATAGTAGTTCCTATAAATATTAACGTCGTGAGTCAAGTTTTTGTCGTTTGGCTGGACGTTTATCACTATAAGCAGTTGGACGGACTACATAATACCATGTCCTAGATTATTATATGGTTTATTTTTATCCGGATATAATTAGGTTGTTTAATTTCAATCAGATGCTGATGATGACGATTTATGTAATAATAATAATAAACATTTAATTCAGACCAGGTCCATAATTTGTTAGTAACAATGTACTTAAAAAACTAATGTTAGTATTGACAACAAAATTAAATTATGGCATGAAGCCGCACCCACCTTTGCAGCATGGGGGACTCCCACCGATCGGTAAAAACACCCAGTATAGTGTTGGTACTGCCACGAACGCGAGCGAGTAAGGAGGCGCACCTTTTTCTAACGATAGCGGCAAAGACATCCACCCGCGCCTCAGCAAACATCCCTGACGCACTGCAACGCCATGGCAGCCCCAACAGTACCCTGAGTGCATTATTATATTGGACACGCAGGTCGCTGTATGCCCGCTGCGAATAACTGACCCACAGGCTGCAGGTGTAAAAAGATTGGCAATATGCTTTAAAAAGCGTGATTTTAACTGAATGTGTACACCTTGCAAACCTGCGGGCCAGCATGTTACAACGGACAGCCAGCGACCTGCGTTCCCTTTCTATGTCGACAATAGAATAATATGTAGTAACAATTATAGTTACCCCGCTGAGTCGTATTCTGGCTCATTGGAGTGTCCCACCAGACTATATTGAGCCTGCAGACAAAAAACCCAACATGCCTAGGTAGGTACAGCTGTGGCTTTAAGTCCCTAAACCGACTAAGATGCCAGGTCGGTCGCTGCAGGCCAACTTAGTCAGGTGGTATAGTAATTTTATTCTAGGTAGATCGTCATCACATATAATTACCTATATAATTAATGTATACAAAATATTGTTAAACATTTTAAAAGAGTAACGGTGAAGTTTCTTCTCCATACGAAAACTACATTTTGGAAGGGGTGACTAGAATCAGTTATATTTTATTTTAAATTTTGACGTTGAAAAGTATCTTTTATGTGCCTATTTGAAATAAATGCTTTGGGTTTGTAATAACACCTAACATTAAAAGACCATTACGAGGCCAATTCTAACGTTATCGACGTGGCTAAATTTTGGTTGATACTAATATAATTTAGAATCATCGATACGGTGAAGATCGATAACCAAGAGATTGACTATTCCCGTTCGTGTTAGTATGCAAATAGTTCTCAGAACTGAGCACATAGCGGTCGGCCATGATGCTGCAGATTGACCTATTCAATCATTTCATTCACTGTATCTATGTTCAGTCAGTGGAATGAAGTGCATGGACGAAATTGAAATGCATGCGAGAGTTTTAAAGCGAATATGTTACTTTGTCAAACTTACAGTCCACATTATGCAATACGGTTCACCCGGTTTATTTTATGATTGAAAGAAAAATACATGTTTTGCCGACCCCAAATAAATTGGGATATAGACAGGAGAAAAGAATTCGTATTACAGAATTATAAACTAAACATTAGTTTATAATTCTGTGATGCGAATTCTTTTGTACACATAGTTCCGCTCTCAAAGTAAAATAATATCGCACTAGGCTAAGAGGACCACCGCTTGGGTCCCAATAAACGCACGACCCCATCGCGGCAGGCGGAGACGAAGATGGCGGGATGAGCTTGACTTCTACCAAAAGGACTGGCCGGCTCTCGCAAAAGGCAGAATTGTGTGGAGTAGGGAGAGGGAGGCCTGTGCCCTGCAGGAACAATACAGGCTAGGTAGATAGACTTTTTCGGCAGCACACATAATAATAAGTTCATGAGTTACCAATTTTTGTAGACGTTTCACATATGTGTGAGTAAATAATAGTCTCAAAACCGAGATATTTTTTTGTATTGTTGATTTAAATAATTTCCGACACACATTGCAACGACTTCTTGCTGTATAAACTTGTATCAAGAATATTATGTATGTCGCCGCCGCAATGAGATTACGTTGTGTATTTTCATGCGCATATCATTTTGATTTGATTGTTTTATAATATTACTAGCTTTTGCCCGTGACTCCGTCCCGTTCGCTTAGCATTCGGCTCCTTTTTTTTTCTTGACTTCTAAGGGCCCTAACATGGTGCAAAAAGATTTTTCAAATCGGACTGGAAGTTCCAGAGATTAGCACGTTCAAACAAACTGTTCAGCTATATTATTAGTATTAGATTATGTAAAGAAAAGTAAAGAACAAGTTAAAACATATTATGGTTTCATTGGACAAAGTCCATGAAAGATTCGCCAACATACTTCATCTAATATCAACCGATATTGCAATTTCTACGTCCAAACTAAAGTGCCTTAATTTTCGGTTAACAATTTAACGTTTAACAATTAAACTGTAGCAGGGCTTCATCCTGGAATGCCAAGCGATGCGTGTAGACGTTGGTTCGTACGAACGGGTACTGGTGGCGCCACCTACCGTGGTGCTTTAATTACACGGTGCCCAATTAGACTGCTCGCTGAATACATCACAACAAAACACAGGTAGTAAAGTAAAGGTCGAGGTTGGAATCTAAGTAAATTCGACCGATATTAAAATTTAAAATACTCGTTTCGCACAATGGTTTCTAGAGTATGTTTGTTTGAACGCGCTAATCTTTGAAATTACAGGTCGGATTTGAATTTTTTTTTTGCATTTAATAGCCCAATTCTTGAGTAAGGCTACATGCTATTTTAACATCAAGCTTGGGCCAATGCGACACAACACCATTAGGAGCCAATGGAGCCGAGCAAAAAGAAAAAAAGTTAGAGAGAAGTAACAGCGCGGACAGGCAATGCAATGCGATGGGATGGGGTGGGACAGCCAACAAGAAATTTCAAGCGGATAAAGCCGCGGGCAGAAGCTAGTGTTTAATTAATTATTCCAACTGATGCGTAGGGAGTGCTTGTCAAAAAATTAAACCAAAATGCTATAGGAATGTTGTATTTTCGATGAAAATCGTATTTACGTTACGGTTACGTGACGCGTTCCGGCTAGTACATCTAGTCTGGTAGTTAGTGTATTTGTATTTTACCTTGTTGTTACTATTCAATATGATCATAGCAATATTATTGTTAGTGAGACCTATGCTGGTGTAGCGTAGAGTTTCGTCTAGCAATCGTAACCGCTACGCGTGCTACGCCGTAGCCAGTCGTAGCGCTCGTAGCACACAGTGCATCATAACATTATAGGTAACCAAATTTTTTTTTGTTTTTTTTTTAAACGTTGCCCCTCACTAGGAATTTCTCCTGTGTCGTGGGTGCGTTTACATACATATAAACTCACATACACAAATAGCCAGACCCGGATCAACTAATTGTAGGTCATACTAATATTTGTTCCGTGCGGGAATCAAACCCGCGACACGCAGCGCAGCAGTCAATCGCTTTACCACTGCGCCAACCGTGCCATCATCGTGAATTAAAATAAACAAAACGGACTGAGTATACTTAAGAAATTTTATTTACCTAAAACGCTCCTTAATTAGTAGTACCTTCGATCGACCCGTGCTTTCCGGGCTGCCGGGCTGTTATTATTTAGCCACGAGCCAAATAACCAAAAAGGCGAAATTCCTCTACAACCGGAAATAAATCCCTCCGTTAGGGAAATAAGTTTTGTTTTCTGAGGGCTTAGTTAAAGGGTGTAGGTTTTTCGAGTAACCAACTGAGTTCAGCCAATGGGCAAAATGTTGAGAAGTTTATGTGTTTGGCTGCAGTTCGCCCGACGGTCAACTTTCTGACGCAAAGACAGCGGCAGAGTCCTGAAAGCAACTGATGTCGGTTGTGGTTTGAATACCCTTTTAGATTAAGTTGGTGTAGCATTATTATTATTGAAACTACTCGTATCTTAAGTTGTTCTTCTTCGTCGTATCGAATCCTTTTTTAATTTTATATATTTATGTACAAAGGTTTGACAAGAATTCGGCAATTCTTAGTTACGGTTTGGTTGACCCACGCTAAGACCCTCAGGAGCCGAGCAAAAAGAAAAAAACTCAGAGTCAGAGTCAGAGCGATGCGATGCGACGTGGTAGGTCGGGGGAACAATAACTTTCACGCGGACGAAGTCGCGGGCTGAAGCTAGTAACTAATATAGTCAAACCTTATTTTAAATACATATTTATGACAACTTTCAAATGAATAAACCCAAGGAATAAGATGTTTTATATAAACTAAATCCCCCCTTTTCACCCCCTTTGGGGTAGAATTTCCATATAATATCCTTCCTTAATGCTAACTTTCGTTACATATGAAACTCTTGCATGTCTTGCGTGCTTTTAAACCCAGCGGTTTTGGCTGTGAGTTGTCTGTTAGTGAGTTAATTCAAATTGCACTGTACTAATACATAATATTATGAATTTTTGTATGTACTTTATATAGTGTTTTTATCATTGTTTCTCTCAACTTATGCACCTGCCATCTAATCTCTTCACCAGAAAATGCCTAAGACATTAAGTCCGCCTTTGTACCTTTTTTCGTGTTGTTTTATATAAATATTTCAAGAATATTTATGTTTCTGAACCCAGTGTAAACAATTATTGGTAAACATAACAAAATAAATGAACAACTTTTTCATAATACCTAAAAACTTCAATATAGCACAATACATGGACTTAGTCCGAAATATTTAATCAAAATCAGTAACTAATTATTCACCATAAAATCAAAGCTATCTCAAATTAAAATCGGATTTACATATTATAGAGATGACATCCGGCTTTTGATCACATATTATGGCTAACCACACCGCTGGATATCAACGTCGCTTTAAAGCGTAAAATATTAAAGTGCTTGATTGATTTACGAAAAGTAGGTACTTGTTTTATTTTATTATAATGAACTGGATAATCGGTTTTGGTTTCATCGGTTTATCAGGTTGCTTTCCAAGAGGTATTATTATTCATTAAAGTACTTTGTCTTTGACCAACATTCAAAAGTCCAAACTCCAGGTTTGCCAACGTGCAATGGAGCGAGGTATTCTAGGCGTCAAATTAACAGACCATATTCGTAACACCACACTGCGCTCCAAAGCACAGATTACTGACGTTGCTCAAAAAACCGCTAAGCTGAAGTGCGACTGGGCTGGCCACGTCTGCTGTATGCCCAAAATAACCACCACGGCGCAGGCCTGACATAGCTGGAAGACGTCGCAGCAGACCCCGTAGAAGATGGCGGGACGTGCTCGACAAAACAAACGACCAGTGGTCCACTTTAGCCCTGGATCTAAAGAGCTGGAAGTCATGGGGAGAGGCCTTTGCCCAGCGGTGGGATGATGCAGGCTAACAGTAATATTAAAGGAATAATGATGTGGCATTTCCCCCTCCCATCCCCCTACGATTTTCAGTATTAAAAAGCAAAAGCATAACATATTTTCGAAAACGTAGCCCTCCACAAATATTTCGATCAAACCATAGACACACGTATCTACGAAAAAGATCGGAGCTACAACTAATTTTAATGTTATTGAATGATGCAGTCGGTATATACATATGTAGATACGGTACCAATTAAAAATTATTCCACCCTGCCATCGCTGTAGCGCTTTAAAAATAAACACGTTGAAGCGAAGGGAATTTAATTGGGACCTCGCTGTCGGTCGCCAGTCTGCTGGACGACTAAATGTTGCTGGACGATAATTTGTTTACTGTGGCGTAAGTGAATAAGGGCAATATCGTCCGTCAGTAGGGCCGTCGTCGAGGCTGGCCTCCATGCTGTACCCCATTTTAAGTAGATTTCTACTCTTTCGTGTACGTAGGTTAGAAAGGCAATTAGAAACGTAGATATAGGGGCAATTTAATCAATAATTTTAATGGACGCTGGAAAAACAATGTTGTCATAAAATATTATATGCGGTTTTAAAAGGTCGTGGTTTTAGTATCATTAAAAAGCTTTTAGCTTGCATATCCATTTTTGCAAAACTTAATTTTGTTTTAACATTACATTACATTTACGTCGCCACATGCGAACTACGCACCACAATGACGTCACGCAAAGTCCTGCATAGCCCAAGCAGAGTTTACCACGCGACTAGCACATATGCAACGGTCTGTCATCAAGCGTCGGGTAGCTGCCCACCATACACGACACGTCTGGTAGGAGGATCCTCCCTTTTCTTTAGAGGCTGAGTATACCACCCTAACCCACCGCTTACCGGAAGCCGTAGCGTTGGAAAGCCTCCCACAAGGTGGACCGACGACCTTGTGAAGGCCGCAGGAACCCGTTGAATGCAAGAAACCCAAAACCGGTCGAAGTGGAGGTGCTTTGGCGAGGCCTATGTCCAGCACGCAGCAGTGGACGTCGTTCGGCTGAAATGAGATGATGATGATACCACCCTGCTCCTCATACCTCTATAGACGATTAATAAAACCACGAATTTGACCAAGCCCCTGAAATTGATTATTTTTATTCAGAAGAACAAACAATTACACATTATATTTTACAAGGAAATATAACATAAGGAGTTATACAAATGTGCAACCAACAACGTTCTCCACAGATACACAAAAAGACAAAGACAATGTTGATAAAGTTAAAGTCGGACGGAAGGTACATGAAATAAGATACACACAAATTACAGCTACTAAGGATCATTAAAGATTCAGTATTACGTGCAGACTCTTTATTATGTGCCAGCAACATAGTTTGGCTACCAATAATGTAGAAAAAGAGCGCCTGTTTTTTGCAAAGGAGTGTATTATACAGAGGTAAAATTTGTTTGTTGGTATGTATGTAGGGGGTAATCTCTGGAACTATCAGTCGACTTGGAATAATTACTTTTCCATTTGATAGCCTAATTCATGAGGAAGGTTGTAGGCTAGCGTAGGTAGCGGAGCATCAATGGAAAAATGGTTGCAAAAACGGGATAAATGATTTCTGAGATTCCGTTGCGTGCGCTGCGTAAACGGTTTAAGTTACGGAAAAATGATGTATGATGTAATTGTTCCAGTTATTATATTTGCGAAGGTGTTTTATCAACATGATATCCTTATCAAAATGATAATCCTTATCCAAATAAATACGTTATTATCACACATCACACAAGTATTTAACTGTGAACAAAATTGCCCTTGACATATCACTTGATTTCAATGAACATCTTAAGAGATGTTATAATTTCAAAATAACTCCGCAACAAAATAGGCATACGATAACGGATAACGTTCGGGTCGGTTCAACATCACGCTAGGTCAAAATGAATACAGTCAGAAAGAGAACTAAGCGAAAACGAAGTGATAGTGCGGGCGAGCGATGCGAGGCGACGGGGCGGGGCGGGGGAACAAGAATTTCACGCGGACGAAGTCGCGGGCAAAAGCTAGTGTACGATAAAACGAAGGCTTTGACTGGTACAGATAAAATTTCAGTCTCATTTCTTTTGTCGCAGCTTCTGAATTTGAAGGGGATTGTTTTGACAATGACAATCACATAACATTTATACTTAATACTAAAAAGGAAAGAATTTGCCCGCGCCAATCTCCGAAACTGCCAATGGGATTTGAAAAATATATTTTGGCATTTGATAGCCCATTTCTTGAGGAAGGTTTATAGACTATTAGGTATCATCATATTTACATCACGCCTAACCCTTATGAGCAGAGCAAAAAGAAAACAAGTCAGAAGACGCTGAGTAAAAAGAAATAGGTATCTAATAGCGGGGGCGGGCTATGGAATGCGACGCGGTGTACGGAGTTAACACGCGGCGCGGCCGCATCCAAAACCTTGTTATAAAGTATATAAAAATAACTTTCATAGATGAAACAAATTTAGAATTGATAGCAAGATTCATTAAAGAGAGAGAAACTGAACAAAATACCTAGTTTAATTATGTGTTATGGGAAAGTGTTATCCGATTGTAATGAAAACCTAGCTTGTGTATAAGTTAGTTATAACAAAAAAAAAAAAACAGTAAAATGAAGCGAACATGTTGTTTATGCAGCACATATTTGCATGAAATAAATATAAAAATCATATTTTCCATTGCTCGTTAAAACTAAGTAGTACCGGAGTGAAACGCGAAGCTAATAATGTTGAGCAAACTGTTGAATTTAAACTTTATTCTATGTTTATTAATTAGTAAACACTTCAACAAGTTTGTTTAAATGCGGCTCCCACGTTAGTTCTCTGGAATATTCAAAATTCCCACGTCCATGCTAGGACAATATTAGCCTCAATTAATTCGCAAACAAAGCTAGTCCCGAGTTTAGTTTCACGAGCGCTCTGAGCTTTGTCAATAGTCCCCGCATTAGTGATGTCAACAGCCGGAGTCGAATGTCACTAAGGGGTCTTCTCTCTAAGTTCGTCGACAGAGATACGGTCCGTCCGAAAGTAGTTTGAAACTTTGGAAAGAACTCTACATAACGTACATAATCAGCCTATCATTTTCCCACTGCTGGGACACAGTCCTCTTCTCTGTGAGAGGAAGTGGGATAATCCACTACGCGGGCCCAATGCGGGTTGGTAGATGACACATGTCTCCGAATTTGGTTTTTTTTTCTTTGGTTCTGGGACATGCCGGTTTCCTCACGATGTTTTCCTTTACCGTTTTTTGAGCAGTGCTGATGAAATAATTTACACAAATGAAACCGCCCGTCTGGTTCGAACCTACGACCTACAACTTATAAGTCGCGGGAGTTACCACGGGCCACCACTGCTCTCAACCAAAAACCCTACACACGATTAATATTTTTTTTTGGACGGGCAAAATCATATCGGAAGTAGGGACAACTGCCAAATAGTGGTGTCATTCATTCTTAGGTCGGGCCCCAAAACTAATTTTATGTCCGTAGGTGATAGGAAATAGCACTCACCCGTAACTTCGGCCTAAACTACGGATATCAAGCGACGTGAGTGACGGTGAGTTGACCTCCTGAATAGATCGTGTCGTCTGAGACGATTTTATTTAGGAAATTATTTTCGTGATGTATCTTAGAGATTCAGTGTAAGCCGAGGCATCATTGTCCATTCATTTGGCATTTGGCTACAAAATAATGAAACACAATCATAATCAGCCTATAATTTTCCCACTGATAGGCTTTTTAAAAGGGAGTGGCCACGCGGGCCTGGTCTGGGTTGGTAGATGTCACTTGTCTTCGAAGTTTTGGTTCTAGGACATTTGTCGGTGATCGTGAGGTACACGATGATTAAGTAAAGCGCCTGCTTGGATTAGAACCCACGACCTAGGACTCGCAAGACGAGTTTACTGTGTGGATATTTGCACTGCCAAGTTAACCTATTACCGGATGCCCGGTGGAATCTCAATGTTTGTGACCAATATTAAATCAAAAGACCAATTTGATCTCAAAACTAATTTTACCACGTTTTGTGCAATTGTGGGAAAATTAAACAAGAAATTTAATCTGGCTGAAATACGATTCTTTCCCATTCATTCGGAGATTAAAATGACAGAAGCACGCAAACCGCCCACTACATAAAACCAGAACAATTCCTTACAAGCGTTGTCGTTGTATTGTTTGTGAGCGGAGTTTGTGGACGGATTTAACGCTTAGTGGTGCCGCGCTCACTGGGTTACTTCGACATACATTGTGAGGAACTTTGCGTAAATATCGAGAACATTTTACAAAGCGGTTTTATGAAATTATACACTTATTTAATGTTGGTCTGATTGGTAAAAAACACTAAGACCAACGAGGCAGTCGTTGGTGTATTATAGTAGTCTATTGAGCGTGAGATCCTAGGTTCTATTCCTAAGTTGGGCAAAGTGTTATTGGATTTTTCCAGTAGGAATTCTCAGTATCAGCCCAGAATCTGGATTTGTGCCCGTTTAGAGGTATACGGAACAGGGTGTAAAGTTCACTCGTCCTCCATAAAAAAGGGAGGATCCTCCAACCAGACGGGTGTTGTGTCTGGCGGGCAATTACCCAACGATTGATGTTGGGAAGTTTTTTATATATGCTAATTGCGCGGTAAACTCTGCTTTCGAGATGCAGGATTTGCGTGACGTCAGTATGACGCGTGGTTCGCATGTGGCGTTGTAAGTATCGCTACACCCGTTTGATGGCAATAGGCTCGCTCCTAATACATGTGAGTTAGTCATATCGGGCGAAATGTGGGCTATAAATACACCTCTAGCCTGCCCAGCCCTTCCGGAAATACAGGCGTCATGTTGGTGGGTAAAAAATAGCGTAGACATTTTATCAGCCATTTCACCCATCAATTATGTCAGACTAAATTCTCTTATACAAAAGCCTACGCTGTACGAGGGAAAGTGTCTGAATAATGTATTTTTATTGAAAATTTTCGTAGAATTTGTATTCGTGTCAGCTGCCCGTCATACACAATAGCGTTATCTCAAACATCATATCCTGTTCGGAATAAACTTCAAACCACAACAACAAGTAACAGGAAAATGAACAATCACGGCATTACCTGCCAGAAACTCAATTCTTGGGAAATGAAGTATATGGCCGACTTTGTTTGTACTTTACCTTATATTAAAAAAATCAAGGCAGAATAAAATTGCTGTCTATGACATTTTCTTTCTCCTTTAAGGAAAAATCCCCAGTGTGATTTTGGTCATTATTGTTAGTATTCACTGAACGTTATTATACTTAGTAGATACTAACATTATGAAATGGTTGGTGTATTGGTTCTGTAGGTACAGCCACCGGGAACGTCTTACGTAATCGAATAAAGAAGATAGTCCGTCATGTTTAGTCATCATGATATCACATAGTATGTGTGTACATAAGTGGTTAAATAAACAAAGAAAAAAACGCGAAACCATGACATGCGCTTTCAAAACCAATCACAATGCAGTGACCAGGACAGCCTTTGACAAATAAACGCACAAGTGCGCCAAAAACGCTACACTCCCAAATATTCCCAAAATCCGTTGTGTAATTTAATATGTTACTCGCCTCGCATTTCAATGGAACTCGAAAATAGATTTTCAATGTTCGGGACATTCACAACAAGTGCGTTAAACGAAGTGCAGCAATAATTCCAGAGTGCAGTGCTGATCCCAGCCGGATTACATTCTGAGCACCCTTGACAAGCTTTATTGAATTAAGATACATTTTTAAACAGCTTTGCTTTCAAAGCAGAGTATGTTCTTACAGGTGTTCCTTAAATCGTACAGTCAGGGACATTAATTGTGTATCAAATTGACGTGTTATTTATTTATTTAGGTTGACCAACAATTGTTTACACTATACACATTTCTGATTTAATGACTAGAGTAACATTTACAAGTGCAACAATTAATTACAGCCGATCGATTCTGTAAAAATCTCACAGTGAAAAGTTAGGTAAAGTACGTGAGCTTAGAGTGAGCTGTCAATCCCTAACATTAGTTGGAATGACAGCTCACTCCGCGCTCACTTCACGTAACTTTTCACGGTGAGATGGTTACAGAATCGCATTGCTGGTTAACACCACATGCACAGAAAACGGCTTCACATAACATATTTATAAATTATTGAAATTAGAACTTCTACATACAATGAATAAGTATTCCAAAACAATAATAAAGACAAATTATCATAACATTCAATGCCGTAAACAAAATATAAAAAAAAATCATTGGCACGTGATTACTGATTAAATTATAATTGATTAAATTGATTACATTATGATTAATTATTAATTGGATTATGAATAAAGATATTGACCATAAATTGATAACAAAATATAATTAAAAGAATGAACTAAAAATAATAAATTGAATACATTGAAAAAATTGAAAATAGGTATAAAATAAAATAAAAAATGAAAATTAAATCGCCATTGGATTGTTTACAAAAGCTCGTAGATATTTATTTATGTTATCGTGGTGCACATCTACTAAGTCACTGCAGCCATTAAGGATTCTACACAATCTAGGTATTGGAGAATTTGCACCAAGTACAAACTTTCGAAGTGGCAGACACAGGGGTGTTATCTTATTCCTAGGATAAGAGGGCGGAGGCGAGAGGAGAAGGCGCGTGGAATCTAATAAGCTTCAATAAACCGGGGCAGTCGATCTTATTGCGCAACAGTTTGTAAAGAAACAAAGCATCCGTTATATCTACGCATAGACAACGATTGCATCCTGAAATGGCACAGACGGACTCTGTAAGAGAGCAGGCGCTTAGATTTCCCCTCACTAAAGGCTAAAAGCCACGCAAAACGTTTCTGTACCCTTTCTAGACGCAACATGTGAGGTCATAGTGAGGTCTCCACACAACACTACAATACTCCATAACACTGCGTACGAAACTGTTATATAACATTATCTTGGTGCTACTTTTACGAAAGCCTTTGGTGTTACGAAGCAGGAACCCTATCATTTTTGATGACTTTTTAATAATGTTTTCAATATATGAGGCACGAAAGTGACCTTTTTGTCAAAGTGTAGGTACTCCTAGATCCCTTATTGTTTCAACTTCTTGGACTCGGTGCTGGTCTATGAAGTATTCTGTGTCGATACAGTTAATTTTCCGCGTATACTTAACATGGTAGCATTTCTTCGGATTTTGTTGCATTTTATTACTGTGGCACCATTTTATAACTTGGTTTAGATCGTGCTGCAGAAGTTCGTAGTCTCTTTTTGACTCTATTACTCGCACAAACTTTAAGTCATCAGCATACAGAAACGAAACCCGGGTTAGCATACAGAGGCGAAACCCGGGTTAACTCGCAACAAGGTGATGCTGTGTGTGTGGTGGGATTGGAAGGACATTATTCATTATGAGCTGTTACCATCAGGCAGGACCATCGACTCTGAACTCTACTGCGAACAACTGATGAGATTAAAGCAAGAAGTTGAGAGAAAGCGGCCGGAATTAATCAACAGAAGGGGTGTGGTTCTTCATCATGATAACGCTAGACCTCACACATCTTTAGCCACTCAGCAAAAATTAAGAGAGTTTGGCTGGGAGGTGTTAATGCATCCGCCGTGTAGTCCTGACCTTGCACCTTCATATTTCCACCTGTTTCGGTCTCTTCAGAATTCTTTAGGCAGTGTCAGGTTAACATCACGAGAGGACTGCCAAAACCACTTGTCGCGGTATTTTGATCAGAAGTCCCAAAATTTCTATAGCAATGGGATCATGTCCCTACCTACAAGATGGCAAAAAGTTATCGAACAAAATGGTACCTCCATACTTTAGTTAAATGTAAATAAACTATATTAAAAAGTGTTTTGAATTTTCTTAAAAAATGCGAAGAAACTTTTTCCCCAACCTATTACGAGTATTTACTGTTTTTAGTTTTTTTTTGTAAACAGTCGCGGTCAATTAATGGAATACTTAATCCCTGACTATTATTAGGCAGTGCTTGGAGGTACTTTGCATGGCAGTTAATTTCTGTATCTTTGTACACGGTTGCGAAATGGTTAGCGAAAAGGTCGCAGGTTTCAGAACCGTTAGATGTAACAACCTGACCATCAGTCATTGCCAAAGGGTAGCCACTAGTGCCACCGCGTTTCGCTTTGATGTAACTCCAGAGAAGTTTGGGATTATCTTTTATGTCCTTTTCAATTCTATCAATATAATCATTATATAAATTCCTGGCTAGATTTTCACACCACTTGGAAACCAGTTTCAGTTCAATTTTATCTAAAGGATTTTTGTTTTTTCTGTAACGCAACCTGAGCCTATTTTTTTCTTTTAATGATTTTATCAATGCTGTATCAAACCACGGTGTATAGCGACTATTGTTTGGTTTCCGATCAGGCACAAATTTTCTAATAGCATCACGCAGACATTTGTAAAAAACTGCTACCATGTCATTCACATCACAAGTATTTTGAAAAAGTTCATTCCAGTTCAGCTCATTTAGGTAATTATTAATTTCAGGGTAATTAGCCTTATAAAAGTTAGGTCTTGAGTCCATACTATATGGTAAATTACAATTCTTTAACAAAGACAGGCAATTTATCGATAGCTACCAGAGAATTGCTAGACTCGCTGACTAAACAAGTTGGCTCCGTTGATAATACCAGATCCAGTATTCGGCCAGAACAGTTTTTTTACATGATTATGTTGTGATCGTTGATTTACATTCATAAAATCCAAAAGGTTTTGACAAGCCTTAGGTAAACAATCATTTACGGCGGTTTTATCCCAATTTACTTAGATTTAAATCACCAATTATGTAACAGGGGATGTCCGTTGAGTCGAGCACTCTGTTGCAGCTATCCACAAAATGATCCAACGTTGCGAGGCATAGTGGTGGAAGATAGACGGCACAGAGAGCAACCTGGCGTGACTTGTGAGCTGTTGATATGTCAAGTGTGACACAGAGGTCTTCACAATTACTTTGCCAGTGTTCGATACGTGCGTAGTTCATTTTTTTGTTAATTGCTATCATGACTCCTCCCCCGTTTTTGTTGTGGTGAAACCCAGTTGTTGTGTAAGATGTTGATATTGCATACAACTGTCAAAAAATGGCAGTTGTGGATTGAATTTATGGAGTTTAGGTTAGGTAGTCAATCTGATAGACAATTAGACTGAAAATACGTTTATTTCCGGTAAGATATGACGCAAAGATAAAACACAAAAAATGAAAAGCTGGGGGAAAATATGCGTCACATCAACGCAAAACGACCATCGCTCAACATGATGCTGGGTCCCTTTACGACAAACAAAACCACAGCGCTGGTTTTTAGCGACTATGGGCCGGCGCCCACTAGTGGCACGGAACGGCAAGGGATTTTTATGCGACGAATAGAAATACAACTTAAGTGTATGATAATAAAATTTAAATTTCATTGATGATGCCAAAGGACGTCGCGGCATGCCTAAGGATACCGCGGCATCATTGCTGCCGATGAAATTTGAATTTTATTGTCATACTTTTAAGTTATATTTTCTATTAGTCGCATAAAAATCCCTTGCCGTGCAGTGCCGCTAGTGGGCGCCGGCCCTATTTCGTCAGCGAAATTAATTTCCTTGGCTTCACATATTGACCAGTATAACCTAGGCTGAATTTTCCCGGAAAGCCTTCCTATTAAAGCTCGAACATTGCACGACTCAATATAATTAATATGACCGTCAAAATCACAATATTCGTGCACATGACAGGGTTTGAATTTGTGGTGACGTGATTAATTATTTGTCCGACCTGAAGCAATTTAATAGACATACTCGGCTTTACTTCGGTTCGTGCCAACCGGCTAACATCGTTTGGCATCTACCCTCGCTAAATCATGTTCGGGTCGGCTCGGCACAATTTAGGTTAAGCCGTGCAGGTTTTCCCGAAACTATACAGAATGGCATGGCGTTTTTTGAATTGAAATTTTGAATCGGTTATTATAAAAAAATCAGCCGATTATTTTTTTGATAACGTTTGTAAAATTTCAACTGGGGGTTCAGAATCATGTGCTGAATCCATGGTAACAGGTTGCGCGTCAATGTTGCTGCCACCCTGTATTCGATGCTACTGCCCGACTCTGTCCTCCTAACATTTGGTCGTACATTCCTTGTTTCAGTTTAAATGTTCTTATATATTGTTGAATGCAGTACTTATGTTTTCAGTGCAAGGTTTTGTGCTGCGAGTGCAACGAGACCGATGCATTGTGTTGACGGAAACTTTAGGCTACGGTTTCCTAAAAATCGATGATATTTAAGTTGCCATATTAGAGGAGTCGCATTTCTGTTTCTGTGTTGACACTTCTGACAAACAATGACGCAGTGATTGTTTGTCATGGAAACGCTATATAATAATATGTGAGCTCACTCTTCTCAGTATGAACACTTTTTCGTGTGAATAAGTACGGTGACGGAAAATCTAGCGGTGTTAAAAACGCTCCCTACACATCAACTACGTTGATAAACAGCGTTTCAGTGACGTCATTCACCGGTAAATTGCGGACGCTATGTCACCGGTTTTCGAGGAAATACCGTACCTTTTGAACGTTTTCGTACACGTGTATGAATACATCGTGATATATTGAGAATCGGATATTTTGAGAATCTGGAATTTTGAGAATTAGATATTTTGAGAATATGGTATTTTCAGATGAAAGGGTTCACGGTCCACATGTCGTGAAAGTAAAGCATTATTTTCATGATAAGCCTCAGTTTATTCTCAATATGACGAAGGGCACGCCGCGCCGATCACGTATAATGTATTCAATACTTTATTTAATACCACTTTAGATTTAAATTAGGATGTAGTCTCCAGTTATTGAGTCAAGCACTTGTTTTTGGATAACCGTATTAAGGTAGATAAATTCGAAAATCGTTCTACCTCCAACAAAACAATATTTACATACATAAAACTCATGCCTTCTTCACACGGGGGTAGGCAGAAACTACAGTTACGTTCATACATCATAATCATCGGTCATACATGCTCGCCTGTTTTTAGTACTACGCACCTGTCCTTTCCAAAGAACATCTCCAATAATGTTACTATATGTCCTCCTAAGCGTTTCCACTCACATCGGCTTTGGCGACCAACAACAATGTCAATTCACATGATTATATTGTCAATTCTCATTTTTTTTCCAAGAGACTACTACTAGTTAAGTGGTGACACTTAACTCAATATCAAAATATTTTATTTCACATAAACCAACATGGGCACTTATGAAACGTCAGAAGCTAAGGCGCACGGTTCCAAATGGTCGTTTCCTATGGAGAAGAGACGGCAAGAAACTCCACGGTTACTCTTTTAAAAATAATTGGCTTTTACAATGTTTTCAAATTACAGTAGGCATGGGAGGACAGCGTAGGCCTGTCAACAAGTACCAGGTACCTGATAAAATAAAAAATGGTCTACAGATCTAAAGTCTAGTCAAGGCCTACAAAGTCCTTACATTTACAAAATATAGAAGAATCTATCAAAAGTATAGATAAAATACGATTATTGCCATTAAAACCACTAATAAAGAGTACTAATAAATAACTATTTTTTTTCTTAATTTAGATATTTAAAAAAAGAAAAAATTTAATAAAATAAGCTAAGTAAATAAATAAACGACAAAATAACTACCTACTACAAGTAATAATATTACTTTACTACCACGTGCTGTTCGAACCTGCCATTAGTGAATAAAAATATATAGTTGCGTACTCGCTAGATACATTTGCGGAATTGAATTCGGAAAAGCGGATCGCGAAAACCATTTTATAGAAAAGCAAGTAAATGTTTCTTAAATCCAGCTAGAAACACGATAGTGAGTGGTGCAGGTACAAGCGAGGAGCGACAAAATCATTAAAAACTAGCTTCTGCCCACGATTTCGTCCGCGTGAAGCCACTTTCTTAATTTTGATTTCCATAAGAACCTTCTACAAAGTATTAGAAAACTTAAAAAAAAACCGGCCAAATGCGAGTCGGACTCGCGCACCGAGAGTTCCGTACAATTTAAAATTATTAAAAATATTTTTATTATAATTATGATGTAACTAAAAAAAAACTACTTACTAGATCTCTCCAATTTTCGGTGGAAGTTTACATGGTAATGTACATCATATATTTTTATTAGTTTTATCATTCATTTTAGAAGTTACAGGGGGGAGGGAGACACATTTTACTACTTTGGAAGTGTCTCTCGCGCAAACTATTCAGTTTAGAAAAAAATGATATTAGAAACCTCAATATCATTTTTGAAGACCTATCCATAGATCGATCACAGTTATGGGTTTGATGAAAAAAAAAACTTTGAGTTTCAGTCTAAGTATGGGGAACCCCCAAAATTGTTTTTTTTTTTCTATTTTTGTGTGAAAATCTTAATGCGGTTCACAGAATACATCTACTTACCAAGTTTCAACAGTATAGTTCTTATAGTTTCGGAAAAAAGTGGCTGTGACATACGGACGGACAGACAGACAGACAGACAGACATGACGAATCCATAAGGGTTCCATTTTTTGCCATTTGGCTACGGAATCCTAAAAAGATGGATGAAATCAGTAAAGTCGTTCTCAAGATATGTATGACGTGACCAAGGGAAATAGGGATTCATGCTTCTTTCAAAGTTTGTTCGTGTACGTACAGGTAAAAACAGCGCGTTTGCTCACAGCGCGTTGGTTTCACCCGTTTTAATTGATGTTCGTTACTGCCCGGTATATTGTTCGTTTGGAAATTCGAATTTTGGAGGAAGTTTTCGCTGTTGTAAAACATTCTGTGTGTTATTCCTTTGTTTTACGTTTGTGTTAATGTAGTAAACATGTATGTTTCCTGTGTGTATGTGAGTGGCTCGTTGGTTTAGCTCGCAAGAGCTGCTGAGCATGAATTCCTGTGTTTTATTCCCAAGTCGGGCTAACTATGTTTCTGGATTTGTTCCCGGCTAATGGCAATGGCCGTACCCCTTTCATGGAACAAAACTGGCGAAATGTGTGTATAAGTACTATACACCTCTGCCGCTGCCCTAATGAAATACGAAACTTCATGTAATTTTATTATTACGTCGTTGCTAGCATAGTCTTTACAATTAACCCCTTTATTCAAAAAACGTTACTTAAAGTTAAGTAGTGATTAGAGACTGTTCAACCATACATTTTTGACGTTTAAACGTCTCTTAACTTTAATCATCGTTTTTAAATAAACCCCTTTGTTATTAAATCCTTTGCCTCGAGAACTCAAAATTTCGTGTGTGTATGAATACAAGCCCACGTCGGCTGCACAAACACATGATGCCCGGCCCATTTCAAGCCAGACACATCCGCTTTGCTTTCACGCGTTCGCTGCCCACCTGCCGCGGACAATTACTGGGGACCTCTTTGAGCCGCGCTTTCAATTAATTTGTCGTTTTTACCTTGTAATTTGTTGCAATGCTCTGAACAAAGATCACTGAATATATTTAAATTGTAGTGCCGACAACGACCTATTGAATTGCGAGTTTTTTATTTCTTCGTCCTTAGTTGTTACAAGCTTTTTTATCTCATAAATATGCAAAATTTGTTTTTTTTTGTACGTAGCCGTAATTAAACCAATTACAGGCACTTTATATTTGTCAAGGAGTCGGTCAGTCAGAAAAATGAAGCTAGTTACACATTCCAAAGCGTACTACCTCCAGTAACTCCATGGATTTTTTTTAAAATTATAGGTATTGTTACAAAAATATTACCTAGTCATTGATGTTGAATTTATAATTATATGTGAGAATGATGTAAAAAAGACGTACACGTTAAAAGCGTCCAGAGTACCTACAGCAAATAGAAACAAAAAAAAAGTGTGGGGTCGAGGGATCCCCGCCAGGAACGAAGTTCAAAATGAAAATCCAAGATAGCGGCTGCGAAAATTTGAATATATTGGAATTTTTATTTATTTTTTTAATATTACTTTTTTCTTCATTTTGACCTCACTCACTTTTTTCATTTTGACTTCAGCACCCTCGAAAACCATGAAAACTATCTCTCTCTCTGACTCCCTCGAATATATTATGTAATAAAAAGTCGCATAACGCTTTTCGTTACGGACGATTTCTCCCAGTTTACTCCGATTTGTATAACGAGAAAATGGAACTTCATTAATCATATTTGTTTTTTTATATATCATACATATATTTGCGAGCAGTCGCCTGCTGATTAATTACGAGTACATTACTCGATAAGCATAGAGTTTCAAGGGAGATTTAACGAAATATTTCATACTTGCACGGAGATAATATTATCGGAGATGATCCGCTTTTCAGTTTCAATTTTAATTAATGCTTTGGATTGGTTCAGTTTATAAAAAGTTTTCAGCAATTATATTTTATTAATAAGGATACATACGCACTGACAGCAGTGCGATTCTGTAACCATCTCACCGTGAAAACTTAGGTGAAGTGAGCGTGGAGTGAGCTGTCATTCCAACTAATACTTGGGATTGACACTATTGACAGCTCACTCTAATCTCACTTCACCTAACTTTTCACGGTGAGATTTTTACAGAATCGATCGGCAGGTCACTTTGCGAGTAGCGAAGTGAAACGCACCCTCTAGATTCTAGAGCGCTCGTTTCAACCGGCGGCACTGCGCGGTTGGCGCCTTTTCAAGTCGCCTAGAGTGTATCGAAGGATGTTGAGTCACTAGGTTCTAGGCGCTAAGCAAGCCACCTGTCAGTGCGTACGTAGCTTTAGAGTACACTTTTAATTATCGTAGTCCGTATGTACATTCAAATTATATTCCGTCGTATATTCAAAACAATGCTGCAGTGTCAGTAATAGGGGTTGCGTTTGGAAACTACAAACGTTTTTCTTTCATCACTATTTGCAATGCCTAAGGGAAAATTTGATGTTATAACTCAACACCTAGAAACTCGCGAAGGTGAAATTGGGTGCTCAACTTTTATGAAACAAAAAGTACAATTATAATTTCCATCGCAGAGCACACGAGAGTTTTTTCTGAAACCTCTAAAATGTTGGTCGGAGTATTTAATAACAAAATTATGAAAGTAACGCGGGCTGAATTGTGGGATTATGATTGTTTACGTGAAAGTTTAAGGGCTTGAAAGTTTATTTTTTTTTCCCCAATGCAACAATGTTTTGGTGATCTAGAGATTTCCGTTGGATTTAAAATTTTATATTGTTTAATGTTATATTTTGTATTCATAATACGTATTTAGATGTATGTAACAATCAGTTGAGGAGTTTGTAACTAAGCAACTACTTTCTGGCTGAATTAACATTTTTTATCTGCATTTTGATATTAAAGCGGAGTATAGAATGTTTTCAAAACTCATAGATGTCCTCTTCAAAATGGAAAAACCGGTCAAGTGCGTGTCGGGCCACGCGCAGTGTAGGGTTCCGTAGTTTTTATAACAGCCAAGTGCGGGTCGTATTCGCTGACTGATAGTTTCGTACCATGCTCTAACTAAAAGCCAAACATGACTACCTACCTAATTTGACTTCCTATACAAATCCTCACCTGATCCGACAATTTTGCACGGAAAGTTTTTTTTTTTTTTTGAGATTTGGATAAGACTTGTCATAGCCGGTGTTTTGAATTTAAATACAGGACACAGAGCTACACTACTCACAGGTCACAAAAAATTAAATTGAGGAATTCTATGGAGTTGTTCGAAATTTTCGAGTCAAATAGAGATAAAGCCCACTTAAGTGTGATAGTTTTCCTTTAAACGTCGTTATATATAGGTACTATTGCCGTGACATTTGAATTTCTAACTAAAACTGTTTAGTTGGTAGAGGGGGGGGACACTTGACTCTAACGAAAATTGGTACTTTAAAGCTACTTAAACAAAAAACGGTCTTCCCAAATCCCTAATATTTTTAAAATACCTATCCAACGATATCCTACACTATATAAGGACAAAAAAAAAATTATCATCTCCACTTTACATGTAGGGGAGGTACCCTAAATAATTGTATTTTTCAAAATTTTATTTTACCACTTTTTCGGCGTCTTACCTGTATACTCATGCCAAATTACAACTTTCTAGTACCAATAGTTTTTGAGCTAAACCGCGGACAGACGGACATGGCGAAACTATAAGGGTTCCTTGTTGACTACGGAACCCTAAAAAGGATTCAAATTCGAACAAAAAAGGGTCATTCAAATAACGATAGATATGAACAACGGACCATTATCGAAGCAGAAACGCGCAGGAAAATTGTGTTACAAACCTACAATCCCAACGAATAACGCAGTGCATACTGTGGAATTGTCAAAATCCGTTAATTTGACAATTTCACAATATTCACTACGTTATTTACGTTGATGACCAGACTTTTTCAAACCTTAGTAATTTCCTTAAAAATCTTACGGATTATGATAGAAACTGTGATACGCAAGTGGGTACCGGCAACTCATTGTCTAAATCATAATCTCAAGATCAATCAAATCTCCCTGATTCACGCCATTGTAAATAAAGATCCAGCAAATAAACTGATGTCAAGACGATGATCTCGGACAACGTTTTCGCGGAAATTCGCATAAATTTCCTGTAAATTCTTTTACCCGTGGAGCTACTACAGAGGCGTCTGGAGTGAATTTAATATCGTCGCTTTATACCTGAGTCCTTCACGCTGCCGTCTATGCAAAGCATTTTGAGTTAAACTTCAGTCTTTTTCTGTACCGTTTAACATACTCTCTTTGACGGAGAATGAGAATAATTCTTTAAACGTCGCGTCGGAAGCTCTTTCTGCGTAGTTCTCATACTTTTAGCGTTTACGTACGTATGTTTTGGAGTGACGAAAATAGTGTTTCTTTTTTATTTTGAATAATGACATGGTGTTATGTAAAATTATATTCTTAATCTCTTTAAAAACGGATCGCAATACGTTCCGTTTCAGTTAATGATTTCAGTTGTATTTTCTGATTTAAGCTGAAAAAAAAACAGCTTAAAAAAACATTTGCAGCAAATCCAAGTTCTTTTTACATATTCTAAGCTGACTTAAGTCTGAATAGCTTTTTCTCAACTATGTTCGGGTCGGTTTCCAGTCTAACTAGATGCAGAAATGAGGTAATACGAAATCCCTTGGTAAGGCTGGTTGATAGACTTTCGGGCTTCTGACGAACCGTAACGACTGTCAAAGATCCACGAATAACAGCCGAGACCTACGGCATAACGTGCTTTCCGAGGCACGGAGGGGTCTTGATATGTAAAGATGGACACCCATCCACGGACCAACCGTGGCAAGCGTAGCTTAACCTGATCGATTGCACCGGTGCCGCTGTTATTACTTAGCCACAAGCCCCCTTAAATACAGATTAATATGTTATAAAAATACATTCACGTAGACATGGTTTTCTAGTATTGCTCCACAGACTTACTCAAAATACTTGTCTTTCTTCATTCCCATTCTCATTCCTCATTCCCAAACTAGCTTAGTTTGGGAATCAGTTTCAATACCAATAAATATTTAAAAAACTACTAAAATGTCACATCTTCAATTACCTTCTTATATTCATTATGTTATCTCATGAAGGATCCATACACACCATACTACAAATACTCACCTAGGGCTGTATTAGAAAATCAGTCTTATAAATTGTATTACGACCGCACTATAATTACAGATCATACAATATATAACAACAGGCCCGATATAACACTTATTGATAAACAAAACAAACACACATACATAATAGATATAGCAGTCCCAAACACCAATAATATACAAAAAACTATCACCGAAAAAATCAGGAAATATACAGAACTACAAGAAGAAATTACTAGAGTTTGGAAAATGAATAGAGTAACAATAGTCCCAATAGTGGTATCAACGACTGGAATCATCCCGAAACAACTATTTATCAGTTTAAATGCAATCAATCTTTCCAAATATACGTACCTTACACTACAGAAAGCAGCTATATTAAACACATGTCGCATAGTTCGGAAATTCCTACAATTAGATTTAGACAATAATCTCAATGCAGTACAAAACACATAATCTGATCAAACTTAAAATCTCACCTTGGTTTATACCCGTGAGATTTTAATAAATACCAGGTTCTAGGAATCTGAGAAAATAAATTAAAAAAAAACAAAATAATAATAATATCCCTGGACATTTCACACAGCACCATTTGTCCCAAGCTAAGCAACCTAATGCTTGTGTTATGGTAACAAGATGGCTGATAAACTACTTATATACAATTTTTTTTTTGTAAATACATACATATTATAGATAGAAAAACACCCAGACTCGGAACAAATACATGTAGGTCATACAAATATTTGTTCCGTGCGGGAATCGAACCCGCGACACGCAGCGCAGCAGTCAATCGCTTAACCACTGCGCCAACCGTGCCGCCTATAAGCTCTGACAACTCCTGGATAACAAAATGTATGTACCTATTAATCAAGTATTTTTTAGTATTTATTTCTGTACAAGTGATTTGTAATCTTTAGAAATAAATGAATTCAAACCGTAAATAAATGCTGTATAATAATTTGTAACCAATTAATCGTTAACATATTTTGATTTAATGAGTGTCCGTGTAGATACTTGCCTGTTCTTCTCGAAGGAACCTCATACGCTTTGGATTAGGCAACTAGCTATCTTTCGGACTGGCCGATCCCTTGACAATCCAAAAGTGCCTTGTATTTGCTTTAAGTGAAATAGAGGCTTTGAGTTGAGTTTTTTAGTATAAGCTGCCTAGTATTTAAGGATAAAGGCAGTAACCAAGGTTCAGACAACTCAATATGAAGGGAGAATGCAAGGGGCCACCTGTCGCTTTATTGTGCTATTCTGCCCTCGTTTAACACAGCAAAATTCATTACCAAACTTTGCCCGAAACGACATTTTCAGGCAGCTCCAGTTTTGGTGAAAATCTCGTTAGCGACCAGTATACACTTATTATGTTGAATAACATCCGGGTCGGGGATAATTTCATTATCTGAAAACTGGTTCGTCCGAAACGACAACTTGATAATCTTGCGAATCTTTTGGTAACCTGATAGTGTTAACTTGTTTCGATTTTTTTTATTAGCCATTAATGTCCCAATGCTGGGCAAAGTCTTCCCTACACTCCTTCCACCTCTCTCTGTCCAGAGCTCCCAAGGACCAATCTTCATTAAAGGAGTACAGCTGTGTTTCGAATACATGTTTTAATTTCAAATAAATATTGCGCATTTTTTAAATACCTTCGCCTCCTTCATTGAAAATAATTTGTGAATTCTTCTAAAACTAATAGATTATTACGAAAGTTTTTATAAACTAAAACTCTAAAATATATTTTTCAATCTTTTATTTTTTGATATTTACCCTACTGTCCCACTGCTGAGTAAATGCCTCCCCCAAATCCTTCCAGGCATTCTTTTGTCCACCTCGCTCCGATCCTTGCGATTTGTTCAATCTACGAGTATGTATCATTAAAAAAAAATATTTTAACTCGTATTTTCAGAATATGTTTTGATATTTTGTACTTTTACTGCTATTTTAAATTCTTAGAAGCTAAATTTTGACTTCCGATAGTTGTGACAAAATGGCGTTCCTAAGTCAGTTGAGTACTGTTGAGTTTTACTTTGTTATTCCAATAAGAAAGGACGTGCAGTCGTCTTGGAGCTACGAAGCAAGTAGGTTGTCACTGATGTCTAGACTGTGTGTGTGTGTAATAAAGTACTCGTAATTTAGCCGATGAAGTTCTTGAATTTTACAATTGGAAACTATTAACAAAATATGTACTAGGTAAATCGATTATTTATTAATAAATGAATGAAATGCACCGATCCCAAAGTGGTTTGACCAGACTCTATTAATTGAATGAACCCCAAGATTCGCAATAGCCCCTGTAACCTCATGTTTCATGGTGCTACAGAGGCCATTGCATATCAAGGAGTAGACGGGGGGCACTGTAATGGTAGGGAAGACCTGCCCTTAGGATAGGAAAGGATTTAAGAGCCGTACCAGATATGAATCCTAGAGTAGACATTGGACTAGTGGAGAAATGGGTGATAGTTTTCTATGGGTGGGCTAGGTAAATCGATTATTTTTTAATCGAATTAAGCGAATTTACGTATACATGTAAATTCACTGGAAAAAATAAGTTTATGATTAGTAAGGCATGTCAGCGAAAACAAAACCGTTATGTTCTGGCCTTTTATTCTATTGAAACCTTGTACTACGCTTAGTTAACTCAAGGTTAAAGTGTTAACTCTGACGTGCAGCCTACTGTACTTTTATAAAAACAGGGGTCATGTACTATTAAAGTGTCAAAGCCACTGTTCCTTTGCGAAAAAGGGAAGATGATATGCGTCCCTAAGCTTTATCACTCTCACACATTAAAACAATGATGTTTTCAGCGTTGAACCATTTTGATCTGGGGTGTTTGCTGATTTTATACATGTGGGTGTACTACAAGTACACCTCTGCCCTACCCTTTGGGGAATACAGGCGTGATGTTATGTTAATAAATCTGACAATTTTATTTAAAGCTTGGCGGTCGAGGGTGGCTTATAAAAACATCACTATTTTCTATTTTGAAGGCAAGCAGAAGTTTTGTATTCATATAATACTAGCGCCCCGCCCCTGCTTTGTACGTTTTTACTACAGATAAAACATCGATTTCTTTATTATAAGTAAGTTTAATATTAATATAGTGTAGGTTCACATAAACCTTCCGTATAAATTTTATTAGATAATGGTGAAAACAGCATCAAAATTGCGCAGTGTGGAAGAATAGTCAGCACTCTAAAATTTGCGTAACACACGATCAATCGGAATCGGTCTCATTTTGACAGTTCAACAACATTCATCGTGTTATTTACGTTGTTGAGCAGACACATGTCATGACACATTTTTAGAACATATAAAGCAATGGATTAGCAATATCCTTCAAAATGATTCAGATTGAGATTACGCAATTAGGGTGCTGGTCACACAAACATACGAAAAGCGACTTTAATTAATAGTAGGTATGTATAGATAGATATAGATATGTATAGATGATCAGTTTGTATATAGTAGATTGTGTCGGCAAAAGAGATAAGTAACCAGGGCATCGGATATAGTTGAAGTTTAGTAAGAAACCGTTGGATATTATTTAATGAAATTTAATTTGATAAATAAACTATTTGTTTTCTATTAATGAAATTAAATTTCATTCGAAAACATCCATCGGTTTCTTGCCAAACTTCAACTATATCCGACGGCCCTGGTTACTTATCTCCTTTGGTGACCGTACATGTGTAGCATTCATTAGAAAGGTGAAGTCATATTTGAGGGTGTCGTAGAGACCATCAAACTGAAAAAAACTCCATGGGACCAAAATAGTAATCGCGAAAAAAATGTTAACTGTAAGATGCAAAACATCAATACCTACTCGATCCAAATTATTTTTTGGCGATTATGATGTTGTTCTCATGGAGAAAGTTGTTGATTTTGATGGTCTGTATAAGCATAATCAGCCTATAATGTTCCCACTGCTGGGATACAGGCATCGCACCGTCTCGGTAAAAGGGAGTGGGCCGTAATCCACCACGCGGGCCCGTGCGGTTTGATAGATGTCACATGCCTTCAAATTTTTTGTTCTAGGACATGCCGGTTTCCTCACGATGTTTTCCTTCACCGTTTGGAATGATGGACTGATTTCTGTTACATCCTTCATTATAGTTGGTACAATCCAAGTCGAATTAGTTTGATATATGAGTGTCTGTCACATGACGCATGCAAGTACCTAGAAGTGCCAGCACATTAGCTTGATAGATCGAGCCATTGGTCTTTTAATGCGAACACTATTCAAGTCGGTGCGGTGTGGTCGATTGTGCTAATTATTGCCTATCAATAGATGATCGTCTAACTATATATGTTTCGAAGAAACGGCTCGCAGCCGGCAGAAAATATTCGTTTAGTATTAGGTATAGTCACGAATAAATAACTTAATTATTATACCTACGACGACCTTCGTGTATTTAAAAGTAATTAAAGTTTATAGGAAAATAATAAAATAACACTCGCATACAGAATTTGGCTGATCTAATATTGAAAATAAAACATGTTTTTTTTTATTATAATCTGACGCGTCAGAAAATAATTATTATATTAATCATTAAATATTTATTAAAGTACTAGCTGCGCCCCGCGGTTTCACCCGAATAAGTTTCGATCCCGTGGGAATATCAGGATAAAAAGTATCCTATATGTTAATCCTGGTTATAAACCATCTGTGTGCCAAATTTCATCCAAATCCGTTCAGTAGTTTTTGCGTGAAAGAGTAAGAAACACCCATCCATCCATACAAACTTTCACGTTTATAATATTAGTAGGAAGTAGGATTTTCCGATGTTCTCGTATTCACTTTAACTGGTCAATTTTCTGATAGAATGGAATTTATAAAGATTCCATCTATTACTCATTTTACAATAGAAATTTTCATGGATTGTTTCATTTTATAATAAAGCTTTTAGAGATGGCTTGGATATTAAAATAATTTCTCGGTAATAATTAAGTATCTACCACAAAATCTGATTAAAGTTTAAACTCAAAGAACCGAACCACTGGAAAAAAGGTATTTTATTATTACTGTGGCGCTGTTATTAATTCCTGGAAGAACAAAAATGTTATGAAAAAGCTTTAAAAGAACTTCTAGTGCTTAATTAAAGCAGCATTACCTATTAGCAGAAAAATATTTGTTTCGTTGTTTGTGTTTACAGATGCGTAATATAACGGGTGTAGAAAGACACTTAACGAAGCCGAGAGACTTGTATTCCCTGTCATTGTAATTTTTTTTTGGACTTCACCATTCCTGGGAACCTTCTGGTTACGGAGATCTTGAAGGTGAAAATTCTAACTTTTACTGAGGTCTAAACTCAAACTCAAATCGTTTATTTCAATTAAACCATTTACAGGCACTTTTGAATTGTCAAAATTAAATAGTCGGTCAGTTAGTCAGAAAGTTCAAGCTAGTCGCCCATTCCAAAAACGTAAATCTCTATGGAGAAGAACGGGCAAGAAACTTTCTGATGAAGAAGTCTTTTGATGTTATATCACAACTTTACATATCCCTACGACCCCTGAACTGTTGCATGCACCCATAAACACAATGATTTGCGTGTGTTACATTGCGCACAATCGCAAACAGCAAATTTTCACACCAAAAATTAACGTTAGTTTGATGTACAGAATGTGTATTTGACGGCTATGTGATGGGTCTGTTTACACCCTGTATGTTTACGTGCACTTGTAGCTTTAGGGTTAGCGTGTAACTAATTACGTACATCATTACCGCAATAATAATTAATGTCACTTCCACATTTATGCGCACGTTTTGTATTACTGTGTGAAATTTGAGTTAGGCATTTACACAAATATTAAAGCGTTCGTATTTCATTCGGACATTCGTGTCAGTCGACTGTAATGAAATATTTTGTGAGAATCGCCCTTTAATTTAAGCGTGAAACGTTTAGTTGGCAATATATTTTCCGATTTTGATGAAAATGGGATCTATCATTTTTATTTAGGTTTTTGCCGTTACTTAAATAGTGATTTGTTTAACTAATGCTCATACAGTGTTGGGAAAGATACTCCTGTTTTTATAAAAAAAAACCGTTCCAAATTTTTGCAACAAATCCATGATGACCTTTTACGAGCTAATGTACCGTACGCAGGAATACGTAATGTCTCTCTGCATAATTCATTAACAGAAAGCTCTCCGCTCATATTTATTAACATTCTCTCCGTACTATGTTTGTTATAATTTCAAAAGTAATTCAACATTCAAACGTTTACGGTTTGTTTTGTTCTCGTTTTGGTTTAGTCTCGGCTTGTTTTAATATTTTTTTCTCTCTGTAAAAAATACTCAGACTCTGATCGCTAACGCTTTGCCATACGCCATAATATCATCATCTGTCTACAGATGATGATGTATGGCGTATGGCAGCCTCTAGCCAATAAACATACATCGATATTTTATTTTGCCGTTTTAAAAAGAACCAGGTTCTTAAAACTTTGAATAGTGTTGATTATACTTTACACGAGTCCGTTATTCTTTCTTAGAGTCTGATATAATAATACTAGCATCTCCCCCGACTTCGTCCGCGCGAAATTTTGGCCCATCGCGTCGTATCCTATACCTCGTTCGTGTTACTACTTTGGTTTCGCTTAGCATCAGATTCAGATACATTTATTTGCAAAAACATGTGTAGATAATATACATATTATGATGTTTATTATAGGTGTTACAGGATATTCTTTGGCACAACATGTTTGACCATGGCTGGTGTACAAATTAGGTCGGAAGACCATAAGATTAAAAAAAAAAAAAAAAATTACACAGTTAAATAATCTCAAAATACATAACAATTACATTAATATTAGATTAAAAACAAAATAATAATAATAAAACAATTGATAAACATTCATGCTATTCAAAACAAATACAATAGATTCAGTCCGTATATCAGAGCGATTTGTCATTTAAAAATTCATTGACATTATAGTAGGCTTTTCCTGTCAGTATTTTTTTTAATGTTTTCTTAAACTGGTCTGTATTTAGTTTTTTTACACAGATAGGGATATTGTTGTAACTTATCGGGGCTCTGCATACAACGCTTTTATACAGTAGTGCTGTCTTAGCTGGCTGAACACGAAGTTTACTATTATCCCTGCGATTTCGTATTACAAGGTCCGATATTCGAGGAAACAAATGGGGGTTATTTCTTACAAACAAGGCGATTTCTAAAATATACAGTGATGGCAGTGTGAGGATTTTATGCTTCGTAAAAAATGGCTTACAGCTCTCAGTACTTTTTTTTTTAAATAGCCTACAAATTTCCTCAAGAATTGGGCTACCAAATAAAAAAGTTTCAAATTTTAACAGCAATGAAAAGTTATGGTGATTAGATTTAATTACACCCATTAAGGTTGACATGATAAATAATACTGAACACTTGCTTAAGAGAGCCGTGGTGGCCCAGTGATAATGGCCGCGATTTACGAGTTGTAGGTCGTAGGTTCGAACCCAGACGGGCATTTTACTTTGTGTATATGATTTCATCACCACTACTCTCAAAACGGTGAAGGAAAATGTAGCGTGTGTCGTGTAATGTGTTTGTAGGATCCTCTTTTTTCTATGGAGGATGAGTGAACTTTACACTCTGTTCCTCATACCTCTATACTGGTGAACCCGAACATGAACGTCAGCGCACCCTTCGTGCACCTACTTCAGCGTGACGTCATCATCATCATTCCCGCAAGCTTTAGCGGCGAGTCACCCAGCCAGCCAGCATCCACGGCTTCAACGGGTATCCTGACCACCAGCATGCAGCGTCCGCGCATACCTGGTCATCATCACCCTCAGCCTTATCAGCAACCTCGGCACAGCACACTGCACTTTCGGCCGGTCAACAAGAAGAGCTTCCTCTCCTGGTAGACGCAGCAGCTAGCCTCAACCCGGCGCTGTACGACATCCGACGCACTGGAATATAACGCAGTGCCACCCCGACTCACTGGGGACATCTTCGCAGACAGTTCCGACTCACCGCGAACTATGCGCCACCCCGACTAGACTCACTGGGGCATCTCCGCAGACAGCTCCGACTCACCGTCAACTATGCGGCAACCGGTTCCGACTCACTGGAACCTCAGGTGGCCGGGCAAGCATCGCAAGATACAAGACTCAGCACACTATCGACCTCCGGTCTCTGGAGGGGAGTGATGTAGCGGTATCTACAACGCCACATGCGCACAACGCGTCATACTGACATCACGCAAATCCTGCAACCCGCAAGCAGAGTTTACCGCGCAATTAGCATAGATACAATTTCCCAACATCAATTGTTGGGCAGTTGCCCGCCAGACACAACAGCCGTCTGGTCGGAGGATCCTCCCTTTTCTATGGAACTTTGCACCCTGTTCCTCATACCTCTATAGAAAACAACGTGAGGAAACCGGCATGTCTTAGAACCAAAAATTCGAAGACATGTGACATCTACCAACCCGCACTGGGCCCGCGTGGTAGATTATAGCCCACTCCCGCTCGAAGAGAGGAGGCCTGAGTCCCAGCAGTGGGAACAATATAGGCTGATTTAAGCTGACTTAAATCAGCCTATATTGTTTGTAACTCTATGCTGAATCTAGCTCTATCTATCTCTCTCTCTCGTTATTAAATAAATTAATAACGCTTGTAAATAGTGAGAGAGTCGGCGAGAGCTCTGCACGGCCAGAGCGAGCTCTTGAGACGAGTGTTACTTGAGTAAGTGCCGCTTGAGTACTCACTGGAGCAATGCTCAAATAATATGTATCGCCTGCCTTGCGCGGAAATGGATTCTCTCGAAGTGAGATTTTGTTCAATACTTTTTAGGAATTATATTATTGACTGATGGTCGATTTTGCTTTGAAACTTTTACCTTAAGAATAAAGATGGCGTTTTGAGAGATTTTGTAGATATAGAAAATATATCCATCCACTATATTTATTCTTCAGATACCTAAAAATAATCTGACGACTGAAAAATCGGCCCTAACTTTCATTAAAATAAAACAAAAAATCTTTGCCTTCAAGGTGACACATCACGAAATATAAAGTAGTTGTACGGTTACTGAGTCAACATGTAGCCAATCCTAACGTCCTAATTTAAATCAAAATTAATGATCGGACTCTGTAGTGTAAACAACCCTTTATTCATAAAACTGTTCATTAACTCCAAAACTTCATTTAATTCTAAGTTTCCACTAACAAACTTTCATTTTCATTAAGGCACCTCCATTCATATTCCTGCATAAAGTTTAATGAGCGGCTATCGTAAGTCTTACAACGTTCACCTGATGGCCGATTTTACAATCGTCAGGTGACTTTTACCTCAAGCATAAATGTGACGGTTTGATTTAATAATGACAACGTCATATTAATTTACCAGAGGGGCAATTCTCGTAAATTTAAGAACGTTCAGTCTCACCTCACTCTCAATCTGTCAAAAATACCTCTAAATTCCCTACATTTTTGACATTTGTTTATCGATTTTGAACGTTTTAAATTACGAGAATTGGCCTTCTGATAAAATTTTCTGACGATTGGAAAATCGACTCTATCTTATAAGAGAAACAAAATGCCTTGACCGGCAAGAAGGAACACAAATTTTATCAAAGTAATGTTTTTATGGTTACTGAGTCAATATGAAACCATTCCTAAAAACCTAATTTAAATCGAAACGCATGATCGAACTTGTAGTATGTTGTCGTCCAGACTGTATTTTGGCCATGGTGGCCAATCTCAACAGAGACTAGCCTTTGGCGAGGGAGTTATTATAGTGCACAAATGTGTGCGCAGACACAGGTGCACTTTCTCTTCCCTCACACTCACGGGACGGCAACCTGACACGACCGGAGAGAGATCAGGCGTAGGACCAACGGCTTTTACGTGTTCTCCGAGGCACTGAGGAATCACACCGCCCTCTGCCAAACTTTGGGCTGTTACTACGAAATTCCTAATGGAAAATCCAATAACACTTTGCCCGCCTCAGGAATTGAACCCCGGATCCCACGCTCAGCAGCACGAGACAAACGCCCAAATTGTAGTATACAGCTGCTATATTGCACACTTTATTCATAAACATTAAACTGTTCATTGCCACGGTCGCTCCAATTCCTCCTAAGTTAAAATGAAGTCCACTAACAAACTTTCATTTTCAATAAGACAAGTCCACATTCACCACCTCTGCATAAAGTTTAGCTAAGTTTAATGAGCAACTCTCGTAAGTCCCTTACTCCGTTCGCTTCTCGAGTTCGTCCGCACATGATCGTGTGCAACCAGCCTAAGGTCGGAGGGGGAGTCTAGACGGACTTGTTGCGCCCCCTTCTCCTGACATTGCTAACTTTGGCATAATGATTCTAAGATACTTTTATTTACTTAACAAACTGCGGTGCTTCGTGCTTGTTATGCAACTTAGTTCGGAATTTCAAGTGGACGTTGCTTAGTGAATGGGGCTTTGAACTTGTGCAGATGTTGGGGTATTTAGGAGGGAAAATTTCAGTAAAGGTTAGATGGCCTTTGGTCTTGAAGTTATGTGACGATGGTATTTTTAAGGCATTTCGCTGTTTATCTTAAAGCAGCGGGGTAATTGCGTAACATAATAACAGCAGCAATGAATTTATTTTTGACAGTTCAACAACATTCCCACATAAACACAAATCTGGGAAAAAAGATGCGTCGACCTGTAACTACGTCATTGAAGTTACAGCCAATATGCGTAAAGCCCTATTATCCCAATTAAGGCTCTTTATAAATCGGACGTCATGCCCTGTCAGGGACTTCACCCTTGTTACCAGATGCTACAAATGCCAACAATATGGTCATGCAGCAAAAACATGCAGAGAGCTGAAATCTACGTGTGATCACTGCGGTGAAGAAGGACACTCGATGTCAGAGTGCGCGAACAAAGCTGACACACCGAAATGTGCAAATTGCTCACGCTTTACAAAACCCAATAACCACAAAACGGGAGATGCTGAGTGCCCTGCAAGGAAAATAGCGGAGTACAGGTACGAGTACATCAACTCTATCGACTACGAGGACGCCTAGAGCGTTATACCAGACCAGCTAGACTTCCGTGATTAATGCCTGCTGCTGACTCAACAAAACACTGCACTGGCCTACAAATACTCGATTTTTTTTTTTTTTATGCACATTAGTCGCCAGCAGCAAAACTCGAATAAACACATTGACTCGAACGTGATTCAATTTTGTGCAATATGGACTTTAACCCACTTACCAGTTTCTGCTGACGCATCATCATTTGTGTTTATCTAGGTTATAAAGTGCAAGAAACTATTTTTTACGCAAACTAAATAATTACGTATAGGTATAAAACTTTTTGTTATTTTGATCTTTAAGGTAAATAGTATTTAAGTAAACTAGGTACAAAATAATTAATTAAATCTTTGTCATTATTTCAAGAATTCTAATGTTAAATATTGTTAAGAATTGTATTGTTCTACAATGACTATAAAGTATGCTCATGTCGCCTGTGATACAGGTTTATCCTAGTACAGGCATCTAACATTATTATACCTTTATGTAATCCTTACTTAATTTACATAAAGTCATAATAAAACCTTATTATGACTTTATGTAAATATTTTAACAATTTAATACTGAATAAAATATTTATTATTATAAATATCCATGGACATTTCACACAGCGCCATTTGTCCCAAGCTAAGCAACCTAATGCTTGTGTTATGGTAACAAGATGGCTGATAAACTACTTATATACAATTTGTTCCGTGCGGGAATCGAACCCACGACACGCAGCGCAGCAGTCAATCGCTTAACCACTGCGCCAACCGTGCCGTCTCGTCTGCTTATTATTTATTCATTGCGTTATTTATGTTGACGAATATATGAAGTAATGTATTAGTAATAACCTTCAAAATGATTCAGATTGTGATTGAAACTGTGTTACGCAATTAGGGTGCAGGTTGCATACAGATAACATTGGAATAATAATTAGCTAATTAGTTGTACATAAGTACTCGTCTATGCCAAAATCTAGAAGTTCACACATTAGGTCGTCCCGTCCTCTATAAAAGTAAAATTTACCAAGTATCTATTGATGAATTTGAAGCTTATTTTCCCAAGTAATGTCTTAACATTTATGAAGACATGTAGTAAGTACTTCCTTATACGAGTACCCTATACATAAAAACAACATAATCAGTCTATATCGTTCCCACCGCTGGGACATAGGGCTCCTTTTAGTAAGAGTCAATATCAGCCTACAGCAGTCCACTGTGGGACATAGGCCTTTCTTATTGCACGCCATTCAACTCGATTTTTGGTAACTTTCATCCAGCTACCAGCCATCCTGCGAAGATCGTCGCTCCTCCTAACCTTACGTTTGCCGATTCGCGGTCTGCACTCAAGAACAAGTCCACCCCAACGGTCATCCGTTCTACGGCAAATATATCCGGCCCATTACTACTTCAGCTTGGTCATTTTAGTGAGAGGCAGTGGGCTGTAATCCACCACGCGGGCCCAGTCTTAGAATTTTTGATCCTAGTCCTCACATTATTTTCCTTCACCGTTTTGAGAGCACGCTTATACCCCATGAAAGCACAGGAATAAACCAAAAATCAATACAATTTTTTCCAAGTTTCTATAAAAATATAAAATAGGGAGTTGTGAAATTTCGCATTCACTGCTCGAGTTGTATTGAGTATCCGTGCGCGAACACGGAACCCTCTGACTAGTCAGCGGATTGGGTTCACGCCAAATAAATACTACCTGCCACTGAGAAATACTCACGAGGTGTTTGTTTGATAAACTCTACGCTATTGAAAGAGGAACTGAAAAGAAAATAAAACGTACTACGCTTCGAATTTGAAAATCCGAATAAACGTAGTTCGGATGACTTTGTATACCTAAAGGCTGTCGCGCTTGCGACCACGAGACGTGCGTGCGTCCTGGATTCGATTCCTAGATTAGGTTTTTCCATTAGGAATTTCTTAGTACCAGTTTGGAAGTTGGCAAGGTGATAGCCCCGTGCCTCGGAAAGCACGTTAAGCAGTTGGTCCTGCGACTGATCTGTTTCCGGTCTTGTCGGCTTGTCGTCGCATCGGACTATGAGAGTGAGAGAAGAGAGAGCGCACCTTTTTCCGCGCACATAATTGTGCACTATAATATATCTCCCTCGCCGAAGGCTACTCTCTGTTGAGATTGGCCACCATGGCCGAAATACGGTCTGGAGGACTATACTATACCTAAAAGCTAAAATATAACTATTGACGGCACGGTTGGCGCAGTGGTTAAGCGATTGACTGCTGCGCTGCGTGTCGCGGGTTCGATTCCCGCACGGAACAAATATTTGTATGACCTACATGTATTTGTTCCGAGTCTGGGTGTTTTTCTATCTATAATATGTATGTATTTACAAAAAAAAAAAAAATTGTATATAAGTAGTTTATCAGCCATCTTGTCACCATAACACAAGCATTAGGTTGCTTAGCTTGGGACAAATGGTGCTGTGTGAAATGTCCAGGGATATTATTATTATCGGAAGTGTTCTTTTTTCTCAGCTCTTTGGCTGGTTTTTGCAACATTTACGGACCGAAGTCAAGTAAATGCAGCGTGTGGTGTGTTATGTGTTGTGAGGAGGACCTATTTCGTTTTCATCTATTTGCATGAACTTTCTGACAATGCGACATGTATTTAATATTGCAGCTTTTTGTAGGGTGATGTACAAGCTTTCTTTTAAGTTTAGTAATTTAAGGCTATGGAGAAGGTGGTTTGGGATGACGCCTGTTGTGGAGAGGACTATAGGGACCACGTAAACTTTTTGTTGGCGCCATATTCTAGTTACTTCGTCTTTGAGTTCTACGTATTTACTAATTTTTTCAGTTATTGTCTTCTGAACGTTGTGTGTGTTGGGAACGGCAATATCTATTAGGTAAGTTACTTTGTTTATTTTATCCTGTAGGGTTATATCCGGTCTATTACAGTGAATTGTCCTGTCGGTGAGAATGGCGCGGTCGTAGTAAAGTTTATGTGTGTCATTTTCTAAGACAGTTTGTGGTGTGTAATTGTAGTAAGGAGTGTTTGGGTCTTGAATGAGTGTGTATTTGAGTGCTAATTTTTGGTGAATTACATTTGCTACCTGATTGTGCCTATGGGTGTAGTCTGTCTGCGTGAGAGTTGTGCACGCTCCTATTATGTGCTGAATTGTTTCTGGTTGAATGTGACACTTGCGACATTTATCATTTGTTACTGATGGATCTTTGATAATAAATTTTCTATAATTTTTTGTGTTAATAATCTGGTCTTGTATCGCAATTATAAATCCTTCAGTTTCTGGGAATAAATTGCCTATTTTAAGAAACTTATTTGAGGCTACTTGGTTTACATGGGATTGTTCTAGGTCATGAGGATGTCGGCCATGAAGTACCTTTTTCTTCCAGTCCTCAATTTTTTGTTTCTGCGGGTCATCGCTAGTAGTTTGTGGAGTATCTAGCTGTTCATTTAAGTTAAGTGGAGTGTAGTTAAAATCATTTTGAACTATGGCTTTATGAATGTTACTAGTGCGAGATTTTGACTGAAAGAATGTTTTTAGTCGACAGACTTGTTTACGCCAGAGGTGCTGGATGTCTATTAGGCCTCTCCCTCCGTTTTGCCTTTTGATAGTAAGCCTTTCTATTGCAGATTTAGGGTGTAAATTGTTATGTTTTGTAAGAGTGGTGCGTGTGGTTCGTTCTAATTGTTCTGTGTCTGTTTTTGTCCATTTAATAACTCCGAATGAGTATGTTAGTATGGGGATGGCGAATGTATTAATGGCCTTGATGAGATTTTTACTAGAAAGTTGTGTTTTACATATGGCGTTAAGTCTCCTTTTGTATTCTATAGTAAGTGTTTCTTTTATCCTAACATGATCTAGTCCCTTTAGTTGCGTGTACCCTAAATATTTATATAAGTCGTTCGGCTCCATTGCTGTTATGGTGTCTGTGTTGTTTACGACATAGTTGCCGGGTCGTATCTTGCCACGCATGATATGAAGTGTTTTGCATTTATCCAGACCAAATTGCATGTTTATATCTAAGCTAAACTCTGCTGTAGTTTCTACTAGTTTCTTCATATCTTTTTCTGTTTGTGCATATAATTTAATATCATCCATATAAATGAGATGTGAGACTAATGTTTGTTCTGTAGTGTGTTTGAGACAATATCCGGTCCGACAGCGCTGCAGCAGATGAGATAGAGGATTTAGTGCAAGACAAAACCATAGGGGACTCAGTGAATCTCCTTGGTAGATACCCTTCTTAATGGATATTTGTCGCGTTGTAACATTATTGTGATTGCAGTTTATTTGAAGTGTGGTTTTCCATAGTGGCATTATGTTTCGTAGGAAGTCTATTATTTTTGAGTTTATCCTATATATTTCTAGTATTTGTATTAACCAAGAATGTGGAACACTGTCGAAAGCTTTTTTATAGTCAATGTAGGTGCAATGAAGATTTCTATTTTTTGTAGTGGCATGTTTATGGATAGTAGAATCAATGATTAACTGCTCTTTGCATCCCATATGGCCCCGCCTGCATCCCTTCTGTTCCTCTGCCATTATGTTGTGGTGTTCAATGTGTGAGTTAATTTTCATTGTTATAGCTGATGTTAATATTTTATATATCGTGGGTAGGCAAGTGATTGGTCTATATTGGGAAGGTTGTGGTGAATTTTTAGTTTTAGGCAACATGTATGTTATACCTGTTGCAATGAAATTGGGTATATTTTGTTGTCCTAATATAATTTTTGTTAAGTTTTTTGCTATGGGTTTGTATAAGATGGTTAACTTTTTGTACCAAAAATTATGTATTTTGTCTATACCAGGAGATTTCCAGTTATGTAATCTGCCTGTTAAGTGTGTGATATCGGCCTCTGTAATCTCTACAAATTCCATTTCTTCTATTGCCCTCCATTTTGTTTCTTCTTCTGTTATCCACGTTGCTTTGTCGTTATGTTGTTCTTGTTCTTCCCAAATGCTAGACCAATATGTTTCAAGTTGTTCTTTAGTAGGTTGATCAGGTGTGTCTGTGTTATTATCATCATCTGTGTCGGTGTCTGGTTTGTGTAGGTTTCTATAAAATATTTTTTCATTAGTAGCGAATGTGGCATTATCGTTTTTGCGTTGTTGTGCTTTTTTGTATCTTCTGAGTCTATGAACCTTAAGAGCTAGTTTTTGTTTTAAGGTATCTAAGAACTCTTCAGGTTTTCTGTTGTTATTTTCGTGTCTGGTGTGCGTGACACTGCTCCTAAATATAGCCTCAACTCTCCTTACTACTTTACTTGACCTGATGTTATTAATGTATTGTGTAAGTCTACCACAATCTGCTCTTAATTTTTCTATATCTTTTTCTAACCTATGTTGCCATGCTGGTTTGATATTTTGTTTTGGCCTTGTGTTTCCTATGTGTTGCGTGATTTTAAAGTTAAGTTCTTCGGATACGACTACCGCTGTGCAATATATAAGTGTGTGGATATCTATAAGTTGTGTGTCATCGGAAATAAATTGATGAAGTATGTTTTCATTAATTAAATTAACTAATCGGAAAAGATTAGGACTATATCGAAGTTTAGGTAGTTTTGGTCGAACTGTTGGGTCCATCCCAGAGTATTGTGCTAGGGTTGTTCTGAATTTGTCAAGTATTTCTTGAACACATATATCTGCTGTTAGATTTTGATCCACAACGGTTAAGGTCTCAATATCGTTTTCTAGAGTTAGGATTATCGATTCGGTTTGTGTGGATGTGTGTGATGTTTGTGTATAAGCTTGCGATTGGTTGTATGGTTGAGATTGTGTATAAGGTATTACTTGGGTGTGCGGTTGTGAGAGTGTTTGTTCAGCAATTTCGGTTGTGTTTTCTGATAGTGGGATAGCGTCAGCACTTGTATTAATTTCTGCTTCTTGTAGTTGTATTCGTGTTTCTTCTTTTAATTGTTCTATTATTTCGTGAGATAAAAGTTTGTTTCTAACTATAGTTCTTCTCTGATCTGAGATTCTTTGTTCTGAGACGGTTATTTCAGGATATTGTCGTGTAAAAAGTTCATGCAATTGTTGTCTGTAGGTGGTCATGTCGGTCTCTAATTTGGTGATATAAAAGTAAGTTCGCATGATAAATAGGTTAACTTCTTTGCTCCATCTCATGCGAACTCTTGCTTTTCCAGCCTTGGTGGACGCGGGTAAAAAGGAACTAACCTCCCGCGCAACATTCAAGATCGGAGTGGATGGAATTGAATTTAAACTAGTGATTGGAGGTGATGATACTATGGGTGACGATGGTGATGATGGTCTAGAAGGTGTGTAAGATACTGTGCTTGGACTATACGGTTCTACAGGGGTGTTTGTCCTGTCCGTCAGTCTGTCACCATCGTCAATGATTTCGGCTGTAATATCTTTGTCGGTGGGAGCCCGCCTGTTCAACTCCTCACCGCTGACGGTTCGCATGCTGAGACACCCAGCGTCAGCTCCAGGTGCGCCCCGGCGATCGCCCCCGGGCAGCGGCCCTATACGTTTACTTTTCGATCGTGTCTCCATTTTGAATGGGTTTCCAGAGCCACGTTAGCCACGCCAGTAATTTCTCATTCGTGTGTCCGCCCCCCACGTGATTAGATGGTCAATCAGGACGTGTGGTTGTTTAGGGGGCTTATTATTATTATTATTATTATTATTATTGATAACAGTGAACGCAAAGTTTGTAATCATATCAAATGCGCGCTTTTATAATTTCTAACGTCACGATATTGACGTGGACGTCCACTTCCATAATATGTATGGAAATACGTGCACGTTATAACGATATCGTGGACGCAAATTTAAAAGCGTCTTTATATATTATAGTTCCATATATGTATTTTACTTCCCTGTGTTATCGTGACGTGGACGTGGTCGAAGTGGTCGTCCACGATAGTATCGTCACGTTAGAAATGGTAAAATCGTGCATTAGCGTCTGTTATAAAACCAGGAGAAAAAGAAAAAATGTTTGAAAAATAGTACCCGAGTATAAAGCAACATTTTTATTACACGTGGCAAAGAAAGCACTTCAAAAGGAAAAATATCTTAAGAAAATAGAAGACCACAGGAAATAGAATATAATTCCGTCTTCTAAGAAAATATATTTAAGAACTTGATTGCGAAGAAACCTTTCCCGGTATTTGGTCCTTGAAAAGCGTCTTATTAATAATGAATATTAAAGTTCATTTCTATGAAATATCGTCGAATAATTAAGTGTTTTGAGTGAGACTGACGCATGCCACGGTCGCGGTTGAGCGCGGGCGGCCCACGTGTTACCTACCCACGCTGCTAGTATAAAAAGGTGCATTATATGCCATTTTGCCGACGTCTCTTGTTACAGGAAATCGGCTTCTAGTGTTCTACGAGCTCTGTTCCTTTTCACCCACGATATAACATGTATAAACCTGCCAGGAAAGAGCTTCGTTTTTGAAGCCCCGAGCTTTATTTACAAAGGAGAAAAGTTTAAAGCCACTCGACCGATCAAGTGCAACCAAGACCGTCATTATGCAAAACTGTCGCATCGAAATCGATACCAATTAAGGGACAGAATAAACATGGCGCAGGACGCTGGGACGCAATGTTTATTCTGTGCAAACAATTTGTCAGACGAGTGGCCGGCCAGCGAGGCAGTGAACGAAAAAAATGTTGGATCAATTAATCCAGCGTTAATCTTCCAGTAAATTAATAAACGGTTAGGTTCAGTTTTTCGATAATTTCATGAGAGATATTTTGTTTTGCAGTTACCGATTGTTTGCAAATCCGACGTTTCCATGTTACTTTGGAGGTCTTTGGAGGTCGAGATTTCAGTTACTGCTCTACTCTGTGATATTTCTTTTCCTGCTGGGCGAGACTTATCTTAAGTGCTTTCAGGTACTTATCCCATGCAAACTGGTACCAGTCCTCACAATAAACCACCTATTCATCTTGCCAACTCATCCTGGGCCGGCCTTGGGGTCCACGTATCATCCAGGCACCCTTTGTGGGCCGACTCTTGCCCAGTATTCATTGTTCATGTCATATAGGTAATATTAAACCAATACCTAACTTTGAGAGAGCAGTGGTGGCTCAGTTGTAACGGCCGTGACTTACGAGTTGTAGGTCGTGGGTTCGAGCCCAGACAGGCACTTTACTTTGTGTGAATTACTTCATCACCAGTGCTCTCTCTCAACACGGTGAACGAAAACATCGTGAGGAAACCAACATGTCCTAGTACCAAAAATTCGAAGACATTTGACATTCGTCAATCCACACTGGGCCCGCGTGTTAGATTATAGCCCACTCCCTCTCATAGAGAGGAGGCCTGTGTCCCAGCAGTGGGAACATAATAGGCTGATTATGGTACCTTCATGTATTTTGTTCTATTTTCCATTACCTATACCTACGTAGCTAAAGTTAACAAAATTTTGTACATGTTTCAATGCTCTTAATTAGTGCGAAAGTGTGTTCGTGAAGCCCGGGATTAATATGCAAAAGCTAAACGAGCGGGGAGCGCAAAAGTACGCCTTGTGTTTGCTTGAAATTTAAATTCTGAAACAAAAGCTTTGGGGCAATTTGACTCGGTATCATTCGCTCGTAGGTAGGATATTCGCTCTAGTATAGGAAGCTTTTCAATTTGTGGCCTACCTGCGTCGAAGTTTAATGTGGATGCACAGCGTATTATAATTGTATGAAGTACGGTCTCACGTAGAATATACACAACTAGCTCCCGCTATATGGAATCCGTAAGATACCGCAATATACCTAGGTATATTCAAATTTTATGTTTCAAATTGACGTTATTTCAAGTTAAACAAATATCAACTTTATTTAAATGGTAATTAAGTTGATTTTAGAGTGACTAGCACTATTGAAAAAGTTATAAAAATATTTGAAGTTGTAGTGTAAACTGAACTTTATTGTGTAGGAACTAAAGTTATTTTTCCATAAACTCATATTTGTTTACATTTTTGGCGAATATGTCCTTGTTGCTGATTACTAACTAACAGCCGCACTTCATTACCGCGCCATAACTTCGTTTTTGCTTAGCGCTCCTTCTAACTTTCTTTTTGTTTTGGCTCCTAAGGGTCGTAACGAGATGTTAAATTGCCTTCCTCAAGAATTAGTGTAACAAATGCATTTTTCAAATTCGGTCGGTAATTCTAGAGATTAGTGCGTTCAAACAAACAAACTCTTCATCTTCATAGATAGTAGGTATATAGTATAGATAGACAGACAGCTTAAGAAACTGGTAAAAGCTAATTAGGCAGAACAACAACTTATTGATATTTAATATCCGACAGCCGATACAAATATTATTCTACCCGTCTGTACTTACTACTGCGCAAAGTGACAATCTATTCATACATCACCAAATTCAAACAGCATTCTAGTTAGAGGAGGCACACGCACTGTCGCGTCCCCCTTTGTCAGTACTCGACTATAACGGACAGGCTGAGGGGGCCCATAGGTATGGGGGAAAAGGGGGACATAGGTGATGTAAAGCTCAATAGTTAGTCAGTCAATTAACCTGAGCATATCGACATCGACAAGGCCCATCGCCTCACTTGACATAGACAGTAACCCGTCGAATCTCTTTGTACCAGGTATATGTGATCGCCTCGGCACCATTTTGACTGACGGCTTACCGGTTTGAATTTCATAGGCTGACGTTGACTGGAGGATGGGTATGGGGACTTGGATGTATCGTTAATGATAAGTCTTCTAATGTTTACTAGAATATTCGAATGCTGCAGGTCAGTTGCTTTCGGAATTATTATATTATACAGGCTGGCAGGGAAATCGACGCGCAAACTGTAACCATGAATTCAGCATAGGTTACTAAAGCAAAAAAAAAAAAAAACGATTGTTTCATAGAAAAGTGTACACGTCAAAATATATGAGGCTGCATTTTTTTTTTTATAACTGAGGAAAATTTTCAACGGTTCTGAATTCAGACATTTACTGAATCCATTGTAACAGATTGCGCGTACCTGCCACCCTGTATATTAGTACGGATTTGTTGTTTCTGTTCCGACATTGCACCTTACATTTAAGCATAGGTACATCGTACTCAAATACATATATATTTGAATAATAAGAGCGTCTACTATACGATTCCGTGACCGCATTTTCCATTTGATCCGTCGCTTTTCTCCGGTAATACGAACTTGCCTCGAAAACATTTTACCGCTGTATTTCTTAGACGTTTTCTTTATAAAAATATTATGTAAACTTATCGCGACACGAATACGTGGGGCCTACATGATTTTTATATGGTCGCTGCTATTATAAATGAACTTTTATGATTTTGGTTGCTTGTGTGTGTTAAAGTTGGTAAATGACTTGGTTTTGACGTGCAGTGAGCACTCTGAACATTTTTTTTTTGTATAGGCATTGGTATGATTTTCATTTTTATTTACGGTTAGTTATAATACCGGGTGGTATTATAACTAACCATCCCTAACGTATTTTAAACTCAAACAGTAGCTATGCAACCTACTTTATGAAAATCTGCATCAGTATCTGTATAACATTATAGATACACATTATAAGCCTCTTTCAAAATGCGAGGAATAATCTTGTAGCATTTCAATAATATTTTGTTTTCCTTCTTTATATTTTCTTAATTTATGAAGCGACCTTTGTCCAGATTCATGTTGTTTTCATTATGTACTATGAAGTTGTCCAATCTGAGACAAGTTCTTGGACTTTGATGTGGTAAAAATGGTAATCTAAACCTTATGAGAATTATCCTAAAATTCAATTTCCTTTCTGTTTGTTCCAGCGTTGGCCGCAATGCCGCGCTGCTACATGGTAAAGAAAGGTGTGCAGCGGCACGAAGGCCCTCCCCCGTGCAGTCCCACAGAGGCGAGCGTTGCGCCGCCGTGCTACAGCCCCGCCGAACATTCTGCCCTCACAGGTAGGTCCGCTTTAGTGATAGCAGTTACTATGTGTTGATCTGCAAGCTATCCGTATTTAAAGCTCACATACGATACAAACCACGCCAGTCGAGGGCTACCTTTTAGCTCTTGAATGAAATTGACAGGGAGACGTCAAAAAATCAAGATGGCGGCGTCAGTTCATATTTTCGCCACACGCAAAATGATACTTTTACAGCTATTCGTCTACAATCTATTCCTTCGATATAAACATCTAACAACCACCCTCCCGCCACCCACCGATAAAAGACTCGACAGCTGACTGCTGCCGGCTGCCGACACAATCAAGCCTTTCGCTTCCATACAACTGTATTAGCCGCCATCTCAGTAATCACCCCATTTCTAGACATGTCGTCGATTCTTCACTGACTCAGCCTTATTTGGACGTTATATAGTTAAAAGGTTATTTGGCAATAGGCATCCCATTACTTAACTGGCAAAATGTGGGTGTAGGTAATATAGGTATCCATGTTATACTTTCGGTGAATAAAAGCGTGGTGTTATGTTATTTAGTTTATTATTCAAGCATGAATGCACAATATGGCGAGGTTGCAAATCAACGCATTGTATCTTAGTTGCCTTTATGGCTCCTGGAGCAGACTGAGCTGAGCGCTCCAAGCTACAGCACATCGGAACATTTTCTCCCGACAGCCAACAGGTAGGAGGTAGCTTCCGCGACAGTAATAATATAGCAGGTTCTCGCGTTGGACGGGCACAGGCGACTGAATGTAGCAGCGGTACAACAGGTTGATCGTGTCGTACTGTCGTAACGTAACATTAAAATACTACTGGGCTACTGCTCGATGGTAGATGTCAGGCATTTCGCGGTAAACTTTGCTTGCGCGATGTAGGATTCGTGAGTCGTCAGATGTCTTGCGTAGTTCGCAGGTGGCGGTATAGAGGTCGTCACAGACTCCGCGAGTAGCGATACTTAATATTCACCGCTAAAATACCACGCTATTTATTCTTATAGATCCACAAGATACAAGATGCTTAGTTCGTGGCTTATTGTATTGTTACTTTTTGATGAATGTATGTTATTGTTATTATTGTTCGTGTCCAATACGAGAGAAGCAGAAACTCTAAGAGCAAAGATAAAGCGCTAGGACAAGAGTTGCATATTATATTAATTAGTTTAGTTAGCCCACATAAATGCAAGGCGGGTATTAAATACCCGCTTCATACAGGGTCAAATTAAATTAGCTAGCGAAACTCCGGACATATCGATATCTAAACATGATAAAAAAAATCATGATTTGACAATACATTTTTTTTATGGTGAATATCCTTAGTTTCAGTAGTTATTTGAAATATCAGTTTTAAAAATCTGTTTTCTCTTGGACAGTTGGAAAAAAATCATCAAATATTTTTTTTTGTTTTATCATGTCTAATTTTTATATGTATATCGAAACCCACCACGTCTGTCGAGTTTCGCTAGCTAATTTAATTTGTCCCTGTATTTATCCCTATAAGTTACACTGTAACTATAAACTACTGCCTGGCGACAATATTTATTCTATTAACTACGTAACAAGATGTATGAAAAATTAGATCAAAACAGTAATAAGGGTTTTGGAAGGGTCTTGTGGGGCGGACTATCTTCATGAGGGTTGATTTTTCAACGGTCTGATAATTTTTATATGAAGAATAAATATGATACCTTGACATATTTTCCATACAAAAGCTGTCAAACCGCCATATTTATTCCTCAGATAAAAGTTATCTGACTATGGAAAAATCAGCCCTAAGTAAAGAGATTTCTCCACGCGTGTAACTAACATAACGAGGGCTGCAAGATAACCCACGGACAAATGAGAAACGATACATAACAGAAAAATATGTCAATTAGGTTTAATGAATGTCAAAGAAAATTGGATACTTTACTCGTACGTACAAAGAATTGAGTGTCCGCAACAAGTGGATACACATTTTTCGTTTATCTACAGGTAGTTTATTGGCAGGTTTTCAAAAGGTAACCAACGATACTTCTGCCTCTAGTTATTTTTATATCTGATTCTTCATTAACTGTGTAAATAAACCAAACAGACTTTGCCTTCGGTTCAACCTTATAGTGGATTACAAATGATTAGATTTCATCTTATTTATTTCTGTAAATTAAAATAATAAGCTATTAAATAACAACTAATACCTAATTAATTATTAATAATAACAAAATTATATCCTAACTTAACTAAAAATATAGCGTCTAAAAATTCATAAGTAGGATTTGTAGAGGTTTGTGGAGTTTCTTAACGACTCTTCTCCATAGGAAACGACCAATTGGAACCTAGCTACTGTCATTTCATAAGCGCCCATGTAGGTTTATATGAAATAAAATATTTTGATTTTGAGTAGGTACACATTTTTGCAATTACGTGTTTTAGGCTGAGTTCTTCAGAACTCTAAACCTTTTCATATTATTGTTACATAAAAACAGGTACCTACAGATGCAGAAACAACATAATTAAGACAGAAAAAAAAATATTTTCGGGTCCAAAAAGGAATAACATTAAGGGCGAACCTAGTGAGGCGAATGATTAACGAATAGTTTGTTACTAAACGCAATGAAAGTCGTGGACGCTAAACGAAAACTGATTTTTGCAAACAACTTTTCTATGTAGAAATGTTTCTTTGCACCATTTTTATTAAATCAATTTCAACCCATCCAATTATTTACAAGCTCAGTTGAAAGGTTTCGCTGTACATCTAAATAAATTTTTTTTTTTAAATTAATTTATGGTTTTAGTTCTGTTTCACCTAACAGAACTAAAACAATAAATTAATTTAAAAAAATATTTTCGGGTTCAAAAAGGAATAACATTAAGGGCGAACCTAGTGAGGCGAATGATTAACGAATAGTTTGTTACTAAACGCAATGAAAGTCGTGGACGCTAAACGAAAACTGATTTTTGCAAACAACTTTCCTATTTAGAAATGTTTCTTTGCACCATTTTTATTAAATCAATTTCAACCCATTCAATTATTTACAAGCTCAGTTGAAAGGTTCGCTGTACATCTAAATAAAATAAAAGACCACACTAACAATTTTAGCGTCAGTTAACCATTGTTACGTCTTCTTCAGTTTTTCCGAAGGTACTCTTGTGGAATTTATTCAGCAAATATTTTTTTCTAAGCGATGCATTTCTACTCAAATTGTAGCACACAAAGGCTTTTCCACAAATCATTCGATGGTATAAAAAGAAGGAGGTCAGATAGGCAGTCGCTTCAGGTAAAATAATGGTCTTCAGCTGCTTACGGGTAGACTGGAAACCAACCCGTTATAGTTGCGAAAAAGTTAGGCAGATAATGCTGATTTGTTGGTATATAAAGACATTGTTTTAATTGTGGAAACAGACATAATGCATGGATTAATTATTATTCAATGCAAATCGGACAGTTGACTGTGTGATGCTTTGATTCCTATATCCGTACAGACCATATTAGGTAGCTCTAAAGGCAGCCTTAGAGCTACTTGATATTTTTTCATTAAAGCCGTGTCTCCCGCGCTTTTTTTTTCGAAACATTCAGGCAAACACTACAGAACGCCACCTGCTACGTCTAATATTGTTACACTCTACTCTCTCTCACTCTCTCTGTTACTTCTTTTGCTTTAATTAAGGTCATTCAAACACGCCCGCCGGTTGCAAGTACTACCCACCTGACCTTTTAGATGGCATCACGAATAATGTCACTCTATGTCCTTCTAGGGCGTCACCTCCTGGCGTTTCAACTCTCATCTGTCTTGTAAATACTTTTTGTTGGTTGTAGATGAGTGAAAGGCATTCACTCATCTTCTCAACATGACCAAACCATCTAAGCGTAGTCCTTTTGATTTTTTCACGACATCTTCTTTTAAACCGTACCGTTGTCTTATCACATCATTCAGCAGTCTATCAGTCATAGTTACACCACACATGCCATAGCATTTATTCTACTTCCATGCCGCTTACTCTTTCTAAAATTCTATGACACAAACCACTGTATATCCGAAAATCTGAAATATTGAAAAGGCGAAGTTTGTTTACAATTTTTTACCTACAAAAATCTATGCGTTGCCGTTTCCTGCCACCCCTGATCTAGAATAATATGTGCGTTCAAATGTCAGAGGAAATAAACGCGGGAGGGTGCCGTGTCCAGCCCGAGGCAGACAATGACATGGCTTCAGGCACAGATGTGATAGCCTGGCCGTAATTACGAGTATATAAGTTGGTTGACGTTATCGGAACAATATGCTTCGCATCCCTGTCACAACGGGATTAACTTGCTAATGACATGTCTAAGTTAGATCCGTGCAATTTGACATTTGACGGCTCCGACTAACGAGTTGAAGGTTATTATTTCATCACCACTGCTCTCAAAACGGTGAAGGAAAACCTCTTGAGGAAATCGGTTTGTTCTAGGACCAAAAATTCGAAGCCATGTGACATCTACCAACTCGCACAGGGCCCGCGTGATAGATTACAGCTCATTCCCTCTCGAAGAGAGGAGGCCTGTGTCCCAGCAGTGGGAACATTATAGGCTTATTATGTACTAGGATCAGTGGGCCTACTCTCTAAGTCCGTTAACGAAGATACGGACCTGCCCGTAAGTAGTTTGAAACTTCGGAAATAATCCTGCACAATATTAATTAACATTTTCGGACGGGTGAAGCTCATTGGAACTATGGGCAGCTGTACGGGTCCCAAACTAATGTTATGTCTTTAAGTGACACGGTATAGGAAACGTCCGTAACTTCGGATACCGAAACTACAGATATCTTGCTTAGAGAGTAGACACCGGTGTGGAGACAGGTAAGTGTGGTTGTCTCGTTTCTCATGGCAATCAAAACCGTATAATACCTACGGAGCGTGTTCGTGACTTGCTACGACTATACCTACTTACGTGCGGCTGGAGTGCCGTCATTATACGCTAACTAGCTAATCTTTCACATCGATTACCGTATAACTAAACCCGACACCGTGCCCGACACGATAAGAAGAAGAAAATAATGCCCTAAACATTATTCATACACCTTTCCAGATACTACATCTTTAAAATGCCTGTCCTTACTTTACAGCTACTAAGAAACGTTGAATTTTCTTTTAACTGCACTTCGCCCTAACGTGAAATGCTCCCCGATGAGCATTTTCGTTTACTTATTCATAAGATGAGCGTCTCGCATGGTTTCCTCGGGGGTAGGCACAGGCGGAGATGCGCCACTCATGGCCAAAAGCAACTAAATTTTAAGTCGCTGTTAAGTGTCATGCTGTCCCTATCATTTGAAGGTGTATTGTAGAGATGGGAATACTTTTAAGAATGTCTTATAGTGTCGTATTCGGAAGTCACTTAAAATTTAATCAACTATACCTCCCAACGATGTGTGAGCGGCACTTTCATAGTTTATTACGAACCGTTAAATTGCACATATTTTGGAAACGTAGTCAGTGTGGGTGTCCGTCCGCAAAACAATTGCTTATACGAGTACCGTGTGAGTCAAAAAGAGATTATGAAAAAGATACATTCAACGAAAAGCACCTACGGCGTTTATTCATTATATACACACAAGCAACATACTTGCGTAAGTATATTTTAATAAGGACCCTAATAAGGAGCATCTCGGTAAACAAACACGATGTATACTTTACTATATGTATACGTTAATCCATTCAAAGTTCACAGCCTAAGTAACTTTTTTAATACCTCCTTGAAAAAACCGAGAAGGGAGGCGGCAACAAGTAACTAACGCAAATTGACTTTGAGCTGTTATATGGTGTTTCTAACTGAAGCAAGCCGAGCTCGGCCTGGAAATAGCTAGTCAGTAAGCAGGTAATAGGTGCATCTAACAGTGTTGAAACCTCTTGACTAATTCTGTTCGGAACAGAATAATTGTATTAACTTTGACATTTACAATATTGAGATCAGCAGTGTGATTCTGTAACCATCTCACCGTGACAACTTAGGTGAAGTGAGCGTGGAGTGAGCTGTCATTCCAACTAATACTAGGGATTGACACTTTTAACAGCTCACTCTAAGCTCACTTCACCTAAATTTTCACGGTGAGGTTTTTACAGAATCGGAAACTTGGTATTGAATATTTTAGAATCGAGATTTGATTTTGGATTTGGCTTGTTTTGGGTTTTTTTTTTGGATTTGGAAGGCTTGGAGGGATGTTCTTCAGGTTAAAGCTGTCTTACTTGATTTCTTTGTCAAATTACATGCTATCTTTCAATTCTAAGATAATATATATATATTTTTAATTATGTCTAAGATTATCCAAAACGTAAACGGTAACGAGGGTTTACGATATGTTGTGATGAAACTTATATCTTCCTTACGTTTCAATCTTGCTTACGCGTGCCCCTCGAGAAGTCTTTATAATGCTCAAATTATACTGTAATATTGATAATATTACAGTATAATTTAATAACTGAACTACTGATAGCTCAGTTTGAGTAGGTAATAGGTAATACGAGCAACTCAAACAAGCAAACTCCACGTCAATGTACGTATTTTGTGTACGGTTCAGTTTGAGTAGCAAAGAGATTCCTAATATTACATATCTCATATATTATGCGTTAGATATGGGGTCGGTATATGAAGGGCTGCTGCATATTGCATCGTCATATCAGGAAACGATAGTACTCGAGTTTCACGAACGATTTAACGAACAACTCGACACTTGCCAGCTCGGTGACACCCGAAGCGAAACTACAAATAAGATTCAGCACAAATTGTAATATCTGCTTTCCGTCAGATTTGAATCGCATCTCATCTCAATAACATGTTTGAACATTCTCAGTAAAATGTAATTCAATCTAGTTCTTTGAGAGGATTCCTTTGCCTTTTCAGTGACTTCGAAAAGGCGGAACTTTTCTTAGAAAACTAAATTTTCACATCTGTTACTATTGAGATGGGTACGGCACAAAACGAAACAGTTTTGTCGCTAAATTGCGCGCCATTATTGTTTTTACCGAGCGATAGTGACTAAAGGCAATCTTGACTTAGAATCAAAATAACTTCATCTGTTATTATCATTGTTTCCAGCGATAGTCAGTCCAAAACATGATATTCATGTCTTTTCTTATTCAGGCGAAAATGAACACTCCGACAGGTTGCACTAGACAAACCGAAAACCCTTTTGTCAGTGGTGGGTCTGGGCATTATTTTGTTTTCTCCGAGCTATAGTCTGATTATAGACAGTTAGAGTCACAATAACTTCGTCTGTTCTAAACTATAGTAGGCTGCAAGTGGGCGCCATCATTGTTTTTTTTTTTAAAATCATGATGTTTAAGGTGACAGGAAGTGTTTTTTCATCATAATTTTTAAAGTAGACTGAGATTGTGCACGATTTATCGACATCGGGCAAGTCATTCCATAACCGTACTGCTTGAACAGTAAAAGATTTGTTCTAGTGGAATGCATGCGATCTCTAGTCTCCGGTATCAATGACCTCAGATATGTAGGTAGTCTGTCTAAAGATAGGTCTCAGTTCTGCACACAGTCTTGTTGTGTCTCGTGTACCTCAATATTAGCTGCGAGACTTGTGCGAGATATTCCTAAAGGAATTGTAGTGTGTGAAGCACTACGAATATGACATTTACCGGGAAATGGCTATATCGAGAGGACACATAAAGAGACCAGAAATTGCTTCCAGGAGATAGCATGTGAACTACAAATAATATTATTATGATACAGAGGACACACACAGGAGATACATAGGTATCTGTATTTAGATAAAATTATATCTGTACAGATAATATCTATGTATCTATATTTGGCAGCGACTTTGTTTTATACTAACCAAATGGACTACAACTTATGGGTCCGAAATAAAAGATTTTAATTTTAATATACTCTGAGGAGCGATTCTTGTAATTTTAAGATCGTTCACAGTCTGATCTCAGTCTGTCAAAATAATCTCTAATTTCCCTACATTTTTGACAAGTTTTTGACATTTGTTTGTCGTCGAGATGAGACTGCGACTAGATTGTGAACGTTTTAAATTACGAGAATGACATTCTTATATAGATTATCATCCACATACAAAGTCGCTTTTCTTGTCCGTTTGTGTGACCGCCTAGACCTTCTAAACTACACAATGGATTTTGATGCAGTTCTCGATTTGCGAACAGCGCTTGGAGCCACTAGACCAGAGAGGCAATTGTAAACTGTTACTTAAGTAATTTTTTCAGTGCCTTCCATTAGTTTGATATTATTATTATTAAAAGCCTTTTATGTTCCACTTCCGGGAAAAGTGCTCTATTTCCATTTTTATCTGCATTACTTCGTTAGTTTCATTATATGCTGCTGCTGCATTTTATTATGTACTAAATTAGTCATTATCTCTCTATAGAAGGGACTTGTGGCTATGTAATAACAGCCGCACGGGACGATCGATCTGGTTAAGCTATGCTTGCCGCGGTCGGTCCATGGATGGGTGACCACTGACCATCTTTACATACCAAGACCCCTCCGTGTCTCGGAAAGCACGCTAAGCCGTTAGTCACGGCTGTCATTTGTGCAACTTTGACAGTCGTTACGGGTCATCAGAAGCCCGAAAGTCTGACAACCAGTCTTACCAAGGGGTATCGTATTATTCAGTAACTGGGTTGTGGAGGTCAGATAGGCAGTCGCTCCATGTAAAATACTGGTACTCAGCTGCATCCGGTTAGACTGGAAGCCGACCCCAACATATTTGGGAAAAGGCTAGGCAGATGATGATGACCTCGATGATAGATTGGATATGCACCGCAGACCTAGTAGTAGCAGTATTTTTTCAAGTAGTTTTTCTTCTAATCTATATATATAAAAATCAATGCCACTTTTCGCTAGTCTATACAATAAAAATTAAATATTGTTTGTTGGTAAGCGCATCACTTCAGAACGGCAGGACCGATTTGGCAAATTTTTGTTTTAAAATGTTCGCAATTGTCCAAATCAGATTCTTACGTAAAGACAAATACTTACTTAAAGCTGCCGGCAAAATGAGAAAATTCAGGGAAACTGAATGAAAATAAAGTTAAAAATTAAAGCGGGTCCGCAAACAAGTAATGTGTTTAAAAAGAAAATAGGTGAGCCGTTTATTTCCAAAATGCAACGAAATCAAAGATAAGCCAGAATTTGAATCGTCATACGAAGAAAAATATAATTTTTCGTTGGTTCATTTCAGTTGAACGGCTAACAAGATCCACAATTGGCTAATACAGTGACTGAAGCCCGCATACCTAGATTGCATGCCAACTGGAGCGAATAGCACTATGAGCTCCCTGGATATTCGACGTACTTTATCTGCAGAAAAGCGCAAAGGAATAAAATAAATACTTCTGGCTTCCCTCAACATTTACTATCAGTGCAAACTAAATATTTATCTTTATTGACACAAAGTTAATTTGCAAAGAGATTCGTAACTAAGAAGGATATTACCTAACGCTTTGCAGGCTACTGCCCGTCTGACGGTGGATTTTCAACGGTCGACGCCGCGCCGAAAGATGATCCTTAAATGATATTTATTTTTGTTAATTGGTTAAAAACACTATAACACGCCAGAAATAAATTATGTTTTTAAAACTAGATAAGTTCGGTCTTTCATCACTGACTACTCTGAGGACAAACTTGGGCACTATAGTACCTCCCGCGCCGAAGGCTATAGTCTCTGTTGAGATTGGCTGCCATGGCCGAAATACGGTCTGGTGGACTATATACTCTGAGTAAAAAGATCGAAACCAACTCAGAGGTCACACTCTCTTTTAAAGTCTAGACATAATCTTGTTCACCCCATTTATATGAGAACCATTCGGTACAGATCGACGACCTTATTTTCAACCATCTTATATGTTTTAGATGTTCGTTGAAAATACAACAGCTTTTATTTAGGTGTTAGTAATTTCATTTAGTGTGATTTAATAGAGGCATTAGTTAATTATTATTGAGTACTCAGGCGAAAAACAATATTAAAGATTTGCCTACCGAGCATACGCACAACGAGATTTTATAATGAGTTGTACTCACTTATCTCTTTTGTTGACTGTACTTACGGAGACATTGTTGTCTAGATGGCCGGCCGGCAAGAATATGAGAAGCATTTTCAGTATTTCAGCTATGCTGAATATTTCTCATTCATCTGAACGAAAGACTGGATAGTCGAAGCAGAAGTAGCGTATAGTTACGACTACTGTATCAATTGCGTAGTCGCTTGCTCAGATCAGTTAGATCTTACGTTAGATATGTTTCTACTATTTCAGATTTGATGTTGGTAAGCTTTTGTTTATTTATAAGTACCTACTTAGGCAAAGTTTGGTCTAGTATTCTTTTGAATCTGTGAAAAATGGGTAGGAAAATAAATATGGTATTAAAAAGTAAAAATAATAAAACATATTCCGTCTATTTTTCTTGACAGTCTACCTAAGTCAAACGTAAAAACAAAAGACTTCTTTAGAACTAAATAGGTTGCTACAAATTAAACAACGGAAAGGTGATTATTGATATGTGCTTAGTGCATCGCAGTAGTGTTGCTTCCATATAACATAAGTCTTAAACATAACTGACGAAACATATTTCGTCAGTTATGTATAAGACTTACTTCATCTATGGATGAACTAACTTTCTACCCCTAGGCCCGCACCTGCATCCTAATTGCGTAACACACGATCAATCGGAATCGGTTTCATTTTGACAGTTCAACAACATTCTTTCATACAACGTTATCGAGCAGACACATGACACATTTTTTGAACATAATTGAAGCCATGGATTAGCATTAGCCTTCAAAATGATTCAGATTGAGATTGATTGTGTGTTACGCAATTAGGGTGCTGTTCGAGATAATGATCGTAACTTTAGGCTGATATACGAGTATGTAACATACATGCATTTCAATTTGATCGAAAAAGCCGGCAAAAGGGGAATCGGAAGAAATTGGCGTAGAATTCCAACAAGCTCCCCTCTTTAAATTGAATGCCTTTGACTGGATATAAATTCACGATATTACGTTGGAATTGACTGGTGCGGAAACTAGTATTCAATATTATTAAGACATATTTTACAAGCCAGGGCATGGCAAGGCGTATTGTAAGGTATTTATAAAGCAGATGTTAGTGGAAACGCCGGGAGGGGGTCGACGATTTTGATTAGCGTTTTTCTGTTTTATTTTTCATTTTGCTCGGCTCCTAAGGGTCCATGCGTGATATTAAATAACCTATAGCCTTCGTCACGAATAGTGCTATCAAATGCAACAAGATTTTTTTAAATCCGCTGGGTAGTTTCCGAGACTAGCGCGTTCAAACAAATAAACAAATTAACTCTTCAGCTTTATTTTAAAAAGTGCTAAATGGGAGCGAAACACCTAAGCCACCGCGTTGGAAAAAAAAAACGAGCAAGAAGGTGCAAAATGTATTTAAACTTCAACGATGGGCGGCCCGCGTCGAAGTTTTATTTTTTAAATTACATTTTTCTTCAATTCTGTAGATACAGTTTTGCTATCCACAAGAATTTATGAAAACATAAAAAAGGAAAAAGTTTAAAGCCAATTCTCGTACTTAAAAAAACGAAGTCGCAATCGCAACTCAGCCACAATCAATGTCAAAAACTTGTCAAAAATATAGGAAAATCACGACTAGGTTTTATTGCCATATCGCGACTGAGTTGCGTTGACCTAATGGTCACAAGCGCTACTGCTGAGCATCAGGTTGTGGGTTCGATTCCCGGGTCGAGCAAAGAGTTATTAGGTTTTTCCAACTGGAAAATCTCAGTAGCAGCCAGGACTCTGGAATTGTACCCGGCAGATGGCAATAAGGTCGTCCCCTATCACATGGGACTAAAACATATCTGGTACTCATAAGGGATTACTTGATCATTTTGTATGATAAGTCAAACGTAGTTGAATTTGTCAATAAAAACGTTATAGCTGTTCAAACATTTGGAACACTAGAATTTTAAATCGTAATGTGGTTTGTCCATAAAATGTAAAAAACAGGTTTGTCACAGCTGAAGTGGAAAAATGTCAACTAAGTTTTGAGGTCACTGTAAATTGTCGAGTTCAGTGTATCAGTATCCGATTAAGTAACATTTTCCTGTAAACAGTTTCGTTCAAGTTAAAAAAAGAAATAAAGAAAAATGCGTTTATTGGCATTACAGCAAAATAAATACACATTAAAACTATAAAAACAGAAAACAAAGATTATAATGACAAAAGGGCCTCAGCTGAGTATAATGTCAGATACTTAAGTCAAGTTGTGTCAAGAAAATCAATAAAGTATAAAACAGTTTTACGATAAAGCCAGGCGTCGCTCAATTTATCTAAAATCCGAAATTGGGCACGAAAACAGTTAAAAAACAATTTGTCAAACGATGAAGACTCGACCTCCATTCCATGTTCTCACGAGCAAACTAGGATTGGCTAGGGGCCAAATATATAATGAACGAGTGAAAATAAAGGATTATATGGAAAAACCAACATGTCGCCAAAACCGATTTTCGGATATATTAGTTCATCCTAACTAGTTCGTCCGTTACTAATGTACCTACCTACCTCACTGACCTCTAATAAACAAGTACGCTGGACTAAATATACATACTATACGACATGACAGTTGTTTTTTGTGCATATTGGTATAAAACCTAAAAATTACTAATCCCTATTAGTAATCTAAATCATCAGTCTTTATTTATATGAACATCATATTACAGGCACTAATTAATACAATGCACTTAAATACAGAAAGGTGTCTGTGGTAGGAAGATCCTGAATTACAAATCACCCGGCTCTCTTAGATGGGACAAAATAGAAGTGTGTTTTTTTTTTTTTTTTGAGAATTGACCAAAATCCGGTGTCAAATGTCAGGTTACCCAAACCCGAATCGTATCGTGAAAACCCATTATGAGGTTTTACAACAGAGGGGCAATTCTCGTAATTTAAGAGGGTTTACAGTCTGATCTCAGTCTCTATTTGTCGAGAATACCTCTAATTTCCCTACATTTTTGACAAGTTTTTGACAATGATAGTCGCTGAAACGAGATGGCGACTAGATTTTGATCGTTTTTAATTACGGTGTCGGCGCATCACATATGCGCGTGATTGACCGAAGGGAAGACGCTGGGCGTCGGGGTACCGAACCCGGTACGCGACGGATGGCCATTGCAGGCCCTCCACTCCACTCAGCTCACAGACGCGCTCCGCTACGGGCATTTCATTGTTTTACGGGCATTTCTAGTTGATTTTGTAAATTATGGTATTACACCTATTTTAATACATTCCAGCACTTCTTTTACTATAAAGTCTTGATTGAGCCCATTCATATGGGAATTACCCTTCATATTGAATGAAAAAGCTATCAGACACACAGCAGTATGATAATCCGGAATCGGCGAAATAAACAGATCTGCGACAGCATTTAGCGAAACAAGCTCTTAATCAGAGATACAGCGACGTTGAACTAATACAGACTGGCTTTAATTAGTCCAAAGTTAGTCCGGAATAATAATTCGACGAGTTAATTCTGAACAATCTGTGGATGACCGTGCCACTGTTACTAGTTCTCATACAGGAATTAAACACAACGAGAGATGCAACTTGTTTTCTATCTTCGAAGCGTATTTGCTTTGTGTTTCGGACATTCTCTCAGTTTTGTTTTATTTAGATTCAGATTCATTTATTTACGAAACATTATTATTATTATAATATACATTTTATGATGTTTATTATAGGTGTTACAGGATATTCTTTGGCACAACATGTTTGACCATGGCTGGTGTAAGTAAAAATTAGGTCGGAAGACCATAAGACTTAAAAATTACAACGTTAAATAATATAAAAATAAATAACAATTACATTACTTAATATTATATTTAAAAAAATATATTGATAACAAAAAAGCAATTGATAAATATTCATGCTATTCAAAACAAATACAATAGATTCAGTCAGTATAGGTATCAGAGCCGTTTTATGTAGCCGTTGTTGATCGGAATAGAAACGAAACAAGAAAAAAAAAAGAAAGAAATGATGGATGCACTGTGTGAAAGTTGATATGGTTAGAGAGGGGGTGACTACCGAGATGACGACTAATAGAGAAGTATGGAAGAACAAAACATGTTGCGCCAGGACAGGAGAATGATAATGATGATGTTGGTTGGAATAGGTACCTATCTACCTACCTTACTATTCACCATTCTAAACTTACTACGCCAAATTAAAATATGAATGTTCAGAGTTAGCTACTACAAAAAGCAAAGATTACCTAATGGACTAATGTTGTTAACGACTTAGATATAGGTTCTCAACGTGGGCGATAACGCCCCGTCGTGGGCCGTGGGTGTTTAAGACTTTCGGAGGGGCACAAGAAGACCCAGAGAAAATTATATATCCTATCTTACGACTATATAATATTACACGTTTAAATATAATCGTGGCATTAGCTGTTCCAGATTTGCGACAGATGGTAAGTAAGGCTCTAGAAAAAAATATATTCACACCGTGGGCGGTGGGCTAAATAAGGTTGAGAACCTGTGACTTAGTTACTTCTAAAATAATCGCTTTTATTGAGGTATTAAGATAGTTAACAACGTTACAACTATTTACCACGTTTTGTTTTTAATTTCTTGTCAATAAAGTAAATACTGTGTTGTCCACACCGCAAAACTTTTTTCATGTGTTTTTTTATATTATTTGATTTTAATTAACACAATTTAGGTCAGAATAAAATAATCCCGAAACACAAAATAGTGTTTTCCACTCACAGAGTTATTGTTGAGTTGAGTATTTGAGTGATGCACGTGAAAATAATTAATTACTTTGTGCTAAAAGCGAAACAATTTTAACAGCGGGAAAGTCAATTAAAATCTGCAGTAATAAGTCTAGTTTATTTTTTAATGAGAGTAGGAAATTCTAGTAACGAGAAATATTACAGGTTTTCATGTAGGAGTGAAATCATTTCTGTTTTATAAGCCGCACTAATAACTAAAAGTTGTTATGAGATTGCGTTGTAAGTAATTACTGCATTTCTAGAACCATGCAATACGGATTAGGGATGCTCCTAACGGGAGAACCCAACGGGAAATGAAGATATTACCTAAGATTTAGATTTTTATTTTTCTCCATTTCGATATTATTAGCTGGGCAATTTCGAGTATCCTGTAAATATCCTGTATATCTTGTGAAAGGATTTAATTGTAGAGGTTGATATTTTCATTAAATCTTGATATTTTAGGATTATGCTAACTTAACAAGTTGTATTACTGATTCTAATGATTATAATTCTGTAAATACATACTTGTTACGGCCGCGAATCATATTTTAACCAACGTAAAACTTAGTACTGACCAACAAATTGCAAAAAACGTAATAAAATTTGAATTTCGCGGGCCACCTTGGAGCATCCACCTTAACATCCTTCGATACACGCTACGCGACCAGCGAAGGCGGCAACCGCGCAGAGCGGCCGGTTGTGAAAATTCTAGACCGTTCGGTTTCACTCGCAACGGTCACTACGTTCTAGGCACTAAGCAAGCCACCTGTCGGTGCCATGCCAGGTGTAGCCAGTATCTTAGTTGCTTCGTCTGAACTTACCTTGGATGGTAAACAAAATAGTAGGTAGGCCTCGGCACTGATTTCCGAATCGTTCTTATACACCAAACACATATGGAGGTACCGCCTATATCCAAATGGCGTTTTTCTTGTTATTATACCTCCAATCAAAGCCTAAAACTAACAATAGGCCAAGCTTAAAAAAACAAGTTTATTTTTTAAACAACGTTTCATAACGACACCTCTCTGGATTGGAAAAATATCACGTATTGCACACAGAGTTGTGGACTATCACCCTGTTTTATAATAAAAAAAACAACCAGCCAACTACGTGTCGAAAGGGTTCCGTAGTTGGGATGAATTTATCCGACGAACAAATTTAACTTTGTAGTTGAAATATGTTCTCCCATACATCGATCTACGTCACAGTCAACTCTCCAACTGCAAATGTATGTTTGTAATCGCAAAAAAATATTTTTTATGTTATAAAACTACAAATTAACGATTTTCTGAACTTTTTCCCTTACTTGTGCTGTGAGATCTTGCTTCTTGTAAAATTTCATGATTCGTGATCAACTGGAAGATAGGTTTTGATTTATTTGCGAGTATCAAAATATGTCGCATATTGCGTTGAAGCTTGATTTTTTTTGGAGTTCCAAGGGTCCGTAGACTTACGTATTTGATATTAATGTCAACTGTATACCTCCACGCGTTCCTGAGAAAAAGGGTCTTGACAGATTGACAGACAGACAGACGGACAACGAAGTGATCTGATAAGGGCCCGTTTTTTTCTTTTGAGGCACGGAACCCTAAAAAAGAACTTTTATGTTTCGAGCATGTCATAAAAATATAACATCGTTAAATGTTATGAAAACTAGTTACGAACAAAATATTGTCGTTGTTTCAGTGTGTTGGCTTAGTTTTTAAAATTTTATTTATTTATTTTCTGCCCGCAAATTCGTCTGCGATCCAGGATAAAAAGTAGCCTTTGTCCTACCGTCGTGGTCTACCCATGTGCCAAATTTCGTCGAAATCCGTTCAGCCGTTTTAGTGAGAAAGCGTAACAAACTTACTTTTTCATTTATAATATTAGTTAGGCTGTAAGAGAGAGCCCGCGAATAGCACTTTTTCTCACAAGTGCACTCTGTACGGTAAATTTTTCATCATTTATAAACACTACTTCATGTTCCTTCAACCAGTGTTCAGTCAAACATAACACCTGAGCATCATAGTTCTCCATAAATAAACTTAATTCTAGCTCTTTGCTGGACAGACCCTGCATATTTTGATGTACAACATTCAACATATGTATGTGGCTGACCCGTTGTCGCACCTAATAGTTTAAACTACAAGGCGTATCAAAAGTAGTATTAGTACCAGTACTAGCAGTAATCGATGGTACACTACAAGTACCAGTGTCACTGAGTACATTGTATGCTAAAAGATTAGCAATTTGTCTCCTACAACTAGGTGGCAAATACATGGTATAATTTGTCAGTTTGTAATCAGTAATGAATTAATTACAATCAAAATATGAAATAGCACCACTGTGACGACAAGTCTTATTATAAATGAACATATTTAAATTATAAATATGCTTATTTTGCTCATCAGTTAAATAATGGGATAAAGGCAAAGCACAAAAAATAAATTTTAAAATTATTAGTCTCATTAAGATGCAACATCAAATGGATACATTCAATTAAGTATGTCCTTTTTTCTTACATTTAAACTATCCCCATATAATAAATAACAGTTGAACTGGGGTTTATTTCTGTCAATTTGATATTACTAATTAATTGGCTAATACTGCCAGTATTAGCCAATTAATTAGTAAACAATGATTAAGTGCATATTGGGTAAACAATGATTAAGTACATATTGTTGCGAACACTGATTTAACTAGCTACCAAAACCTTGACCAAATTTATCGGAAAAAATATAAGTAGTGCTAATCAAATTATTCATACTATTGCTAGATGATTTTAGTACTTACTTTAATTGTTACAAACTAATGAGAATTTAGTTGATGTAACTAAGAAAACAGTTTCAACATCAACACCTAAAAGGAACGAGTAGATCGCGTCGCACAGATACTTCAAAAACATTAGATTAATTTTTACTTCAAACCAGTTTTTAATTAATTAGTTACACCATAAAGAATAAAAACAAATCTACGATGTTGCGCTGGTTATGAAATGCGTTTGAGTAAAATTGTGTCCTGGGTTTGTAGAGATAATTATGAAATAAACGAGTTTCTAGTCCAACATCAGAAATCCGAAATTATGTAAGAACGTTGTTGTTATATTTTGCAGAAAGTTTTGAAATATATATGTGTTACATTTCGACCGTATACTTTTCGCACGATTGCGTAACAGAGGGGCAATTCTCGTAATTTGAGGAACGTGATCTAACGAAAAACCTTGTTTTGTAATAAGGGGGAAACAGTTGAATTAAAAACCGTAGGGGAGATTAGGTACCAGCAGTGTGATTCTGTAACCATCTCACCGTGAAAACTTAGGTGAAGTGAGCGTGGAGTGAGCGGTCATTCCAAATAATGCAGGGATTGACACTATTGACAGCTCACTCTTAGCTCACTTCACCTAACTTTTCACGGTGAGATTTTTACAGAATCGATCGGCAGGATACCAACAGTAGCGGTGAGTAGCGAGTTAGTCTGAACAAAAAGTTAGTAAGGAAATCGGATAGTCTCGGAATCGGATTAGCAACCAAAGCACGGTGCTAACGGACGCGGACGTGTCGTTAACGGACGCTGATGACGTATCTCTGACAAAGCCTACATGAATACATAGTTTCGGACCTTTAATCCAATTAGGACACAATTTAGTTACACGTGAATTGATGTTCACTCAAACTATCATTTGAAATTAAGTAAATATATTTCTTTGAATTAATTATGCAGTTTAATTAGTTTAGGTACTATAATTAATTAAATGATCAAGTATGCTTTAATTAAAGTATCATACTTGACAAATCGCAATGTAATTATTATAGTTGAGTTGATTGATAAGCTGATACAGTAAAATACATATATAACAACAAATCTTTTATATTTTTATTTTATCGCGTTTAGATATCGATGATCTGCAGAAATGATGGGTATCGACCCATCACGTTTGCAGAGTTTCGCTAGCTAATTTTATTTGACCCCGTATATTTGTGTGCTTTTCTAGTGTTCTAAAATAACAACAAGGACATAAGAGAACAAACACAACTACATATAAAAACTTAAAATTGAATAAGAAGCTTTAATGTCGCTACAAAAAGCTCACTTTACTGCTACCGGCTTTCACATAACCGCTCGGGGAAATTGTCCATAGAGAACATACTCGATCTGTCAGCACAGTTGCGGCATTTATGACCGGTTGCACTACTCCAGATCCGATTTCCGAGCAATTGCTAGCCGGCACTGCACCGTCCCCATGTTTAGGGACTAAGTATTTACAAATTATGTCGCACGAATTTCATGATATTTGAGCCCCCGTATCCCTGGTATCGCGTCACATATTTTGCCATTTTAAATTAAACCTAGTACTATTGATAGAGTTGGTGATATTTTAAAGTTTTTCGTAAAGTTTTGAGTCTTAATTCCTTAGAAAATACATGTGACATCACGAAGCTTATGACTCGTCTCTCACACGATATCTTAATTTGTTGACCTTCTCCCTCCCTTAACGTGTGCCATAATTTATGGCTGGCCCCGTAATTCAACAACTTAAAGACGAACCAACACGAGAACGAACTTCGGCTTCAGATAGGAAACCGACTTCATCCTGCCAGTTTGTCTAGTACCGTTACTGGGTAGTTTGCGTGAATTTACCGATTAGTTTTGGTTTGAATTCAGCTCTGAATGCTCCTCCCGTCTTCTCGTTGTCAAAGTCTTGGTAATGCAGTCAACAATTCTCCAAGCTTCGCATTTGCGGCTGTTGATTTCTGCACACAGTTATTTGTTATGACAGTTTGCAGTTGAAGTTCTAACCTGTATATTTAGTTCGTTATAAGTTCGTAATATTATAATCGTAATTGCATTTGGAGCTGTTGGAATTAGATTCTACAGCTGGCAGCGTAAGTATGTGGGCTCGCGCAGACAGACGAGGCGCGATGCTGGTAGAAAAATTTCAATGAAATTTTCATAGTTTCATTCTACTAGAATCGCGTTACGCCGTCGCGTCGCTACTGTCTGCGGTAGCCTTGATATCGTCCAGGCTTGTGACTAATATTGTGACAGATTCTAGAAAATAATTAACTATGAATGAACATCGGATAGGTGTGAGTATAAAGGTTCCGAGCTTCAAAAAGGGATTTAACATGGTCATTCGTTTGCTTTAAATGAAACTGAGACGGGACGTATAATCCTGTTAATGATAAACAGGACCATCGTACGATACTTGACAGTGCTATCTAAAACAGTCCTTGTATGTTTATTGTTCGTTTCCTAGTTTGTTCATTTTGTAAAGAGCATCGTGTTTCTATTTCCTTTGCATTTGCCGATTTCAACACTTTCTATTAGAGCAGACAGACAGACGGCGGCACTTTTGTGAAATATAGTAAGACATTAAGTATATATGTTTTCCATTAAATAATGTTTAAAATAGAGCGAGAGTGTCGTGCAGTTTCTTGCCCGTTCTTCTCCATAGGAACTTTATACGGTTTGGAATGGGCGACTAGCTTCATCTTTCCGATTGAGCGATCCCTTCACAATTCAAAAATGCCTTTATTAAATTGTTTTATTTGAAATAAATGCTTTGAGTTTGAGCGTTCAACGTGAAAGTTAATTAAAAAAATTACTATCTAAACTTTATTCAACTTTCTACTTACATTTTACTTCGGTAGTTCTAAAATTAGCGTTTAGCGTATAGGCACCTTGGTAAGAGGACTACGTTCAAAATTTATATTCTTACACGAGTCATCATCTGCCTAGCCTTTCCCCAACTACGTTGGAGTCAGCTTCCGGTCAAACCGGATGCTGCTGAATACCAGTCATTTACATGGAACGACTGCCTATCTGACCTACACAAGCCAGTAACTGGATAATAAACTTCGTCCGCGTGAAATTTCTTGTTCCTCGCACCCCCCCGTCGTATCGCATCACCTGCCAGACCTATTACTTTGTTTTCGCTTAGCGTGGTTTCTGATTTCTTTTTCTTTTTGCTCGGCTCTTAGTGTGATGTTAAATACCCAAAAGCCTTCCTTAGGAATTGGGCTAACAAAAGCATAAAGATTTTTTCAAATCCAAACTCTACAGCTTTTTATTAGTATAGATAGAGGTAGATACAGATATGAGAACCGTAATATACATCGAATTCATAAGTCATTTCGTATAAAATTCAGTCCATGCAAGTATTTCTCTTTGGTGCGCCGTGTTTATGTGTCTACGCGGGCACATGGGATACCAATCTTTTTAAAAGATTTCATATATGAAAGCATCTTTTCATGCTTGCTTTAATCTTTATTACAGGTGGATGTTTTGGGAATAAGGATGTTATTACAATCTTTTACTCCTCGTGTTGTTTTCAATTCATTCCATTTTTAAATACATTCACCATTATTTATAAACGTTGTTTAAAGTTAAGAGACATTTAAACGTCGAAAATGTATGGTTAAACAGTCGCTAATAAACTTAACGTTTAAAAATAAAACCCTTCATTGTCTGGTTTTAATTTTCATTATTACCTGGGTTGTGCAGGTCAGTTAGGCAGTCGCTTCATGTTAAATACTGGTATTCAGTACACGATTCTGGCTGTAGAAATTTTTGTCGGTTATAAGAAGAATCTGGAGTTACCTACAAAATTGCAATACATATGCGGTCAAAATGTACGGACCAACATTTTTTTTTAATAAACGTCGAAAAATTTCAACTCGGTCCATAATCATGTACTGAATCCAGGGTAACAGGTTGTCCGTCGATGTGGTTTCATCATGTATATACCTAAATAGGTTAGCAAGATATATTTTCACGAAAGTTATGTGAATATTATAACAATATTCACGTAACTTCTCTGACAAAACCGCTTTTCGTGGGCTTTGTAAAACTGTTTTGCTAGGGAGGGTAGCAACAGTTGATTTAGGTTCTACATGCTCACTGTAGTAAAATACCCAATGTTGACCGCTAATTAATATGTGAAAGACAACATCATCCACATAATTGCAAAATTAATTACATCACAAAACATTAAATTAAATTATTTATCTGTGGGTTGCTTACTTACTACTAATTGTGTTTATTATGTGTTTGTACTATAGGACATTTGTATTTTCGATTAAAAAATCTTTCGATTTTACTTAACATTTTTTCGAGTTTTGAGAGACGTTAATTTCGATGTGCTGTAGTGCGACGGCCTCACTCTGTTTTCCCGACACAGTGGAAACTATGTGTACCGATAACATAGCGAGTTTGTGAGCCATGCGGGCAACAAATGACCGACAACAATAGATTCTCTATTGTGTTGCTGCATGGCGCTCGATGTGCGGCAAAGAGTTCGATCACAAAGTTTACATCTTGCAGAAGTGTAAAGTGATATAATAGTAATATAACATCACGCTTATAATCCCGAAGATTTAGGCAGTGTACCTATCCTAAGTACACGAACATTTCGCCATTTAATAGGGGGCGAGTCTAATGCCATGAACCGGTCCCAGACCCAGAATGTGGGAGATATATATATAATATACTAGCTGACCCGATAGGACAAACGTTGTTTTGCCATATAAGCTTTTTTTTTTTGAGGATGGGAAATCCTCAAATGTCCCCTCAGGGGACATTTGAGGTGGGTCCCCTCAGGGGACATTACGGGTGGGTTTTAGTCAGTAAGAGTGTCAGACTCTTACTGACTAAAACCCACCCGTGTGCCTCCCTTAGCCCTACTAGCTGACTTATTACCTACTTAAAATTTATTACTACTAATGCCGAGATCTATAAACGTTTCTTAGCTCGTGCACTAAATTTATAGTTTGACAGTTGTGCGAAAGTGACAAGAAAAACGCTCAGACCTCCGGTGTGTATGCGACGTCTCACCTCCCATGCACCGCATGGTCACCTGCGCACGTGAGGACCTAATAGCTGCGCCAGCGAACGGTATCCGCGTTGCCGAATTTTGAACCAAACGAATTAAAAAAAATGTTATATATTTGTTCATGTTAGTTTTACCATCGACTCTTTATTTCAACGATTCTTTTTTAACTAGCTATTAATTGTAACGCCGACGTGACTTATAACGCACTGCGCACGCGCTGTGTTGCACACCGACATTTAAACGTCTATGTGACTAATATGGTTTGACATATAGACGCACTAATGGTATGTGTCCGTGTCTACTTCCTCAATTTATGAAAAAAACGTTGTATTTGTTAGGGCAGTTGACGTTTTGTCCTTGCTGCCGTCAAACGTCAAATGGCCAACAAGGCCACCCCGACCACGACATGCAAGCGCTAAAAGATCTTTGTTACAGTCACGGGCTCCACAAAAGCTTCACACTGATTGACTAACTAATGGAACTATCGACCGGCTAAGTGTAGTGCTATGCTTTGAGTCTCCCTAAGGGATAGAATCTGGAATGAGGTTATGCGGCAGAGAACCAAAGTGGTCGACATAGCTCACAGAATAAGGTAAAAAGGTGCCAATACTCGTCGGGTTTCTAAATTTATTATTTTCATTTATAATAAAACTTTTTACATAATGAAATAGATTATTTATCCTTTATTCTAAATAAGTAGTTAATTTCGATAATTTTCCGTGATAATAAATACTTATTTAAGCAAATGTAAAAAAAAGGCCATTTGTACCAGTAGTCGTTAGATTTGTACTATTACTCATCAAAAGGTCCCAGTAGTCGTCAATTTTTGATGCTAATATGAACGATCAGGTCTTAAACATAGAGTTCAAAATAAGCACAAATTAAAAAAAAAATGTGAACGTGTTTGATATGAGTAAGGTTAAGGTAGGAAGACCAAAGAAGACCAAATCCCAAGAAATTACTATAGATTGTAAGCAGTTATCAGAGCAGGTAGGTAACATAAACACTTTAATTCTAAAATATTTTTGCTTAGAATAGTCATTTTTTTTTTAAAACGTTGCCCCACACTAGAAATTTCTCCTGTGTCGTGGGTGCGTTTACATACATATAAACTCACATACACAAACAGTCAGACCCGGAACAACTAATTGTAGGTCATACAAATATTTGTTCCGTGCGGGAATCGAACCCGAGACACGCAGCGCAGCAGTCAATCGCTTAACCACTGCGCCAACCGTGCCGTCTTCAAATTCAATATTTCTGACCTATAAAAACATGTAAGACATTTTGAATGCTACAATAATGGTTGAGCATTCAAAAGATAGGTCATATGTGTACCAATTTTGAGGCAGGATATAATTTACCCCTCTTTCGCGTCCGTCTTTTTCATTATGTGTCGAAATTTTAATTCATATTGTGCAAAAAAAACAGGTTAAGCTCGGTGATTCTGCTGCCACTGTCATGAGTTGACAAAGCACTACCACAACCTAAAGGCAAACAACAAAAAATGTTGGCCCTAATAGGGTTAAAAATGCGTTTGAAGTTACTCTACTTCAAATGCATTTTTACTTCAGCACAGCAAAATAATTTCAGTTGTCGTCTCATATAGGCCGTAAATCTGACCAGAAATGAAAAAAAAATATAATCAAAGTATGTTTGCATCATTGTGAATGCATCATCAATCAACATCAATTGGATGTTGTCACCATTGAACACTACAGTAACCCTACCTACCTGGTCACCCTTGACAAGGCGCTGACATTTAAGAACCACTGTCTCAAAATTAAGAAACAAGTCAGGTCCCGTAACAACTTGCTCACACGCCTAACTTCAACCACCTGGGGTGCTTCACCTCAGGTACTCCGGACTACTGACCTAGCACTCTGCTTCTTTGCGCAAGGAAGGAAGCAAGGAAGTAGATATTGCTCTAAATGAAACCTACCTCACGATTACGGGCGGTCTGCAACCGACCCCGGTCAACGTACTATATCCCACAGCTGGCATAGCTCCACCACAAGTCCGAAGAGAAGTTGCATGCGCAGTGGAGACCTCAAACAGGAATCTGATACCAGACACCCACTATCTGGCGCACAGCTACCAACGCAACAGCAAAAAGCAGACACAGCTTCTTAAAATCAACAGCGTCTCTATCAGGAAACTCGGCCGATGCCCGTTGTAAACTGTGGCAGGATACTGTTCCCCCTCCTACTTACTACCTACCACCAAAGGAGTATCTCCCTGCAGGGTGTAACCATCCGTGGTCCAATTGGAAGTCTCTGAACCGTCTCGGACACAAGTGGGAAGATGTAAGTCCAACCTGCTAAACCTTGACGAAACGGCAGTAGGGTGTGATTGTGGAGCTATGTCACAAACCATGATCCACCTCCTATTCTGCCCTCTGTGCCCCAAAACATGGAGTCAAAGTGACCTTTGTGCTGCCACTGACAACGCCGTGGAAGTAGCAAAGTTTTGGGAAAACGAGATGTAAAATACAGTCGTGCCAGCGACACGAAGAAGAATGAATGCGACGAGCTTCACAAGTCCACTGCCGAGCAAATATAATACCTAGCTACGACAGTAACAGAAAATAGTTATATAAAGAAAAAAGTTTAAGATGTCGTCTCATATCGGCCATAGATCTGCCTAGAACTGAAAAATATCACATACGATGAAAGGTTACTTTATGAGGAACAAAATATGTGAAAAGCTAGCACCATTTAGCCAGGGATTATTACAGCTTGGTTATACCTTCTTCGGTTGGGCAAGTTAGGTTAGAACTGAGAATACTTTTTACGACCCCATCAAACGAAACGAGCAAAGCGGGCCCACTCATGACACAAATGAGCAGAACGCGCTTAATCACACGATGAAAACGCTCTTAAAACCTGCACCCTAATTGCGTAACAAACTTTCAATTACAATCTGAATAATTTTCTTTTGCTAATCCATTGCTTCATATGTTCGAAAAATGTGTCTACTCATCAACCTAAATAGCGCAATGAATGTTGTTACAACTATTAAGCGTGACCTAGTACTCGTCAAAAAAAGTACCTAAAATGACGAGTTCTGGAACAAGTAGGATTTTTTAAGTACCAATAAGTGTCACATTAGAAAAAAAATACTTTTATGATAAAAAATATTACAAATGCCAGTTTATATCGTTAGCAAATTAACTTAACTAAGTCATCAAACAATCAGACTTACAGTAGACCCCACTGAAGCTTCACAAATCATAAGCAGTGATGAAGAGATGATGAAGAGCGGTGACCTCCTTAAGTTCTGAGATGAGCTACACGATTACTGTCAAATGCTTGCACTGTCTGGCCAGGTCCACTCAAATCTGTGTGTTTCTTTCCACAAACCCCCATTTCAGACACTAATCTGCATTTCCATTTCACCTAGATTTTTTTTTGTTAGCTTATGCTGTCTCACTGCTGGGCAAAGGCCAAATCTTTCCAGGAACTCTTTTCCCGTTCCACCTTGAACCAGCCCTCGCGGTACGTGTCTAGAGCATCTCGCCCTCTCTTTCTGGGCCGGCCTCAGCGGCGCCGTCCATCTTCAGGCACCCATTGTGTGCATACTTTTGCTTTTTTTTAATATGACGCGTAAAAGTGATTCCGGTATACTATATACAGAACTTCATATCAGTCTGTTCGTAGCGCACGCTGAGTCTAAAGTTCCACTTGCCTGACTAAGTAACGAACAGAGTGTATCAGCATAAACTTGAACGACTATTTAATTAAAGATATGAACTGATCATAAGAAACTCATGTAAGCATCTTTGTATAAGAAACCACATCTTCACGTAGGTACAGTCGCGCGCATAAATACTCGTACCTTACACTTAAGCAAAGTGTATAAGCGATTTTATCGCATCAAAACTTTGAGGCTTGACCTACTTCATGATTTTATAGTTTTGAAAATGCTATGTTCGTAACACCATAAAATTCCTATCAATCATTTAGGAGACAATCACTTTTGAATCTTGCGTATTTATGCTCGTGACTGTAGTAGCAGTGTAGTTTCGAAGATCTAAGCGATCACACATACAGACACGAAAAACGACTTAGTTTTATAATATGTAAAGATATAGATATGAGTACTATGCACTATGATTTATTATTAACTCTAAGGACATTTTATAAATGAATATATCTCCGTTTAATTAAGAATAGACACGAGAGCACACAACAGTAAAGCTTACTCGAAAACAATAGAGAGCGCAACAATAAGCCGACCGAAGCTCTCAAATGAAGCTCAATTTAAGTGCTACCGACCTCCTACTTCAAACCATGTTTTAAGCTTACCTCGGGGGATAAATATACTTCTTTATTTACTCAAAGGAAAACAAAGGATTATAGTACATGTTAAAAATACAATTTTACAAAATAAGTACCATTTCTACAAACGTGTGGGTGAGCACTTCTCTCCTAGCTATTATAGGTTATGGAAACCTGTGTTAAGTAGAAGCAGTCCGGTCCACAAATTATGGCGGAGACCTTTGCCCAGCTGTGGCTTAATATTGACTTTTTTGAGCTTGGATTCAAGTACGGGACGTCAATCTCAGCACTACTACACCAACAACGCAGTCAGAAAGAAAACACAGACCGTGTTCATGAAAACATTATTTATTCAAGGTAGTCGCGATCGTTTCGTGATTGCCGGCATTCACCGGTGTGTTGACTATGCTCGCAACAGCGGCCATTGAAAATTCGATGAGCACTAATTCGCACATTGAGCGACAAAATGTAAACACGACAGACGAAAATTCGGTTCGCAGCCTATGTTTTTGAGGCCCCTCTCCTAATTCTGCCGGGTTTATTAAACGTTTACTGCTGAATATAGACTCTTTGCGTAGCTTTCGGCCTTAAGAAAGTTACAGATACCTACAATAAACGGTTGCCGGATCTCAATAAATACTATTAGTCCTACTATCCTACTAATATTATAAACGTGAAAGTTTGTATGGATGTATGGATGTGCAAAAACTACTGAACGGATTTGGATGAAATTTGACACACATATGGTTTATAACCAGGATTAAATATAAGATACTTTTTATCCCGATATTCCCACGGGATCAAAACTTATGCGGATGAAACCGCGGGGCGCAGCTAGTCTTTAATATACAATATACTTAAGTAGGTGAAAAACAAGATTTTTCCTACCTAGTTTGACAATTATAGGGGGGAGGACGGCCATGGAGCGAGCTTGTTCGGGATGACCCAACTAAACCTAGCGCATACACCGAAATACATCGTCAGTCGAAAGGCTACAACCTCGGGGACAGAGCGATGTGCCTCAAGTGGAGTTCGGCAGGACATTTGGTTAGACGAGGAGATGGCCGACGGAGTAAAGCTGTGACCGCAAGGTGGCCAAGGCCAAAAAACCAGGGCCGTCCAAAAGCGGATCGGGTTGACGATTTCGTCAAAGTCGCAGGAAACACTTGGATGAGGGACGCACGGAACAGAGAAGAAAGGTGAGGTATACCCAGCAGTGGGTGATTCCGAGCTGAAATCACGATGATGAATTTGACAATTTTCTTATTATTACAGTTGGTTTGACCTAACTATGTCTCCAAACTGATATACGAAGACGTCGAGAGTTGCAGAAGTAATTTCAGACAGAAAAATACAAAGTTTTAATCATTAAAGTTTTATCCAGTTCCGTTTCCTGACGACCTCCGGAGAAGGTTGATTTATATAATATCTGTGGTGTGAAATTTGTTTAAATTTATCAAGTGAGACGAACCTTAATGTACCTAATTTAGAATTATTCATTGCTGTAAGCGCAACTAGCGATAGGCCATAAACTTGATTTGATAAAACTCAGGCTGCCCGACCACGTCAGACTTTTTGTAGCACCGATAATCGGGACGATTTTTCGTCCGATTCTTATGACCAATTTTGTGACCGACTCAACGTACACTTCCGTCACTTTGCCTGTGGCACAACGTCCTTCCCTAGCAAGTGCATGCGGCCGACTGTCAGTGAGTGGTGTGCGTTAACGCATACATTTCCGAAAGTTCCATTTTCACCGATAATCGGATCGGTCGGGATGCACCGATTTTATTTCTGACCGACTTTTTGAAGGACGTGTGCGTTGCACTATTGCCATCAGTACGTTGTATTTTTCTCCTACAAAAATCGGTCATCGTCACGTGGGCGGGCAGCCTCAGTAAATTATTTCGTCGGTATCTATCACGGTTCCTCGCCCTTGTTCTTGAAAACGCGAAATGAGTAACCTAGGCACAAAAACGTTTTTCTATATCGAACATATTACTCGCTCTAACAAAATGCCGCAAAAAGAATCTCTTTCTATTTTGTCTGTTACAAAAAATACAGGAATTACGCGCGCGCTTTCTCAACTACCCAATAACTCATTCAACTTTCATTGATACAGAAATGTGTAGAAGGTTGGCTGGGTTTCCACTGCTCTGTACACAACCCAGTTACTGGATAATACGATACCTTATATACGACTGTTAAAAATCCACGAATGAAAGCCGGGACCAACAGTTTAACGTGCTTTCCGAGGAACGGAGGGGTCTTGGTATGTAAAGATGGTCACCCATCCACGAACCAACAGCGGCAATCGTAGCTTAACCTGACCGATCAACCCGTGCGGCTGTTATTACTTAGCCACAAGCCCCTCGACACACAAAAACAAACTACAACACCGAAACAAGAACCAAAAATAAATAAAACACGGCACATAAAATAGGTATTACATAAAATGAAAGCACACGTAATAAATATGTCCAATTAAGTGCATATCCGACTTTATCTGTATCTTAATCTTTATCTGTGATGTAATTAACTGAAATCCCATCAATGAACATCCACATTTATCTGGCTTTTAGGCACATGGAAAACATTTTGCGGCATCCCCTGGTATTCATTTGTCACCGCGCTCTGGTATACCGAGCACGGCACTTTAGCCCCCGCGCGATAGCCGGTCATTTGATTTTCAATATAAGTTTATTTAGTGCAGGTACGTAATATCTGTTTATTAGCAGGATTGTGAATGCGATCTCTCGTCGATTTTGTTGTACGTTCATCGGTCTTGTCTAAAAAAGAAAAGAGTTTTTGATAGACATTTTCCTGAATTGAATTTAAAAAGCAGTGAAACTCACCTACATTAGTTTCAGTTCTCACAAACTTGTTACTGAAAACTGAAAATTGCTTTGGTAGCATAATCAGCCTATGTTCCCACTCCTGGGACACAGAAGCCTACTCTCTTCGAGAGGGAGTGGACTGTAATCAACCACGCGGGCCCAGTGCGATGGTAGATGTCACATGTCTTCGTATTGTTGATTCTAGGACATGCCAGTTTTCTCGTTTTCTTTCACTGTTTTGAGAGCAATGGTGAATAAATTATTTAGAAAAAGTAAAACGCCTGCATGCCTGGGTTCGAACCCACCTACAACTCGTAAGTCTGCGCCGTTACCACTGGGCCACAACTGCTCCGATATTCAATTCACGCTCGATGAAAACATCTGAAAAACGCGGGAGCACTAAATTTCAACTCATTCAAGTATTATAGCCTATAATGTTCCCAACGCTGGGATGCCATCTCGGTGAGAGGAAGTGGGCCGTTATCCACCACGAGGGCCTAGTGCGGGTTGCACAGCAGTTAAATTGAATAAAACCGTTCTGAAAACGAATGTGCACACAGAAATGTCAACAAAAAGTCTGATTTGCAATATGATTTTCAAATATTTTTGATAAAATCCAGTGTATGCTCACGTCAGTTTGAGCGTAGCATGGGCAAACAGAATTCAATCACTATATAAACTCTGAACTGCAATGTGAAAAGACTGGATTTTTTTAAAAACATTTCACTGTATTTTTCAGCAACCAGATTTGGCCCACGCAAGCGGGAGTCGCGAGCACTCATAAAATTAGTAATTCTCGCTTGAACTAAGAAAACCAAGTTGGTTTTTCTAATTCGATCAAACATTTTGTCTGACTTCTGTGGTTTGATCTGGCTTAGATATAGAGCACTACCTAATATTTCTTGAGTCCGTGAGTAATATTTCTTGTGTAGTGGAGACCGCGTAGTGTGGGACGCCCCCCAGCTAGATGGACCGACGACTCAAACTCAAACTCAAACTCAAACTCAAATCATTTAATTCAACTAAACCAATTACAGGCACTTTTGAATTGTCAAAGGGTCGGTCAGTCAGAAAGATGAAGCTAGTTGCCCATTCCAAAGCGTAGGTACCTATGGAGAAGAACGGGCAAGAAACTCCATGGACACTCTTTTAAATCATAAAATTCTTACAAAATATTTGATTACATCATTCGTGTTGAAATTAACCATGTGAGAACGATGTAGAAAAGACGTGCACGTTAAAAGCGTCCGTTATAGAAAACATAAAAACAATTCAGAAATTAAAAATTACAATAAGCCGTGGCAGCTAAGAGATGACCAGTCCCTACTGACGGCGCCCGTTCACGAACATGACGTATGGATCAGCACCATTCAGCTCAACCATTTTGAAGGGAACTTAATGATCCAACACACACGCCACCACCAGCGAGACATTAGAGTGAGCATGACATACTCTCAGCCGCCAGGGCACATTTAAGTCAATGAAAGACGTACCCAGTAAATGGTAGCTTTATAGAAAGTACATAGTGCTCACACGTGTGCTATGCAATTATACAATACTAAACAATTGAGTTTATACAATGCAAATATAGTTTTCTTCCAATGTTCCGCAGCTCCAGCAATGTTTCCGAATGCTAATTAGTTTAAGCGCCCCTGTGGAGCTGGACCAGCATTGAGCCAAGCATTTTTGTCAGCGATGTAATCCCCTAACTTATAATATGCTTGGCTACATAGTGTGCGTTTAATACAAGATTTAAATTTCGTTTCATTCAGTTGGAGTATGTGGGGAGGAATTTTATTGTAACATTTTAAACAGTACCCCATGAAGGTTGAGTCTACTTTAGCCAGTCTGAAACCTGTTTGAACTAATTGGTCCCTATTTCTAGTCCTATAGTTGTGTTTTTCACCTCTTTTGTTGAACAGATTTAAATTTTTTCTTACGTACATGATGTTTTCATAGATGTATTGACAAGGTACCGTCATGATGTTAATATCTTTAAACAGTTCCCTTAAAGAATCGCGCCTGCGGAGGCCATATATTGCTCTGATGGCTCTTTTCTGCAGAATAAAAATGGACTCGATATCTGCAGCCCGTCCCCATAGTAAAATACCGTAAGACATGATACTATGAAAGTAACTAAAATAGACCAGCCTCGCGGTATCTACATCAGTAACTTGACGGATTTTTCTTACAGCGTAAGCTGCTGAACTTAGCCTTCCTGCAAGAGATGTTAAATGAGGACCCCATTGCAGCCTTGAGTCGAGCGTGATCCCCAGGAAAACAGTTTTATCGACGAATTCTAGTTTCTCTTTGTTCAATACTATGTCACAATCACTACTTTTAACATTTGGTAAAGCAAATCTTATGCATTTAGTTTTTTTCCCATTTAATACCAAATTATTAGCAGTGAACCAATTTAGTACCTGCTGTAGGGCGTTATTTACGTCGTCAATATTTGGTGCACGTCTATTTATCTTAAAAATTAAGGAAGTATCGTCAGCAAATAACACCATTTGTGGTTGGTTCTTTATTAAATGGGGTAGATCATTAATATATACTAAAAAGAGGAAAGGACCTAAAATCGAGCCTTGAGGAACACCCATTTTTACTTTTAAAGCAAGAGAATTGACACCATTTATTTGAACTTTTTGCTGTCTATCATTTAAATAAGATTTGATTAAACTGAGCGCAAGTTGACCTAGTCCGTAGTGCTCCAGTTTAAAAAGTAAGGTTTCGTGATTGACGCAGTCAAATGCCTTGGAGAGGTCACAAAAGATTCCTATGGCATCTTGGGCCTCCTCCCACGCTGTAAATATGTGCTTTAATAAGGTGACACCGGCGTCAGTCGTACAACGTCCTTTGGTGAAACCATATTGCTGATCATGTAAGATTTTGTTGGTGTTAAAATGATTAAGCATTTGATTGAGCATTACCTTTTCGTACACCTTGCTGAATACGGGCAACACGGATACGGGTCTATAATTGTTGGTGTCTTTGCTGTCCCCAGATTTAAAAAGCGGTATAACCTTACTGTATTTCATTAAATCCGGGAAGACTCCTTGATCTACACACAAATTAAATATCAAAGCTAAGTATGGTGCTATAGTCTCGATTATGGATGTACAAACTTTGATAGACATTCCCCATAAATCTTCGGTCAATTTGATTTTGATTTGCCGAAAAGCTTTTATAACTGTCATAGGGTTTATGTGTTTAAATTGAAATTCAATCGAGCATCCTGGAACGTTAGCTCTTAATAGATCAATTGAGACAACAGATGAGGAATTTAAAGCTTCCGTCGTTTTACATGGTATATTTGTAAAGAAATTTACAAATTCCTGAGCTACTTCTAAGTTAGAGCTTATGGCACCACGTGAAGTCTCCAATGTGTAATCATTGTTTCGTATTTTATTCCCACTAGTTTCATTATGTATAACTTTCCAAACTGTTTTTATTTTGTTATCTGCTGTTTTGATCTTATTACTAATGAACTGGGCTTTAGCTATCTTGCATGTATTTCTAAAAGTTTTGGAATACATAGCAACATACTTGTTGAAAGTTTCAGTGTTGATATAAGGCTTAAGGCCATACAGCTCGAACAGTCTTTCCCTACTAATCCTAATACCTCTAGTTGCCCAGTCACTAAATATAAAATTAGGGCAAATATTTTTTGTTTTCTTTTCAAAAGTTTTATTGAATTCAGTGTGCACTATTGAAAAGAAATCCTCATACAATTTATTTGCATCGTCCTTATTATAATCCAGAACATTTAACTTATTATTTAGGGTAATATCAAATCTATTTAATTTGCCAGTCTTTATTGGCCTAAATTGTATTTGCACTTTTTGCAACGGTGTTTTAAACTTAAAAGTTACCGTTTGTCCACTATGATCAGACGGCAGATAATTTACGATAGCTTTATCTAAATAATCACAATCGCAGAAGACATTATCGATACAAGTAGAAGAAGTTGGAGTTACTCTAGTTGGTTCTGTAAAAACATTAAATAAATTGAACGATTTAAAAAGGCTTAATAATCTACTGCTATTTGAATTATTTTCCAAAATATTAATATTAAAATCACCAGAAATAATTGCGGTTTTGTTACTGGATGCAAGTTTCGCTAGGACATCTTCCATTATTGACTCAAATACAGAAAAGTTCTGATAATTAGGGGGTCTGTAAACGCACACTACAACATGCTTATCCAGCTCAACACAGGACAGTTCGATACAATGTTCAACTGATAAATCCACTATGTCGTTTCGTTGCTTGGATTTTAAACTATTTTTTATCAAGATTAGAGAACCTCCACGTAACATAGATTTACGGTTAAAACAACTGCAAACACTATAGTTCTCATAATTAATCAGCATTTGGTAATCCTTTAACCAATGTTCAGTTAAACAAACAATGTCAAACTTTGTTTTTTCTAAAAAGATTTCTATTTCTAATAATTTGGAAGAAATGCCTTGAATATTTTGATGAAATAATTTCAAGGCATTCTGCTGATCTCCTTTTCTTAATTTAGAGCAAGAAGATACCTTGTTGTTGTTAGGTATAAGAATATTCTTACTGGTACCTTCTGTTGTCTTACAAACTAGTTTAAAAGATTATCCGGAGTTAACCCCAAGACTTCAATGTCATCACCGGGCAGTGAGCTCACATTGAGTGAGGGACATGAAACCTCCTTCGTACAATTTGTATAAGTATTTATAGCATTTGAGCTACATTTATTCAGACTCACCACCTTATTATTAGTATTATTACTAACCATTGTGGTGTCAATAATACATGACTTCGACATACTATTTATGTCTGAGTTTATATAGGAAGCTAATAGCCTTGCTATTATGTGTCTTAAACTAACAGGCAGATACACAGTATCCCTAGTCGACTTTAAAGTTTCCACAAAACTGTTGGTGTCAAAATATACGAGCTTGTCACTGTGATGACTAACTAAAAAATGCATATGTTTATTAAGCATATGAATATAATTGTTTTGTCTTTCTGTCAATTTTTCAAAATATGGGAAAGCACACAATATTATTTTACTACAATTTAACTTTAACAACTCAGTTACGCAGTCAGTGATTTCGTATTTTTTGATGTTAGAACTATTACCTACAAATACAGTAATGTTGGTTTTTGGGGTACATACATTTCCTGATACTGATGCCATTATTTGTTTGTAGGTTGACCCTGGCATACAATAATTTTGAGTACAATAACTCAGGTTGTTACTAATTAATCTACCTAAACCTCTTCCTATACTATCTGAGAACATAACTGAATCATAACAATAATGACTACTTAAAGATGGACAACTACCAATCTCAAGTTGTGCCACTTGAGATAGATCTTGTACTATATCAGGCACGTCCTGGTTAAGGATACAGTCTTGAGATAAACTCTTTAAGAAAGACGAAGACTTTAAGAAAGAAGATTGCTGGGTCGGACCGGATGCGGAGGACAGGCTGTTGTAGCGCAGCCTGGGAGAGGCCTATGTCCAGCAGTGGACTGCGATGGGCTGAGTTGATTGATTGTTGATTGACCATTAGGTCAATCAACAATCCTATCAATCCCTGTACTAAATTGAATTGTCCTGAATTTAAAGGTACAGGGACATTTCAGGCTAGATAACAATGTGTAAAGATTAAAAAGTAAATTGAAAAAACAACACGTGCTGAACGTCGGCTGAAAACTGTATTGTGGACTGCAACAGCATTCTACATTATATTACAATTTGAAGCGACAGATTGTTTGTAAGTGGCACGATTGTAGTTAGATGAAAGTTAAAGTTAGATCTAATATGTTAGATGAAAACATTTTTAGAATTGGATCATTAACTCTGGAGATTACCCCCTACATACATACAAATTGTATCTCTTTATAATATTAGTACAGATATTATTAGTAAATAAAATATAAAATTTTCATAATATACTGTTTCAATCTTTAAATTCCCCTTTGAATTATAAAGCGAAAATTTATTCGGCGGGAAAACGGAAAATGTTATTTTTCTTTTAGCTGATTCAGTACTTCAGTCTTATAAAAGTTTTCCCTTTAACCTGTAGAGCGAGTTTTTTACCAACAAATATTAATTAATGCGAAAGCTTGGGAAGCAATTTTTTTTACTTTAAGGCGTATTATCGGTTGCAAATATTAAGGGCAAACACATAAACACTATATCCTCGATTAAAACGTAAGATACTTTTAATCCAGGTCATTTTCTGCCTAGCCTTTCCCCAACTATGTTGAAGTCGGCTTCCAGTCTAACCGGAGGCAGCTGAATACTAGTATTTTACATGGAGCGACTGCCTATCTGACCTCCGCAACCCAGTAACTAGGTAATACGATACCCCTTGGTAAGACTAGTTTTCAGACTTTCGGGCTTCTAACGACCCGTAAAAACTATCAAAGATCAACTGAAATTAAGCAACTTAGGTGGCAAGTGAAAACGCGAGCAACACGTACATATACAATGTTTATAATACAGATCAAACGGAAACCTACATTGCTTCGTGCAAAATCTAACTCAAACAGTTACACAAACATTGTATTGAGACTGAGAACACAATTAAATGCACTATAATTATATTAATGTTTAGTTTGTTGTTGTTGGGGGTGTAAGGGGGAGCGCACAACTACCAGATTCCCCAAACGTCAACCTCACCTGCACGCGGTGCACCCTGCTGCTAACCAACGAGGCTCTGACGACCAACAAAAGCATTCCCAAGGAGGGTTGGTGTCAGGCTGGCGGCCGACTGTTAAACTTTGCCAAAACCTATAGCAACATGATTAGAAAAGATATGATGCGCGATAGGGCTAGGGCGTACCCCACAGGCGACGCGCAGACAAAGCAAAAAACGCCGAAAAAATTACTTTTCCTGGAAACCTACTTTCACTGGCGATCCACTATAATTTTTAACTTTTTTTATTATTTGTTGATTATAGTGACAATATTAATACACACTGAAAATTTCATGCGATATATTCCGCTGAGAGACTGACGGACGGACGGACTGGCGGATAGAGGAACGGACGGTTGGACGGACAGTGGAGGCTTAGTAATAGTCCCGTTGGTACAGAGCCCTAAAAATGATACTGAAATAAACTGCACTCACTTTTCTACATGAAAGCTCACAGTAAACCATATTTGACGTACCTACTTAGACGTCTGCTGCGATTCGTTCGAGGAAACGGTACTCGAAGTCTCCTCGATACGATAAGCAGCGCTCCAGGTATAGTTGGAAAGTTTCCGTTGTACAAGTACTTACCATCTATTCGAGACGTTCTTCAACTGTCTACAACATCTTCGAGAAACTAACAGGATATATGTTTCTTTTATTTTGCATCATATAAGTGTTTTCATTAGTTTTGTTTTTTCTAAAGCTTTGCTAAACATGTTCTAAGCTTCCTGGTCTTTATATTTGAAAAAATGAGATGGATAGGATATATCGGATAGGGCAGAGGCTTCATACCGTGTCAGATCACCTACCTATTGCTGAATATCTCAGGTTCACATTAAAAAGAAGGAGAACAAAAAAATCGCTATTTTCTTTTTTTTATATTCTTAACTCTGATTGCGAATGAAATTCTAAACTTTTTAGAACCGTATCTATGCGATGTTTGTACGTCTTCATTCTTTTTGCTCGGCTCTTAGAAGAGTCAAAGCGTGATGTGCAATAGCCTTCTTAAAGAAAACAAACTCTTCACCTTTATTATTAGTATATATATAGATTTCTATAGGGCACTGTAACTAAATCAAGCCTAATAAATATGGACAGTTATCGATACACGAGTGAACATGAACTAAAGGTAATCCGGTGCGCATAGTGCGTTCAGTGCCTCGAGCCTGATTTGAATACGCTAGTCAAATAGCTGTCGTGTTATGCGTAACATGAGGGCAAGCGTTGCAATGTGGCTATACTTAGCTATATAATAATGCTATGTATCGGTTTCTGTTTTGTTTTGCAACTACAAGGGTGTTAATACCATTTGATTCCGATATATTTCATTACGATACGTCTGACTAAAGCAGTACATTATTGCACGGCGAGGGTGCTAAACGCCATACATTAATAGACTTCTTAAGTCACACATATCTTATACTATTTTATGGCTCGTGTGACCTGTAAAGTCAAAGAAAAGCGTGACTTAAGTGCAGGTTTAGGCCAGACAGGGCTATAAAGCATATTTTTCCTGAACGAAACCGAAGCCTACATACAATACTTAGTAATCATAGGATATGTGAAAAACTCTGCGAATACCTACAGGCAGCACCTACTTATAAAACATTACACACCGATTTAAAAAACCGTCTACTTTATAACTGCATAACCCTAAGAAAAATGTAAATTGACATTTAACGTCATTTTTCAATACATAAATGAAATACTTGAGCACTGCGAACTTCGACGTTTTTTAAAGATAGGTACTTTATTTTTTTCAACCACTTCTCTGCCTCGCCTTTTCTTAACTGTGTTACGGTCGGCTTCCAGTCTAACCGGATGCAGCTGAATCACTTAACGATCTTCAATCACTAACTATGATAGACGAGCTTTTGCCAACGACTGCGCCCGCATCCGAAATTATCCCACGAGAACGTACTATCGGGATAAAAATATCTGTGTGACAAATTTCATCCAAATCCGTGCAGCCGATTTTGTGTGATTGAGTAACAAACATCCAAACATACATATTTTCACTTTAATAAAATTAGTAGAATAATTATCAGTGAAGACTGCCACTTTGAGAAGTTTGGTCATTGTCGACATTACCAGAAAATAATTTACTGTTTTAAGATTCCATTCGGAATGTTCTGAATCTAGTGAATTGTTCAAAATAATAAAAATGTGTACAAAGTTCGCTCTCAGCACTATTTGCGGTACCTAATATCCCTCCACTGTTCGTCTCTTTTCCACCCTTTATATAAAACCTGAATGAAAAAAAAACATCGCAAAAATTTCAGACGTTCAGAAAAGGCTTTGTGTTTTTAAAATATTCAAGGACTGACTAGAACTTCAAGTGGAACGTAGTTGCATTCAGACTAAATTAGTTTGGCGGTTAGAGCACTGAAAATGTATACCCAACATTGGTTACTGGGGGCGTTTATTAGTGGGCCTACTTTAACTGCATCATCATCATTTCAACAAAAAAAAGTTCACTGTTGGACTTAAGCTTCCCATCAACCATTCTTCGCCATTTCAACCGGGTCTGTGCTTCTCGAGCCGTGGTGGCCCAGTGGTAACATCCGCGACTAACGAGATATAGGTCTTAGGTTCGAACCCTGACAGGTGCTTTTACTTTGTGTATATTTCATCACCACTGCTCTAAAAAAGGTGAAGGAACACATCGTGAGGAAACCGGTTTATCCTAGAACCAAAAATTCGAAGACATGTGCCCATCTCTCTCGCCGAGAGATGGCCTGAGTCCCAGCAGTGGGACATTATAGGCTAATTATGCTGTGCTTCTCGCATCCAGTGGATTCATGCGGCCTTCACCAGGTCATCGGTTTACCTTGTAGGTGGCCGTCCAACGCTACGTCTTCCGGTACGCGGGCGCCTCTCTAGGATCTATCGGCCCTATCGGCCACCTATCTACCTCCTCTTTTTAATGATGATTGTTTAGACTGGATGACTAAATCATTTTATGACTTGGGAAACATCGTCTGCTGACCCAGTTCCATTAGCGCAAGCGATTATTGCTAACTAAGATCTAAGTAAATCATCATCATCAGCCTGGCCCGAGGCATGGAGGAGGAGGTCGCACGGAGGACACGGTGGAGCATACTGTGGAGGTCTGCCCGGCTTGGGCGGAGCACCGCCGCGTCCTCGTGGCAGCGATCGGTGGCGGCGGCTCTCGCATCCGGCCCTGGTCCAAGCCATGGTACGGAGCGAGAGTGCATGGGAAGCCGTCACCTCCTTCTGCGAAGCAGTAATGCTCGCTAAGGAGGAGACGGGGCGCGTGAGGGACAGGCAATCTCTGCGCCCTCACGACTCTAGTCACCGTAGGAGACACCCTGGACGTCGGGAGTCAACAGCCGACTCCCGGCCACCGCAGGCGCGGGCTTGCGAGCGGCGAGCAATGAACAGCTTGCCGCCCGGTAAGGACCAGACCCGGGTCGACGGCGCGTTGTGTTCCACGCGCGCCTCAATGAGATGTCAGCATGAATTACGGGGTCCGCTAGGGCTGATGTCTGCCAGGGCCGCGGGTTGTTCGAAAGAGATATAACGTGGCCCCTGGCACAGGCAACTGAAAGAATACGGGTGGGTTTAAGACACTAAAAGTCTGACACGCCCTCCCACTCCGCCCAGAGCGGGAGAAGTCATATTTTGATTTCCCACCCAATAACAAAAAAAAGGCATGGAGGAGGTTTTGGTATGTAAAGATGGTCACTTATCCACGCAAAAACCGCGGCAAGCGTAGCTCAACCTGGTCGATTGACCCGTGCAGCTATTACATAACCACAAGCCCATATTGCTTTTAAATTCTCGGTTTTAATTGCACATCCTATCAATAACATTAATTAAATACTACCTATACATAAATCCTCTTACAGTACCAGTCATTAAACATCAGGTACTCGTAATTACTTTAAACCGTTGCAGGTTGCATTTCCTTTCACATAAAAACATTATACTGAAGCTATGTTTTGAAAACTAATTCAATGGATCCTCTCAGGGAAACTAACAATATTGGCAGGAAAATTGTGCTGTAAAACACAACATCAAAAGACCTCGAGGTAAATTATAACAGCGATCTAAAAATACTACAGAAAATATAAGCTGCTACCTTTATCTGAAGTATCTTCAATAAACACTTCTAGACCTTTGTTGTCTTCCTCTCTTCCTTGCTACCCCCCCTGGAAATGTGGGCGCCATTCTAAGAAAATGTTCAGTTTAAATGATTGACAACAAAAATAGAATAAGACTGCAAGTGCCTTTGGCCTAGTTTTCAGTTCTTTACTAGAGTTATACCCACTCATAATGTGAGAACGATTCCATTTCATTTGTATGCAGTATTAGGACGAAAATAGAACAATAATGTAACACCGTGAAGTTGCGCCACGTCATGTACGCGACAACAAGCCCTATGCTGATTGAGTTGCTGTTGCATGGCATGATAATTAAAACGTTTGTTGAACATGGAATTCTGTGAAATAGGAGACCATACTATCAAACATGAGTTTGCTTGAGTTTCACAGTATTGTGTTAGTTAGGAGGTTTGTCAAGTGCATTGTTGAACCATTATCCTTGATTGCAAGGGAGACAGTATGTACGTGTGTGTAGGATCCTTAATGAGCAATAACTTTAAAGTAGCCTGGCACCTACCCAACCGTAATGGAAAAAACAAAACTGTGTAGCTGTACCTACTCGTATAATTTTGCTGTGTATAATTTTCGTGAAACCGGCATGTCCTAAAACCAAATATTCTAAGACATGTGACATCTACCTACCCGCAATGGGCCCGCGTGGTGAATTACGGCCCAGTCCCTCTCACCGACAGAAGGCCTGTGTCCCAGCAGTGGGAACATTATGATATATAATTTTAATTAGAAACATGGTAATCAAAAACTGAGTGAGAGTTTGACTTGTCCGTAAATTCGTGAAACTAACGCTCAATGAAGCGATGGAGATACAGTTCTGAAGCTGAAACTATCACAATCAGAACTATTATTGATTTTAGAAATGACTCTGGAACAGAGTTGGCCTTCAAATATTCATTTTGAAAATTTTTCAAAATGAATATTTGAAGGTCAATCCAATTCTCACAAGCACTTCTATGTACCTTATATAATAATAAGTAGGTAATTTCATACTTATTGAAATAGCAATAGTTGTCAATCATTTCCTAGTCCCCATAACTGGAAGATGTCTTTCAGCAACAGATAAATTAGCCACTGATTCCGAGCCCTTTTCTTAGTTCTTCGATTTCCACTTCTTCGACCCAATGAACTGTTGCAGGTCAAGAGCGAGTTTTTTAATAGCTTAAGGAATATGATTAGTAATCGTACTTATTATAATAATACCAGCATGCTACTGTCCCACTGCAGGGTCCGGTTGCTAAAGACCGGTTGGTGATAACGTATTTTTTTTCCAATCGTTTATCAGTGCTTTGCATTTCCAAATCTTTTAGCTGCAATAATTTGGTGTACGCATAATTAGCCTATAATTTTCCCAATGCTGGGATACAGGCCATAATCCACCACGCGGGACCATTACGGGTTGGTGGATGCTGTATGGCGTGACACTGAAAGGAAAAGTTTATTCAAATATCGTGAAAATGCATATAAACAATGCGGAAAGTAGTACAATACCCTATAGCAACATGAACACACATACATTCACGCTTTTTTGGTGTATCAGGTTGCACCATAATATTGTGATACTGAAATTATTTATCCTCGTAATAAAACTCGGCTTACTCTGACTTTCAGATGCTTGTGTAAAGAAGCACTTCAATGCTGTATATGTTCATAACTAGTCAACACGAGTTTGTAAACATCGTAATCCTTAAAGAAAAACTTTTTGTTGCTACACAGGAACAGGCATGTTTATAGAATCACGTGGCCAGCTGGAGGCGCGCGCAGGGGAAGCGGGGCCGCGCGTGGGTCGGCCCGCCCGGTGCGGGACTTATTCCACAGTTCACTATCAATCGCAGTTCACGTACATCTGTTATGACGTGCCGATACTTACGTTGTGATTCATAACTTTTATTACTCATTAATCAAACTTGTTTATCAGTTACAAGTCGATCTCCAACCAATTCGTGGCATTGTTTAACAGTGTTTGATCAACTTTTATTAGTTTCTAAACAATTTTCTTATGAGAAGCTGAACTTAGCAGTGCAATGGATAAGCTATATAAAAGTTATTATCCTTTGATATTTATTATTCTTATAGTTTAGTAGTAGTTAGCGACTGCTACGTGGAGTTTCGGGTTCAATTCCCAAACCTAGTGAAGTGGTAATTTTTTTTTGTGGTGAATGGATATAGATCTAGTTTCTTTTACGTGATTTGTTTTCCCAATAATTGTGGTTTTGCCAAATTATCTGGCATGCAGTTTAATTTTGTGAACAATTAAGCATTTCAAAATAAATCTTATCTCATAGTTTACGTCACCCACTGGGACTTAGTTACTCAAATTAGTTTGGCGTATGAAGATTGGAATTGCATCATAATTTTCGTTCGCAGAACCCCGTACCACCGAATATGCGGAGCTGGGCGTGCCGCTGTCGGAGCGGTCGGCGGCCGACACGGAGGCGGCGCACGAGCTGCTGTCGCTGGCACACAGCCTGCCGCCGCTGCCGCCCGCACATGTCGTCACTGTGCTGGCGCCCGAGCCCGCGCCCCTTACGCCTCTCGCGCCCCTCGCGCCGCTGGTACCCGTCTATACCTACACGCTGCAGCCCACCAACATCTACATACTAGCTGAGGAGCCCCCCGAGCCAGTGTACCACACCGTACAAACCGTCACGCCGCTACAGCCAGTCGAGTTCGTCGACACGCAGATCAGCTATGTCGAGTACCAGCCGGAGCCGCCACCGCCGCCTGCACCACAGCCCACCGAGTACCGGATAGAATACAAAGAGGTGATTCCCGAACCCGAACCGGAACCGGAACCGGTACTTCCCGAACCGCCGGAGTGCGAGTCATTGCCTGTCGCCAAAGAAAAGCCCGCGCAATACCACTGTGGCCAGTGCGGCAAGCGGTACGCGACCTCGTCGAACCTGTCGCGGCACAAGCAGACGCACCGCAGCCTGGACTCGGGGTCGGCCAAGCGCTGCGGCGAATGCGGCAAGGTGTATGTGTCCATGCCGGCGCTGGCCATGCACGTGCTCACGCACCGCATGGGGCACGTGTGCGGCGTGTGCGGCAAGCAGTTCTCGCGCCCGTGGCTGCTGCGCGGCCACTTGCGCTCGCACACGGGCGAGAAGCCGTACAACTGTGCGTCGTGCGGCAAAGCGTTCGCCGACCGCTCCAACCTCCGCGCGCACCTGCAGACGCACTCAGCCGACAAGAAGTACGAGTGCACGCGCTGCGGCAAGTCGTTCGCGCTCAAGAGCTACCTCAACAAGCATCAGGAGGCGGCATGCGTGCGCTCCGACGAGGAGGACGATGAAGACGAGTGACGTGCGGCCGCGCGCATATTACAAACGATGCAACGAACTATTTCTCTATGAACTTCTTTACACCTTTGTATTACTGAAAAGAAGATATTTTAGGATACCTACTAGTTTCGACGGCGTTGAATGAATTAAAGCAATAAATATGTACCTAATCTCATTATGGCTCTTTCCATAATTCTAGAAGAAGATAAAATTAATGCAAAGTGAAATTAAAATAAAACGTATTTTTTCAATTATTAGACGGAAACAATCGTGTCAATTTATGGCAAGAGCCTGCAATGTTACAGCGTAGGGTAATGTTTATATAGTAATGTTAAGTAAGTTAGCGTCGCGGGTGTGATGTGCGACTTTAGATGTAGTTACGGTGATACGTAGAGACTTAAAGAAACCGTCGAGCTGTGGTACAAAGAGAGCAATAAAGTAACAAGTGTAGAGTGGCATAGGCGCACGACTAGCGTGCGACGGTTAGCGTAGCATAGCGCGCCCCGGGAGGACCAAACTGTTGCTCGGGAGCCGGCGCCGCCAGCGTCCCGCGGCACGGGCGCACTCCGAGCCTCCTTGCAGGATGGACACAAGTGCCACATGAAAACTACCGCTCAACGCTATAATTTCAAGTGACGCCGTCGATGTCCACCAGATTTACTAAGTGTTGTTATTTATATTCCTATTGATGTAATGTCTACCCAACTAGTCAACCTGTTCGGATTCATGATATACATAAATGTGAATATCGAATAAGTTAAATTCTCTATATAACTCAATTGATGTTATTGTTCAAAGAAGCTGTGTTTAATAAAGATATATGTATTATATCGTTCTAAATAAAATGTTTACCAGGTATTAGTTTTCATATGTTACTTGTTGACATTCCTTGCAACGTATCAAGCGCCGAGTATACCCTTGCCGCGGTGATCAAAGTATGAAACTACGGCCGTGCAACCGATCTGATAGCTATTGCGATCTTTTACAAGGAACTAACTGTTATAGCTAGTGTTAATTCATGACCAAGTGATATACTTAATTGGACTTTAAGGATCTCTCTAAATACGTAATAGTGTTACGTGAAATATAAAAATGCTCGTTCATTTTGCTCATGCGTAGGTATGTCTTTTGAGCTAAATGAAACACTGTTAGCATTTCCAATGAACGTCGACCGCAGATATCACATGGTCGCTCGCTTATTAACAGTGAAGTTCAATCGAATCAAATCAGAGGGTGATTATGATCTGAGCTACAGGTGACGCGTGATCTATCTCGTTACTGTTCGTGATCTATCTCGTTACTGTTCGTCAGATGACCGACCACAATCAGTATGCTGACAACCGGGGTAATCGGGGTGCTGACAGCATGTTGTTAGTCTGACTAACGATAGGGTTAAAACATTTTCACTACACTTGATTATTCAAAACAGTCCACGGTAACTTACTTCGATATAATACTAAAAAGCTACCTAGGAAACAACCAGCAAATGAAATCAAAACACTTTACCACTCGAACTACGGATGCGGTAGTCATTGTTATGAACCTAATGTTAAGTTCTAGGGTTCGCTTTAAATTGTAAATACCGTAGGTTGTGGACACGCTACAGAAGGGAGCGGGCGCTTAAACCTCACCCGGGCTTTACGTAACAAACACAATAATTTTCACAAAACGATGAATGAAACTTCGCAGCAATGCTCTGAGGGTCTTAAACCGAGAACTCGGTAATAAAGGTGAACTCGAACAATAGTTATTACCCGCAGGAAATATGAGGTTACTTTCACGTGAATTGAAAAAAAATAATTATCTTTTATTAATATCGATGAGAAATAATCTCATCGATATTAATAAAAGATAATTATTTTTTCAGGAATATAAAATCATTTTTCAATAATCTGTCTTTCCGTTACGACACGTGCCCGCTGCCATCGTGTCCCAATAATTTTATAATACCTAAGTCTAATAATGTTTTTAATTTGTGATAAAAGTAAGTTGGGTCTCGGATTGCGGTTTCAAGACATGTGTTGAATAAAATATAATGGGAAAATGCTTCTCACATTAGTGATAGTTGAGCTCTTATCAATCTATATATATAATAAAAATGAAATGCTGTTCGTTGGTAAGCGTATCACTTTCAATTGAACGGCTGGACCAATTTAGCAAATTTTTTTTAAAAATTTTGTAATAGTCCGCACCAGGATCTTACGGAAGGAATAATTTTGAAGTTTCCCGGAAAATTAAAAACAGTCGGGAACAAAAAGAAAGTCATTTTATTGTATATATTGAAATTTTAACAGGACAACGTTTGTCCGGTCAGCTAGTTAATAATAAAAGCAATTTTAAACATACACAAAATTAGATATTTTTTTGTATAGTAGGCATTTCATCATTGTCCTGCCCTTATCCCAATTTATTTGGGGTCAGCGCAACATGTCTTTTTCTTCCATAATTCTCTGTTAGTCGCAATTTAGGCAGACACCCACTTTCTAACCATACCATCATTCACACAGTCCATCCATCGTTTCTTTGATCTTCCCCTACTCTTATAGCCATCGACATTCATATTCAAAACTTGTATGACAAACTTGTATGGCTTGTTGTCATGTATTGACAATAAAAGGGTTTGTGAAAACAGCGGTAAAGAAACAATTCACGATACGACAAACAGTCGAAAACAAATAAAAGATGAAATAATGCAAGACACACAGCTTCACAACTCAGTTGCGAAGTGATGTACTTTCGACCCACTTACTCTTCTCACAATTTCCAAACATCTTCTTAGTCGTAAGTGTTATTAGTTTGAGGAGCGATAGGTTCGTTAAGACTCAGAATGATAAAGCAATGGATGTGTGTATTTGAGAAAAGAGATGTATTTTTATAGAGTTACATTTTTATTGTGAATATTTGATATTTCACGGCGTCTTTCGTTATAGTAGTATCTTTGTAATAAGCTTACGTGTAGGTTATTTATATGTAAGTTATAAGTTATAACACATTAATTTATACAGGTTCAGTCTGGTCAATTTTCAGTTGTTTTTTTATGAAGTTTCCGACAGCTCTCGTCAAAACACGTGATTAACTCACATGTTTATTTACTTCTTTATGTAAGTTCGTTGTAAGTCATAATATTATGTGTAATAAGTTATTACACATTAATCTGTACAGGTTTAACTTTGTGTAAATGTTCTGTCTTTTTTAATAAGTTTCTTTTATGAAAAAAAAAAACTGACTGAACATTTATCAGAGTTATGCTTACTTAAAGATCTGTACTTAAGTTCGTTTTAAGTAATAATTTAATTGTTCGCTGAGTGTCTTTTGATAAGCAATTGAGTGAAAGCTGATACTGTGTTAAGTGTTAAATGTAAGGTTATAATAATAATGGATAATACCGAAAGAACATGAGGCAGTTTGATATTCACCAACATAATTTAAAATAAGTAATATTTACGAAATTCAATTTAAAATATACAATAATATGACAAAAGTACGATAATTCAACGAAAAACTTGAGTAATTCAAAAATATATTCACGTTAAGCAATTTGGATGGAAATTATAACACAAAGTTATTATATGTTTGCTCAATATGTATAAATGTAGAATTCATTGATTCTATTTTAGGCCTAAGTACTGTCGCAGAAAAAGAATAAAAATAATAAAAAAAGTGTATGCGACAGTACCCTGTAGTATTTAAACCACTTCTTTATATCACATTACGTAGTGATTGCACGTTATAAAGATAGTTTTGCATAATTGTAACTACTCATCTTCAATCACTTATGTCAATTTCGGTCATTTTCGTCAATTTTGTAAAAAAAAAACAACTATCATTTAATGGTATCTACGCTACACTCGTTCTTTCAGTAATAATCTGAACTTGGAAAGTCTTTGTTGATTTGAATTTTTAAAACATTGAAGCCGAACTCAGAAAAACAAAAAATGATAATTAGTACCTATAATACATACGGAATCCAGTACCATGTATAAAAATATAATAGACACAACAAAATAGCCTAACTAAATTAATTTAAAAAAAATACTGCTTACAATGTAAAACGGCTGAATAATTACTATAAGTGTCACCAGTTCCAGAAGGAAACTGTTCAGAATAAGACTGATAGAAAGAGCGTGAGGTTAAGTTGTTATAAGTAATTAATTATATTAAAATTGAGCATGATCAAAACAGGTCAGGTGATGTCTTCCAAATTTTTCTCACAGCGCTTAGGGGTTAATGCACCCTGAATAGCAATCTAATGCCAAAACATCGTCTTTACTTAAACATCACCGCTTTTACAAGCACATACTCAATGTTAGCTGCACATTGTTAGCGATGAAGTGTTTGTAAATGTTGTCGTTGGTGACTGTAGAATGTACAAATAGTAAGCGCACTTGGCTGTCAGGCGAGCCAGTTTTAAAATCCTGCAGTCCGGACTGACGAGCCAATAACGTTGCATAGGGCGTAGGTCGTGTCAAGCCGACGCAGTAGGTACCGGGAGCCTGTTTACCCTGTATCATATGAATCATGACGTGAGATGATATTCGAAAGTACACTGAACCACCACCAATAAACGTAGCTGTTACCAAATAAATGCTTTGTACCAAACACGATCTAGTCATTTACTAAGAAACTATTTATTTGGTCAATTATTGTAAAGCTCGAATAACTGTGAAATGTTATGAGCCAGGGAAGCTACAAGTATGTTCATTTTATGGTAATTAGAGCCCATGCAATTTTTCTATAGCGTTGTCATTAAAAACTACTGTAAGGCCTAGGCTGCAGTCGAGACAAACTGTTATTTAGACTTAGAACACAATAAATTCGCCATTTGTGCTTCAAATGTAGCTCTATGATATTATCAAGTAAAGTAATAAAGTATAATTGTGTTCTAAGCCTTATGCAACTTTTAATCCATAATTTTACAAACGATAAACCGGAATATTTTAAATGTTTTTATAGTTTGAAACAAACATCTAATTTGTATCGACTACGGCAGATTTACTATTACTATTTAAGGCTCGTTTAATCCTAGCAATAAGCAATCATAATTGTAATAATTATAAATTACATATTTTCAAATAGCTTAGTAAAAAAATACAAATATAAAACCGGAAAAGCAATACGATTCGTACAATTCTTAGATTACTCTGTAAGGCAAATTTTTTACAATAAACTTTTTATCCAGTTATTGCGATAAATTTAGGAATATAATAAAAAAAATGCATATTTACCTACCATAATATAAACTATACGAGTTTAATTATATACCTAAAACCTAAATGACTATTAGCATTATTATTAACTATTAGGAAACTTCGATAGTTTTAGTTTACTATTACGTTTTATTTTATTAGAAGTAAACAGGAATAAACGCCAAACAATACAAATAATATTTAGCAAGTACTTTGTTACAAATAAGTCCCATTTTGTCATAGTCTATTCAAAATATTTCATCTTGTAAGTCTTTCAGTGAGCTTCAAGCTAATCTACACTGAAATTCAAAATAAACCTAAAGCAACAAAGCTTCCAATCTCATGCCTCCGCCTGCATAAGCATCGTCACTAAGCATGCGGTCTAATTTATACGTTTTGTATGATTATTGATGGTTTTCTTCGAAATTTCATCGGATTCTTGAATACAATAAATTAAATATACAATAAAATATGAAACAACGGACCTTGATGTGAAAAATATAAAGTTAAGAAACGTTTGATTTCGTATTACATTTAAATGAACACCAAGCATATCATGTAAGACAATAATCTCAACGTTTTTAAGATTTTTGAATAATACTTCTTTATAATAATACTTTAAATATAGTATGTGCTCACATACTATATTGAATACCAAAAAAATAAATCTATTCCTGCCTGAGCTACCTGAGCAATTTTAATTAAAATGCAGCAGATAATAATGTATTAAATCATATTAAGCATGTCCATCAAACTTAAAACGGCTAGCCCGCACAAAATCGTTCATCACTTAACAAGAAGGGACAAGTTTTAAGTAAGTAATTAAATTATGAACCAGAATTGCCGATCAAACTAATGTTTAGCAAACGTTGCTATCAACAGTCAGTATAAACGAAAAATGTCGAATACAATTTTATTCTGTACTTAATTCGCAAAATATTTTATGAAACATAGTGGGAGATATTCAATTGTTGGGACGAAAATAGTTGGCGCCAATACTCCTTCTATTGGCGCCGAGAGCTGTATTCTAGAGGCGCTGAGGTCACGAGCTGGATTTTCAAATCGAATACAAACAGAATGCGTCCGGCGTCCGGCATCCGGCGAACGGTGTCCCCTACCGTTTGTATGACTCAGATAAAAGGGGCTTTACAATAAAACCCTTTAATTGGACAGTTTTTTTTTTTACTTTTTTACAATTACCGATTCGCTAGAGCTGCAACATTTTTTGCAGCGTTTTCAAGCGTAACAAAATGCATCGTTCGATAAATTTTAGAAAAAAATAATTCTGATTTAAAATTAAGTGAATAATATATTGTGGCATGTGGGTACAAAATGGTTTATCGAGGACCCGTGTTTTCTGAGTTATCGATAAAATATCTGATAGGATGAAGTCTGGGAAGCGGATTATATCGCAATAGATTCCTTGTTTCCACATTCTCCACGTTCCACAATAGCGATTTTCCTTTGTGTGATAAATGCGAAGAGGGCTTATATTGGATATTGGGTTCAAAATTTGAAATCTGAGAACTAGGATTTACAATGCGTAGTGGCATGACGTTGAATAGCGTTCCGTGGTTGTATTGTATCATTCACTTGTTCTTCCAGTTTTGTGCTTTGTTACCTTAATGCCCCCTAATGGCTTGGAAATGCGATCTGTTTCGGCGTGGGTATTATGAGCGGATTTTCTTGGGAAAAGCTGTGAGCAAACTGTTTCTGGTTTCAATAGTTTGAATAATTTTGTGGCTTCCTATCCCAAATACTCACTCAACACTCAACTCAGATTTAATATAAAATGATGTTCTACGATCTATTTAAAATTTTATTTATTCAAACAGCCAAACAGAATAGTAATTATACGAAGAAATATAAACTATTATACACAAACTTAAATACTCTCATTTATAAAATAATAGTATTTACTGTTCTGCCCTATTAATAACCCAGTATATACCGGCTGACTTTTTTACCGTTTGGACAAAAACAGGGTTTAAAAAAGGCGAAAGGAATAGAAACCTATGGCACAGAAATATATTTTTTTTTTTACAAAAAATTAAAAAATCTCTCCTTTTTTTACTTTCCATCCTTTGATTGGAGCCGGCGGATAGCTTAAATTGAAGGATTGAATGTCGCTACGAATTTATTGATAATTTCCACGCGTAGAGAAGGGTGGTATTATTTGTCGTACTCCGTTCACCTCTTATGTTTTTGTTCAGACGGTAAAAAAAGTCAGCCGGTATAATATGTTGATTTCTATGTATGACTTTTCTTGTACGTAGCCGTTTCAGTGTTTTAAATAATATTCTTTGAAACTTTTACATTTTAAATACTTTGGTGATCACATGCTTTCTATTTATGATTAATCTTTCGACTGTCTTAGATACCTAATAACAATATTCAACAAGTTTTCCAACTATTATCCTTATTAAACTTATTTTAATGATCCTTATTTAAAACTAATTAATCTGTAAGCAAACAAGCAAAATAGTACTTTACTAACTTCAAAAAATTTCAAAATCTTAAACAAAAACTTATCTTTTTCTTTTGTAAAAAATAAGTAACTTTAAAAGAATAAAGACTATAAATAATAGTAGGTATTTAAAAATATCCCCAAAAGAAAATTTGAATGACGGAAAATTATATTCCACAAGGCATTTTTCTTTAAAAATACAACGAATTAACAATATCTACACGTTTCATTATAAAATATTGTATTCATAAATAAATAAAATATGTATACCTTAACACCGAGTAATTACGGCGAATTTAGATTACAACGACTGTTTAACATAAAATATGTGAAATATAAAAAAGGTAAATAAAAAAATGTAAGACTTGTGTAATGCATTATTTGGACGTTTAAAAATTTATTATAATTTCGAAAGGAAATCGTTAAAAAACTATTTACTTACAGAACTTTTGATATGTACAGAAGTCAATTTATATTTCTAAATATATGATTGTCAAATTAATAATTGTACGTCTTATTTCCGAAGCGTTGTCAATTTAATTATTAGTGTGCTCTATGATGGCATATAATTTAATTTAATAGATTGGTTATAATGTCCATTGCGTATTGAAAATGAAGCAATTAAATAATTATAATAAGTATGTAAAAGCAATCAAAGTAATATAATTAATGTAGGTACTTCTACAAGGTTTGTAAATTAGTTATCTTTTGCATTTGAATTTATGAGAACGTAACGGCCCTTATTATATTAGAGGCCTGTTTAAAACATTGTAAGTAGGTATTACGCCAAGTGGCTTTTTACGCAGTTTATGCAAGATTCAAACAGTGAAGATGTTCATATTTTTCAAGTTTTATACAAAAAAAAAACAGATGTCATTTACGTTTACAATTTGCAACTAAGGGGTGGATAATAATACAAGAAGTATTTTACTGAAAAAATGTCTATTTTCTTGCTGTTTCTACAATCTAATGTACTGTATCGATTTAAATTGTGATCAATGGTTAATTATTTATTTTGTCTTGCAATTTCTTGTAAAGTTAGGGATATTAATTGTAAAGTATATTCACTATCAACTTAAATTTTCCATATGAAACAATTGTAACACAGCAAATTGACATAGGATGTCAATTTTCTAGACAAATAATTTCCCTGACCGTACCTACATACCCAAGTGTTCTTCAAATGAGGCTACAGTGGTCCAGTGTCGGACATAGATTCATTTTTATCCCGTTTTTTTATGTTTAGATTTTTCCTCCCATGGTTAAGTAGGCCATTAAATGCCGTATGAGGAAAATGGTCGGAATGGATAAGTCACATTATGACTTAAATGATGAAGAAGTTGGAACATACTCCCCTATTATAAAATAAGGTTTTTCTTTAGATCAGGTTTAAACCATATAGCCAGTTATTGAATTAAGAACCTAACTGTTATAGAAATGCAATTCTTTATACAAAAATGACAGCTTAGTTCGGTGATAAGTAGCCATTTTAGTATTAAGAACTTTGTCTAAATCGAAATACAAATACTAGCCCAAAGGTTTAGACTAAAGCTAAAGTTAGATGTTGTTTCGTAATAAACCGGACGGTGTTCTTTCGTGTTAAAACCTTACTAATTTTATGAATGGATGAAAATCGATTTGAGAAATCATCTTCATCAAAGTCTTAAACAATTTATAAGCAAAATGACTCGTGTTTTACAGAAATCGTCTCATAAAGCTCTGTCAAAGTGAAAACGAAATTTAAATAGCATGCGTTTGTCATAAATCTCATGTGCTCACTAGCTCTGGGATGATCTTAACAGCGCCGAAAGGAACTCTTACATAACGTATCTACTTAAAAAATATGAAATCCATTGAATCATTCACTGACAGGGCCGTAATCCACCACGCGGGCTCATTACGGGTTGGCCCAATCCCTCTTACCGAGAGAGCAGTGGGAACGTTATAGGCTGATCATGCTATTCACTGACAGACAATGCACAGCCTAAAACTAGGTCTAGATGCATGAAATTTTGCAGCAGAGTTTTTATATTGAAGAAGAACCCTAGGGAAGAATTTTCAAAATTTATCCCGTAAGTTTGTCATTTTTGCAGATGGAAAATCCCATCGGGCACCTGTCTAGGTCACTAATAAACAACTCTGTCTGATTTTCCAAATCGTGTTTTCGATTGTTTCAAGCATGTAACAACCATACCGGCCAAGTTCCTCATCAGTACCCCGTTCAGGCAATCACCAATTGTTTGATTTAAATCACTATCACTATACTACGACGCACCTAAGCACTACTGTACCTGTGTTACAATGACCTGTACCGTGTTATGGCAGCAACCATTACTTGTGCTTATAGCCGTAGGTTACAACTTAGCCTGTAATTCTATAAATATACTTGTAGTACCCATAACTGCTGTTTTTTTATTGTATGATTCCTATGTAGCGTTCCCTAACCCCACACGTGTTGACTACGTACTAAAACCTATTCACAAAATATACCTATGAATTAAAATAAAAACCACGTTTATCGAAGACAGTGGTCTTGGAGTTAACAAACTAAGGGTCAATGAAACCGACAGAGAGATTTTGTAACAAAATTCATTTCAAAGATTTTACTCTCGTGGTCGGCCACGTGACGTAGAAATAAAACAATTTAAAAGTTGTTCGTTTCTACATTTTCCTCCTTGCCAACAATTTCCCCTAAATCGTGTGATCAACACGTGGTTAGGTCGCGAGTTGAACAGTGACTTCGACAGGTGCTACTGATCCCTCAGCGTAGGCAGATTTAAATGTTGTTTGATCTACATTTTCCTCCCAGCCAACAAGTTCCCCTTCGAGTAGGTACTCGTGTGACCAACACGTGATTAGGTCGCGAGTTGAACAGTGACTTCGACACGTGCTACTCAGCCCACAGCGTAGGCAGCTACACAGCTCACAGCGTAGCCAACTACGCAGCTCACAGCGTAACCAACTACGCAGCTCACAGCGTAGGCAGCTACGTAGTTCACCGCGTAGGCCGCTACGTAGGTCACAGCGTAGGCAGCTACGTAGGTCACCGCGTAGGCCGCTACGCAGCTCACAGCGTAGACAGCTACGTAGGTCACCGCGTAGGCCGCTACGCAGCTCACAGCGTAGGCAGCTACGTAGGTCACCGCGTAGGCCACTACGTAGGTCACAGCGTAGGCAGCTACGCAGCTCACAGCGTAACCAACTACGTAGCTCATAGCGTAGGCAGCTACATACAACACCGCATAGGCCGCTACGTAGGTCACAGCGTAGGCAGCTACGCAGCTCACAGCGTAGCCAACTACGTAGCTCATAGCGTAGGCAGCTACATACAACACCGCATAGCGTAGGCAGCTACATACAACACCGCATAGGCCGCTACGTAGCTCACAGCGTAGGCAATTACGTAGTTCACCGCGTAGGCAGCTATTAAATAGGCCAATAATGATTTTCCACTGCATTGAATACAGATACCACGCAACTACATTGCACGCTGGTACAAGTTCGGGTTATTGCCTGTACATTAATAACTTCCGCTCCGTTTCAATGGCAACAAGTTAATGGTTCGCGGAAAAGCTATTCTGTTTTCAACTAGTGATATTGCGTTTTTACCACAGTTGTTTACGTATAGTCGACCTAGTATTTGCTTTATCATTCTACAGTTCAACATCATAAAAGGACATGGTCGATTTGTTTATGTGCAGTTAGAAATGACCCCGCGTGGTGCATTACGATCCACTCCCTCTCAGAAAGAGAGGAGGCCTGTGTCCCAGCAGTGGAAACATTATAGGTTGATTACGTTTGTTGTTTGTGTGAAGTCTTAATTTACTAGGAGTGTTTGTCAGAACTGTTAAAACACACACGGAGTTGATTATACCTACTTTGCATGATGCCTTGTAAGGTGATTTCCAACAGGAGTAGGTAATGGCGAACGCACATCAGTGGTGACCAATGCAGTATAACCTGGCCTCGTATTCTATTACAACTCCTTACTACGCAAGGCCAGCGCCACGTCAAAATGTTACTACAGACGTGCGGTCTAGTACAAATGTTGTCCTTCTTCTTTTGTATCCATCGAGAGAACTTTTATCGCGAATATATAAGTCGCGTCGTTTCATAAAAGGACACGAGAGAGCAGCACTGTCGCGAGAAGCCATATGATGCAGTTACTGCGACTGAAACCGGCTAGATGGCATCATTAACATTTCGTTAGAAAAGTTGTACAGCATGATACAACCACGTCCTTAACGAACGCATGTGACTATTTCAACGCCCCGTTAAACATATCACACGGTTTGATATTTTGCTCCAAAGGTGTCAACGTACGACAAAAGGGGCGAAAATACCTGTATTGAAAAGCAGTCACAAAGCCCGTCCATTTCACAGCCAATATCTCGGAATCGAACTTAGGAACAAAGTGTTAGGCAGACTTCAATAGTGTTAATTGTTATTTATTAACGAACCCGATATTGAAACGTGAAAATGCGAACAAAAACTAATTATTGACGTAAAACTGGATTTCCTCTGTTAACTAACACTCAATAGACCTTTGTTTTATTCAGTATTCAGTACAGTTATTTGCTCAGAAAATGGTTTGTTTCGAATAAATGTGGGTATTTTTTTAACATACAACAGTGTGTTAAATAAAAAAATGTTTGGCCTTTCATCCGAGAGTTGAATGTAGTTTCTAGGTAAACATGCATTTTTCAGGAAAATGGTTCGCGTTTGATAATGGAAGTACATTTGAACGGTTTCTACCGGATAGTTAGACTATTTTATATTTCGACTTTCCAATGTTTAAATTGAGCCCGCAGCGGGGTAACTGCGTAACACACTAATAGTAAGAATGACTTTCATTTTGACAGATCAACATCATTCGTTGCATTATTTACGTTGTTGGACAGACAATTCTTTCGAACATTTATGACGCAATGGATTAGCAATATCCTTCAAAATGATTCAGACTGTCTTTCAGTCCGCCGGCCTTCGTAGTATCAATAGAATTAATATATCAAATATTTCCTTTTACTAAATTAATTAGATAAAAAATGTAATTACGGAAAAAACTTTTAACTTTTAATATCTGTTGTTTAATCACTAATACCTAGGTAAGTCGTTTTGTTGTCATCATAATACCATTCTTGCCCGTGGCGGAGTGCTCAATGTTTGTCAATTTTTTAAATTATAGTAAAAAACACATTCTTTCTCCTTAATCTTCATCGTTATTATTTACATAGTTCTTTGCTCTTGTTCCGTGATTGTTATTGTAGATAAGTATGTATGCATGCACATAATATATGTATTTATTGTATATGTAAATTGTAAACACTTTACCTGTAGTATTATCTCTCCTTTTCCCTTCAAATCTATCCAAAGGCTGTCTTTAAAAGATCGAATTTTATTGCTAAAGGCGACCTTGAAGAAAATCATGTGAGAGGCCGCCCATTGTGTCATGTCAACCTATGTAATATCTCTGCATATCTTTAATTTGTATGGTGTACATAATAAAGAGAATTTCATCTATACAAATAAATAAAACTGAAGTGTATATTTATAATAATAATAACTTTATTGGAACAGATAACCTTTACAAAAAAATTACTTAAAGATTAGGTTACAAGTTTAGATAGTAAAGTTAGCTTAAATAATGGAAACCCTGCCTCCTAAACTAGGGGAAACCTGTGACTTAGGAGTCAGTGTTCTACTGTTGCCTCGAATGCTTCAAAAAACCTTTCTGTGTCTGTTATGTTAGAGAACCTAATTACATAATTGGGGCAATAACAATGAACATAAAGCTATCAATATGGAGTGTGAAAAAGTAAGTAATATCTGTTTTTATTTATTATTTTGTTGTGTGCGTGTGGGAGGGGTATGAATGTATGCATGGGTATGATAGAAAGGCGTATGTGAGGATGTGTGTTTGGGAGGGTGTGTGTGTGTGTGAGGGAGGGTGTGGGGGTGTGTGCGTGTGTGTTAGGTAATGACAGTACTTACTCATAACGCGGATATGGAAGGATAAAATATGTTTTTGAGCCAGTTTGGAGTGAGATGACTATGTGACTATGTAAGTATAACTGTGTGATTACAGTGGATAGTTTTGGCTTTACCTTTGGTAGGGTCTGGTAAAGGGGACTGCCTATGAGTCCGGAGGGCGGCTTGGAGCACAAAGAGCTGCCTCACAGTAAGCACCTTACATTCCGAATATAATTCGGTAGTGGGGAACCTACAAGGTCTGCCAAGCATTACCTTAAGTACATCTCTCTGTGCTCTCTCCAACCCAAGCAGCTTTGTTTGATAAGTAATGTCAAAATAACAGCTGTTTACTAAATGCATATGAAACTATATGGTTTATTACGGTACCAATAACAAAAAAAAAAAAGTTGTCTGTCTGTAAGTATGTCTGTTTGATCCGGCTAAAACCCCAAAACGGCTGGACCGATTTTAATGGGACTATCACCAGTAGATACCTGATGTTATAAGAATCAGGGCTCCGCGCAAAAGAACATCTAATCTAATCTAACGAGTCTGTATGGCACCACTGCAAGGAGAATATCTCCCTCTCCCTTTTCCACATAATTCTATGTACAACACAATTCTGTGTTATGAGTATTGTAAAAAAAAAATACACACCATGAAATTTCCGACATCACACGGGCGCTGGCAGAATAATGAGTCTGTATCGCCCCACTGCAAAGAGAATATCTCCCTCTCCCTTTTCCACATAATTCTATGTACAACACAATTCTGTGTTATGAGTATTGTAAAAAAAAATACACACCATTAAATTTCCGACATCACACGGGCGCTGGCAGAATCTAGTTTGTAATAAAACTATTGCTTACTTTAAAATGACAACTCACTTTATCATCGTTATCTTTTTTTAGCTACGCCTCATTTTTCCGCGACGTCCATGTGATTCCCATTCCTAAAGTCATTTCCGCCGTACAAATCAAAACATTGCATCGGACACGTGATCAATTAGAATCGAAATGGCAATTACGTAGCAAGCTAGTTATGAGTCGCTATGTATCTGTCTGCAACGGAACTAGAGTGACCAGGTTTAAATTGACAATAATTTAAACCTGTTCACTCTAGCTTTAATCAATTGGGTTAGTTTAGGAAAATGACAGATGCAAATGCATTGCTATTAACGGAATGATGGATAATTAGGTTGGGGAAAATCAGGGTCTGAATTCTGTATGGTAATTATTATTCCCCGTAATCTTACCACGTGCAAACCACGTCAATATCGTGTCTTGTAGAAACCCCTGTAACGGCAAGGGATCGAAATGTCAACGGTACGGACAACATACGATATATTTTAAAAGTTCATACCACGCCAACTTCGCGTTCATTTCGAACGGTTTCGTTCATTGTGTTATAGAGAAAACGTTAATAGCAGATGTCGTGAATTAGCTATGGAATTGACGTGGTTTCGAAGTAAGGAATTATTAAGTGGTCCTAGTGAATTAGGGTCCTGTAGGTAAATAATTACGAATTCAATTCAATAGCCTTTATGAGAAAGGCTGAATACACGAGATCACTCGCTGATGCTCACTGCTGAGTGATACATCGTCATTTGTTATGTTTGTATAGTCATTGGTTGAAGCATTCGAGTTATATGAGCGTCTCCTAGTGATCTCATGTACACCGGCCTTTAGAAACAGGGTGAAAAAGTACGCAACAAGGTTTCCTCCTAGCTTGAGTAAAGAGTTGGACAATTATAGTGATTTTATGTCTTCTTTTCGGTACGTTCAAGATGGCTGCCAGTTCCAACAGATGAGGCCATATCAAAAATAATGAAAGGAAACAGAAAATTTCGTATCATATTTAACACCATTCATACTAAAGCATTATCAGCTTATACTATTCCCACTGCTGGGACATAGAGTTCCTCTTTTCGAAAGGGAGTGGGCTGTAATCTACCTCGCGGCCTCAGTGCGGGTTGGCATTCCGGTTTCCTCACAGTGTTTTCCTTCACCGTTTTGAGAGCAGTGGTGATGAAATTATTTACATAAAGTAAAGCGCTTACAACTCGAAAGTCGCCGTTACGACTAGGCCACCAATATTTAATTTATACAAGATTCTTTTTAAATTTCCCCAAATCTCACTTGCCTGAAAACCCGCACTCGAAATGAATACTCGTCGACCGCTACCAATCGGGAATGCAGGGAATACAAGTAAATAACTCCGTTTATTTACCATCGCATAAATTATTACTCGTGATACAAAGTAAATTATAGGGTATAAATTATGAGGTAATAGTGATCACATTAATTGTACCAAATCGGATTACAGGCTGCATAATATATTTCAAGTGGGCGGTTCTGAAAGCGTTCGGTTCTCTGCACAGAACAGTTAAATATCTGTTCTGTGGTCTCTGAATGAAATTTCTCGGAGTGCTTGCAACTAGGCTGGGCTGGAAGCTCCGTATTATGGCCTCGCAACTTGCGTGGCTGTATACAGGTGAAATTGATTCGATGAGACAAATTAAAATATTTAATTCAGCGTGCTATAAAGTAAATTTATATCATGTGTGTTATTAAGGAAAGGGAACCACATACGTGCGCACATATATACGCGCGTTTTACAAGGTCGCGTACTTTTTTTCGAAGGAACAGTCAAATATTAATAATAATAATAATATCCCTGGACATTTCACACAGCACCATTTGTCCCAAGCTAAGCAACCTAATGCTTGTGTTATGGTAACAAGATGGCTGATAAACTACTTATATACATTTTTTTTTTGTAAATACATACATATTATAGATAGAAAAAACACCCAGACATCGGAACAAATACATGTAGGTCATACAAATATTTGTTCCGTGCGGGAATCGAACCCGCGACACGCAGCACAGCAGTCAATCGCTTAACCACTGCGCCAACCGTGCCATCAATAATAGTGGTTCCAAAGGTCGCACGCCCCCCTGGCATCTCAGTTCCAGTCAGTGCAAAAGTGTTTAGCTATAAGTTTTCCAAAAACTGTAAAATAAAATAGATAAATAAATATTACATCTCCAATATACATTTGTATAGGCCCGAGAGCAATGGTGGCCCAATGGTATCGGCCCCCTATGTTTATCGGACTTACTAGTTGTAGGTCGTAAGTTCGAACCCAGGCACTTTACTTTGTGTATTTAATTTCATCACCACTGCTCTCAAAACGATGAAGGAAATATCTTGAGGAAACCGGCAAGTCCAAGAACCAAAAAAATCTAAAACTTGTGACATCCTCCAACCCGCACTGGGCCCGCGTCGTAGATAATATTCCCATTCCCTCTTACAAAGAGGAGGCCTGTGTCCCAGCAGTGAGAAAATAATTGGCTGATTATGCTTATGCTAAAAGGCCAGCACAATAGTTCAAAATAAAGATCTAGTCGCTTTAATAGAAGGCTTTACCAAGCGCTGAATTAGGTCGCGCTTTAACCGCGGCAAGCGGTGCATTGTACTCGATTGAATGGATTCATAATCTGTCTTGTCAATAAATTAACGTATCTTTAACGAATTATTTCCCCATGACTCCTATCCTATAAAGAAATATCATATATAAAATGGCTGTTACAGTAATTTTTCCATACACGTACTCATCTAAAAGATCATTTAAAAAAAAGCAAAGAAACCCACCAAGTCCCTTTGGAAGGGGCGACTAGAATCAATTCAATTTTTTGTAAATTTTGACGTCAAAAGTGCCTTCTAAGTGCCTATTTAAAATAAATGATTTGACTTTGACTTTCAAAAAGCAATCGCTTGCTCATATATTTAAAAAAATGTAATTAATTTTAATTTTCCATAAAAGAATTTTACCCAGTCTCGTGTCTTTTACAAATAAACCTCCTATGTTTTTATTTACTTATTGAACTTTCTTTGATCAGATGGGCGCTATGGTGCGGTGTGGCGGCGGGGCTCGGATAAATGTGAGTAAGAATTCTTAATACAGCTCAAGAGTTTAATTACCAGGCCTTGTAAAGAATGCTTTGCCAGATTAAAACAAAGCTAATTTGGGAGCTTCATTACAGACCAGCAAAAATCACGGTAATGTGTGTAAAACATACAAAGAAAAAAAATAATAACGCGTCTTTGTAGTCGGGCTATAAGGATGTTTTTCTGCATATATTTTTACCAATGAGCTTCGTAAAAGAAGAATGAATAGATTGTGTTTCTATTCAACATGTTTATCGGCCACTGTTACGAAGTGTTTTATCAATATACTTTTAAAGTATTTGTGTGTTAATCCTTATATTTTGTTAAGCGAAACATCTTTCTGCCTGTGTGTGCGTTAATGCATTTTTATATTGGAAACTACGTATAAGATTGACGAGTTTTTTTGCTAGTCGTGTAATTTGGCTGCAAAGCCTACCTCGTCAAAAAAACATACGCTTGGAATTTAATAGCGGGTTTTTTTCGACGTCAAACTATATTTTAGAATCATTCGAAGTTAGAGTAAAAACATACTCGGACAAAAGTTATTACATAATAACTTACCCTCTCACTATCATACAAATTGAATAGATTACCGATGTTCTTAATTCCGGTTCGAGGACAATCGGCATGCAGCCACAAAAATACATGCATATAAATGATCGAGGTTAGGTAAGGTGACATTAATTATATGTTAAACTGAAACCAGTCAATCTGGCGTCCATGACCCAGATAATTATGTATTACTGAAATACCATCACGCCTGTTTTCTCCAAAGGGTTTGGCAGAGATGTCATACATAGTACGGCCACATTGCAAGCCTATAATATTGTGGGGCTGCTACTGAGAAATTCACGATAAAAAACCCCTATATGTAACTCTGGCCGACCTTAGAATCGAACCCCGGACCACATGCTCCGCACTAGCGCTTGTGACACCTGGACCAACGAAAATGAAAATATATTAATTTAGGCTCGAACCAAAGTCTGAAAATAGAAGCTTTTTTTCTATTCATAAATATATTTTTTGCCTTATAAGTATCTGTCTATAATCCAACCTATAACTACTCGTAGGAGGAATTTATAAGTACTAAAGGAACACTACGTATGCACACACTACATAATAGGTACCTACTTTTTATTCCAGAAAGTTAACCCTGTTGTTACCACACTCAACACGGGAGTGTTATAAACAGCGAGTGGAATTTTAATGCAGTAGATGTCGTACGGGTTGCACGCTGCATTTTATGATCTATTTTAGCTATCGACATTGTTTATCCTGGCCCGGATAGCTTCTTTTTTTACTTGGAAAATCAAAATGGCCGTCCTAATATCTCATGTCCAAGCCCAGGTCTTGGTCTATCCGTGTGCCAAATCCATTCAGCCATTGAAGCGTGAAAAAAACAGACAGACAGAGCTAAGTGTTGATTTTCAGTTATCATATCACAATGTATAAAGAAGATTTAGGTATAATGAAAACATTGATTCAATAAATTTTTCACAAAATTAATTTGGATGCATATTTTGTTCGATGGCAGCAATAAATACCTCATTCATCAAGCAAATATGCAATTAATGTTTAATTAAGAGCCCAACTAATTAAAAGCAATGTTCAATTCGTACGGTTTTAACATTGCTCGCTTTGTAATATCCTCTGTAAAAGAGATATGTCAAATATTCCAGTTCAGAGAAATGTGTAAATGATTTCAAAATAGCTCGAGCTTAAAAGCGGCGAAATTAAGACTTATTGGAAACACGTAGTCATTATTTGATTGGAACTGACATGTTTTATTTCAACTTTTTTTTATAAATCAGATTTTTAAAGTCATTTATGCAAACTACAGCCTAGTTTGAATAAGTGCTGATTGCACTTTTTGAAAGTCAAAATTACATAAGACGTTCCCCCAAAACGCCCGCCCTTCACCACTAGTCTGACACATCCTAGTGCTTTAGCTGGGAAGAAGAAGTGGCGCAACAAACTCCCCAGCAGTACAGCTGTCTTTTCAGTTACAAGAACTTTATTATACAACCATCATTATATTATATTATAGGTATACAATAGTAAGAAATTAACATTACGAAACACAAAGCATTAAATTAAATTATTTGCCATAATTACGTCAGCTAGCACACACCAATCTAATGTAATCTACCCTCAGAAATAAACAAATGAAGTGTCCACTGCAATAGTGATAAATGTCCAAAAATGTTACAATTCAAACTAATACCGTCATTCGGTTACTTGATACTCGTATATGCAGTTTACGATCACGTTTACAAACTTAGCAATATCGCTTCCAGTCTCGAGATAATTGAGTTTTTAATATTTGGCTACACGGTTAGAACGCTCAACGTTTTTTTTATTTTTCATTATTATTAAAGTTACTTAAGAATGATTATTTTCCAAAGAACTATTACTATAATACATGCCCTATATCATCATCATCTGCCGAGCCTTTTCCCAACTATGTTGGGGTCGGCTTCCAGTCTAAGCGGATACAGCTGAATACCAATATTTTACATGAAGCGACTGCCTATCTGACCTCCACAACCCAGTTAATGGGTAATACGATACCCGTTGGTAAGACGGGTACGGGTCGTCAGTAGCCCGAAAGTCTGACAACCAGGTCAGACTTTCGGGCTACTGACGACCCGTAACGACTGTCAAAGATCCACGAATGACAGCCGGGACCAACGGCTTAACGTGCTTTCCGAGGCACGGAGGGGTCTTGGTATGTGAAAATGGTCACCCATCCACGGACCAACCGCGGCAAGCGTAGCTTAACCTGATCGATCGACCCGTGCGGCTGTTATTACATAGCCACAAGCCCCTCAATACATGCCCTATATATCATAAATAAAAACTATTTTCCTATCTCTAACACTGTGCTTTTTTTCACCGTTTATAACCTTAAAACACGATTATCTCAGAACAATAAACGAAGGATTGTCATCAGTATTGCAGATGACCCTTCAAATGTATTACCCATAAAAATATCAAATTTAAACGTAAGTAATATTACTTAAGTATTATGTAGGAATGATTGTAACTACGACCATTTAAAGACCTCAAAATGTTATTAATTGTAAGAGTATGGACAATAACGCATACATATAAAATGCTTCACTGTATAGTTCGATATTGAGACAGACTTGTGATAGCACAAGTTTAAACCTTAGTGGTTTTTTGTTGCTATTTAATTTATGAATAATCCTGTGTTCTTTTGTATAAATGATAGTTTTTTTTTTGGTGTACTTTCTAGTATGTTGGACATTACTGACACCGGTGAGGGAACATCGTTAAGAAACCAGGGGGTCTACTCCGAAGTAGTATCGGCCGAACGTTCGACCGTTTCCTGCTACGAAGTTACTATTTGGTTCGGTCGGTTCCGATCCTACACTCCTACACTCTTTCGGATATTGACTATGGTCCCGACCCAACTGAGCTGATCCGAACTTTTTTCGCATTTTTCAATAATATTCGGTTCGGCCTTGTGTCGGTCCGATCCGTACATTCGCACTTTGCACTTCGGAGTAGACCCGCTGGACCTTATCTGTACAAACAAAAATGAAATGCTGTTCATTGGTCATCTCTTGAGATTTGAGAACGGCTGGACAGATTTGAATATTTTTGATGTCCCTCATTATACACTCGAGAGCAATGAATCCGGGTCACTTGAAGAATCCTAAAAATCTCGGAAACTAAAAATGCTAGGTTAATGCAATAAATTGTATTTAATAGACAATGTAATAATCCTTAAATGAAGTTATTAAAACTTCTTAGTTATTGTAAAGTTATATCATAAAAAAATCAAATTTGAAAAAGGGCCACTTTCGAAGATGGAACTACGAAATTACAGCATTTGGTTTTGCTTTTGTTTGTAATCTGTCATTTATGTGGGTACATAAACCATGTTGATAGTGCTCTATATTCATTATTCAAGCTGAAATTATGTCGCTTACGCCTGAAGAATGCACCAGAATACTTACAATGCTGGAAACCGGCCGGAGTCAGCGCGATACAGCCAGGACTGTCGGTGTGTCGCTGTCAACAGTACAAAGAGTTCTCCGACGTTACGAAGAAACTGGTTCTAACCTACGCAGACCAGGAACGGGCAGAACCAGGTGTACCACAGCACGAGAAGACCGATACTTGGTGAACACCATGCTTCGAAATCGCTTTCTCACAGGAACTGAACTCACAAATCAGTTTCGACGCCTCGGAGGAAGTAACCCAAGTGCATGGACAGTAAGACGTCGGCTTGCTGAATCTAACTTAAAACCCCTTAGACCTGCAAACGGCCCTAAACTGGAGCGTGGGCATCGTATTTCAAGACTAAGATATGCCCAGAGCCACGTAAATTGGAGTATTGAAGATTGGTCAAAAGTTATGTTCTCCGACGAATCAAAATTTATGCTCTACAAGCACGATGGAAGACACAGAGTGTATCGAAGACCAGGGAAAAGATTCAAGCAAGCATGCATCGAAGAAAAAGTAGCCTACGGTGGTGGGTCTGTACTTGTGTGGGCCGGAATTTCTTCTGAAAGTCGCACAGAGCTGGTGATCATAGAAAACGGCTCTTTAACTAGCGTAAGATATGTGGAAGAAATCCTCAATGATCACGTTGGTCCATTTATGGTCAATTTAGGTGAGGATGCTATATTTATGCATGACAATGCCCGACCTCATACAGGCAGGATTGTGAATGACTACCTTCAAGAGATGAACATTACTCGTATGGAGTGGCCAGCGCGCAGCCCGGATATCAACCCGATCGAGCATGCTTGGGACGAGCTAGGCAGATGCGTAAAACAACGAAACCCTCCCCCAATCACGCTTCGTGAGCTCAAAATTGCTCTCACAGAGGAATGGGAGAATATTCCCCAAAATCGTATAAGGAACTTGGTGTACAGCATGCCAAACCGCGTAAACGCAGTAATGGAAGCACGAGGAGGCAATACGAAGTATTAAAATTCAAGAAAATCGTAATAAAGTTAAAAAATTTCATGTTTCCTATTTTTGTTTTAAGGAGAGATCAGCAGTTTTTTTCTTTATGTAATTTTGTGTTAATAAAATGTATGGTGACTCATATTTTTTTTTTACTTTCATTTAAGGAGTATTACATTGTCTATTAAATACAATTTATTGCATTAACCTATCATTTTTAGTTTCCGATATTTTTAACATTCTTTAAGTGACCCGGATTCATTGCTCTCGAGTGTAGTCCGCATAAGTTTTTCAGGGAAAGAAAAATTGTAAAAGCTGCCTGGAAAATAGCGAAATTCGGAAAAACTGAAAGTGTATATTTCTATATGATTTTTGTATGAATTATTGAGAAATATGACAACGTCTTTCAGGTCAGCTAATAGTAAATATAAGTCAGAAATCGCAAACCAGTCTTGAGCAAGCGTGGTCATCAAAGCTCATGCCTTCTCTGTGTGAAAAGCGGCCTTTGTCCTTCAGTGGGATAATAATAAGATGGTGTTAATAGATAATATTATTATTACCTGACCCATTAACTAAACACTAGGAAGACGTGCACCGCATTTTGTAAAATATCTTTTTTAAACTATCGTGCCAAACATTCAGTTCCGTTCAGTCGTTTTTGCGATTCAATGACAAATATTTAAACATACAAATTTTTACATTTTTCAGGTCCAGGGCATTTTTTTAAACCTAGCACAATCTGCTACTAGTTTTTTGTTTTTTTTTTTTTATATCGTACCATGTTTTTTCAGAACTGAATAAAGTTTTTAAAGTATTTACCATTACAAGTTGTAAATAAAAATAAAGTCGGTCATTAGAAAAATCAAATTCAAACGTCAAGACATGTTGAATACGCATGCTCTAACTTTCATACACATAGGTACATGAGCTCACGCCTACTTCACATGGGGGTTCGCAGAAACTACAGAACGCCACTTGCTACGATCCTTTATACATACTCCTGTTGCTTCGTTTACCATACTTCTGACCATACAAGCACGCAGGTTGCGAGTACTAAGCACCTGACCTACCTGAAGAACACCACCAATAAAGTCACTATAGGTCCTTTTAGGGCGTTTCCAGCGATTCCACTCACATAAAGACAAAAAATAAATTCGAGTAAATTCCTTTTGTTAGTCGCCTTCCACCCATCCTCTCAACATCACCGAACCATGTAAACATACTCTTTTCATTTTTTGTCACTACGTCTTCTTTTAAACCGCACCGTTGCATGATTACACCATTTCTCGTGCTCTAAGTTATGGCAACCCTATTCATGATAGCATTCTGTAGGGTCTTTGTATCAATTGCCAGGGGCTTTTAAAAATCCTTTTGCATACCCTCCGCACTCTAGTCATTTAATGCAATTACTAGCCGAACGGTAAGTACAATAGAGCATCACATTATTAGCATGTTAGCTGTCCCTACAAATAAGAAATAAACAAGCCATGTTAGGTCCGTTTAAAGGGAGTTAATTTAATTTTCAGGCTTTTGATTCCGTCTTCGTATGTTTATAGACATACTAGCTGACCCGGCAAACGTTGTTTTGCCATTTAAATGATTTCTAGCTGTCCGGCGCTACTTCGTTCGCGTGGTGTCCTACCCCCTACCCTACCCCTACCCTACTCCAACCCTACTCCTACACTACTCCTAACATACTCCTACCCTACTCCTACACTACTCCTATCCTACTCCTACCCTATTCCTACCCTACTTCTACCCTACTCCTACACTACTCCTACCCTGCTCCTACCCTACTTCTACCCTACTCGTACACTACTCCTACCCTACTCCTACCCTACTCCTACCCTACTCCTACACTACTCCTACCCTACTCCTACACTATTCCAATTGTAAATACATAAAACCAAGAATCATCCTATTTGGTGCAGTCGTTCGAAAGTTATGGGCGTACATACATTTCGAAGATCCATTTTTATTTATATAGATTTTTACAATGAAAAACGATTTAAGACAGTTTAAAAACATTTAATCTTTGTTGGTTGGTTTTTGGGTGACGTCTCTGAGTGTGGAAATTGTGACTACATTGTTGTGTGGTGTGGTGGTGGTTTCACACCTGTAAAAATAAATGTAAGTGACAATCTAATAAATGAAACAAAGTCGGGTAGTTACACCATAAGAACCACTGGGCCAATTTTTAAAATCTTTGATTTGTTGGGTTTGTCTCCGCCCCGAATAACAGAATAACTATTAAAACGTGGAAAAACTCACGGAAAATAATGAAGATAATTCATTTTCTCATACATTCGCTCTTAACTGAGGCAGCACGAGATTTGAAAGTTCGTTCACCTAGTAGTAAATAAATAAAAAAATCTAGCTCCAGATACTCTTTTAAAAAAAATCGTGTATAAATAGGCACTTTTGAAATCCCTTTTACATTATGCAGTGTCTACTATCCTCTATCCTGTTTCACTATTAGTTATTTCCAGCAGATTGACAGCCCACATTTCAAGTGCCGTCAAAGTATTGAAACTTTTTAATTCCGTTGATTAAGGGGGAAGCGCTCAGGTAGCCCGCGAAATTCAAACAACACAACACAATGTCGTTGTATTGTTTAGTTTTTATATCTAAAGCCTGATGTGTACGGTGCATTTAACTGTTGGAGCGAGTTGAAGCAACAAGTTTAGGCGATGCACGTCATTTGTTGCTTCAACTTTGTTGTTAGCCACAGGCAAGATACTTGCATCGTGTACATAACATAATATAATCAGCCTTTAATATTCCCACAGCTGGGGCACAGGTCTCCTCTCTTCGAGAGGGAGTGGGCTGTAACCCACCACGCGGGCCCAGTGCGGATTGGTAGATGTCGCATGTCTTCTAATTTTTGGTTCTAGGACATGCCGGTTTCCTCTCGATGTTTTCCTTCACCGTTTTGAGAGCAGTGGTTATGAAAAAATTTACACAAATTAAAGCGCCTGCTTGGGTACGAACCCACGATCTACAACTCCCTGCTTGGGTACGAACCCACGACCAAAAACTCGTAAGTCGCAGCTGTTACCACTGGGCCACCACTGCAATTGCGTCGTGTAAATAGACCTTAATGAATTCAGCAAAAGTCTGTAAATGTCAAAGTCACAAGCATTCTAATTTCGTTAATGAAGCACTGGCGATAAGTTGGTACTGTTGGTGCGGTACTTAATTTGTACTTAAAAGTCAAGCTGGTCTTTGGCAGTTAAGTTAACACTTTTTTGGGTTGACATGATCCGAATAACCGGGCGGAAAAATTGAATAGATGTTCGGGTAAAAGCCACTCGGTTTAACTCGAATTGTATTGAGATATGAGATGTATAGAGAGGGAAGATTCCGAATGGAGTTTGCGGATTGACACGAGTGAAAGCTGAATATGTGTTGTAATTGTTTCCGGTCGGTTTCTATTTGACAAATACTGTCCAATCGAATGTGGCGACCCGAACAAGTATTTACGTTTATTTGCACCCCTTACGTCGTATAACTACTGCCAAAAAACAGCATCACTTATAGTCACGCAGTTTGTAAGTTAACAACAAGTGAATGCTTTCTGTAAAGAAGCGTAATCAAGCGGTAGCCACTACAGAGAGTCACACAGTTTAAATACCTAGAGCATGCAGTCATGGAGGACTATCTGACGATGTCGAAATAGAGAGGGAACGGAGGGCGGTTCGATGTAATATGGTAGCCCGCAGGTTGGCGCGTTGTAGTAAGGATGTTAAAGTCACGTTTTTCAAGGCTTTGTGGGCGAAATATACACAGAGAGCCTACAATGTCCTGCGCGTACAATATAATAATAGATTCAGGATGGTGATAGGGCTTCCGTACTTCTGCAGCGCTTCGCAAATGTTCGAGGCAGCCCGTGTTGACGATTTTCATGGCATTATGACTAATCAACGAAACTGGCGAATCAAATAAACTGACTACTGAGGGAAACTGACCAGTGTTACGCGGACTCAAGTGAGTGAGGCGAAAAGTTTTAGCAAAGGCAAACATGATATTGGCAATATAATTGCTAATACTTAAGGCAATTTAATATTCAAATAACATTATTCAAAATCGAGTTTATACAAATACCTACATGTATGTTTTACCGTGTTTAAAGTTACTTGCAAAGAAGAAATAGAAGCAAACTCACAAGCTTATTCATTTTCATTTCATTCCACACGTTCTCGTACTCAGTTCTTACTCGAAAAATTCTAAAAACTACGTAGTATCATTATTCTCTTGCCGTTATCCCAATTTGGCGTGAAAGCGAGTAGTGTTGGCCCAGTGGTAACGGTCCCGGCTTATGAGTGGTGGGTCGTGGGTTCGAACCCAGCTAGGCGCTTTACTTTCCGGGGTATCCTAGAACCAAAAACAAAATCGAAGACTTGTGACATCTACCAACCCGCACTGGGCCCGCGTGGTCGAATAGCCCACTCTCTCCCGAAGAGAGGAGGCCTGTGTAAAAAATCAAAATCAAAATCAAAATCAAAAGTCATTTATTCAACCCCAATTACGTGTCCCAGTAGTGGGAACATTATAGGCTGATTATGTATCCCAATTTAAATAGTCAACACAAAGAATACGAGTACATGTAACAGCTACTCGTAATTCCTCCTTAAAGAATATTCCGGGTCACCTCACTAGTTGCAACTCATTCACGTTTCATTTCCGCCAGGGTCCGCCAGCACTTGAAGTGGCCCTGGCCTGTTTACAAATTCGCGACAATTTTCTATTTACACCGTTCCTCGTTAAAGGCTCGTCCAGACAGGGGTGATGCGACTCGAGTAGAACTATTTTTATGAAAACTTCATGGATTTTTTTCTCAGAAACTACCTACAACTTTCTATCAGAATTTCGTCACGACACGCCTGTCTGCGGGAGCCTTAAGACGTGATAACTCGAGATTAAGGGCTTCTCCTTCGACACCTTAATCTCTTAAAAATAAGTCACAGTACTTGCCAGCAAGTATCGTGACTTTTTGACGATTATTTGTACTTTTCTACATTGAAGTTTATCTTGGACTAACTGACTAATGGTGAAGAAAATAACGGGAGAAACCTTGGACTTCTTTAAATCTGTAATCGCCATTACGTGATGAGATAGTGTGTGGTGATGAACGGTCGTACCTGCTCCGTTGCCGTCAAGTCCTTCCGCGTTTTGTCGACAAAAACGCCTTTAGCCTCCAAGGACAAAAAACGGGAGTTCGTTGAATAAATCAAAAACATTCAATAGAGTTCTTAAAATTTTCAATGTTTTTTAATCCCGCTAAAATACCTGACTGCTAAATACAATTTGATATCCCTAAGAAAAAATCAAAATCTAATGTGCGCTTTTATGGTTTTTTAAATAACGATATTATCGAGGACGTCCACGTTTATAAAATGTATGGAAATTCGGAAACACGTTATCATAAACGGAAGTTTAAAGCGTCTGCATATATTTTCATACCGTGGACGTAGAAGTCCACGATAATATCATCACGTTATAAATTATATGAACCCACAATCGGTTCTATATTTGTAAAACTCAGACCATAAACACAAAAGATGCATGCATTCTCAACGGTACACAGCAACAGTAGAACTATTTCTATAAAATTAAACCGAACTATATACACCTAGAAGTTAGTTGAGTCGGAGGTATTTGAACTTCTCCGGGAATAGTCTGACATTGAACTAGAAATCAGGACTTTACTGAATGAAACCCCGATTGGTTTAGCAGAAGTAGATGCATGAGTGAATCTCATTCATAGTACGCGCGCTAGTACTAGGAAGTTTATTTTACTATGCTTCTCGTAGCGGGGGATTATTACTGGGCAGCTGGAAGATGATCATATTGCAAGTTAGCATTAACTTTACGCTAAACATTTATGTTGGCAAGTACTTGTACATATTAGTTTTAATTAGATACGTTTTCATTGAGATACATTATTATCCATTTATTTACATTTCATCGAACTAACACTAATATATATATATATACAATTATATACAAGTATATAATACGAAAAAATATAGAAAAAGGCAGGAGCTCATTGGGCATCAAAAAATTCGAGATACATTATCTAAATGTGTGATGTCTTGTCTTAATTCGTACGGAATTGGCTTTTTGCCAAGGTCCGTTTTCTGACTAAGGGCTGATTTTACCAAAGTCAGATGTCCGTGGTATAAAATTGACGCCTCACAGTGCTAGTATGGAAAAACCTGTAAAAATTCAAAATTCACTCTCCGGATTCACCAAAAAGGATTCAGATTTCACCAAACTTTAATACCTAGAATAAGTCTTTTATTCTAGGTATAATAGTTTGGTGAAATCGCCCCTAAGCTAGCTATGTCGGTTACTTTGGCAAATAAATTTTTAGTTCCCTGATCACTTTTGGAAGTGATTTAAAAAAAAGTGAGTTAATTTACCTTGAAAGAGTTGTTTTATTAATTAGGAATATCCATCAAAAGCTTTTAGGAACAAAAAAAACTTTTTGAAACTTTTAATTTAGTTTAAAGGTCATTTAAAGGCCCATTCATTGTTTAAAAACACATATCTAAATACTTGTCATGAAGATTGTTAAGATAAAAACATAGTCTGGCATCGTTAAAAGAAAAAATCTTGTTCCCTTGCGCTTCGTTTCTGGTGGCAAAGTTGTCAATAAATATCTAATAGTATACTCGATGAAGAATAACTGTATTATAGGGGTTCCTTATCTGAGTCCCGAGGGACGCTGGAGGAAGCCGGGAAGGCTCACCATTCATCTTAGCTAACTCGCCTTTATCTCACAATACACGTCAAGCTTTATTAACTTGACCTTGTTTCTCCACCTATCCTGTACGGTATACACACTCACGATGCCATCATTCGAAAAAGTTAACTCCAGCGTAAAGGCCGCTGTTCAAACTTTTGTAAACTTTATAAACTAATATTTCAATGTACCAAACTTTAAAATCGTTTGAATAAACAGTGTATACAATCAATAACCTCCCGTTTCAATATTTTAGTAAAAAGCAGTTTTTTAGTTTCATTTTGTTTTGCTTATACAAACAAACTGTTGGAAAGTAAATAAAAGAATTCATTGGGCTAAGTTGAGCGCTGCGATTTTGTTTGCGCTCGGATATAAGCTTATCTGTAGCGCATAATCTAGGCAAGTCGCGTGTGCGCGGAGAGCGGAGTCCACTGGTTGATCGTGTGGGGTTCGGTGCTCGCTCCGTCAAGTGTCGCTCCAAGTTGACGAGCAAAGTTTGTGCGGCGTTGTACGACCACCCCTCCGCTCACAGCGATCGAAGTAGCGGCGCGCGCAACACCCCGCGTTCTATATAAAGCGCTCCCCTCACACCAGCTCCCCACAACCGCAAGAGGACGCGCGCGATCGCCCGCTAAGCCGCTCGCCCGGGGCGCCGCTCTTTCTCTTTTCTCTCTTTTTCTCTGTTCGTCTGTCTCTCGCTGATGCGGCCGCGCTGAGGCCGATGCGGGCGCCGCCATGCCGCGCTGCCTCATGGCCAAGAAGTGGAAGGTGGCCCCGGCGGCGGAGCTGGCCGAGGAGTCCGACGAGGAGATCGACGTGGTCGGCGAGGGGCGCGGCCGCAGCCCCGCGCCCGCCGCCACCGCGCCGGGGCCTTCGCCCCGAGACCCCGAGCCAACGCTCCTCTACAACGGTAAGGACCTGCAGGTCGGCGCTGGTCGCGCGTGTCAAGGCCCGTGCGGCCGCAACTAGTGCCAAGGTCTCGCGACGCGCGCTCCGCAGCACGCGACGCCGACGGTCAACAACTCCACATGCCAACCACAGATGTATGTCTTACTCGCTTACGAACTTACTCCTATCTTGTGCTTTCTGCGACTGTTTCATCCTTTGCGAATTCATTATTATCAACTAAAGCTAGCGAGCGACTTTCATTTACTTTTTATTTATTTATTAGCCAAAACATGTAAACATTGTTAATTGGTGTACTTATTAGTTGCTTTGTGAGTCACAGTAAAGCATAAGTATAGGATAAAGTTCGGAAGCACGCAACAGTCTTGAGTTAGCATGTAGGCACAAGAAGCAGCTACAGTTGAGCAACAGTTGCGGAGCGATGTCACAGAAGCTCATGGATCTTGGCACGGCGCCACATCGGAGGCGCCTTCAGCGCGCCAAACAGCACTAAGTATGAGCGACGCACTCCAACTGCCTTTTTTATATTTCATCGTTGCCAAAACTCGACCCCATTCTCAAGTACGTATAATATTGTATACATATACCACCAACAGTTGCAGATAGTTTGCTGAAAGCCTCGAACTACTTTCCAGTCTACGTGTAAAATACTTTCATTTGTACGTAAACAAATATCCCAAACCTTCACTGGGTACCAGTTTTAAACCTCAAATCCATAACCCGGTTACTATTATTTGCAATCAATTAAAGCCATGCATGCGGCTAGCCGACAAACCGCCAATATTAATGAACTACCTACTCCGATATTTCCATTCAGTTACGTCCAAAAACATATTGGTTTATTCCTTCTGCGGTAGATTTGACTATTTTTCTGTTAGTTTTTACACATTTCTCACCTTTCTTTTTGTTCACTATTTTTGCATTCCATATTTACACATGGCGTAGAATCCAAAAACAAATTCCCTTTGAAAAGTTCAAACTTTTTCAAAGCGGCGGCGTTTTTTGTTCATTTTTTGAATGCCAATTTAAAACTATTGCGTTTTCACAAGCTTTCAAAAGGTTTCATTCAAATCTAATTCTGTATTGTAACATTCGGTTTGGATATTTAACTTTTATTTACGAATGCATTTAAAAAAGGCATGAAGGTAAGGTAGTAACATGTATTAAGCTTGAATATCTCCATTTTATAAATCGCAGGGAAAAGGAAGAGTTATACGAAGCATTTCCGAGCCGCATTTACTGAAACGTAATCCCATTGGCCTTTTATTGCACAAAGTAAGAAATATCTTATTCGTTTTCGTTACTTTATTATTTGATCGCGTACTTCAACGGAGGTTCGATTTGTGTCGCTATTCATAAAATTGGACAAATCGAAAGATATTGCACAAATCAACTTTATTGAACTAATAACTTAGTTGACGTTTATTATCACAACATTATATAACTTAAAGTAAAATTGATAAATAAACCCCGTAGCCCCCTAAGTACATTTTGAAGTTTTCACTTAATTTCCCAATCAATTACTTAAGTTAAAGGTTTTAAACATCAGGCCATATATTAACTGGGTTAATGCTTGAAAAAAAAAATCCTTACCAGTTACCGCGGTCTAAGTCATTAAAGAAGCTCTAAGGCTAACCTCGCGAGTTAATTTTAATTAATTTGTAACGAAAACGGAGGGACCATTTCCTAACATGTACGAGTATATTAGAACTTAAATTGTGACTATCAGTCAATGAATTTTAAAATAAAAATTAATTTAAACAAATTTTTAGCTATGATTTTTTAACACAACTTTGTTTTGTGAACAAATTACTTCCAGACTTTCGACCTATCTTCGAATTATTTTTTCGTTATGACAAATTCATATCTAATCCTGAATGCAATGTAAACTAGACTTTGGTTCTAATATAAACTGCACGGAAATAACTTTCGCATTCAACTTTTTATGGAAGATAGATGTTTTTAGGTTTTATTGGCATAATTATCTGCCTAGCATTTTCCCAACTAAGTTGGGGTCAACCAGTCTAACCCGATGCAGGACCTGTATTTTTCATGGAGCATGAGCCTGAAATATATAAATAAATATATAAATACCTAATATACATATCATATATAGGTATATATATCTGACCTCCATAACCCAGTTACTGGGTAAGGGTTGTTAGCCTTACCCAGTTACCTCCAGTTACCTTACCTTTCTCCCAACTATGGGGTCGACTTCCAGTTTAACCGGATGCAGCTGAATACCAGTATTTTACATGGAGCGACTGCCTATCTGACCTCCACAGCCCAGTTACAGAGTAATACAATACCCCTTAGTTAGACTGGTTGTCAGACTTTCGGGCTTCTGACGACCTGTAACGACTGTCAAAGATCCACGAATGACAGCTGCCATTGCTTACTGTTAGTGTGTTACGCAATGACCCCGCTGGTTATCAGACTACCCATCACGACTGTCAAAGATCCACAAATGACGGTCGAGACCAACGGCCTTTCAAGCTTTACTGTCATCGTGATTAACTAAATAACAACATGAATGATTGATCACCGATCAATCATTCATGTTGTTATTTAGTTAGTAATAAACATAACGAAAAGTAACCTCAATCCAATCTCCAATATCTCCATGTTAAAGGAAACTAGCAACTAGTTCTACACTTTTCGGAACAGAAAAGCATTCGTAGCTACACTACAAAATAGAGACGGTTTCAATAGAAATGGCAATCGGTAGTGTGAAAAGTACGAAACGCCGATTAAAACGTTGTTGATCAGTTTTAACCTCAATAGTAGAGCGCTGCCGGCCCGCCTGCCTGCAAACTGTCCCACAATTTGTCCCGTTCGAATACTGAATGACAGAACGCTCGTCCGATTAATTAAACGTTATGTCAGGCCAATATTCCGATACATGAGCGGAATTTTAACCCCGTTTTGCAACCAATTATGGCTGAAATGGCTATTCGAAATAGCGACAAGAATACTAGCGGGTATTGTGAATATTTGAGGTTTATATTTAGCTATTGGTATGTTTTGTACATTCAATGACCTTTCAATTTTGCAATTAAGAAATTAATTGTCATTTCTTCCTCTTGTGAGTAATAAATTTTGAAGCATAAAAATATCTGTGACTAAGCGTAAGTACTTAAGTTTACCTATGTATCGTATTTTCACTCTATACATGGTTTTAATAACTGTTTAATTACGTTAGTGAATCATTATTTTCTTGACAGTTCATTAATTACTGATATTTTCAACAACCATGTAGGATTAAAAGGCCGAAATACCTTCTGTTGTTGCTTTTATTTATGTAAATAACGTAACTTTTGAGTATCATTTTCTTCGTGTAAATGTGTCTGGAAGCCGACCCCAACATAGTGTTGGGAAAAGGTGATGATGATAAATAAATAAAACAAAATGTCAAAATAAATAGAATAAAATAAATAAAACAAAATGTTTCTGATTTTCAAAGACCATAACCTTGAATGAAATTATGAAAGTGCATTAACTAACAAAGCATTAATATCCTTCTAATAAAAGTTACATGTCACTTACACACAAGTTGCCATGAACACAGTTTCTCTCAAAATTGGCTGGTATCTGTTTGCACAGCCCAAAGGCGTCCAATCAGTGGCTGGCCAAATATTGGACATCAGACGAGCCTAAGGCGAACCTGTCTGCGACGGTACTTTTTGCGGATTGATTCAGTAATTGGAGCTAGCGAGCTTGAGATTGGGAGTTCCGGTCGAACTTTTTTAGGGATAAAGGTGGATTTATGTGGTAGGTGTAAACGAGAACTCAGGTTGAATATGATTTTTTATGTGTTTACTACACAATGTACACACAGTTCAAGACTAGAGGGTTTATTTATAAACGTTGCTTAGTTAGAGACGTGTGACTATTGCTTAAAACAATACATTTTTGACATTAACACGTTGACTGCCGCCAACAATAGAAAATCTATTGTTGGCGGTCCCGGTGACCGCCAACAATAGATTTTCTATTGTGTCTGACCGCGGTGGTAGTCAGTTTTGCCTTAAATTCATTATTACTTACCTCTAAGCAATGTATATAATAAAAAAGAAGGTAGGACTATTATTATATATTAGTGATGTGTGTTCACTGGCCAAGATTTATTTTTTAAACGTGGTGACTGTTTTACTCGGGAGGCCTGTGTCCCAGCATTGGGAACGTGGTAGGCTGATTATGCTTATGTTACGTATGCTAATTGTTTTACGTAGGTAATTCGCTATAACTATAAACATTTTCTGCGAAACAAATCTAACACACGTTTCAAAAAAGGAAATAAGCTCTTACTCATCTGTTAAATCTAATCCAATTAATTTTAATCATCTAATTACTTCTTCATGCAACTAAAATAATTTGTTCAGAAAACTGGACCTTGCAAAAATACCCAAAACCCATGAAATACAAATTTGCAAAATCTCAATGTAACAGATCCACACATCATACCTACAACGAAATAATTAATGAGACATGCTGGGGGGCTGACAGTAGGTATCAGTAGCCCTTCTAACACAACCCTCTCTGGCGTGGATCGATAGTGTTCCGCTAATGGGCAACCGACTCTAGCTAATAATTAGAGGGTCAGATATTATTTCAAATCACCTTAAAACTCCAATTAAACAAGTGCACTGAACCAATTCCAGTGATAAATAATAATAATAATAATTCATTTATTGATCAAGTAACATGGACTCATTATTACAATCATAAAATAGACAAAAAAAAATTAAAAAAAAACGAATAAAAAAGAATAGAAAAAAAAATTAAGAATAAATAGTTGACATGATGATATGATGTTTATTTCTGTAAGTAGATCTCTAAGACATTTTTATATGTCAATTTTTTGTCAATATTTTAAAACCAGATGGCGCCGGGATTTCTGACTGATCCCTGAGGAGAAATGCCGAAACAAACTCAGAGGCCACGGTCTCATTTAAATTCCAAACATTATATTAGTAAGGTTTTATTTGAATCTAACAATGCAGGGCCTTTTGAAGAAAGTGCCATTGCAGGAGACTACTCTCCAAGTCCGACAACGAAGATTCGGGCCTATCCGAAAGTAGTTGATCCATAAAAACAAGTGTCAAATTCAATATGACTGTTTCCTTACATATCGGGATCAGGGACAGCTGTCGAATCGTGTTGTCTTTCATTCTTAGTTCGGGCCCCAAACCAATCATATGTCCGTAAGAGATACGGAGTAGGAAAGGCCCGTTACTACGGTCGAAACTACGGATTTCGTGCAGGTATACCCCCAGTTTTAAGTTGCTCTGTCTCGACAAACGGCATGCATACATCAGTCATCGTGTAGTTCAACCCTAGTGTTCAGTACGTTGCTACACAATGTACGAAAACGTAAACACTCTTCGGATTTATCGTATAAAACCTTACATACTTTATGGCGCGTAACATCAAACTCATATTTAATAACTTTATCCTATTTTATAGGTGATTGGCATTTTCGACATTAGTCATAAACAATAGCTTCATTCTGTAGTAGTACCTAACTACTACATTTATAACATAACGCTCATAATCCTATGCAATGAAACAATACCACCATTACCTTCTATACGTTATCCAATTTATATTTTATAGCACGGAATTATGGTGCTTATTGTTCCTAGTTGTACTAGTAAACCTTATGGTCTCAAAACATAAAGTAAACTTTTGCATATACATAAAATGATTGGTCACCCACGCAATGTTTATTTGCCTCGCTTTTTTCCCAACTATGTAAGGGTCGGTTTTCAGTCTAACCAGATGCAGCTGAATACCAGTATTTTACATGGAACGACTGCCTATCTAACCTCCACAACCCAGTTACTGAGTAGGTAATACGATATGCCTTAGTAAAACTGGTTGTCAGACTTTCGGGCTTCTGACGATCCGTAACGACTGTCAAAGATCCACGAATGACAGCCGGGACCAACGGCTTAACGTGCTTTCCGAGCCACGGAGGGTCTTGGTATGTAAAGATGTTTATGGAAGCTTCGGTGGTCCATTTAGATTTTATGGTATTTTTTCTTTTCCTTATTAGAATGTTACATTATTCCTAATTCAAAGCATAAGCAACGCTTGCCGCGGTTGGTCCATGGATGGGTGACCATCCACGGACCAACCGACCAAGCGTAGCGACCTGATCGCCCGTCCGGCTGTTATTACTTAGTCACAAGCCCCTCCTTAGTAGGTTGTAAATATGTGATGAAAGTCTATGAGCATCAACAAATTATGACTACGAGTACATGAATACGATGATTTACACACATTATTTAATATGAAGAAAATACGAAACTAAAGACGAAACCAAAAAGAGGAGACCCTGTAGGAATATCGAAATAAAAATAGTAAAAATTAGGCTAACAATGTCATTTGTGCACTCTGCTCACAAAGTCCCACCCCGATGCGAACAGCCACCGATAAAAATGTTAATGTAGAGTTCAAGAATACCTAAGTAGGTTCTATTACTGATTCTGAACAAATAACAAAGTTTCCAACACACCAAAAAGGTTTTACAGTGACTGAAAATATGGTTACGTTATAAGTTGACGCAGTAACTGGATACTACTCAAGTTGATGCATATTATACATACCTACCTACTTTTGGTTAGATAAAGGTGTCTGTACAAAGGAGGTCACCTCATTCACGCAAGAGCATTAGACAGACCTAATACAAATGTAGTAGACACGTTGCTTGCCCTCGTTTGTCTTTCGCAGAAAACGGCATGCTCATTAAAATTACAAAGAAGTTACAAATTAGCTGTTTGTTTGGAGTGAAAGGGGCTTATGGCTAAATATTAACGGGTCCATCAAAGGTTAAGCTACGCTTGCCACAGTGTGCTCGTGGCTGACCATTCATTACATACCGAGTCCCGTGCCTCATTCATTCGTAGACCTATGAGTCGGTACGGGTAGTTTAAAAGTCTGACTACCAGTCTTGCCAAGGAATATCGTGTTACCCAGTAAATGGGTTATGGAGTTCAGATAGGTAATCGCTCCTTGTAAAACTACTGTTATCTAGCTGAAACCGGTCAGACTGGTTGCCGATCCCAACATGGTTGGGAAAAGGCTCGGTAGATGGATTTTAATTGGAGTGAAAGGTAAAAAGCGAACGCGCCTGTTTCCCCAAAGGGTTTGGTGGAATATTGTATTTTTTGTATTTCGTCAGTGGTGTTTAGGCTCCATGTACACATCAAGCTATACAAAACCAGTATAAGCTGACTTCTGATTTTACGAAAAACCTATACAATGCGAGGTCAGCCAGGACTGGAAATGTATAGCTTGATGTGTAGCCGTGTGTACCTAGGCAATAGGAGTGAACTAATTGCTAGACTCCGGGCTGTTACAGAGACATTTATATCGGAAAAGCAATTTATTAGCCCACCCGGGGTATCAGGTTGAGTGACTTACCTACTATAGGTAAAAGCCACTACAAAGTTAATACAAAGCAACCCTTGTATTACATTTTTTCTCAACACTCAGTGAAAATATTAATTTGTTACTAATTTCCACAAAAACGCCTAAGCGGCTTTCGACATTTGTCACAGGCACAGGTCGTTTTTAACCGTCACCTCACAGGTCACCAAGTTCTGGATTACCAAATAGGATATTTTAATTCAAATACTTCAAGTAGTTTCCCTAGAATGAAAGTAAAAGTGTAGGCAATAGTTAGTATCCAACAGTGTGTGTTTGTTTGTACCTAACATTCTAAAGTAAATTACGGTGATAAAGTAGGTACCTATTAAAAAGTGAGGAACGCTATATAATTCTGCGGACGAGAGAATGCCTTCTTGACACCTGTCAGTTTTACACAAATGAATACGTGTTTTGAGAATTTGGTCCTTATTAGTTACTAGCTCCGTTCGCGTGGAATTTTTGGTTCCTCCGACCCGACCCGTCGCAACGTTTTCGCTTAGCGTTCTTTCTTCTTTCGGACATTTTTCCTTTCTGCTCGGCTCCGAAGAGTCGTAGCGTGATGTTAAATAGCCTTTCTCAAGAATTGGGCTATCAATCAAATGCAATTTTTTTTTTATAATAATACCAGACTGGTAGTTCCAGAGATCGCGTTCAAACAAACAAACTCTTCAGTTTTATTATTATTATTACCTCAACTTAAGATAGTTAGAAACAATCGTAAACCAGAATTACAAAGAGGAGAAGGAACGAAATATTTAAAACAACCAAAACCAATAGAACAACATCCAATCACTCAATGGCAATACCGACAATGTCATTAATCCGCGTAAAGTATGAACCCCGTAAGTCAGAAAAATTACGTATTTGTACAACGCCATCTATGGGTAAATGGATAAAACGTCTGCACAAAGCATGTGTAGCTTTGTGTTTGTGAATGTTTTAGCGGCATTTTGCGTTTTAATAATTTTCTATTATCTCCGAAAATATATGACCAATTGACATACTGTAAAGGGCAAATTTTATCTCTATAATGTCTTTGTGATCATAAAATAATTAATTTTGATAAGGATTCATAATTAAAAATTATATTTTCATCGAAACGTAAGCATGTGAAAAAGAAATACTTTTATAAAACATAAAAGTGATATTAAAAGATAAAAGATAGAAATATGGTGTTGTGGACTTTTTTGTAGAAATATTTAAGGCGGACCAGATTGCCATACACTGTTTTTAGTTACCTATATACAACTGTTGAGCGCGCAGCGCATGCAAATAATTCTGTTTTAAGAGGTATTTCTTTCCGATTTTCTAGACAAAAGTTGTGATAGCTCAGCTAAAATGCATGATGTTAACATATTTTATAACCTATAGCACTCACACATAATGTAGCTTTCTACCAGTGAAAACTTTTTTAGAATTGGATCATTATCTCCGGAGATTACCCCCTACATACAAACAAACAAATTTTACCTCTCTATAATATTAGTATACTCGTAGACTAGAATTTTCGCACTGACAGATGTCAGGAAAGCATTCGCTCGACGGCCGGACTGTAGGTACGTACAAGCTTGCATCATCAATCACTACATGTATTTAAAACATCACTCTGTCTCTATCATCTTCAAACGGTTGACAGAAACAGAATGATGTTTTCAATACGTTTAGCGTTAAATGTGTTGAGTGATTTGTGGCGCAAGCCTAAGCGTCCTACACTTGCTGAGTCGCCTGACCACTGGCTAGTGGGGGCGGCACGCTATGCCTTCCTGTCGGTCCCCTTCGACTCGGATCGTAAAACTAACAATGTAGCACAATCACATGGTTACAATACACTTGTTGACGAAATTTATGTTGCTAGGTGACCAGCCACAAAAGTTAAAGGTTATAAAGTATGTTTTAGGGGGAGAGGAGGTTTATTTCGGTCACTAGCTGTTGCGCACTCTTTCATCCACACCGTAAAGAAAGAACTTCGTCTGGCATACAGATAAAAACTTGGAAGTATTCTTGAGTAAAAGTCAAAACTGGATGCGTTATCTATCTAAACTGGATGCGTTATCTATCAAAATTGATTTAGCTGTTTAGGCCTTTATCATCGTTATCCAGATCCACATTTAATTGATAAAGCTTTACATATAAAAGCTATTAGGGGTATTTAGATACGGGAGTTTTATCCTGCGTCATATCATCTGCCTAGCCTTTTCCCAACTATGCTGGGGGCGGCTTCCAGTCTAACCAGATACAGCTGAATACCAGTATTTTACATGGAGCGACTGCCTCTCTGACTCCACAACTCAGCTACTGGTTAATACGATACCCCTTGGTAAGACTGCTTGTCAGACTTTCGAGCTTCTGACTACCCGTAACGAATGTCAAAAATCCACGAATGACACCCGGTACCAACGGCTTAACGTGCTTTCCGAGGCACGGAGGAGTCATGTATGAGAAGATGGTCACCCAATCACAGGCCAACCGCAGTAAGCGTAGCTTAACCTGATCGATCGATCTGTGCGGCAGTTATTATTTAGCCACGGGCACTGTCAAAAAATGTTGACTCTATAGAATTCCCCGCTGTGTTATTCCGGGTAGTCGACATTATTCACGACCTTGACCTAGAAAGGCTATCTCATGTTCAAATTTTCGGCCAGAGGCCTCGCCGTCATGTAGATTAAAACTCAACTAAGTTTAAAAGGTAGGTTTTTTGACTCGTATAATTTTCGATTTTGCCTACTGGACTTTGAAAAGATTTAAACTTACCAACATATTGTTTTTCTTATAAATTCTTGGAGCAAAACTTACGCAAATAATCTCACATAAAGAAAATAAGATGAACCTGAATACCACTTGGGACTTAAACTTGATATGTGGGTGGACTAATTATATACCTATATCTCTGCCTAGTCCTTCGGGAAACACAAGCGTGATGTATTTTACGAATGCTATTTTTCACTTGTAAAAATATTTGAGAAAAATAAAGAAATGGTTCTCAAAAGAAATATGGATGAATACGGGAAAGGATGATAAGTATCAATAGCTGAGTAACTTCTTCATTTCGTTTTTAACATTCTGCAATCGCAAGTAACTTAATCCAAACCAACACCTTGTCCAATGTTCATAAAAAGGTACAAACCGTGAGTCAAAATTCATAAAAGGTATCTATGAATAAAGAAAGATCTTTTAGATTTTATTTTCTTTGATTTTTTTCAAGACAATATATAGACTGAAGTCTTTCTATGCCTTTTCCAATGAAATTGATTGAAACGGTAATAAACTATCTGAGAAAAGAAACAGTCTCCCCAGTCAGGGGATCTACGCCCCAAGCACAGAATCCGTAGTTTCGACCAATGTTATGGGCGCCTCCTACTCCGTATCTCTTACGTACATAACATTAGTTCGGGGCACGAACTAAGAATGAATGACCACATGATTTGACAGTAGTCCTAAACACGAGGTCTATTTACCCGTCTGAAAAATTAAATTATCCCTGGTTTTGACGTATCAACTACTTTCGGAAGAACCCGTATTTTCGTTGACGGATTTAGAAAGTAGACCCCCTGGCTCGCATCTATAGGGACGTAGGTAGATATAACATAGTTGGCGACATGTGGGTGTACTACACACTAGTCGAATACACTTCTGCCTACGCCTTCGGGGGATATAGTCAGGATTTTGTGCTATGTTAGAAAGAAAGAAAAAGTATTTATTGCGGTTCGTACAGGAATATCACAAACTAAACAAAACACAGTCAAAAATAAAAAAATCAAATGATATTTTTAAAAAGTAAAATAAAAATGAAACCGGAAATCCTATACGAGGCCAAAAGGCTCAGCATGATGCTGCGACGTTTAAAAAATAAATGTCGCAGCGGTAGTAGTTATAACTAAAGCCAAATGTTGGTTAATTAACCGAAACCCTATAGAAAACACCAATACAACGTAATAATTAGGTATGTGGTTTTTCTAAAGATAATCGACGAAAAAAGAACAACGGCTTTGAATAAAAAACATTGAAAAGTTTCACGGTTGTCTACGTCACACCTACACTTTAATAAAACGCGCTCTTGATACTTTGTATGTAAGTGAGTACTTTTTCACGCATCCATGAAAATGTCCTCCGATTTATCTATGGAAAACAATGGAGTTATGAGTAAAAAGTAAAAAGAATTGTTTTCACGAATGTATTCATTTTGGAATCCAAAAATTATATTTATTAAGTGGGTATAAGTTTCGGGAAATAAAACATGCCGCTCAGAAAGTATTTATACCTACAAGTTTTCCACTGTGTTTCTTGTAGACACGGCCACATATCAAGCTACACATTACCAGTATAATTATGTTGACATCGCATTGGTTCGGTTGCCATATAATAAGAGGTTAGTTTACGAAAATTTCTAAGTTAATACAGTGCTCGCAAAAGTTTTTGGTTCGCTGTAGCTCGTATGTTGTACCTAACCTACTTCATATATTATCTAGTTCATGAAACTGAAAGGAAGGTAAATTACGCATCCTATCTGCGCAGTGGAAATATCCCACCAATCAGGATGCAGCAGCATAGCCAATCAGAATCCACAGTATGTAAATACGACTTGGAAGGTGTACCTAATTGTAATTGGTCAGTAATTGCTGACCAATTACAACCTAGATTGTTATTGTATAATTACACAGTAACTATGCAATTCATCTAAAGGCAGGAACAGGGGGCGGGTCTACCTAATGCACAGTCGAATGGAAACTAACGGTATCTTATTGGACATCCAGTTTTATTTCTCACAAATTGTCTGGTTGCTAAAGTGGGTCACAGATGTACGAGCGAAGACGCATACAAGACACGTCTCCACGATCTGTTTCGATAATGTGTCACCCGAACTAATAAGGACTATGCAACAAATAAACAAATAAAATAATAAATAAGATATCTTACAATTAACGCTAAACTTATTTAAAGCACGTATGACCAGCTGGTCTATTCTAAAAAAACCTCACCGTGATAACTTAGGTGAAGCGAGCTCTGATGCTAGGGTTTGACACTATTCACAACGCACTTCAAGCTCACTTCACTTGAGTTTTCACGGTGCACTACAGCAGTGCGATTCTGTAACCATCTCACCGTGAAAACTTAGGGGACCACTGACAACTAACAACAAGCTTACTTCACTTGAGTTTTCACGGTAAGATTTTTACAGAATCGACCGGCAGCACTGCGATTCTGTAACCATCTCACCGTGAAAACTTAGGGGAAGAGAGCGTGGAGTGAGCTGTCATTCCAACTAATGCAAGGTATTGACACTATTGACAGCTCACTTCACCTAACTTTTCACGATTCTGAGATTTTTACAGAATCGATCGGCTGATGTATGAACGCAAACGAGGCAAAAGAAGTATGTAAGGATCATAGCGGGTGGCGTTCTGGTGTTTCAGCCTAACCCCAAGCGAATGAGGCGTGAGTACACAGTCACGCCAGAAACATAATGATTTATAAAAAATGTAGGTAATTAAAGCATCATTATGTTTCTGTTATATCAAAACTATTGTTTAGCGCAATACCTACAGTGATTTCCGGTGCAGGCGGAACTAAAAAAATTAACGATAAGTAAATTAGCAATCAAAGAAACGGCGAAAGACAATTTGGCTAGAAAAGGGTTGAACACTGAGATGACAGCTGGAAGCAAAAGATAAAAAAAAAATTAAAGCAGAAATCAATACGATCGTTAACAAGTCTACAAAATCATCTCATCCATCAAAAAACAGAGAAAAACACTTGACTTTCAAATAATTAATATTTGAAAGTCTAGATCAATGCACAATATATTCTGTGAACTCGACCGCGATGTAAACGAGTAATTAAAACGACACGAAATCGTGATGGTGCAACAAGATCGGGCCTCGTCTATCGAACTACCACTTATCATGGATTTGTTTATTCATTTTATGAAAGCTTCTGAGCTGCCAAGAATTTGTTTGTGTGTTACAATTCGAATGGTTTCATTTGAACGAGTTTTTTCCTTATATTTATCTTGTTTTCGCTTTACAGACCGGAGTCAAGACGGTCTGAAGTCGGATTACTGCTCATTAAAAATGATATAGGTACGCACAAACTGTCTCGACTCAAAGCAAAACCAACCCTAACTCAAACAACTATTTTTTTTTTGTGCACAGCATTATGGTGTAATTAAGCATCCTTTAAAATATTCGTACTAAAACGCTACATATTATTATCGTGTGCATTTGCCATCGCCATTTGACAGCTGTCGAAGCTGTGAATAGCAATTTATCGTTCGACAAGTGCCAGACGCGAATCTACCATTTATCACTGAAAACTTTTAAAGCCCAGCTCCCATTCGGTTGATTGATACGATGCCACGAGGGGAATATCCGTTATTTTTATCATTCAATATTTGAAAGGTTCAATACTTTCATCATGCGTTCGGAAGCTCGTTTTAAATTCAAGCTGCAAACTTTTAACGGCAGAGGTAAAACCAATTCTTATAAAACTCGCAGTTAGATACGTATTCGTTCGACCTCTAACTTTTAACTTCTACCAAATATTTATGAATAGCACTTAAACATAAAATAACTTCTCGCCTGTTCTCCCGAAAGAGTTAGGCAGCAGAACGTATATTAATCTTCTATTGAATCCCTATTTCCCTTGGTCACGTCATAACTTGAGAACGACTTTACCGATTTCATCGATCTTTTTTTTTACTTTTTTTAATACTTTGTAGAAAATTCTTACGAAAAAAAATTAAGAAAGTTGCTTCACGCGGACGAAGTCGCGGGCAAAAGCTAGTACTTAATATATTTATTTCGTTTATTGCGGATAGTACATATAAGTACACACAATCCATATAGTATTAGGAACAAAACTATGTTAGTTTTAAAAACACACACCTTCACATACCTACTACAGCGTGCAAACCTGGGCTTACATATTGCAACGAACCGCCAACTCCCTTCGCTCCCTGTCCAAATCTGCATCATCAGATAAGTCCTCCGTGACCACAAGTCCTAGGTACTTCACCTCAGCAACACGCTGCAATAGTGTTCCGCATATAGTCCCTGGAAGAACATTACCTAACGATGCATGTTTGCTATGGAAAACCACCATATGCGATTTCTTGACATTGTAAGTACGCCGAATAGGATTCACATACAACAAGCAATTTCCGGAGTGCACTAATTGATGGACTTAGCAGCACCATACACTACAGCACTCAGCTTATGGCCGATTTTCTGAGAGGGTTTGTGCTAACACGGTTGCGATGGAATCCGATACACATTACGTGAAATGATAGATGTTACATGTCCAAGTCAATTAGTTCCCAACAGGCATTACAACACAATGTGAAAATGCTTGTAATTTCCCAGAAATTATAGTGGGATTGATTGAAACGCATATTATCGGTGGATTTAAACCAATTACAAATTCAACGAGCCGTGCTTAGGGTAAGTCGGTGTAAGACGCCATACTTAAGGTTTAAAGTACAAATTAGTAATCAAAATTAATTAAAATAAAAAACTTTGCATCATGGTAATCATCAGTACTTTATTAATTATCTGTAAACATATCAAAAACTCAACTTTTACACCTCTAAATAATTAAAATAAAAGATTTATAAAAACTCAAAAAAGTGGCATCTCACCCACATGCGTGGGTAAAATGCAACACACCTGAGGGTAAGATGCGTATAACAATTAGTGTTGTGCTTCCATCACATAAATGCACCCTTTTACTTAATAATAATCAGTCATCAATTAGTTATTTAAAATCAATCAATCAATAATCAGTTTTACATTTTTAATATAGTGTTAATAACTAAATTGTCATTATTAAAGTTATTTTAATATTTTTTACTTCTAATTATCAGTTTCTAATCAGTTGGGTATATCAGTATCTAATCAGTCATGCATATTGGGCAATCTCCTCTCTGGCAACAGTCTTCATGCATCCACTTCTTGCATGAAGAGCATTGCACCCAATCGCACCTAGGTCCATTTTTATCATAAAAATATAATTCACAGACTCCACAATATCTGTCCGTATCTTCTTCTCCACTTGTCGAATCATCTAGATCTGGAAGAGAATCAGCTGATGATTCACTCTCACTTTCGTTTTTTGTTTTCTTTTTGGGTGGGGCTTTCTTTTTGGATTGTTTTTTTTTTTGTCAAATAGTTTTTCGCCAGAGTTCTTCAATTTGGTCTTTATTTGTAAGCAGTTGCGCATGTTTTTTTGCGGACTGATGTTCTAGGTTGAAGTATCAGTGGAATAGGTTTTATTTAGTTTTATATAGGTTCTGCAGCACTCACTACACTATCTTCCGTCCATGATCCTCGCTCAGTCTTGCGTACGTACTGACGAGGCATTGTAAACCTAAAATGCCACCCGGAAGGGGTAAAATGCCACATGGCATCATGCCCCACTGTATCAACTGGCATATCACCCCAACACATGAAACTAGCTGTCACATGACGTCAAATAAAAATGGCGTCCTCGTGAACGAAATTAGCAACCTAAAACCTAAGGTCATAAAGTAAATCATACTAAGTCAACGCGATCCATCGATAAATATTAGCAAGAAATGTTTGGTCGGCCTTCTAAATAACATAAATTTTATAAAAAGTATTGTATTTTCAGTTCTTACCTTAAAAAATAAATAAAAATTAATTATATCACCGCCCCGTCCGAACCACGTTCACGAAAGGCTGAGTGCAGCAAAAAATGCTCACTGTGTCACCATCTGTGCCATAGGATTAAAAAATACAGAGTTGTGGCATCTTACCCGCACTGGCATATTACACCGACTTACCCTAAAAGGCTTCGAATGTCCAATCGTCGTGCCTGATCAACCGAAAAGCTTTTAGACCTTATATAGAGACTTACGAACATGATGGTGAACTTATAACTCGTCGAAACGTCTTTCGTCGTCTACCTACACGACAGATTTCTTTAACTTTTTTCACCGTGTTACTCCTCTAGGCATGCCGACGTCATAGTTTCTGTTTCGGCACACGTTTCCACGGCCACGTCAAGGCTCGTATCGATTCCCGACCCCAACCGGATGAGACCAATTAAATAGCTCCGTTTCGCTCAGCGTGGCGAAATTGAGTTTATACCTACCTACATGCGTATTTTTGTGGATAGGATATGTTTTATTGTACTGATTAACATTCATCGGATGCCCTAGGTAGGTACAGTTACCTTTGCATGGAAAGGAAAGACTAAGTATGAAGTAAATATGTATGCGTAGCGGAATAAATAATCCATCGAGCAGACAAGAAGTTCTCTCTTTTGACGCGTTCAAAATCGCACTTTTTTCTAAGCCCAGCACCCTGATTGCGTAACACAGTATCAATCTCAATCTGAATCATTTTGAAGGATATTGCTAATGAATTGCTTCATATGTTCGAAATATTTATCTGCTTAACAAAGTAAATAACGCAATGAATGTTGTTGAACTGTCAGAATGGAAGCCATGGCTATTGATAGTCTGTTACGCAATTACCCCGTAGGTTAGCACGGGCGATTTTTATCCGCGGCGATTTTTTTCGCGCATCAGATTACAACGCACTGCTTAGCACTGAGGGTTGAAATCCTACAGAGTGTTTTTTTGACGGGCTGGGATGCGCTCTGTTGGATTCTCAATGCTCGGCTCAACACCGAGAGTTGATAATCCAGTGCGCGATAAAATCCCGCCGCGATTCTTTGTGTTAGAGGTGTAGTTTTTTTTTACAATTTTTCAAACTTTGATTTCTGCCACTGGACATCCTGTAAATTCAGCAGTTCATTGCTATTATCTAAATTGTGTCCTTCACAGCCCTTAGCAAACAAGGCGTCTCGGAGTAAACATGTACCTCCAGTCAGCCGAGTGTTTGTCCCGAGGGATCGAACAGAAATTCACTCTTGACACCGCACACAGAACCCGGCACTTCACCACTGTGCTACTGTGACCTTTGTAAAGTGTTGACATAAGAACGTCTAGGGCACGGTTCATACATCAGTGTCGTGGCAATAAATAGCCATTCTGTTAAGCCTGATTTACACTTAGACTGACGCGATTTAATTGCCTGAGGCAAATTCGAATTTCAAATTAATTTATAGGTAGTAAGCACTTTATTAGGTACGAGTACTAACATCACAATAAATTATACCTAAATTATTAACAAAAATCTTGAAACAAATATGCAAAACTATTCGCTGAACCTAATCACGAGAAATTACCCGCTATAAAGTTTACATATCGTTTTAAAAAAAATATATATATATATACCTACCGTTACCAATCTAGTAAAGCAATCACGAAATCTATTAAACTGTCGATTGGCCCAGGAATTATGGGCATGTAACAGACACAGCGATTCACAAAGTAATGACGTGTCATTCACAAATTTTTCGTTGTTTTGATAGACCTGCACCCTAATTGCGTAACACACGATCAATCGGAATCGGTTTCATTTTGACAGTTCAACTACATTCATTGCGTTATTTACGTTGTTGAGCAGACACAATACATGACTCATTTTTTGAAAATATGAACCAATGGATTAGCAATATCCTTCAAAATGATTCAGATTGAGATTGATTGTGTGTTACGCAATTAGGGTGCAGACCCCGCGTCTAAACAAAAGCAATCGTCGCGTTTATTTGTCGCTTTTTCGTTGGAAAACTGGAACGTGCTCTCTGTCGGCGCGACCACGCGTTTTGATTCACCGAACAAAAAGCGCATAAGGAAGCGACGATCGCGTATTCGCGTGACTATCGCTTTTCGTTAGGACGCTGTCGCATTGTGGGTGTTAATCTATACTAATCTTTATAATAATAATAATAAAGCTGAAGTGTTTGTTTGTTCTTGAGTAAAGCTCCGAAAATTGCTATATATAACATCATGCTAAAAAAGTCAAGTCAGGAAGAACGCTAAGCGAAAACCAAGTAAAAATTATTACAGTGTCAAGTCATGACTTTTGATCTTAAAACACAACAACAACAACATTCAATAACAACAAACCAACCCCAACAACCCCCTCAACATTTGAGGTCACGAAAACCCTCGAGTCGTGCCACAGTGACTTGTAAACGTAGTTTTTCTATCACATGATATTTTTACGGTCGGGTGACAGAATTTTCAGAAAAAAAAGCTGGTTTTGAATGCTTTTTGAATGTTCTTTTTAATCTTAATACCGTTGGCAGGCGATACGATGCAACGGAGTGGGTCGGGAAACAAGAAATTCCACACGGTCGCCTTAGCAATATAAGGCGCAAGGGGGTGCTAAAAGTGAACAAGTTTCCAAATGAAACCCAAAACTAGAACAGAAACAGACAACATGTTAGGCTTAACGTATAAAAAGCTTTTTTTTCACAAAATTAATGAGTTTCATAGGAAAAGTTGATCAATATGGCAGGGGAGAGGTTATTCACCTCAGGATGGCGATTTGCAATCGTTAAGGAGTGCCAAATAGCCAGCTTGTATTTATAGTCGCTGATTAAAGGATTTTTAAACAAGAGGTAAATGAAAACTGCCAATGGCGCAACGTTTATTTGTTAAAATTTAATTTTATTATGATTTATGATTTGAAGAGAGGTTTTATGTATTTTTGTAATGTTTTTTTTAAACCTGTAGTTTTATAAAGCCTCCTCAATAATCAAAAGATTAGACTGATTGTTGCCATTTTTGGTGAAAAAATCTATACAGTTAGGTACTATGAAATATAACAACATAAGACTTCCAAAAGCTGAAGTTGCGCTGGTGTATCCGAATCGCAAGCACTTCAAGTCGAAAGCTGCATTCTAAATCAAATCAAGGTAACTCTTTGATGTCAGAGAGCAGTTACCAAGTGTGCTCATATACAGAGTATGGATGCCAACAGACTACCTAGACCCGTTTTCTTCTCAGAGGTCGCCCATGCAAAACGTGTACAGGGCGGGCAATACCTGCGCAACAAAGACGTTCTCAAACGTCACCTTACAACTTGTGGCATTCCCGTTTGTCGGTGGCAGTACCTTGCTCGAAACTGAGGTGACGCACTTCAATGCACGTCTTGAATACTGAGACAAGTAGCGCCAATTACGCAAAAGTCGGCCAAAGCCTTTAGATACATATACATACAATGATGCTGTTCACCTCTTCTGTACATGGCGTGACCGGGTTTTCAAGACTTCTTTGGTTTTGCAAGACATCAGAGAGCTCACGAACGGAATAAACCTTACCCTGGGTTCCACTCAAGTTTCCTACGTAGGTACATCCGTAACAGCAAATTGAATCTTAAGACGAAACAAACCGTCTTACTTAAGACATAGTTTATTTTCAGTATATATCACAACTTCATACATTTATGACGTTGCTAAAAGTTAGGATGACTCTACAATATCTTACGTCGCGAGATATTTATTAAGTCTAGAGTTAACTTTGGCCTTTCAGTAGGATCATCAATCACTTAATAACAATAGGGAATAGGAAATATAGTCGATACCCAATTACGATCGATAGCTTAGAAGACTTGTTATTGTGCATATGTATAGTGTATAGTGATAGCGTGGTGGTATACCCTCTCCATTAGGTTAACCGTTTTTTGACACCTGTCTTAGAACGTAACTATTTCAGATTACGTAAAAGTTAACTATAAAATGCGTATTATAATAAATATTAAATTAATTGCCTTATCTTATTGAATTATCTTATTTATGGCTTCTTACAGACATTAAAATAGCGTACGTGTAGTATCAATCAATGTATTGTGTGTTGTTGCAAACACTAGTTCCATCTGTCAAAAACAGTTATAGTGTAGCTAATACAATTATGAAATTCTGGTAAAATGTTTATTTACTTTGGACACAATATAAATCGCAATAATAAAAAAGGTTATTTTACGTGTGCTCCTTCAATTACAGGAGACCACAGTATGCACATATAAATAGGTGTAAATAGGATAAACATAAAATTAGAGAAAGAAAATGATGAAATTTGAGAAAAAAAATAATATGTCAGGATTGAACTTTCTTATTACAATGGTATTATCGGGATAAAAATTTTCAATCAACAGATAATTTTTATTCGTGAAATAAAATTGACGTCTGACAGATTTTGTATGAAGAACGGTCAAAAATTCAAAATTATTCTTCCGATAAAGTTATCTGGCCTTGGAAAAATCAGCCCGTAGTATAATAATTATTATTTTATAATCATTTCACATTTGTTGACTATTGGAGGGAAGAAACATAGAACTTACATGTTGCTAGACAATGGAATTAGCTATTTAACGCCCTCATAAAATTTTCGTGTAACGCTTTTTTGCTTCTTCCAAACGTTTTGACTTACAATAAGCAGAGTTACTGTGCCCCTAGTAATTACGATTCTCACTTTCAAGCTTCCGCGTTGTACCACGAAAATTAAAAAATTAAAATGGAACGGCGAAATCCACCTAGAACATAGTTCTATAACTCAGAAAGCCTGGATCAAAGTGTTTCCCGGGCTATTTGCCCGGGAAACACTACATTGGCTGAAAAACGCAACTGACGTAAAATTCAAACAATGTTCATCGTGATAATCCATTATCACTTTTGAAACTGCGAATTGGAGTTGTGAAACGAAACACGAAAAACTTTTTAGTGTATCTGTTTTTTTGTTAGAATTTAACACGTACGAATTCCTGTTCTCTGCGATTTTCTACATACGAGGAAGTTTGCTAAACGTAGTAAAGTTCGAGAAAATTGTTATATGAAAACTCGTATATTCACTGGACCATATTCTGTTAGGGTTTCATACGTTCAATTATGGAGAGGCAACATAAACGCTTCATTAAATCACTAGCCCCACAGCATAATAACGCGTTCAAATAGTTAAACTACGTGCAACATTTCGCTCTGAACCGAGTTATTATAGTTTAATAGTTCGCCGAAGGTCTAACCATAGTCAGTGAAACAATTAACACGTCTGACCATCACGACGGTCGGTAGTTGTAATAAGTTCGGTAACTAGTATCGGGTTCCTGGCAGCTTCGGGCCCCGCGTAGCCCTTGCATACTGCTCTATTATGTATGAGCGAGGTACGCGTGACGATTGGTCGCGTACGGCGTTCATTAAACAGCTGTTTTTTACACGGGGACTGGACATGAATGGTCGTCTATTGGAAACGGAAAGTGCTTGAATATTTTTCTAAGAATGGAGCAGTAGTACGTTTTGACGTATCGCGGAGTCATGTGGAAAAAGACGTATATTGTTTTTTTTTCTTTCACGTAGTAAAATTCGATATCCATTTTCTCCAAAAGTATTAATTGTGATTATCTCTTTATTTAAGATTGATTCTGCATACACTAACGATAACTATCTACTAAAAAAAATCAATACTTTACTTCAGAATATGAATCGTGTTACAGCTGTAATCAATTCATTTGTTCTTTCCTATAAAGTAGAAGTAAATAACATGACGTGTGTATCATTGGCAGCATAATGAAAGACTCTTCATTAGAAATGAATTCATAGCAAAGTTCAAGGATACACGTGCTGTGCAGCCTTGTTTCGAACATCAAATAAATTATTCAACACAATAATCTGTAGGTAATTAGAAGTGGCACGTGCCGTATGACAAGTTTCCCCTGTCATCGTGACACGTGCACTTGTACACATTTATGTCAATTTTCCCCCGTAATATTAACATGTGCACTCTCTAACAAAGGAATGATCACTTAATTTTGTCAGATTAATTATTTTAAAAAATGTAAGTACTATGCGCTAGTACGACATTTTGTTAAATAGCTTCTATTTAAATTCTTACTTTTTAAAACGAACAGTTTTTCGAAAGGGATGTCATCAAACAAGTCCCCTACATCAACATTGATTGCAATGACAAGTTCCTTTGAAAGCAATTTCATGGAAAACAACGCAACACAATATTCGGACAGACTCCGCCCCCGACCCGCCTACGCTCCGCCTCCTCAGTGATGCGCCCAGCGACGTAAAATTGAATACTAAACTTATGAAGAGATTAAAACTGCGATTTTCCGACAAAGTTTTAATTAAAGTGACGAAAAGACAAAAACGTTTGAAGATAAAAAAAGACGTCATTGAATTGTTGTAAACGCGACAACATTCCTTGTTGCACTTATTTGAAGACTTCATTATGCAACGTAAAAGCAAGATGTTCATGACAGCAACTAAAGATTTTTCTTCTTCTTTTTTTTTCTTTTTCGGGTTGCTGTCGCCTATGTTGCACCTGCCATGTTTTGTCACCCTAAGGTTGATAGAAAATGCTTCAGGCACTGAGGCCGTTTTTCTAATGCTTTTTTGTTTACTTGTGCATAAAGTTTTACACTCGTAGATTCCTACCACTACTACCACTCTGTTTGCTTTTTATCTCGGAGAAGATGAAAATTTCACGAGACTAACCTACTGGATACCAACTTTTGTATGATGTACGTTAATGAAAACAATATCTTTGGATTGGTTCTTTAGACAGCGTAGGCGCCTACTAGTTGTCGCGTAGCCTCGTAAGCGTCCCGTAGCATTTGACGTCGCGTAGAGCTTACTACATTCCGCGTAGCCGCGTAGACGCCTTGTAGACAGACGTCTAGGAGTAGCGAACGTAGCGTGTTCGCGTAGACGTAGACGTCTACGCGAACGCGCTACGTTCGCTACTCCTAGTTTCGATACAATAATCAACAAAATATGCCGACTACGAAACAAACATGTAATTCCATTTTACAGTCTGTCCATTTTCAATTTCGGAGTTATTTTGAAACAAAACTGTTTGCTTTTCGGGGAACGGTTGATTCGATGTGAGTTGACATGACATGACCGGTTTGCAAAATCAATTTAATATAGTTTCTGTGTTGTCAACGGAATTCTGTGAACACAGACGTGGAATCGAATTTCCGATCATTTTGCGAGTTTCCAGGTTTATTTGATTTTGCGTTCCCTTTGATGTAAAGGGAACTATTCTGTTTACACATGATTCCTGTGTTTTAACTAACAACATTGGGGTGTGTGATTGCATTTTGTGGGAATGGTATTAATACCATCCACATTGTATGCTCACTTCACAATACAATTTTGTAACAGATGAATTCACTAGGAGTAATTTACATCACAGAAGATATACCTAAGTATATTCTATGCCTACATCCAAGTGAGTGTAAGCATAGAATATGACTATTAAGTAATAAAACACAACCAGGTGGGTGCTTTTAGTTAACAAATTATTGTTTCTCAAACTATGCACAAATTCTGAGTTTTAAATCTTATTTGTTCATATAAATACACTTTCCACGGGTTATACTTAGGCTCCCCGTCCACAAGACACTAATGCCATGTACCCAAAGCAGCTTTCCGGATTATTCGCGCTCACAAACGCATTACACCAGCCTTCTGTATTTTAATCCTACTACAAATGCAATAGGTTCTAGCACTGGCAACAATTGGCAAAGCAATTAAAGCTGGGGGCTATTGACCAATGTGAATTAGAGGCGTCGGCATCGGCCTATAGTCGGCACCATTGTGTGCACAGTCAGCATTTAGAGAGACCATGGAACTTTTCCAACGAGATTTTGGGACAGTTAAATTGTCTGAATTCACAATTTAAATGACAGCTAAGGTTAATTCATTGATGGCTCTCATTATTTGTTCTTGGTGTCGAAGCCCAACTTTATACAAATCATTATATGATTGCGACCATCCATTACATATCGAGACTCCTCCGTGCCTCAGAAAGCGTTGGTCCCGGCTACCATTTGTCGATCTTTGAGTTCAGCCGTTGGTCCCGGCTACCATTTGTCGATCTTTGAGTTCAGCCGTTGGTCCCGGCTACCATTTGTCGATCTTTGAGTCGTTACGGGTCAAAAATCTGACAACCAGTCTTACCAGGGGGTATCGTGTCACCCAGTAATTGGGTTATGGAGGTCAGATAGGCAGCCACTCTATGTAAAATAATGGTTAGACTAGAAACCGAGGCTAGGCAGATTGATGGATATGATTCTGCCCACGAAATATTCATTAAAGACAATTTAATTTTCCACTAAACTTACGTACGGTCACCAAAGGAGATAAGTAACCAGGTTCGTCAGACATAGTTGAAGTTTAGTAAGAAACCGATGAACGTTTTCGAATGGAATTTAATTTGATAAATGAACTGTTTGTGTTCTATTAATTAAATTAAATTGTATTCGAAAACATCTATCAGTTTCTAACTAAAGTTCAACTATGTCCGACAACCCCGGTTACTTATCTCCTTTGTTGACTGTACCTATATCGTAGATCAAACTCATTAATCCTTCACAGTTCACAACCGAAATGAGGCTGCCCTCAAAACCATTCTAAAACCGAAAGCAAAAGCCTAACTTTCATAATACGAATAAATTGCGGCGCTCACCTAACAATTCGAAAACAACAGACAATTCCAATTATGAAGTATGAAGGTGCTCAACGCTTTCAAAACTTCAGCCCAGTATTTTGCGTGCGGTGAAAAGTTTGGATGGTCAAAGCCCGCCTGCCGGCCGCACAGCCTCCGCAGTTGGAATGAATTCAATCGCCGCGCCAAGGGATTATAAAATGTCATTCCCACTCAAATCCAGTTCTCAAAAGAGTAGTCCATCCATCGAGATAGAATGTGAATGCTGTGAGTTTTTCTATTTGTCTACTCACTTTGACAGCTACTCGTGCCAGATACAAAGCGATCGCTGTGGCTTCGTTTGCGTTTTGTGTAGCGGATATATTAAAATGTCGATATTCCTCTTCGTTTTATATCCGTGAGTTATAAAAAAGATTTGAATAGCAATTGTTCACATTTCTGGATTTATTCTGTCTAAAGCAGCGCTGATTTAAATAACGTTTCAACGTGATTTTCTAAAGAAAAAACCTACGGCTGCTTCTGGAAAACATTTTCCGGACGTACAACAGTTCTTTTTATACAATCCCTGCTGGCTTAAAATCTTTTTAAATTAACATTTACTGCACATTAAATATTTTGCAGTAAAAAGCTCCTCAAACTAAACCGTGAAAAACAACGGCTATAATACGGCTAATAGCCGCTGTAGCCGCGAATCCGGCCAGTCGGTAATAAACTCCTTTACTTTAATGTTACCCATTTAGCCCTCAGTGGGGTAAAAAGCACATTTAAACGAGTTGTTAACCTGTATACGTGATACTGTAATGCCTCACTGCATGTCTGGCATTCTTGACTTTAGTCTGTGGTGAAACACAAGTTTACGCTTTTTTTTTACCTTTCACATGAATCTTTATGTTTTCGTTAAGTTTTCTATACAATATTTTCTCGAGTGATTCTCTTCCATGAGATTTTAATTTTGCTTTACGTGCCCCACATGCTAGGACCATGATATGAAAGGCTGTAACAGGCAGCGTAAGGAATTAGAACACGGAAGTAAACCTACCTAGCTGTACAGGGTGGCAGGATTTTCGTGGGTTATTAAAATAAAAATTTGCTGTTGCCTACATATGTGACCGCGATATTGCACTCTTCTATGAAACCGCAGATTTATTTTTGATAAACGACGAAACATTTCTACTCTAGGTGGTCCAGAATCATGTGCTGAATTCATGGTTTAGGTTTGCGCGTCAATATCTGCCACCCTATATTTTTATTTTTTATTTCCTCAGCTTTAACACCTCACGAAATATATAAGTTTTTTTTTTCTTTTTGCCTAACACGCTTGTCACGTGGGAGCTATAAGTCTTCTCCTGAAGAACGTTCGAACGCTCAGAACAACGAAGCCCAATTGTAACTGTGTTGTCTTTTTATCTTTCGTCCGGTGAGCGTGTCTCCAGATTAGCAGGACCCTAGTTCAAACGTTTGGTAATTCAAATGCTTTGTTCGAATTACATTAAACGAGAATATTCAGCAAAACCCTGTTCATACACACACATTTCGCCTAAAACATCAGCGTTAAATGTACGTCATGAAACATTAACTTTATTTTCATAATCTGAATTTTCCATCAACGTTGGTAACTTGCAAGTGTCATATTTAATTAAGAAAGCCATTCTGAGACAGGCGGTAATTCCAAAAGAACAATAGCCAACTAATATCTTAAAAGGTTTCGCCGAGAAGCCCTGCCATCTCGATTGAATCAACGCCTCTGAAATATGCAATTTTGTCACAGCCGCTCGGGCTCCCGACAACGTTTCAAACCAATTTATACCGTGATAAACTGTCTCTTGTTAAAATTTTGCTGTTATTAATTTTGTAATTGTTCATTTACATAGTTGTTTTAATCACTTAACGGAATTGAGTAATTCTAACGCTTCATTTAGTTTCGGGAATACATTACTGAGCGCAAGCTTGGTTATTTAGGGTCAGCAAGGTACTCGTAGATAAGGGAAGAAAAAAAGAAAAATATTTTATTCAGGACACGCACAGGAAATACAAACAGTAAAAAGAAAAATTTAAAACTAAATAAATTAAAACCACCAAAAAACAAAAAGGACCTGCGCGTAACCTAAAAGGCTTACACCTAATTGCCTCAGCGCTGGTATTCTGATAGGGCCTGTGACAGTAGTTGCGCTTTAAATAATTTGTTTAATGTCAAACAATACATGTCGCAATTTAAGAAAACCGACCGAAACCGAGAAACGTTATACCTACAACTTGTAAAAGCAGTTTGTAAAATGATTTCTATTTTTTATTGAATCGAGCAAAAGTGGTTGTGAATAAGCGGTGCGATGTAAAGTGGCACAATTACTCCTTTGACCAATGCTTTGCGACCTGCTAGGAAAATTGTTTGAAAAAAACTCCGCGGCTTCGTAACGTGGCGCGGAAAATACGAGCAGTTCGCAATAAATATTTATTTTACGAGTTAGAGACCGCACGGTTATACTTGTTTTTCTCGTTTCTTGATACAAATTATTTCAGAATACACTAAGATAATCCATAATCCTACTAATATTATAAACGTGAAAGTTTGTATGGATGAATGGATGGATGGATGTTTGTTACTCTTTCACGCACAAACTACAGAACGGATTTGGATGAAATTTGACATACAGATGGTTTATATCCAGGATTAACATATAGGATACTTTTTATCCCGATATTCCCACGGGATCGAAAATTATGCGAGTGAAACCGTGGGGCGCAGCTAATAATATTATAAATTCGAAAGTAACTCCTACATCACTGAAAGGATTTCGATAAAATTTGGCAAGGCAATTTGGTGGCATCATAGGCTACTTTTTCCCGGTAGCACGTTCCCATGGCATAATTTCCGACATCTACGCGGGCGAAACCGCCGGCAGAAGCTAGTATAACCATATAGCACACAAAGCTTTGGAAAAGAGGTCAAAACAAAACAAACTTGAAATCAAAGAATAAAACGTTCAATAAACATACTTCCCAGACTCTCATTGCTTAAGTATTAATCCTCGGACAGTTCGAATTAGTGAGCCAAATACTAGGCTTTGAGTAAGTATTCCGATATCAAGCACTCTTGGTTTGATTTAAGTCTCGTTTGAAATACAGAACTTCAAGCACTTCAAAAGCTCCCAGCGCTTCCGAAAGCGAATAGGTGCGCTTGATTTAAATTAAAATTGAATAGCGCTTGCATTTCAATACCTTTCCATGATTTGAATAAAGTTCTCCGCGTACTTAAGTTTTTTTTTCTGAACATTGAAATACGAGTATACGAATACTGTTACTGAAATTTAAATCGACTGAAGCCGGAAAGAGCGGACTTGGATCTTTTATAAAAGTTTTTAAAGGCGTAATTGAGTTTGCATTTGTTAAACACTTGTTGAGTTATGCTTCTGGCTTCGTGTTAAACTGTGTTATTTCTTTTGAATAAAACTTTGACAAACAGAGTGGTGGGAAAACCAATTATGATGACACATTAAAAAAATGTTACAATAGGTACTTTTATATACTTACAGGTTTTTATTTAAGTCTCGATGAAATACAAAATAAAGCACCATGATTTGCAACGTAATATAATAGAGTACCGGAATATCCAAGCTAGACTGAGTATCATCGGACTCGCTAGCCCAATCCAATTAAAACCGTTATTCATCCCGAAACAATTAAGGTTCCAGTCAGTCAGCCGTGAGTAAGTCTCCACCAGACTGTAAGCAAATATTAAAATATTAGCAGACGGCTGTTCGGTAAAGGGGTGCACACATTGGTCCCATCATACAATAAATAATTACCATCTCTGAGCCCGCTGTTAGAGGAATTCATTAAATATGTACACTGTTACATTGATACACTTTAGAAAGACCTGGGACAAATGAATGTATTTACTTTATTTCTGTCTGTATGAGGAAGAGAGATAATAAAAGTGTTTATACTTCATGTGTGTGCTTACCTTATAGTATGTTTTGGGACTTTTCAAAGAACTTAGGACACATTAACTCAAAACATCAACAGTATTCCTAAAAGTAAATTTTACCAGAATACACATCTTACACACGAATTTCAAAGAAAACTCGATGGAAAATTGCACCAATGACTTCTACGTACCTACTTTCATATTCTGCATGGCGGTTTTATTGAAACCTAGCGTGGCTTATGTAACCCAGGGCGACGATAATGTTTTTATTTTAAGTAGTATGAAGCAACGAGTAGCTTCATTCGGTTTTCCCAGAGCAGGGGGAAATCGGGGAATACTTACAGGGTCAGTGAAACATGCAGGACAAAATAAGGATCAATACAATACGCTGCACTCTATGAATAATCTCGTTTCAATAAAATAATCTGAAATAAATACGATTTAACATAAAGGGCTGATTTTTCAATCGACAGATATCTTTTATTCGTGGAATAAAATTGACGTCTGACCGATTTTGTATGGAAGAACTGTCAAAAATTCAAAATTATTCCTCGGATAAAGTTATCTGGCGTTGGAAAAATCAGCCCCAAAATAAGTAAGAGATCTTTTTCCAAATGGCTGAAGAAATATACTTTAAAATATATGAAAACTAATAATTTAAAATCAAAATCAATTTATTCCAATTCTGATAAAATATTCCCATTTTGAGTGCGGTCGTTATATCGGCTTCATCCATCGCTTTTCCATTTGACGAGATAAATCTCGAGAGCTCGGTATATAAATAGGTTCTTTTTTGTTCATGTATTGTAGGATATTTTGTTCATTGGCATTTTATTGCGATTAATGAAATGAAATAAAATGGTGTTTATTTCTGATACGTATGTCGTCCAGTAAAACCGTTTTAGAGGTCAAATATTTGGTCAATATTTTAGGACTAGATGCCGCTGGCAATTCCTCGCTGCCTGTAAAGAAATGCCGAAACAAACTCCAAAGCAAAGAGCTGTTGCTGTATCTTAAATAGTTACCCGATAGATTTTAGGAACTAATAACAAAAAAATATAATATTTTTCTTCGCTGGAAATATTTTCGACTTCGTATCAATTAGAAAAAAAAACCGTTATTCAAACGAAGATTTACAATCACTAGACTTGTAATTCATTTTTACACTAACATATTATGTAGTTAAGCGTATCTACAATGTGTCAAAATCGATTCATAGATTAAACAATCCACCTCCCGTTATTACCTACTTACCCTATTACCGACGTTATAACCTGCACAACGGCTTCTAATAACCTTATCTGTAATTAGATGGAGTCGAGATAATGCAATCCGCGTAACTAACTGTACCGCACCGGAGGCTGCAGAGCGGATGCGAAGCTCGACGATATTGCAATTTGCTAGTCTAGACATCACAGGTTATAATGTTTATAATGTAATGTGGTTATAATTTATATTCGAACCAGTGAAGTATTCATTCTTATTAAGACTTCACTGGTTCGAATATAAATTATAAGGCTCGGTAATTTATCATGCTTCTAGTAATGGGAGAATTTGGATAGCTGAACAGTTTTTGTTTGAACGTGCTTATCTCTGGAACTTCCAGTCGGATTTGAAAAAAATGATAGCATTTGATAGCCCAATTCTTAAGAAATTTCTGAGCCGAGACAAAAGGGAAAAAACGTCTGAGCGAAAACGAAGTAACGGAGCAAAGCTACAGGATAATATTTCAAATTTCACGCAGACTAAGTTAGATTTATTTTTCCGGTAATTTAATTTACAGCTTTAGAACTCTCGATCGACGTTATAACTATGTTCAGCAACGTTATAATAGTTAAAACACAACAGTTTGAAATCCCAACCCTGTGCGTATGAGATACAAACAATAAGCTCTACAAATAAAATTAGGAGCACCTAAAATCAATGTTATTAGCTGGTCCTCATTACGCCGGATGCCGATATCTCGTTCAAAGCGTGCGCAAGCGTGAACGGTACTAAAGTAACCCCAGTTAATTCGGCAGTCGAGTCTAATAGAAATGCAAGAGGTGACATCGGTCGAGCATCGGGCGAGCATAGCTATATCAAATTATTAATACGATATATACATGTGTATACGCGTACGTATTAGCTACCTGGTTACACAATGTGTCTGGTAAACGACGAGTATAGTATGTTCAATGTCTTCTTTGAATACATTTTAATGTTTTCTAACAGATTTCGAATTGAAAATGGCTGCCATTCTAGATGGTTTGGTTTCAACCTCATGCAGACATTTTATTCATAAATTGGCCCTTAAAATTTGTACAATCGTTGACCTGACATATTGTATAAAGGTTGACTTGTAATTGAATGTGGTACTTGCAGGACGTGGTTGTGACCCCTTTGCAACATTTGGACAACGCCATGCGGGGTTTTCAAAGAAAAAATGCCTAGGCGAACATCCAAGTTTTGTATACATGTGAAAAAATAAGCAAAACAAGCATAGGGCATCTAAAAATTCGTCCGCATCGCTGTCAACAGCGTAAACACACATACATACATATGAACACTATATAGGGTGGCAGGGAGTTGTTGTTGCTGTTCGATACAATTAGACCGCGTAGCTATTGCAGTTTTCTATGAAACTGCAGATTTTTTTTTTGATAACCGACGAAATATTTCTGCGATAGGGGAATCATGTGCTGAATCCATGGTTACAGTTTGCGTGTCGATGTCCCTGCCACCATGTATATAGATAGATGAAGAAAAGAGTATTAGTATTTTCTATTGCCTAAGCGTGACACTTCTCTTTCGAATCCAATTATAAAATTCTATCACGACCATAGAAATGTAAAAAAAAACATATATCTATAATCACGACCGTATGATCTTGCATGACCGATTTTTTTTTATTATGGCACTTATTATATACATCTAAACATATAATAAAATAGTAAAGAAGATTTTTTGTCAGTTTGTCCGGCTGAACGGATTTTGATGAAATTTAGCACACAGGTACTTTATAACCTCTTAACAAACGTCTTCATCAAAATCCTAAACCCCCCAAAAACTATCCAATACCCGAGATCGATGCCGTATGCAAAATTATTCCCATTAGAGCTCAAATACGCCTACGCGTATAAATCTACTCTCTTGGATGCATCTACGAAATGATGCACTTTGACATCGTATGTTAAACGTCTGTAACTTACTCCCGTAGCTTTGAACAATTCCCTAGAACACTTAGCTCAGCAGGCTTAATTTAACTTGGACTACATGTTCCGAAGGCAAAGTTTTCAAGTCGTTCAAAGCGTCTCAACAACTTTCGCGCCCCAAAAATGAAACCTTAAGTCTAAGATGTTCCAGAAATTAGATCGCTTCAAGTAAAACTGAAACTACTCTAAAATGATGAAGTGTCTCGTAATTTATACAGCAAGTTTACCTGCAAAATAGTTAGTGGTTTGTCCATTGTTTTATGACCTTTTTAGCATGAGAATTTGGTATATTTTAGAATAGAGTATAACCATAAAAGGTCTTTACCTGGATCCACACAGCGTTACTTAATTAACAACTTAATAATTGAATACGTAAATATCAGTTACAATAATCAATTTATGGTTATTTTTTGTCGATTGTCTGGAACCGAGACAACGTGTCATATGGCATGAAAGATGTTTATTTGGTCCCCGATTAGCCTCACCCTACATCAATTATTCAAGACATTATCCTCAAAATAATGATATTTTCCTATTAATAAACTGCACTTCAAAACAAACACTGACTTTTCATTGAGATTCAATATAAAAGCTGAACTTTGCAGCCTTCACTTTGATTGATACTTAATAAATTATGGAAAAGAAAACTTCACTCCAAATTGTAGACAAGTGTACAAACTGCTGTTCGAAACTTGTTAAATATTGACAGCTTATCAATTTCATTCCTAAACGTTTCGTTTGTGGTATTAAAAGTTTTCATCGGCTGCACGATAGAGTTCAGTAATTTATTTATAGCACTCCCTACTTTCGTGTTTGGGTTCAAAACTTTAACATTTATTACTTCTAAAAACATTTACTTTAACCTGGATAGGAACTATACACACAGGTTTAGTTAAATAAACAACAACGCAGAATTTTATTGAATAAACTGCCCAATAGTATTCACGAATCAAGAGGTGGTCTGCGTCACCACGCAGCCATAAATATCATTAAACAGTGAAAATAAATATCTACCAAAAACCAGAGGACTCCGTTAAAGCGATCTCATTAAAGCAAATGAAGATAATGAGATAAAGCAAAAGGGACAATAAAATCAGGGATCCTTGCCGAATGGCGTAAACCCGTCGTTTTAATCCGACTCCACCCTCGTTCCGCAGACGCGGCTTACGAACGTATTTCGTTCATCACTGTTATCTCATTCTAGAGGAAATTAATTAAATTATATATCTCGTAATTACGTATAACAGAGGAATGAGCTTTTTGGTAGATGGGTAGATACCTCAGAATCATGACTTTACTTTAGAGAAGCAGTGCAAGTGTAGTATTTGTTACATTAAGTAAAGACGTAAGAACCTGTGCTATACGTACTTTCTGGTTTGTAAATGTTATTAACACTGCCGAATCTTCTAGTGAAACGTAAACATGACCAGCAGAATTTTAATAAAAGATTGCTCAAAGCTGTTAATTTTTCAGTGAACGCAATAAACCTCTTGTCGGATAAAAATATCCGGCCGAAATACTCAAGCACTTTCAAACCCGTACGTTGTAGAGGGCTAAATGTTTGAAACAGTTATCCGTTCTGAAACAAGTAAAAAGGCTCAGGGGTATTGAAAAATAATAAAAATCGAATGAAGATTTAACGAGAAATCCCACAGTCTATTTTCAATTTTATTTTACCTGTATAAAACTAAATATAAAACTGACAGATACGTCGACACGTTAAAATTAAAATACGTTTCGACATAGGTCCAAAAATAATTTTATTAGCTTTTATTTCGTTTTTCGTTTGTTCCTTTACCGGAGCGAGTTTGTTTCTGTTAAAAGTGAATAAAATTGCGCGACCGTTAGTTTACCTCTATCGCAGCATGATACTTTATTGAATTTTTAAATGAATACATATTGAGTTTTTCATTCGGTTTCTATGCTGCTTTAAATTCCTCGTCAAAGTAAAAATATAGTGAAGTGAATGCAGATTTGCTTATGAGATAGATTATGAGATAGGCTTATGAGATATTAGAATAGAGAAACCGTATGATTCGGTGTGCTACAGGGTGGGCAATAGAATAAGAGGTATAAACTTTATTTTGAAAAATTTTATCTATGAAATATAAAAATTATTAAGTATTTTATTTTAATATGGTATTTAGGGCCGGCAATTCAGTATGGAAAATAATCTCTTACAAATGTCCACCTCTAGCAGCATGGCAGATGTGAACTCTTTTCACTGGGTTTTTCATGACATTTTCGCACATTTCCTGCGTTATTTCAGTGACTGTGTCTCAGATATTTTGTTTTAATTCTTGAAGGTTCATTGGCCTGTTAGCAAAGACGTCCCTTTAGAGGGGATGTTGGGGCCAATCAATGTCACCGTTTCTCGAAATTAATCGAACCGGAAACGTTCTTTTCAATGTCTCGATTATGGCTCGTTGGCCTACACCTTCAGCTCCAACTGCAACTCCACCTCAGCCTTCTCAACCCACCTATCACGCTTCGTCATCCATACCCCACCTCCACTGACATTCCATCTCCATCCTTACCTTGTAAATAAATCTTTAGTTGATTTCTACTTCCTTCCTTTTAATTCCTTATTCTAATTTAGAATTAAAGTTAGAATTTTCCTGTCGCTACACGGCAATATTTGCTTTTCGTTTTTCTGTACAGCGGAATTTCTCCGACTAAGCAAAAAAGATTTTCGGAGCACACTGTGGGAACGGAATCATATGAGTAAATAAATATTTTCTCTGTAACGACGGCTACAAGCCTCTAAGAAAAGCTTAATGATATCATATAGAAAGCTTCACAAAGATTAGCGGTCCGCCAAGCCTATAAGCTGTATCTTCTCGGCGAAATGAATTAGCGAACTGAATGCGCTTTATACTTTAACAAACATTATCTTCATATCTTGAACTTAACGTTTGCTGCAGCATTATCTAACCCCGTAATTGAAAGTATAGACCAAAAGTTAAAATAAAACTTTCGATTGTCTATGGGCATGTTATGCGGAATGAGGGATATGTCGTGAGGAAAGTTTTGAGTATGAATGTGGGCGGCTATAAGAGTAAGGGAAGACTAAAGAAATGATGGATGGATTGTGTGTAAGATTCGGCTGGTGTGGAAAGGAAGTCTCCCATTCGGAGATAAGGTTAATTGGAAGATGAAGACATGCTGCCCACTCTAAATGTCATTTTTTATTCCCTTAGTGGGATTTATAGATGTCCGTAGGTGTGTCACAGCGGGATACCATATCAAAATACCAGCGCTGCGGTATTTATTTTTTAACTATCCCAGCATTATACTGAGATAGGAGCCTTCTTGGCCTCGCACATGTCCTTTTTTGTTTATAATGTTATTTTTTTTAGTTTTAAATGTTTTTTTTTTACTATTTGTTTTGCCTGAGCGTGTCCCAAATAAAAGATGTTTCTTTTATTTTCATATTTTCTTATAAATTGGCATCAGATTCGGAGGATGATAATGTGTCAATGTTTGGTTCACCTTAAATGACATGGTAGTTTGTTTGAAAAACCAAAGTAAATAAACATTTTATGCAATAAACTAAGAGCGATGGGAAATTATTTAATTGACAGATCAAACTGGACGACACTGTTTGATCACAGTAGAATTGCAGATTGGATTGATTTTTAACTGAAAGCTTGTTTTATTTTTGTTTTAGCATATGGGTAGCTGCAGGCTCCGAAGCTGAATTTTTTATTCAATATACATTTTACTTTTACAAAGTTTTATTTAGTTCAACTTGTTAGTAAGTTTCTGGTTGATTCTTGCAAATAATTGAATAGCTTTCTTGAGACTGAACCAATCAAAGTTAATATGAAGGTACACGCGTTCCATTCCTAGGTAAATTTATGTATTTGGTAGAGATGACCTGACCTGCCAATAGTAACGGTTGCAGTTTCGTCTTAAAACTCTGTATGCACGGTTTTGATTTCAAAACATAATCATAATGATCACAGTATTTTAATAAAAGCTTGTTACCAAAAGTTTTTTTAAACTTAATCCCCTAGTTACAAAATAAGGTTTTTCTTTAGATCAGGTTAAACCACCGAGCCAGTTATTGAATTAAGAACCTAACTGGTATAGAAATGCAGTTCTTTATACAATAATGACAGCTTAATCCGGTGCTATGTTGTCATTTTAGTATTAAGAACTTTGCCTCAATCGAAATAAAGTTCAAAATACAAAACTGGCTTAAAGGTTTAGCCTAGAACGGAACGGCTAATAATTTAATTTTATTTATTTTTTTAAGTCTACCAACAATTGTTCACACTGGATACAGCCGATCGATTCTGTAAAAATCTCACCGTGAAAAGATAGGTGAAGTGAGCTTAGAGTGAGCTTTCAATAGTGTCGCTCCCTAGTATTAGTTGGAATGACAGCTCACTCCACGCTCACTTCACCTAGGTTTTCACGGTGAGATGGTTTCAGAATCGCACTGCAGCAACATAATTCATTCTTAAAATTAAATTACAGCGCAACAATTACTTATAAGTAGTAAACACTACATGCACAAAACAATAAAGTCGGATAATTAGCTAACTTACTAAGTACTAAGCGCAAATATTCAATTAAATAAAATTAAAATTGGAAATAGTGAAAAACCGAATTATGACAAAAAATAATAATAAATTGATTTATTTTTGGCAATGACAACATTGACATTATTAAGACTGAGATGATTTTTTTTTTGACGAAAGCCTTTTTAAATTCACGCAGTTTTCATTCTTTTATTTTTAATTTTAGACCCCATTACGCAGAAAAGCTGTATGAAAAGCTGACCCGTCGCTGGAACGTTACTCACGTAATTGGGGTCGATGTATAGCCACTCCAGGTTCTGCTTAGTCACCGACATCACTCATGAAGTGGCTAATGCCGTACGATTTGCTCCCATTACATGCCTGCCCTTATTCCGTCAGTTATACTTTGGATATTAGAATTATTATAGCGTACAAAACCTACTTACTAGGTACTACTATTATGCATGTCAAACTTTGTGAAGATTTTTGTTAATCATTCCATACAAATACTATGCGAAAATAACTCAATCTGTTAAGTAACTTCAAACGGATTTCGACGAAATTTGGCACACAGATGACTTGGATTACGTTCCCGTTATCCGATAATTTCCGACCTCCACGCGGACCAAGCTTCGAGCAAAAGTTAGTCACACATAAACAGCTTAACGGATTCTCATGAAATTGGGAGCACAGTTAGACCACGTCTTGTATGTAGTAACGTATACAAGACGTGGTCTAACTGTGCTAAAGGTACTCTCTATCCAGGTACATGTAGAATTTATCCACTGGAATGTAAAATATTCTATTGAATATATTACTGCCTAGATATGGATAATAGACAGATATCCCCGAGCGAGCGATTTCCGAATAAACCTACTTATTATAGTACTATTAATCGATTTGGCGCTCTGTGATAATTCAGTGGTGAACCGCGAATAATTGGCTTCGTATTGACATTAACTTATTCGAATGTGAACTCTCTGTTGGTGACATTATTGGCTCTTGTGTGAACGGCAAATTATTGCCTAGTAACAAGAGCGGTCTCTTGTCACTTACACATAGTCACATTACAATCAGCATATAATGTTCCCACCTTCCCACTGCTGGGACACAGCACAGGCCTCCTCTATGTGAAAGAGTGGGACTTACATATAGTACTTGCTTACATTTACATTTTACACTATAGTGTGAGCTTTGCATGTCATAGGGAAAGGATAAGGGTTTTAAGTTAGGTTTAAGATAGTGGCTAAACTCTGATAGCTTCACGAAAGTGATTTATATTTCTTCTAAGACATGCTGCTACTTCTGATCATAATGAAAACCTAACTGAATCAAAATCTCAATCTGTAACGTTGAACGTTATAGTGGTTTACAAAAAGGCAACTCAATAAGAATGTGCATTTAGTAGTGTCATTCTGTTCAACAAGCAAGTCTGAAGAACAAGCGAACTTGAAAAGAACCTCGTTCGCAACAATATGGCGGAAAAACTCAGAGAGAAAATACATCACCTTTCTTAAAATAGAACCGCAGTAAAACAAAAGGTCGCGCAAAAAATTCGGAAGTGTGCCTACGAGTAAGAATCGCGGGGACAGTAATATGTCTCTTCTAGGTCAGATAGCAGCGATGTAGGCCACACACAAACACACCCCTACTTTGAACAGTCACACAGCAAATGGAAGTGTCAGTGTTCAATGAAGACGATTTTCCGCATAACATTATTTATAGCTGGGGCAATTCGTGTAATTTTAATATTATTTTACACTGTCTGATCGGTCTCAACCTGTCAACGAAAATCCCTACATTTTTGACAAGTATTTGACATTGTTTGTCGCTGAGATAAGATTGCGACTTGATTTTGATTTGTGAACGTTTTTAATTACGGGAATTGACCTTGTGACAGTGTTAGTTGGTCGTCTAATAGCGGTATGAGGATATGTATTCGCCTAAGTATGGGTTGTTCCTTTCGTTTCTGAAATGTTTGTGGAAAAGGGAAAGGGAGGCTTTTGCCCAGCAGTGGGACGTTATGGGCTAAATAGATAGATAGATTTTTGTTTTGCACGATTGGTTAATTCGCTGGTTTTCTCACCTCAAAGTTGTAGTTTCCATGATAGCTGCATACAGTCCTATTCAGTATAATTTCTTTAAACCTTTCCATTATCATAATATTAATCATCATCATAAATAATATCATAACAATCATAAATAATATCATAATAATAAGCTCATTAGGGATTTAACTAAATGAGGCGCGACTCGCCACTCACCGTTCATTATCGAATAAATACACCTCGTAATACTAACAGCTCATACGAACAAATTAGTCTCATTAGCAGATCAAAATGACGGACGCATACCTGAACAGTGCGGTTAAAATATCAGAAATATGTATATCCTACTATACACATCAAGGACCCAAGTCCCTTTCTGGAACCAATTGTACATATATAATATGTACATTGCAGATAACACCAAAAATGATTGGGCTCTATAACAACCACAAACAAAAAGTTGTGCAATTGGGTGATTAAAAAAACATTTTAATCAAAATTAAAAATAATTAATCATTTTATTTTTTTCAAATCATTTCAATTACCTACCGTTACACTAGAACGGTGGTAAAAACTATGATAAAATGACACTTCCTTTCCCAAAAAAAATTGTGTTAATTATTCTTCTAGCAAACAACCTGTATATCATATTATGAATGTGAGTATATTTTCGATATTTGTTACTCAATCACGCAAAAATTTGGCACACAGATAGTTTATAACCTGGATTAACACATAGGATGACTTTTTGTCCCGGTAATATGTTCCCATGGAATAAATTCCGACATCCACGCTGACGAAGCCGCTGACAAAAGCTATTTACTTTCATAACTTGCCTGAAATTCGATATTTCATTTCATTCGACATTCTTTACTAAACGTAACAAGTTATTCAAGCTGTTCATTAAAGCATGCCGTGTTACGACTTAATGCTACATTTGCAATTACTGCATTTTAATCAACTGTTGTTCTATTCGACCAATAAAAGTGGAAACTAATCTGATATTTTATATCCTTGTCCGGCTGGTATGTACATGAATGTAAAATGTTTCGATTCCGTGCTATGAGCAATTAAAGGAACGCTTTTTAAATAAAGCGCACCTGAATTCTTGTCTTATTTTTCCTCTCCCTCATTTATCTCTACCTCTACGAATTCCGTCGAAACCGACGACAACACATTCGTTTTTTAAAATCTGCCAGTTTCCCGACCTTTTTCTATTGTGATATCTGGGAAATCCACCGGCATTTTCTACGTGCTTTTAACATTTGTATCCCGTGCCGTTAGTGGGAATATAGAGGTAGCCGAACAGCTGCGTCAGCTTTGTCCCGGAACACGGGAACGAACTCTCGATAGTCCGCTGCTAATAATAAGTACCGTGGAGCGAATTCATACGACATTCTAAACTATTTTCGCTCTTTTCGACAGTACTGTGATTTGGAAAGAAACCGTACAAATTACACTCGATTAACGTGCGAAATATAAATTAGGAGCAGTCTGTGTCTGTTAGCCCAAAAATATGAAAGATAATGTTTGAAAACATATCCTAAGTGTTCCTAAAATGTTGTGGCTGAAAGAGGCATTTTATTAGCAAGCCTTCAAATTGTATTATAATTCAAATGTGATAAATCGATCAAGGTTGACACGGCGGCATTAACCAAAGTGCCGCACAGCCCTGTTCGTCTCGACGGCCAGCTCAAACAATGTCTGGAGATGACAATGGAGTCACTAAGATTGTGTGTGTTACGTAATTGCTCGCAGCTTGTATTTGAGGTGGATTTCACTGACGTAGCGGACACTCAAGCAGAGGAATCCACACAATGACCGATCTTGACCACACTACCGGTTACTCTATTGTTGCTCACTTCGAACTCACTGTATCAACTATTAATCTTAACAGAGTGATTGAGACTGGTTTCCACCCAAAATATACATAAACTGGTTTTCAGTCCAAATAAACTTAGTTTATATTCTCGCGACAATTCCATTGCTTACAGGCCGTCTTAAGGATCTGCATGGTACTTCAAAGCGAATTCAATCGTAGTTAAATGTTTTTCAGCAACTGGTAATATCTCGAATGCATGGTAATGTTGGATTTATGATATTCATTTCAACTCACACTTATCTATTTTAGCTGTCTTGTTAATATTAATTGAGTGAGAAAATCGACATCAATCATTATGACAAAACTGCCAAAAACACGAAGTTTTAATAACATTTAGGTACTTCGTGGCGAAAACATTCGACGAATATTATGTTAATGACTTGTAAAAATAGTTTTCATAACGCATTTTGATTCAGACAAAAACTTATTGCCTGTACAGCGAACACTAGAGACTAGAGATTCATCTCAGAAAAGCTGACTTCGCCAAAAATCAATTGGTTACGCAGTTCACATCCCCAACGTCAACAAGTACCCTATAGAACCCCTCGCGGGGGACAGTGGGGGTCGGGGGTCGGGATAGCCCCCTCTAGGAGGGGTGAGATTCAACTGGTGCAATGCGGTGTACCCTACCTCCCCTGCGTTGTTTTTGCCATTGTCCGTGGAGCATTTGGCGCGCCTTGCGTTTATTTCGTTACGTTTGTTTTGCTGCACCGTCTTTACTTACTTTCTGTAACTATTGTACTTTTTGCACTGTTTTTACTTAGTTCTTGTGGCTGTACCGTTACTGTAATTAGCAGGTACGTGCTCTAACAGTTTCTTTTACTCAGAAATTGATATAGTATTCTTACGCGGGTCATTGACAGGTAATTCAATACGGCCAAAAACAGTCGGATTCCTTGGCAGACTAGCGAAAAATATGTTATTTAAAATTCTCCCCACAGTGTTGGAAAAATCAAACGGTTAGCTAGAAAAAATCATACGATCGACTGATTTAATTCTAATGTGGTTGTTTCCTGGCTGTACATATATCAAGTTATTAACTAGGAAAAAAGGAATGGAAGTGACGTTTTAATTATAAAATTTTATCGGCTAGAGTTTCATATTGTCGCGTCTTTGTGGGTTTGTCTGTGGAATTCGCTAGAATGAATTCTTGATAAAATCAACCGGTTGAATGCTATCAGAGCCAAGTCGTGACTGCTCTCCAAATACAAGAACATGACTCATTGAAAATTTTTTGGTTCAAGACTTTTGTTTTTATTCGGCACTTATGTACTACAGTTTGGTTTTGAAAACCTTTTGTATGTATTTGCCAGAGTTGATGTTCAATTGTTTATATTCTACACCAAAATTCATAAACTAAACAAGATTTATCTTACCATCGAAGTCCCGAGCGAGCTAACATACGAGCCTAACTAATACTGGCGCCGCTCATAATCCTGCTCCCATATAAATTCCACAGCGTTGCACGGCGGGGCATAGATCCAATAAAGTATTTAGGTGAAAACTATGAGCTAATTCAACGCCTATGAGCCTAACTAAACTAATTTAGTGTGAACAGGGAGGTTGTATCATTGTTGGTCGTCGGTCAGGTTCGATGAACGCCACACGGAGTAAATTGAGTTACAGTGAGTTAGCGCTTGTATTTCGTTGGTTTAACATTTTAAAGGGTCGATTCGGTTCTCTTATGTAGTAAGCGCTTTATTTACAAACACATTTTTATTATTTTCGCGTCTCTAGTTGATTTGAGTGTAAATTTTTGTACCTGCTTTATGTCTTGATTTTGCCTCATAAACCTTTCATACATTATTCAAAGTATGCAAAGCCAAAAAAGATCCAAAGTGGATTTCTAAATAGTGCAATGTCAAGCAATTTTCTACTTTTGAGAGGAATTTACTTAGTACTGTAAAGGTTGAATGCAAAAGTCGACCTTATATTGTGCAGGCTGGCAGTAAAATAACTCTAGTAGCATTCGAACATTCGAAGCGAATTTAGAATAAGCTTTCAAATTATTTCGAATAGATTTTTTGTTTCGAAAAAAACGGTGATATAGTAGGCGAGTTGATGTAAACACGTTCGCATGCAATAAACGTACTAATCATAACGTTGTATTATTTAATAGTTCCTATTGATCAAAGATCTCTGCATTGATGAAAGTTTTCTGCTGAGAAATCAGTAACCGATAGTAGAATAATAACACTTTTTTTGGGAATTAATAAAAGCTCCGAAAAAAAATTAAAATATGAGCATAGGTACTCAAAATATGCTTTAAGTACTAACTTTTCAACAACTTATACGTGAATACAAATAAAGAAACTACTGAATAAAATACTGAAAATAAAGAAAGTTTACTGTTTGTTTGTTAAATACAAAATTTTTTGTCGGTTAATTTCGTATTAATTTTTCGGTAATTTGTTTTTCGGAAGCTTTATTATTTCCCCTTTTTTTATAGTAACCATCAGTATGATTTGGTAAAAGTACTTAAAGTGTTTGGTAGTAGTACTAGCCCACTTTGTTTACCCGTCCGATACTTAATTAGAACGAAAGTTACTATGAGCAACTTGTTTGGCTCAAGCATCGCTAAGATGCCCTTATTTTCAAAGCCCCGTTGCGCTGTTGCTTTTAATCTATACCGGTACAGAAAATAGGGGGAAAGAAGGTTCACTGCGCAATAAAAAATGTAGACCGACGCGTAATATTCCGTTCGGAACGTGAATCAAGGCGCCGCTCCACAGCAGCCCACTGATAAGCTACGCACGTACGCACGTATACTTAGCTCCGCGTGTATGAATAAGATGTAGGTGGCATCGTCCACTGCGATCCATGGCCACGATACGCACAGATACGTGGCTGGCAAACAAATGAAATGCGCAACAAACGCGGACATCCGTGTACATCCCTGTATCACCACGTTGTTCTTCTAAGCTTTGCAACGGATTTTAATGCGGCTTTCAACATCATTTAGAGAATTTATTCCGAAAGGTTTAAGTGTATAATACTTAAATAATAACCTTACCTAAACAAAGAAATCTCGTTGTTTTGTCAAGTTACTAAAACGTGCGAAGTAGATATGCAAAAAATATTCAAATGCAGTTTTGTTTAGCTTAGAAATCTCTCTAACGTAACAGTTATACTAAGTGAATAAAAGTTTGTATGTGGTCGTAGTTCGGAGGTTCAACAAGCTAAGACCAACGTGCACCTATGATCACTTAGTAAGTATTGGAAATGGGACTTCTACAAAGTCTGTCTTGCTCAGTTTCATTTTGTTGAGTGCCTAAGCTGTGCAGAGTGGCTTACGACCGGATTCTCTCAAATGCTCATCTATTATTTCGGGGGATTAATAGTAAGACACTCGTGTATATTTTTTTGCGTTCTCATCTGTCGTTTTGGCATGACCTATAATTATGAAAATTGCTCATGCCATAGTTATTAGCCAATCAGCAAGATGGTAGCTGCAGATCAAATCAAATATTTTTATTGTAGGCATTAGCCGAGTGTGCCAAATGAATATTTAAGGGAGATGCGCTAAGTAGGCCCGCGAAAATCAAATTTACTTATGTTTGTTGTAATTTGCAGATCAATGTCAGATTGTATATTGATTAAAATATGATCGCGACCGTAATAAATATGGGTTTACATAAATAGAATCAGCAATACAACTCCTTAGGTTAGAATTGGCCCCAAATATCATAATTTCATAAAATAGTCATTCAATAGGGAACTTAGAGAGATGTATTGATGATTTCTATGATCATAATTCTCCAGATAAATATTTGTTAGGTACGGCCGTTAATCATATTTAGATCAACATACAACCTGATACTGACCTGCAAAGTGCAATTTGTAAAATCGCCAACAGCAGTGCGATTCTGTAACCATCTCACCGTGAAAATTTAGGTGAAGTGAGCGTGGAGTGAGCTGTCATTCCAAATAATGCTAGGGATTGACACTACTGACAACTCACTTTACTTGAGTTTTCACGGTGAGATTTTTACAGAATCGACCGGCTGATCAGTAAAAATATAGGGCGCAAACCAATCGCTATTTATCGGACCGTCCTAACCCGTATAACTGAGTTTTTGCTATTTGGAAAATCTTATTTGCGCGATCGGAAATTCGCTTCATTTCCGAATTACTTTTCGCTGCTCAGGTTGAAAGATCTGTTAGTAGCACGGTTATTAGGTTTTACTGTTTAAATAGATTGACTTATAAGGTATCATCGAGTATTGGGTCCCTGCGAGCAGTCACGTGAGAGTCGTATGAACAGCTGAGTAGACGATCGATAGTCACAGTAACGCCGGGACATCCGCTTGTGACCCAAACCCCGTGAGGACTAAGCTGATTTCGTCTATCTACTATACGAATATATCAATATATCTACTTGTAAAGAAGTATTCGTAAACAGTAGGTGCCGACATTATCTAAGTCAGTTTCTTAAAATGTAAACTTATGATAAAGAGTTAGTCTTTCGAAAAGTAAAAAGTGAGAACAAAATAAGTTTCTTAGTTAGCTGGTAAGTTACTTAGGTAACTTGAAGCTACGCCCCCGCCAACCAATAGGAACTGTTGTTTGTACATAGTTCTGTCAAATATGCACCTATGTTTGTAGAAATGTAAAGACAAAATTACATTACGAAATTAGTGACATGAAATTACATAAACGCAGAGTTAACATTATTTTTTCTCTACAAACGTATTTTTATCTCTCTAGACTTGGTATGTGATTAATTATTTTCAAGTTAATTTTCTATCGTGTTAAATCTACAAAGTTTGGTCTCTACATCATTGTAAGTTAGACTTCTATAAACTTCGCCTTTTTACGGTTACTGTTACTTGTGCTTAATAAATAACTAAAATAAACAAGACATACTTTGTAAAGCTTACTTCTTGTCAGAAAAAACGAGTAGAGAGAAGTGAATAAGCTAACTTTTATCTATTATCAATATTTTACGTAAAAAACCAAGTAGAACTAGGTTCCGAAATGTACCTTAGTTATATTTGTTGATAAGTACATTACTTTATATATCATAATGTATTTAAACAAAAGCGTAGATATTTGATAATGGTTTTCACGGGGCTTCTTTTAACGCATCCAATTTCACTAGTGGTCGGGTAGGGTCGTATCTTTATACTGCTAGGGTAACCCAGTTATGTAATAATGACTAATTGTTTTTATCTACCTATTATAAATATGCAAGGAGTGATTCAAAATCAGAGGTAAAATAACTGTACACGGTTGTACGTTCACTTTTCTTTATAGATTCTGTTTCTGTTTGAACTTTGTCCTTCTACTAGCTATGGCACAACTTATATATTAAGACTCACCCCCACACGATGAGTTTCCTGATCCGAGAAGCACTGTTTCGCTGACAATGAAATTACTGCCCGCTGACTTTGAAGTCACTGCCCAGCTGACTGCAATGTTACTGCCGCGATGCTGGATTACTGCAACCACACTGTCACGTCGACTGCAATGACTATCTGAAACAAAAGAAAGAGGAACCACTCAGTATCGTTTTAGCATACCTACATACGGTATGCTACAGTAGGTGTAATGTTAAAAATATAATGGTTAATGAAGTAATATTGGTTAGTAACGTGCAGAAACAGGACCGACTCGGCGTCACATCAAGCGCAACAGCCAAACGATCAGCCACTGCGCCAATCGGCGTGGTTATGTAAATATACGTAAACATATTCACATATCTAAACGCCACCATAGCTTCGCCGATCCAGAATAACGTCGCTGCATGAACGCCTACATAAATCAGTTTATATGACAGGCTCCGCCGATGCGATAGCGTTCTCTTCAAAATATTTGCGAGCGGCACATCAACAATTTGCATTTATTAAAATAAACCCCACTGTTTTATTTGAAAACGTTGATTCGATCATCGGATGTTGATCGTGTTAACTATGAGGTAAATAAACACTGCTTTGTCATTTTAAAGTGGCAGGAAATTAAATTTCGTTTTCATCTCGTTTAATATTAAACACGCTATTGTTTCTACAGTATTGGTTTTAGATAATTGGATGACAAGCACACAGTAATTAACTGGTAACATTATTTAAAATGGAGCGATCGATGTCGGATGTCGTTATTGGATTGATAATTATGCATTTACGCGTCACCTACGTGAAGTCTACGAGGTGTCTACGTGCAGTCTATACTGCGTCTACGTAGCGCCTGCACTACACAATCACTCTAAGCCTATCGTAATGTGGCTTCATCTTGTAAATTAAGCTTAGCTATTACGTCGCACTTGTGGCACTTTTCACTTCTAATTTACTGTACTACATGTAGTACGTAGTACCTAGGGATAAGATAGTCCAATCATATATTTTTTTATTCAGAATAAACTTGAAAAAATTGCTTCCAGAACTACGCACCTTGTTGAACGCAACGTTCATAAAGATGTAGGAACATTCACCGTCTAGGCGTCTACAATAATAAGTCTAGTCTGCTCAAGAATTAACTACACGTTCGTTAAAACTTCTCCAGACATATTAAACTCCGCGAATATATCTCAATCCTAGAGCGACTAACTCTTAACAAGCCAAAAACTTGGATATTAAAGTAGTACGAAGAACGCAGACGACTCGTTCACAGATTGTTTATTATTCAGAGGCTCATCGCGACAACTAAGTACCTACCCTCGAAGGCTGAAGCTAAGTAACAGCAGGAATGCAAGTAGTGCCACAGGTTGCCCACGCTACAGGTTGCCTTTTGCCTGTTATTAACGAACCCAAAATAACTCATAATAACCCCCCGCCTCCCTCAAACTGGGGTGATGTACGACCTCCAGCGTATTACGGGAGGAGCTCTGAATTACTTGTTTTCGGATAGTACAAATGGCGGCTCTCGTTCGAGCAGAAAATATTAAGTAGGTATTGGAGAAAGGGATTACTTTTTTGGTAAGTTCGCAATTTAGTTTTACTCCTGGGCAAGGGCATACTGCTGCTATTTCTCGTTTTTTAAATATTTATCTCAAATACAGGGCTGATTGCGCTCCGGTTTAACATTATTCTAGTTCATGTATTGTTTTTAATACAATAGGTTACACAACTCCTAACGATAGAGCCTACCTATAGGCCGACCGCTTAACTGAGACGTTGCCTGAGGTAGCTGCGCGGTGCGGGAGGTGATAGTTGTCACAAGTTGACGAATCACTGATCTCTCGCATCACGTCACCATACGTCAGTTGACAAAGGAAAAATAATAAAATTAATCATTTAGTCAACTCATCCCGCGGGATAAGATCGAGCGGCCTCAGTTGACTAAAGAGCCACCATACGCCTCCCGCACCGCGCTGCTTCCTCAGGCAACGTCTCAGTTAAGCGGTTGGCCTGTAGCATTCTGTGTTTTCTACTCGAAATAAACAACAGTACCTACGACCTACAGGTTTATTACGGACTTAAGCACCAATAAGCATGGAATACGAAAGCGTGTAATGTTAATATAAAGTTAGCGTGCCAGAGAAACTTCGCCCCGTACCAACTACAAAAAGAAGTCCTTGGTTTTTTTTAATACACATATATTGGCTTTGAAAACATTCCTCTGAAAGGAAACCAAATCAAAGTTTTCGTGCCAACGAAAAATGTTTATTATTTATTGATTTACAGTTAATTAAAACGGCACAACACCAATTATTGCATAAAAAAAACCTACAGAATGTTGACAAAAACTAAGTTTCAGAAATCAGACTGCATAGTCAAAATCTGTTGATCCAAAACGTATCAATGTACATAGATTTCTCATATACATTATCGTGAATTAAATATTTCAAAAAACAATTATAAGTAGCTACCATAGGACTTTTTTTTTTTTTTTTTTTTTTTTTTTTTTTTTTTTTTTTTTTTTTTTTTTTTTTTTTTTGTGGATGGGAAATCATCAAATGACCCCTCCCGCTCTGGGTGGAGCGGAAGGGAGTGTCAGACTTTTACTGACTAAAACCCACCCGTGTTCCGTCCTTAGCCCTTTCTGTTCCAGGGCAGCGGTTAACCTTTCGGAAAATCCCGCCGCCCCGGCAGGCTTCGGCCCTATGGGGCCCCGTCCTCTGCTGACATTTTCTCTTTGAGGCGCGCGTGGAACACAACGCGCCGTCCGGCACGGGCCTGGTCCTGATCGGACGGTGAGCTACCCATTACTCACCGCCCGCAGGCCCGCGCCTACGGTGGCCGGGAGTCGTCACGCGGCTCCCGACGCCCGGAGCGTCTCCCGCGGCGGCTGAGGCGTGAGGTGTTCTCCCTCAGCCTCCCCGCCACCTCCTTCGCTAGCATGACTGCTTCGCAGAAGGAGGTGACTGCCTCCCATTCTCTCTCGCCCCGGACCATGGCTTGCACCAGGGCCGGGCGCGAGAGGTCGCCGCCGTTGCCGATCGCCTCTACGAGGACACGGCGGGGCTCCGCCCAAGCAGGGCAGACCTCCACCGTGTGCTCCACCGTGTCCTCTGGGCGATCCTGGCAGTGGTGACACCCGGGCGTCTCCTCCCGCCTGATGATGTGCAGGAACCTCCCGAAACATCCGTGTCCGGAGAGGACCTGCGTCAGGCGGTACGTGAGAACGCCGTGACGCCTCTCTAGCCACTCCTCAAAGAGGGGTCTTATCGCCACTATCGTGGCGTGCCCTGCGCTGGGTTGCGATAGTCGCGCCTTCCATTCCGCCATGAGATCGCGCCGGAGGTCCGTCCGCTCCGCAGCGATTTGCCGCGGGTGCAGAGTTTCCCCCCGGCATAGTGCCTCCGCGCGCCAGTCATGCAGGCGCGCGAGGACTATTGCCTCCAGATCCCATGGCGGCAGTCCGGCAAGGAGGCTTGCCGCCTCGCGCGAGATCGTGCGGTAGCCCCGGATTAGCCTTGTGGCTACCACCTTCTGGGGCGCGTTCAGGTAGTGTGCGGCTCGAAGCCGCAGTGAACGCGCCCACACCGGGGCCCCATATAGGGCCATGGACCGCACGATCCCCGCGTAAAGCCTCCGGCAGGAGGCGTTTGGCCCCCTCAGGTTGGGCAGGAGCCGCTTTAAGGCGGCCCCGGCCCGTTCCAGTTTGGGGGCCAAACGTCGAAAATGTTCGACGAAGTTCCACCGGCTGTCGAGGACGAGACCCAGGTATCTCATCGTTGCCTCGACGCCGATGTGAACCCCTCCTACCATCAGTTGGGATCCCGAAGGTGGCCCGTACCGGGGCCCATGAAAGGACATGGCCTCGGACTTGTGCAATGCCACCTCGAGACCCAACCGCCGGATCCTATCCACGACTATCGCAGCCCCGCGTGTCATCGCGTCGGCCGCCGCCTGATACGACCTCCCCTGCGCCAGGACCAGCGTGTCGTCAGCGTAGCAAACTACGCTGACGCCATCAGGGAGGTCTGCCCGCAGCACCCAGTCGTAACCGATGTCCCACAGGAGCGGCCCCAGAACCGATCCCTGTGGGACACCGCACGACATCTCTCGCCGGTTCCAGTTCCCGTCGTGACCGGGGTAGATGACGGCTCTGTCCGTCAAATACGCCCCGACTACTCGACGGAGGTAGGTCGGCACCCGGTGATACCGGAGTGCCTCCCCAATGCAACTCCAGGGCAGGGTGTTAAACGCGTTGGCGATGTCGAGTGACACCGCCACGACGACCCCGCCCCGGGACACCGCATCCCCCGTCGTGAGGGCTCTAACGCGCATGATGGCGTCCACCGTCGAGCGCCCCTTGCGGAAGCCGAACTGGCTATCCGCAAGATCCGGCCCCGTCCCCACCAGGTGCCCGACGAGGCGGCCCGCAATCACTCTCTCGAAGAGCTTGCCAACCTCGTCGAGCAGCACAATGGGCCGGTATGCGGACGGAGAGTCCGCAGGGCGCCCTGGCTTCTGAATGAGGACCAGCTTCCCCGTCTTCCAACGCAGTGGAAACTGGCCTCTCTCCATGCATGCGCTTAAGAGCGCCTCCAGTCGAGGCCCGAGAGCCGTCGAGGCCAGGACCCAGGCTTTACCCGGCAAGCCGTCGGGTCCTGGGGCGGTATTTTTGGCCTTCAGCCTGATTACCGCCGCTCCCAGCTCTACCCCGGTCACTTCAGGGGTGTCGTCGTCGTCGTCCGTGTGGTCCGCTTCGGACACCGCTATTGGCGGAGCCATAGGCGGGGGAGTATGCTCCCCCCGTGAAGGGAACAGAGCGCTCACCACCTCCTCCACCAGCTGAGGGCGGAGACTCTGCGTCAGCGGGGGGGCCCAGGTGCGGAGTTTATTCCGCACCATTTTGTAAGGGCGCCCCCATGGATCTCTGTTCAGAGTCTCCAGCATCTCCTCGCGGGCCATATCCTTGGCCCGCTGGACTGCCTCTCGGAGGGCGGTCTTCGCCGCTCTGTACCCCTCGTACAGCTCCGCCTCCGTGGCTTCCGCATCCGGAGGGCGGATGCGGCGCCTGCGGTGCCTGGTATACCGGTGTCGCGCGTCGACGCACGCCTTGCGTAACGCCGCGATCTCCTGCGACCACCAGTACACCTGACGTCGGGCGCGTCCTGGCCGGACTCGGGGCATTGCCACGTCACAGATCTCGGACATGGCCTCCCGGAACCACTCCGCCTCATCGTCAATATCAGCAGGCCTGTCCGGTGAATACACCCAGGCCTGCACGATCGAGGCTTCCAGGAGAAGCTCCCGGTCCAGCTGCTTCAGCGCCCACCGCGGACCACTCGGGGCCTGTTGGACCAGCGCGCTAGAGGTCTGGGTGGAGACATCAAACCGGATATACCGGTGATCGGAGTAGGTCTCCACCTCCTCCATGACGCGCCAGTCAATGACCTGCTGCGTCAGAGCGGGGCTGGCGAACGAGATATCCACTACCGACTCGCCCCGCATCCGCACACACGTAGGAACAGAGCCCCGGTTTAGGACGACCAGGCCTGTTTCCAGAGCCCAGTCCTCCACCATCCTGCCCCGCACGTCCGTGCACCGGGAACCCCAGGCCAAGTTCTTGGCGTTGAAGTCCCCGAGCACTAGCACGGAGAAGGGATGGTTCCTGGCGACGACGACACTCAACTCTGTTAAAGAGTTCTGGAACTCGGCGAGAGTTCGGCTCGGAGAGAAGTAGACTCCCACTACTACAATCTCTCCGAACCGTGCTGCTACGCACCCCTGTCCCTTCGTGACACATTCGAGGGACGGGGTGCCGGCGGCAACCGACGAAATTATGGCCACTGAGCCGCTAAGGTCCTCCACCCAGTCATCCCTGGGCGGGACAAAGTACGGCTCAGCGACCACGGCGATGTTAATCGACCACTGCGCCATGCTCTGGAGCAACAAGTCCTGAGCGCAGGCGCAGTGGTTGATGTTCGCCTGAAGGAGGCGTAAAGGAGCCATTACTCCTCCATTTCAGCCCCCTCCCGGGCCTCTTGAGGAGGCCCTTCAGCAGCGGCGGCGGTGGCGGCGGCGGCGGCGGTGGCGGCGGCGGCGGCGGTGGCGGCGGCGGCAGCAGTGGCGGCGACGGTGGTGGTGGTGGCGACGGCGGCGGAGGGCCTGCCTTTCCTCCTGGCTTCGGTGGGTGGGGCGCAGGACTTGCTCCCCGCCCGGTGATCGGCCGGCTTGCCAGCAGCCGCACATACGACGCAGTGCGGCGTGGCGTTGCACGAGCCGGCCTTATGTCCGGGCTTACCGCAGCGGAAGCACAGAGTGCTGCGGTCCTCCGAGGTGCACATGGCGCTCGCGTGGTACCCCACGAGGCACCGATAGCACCTCAGAGGTCTGGGCTCCAGCAGCTTGACCTGCGCTGACACCCAGCCCACCAGGAGCCTTCCGCCCTCCACAATTTGTCTCGCCGCCGTCACGGGACAGCTTACCGTAATGGTTCGCATGCCCGTGAAGTCGGGACGTATGGTGCCCGCCTTCACCTGGTCGGCCAGACACCCGCCCGTCCCGACGACGGCGGCTACCACCTCCTTCTCCGTAACAGAGTCATCCAGGCCCATAATGCGCATATCTACGCACTTGACGGGCCTGGAGACTCGAGCCTCGTCCGCGTTGAGGGACGCCCTTAGCTTCTCAGCTAGGGCGTCAGCGGTGGGGCCACTCGTCGCACCGGGGATCTCCAGCATGCGGGCACCAGTAGCGGTCACCCTAAGCCGGAGGCCTCCGGTGATCCCCAGCTCCTGGAGGTTCACCGTCGCTTTTGCCTTTGTTAGCACGTCACTGTAGGTCACTCCCCCCTTGACCGCGTCCGGCTGTAGTGTTATGACTACAGCCGCGGTCTTAGGGGAGCGAAGCCTAGCCGCAACGGCTCGCTCCTTGCGGCGCTGCCTTTGCGCCTTTTTCCTCGCCGCCTTGGCCGCCTTCTTTCTCTCCCCGACCACTTGCCATTCTGCGTTGGTCGTGGGAGGTCCTTCTGGGAGAGGCGAAGGCTCTGGGGCCCTCGCCTTCCCAGCCGCTTTGCCCTTCTTATGGGCCGGCGCCGGTTTTGCCGGTGCCGAGGCTCCGCCAGCCGACGCCGGTTTCGCCAGTGTCGGTTTCGCCGGCGCCGGTTTCGCCGACGCCGGTTTCGCCGGCACCGGTTTCGCCGGTGCCGGGGCTCCTCCTGCCGACGCCGGTTTGGCCGGCGCCTGGGCCCGGCCAGACGGCCCTGGCTTAGGGGCGGCAGCGGTCGCGTACGAGGTCGCCTTCGGCCCCGGAACCGTCCTACCCGCCAAGGGAGGGCGCAGGACTATACCCTCCAGGACGTCGAAACGCGCCTGGAAGGTCGCCAGCTCCTGCCGAACCAGGTTCAAGACCTGGTTCTCCACCGGCACGGGCCGGCTTGACGGTTCCGCCTGCTCTTTGTCAGGGACTTTCAGGCTGGCCAGGTCTGCACGGAGCCTCCGGTTCTCCTCTTGGAGAAGCTCCGTGGCAGCCGTCAGGCGAGCCACGTCCGCCCGCAGTTCGGCTACTTCGCCGGCCGAAGGACCGGCGTAGTTGGCCGCCTCCGCTGCCGCCATAATGGAGGCCATTGCCGCGTCCATGGCCTTGTTTTTGGAATCCTGGCGCTTCTTCAAGGCCACGACCCGGATTGCGGCCTCCACGACCGCCGCAAAGCTCTTCTTGCGGTCCGCCTCGGGGCCGCCAACCTCAACCGCCTCGTCGCTTGAGGGCTCCGAAGCCGTCCCCCCCTCCTTTGCGGGCTCCTCCGCTCGCTCTGCCGCCTCCCGAGCAGTGAGCCCCCTCCCTTTGCCTCTCTCCCGGGCTCGTCCCCGCCTACCGGTGGAGATTTTTCTGGCCGAGGCCAGCTCCCAGTCAGAGGACGACCCCTGGCCGTCCAGTGACCTTGGCCGCTTGCTTCGTCCCTTTCTTTTTGCAGCGGCCGTCTCCTTGGCACGGCAGAGGCTCCCTGAGCCTACCGTGCTCGCTCTTCCAGATGCAGCGTCGGACTCCGACCCCGCATCACTCCTCACCTCCTTCGTTGTGGTTTTTTTAGGTTTTAAGTATTCCATAGTAGTTCCCACGAGTAAAAACTTTGTGTACTTGCTCAAATTAACGTGGTTCGCACTAGCGACTAAATCAAGCTACCCATTAGCCAAGCTTCTTACCTCCCTCACGGTGCGCCGCCGCTTGGAGGTTTGGGGAATTTTTTATAGAGGTTAATCTTCCTCGCGGTCCGGGCGGTTAAGCCAAGACCCTCGACCCCCGTCAAATGTCAGAGACATGACCTTGACAGTCTTCGGGGCTACGAGATTAACGGTGGCAGGAGGGGGGGGTTACCCCTCCTGCCTGCCCGGCGGCAGGGTAAGTGCACACCGGGCCCGCTCTTACTCCACAACAGTTGCCGCTCTGCTCCTCATAGCGACGTGTGTGGAGCGCTCCTCTTGGCAGAACATTAGCATGCGGGCAGCGAGATCTCATTGGGAAATAATCCCAACAAGAAATCGCTGCCCGCACCCCGGGATGCACCGGCCCGAACACTGGTCTTCCCCCCGGACGTATCCAGAAGGGAACTCCAGTGCCCAGGCGCACGTGGAGGTTTTCTGCCCTGGCACACCATAGGACTTTAGTTTATCATAAATTGTAAATGCCATTTAAAAGAAACGATACTACCTAGTCCATCGAAAGCTTTTAAAAGAGTTGAATAAAAATATCGTTATTCAATTTTATTCCACAGAAGCAATAAAGTGCTATCAACTTAATTCCCCTTTTTGGCGAGCAGGCGGTGCTCGATGGAGCGCCGTAAAGAATTCTTGGCACTAGAAATGCCCGCATACTGCCATTTCGTTCAGACTTCGACGTCAAAGCTTTCTATACACAAGATGATGCAATTTCTTTACACGAATTCTCCGTTGGGGGCCGATATACTGTTGGATATATTTGGTGTAGCCACTTTCAATAGAACATCTATTGTCCATAGCCACAACGACCACCGACACGACGGTCCGATAGGCGACACATACATTTGTTTTCCATGTAGCATTTTAAATTATACATCGCACTGTTTTCAATGTTGCCAGCTGAAAGACGCAGTAACGTTATAATTTGTTTTTAGTAAAGTCCATAGCACAAACAAAGCATCCGAGTTCAATTAAAAAAAAAAGATTTCTGGGAGAGTTTTAGTTCATTTCTAAGCGAGGCCCTATTTCAAATTCTCAGCAGTCCCAGAAACATATCAGTCGCGATAGATTTTCCTATAAGATAACAGTATAAACACGTGCTTTTTTTTCGCAGGTTACACCGAGGAGCAGCCTTCCACGCAGTTCACCGCCCAGCTCCCGAGTGAGGTGAGCCCGGCCTCCGCCGGCCCCGCCCCCGCTCCTCAGCCGGCGCTTCAGCCTCTATCCTATGCCCTTCTGCAACTCTCCGCCTCCGACTCGACAGACCCGCCCTTCCTCCAGGTTCAGCTCCAGTCTTCGCCTGTCTCCTCCCCTCCCCCGCCACCGGCGAGCGGCAAGTCCATCTCCATGTGCTACACCAGCACCGGCGCCATCCTCTCTCTGCCACCCAAGAAGAAAGACATCTACCGCCCGTACTGTCTCGTGGACCGCGCGGCGCACCTCAACCGACCCGAGGAGGACCTCAACGCGGCGCATGCGATCCTCGACCTCAGTCAGCATGTGTTCTTGTCGCCGCGCGTGGTGGAGCCAGCGCCGCCCGCACCGCCCGAGGCGCAGCCACCGCCGCCACCCCCCACACCGTCGCCACCGCCACCGCCACCGCCTCCACTGCCAGCGCCACCTGAACAGCCTGCACAAGAGTCCACCACTGAACGACCGCGAGAGACTATTGCCTACACATATGACGCGTTCTTCGTAAGCGATGGCAGATCTAAACGTAAAAACTATGCGAATGCACCGGTCGAGGCGGTTCCACCGCCGGAACCCAAATCGAAATATACGTGCAGTGAATGTGGCAAACGGTACGCGACCTCATCGAACCTATCGCGGCACAAGCAGACGCACCGCAGCTTGGACTCGGTATCGGCCAAGCGCTGCGGCGAGTGCGGCAAGGCATACGTGTCCATGCCGGCACTGGCCATGCACGTGCTCACGCATCAACTGTCACATGTGTGCGGCGTGTGCGGGAAGTTGTTCTCGCGACCATGGCTGTTGCAAGGCCACCTGCGTTCTCACACGGGAGAAAAGCCTTACGGCTGCGCGCACTGCGGCAAAGCTTTTGCGGATCGATCGAACTTGCGCGCACACATGCAGACGCACTCAGCGGATAAAAATTTCGAGTGCACTCGATGTCACAAGACGTTTGCGCTCAAGAGCTACCTCAACAAACACCAAGAGTCGGCGTGCGTGCGCGACGACGAAGACGAATCGCCGTCGCCCGAGCCGGCCGCGCCCGTCTCCGCGTCCGGCTAAGGGCGACACAAGCCGACGCAACTAGGGACCGTAACCACCGCCGAATGGTTTACACGTAAACGTAAAGTATTAATATGAATTTAGCTTGTTAACTTAATATATAAATTTACAATATGAAACAGGAGCGAGCGCGTCGGGTGGGCGCCAGCACGCGCGCCGGACGCGCCGCGACAAAATCGAGCAACGTTTCGCATACAACGAATCACGTACGACCCCGTAGAGCCGCGGCCAACGCGGCCGCAGGCCGTAGTGTCACACGTCCCGATAGTGGTTAACTTAATATTAAATATGTATATAGTCGTCGATAAAATATACCCTTATATACATAGATGTATTGAAATATGAATGAAAACTAATATCTTTTGTAGGTGATTTTTACAACCGCAAAGTAGGTTAGAGAGTATTAGGGTGTAAGTTTAGCGTCGAGATGCGAGAGCCGAGCGCCGAGGTCGTGGGTGGAGGGTAGCCTCCTCCGTCTCGGTGAGGAACTTGCCAAAACTTTCCGTCCGAAGCTCCGCACACACGCCGCCGCAGCGCCGCAGCGCAGCGCGGGCCCGCGACAGTGCCTTACCTCTCGCCCCGCCGCCACCCCACCCCCGCACGCACGCACGCACGCACGCAACACACCCTCATTTTTTTACACATTTATAAAATCATTAAAAGTAAACCTGCACGCAGTGTGAAAAGTTGAAAACCTACTCAGGTATTGCTGCGATTTATTTAAATAACAATACATTTATTTGTCTATGCATACGTTTTAACAATTTTAGTGCAACTTTTCGCCCAGTCGACTTTAGTACCTGCTGAATCATGAATAAATCGTGTAAAAGTGAAATTTAAATGATAAACTCGTAGCATGTGTCAGTGTGTCGGGGGCGCGTGATAGGCGCGGGCGGGGGGCGGTCGCCCTGTGGCGGCGACAGGGCAGGGCCGCGCGCCACAGCCTGCAAGCCTTTAGTCGAGCGTGTGTCTTTAGGTGACAAGTCAAACGTAACTGGCAATAAACTAACTTAGCGTAAGGTAGCATTAACGTAGGTTAACGAGGCGAGCACGAGGTGCTCGGTCAGAAATGGGTATTCGAAAAGCAATAATAATGTAGGCATAAAGTCGCGCACCGCTGTCAAATAGACGCAGCAGACTATTCTATTAACCCTATAGCGCTCTGTAGTCGTTAGCTGTCCCTATCGTCGGCCCCGCGGGCGCTACTTCGACGTGCGTACGAAAGTAATGCGCTATTGACCGCGAGTTGTAGGAAATGTAGCAGCTAGTGTGTAGTAAGTATATTTGGCAGTTCCAAGTTCCGCCCGCGGGTCCGATGCCCTCCGTAGTCTATTAGTTAGTGCCTCGAGTCAATTCGTCGTTGGTGTTTCTTTGAACCCAGTCAATTAAAATATCTTTCCAAAGAGTTCCTGTATTACTCGTATAACAAAATATTTTGGGAATTCCATTATGAATACTTTCGAATAACTTTTTAGAATAGTTTTGGTTGTGTGAAAAAACTGTTATGGTAATAATATCTTCTGTGGCGAGTTATGTATTGTCTGTAATAAAAGCAATGGTTGTGTTTAAACAACGCAATTGTACCTACTGAACAAATTATTTTATAAAATATTATGACGTCACCATATCCAAATTCTTATTTAAACGTGGCGTTTTCAAGAGTTTTTCAGTAAACCCGTTTTGATTTATTAGTCGGTATTGTCAAGTTCATTAAAAATGATGTACGAATATTTTTACTAACGATCACATATACACGACAGGACCGCCTATAGAGGCACTAAACTGAATACTAGTCGTTATATTCCTTCTCCAAGTACATACTCCTACTAGTAGCTGTAGTGCCACATTATATCTACTTTCTTATATACTATAGTTCTCTTCCCTTCGTAATAAATTAACCCTTTGATCGCCGACTGATTAGTCTCCGTAAGACGTTTAATCATTAATATATTGAAGGATAATACTGATGCCTATTGATAATATATTAGTTTAGTATACACGGTGTACATGTGGGTATATTGTACCAACGCGGCGATCATGCGGTTACAAAATATATAGTTTTATAAAGATAGGGTACGCCAGACAAAGGTGACGCGTAAAAAGCAATATTAATATTATTAATGTAAATCAATAAGCAATATTACTGTAGAAATTATTGGTTATTAATAAAAAAATTAGATTATTAGATATTTTGGTGCTTTGGAGTTATATTGAACTAAATTGGAAACGAAATTAACATCGAATATTGTGTAATTTATAAGTGCGATCAAATCTTCAGTTCAAAAAGTATATTGAACAAATTCGATCATCTCTGTTTTCTATGAACCTACTGATTTTCATTATCTTTCAACTTCTTTCTAGTACTCTAGCCTTACACTTAGTCTAGTTGATCTATGTATTCCCTCTAATACTCCCTTCTTCGAGGAATCCTTTGATATTATTCTTCTTAGCTCTCCCTTCTGGTCTTAAGTAGAAGAAATTGCAAATTAATTGCTTTCGATGATAAAAATAATTAAAAACGAAGATATTTTATTCAAATATTTATACTAACGTTATTGTAATTGTAGCGGTTATACAGATAAGTAACTAACGATTAATATTAACGAAACCAACTTATACTATACAAAAATATATAATATACATTGTAATGTAAATATGTCCCTGTGTACCAAATTTCCCTTCTTTACAATTTTTGTAGATGTAGTATTAATAAATTAACTTTATAATAATAAAGTATTATACATATAGTATAGTGACGGTGCAATCTCGTAACCGTAGCTAGTAAGTCCACCTTTAGACTTGATAGTTTACACTCCAATGTTATCTACCTGTTAAATTGCGCACCTACGTAATGTCTCTTTTTCGTTAAAAGAAAAACCTCCGAAAAACAAATCGTGTTCTACCTGAAACGCTCCATTTTCTTTAGTCGAGAAAGAAATTATACAAATAAAATAATATTCTAAAAACTATTTTAACTAATTCAAGGTACACACGAAATGTCTCCATTGTTTATTCAAAGAATATAAGTCGACAACTTCGAATTGATCAGTAAGTTCTATAGCTAAATTAAACACAGTGATAAAACAAAAAAAAATGTCCAAATTAGCAATATGATAAGCAATATTAATTAGGTTAATCTTGAGGCTGTAAACGAAGTTAGGCATAAAATATAATTTAGAGACGAATACAAAATATATATAAGCCACGCAGAACACGTAAATGTCATATATTTTTTTAACCATTTGCAAAAGATACGTCTGTTAATTAAAAAAAGTAATTACATTTAAGTCGCGTAAAAAGGCTTTGCCATTTAAAATTCATTAGTGTTTCGCTGGCAACGCGACACGGTTGCCGTCAATTTCAATTATTATTTTTACAGCGCCAGTAGCGCGGCGTAGTTTTTAGGCCATGCCAACAAATAAAATTAACAGGAATCTTGAACGTCGGAACAGTTGTTTATACGCATGCGCATTAAAAATAGAGACGAAAAGGGGTAAAATTAAAACAATAGAGAGCATCAACATGGCTGCGTGTTGTAAACTTCTAACAGAATCGTAGTCCAATTAGTACTCATCTTTGAGCCAATCACACGGACGCTATGTACCCCCATCAGGAACACTCTGGCTTACGATCTGCCGGAGCGTTACTATACTTGTTTATGCTTCATCTCCTTTTTATCGCAAAATACACGATACACAGAGCACTTACAGCTAAGTCCTACAGTTAAGTCCTAACATCGTTTACAGAAATTAAACTTACAATATTTTAGAAAATTACTATAATAGTACATGGCAATAATGTGACTACTATTAAGAAAAGCAATAATGAAGCAATATCATTTTTTTACGGTTAGTTGTGGGATGCGGAAACTAAACTCGGCTAAATAAGTAGACTGGAAACAAAAGTGATATGATGTTTTATAAAATTACATTGTTTCTATTGCTTAGGGTAAAAAAATTACGAAAAATATTTAGTTTTCATTTATAAAAAAATAAGGCAATTACTATTTTTAGAATAACATTGTTTTTAATGAAATCGATTCAAAAGAATATTCAACTAGATATGGACGATGAAGTGAGTTTGTATCAGCGGCACTCGTATAAAAGTTGTCTCGCTACTCAGCAAAACGTTAGGAGCTACGGAGCTACGAAAGAGCTACGCCGTAGCAAATTGCTACGAGTGCTCTATTTTATAGTTTGATGCATTTTACGCTGACGTGACGGAGCAAAAAGCTGCAGTCAGTATTATGAAAATTGTTTATCTATTTATTGAACGGATAAGAACCTGTTTAGAAACGAACTGAAAATTGAAATTTATATACCAACTATAAAAAATACATGGAACTATAAATCGGTTTTGTCAATATATTTACGTGGATTTAATTGCAAAAAAAGGAATAAGCGACAGTTTTATGAGCCTTGACGGGTTGGAAATATACTAGAAAGTATTATTGTGCACGAAAGGAAAGGCGTAGCAGCTTTGTTGCTATATGTTAAAAATAATTCAAATTTTATATTAAGCTCGCAATAATATTTTTGGGCTCCATTAAACCAGTGCAGATTTATTAGTTGTTATTGATTAAGACTGAATATTAACATCGTGTTGCTACTGTACACGAAAAAATTAACTTAGTATTTTCACTATGAATCCTTTTCTAAAATTGGAGAGCAAAACAACGAATGACCTAACCAAGCATAATTTTATGTCGGATGTGTGATTTAATTAAAATGTCATTCGGTAAATTGACTCTGTCGCTTGCGCCCTTTTTGCATTCAAACTACTCTTTCAAGGACTATGACTTATACACTTTTAACTATTCGACTATTAATACTTAAGTCTTATAGAACGAATATAGCGTTTTTTTGAACATCTTTATATCACAAAAAGCAATATTAATGTGATAAACGCATGCAATGTACTTAAGTACAACTAATTACGGAACTCGGCTAATTACGAGAGACTTTTTCGTCTTTTGAAATAAGCCTGAATATAATCTAAATACCTTTATTTAAAAAACATACGGAGTTGGTAAGGAAGTGGATTCACAGCTCCTTATAAATTACCTATAGGTAAAAAGTAAATGCTCCCGCGGGGTAATTGCGGAACATACTGACAGTAGTAATGGAACAGTCATTGCGTTATTTGCGTTGTTGAACAGACAAATTTTTCGAACATATGAAACAATGGATTAGCAATATCCTTGAAAATGATTCAGATTGTGATTGAAAGTGTGTTACGCAATTAGGGTGCCGGTCAGGGCTCACCTTAATATCGTACAAAATTCGACCGCTTAAAAATTTATGTGAAATGATAAATACAGAAAAATATTTAGTGAAATTCCAAATAGTCCGTCGGTTCGTAAATATCGAAATTTATTGTTATTTAGGTACTAAAGTATTGGCGGAGAACGTAATAATAATGATGGTTAACGAATGTTAAGTACGATTCGCACAGCGTTTGAAAGTATCTCGTAACTTTATACCATTATAAACTGTATTAAACGGAGGAATATATTATGCATGTACGCATGGACTAAGCAAGTTTATGAAAAATGTAGACGAGTATTGGATTTAGCTCTATAAAACATACACTATGGTAATGAAGACGCCGTTTTTGGAAATGATGTGGTACAAAATAACTCTTAATATATTTGGAAACTGTGTTGATATTCTACAGAAGAAATGTTGTGAAATATGATTAGATTATTTTCTACCTATTAACTTTTCGTCTTTACCTAGGTTTCTTGGAATCTAGGTATCTACTAGACTCACTACCTCCTTAGGTCACGATACTTGTTAACATCCTGCGACCCCTTCCATCTGTCGATCGTAATCGATCTAGGTTTAGTTTCAGCTTTAAGACATTTACTTCCAATACTTATTTTACAAGACTTAGAACTCTTCAAACATAATTATATTAAAAATTATAAGTGGAATTAAGAGCGTTGACAACGTACGGCATTTCATACAAACTTTCAAGTCCTTGTTTTTCGAAATGCATGAACCGATTTTAATGAAACTTCATACGCATAAGCAGAATACATAGGTCTAAAAAGTTAGTTAATAACATTTTCGAAATGTCTTATTTAAAAAAAGATAATTGGAAATCTCTGTTTCTATGGAAAATTTAAAATCGGTCTAATTTAGCTGTAACACTATTTTTCGAAACGTTCTCAATTAACTTCTTAGATCTATATATCCTGCTTATGCGTAGGAAGTTTCATTAAAATCGGTTCATGCATTTCGAAAAACAAGGACTTGAAAGTTTGTATGAAATGCCGTACGTTGTCAACGCTCTTAACAACGATGATTATTGCGTCTGTTGTAGGTCCAAAAATACAATTTAGGTCCTATACATATGTGAATAAGGTTTAGGAACGAAAAGCAATATAAAATTTAAAGTGATTATTATCAGCAATATTAAAGTTTAAGAGAATAACAATTATTGAGACAACGATAATTATTAAACAAATCGAAAATCGACAACGAATCGTTTTCATTCGTAATTTATTTGCACAACGAAATTAGAGTCAAAATTATTTACTATCGCTAGCGATTTAGGATATCTAAGTTATTCATATGTTGTAGATGAAAAGTAGTCACTTTTGAAGTCGTTTTAGTCTAATTGAGTCAGATTTTGATTGATAATGATGGAGGTTCTTTTCAAATGATGAACGAGCCATAGAAACGGAACTTTATTGATAGCAAGAAGCAGTAAACCTAATTTAGGTCGGATTAGTTTAGTTATAGTGTAGGCTATAGTACTCTAGTCATATAAATGTAAATGATATAATAACCTTAGCAGTAGAAAGAAAGGTGATTACATAATGTGATGCATCGTAGAGAGTGGGAGAGTAGTATGTTAGAGTGAGAACGTATAGTAAGTATCACTGAAGTGATTGATGATTATTACCTACTGAGTTTGCCTTATGAATTTTTGTATAGGTGAGCGTGACGTCTGACGTTATTGATATATTTTGACAAATTACCACTAATCATTCTTATCAAGGCGTAAAAATCTGAAATCTGTTAAGTGTAAAAAATGTTTTAGAGTCATTTTCCCATCTAAAGTCAGGAAGATCCAATTTTTGCGGCTGCTACGAAATTCTGAGTTAAACAAAGTTAAGGTTGCAATATTTGTAGCTCTTTAAAGTCTTGTCCTTTACCTTCATACTCACTTATACAACAATTTGAATAAATATAAAATAAGATCAAGAATATACTTACCAATTTGAACGTTTCTATGTAATGATGTATGATTTCTTAGAATATTGATTCCAACAATTTCATAATTAATAATAACGACCAAAATGTTGAATGTCACTTTTGTATTTCTGCGTAGTGTTCTCACTAAGATTCACTGTTCACGCGTAATCGTCGCCCTACCCAAGTACCTACCTGCGACCTGCCGGTCGATTCAGTAAAAATCTCACCGTGAAAGCTCAAGTGAAGTGAGCTTGATGTGAGTTGTCAATAGTGTCAATCCCTAGCATTATTTGGAATGACAGCTCACTGCACGCTCACTTCACCTGAGTTTTCACGGTGAAATGGTTACAGAATCGCACTGCAGTTTACCGTCTGTGTGTCCTGTAACATACTGCTTTCCTCAGCTAAAGAGATGGAGACATCCCAGTGAGCAGTGATACTTAGACATGACCAATAACTATGCATAATTAAGGCTTCATAATTTATAATTTCGCTTTAGATTTAAAAAGAAAACTCAGCAATATACCCATGACATGTAGTTATTATTTTATTACCTTAAAATTTAATATAATTACAGTAAGTGTAGAATGTCAATTTTTTAATTCACGTATTCCTTCCTATTATGCAATTAATATATACCAAAAAGTACCTACAGAGTTAGTTGATAACATTGCATGAAAAATATTATTATAATAGCATAGTGTAATGTTAAGTAAGCGTGTGAAGAATTATCCCAAGTGTTGTATTTGGTGAGAAACGACGAATTTAATTTATATTTCGATTGTTTGTAATGTTGTAATGTCGGGTGCAGTGAAAATTACCCCTTCCATGTAAACTCCAATTTTATAGGTTCAGGATTATCGTGAAGCTTCCCCCTGTCCTCACTTATTAAACTATGCAATTACAGATACTTTGAGCAATTAAAAGGCAATTATTGTAAATAAAATAAATATATTATCATGTATAGTCATAACTTAACAATAAGTAAATGACTTCGGTTTTTTAGGAATATCTCCTTTTTTTACCGACATTATGACACTTACCTAAAATTGTTCCTAATTTTCCAAAATGAGTATTATTGTGTGATTTTACAGCTTAGTTCATTTGAGTTCTATGTATAACGCATTTAATGTAATCTAAGTACCTAGGGTCCACTGCGTTACGTCATAATGTAGATGTTGCCTAATTAAAGATAAAGGTGTAGTGACTTGCTTTGGAAAAATACATTTATCAGCATTGATTTGTATTGAGTCAACATTGAATCGTCTCTACCTCCACACTTTCCCGTCATTGTAATCAACTTCTAATATGAATAAATGAGTCTGTTCAAAATCTAACAAGTACTTCAATTCTGATACGTGTTAATTTACGGTTTTACCCTTCATTTTGTTTTTATTTCGAAGAGCAAACCGTCAAAGCCCATTCGTCACTCGTCTTGAATAAGAAAAAAAAAACAAAAAACACCGACCTTAACAGTAACTGAATTACGTTTGATGTATTCTTTAGAAGATAAAGTTTTTTGTTATTTCTTTTTGTGAAAAAAATGTTCTTTGGTTAAGTTTTTCTAGTTAGGTTATCGATGTGTTCAAATTCTATATTTTCTTAATAATTGAAATAATGGGTAGGTACGTTTGTCGCTATCGCTGCACAAATGTAATGGTGTAGTTACACAAGACATGACTAACGCAAAAATTGTTACTTTATTGTAATTATGTGAACCCGCTTAACATATTAGTTTGTGTTGCATCGTGTGTTTTTGTGTACAGATTTATTTTGACTATACATAAAAATTAATTGTATTTAAGTGGTTTTATTTCACCTTGTCCTACATAGGCACCTTCTAGATAAGTAACTACCTAATAAGTCTATTCACTGTTGACTAGAGATGATCACTCATGGTGCAGCCATGACTGCTATATATAGGGTGGTAGGGTCATCGACGCGCAACATGTTACTATGGATTCAATATGTACTATGGATTCTGAACCATACTGCGTTGAAATTTCACGTCGATTATTTAAAAAAATATTGCTGTTCAGTACATTTTGACCGCCGAGATTTATTTGATAACCGGCAAATAATTTGAATGCGTTCAAAATCCAGTACTGAATCTATGGTAACCGCTTGCGCGTCGATGTCCCTTCCAGCCTGTATAATATACCCAATTATAACCGAAATATAACAATGAGCTTAAATAACTCACACAAGATTCAAAAGCCGTTTTTTCCTAAAGTATTGATAAAAAAGTTATAGTGTCAAGCTGCGGTTTCCTAGAAGAGCACAATAATGTTTCCACTGCTGGGACACAGGCCTCCTGTCTGTGAGAGGGAATGGGTCGTAATCCACCACGCGGGCCCAGTGTGAGTTGATAAAAGTCACATATCTTCGAGTTTTTGGTTCTAAGACATGCCGGTTTCCTCACGATGTTTTCCTTCACCGTTTTGAGAGCTGTGGTGATGAAATAATTTATTCAAAGTAAAGCGCCTGTCAGGGTTCGAACCTACGACCTACAACTCGTAAGTCGCGCCCGATACCACTGGGCCACCACTGTTCGTCATATTTATAACGGACGTCATGAAAATCTGTCATTTTCACCAGCATTTGACATTAAAAGGTATAAAATAACGCTCTGTATTTGGACATTACGGCGGCATGTGGCGGTCACCGCTCTACTTGGAAACCGTAGCTTTTCGAACATGGTATTCTCGGAACCATGACTATTTATTTTATTTTTATTTGATAGGAATAACAAACAGCAGTATATTACATAGTAGGCACACAATATAAAAACTTATAATAATGACTATTGTTATGAAACCGATTTTTCTCGGTTATTTCAAGAGAAAATCACTTTCGAATATTGTGGAAGTGTAAGGTTTTATGTTCGTGACTGTACCTACTACAAGTAGCAATGAGCCAGTGAATACAAATCACCAACGCTATGAAAGTAACATTTGGGGAACTCAAAATAGATTCTAATGCATAACTGGACTGATTTTATTAAATATCCTACCGACAAAGTGGAGTTCGTGGCTAAATAATAACACCATACTATATAATACACATAATTGCCGCGGTCGGTTCGTGGATGGGTGACCATCCATAACATATCGAGACTCTTTCGTGGCTCGGAAAGCTCGTCAAGCTGTTGGTCCCGGCTGTCATTTGTAGATTTTTAACGGTCGTTACGGGTAGTCAGAAACCCGAAAGTTGTCAGATTTTTGGGTCTTACCAAAGGGTATCGTATTCACTAGTAACTGGGTTGTGGAGGTCAGATAGGCAGTCGTTCCATGTAAAATACTGGTATTCAGCGGCATCCGGTGGAATGCCGACCCCAACATAGTTGGAGATAGGATAAGCAGATTGGTTTTATCCTACCTACAAAGTCTTGTTGTAATCAGCTAGGTAGGGAACCCTACGAACACCGTGCAAGCCTTCCATGTTCACTACTGATCAAAGTGAAGAAAAGTCGTAATAATATGAAAGTTAAGTACTATCATGTCAGTATTGTATAAAATGATGATTTAGGTAAGTACTGGTTCTACGATACTGGCACAGGATATTCGTGTGAACTGACTATCAGTTACCTAATGTAGAAAAAGTAAATAACGTTTACTAAAACAATCAAGTTATTCAAGTACCTATGTACCTACTGGTAGGACCGGTAGGGCCGCCAATCTCACTACATTACGAGTACAATACAATCTGTATATTTTTGAGATTTTCATGCGTTTCATGCCAGACGAGCAAACCTGAAAAAACCTACGTGATAGAGGCCTATTTTCAGCAGTGGTCGTCTTTCGACTCATGGAAAGAAAAGCAAAAGGATAAAAGGTCTGTTTTCAGAATTCATCACTCGCGTCAGGCGGTACCTACTTGCGATTGGGCCCGAGTATAGCCGAAGTTTACCGAAGGTTGAATTTAGCTGATGTAAGTATGGTCTGTTCCAAAATTGTCTGTCTGACAAAAATTTTATAATAAGAGTATGTAATTTTATAACTTCAATTTTCGTCGAAGATTTTTAAATTGCTATTTAATAATGTAATTTAAACAATCATTGTCGGAAAATATGGTGGGATATAAAGTTGAAACCTTTTAAAATACAGACTAATGTGATATTAATTTCCTTGAGTGATTGCGATAATATTAACCTGAACAGGGTTTATTTACGCTTTCGTGAAATACTTTTGGAACAAACGGTGATAAGACCCAGAACTAAACCCATAAAACGTACATTACTTAAGAGCCCACAAGCAATAATCGATCGGTCTAATTTAGGCAATAAGTATGTAGGTACCTACCTAGAAAGAACTAAACCTTAAAAAAGTTAGGAATTAGTAATTATCTAAGAACATGCCCGAAGTACCTACGAATTGCAGGTGTTTTAACCATCTGTAGAAACAAATTATAAATTCTTGTCGCTTTCGTAAAATCAACAGACACAGATATTGAAATCATTATTCCAACTTTATATCCGCAGGGACCACTAGCGACACCTAGTGGCAGGCAGCTCAAATTGCGCACCGGCTCAGCTGCGGTATTCGGACATTTTTCAACGTTATTTTAGCTACCGTCTTGGAATTACATATTCTAGGTAATAAACATTATGATCAATGTTGTTATAGAACTATTTTTACACATCACATTCATAAGCGGTAAGTGGCTACTGTTTGTTTACTAAGCACTCGTATTATCAGCTGTTGTGTAGCGTCCATGCTAGATCCGAGACGCTCGCAGATGGCAGAGCGGTCGCATAGCAGCTGACTAGAGGGGGAAGAAACAACGCCGTTGCTAGGCAACCCTCCCCACCCAACGAGGGCAGCTGCCTCCCCCTATTTGCAGTTGTTGCCACCCCTCGCAGAATGTAGGTACCTCCTATGCCACGCGGTTTACCACGTGGCGAAACTTTTCAAAGAAACAAGATCATAAGAGCATGAGTTAGATAAAAGGTAATAATAGAAATGAAATTGAACGTTCCACGAAGTTTTATTTAATACAGAATTTAGTTAGGGACTACGTAACTAAATCCTGTATCAAATCAAACTTCGTATCAAAACCTGTAGGTACCTATAAGCTGGCTTCTTCTATTGAAACTCCGCACTAACTAAGAGGCCAGCACAAGGTCGGTGTCCACTGACGTACGGCCTACTGTAGGTACCTCGTCTTTTGTTTTAAAGAATGGTGACACAAGTTTTTTGGTCAAGGTATGTTTGCTTCAATTAACAACAATTGTCTGCGCTAAGAAACACGATCATAATGGGATAACACCAAAGGCATGTCTAGGTACAGTCAACCAAACGTCTTAGTAACAATTTTATATTATATTGACAGAGCTGTCATTCCTGGATCTTTGACAGTAGTTACTGGTCGACAGAAGCCCGAAAGACTGACAACCAGTCTTACCAAGGGGTATCGTATTACCCAGTAGCTGGTTTGTGGAAGTCAGGTAGGCCGTTGCTGCATGTAAAACACTGGTAATAAGATGCATCCGGTTAGACTGGCATCCTACCCCAGCATAGTTGGAAAGTCCGACTCCTAAGATACAGGTCTGCGTACCTAGTTTAGAAACTCGGAAAGCTGACAATAATTTTAAACTTGGTAGTACAACCCACTGTTTAAATATGTCTAAGGCTCAGCCACAAAACTAGGGCTACAGCAGAGCCGTTGCGTCCGCATCTAATGATGCACTGGTGTACGTTACCCCAGCAAGAAAGTGTCTCCTAGGGTTATAGGAGTAGAACGTATAATTTGTGCCTTATCTGCTGTAAATGTGCCCCCACATAAAAAATGTGTGCGGGTGTCGTTTTGGAAAAAAACGGAAAAAACGATTCTTGCTGGGGTAACGTTTTTCTAGCAGGATCTCCACATCAACAAGCTTTTTCATTTATTATAGTCACAGGGTGCTTTTAATATATTTTTTAATTAGCCCCCAAAACTTTTGAACGCGACTGTACGGAAAACAGCTTAGGTATAATACGTCCGATAAAGAAGGTCATCGATATGTATGAATCAGTCGCTTTTTAGTAGTCATTGGAATTTGGTCGGATAACCAGCCGTTGTTTACATATTTTGGTTTTTTGTTTATATTTACTTAATGCGAAACATTCCAAGCTGAATATTTTCACCATATACTTTTGACTAAAGGCACAAGATTTTGGTTTACACCTACACATCTGGGATTGAGCCGCTTCCTTGTATTTTGCCGTCAAAGTTATGACACCATCGTTTTGACTTTTAGCAAGATTATTCAAAAACGCATGCATGAACAGTTTTGAAACTTTGTATGGTTATTATTAGCGTCAAGAAGGACCGAATACAGTTTTCAGCAAACTTGTGCCTTGTCTAATTTAGGCGCTGCGATGTTTTTTCGGGTTTTCATAAAACCGCTATAACTTGAAAACTATAAATATTTTCTTAAATCTAATTGGGGCACTAAGGGGCACACATTAAGAGCTACTCGTGTATGTTTATTCTACAGGGGCACATGCAATGGTTGTAGAGATATACGATTCATCAAAACGTTACTCCAGCAGGATATGCAATATCTCGAAAACCTGAAGGGGCACAGATTTTATTTTTGGGGGCACATTTTAGCACGCATATAAGCTCTCTGGCCATGCACAATTTTTCTCTCTCCGAACATTCTTTTAGAATTTTCCTGCTAGAAAAACGTTACCCCAGCAAGAATAGTTTTTTCCGTTTTTTTCCAAAACGACAGGGGGCACACATTTTTTATGTGGAGGCACATTTACGGCAGATAAGGCACCAATTATACGTTCTACTCCTGTAACCCTAGGAGACACTTTCTTGCTGGGGTAACGTACATGATGCACTGCACGTAATGCTAGGGTTGTAGCCGAACGCATCCGCCCCACTAAACAGCACTCACACCATCACAGGGCACTTATTTTGAAATACACAACGATTAGCAATGGACGCCATGTCGCTGGGCCCGGCTCTAGAGGCAGCAAAACCCAAATAATCGTGGAACTACCTATATACTGTAAAGGATATGGAAGGTTCAACTAACTTAATTTTGTTTATCGTTATAGTTGTATGATGTTGTATTGTAGTCAGCAGATTGTGTCTACATTACCAGAGAAGAGTATTTTATAAAGGAAATTTCGGGAAATTAAGGTACTCGTACATAATTCTAGCATAAGTACCTGCTATGACAATAAAACAGTAAATTAATTTCCAGCGTCTTTAATTGCAATTAAAACAGAAAAATTATCAGTAATCAATATAGTATTATTACATGACATTTTACGTTTAATATGACTCAAATATATAAAATCTGATCATTTTACCTCCCAAATAATACAATATAAAAAAAATCTAAATAAATAAACAATATTATTCATTTGCGAAATACGAAATTAATTTAATTTTATAATACATTAATTATGCAATTAATTAATTCTAGTTTGGTATTAGTTCTCTGTATTGTAAACACACGAGACGATATCACTTCTACATGACTCAGTATACGTAGGTTACTTCATCATGTTTACATTGTAGGTGTGACCTGTTTGTACATTTTCTAGCCAATTTACAGATTGTTTAAAATAGTGACCATGAGAAACGAACGTACTCGTGTACATTACAAATATTAATTGAAATGAAAGCAGTTTTACTAATCGAATATTAAATTTTTTCTCGAACAAACAGTACCAACATCACGCATGTTTCCCTGAAGGAGTTATGGCGAAGCACATTTTAAAAGTCCTATGTGATGGCGCAAGTTATTGTATTTATCGAATTATTACACATAAACCCGCTTTCATCTCAATACATTATAGTAATATGAATTTCATAATTTACATAGATAAAGCGTTTGCTTCAGAATTCATAGGTTACACTGTAAAGTGTAGAAACAAAACGAAACTAATGACAAAGTAAGTACAAAATAAAAATAATAAATATCAACCAATTTACAATATAAATATCAAATACCTAACACGTATTATGCTTTTCAGTCATATTATACGTTAAGTTCCATGCACACGCGGTAACCCTTGCATCTGTGGGAGACTGTCTCAGAACTCAGAACCGGGACGGTCGCTAAGAAATCTTATCAGTTGAATAGTTATTGGACATTTCTAAACACGCTGATATTATCAAATCTCCACGGTCTAGCTTTCCTAACTAGAGTTGAACAGGCAGTCGTCTTTCATTATATCATAAGCACGCCATGTGAACTGCACTTGTCTAGCGAGTGAGCGCACCATAGAGTCCGATTTACACGGTGCGATTTAATTGCTTGTAGCATACCATAACTTGAAGCTTTAATGCAAGTTGCACCCTCTAAACAATATTAAGACGAAGTCAATAGTTGCTTCAATGTTATTGTAAGCCACAGGCAATGAAACTTGCATCGTGTAAATCAGACTTTGGTTTAGTTTCAAGCATAGCGAACCTGGCAATAGCCTAGAAACACGCTAAGATGAATACAAACGCACAGGCAGTGTGTCCACAAACCTGCCCGGCAAGTGCCCACGTTGCTTGACGTTACGATTGCTAGATTTTCTAGAATGGATAGTTTCTTTTCAATTCTTTAGCGAAGTCACATAGCCGAGCTTACGTGGCTATTATAACCCTGCCCTATTCACCGTCCTTTGTTCGACGCACACATACAGAACAAGATGCCTACTAGAAGAGTTCCCGCGCGAATTTAGCGGTGAAACAAACACCATGAAAGGCATATCTACAGTAAGTTCGTCACGCAAATCTTATCACAATTGTACCGATGCAAACTTTACCGCGTCTTACCGGGACTGATAAGCCGCAAGAGCGTCTACGCGGCAAACAGCAAGTACTGCGTGATTGTCAACCTCAATTACAGCTACGTTAGCAAAACAATGTAAGCCTATCTAAATTTACATCACTATGTCGATATTTTGACTAGCACTTACAGTCAACGATGGTTCAGGATTAAAACTGGCCAATAGAAACGAAACACGTACTTTAATGATTACAGATTAATCGTGATTTACACTTAAATTACTAGGTTTGCTTGACAAGTTCTATTTCTGTGAAATATTATTAGTATTTTCTTAACAGTGAACTCTATTTCACACGAATGAATTATCGATAAAACTTCTTGTTACTATTTTAATGAATGACCTATTCATTTCAAATTCCATCCTAGGCGCACAACAAGAACCTAGCACTATAGTTTTACACTGACTTTATCTTAAAAAGATTGTTAATGTAATAACCCGGATAACGATATTTGTCTACTTGTATTAGCACAACTGTCTACTACTGACTATCGTAGTGTAGATACGAGCGAATACGAATACGTAATTAAAAATAATTCGCAATACTTCAAAATAATAATAAATAAATACAAAATCTTGTAAAGAAGAATGTATTGTGTGTTTATGAGAACAATATAATTAGAATGTAGAAATGTGTGCGAAAGCAGGCGTTCACGACTAAACAAGTAGGTCTACAAACAGTTATAAACTATAGTCAAACATGATAGCGGGGGGAAACTATATAATGTGCTGCAACGATTATAAGGGGACAAAATCTACCAGCAAAATACCACACAGTCAAAATTACAAGTCATAGCCAACGTCACTTTCAAAGTACACAAATACTAAGAGCAGTTTTCATCTGTATATTCCACCCTCAACCAGCGTTCGCTGTAATCTTTTTGTTTAATAACTTAATATATTTATTTTATGATTTCGTATAGCACTAATTAAAACTCTATCATGATTTCCAATAAAATATGAGTACACATCGAGCGAAAAATTTGTGTTAAAGTATATACAAAAATAATTGTCACTTTACAACGTGGATTATTAAATGAATAATATAATAAGGCTTAAGTTACACGAAAATGTACTGCTTTCGGGCCAGCGGCTGTATTGTTTCGAAATATACATAAGTACTGTAACATTTTTGTAACTTGACCAAATATATGGACGTACTACCTGAGAAATCCATTTACTCACACAGAGTGACGTCCACGGCCCGCTGCTGTTTCGTGTAGCGAGTGCTCAAGTGTATGACTATAAGTATTATTGCGCATGTTAATATTGGTGAAGACTACATTCACATGTGACATAGTGAAAACAATAGAGCAATATATACCTAATCTATTAATGCACCATTATTAATTTGATAAAAATAACACCAGCATCTAGTAAAATGAAAAATAATAAAAATAAACGTTAAAATGATTCAGTCAAAATAAAACTTTCCTACTTACCTCGCGAGCGGCACTCTTGCGTAGAAGTTCATTATACATTTCATAACGTACGAGTAAGCAGAACTGTTCAATTATTTAAGCCATCATATTAATCGATTTATAAATCAATCGAACGCAAATGTACCGCAACGCGTCTAAAACAATAATTTCAACTCATTACATAAAAATCTAATAATAAATTAAAGTTATAAAATTGTGATGCAGATGACAACCACAGCCCAAATGGTCACATTCCTTGAGAAGATTTATAATAACTATTGCGTATTTATAATTATAAAAATGTTCAATATATTCTTTTAATCTAACTAACACTACTAAAACGTATTATTTGGTGGTTACATCTTGTACATAATTTTAATGAGATTAAGCTTGAACCGAGGTCGACAGAACTTAAAGAAAATGTGTCTCCCTCGGCCAAACGATTCTTGACATGAGCAATATTAAGGACTATAGCGCCAAGAAACAATATAGCCAAATATTAAGCACACATAGTAACTATATGATGAATGATACAATGTAGTAGTGTATATAACAGTGTTATATAATGCCATGTGAGACATCGCGATTGGAGAATGTAATGACGTGTATAGTGACGTGATCAACACATTGAGTTCCACATTTCTTATCAATTTAGGATATGTATGAAGTGCATATTACAAAGTGCGCAATTTACCACTGTTTGCGTGATTTACGCACACAAAGGACAAGAGTCGAACACATTAAGGTCTTACATTTAATGATATAGCAATTCATTAGACTCTATCACATAACGAGACGTTTCATAAGATCAATCCTCAACATTTTTTCATCAGTTTTTCAAACACGCATATCCTATATTAATAAGTAATGCTAATAGGATAAAAATGGATACGAAGGACCAACACATAAATCAATTCCTAATTGCGGTTGCAACCGAACTCTAAGATATAAAACGTTACCGAAAATACTGATCGACCAACACTTCGCTTATCCGTTTGATTCGACGGTTTGGAGATGAGACAAAGAACAAATCAGAATACAAAATTAAATACAGAGGGAATATTGTACAAAATAGATTAACATAAAGCTATTACACATACCCATTTGTGATATTGACTAAGTCTTGCGAATCGTTATTCAAAATCATTCTTTAGTAACAATTTTGTGACCTCTCAGATCTTCGCATACATAATAGCTTGATGTCTTAATAAGTTACAGAATCATAAGAAAATAATCTCAAACAATCACTTAAATAATAAAGGTAACTGACAAAACTAATATAAATACAGAATCTAAGTAACCAACAAATCCACTGTAAGAAAGAAACAAGAATATTTTATTTGTAGCACGCACAGGAAATACAAACAGTAAAAAAGGAGCATTTAAAACTAACAAAATTAACATTAAAAATAAATAATACCTGTGCGAAGCTAAAAAGGCTCCTATCTCAGCCTAACATTGCGATATTTAAAAAATAAATACCGCAGCGCTGTATTTTGATAGGGCTCGACTGTACAATAGTGGACTTGTAGCGATTTGGATATCTGTCAGAAAGGGGATGTCTACTCCATGCATCTCCAGAACCGTCGTCCTATTCACATCAACATGGTAACTTACGCGTTGATGAGCGTCGCAGGTTTAGCAGACGTACACACATACACATAGTCCGAATCGGAGTCAAGTCGCACACGGCTGGCCTTACGTTAGGCAGTCGCGACTTGCCACACTATCAAATGGCTCTTGGAAGCCCGGTCGGCCAAGGAACTGTGTCCGCTTGACGACCCATCCTCCGCAACTACTACACTGTCCTCCATTTCCGAATCGGCTGCAAATGAAATGTCATATTGATTATTTTTCATACTACAGTCGACGTACGGCTTCGTCCGCACAAATTCTCAATTTGTTGTTTGTCAGTACCTGCAAAGTTTACCATTAAGAACACTCAAATAACAATTTAAATTCTAGGAGTCCAAAATAAGTGTGACTATAAAATAAGTGGACAGACAACAAAGAAAAACAAAATAATAAACGACGATGGGAAACAAGTTTAAATGATGACGTATTTATAAGGTGCTGTTGTTCTGATAACATAAAAGACGTTACAGCTACTTAATTTCAGTGGCTGCTATGACACGTATTGCAGGGCGTGGTGTATCACACTCAACAGAACACACGTGAAGAAGCCATCTAATATCTGCACTTTGATATAATAAACTAACGGTATACTTGTTATAAGAGGAGCTGCTTTCCTGCGGCGCTTCTCCAATATCTTAGCTAAAACATTGCAAGAATATAACAATCACAGTGCATAATATGTTTCAACGCACAAATCGTTTTGTTTGTTTTAGCGACGTAAAAGCGAATAGTTATAACAAATACAAAATTGTTATTTATTATCTTACAACTACATTGTCGTACATTGAACACAGACTGTCTGTTAATATTTACATGTCTATATATTGGTATGTATTAGCAATATACACGTTAGCAATGTATTAGAAACATAATTAGTTAATTATGTAACATCGTGCTCACCTGCCGTCGGATGTGTTTCACCGAAAACCAATGTGTTAGTAATGAGTTTAGTGGTATGTTAGAATGAGTCAAATATGCATGAACTGATGGTATGAAAGTTGAGGTTTTGACAGAGTATTGTCAAGGGTGGTGGTAGCCAATAGCCAGCGTTTACCTGGCTAATTTATGACCTAAGATTATTTAATATTAAACTAATTGATTGCCTAAACACTTTAATTGATGTCAACCAAAATTACTAAACAAAAATGCATCGAGAAGCGAGAGTTATTATATCCACGGGAGCTGTCAAAACCTCATAAAGACCCATTGATTATCGACAATTAACCGTGATCTACATGCCCATGTTAGCTTGTGTTATGTGTCAGCAAGCGCACATGCTGGTTTTATTCTAAAATTCAACGTACCAGTAATAAATATAAATTAATTATGCTACGTTCAGGTACGTTCAGGACTCTCTTAAGACCTGCCATACAATGACGTGGGAGGCTGTGTCACGTATGTCATCAGCATGCTCTTCTATATCGGCAAAAGAAAAAAACCGGGGAAATTAAAATCATTAACTGCATTATGCCTATTCAGTGCGTATTTTCCACTAAAATTGTGAGTTGGATTTTATGATTTATTTACGGAATTCGTTCAAAGTGCAATTTATATAATCTTGAAATGGAGCTATTTAAAAACTGAAAGGCTAATCGAAAGTTTGTAAACGAGGCAATTTTCGTCTATCGCAGATCGTCGCGGTAGTTATTGACTACAAAATTGAATGAAAAGAAATTGATTGATAAGATACATTTGATTAATTCACGAAAAGCCTATTTATTTATAATGTTGCCAAAAAATTTAATTTATTTTTAAAATACAGTGAACGAAACCTCCAATCCAAGTGTTAGAAAAAATTATGATACAACAAAAAAAAACACATTTTAGTAGAAAACACCTGAAATTCAAATCAAACAATAGGCACAAATCCTTATCACAATGTTCTCCTACTTTCAAATAAAACGAATCTTAATTCTATGCGTAGAAGCGTATAAGCGTCATACTAGATTCTACTATTATTAAGCAAAGCTTACTAAACGCAATGGGGATGAGTACAGACTACACTAACGTGCATATTGCTTGTTTTGAGTTTTTTATTTTTTATTTTAGAGTAGCTAGTATGATTGAGTTTCACGGATGTCAAGTGCACGTTTAGATTTTAATTGCATAAAATTGTGGCCAGTTCTAATATTTGCTGTAGTTTATTAACAGTAGACGAAAACAGGTTTATTTCACGACAATAAGGGCTGATTTTTCAATAGTCAGATAACTTTTATCTGAGGAATAAATATAGCGGTTTGACAGCTTTTGTATAGAAATTATGTCGACTGTCATATTTATTCTTTAGATAAAAAAGACTATTGAAAAATCAACACTAAGGGCCGATTTTTTTAATCATTAGATAGCTTTTACCTGACGAATAAATGTGACGGATCGGATAATTTGACAGATCCATACAAAAACTGTCAAAATGCAAAACTGGCCCTTACTAGTTAAAATAATCTCATTTAAATAAACTGCAAGTCATTTCTAGACTTTACTTTTGCACATATGAAACTTTTAAGACGTGCATTTTAAAACTTTACTAACCAGTTTACATCAGAATGCTTAAATGGTCACAATTTTACCATGCATGTTGGCACAAGAGAAGTTTTCTGTTGCCACAGATTAAGGACATAAAACTATCACGCGCTTGTATCCATGAAACCACTGTCTGAATTAATTTATTATTTGTATGTATGGGTTGTGGACTTCTGTTGTATTGTCATCATAATCAAGACGACCTCTTTACGATAATGGCAGGAGGGTGAATAACTTAATACTGTTTTATGTAATGTAAAACAATGCATACACACTACTTCAATATTGTGTAGCTTTTGACGAAAAGTATTTATATACTGCTTCTATCACAAAATGAATGAGTTAAGCAATATCCTAAGAAATCTAATACTTGTCTAGCAATACATGATTTATTCATAACATTTGCTTACTTTTCGTTAATAAAATAAAGATTTATTCTCTTGTTTTCTAGTACATTGAGGCATCTAATGGGAAAAACTGCTAGCACCTGGAAATGTATCGTCCGATAAAGAAGCTATGGACTCAAATCAAGATTAAACAGTGTTATTGAACAATGTTAGTTGAAAGTTACTTTATTGAATGATATGTTAGTTTTATTAAACATATAATTATTAAATTTTGATGACGCAAAAATGATCGTATTGCAATGAATTTTAGGTCTTGCATGATCACAATAATAAATGAACCATAATTAGCGAAACCATTCAGTTAGTAAATAATTTGTACAAATAAAAATGCATTAACTGTCCAAGAAAACTGTTTTATTTTGACGAGTAGGAGTATCCAGTCGCCACACAAACCACAGCTCATATCTCGAATCTCTCATTACGTAATCCACACATCCAATCTGGCGGACGAATTATTTCCTAACATTGTTACGATTTGGCTGAATTGCCTGACCTACAAATTGGTCTAACTCTGGCGCCAGACATAGCTTCATTTAAACGAAAACACCTAAAAAAAAGTGTGAACTAACTTTAAGGCGGTGAATTCTGAAAGGTGGCAACGTCGCTAATAACTGTCAAATATTCCGCTTTGATTAATCACCATATTCGTGATTGCTCCATAATCAATAATTCAGTGTACGATAGAGTAGTAATATCGACACATTAATCAAAACAGCGAAATAATAGCTATTTGCGACGTTGCCAACTTTCAAAATTCACCGCCTAAATAAAGCCCTTTGTACGCGGCACGGTTTCTTTACGGTGCGGCGTATAAACAGCGCCGTATAAAAAACGTGTGTGTCAAGAAGCTTCCACTAGATCTATACAACACTGACGACATACGACGTATAAACCGTAGTTTTTCAAAAACGTGAGTGTACAAGGGGTCTTAAGGGTTGAATACTCTCTCTTTTATACTATTTTTCAGTTATCCATCCCACCTTAGACTTAAAATTTTTGTAGCTATGTCTGTCACCGGCTAAACAGATTGAAAATAAAACCTCTTCTAACAATAAAGCTTTAAAATCAATAATGGAACATACCTATTCTGAAGTCAATGTATCCTTCGCCGCCCGAAATGACCAGCATAGGTGGCATGGTCGGCGAGTGTCGTCGAGGAGATTCGGGCGTATGCGCCGGGGACCCAGCGACTCCTGGTACGGCGACAAAGAATGTGACGGCGTCGCGATGACCGTGGAAACTTAGCTGGGCATGCGCCATCGAGCACCACGGAATATTGCCGGTGGGACAGGCGGCTATGGCGGCTGGAAAGAGGTAAATGTGGTAATGTGAGTGCTAAAAGAAAATCAGTTTTCAAATTGGTTTGGCCGAAAAGGGATTTAAATTCATCCCTATGTCCTAGTGAGGTGCAGTGTGACTATGAAAATGGGTGTTCATTTTATTGGTTAAAATATTGTCACAAAACATGCTTTGTTTGACCTTCTGTGTTGACAGAAGGCCTAAAACAGTATTATTCCATCCTGTCCATCATAGAACGATAATACCAGCCTGTTGCTGTCCCTCCGCAGGGCAAATGCCTCTTTTCATAAGGTTAATTAGCATTAATCAGCATGCTTGCTCAAGGCGGATTGCCATTTCACTTAAATTCGAAGTACGGCTTTCATTATTTAGATAATCTCTAGGTAAAAAAAAAACATTTATAAAACAATTTACTCACGTTGCGCAGGCGACCTTGAAGTCGACGGCTGAGGTCCTAGAGAATCCCGATTGGAGCCTTCAGAGAGCGGTACTGATATCACAACGCCATTACTTGTACCGATCCACAGTCGTCCCGAACTGATCAACAGAGCCGTGATCCTGACCAATGAGAAGCCAAGCTTGCCAGTGCCCAACATTTTGCTGACATAAGGTTCTATGTCAACGTCCTTCAGGTGTTGGTATGTATGCGCGTGGTACAAGCGAAGGGTCGAGTCCATTTTGATGGAAACCTGTTGTTGAAAAATATATTAGTAAAGTAAATTGTGTATGGTAATATTATTTACTTCAATAATGGAGGCAAAATAAAGTAAATGATGTAAAGAAAATGTAAGCTTCAAACTATTTACTCTACAGATTGACCAGAATACTTATCCTATGGGATATATCTTCAAGGACCTTCTTGTGGTCCCTGAGGAAGTGATACATAACCTATTTGCCCATTTCACGAGTGGTTTATAATTCCAAACTATGTTGAAAAATAACTGGATTTTATTTAATAAACAATTTTGAGCCCGTCAACATTAGTGTCAAAATTATAAAAAGGCACTATAACACTAAACCCGACATAATACAACACCGTGCAGTAGCAATTTTTACCTAAAAGAACTAAAATCACAGACAGCAGTGCGATTCTGTAACCATCTCACCGTGAAAACTTAGGTGAAGTGAGCGTGGAGTGAGCTGTCATTCCAAATAATGCTAGGGATTGACACTACTGACAACTCGCATCAAGCTCACTTCACTTGAGTTTTCACGGTGAGATTTTTACGGAATCGACCGGCAGTACATATGCTTGATTAGCACGGTAAAGTAGCCTTGTGCTGGCCATGTCTGACGAAGGACCGATGGCCGTTTAAGCAGCAAGGACTCGTACTCGTAATTAATTAGCCGTCGGAAAATGGAACATGGTCAAAAGGGCAGCTGAGACAGACTGGATGCAAAGAACTGGTTGTCTTGTCTGCACTTGGGAAAGGTTTATGCCTAGATGCCTTTACAAGGCGGTTGGGACAGACTGGAAGCAGAAGGCCTAACTGAAAGCGATCGTAGCGCGAGTACGCAGTCATCGCGCTCTTATATATGACGTACTCGCGCGATCAATAAATTCGCGTGTGTACGTAATAATTCATACAAACGTTCGCGTCGATCATGCACCCGCGCGGCGGTCGCTTTCGGTAAGGACAGAGGGCACGGCGGAGAACTGGGTAATGTGGCATAACTTCGGAGAAGTATATGCTCAGCAGAGGCTTTTGAGTTGATTGCTTGAATGAATGAAGCACTACGTAAAGACGTAGTCCCCTATTATCATCATTGGCCGCATACAATATAATACCGTATGCTAAGTCAATATCGAATGTCTCTATGAAATGTTCTTGTACTTATACTCTGTGACATTTACGCTAACGTCAAATATACAATTTTTACAGCAGAGTACAGCCTTATCAAGGGAATTATAATTGCTTGCTTACCCATACGCCGTCACCGTCGCAAGCCATCTGTCGCACTTGACTCTCCTGCCGCGGATGCGCCTCAAGCGAGTGAAGCAGCAGACGTGAACGAGGCTCTATCACGTGCACTTTGTTGCGGTAACCGCACCACACAGTACAGCCCACCGCGCTTAGACAACGTACTGGAATAATATTAGGCGTTTTAACGACACTAAAACTAACGTAGAGAAGATACAAATTAGAATTGCGTGCCTTTCAATAAGCTATCAAGTACTAGATTCAACAATTTCACATTTTTCCCACGTTCACAATTTTAACTGATACCTGAGGGACTAATGATGGTAACTCATTTGTGTTGTGCCTGTACAAACCTTACAAAACTGCGCAATTTTAATTCTCGATTACGGTTGGTCTTAGACTATTGACGCGTTTTCTCAGGCGTCTCCAGTTTTTAGTTCAATGTCTAACCTACTCAATAACAACTTTCAAATTCTTTAATAACATCTAACACATATTTGTATGTACGCAAAGTTATGGTAAAGTCTTTCTCGATCATAATGCACAACGCCAAGCGAAATAGTAACCTCATATTTCTACACGACACATCTAGTTATAATAATATATTCCATTGTCTTACCTGAGCACTTAGGATCCCCGAGCGTCAGCAACCAGTACTGTCCAAAGTCCCACTGCCCATCGGCATGCCGGGAGAATATCGCGACAGTGCCGTCAGCGAGCGCTACGATGCTTCGGGAAGCGCACGCCACTATCGACAGTATGGCGTCGTTTAGCTTCACTCTGGAAAGAATATACAATGCTTTATACTTTAGTTTTTTGTAGCATTTTGATTGTATTATATGTAAGCTGTTGGTTCCGGCTGTCCCACAGTTATGTAAGACAGAGAAAACGCTCTACAAATCCGTTATTTCTTCTGTGTTGCAACAAACTAAATGATCCAGCTATCCATTAGTCTATCAGAATTTTTGGGAACGAAGTTCCTTAACGCGCATTGCGGAAGGAGTTGAGTTGAGAAATCGTTACGTAAGGAAAAAGCGTTATGCCCCCTCCATGGGACTTTCTCTCTCTGCGTGTCTTACTATTATATACAAATTTTTTTTTTTTTTTATTTATTTATTTAAAAAAATTACAAGTTCCATAACTTAAACAAAGCACACAATTAGACCTCTGGGGTCTGTCTTAGCATGCCATGGCCTGAGATTTGATCAACGCGCTATTAACAGCTAAGTTATAATCGAATTAATGTAATGTTCTTTTAGCTTACGCTTTATGTTTTTACTATTCATTGATTCTCTAATGTCTACAGGTATCTGGTTTAGTAAATTTGGTATTGTGAAGGAAGCGGTACGCCTGCCATAAAAGTTATTTTTGCGTGGCACTTGAAATGATTTTGATTTGGCTTGTCGTGTATTCACGTCATATTTAACTGGAATTTGGATATCACTGTTATCAAAATGTTCTATGAGGAACATATACTCATACATAATACAAAATGTTTTATTCAAAAAATTTGTTACAACAATGGGTGGTTGTGTTTGGGGACTCCTTTTAAGCAATTTTTGCCTGTGATAGGAGACCCCGCTCTTCCATAGCACAATAATTCACAGCAGTAACAAATACATATGTGGGTAAGTAAACTAATATACGAGTGTGTGCGTGTATCGTTACTGACGGGGGTTAGCGACAGCATATTTTTTTTATTTAAACAGTGCGATATTAACAACTGATTACTGTATTACCTACTGGTACTGTATTACTGTAATTAGCAGGGTGGACCCTCCACCAAAGAAAAAATTAGTGAGCGAAGAGATAACGGTTAGTGTTGAACTAAAGTACGTTCTGCGCACTTGCGCAGAGCCTAAATAAATTGTTTTAAGGTCGGGAAAACTAGCATCTTTGTAATTTATATACTGAGATTTTTTGTGAGTCTTGGTTTGTACCCATATGACGGCAATAGCGAGCCTATTGTCGTCATATGGGTACAAACCCAAACCCTCCTATTATATGGAACTTACTTAATCATAACTAGTGAAATGTGGGCGTTGCTTACACCTCTCCCTAACCCTCAGGGGAAACAGGCATGATGTTATGTAATTATTTATCTTACCTAGCTAAACACTTCTTATAGTTCCCAACAGCAGAGTGTATGTAAAGGTTCCCGCTCTTAGTGCCAAGCCACATGGTCGCCATGATAGTTGACATTTTTCGCTCCTGATTGGACGTAGTTTCGGGGCGCGGTTCCGCCTTCTGCTGCTGAGCGAATGCTTCGACGCCTGGCTCGGGAGAGTTCAAATGTCCACCTGAGAGCATACATAGATAAGGTAAAGGCTTTTTAGAAAATAACAGGAGGAAAGAGGTGAGAAAGATTTCCAAAGGATTACTCAATCTAGTTCGCGAGGCAATACGACCCTCACTTACCCATTGTACACCTTATTGAACCAAAGATAACTGATAGGAAATTGCTTTATGCCACAACAAGTAATAGAAATCTAAATCCATTCAAAGTTAGACTTTTATATATTACTAGCTTTTGTCCTTATCCTAACCCAGGTCATGGTCCAATTTTGCGCCAAATTTCATCAAAATCCGAGTAGTAAGAGGAGTGTAAAAGTATCCGACCGGCTGATTAGTATATTATCAGAGAGAGTTTAACTATTTATGTGTAAGATATTGTTCAATTTTGATGATATTCTTCTTCCACGTCACAAAACTACAACTGGTTTATTTGTATCACCACCAAATTCTGTTATACCAACTCCAGGGTGAGTTCCTCATTTAATTGGTAATTATACCAGACCCTCTGCACTGGGTAATAACCGTTGTTATTATCTATCTACCTATGTTGTATCTGATTGCGCGGTAGTCAATGTCAGACCACGCAGTTGTAGGTTGTCCAGTGCATGGGAGACGGAAATATATATGTATTGCTGCTGCATCCGATCTGTGCCTCAACGACTCAACTCAACGCCTTACTGTGTATTATAAGCTAAATAGCGAGCCATCTGCTAAGATCATTGTTTATCTTGTGTTTTATGCTCGCGTGTTACATACATAACCCCCTATTGCATCTGTCATTGTGCCACGCTATCTTTGCAAACTCTGCCTGTAAACCGCTGCGATGTGTTTAGTTTCCATCTATCCTTGCTCCGTACACCGTCCTTGGTCGGGGAAGAGGGAATGAGGCTGAAAACATCGCACGCGGCTTGCTGCTTTCGCATTAGTAACATGCGCACCCTATCGCGCCTTCCAGGGATCTACGTCCAGGCTGAGGACCGGACAAACTCATCTACTGCGCGCTGCTAACCTAACCTAATTGCTAAAGGCCTGCGCAGCCTAACTGCAAAGCCCTAGCCGTTACAGTATATATATTATAACCGTGTGATGCCCCACTGCAAGACAAAGGTCTCCCTACTCTCTTTCTACTTCTCCCTTCCAAATGTGGTAAGAAACAGATCTTGTTGAAGGAGTCCGCGCCATACCGCCATCTTCGCCTGGGCCTGCCGCGAAGTCTCTTGCCAATGTAGTTCGTATATGTATACTCGTAAATAAATAAGGCTTGTTTAAGAATTTCTGGTTATGTAGGTACTAACTTTTTACTTTTGTATTAGTAAATGGGCCTGCGCTTGACCATAATATAACCTGACCAGTAAGTGCCTACGTTGGTGCCCGGTTATATTCTAATATATAATGTAATCATGACTTAAGTAAGTCATATTTACCGTTAATAGGCGTGGAGCTGAGCGGTGGACTGTCGGGATGCACCGGGTCGGCCTCCTCCACATTCTTCACCACCGGCTCTTCGGGTTGAGGTTCCGGTGCCGTCTCTGGTTCGTTTACCGGAGTGCTTGGCGGTGTCAAGATGGCGGCTTTTACCTAAGGGGTTCAAAATGTATAGGCGTTATTTACTGCACATGAATATAGTCGTAAGTTGGTTTACTTATTTTTACTACCGGAATTAAACAAGCGGGCCTAGTTAATCTAGTTGATCAATATCACATTGTTACCAAGTATATATCGCATCGCTATCGCAGCTCAATTGTACTGTTGTTACTTTTTTTTTTATGGGACCGTTACTGTACCCCCGGCAGAATCTGTGAAACATCGAAAAGGGCGGCGGCGGAGAGGGGGCTTGATGGCATAAGTGAGCATCATGCCGTTTGCCGTCGAGTCGTTCTTACCCCCAAAGCGGGTGAATAGATGTTTCACATACCAAAACGAATCGTCAAACTTACTAAGCGTGTTGTGCCCACGATGACGGCGTCTTTATCGCCATTCTCCTCACTGCCATTATTCTTTGGGTTAACGTCGACTGAGTCTATTCTGCCGGCGCAGAAGAGCGACTGCAAAAAATAAACATTATTAGTAATTTCGCCACCAAAATTAGAGCCACTTTCTTATAACATGCTACTGCTTTAATTATGCTTGCATACGTCTGACGGTACAGATAGATCACATCTGGATATCGACAACCGAAAGTATATACGGATATTTAAAAAAGCCTGATTTTACAGGAGAGCGTTTTAAATGCTAAACTGTGATAATTAGAAGAGCAAAGATAACTTTTTCTATTTTACAACAATTGGTTAATAGTGCATTACCAAGGAAATGGTTAAGGCCAATTACTGTACTTATATGTCGGATCTTTCATGAGTATGAATTTAAGACACAGGCTCCTTTGTTTAGCGTTGTGCGGAGTCTAGTATTGAGTATGGTGTTGGTGTCCGATACGAGCGACAGTGATCGTTTAGCCGCGACGCATACTGAACCTGCTTAGGGTTTCCTTTTAAGTTCAAAGTATTAGTTGGTACTGTAGTGTTAGTAAATTACTTTGCAACAATAAACTGGTTAGAAGTTAAAGGAATTACTTCTCTCGTTTATCCGTATCCAAACTCTGCGCCCACGACTGTATATCTAAAACTATGTTTGTCACTAAGTATGTCTAATCACGATTCGACAACCGGAGTGGGGTACGAGCGGGCTGAGAAATCTCTCGATAGTGAAAACAGTGCGAATAGACAATGGCGTGAACTGTTCGAAAACCTGAGCTGCAACATTGTGGAGCATCAGACAGACGAGCACGATGCACAGCTATGATGAGGGTCTTTGCCCCATACTGCCTGTCTGACCAAGATGTGAAACAGGGTATATGAGTGAGAACGAGTTAACGTGACATATCCGGTGAGTCGTTACCATTTTATAACCTACCCAGGAATGAGTTTCTCTGGTAAAACATATATTTCATGGTTTCGTGAACTGTTGTATTGCATTTTGAAGTCATGTGACTTTCTTGTTTTGATGATGTTTTATCGAATAGATCGATGTCAACAAGACAACAAAGTTTTACGAAGCCTGATTAATAGCAGCTTTCAGCTTTGTAATGAAGAAGCGATTGCCCTTAGCTTATTTAATACCGGATAAGTAACAGGAATACCAAATAATAACATTCAGGACTGTGTAACGCGATCACCATATTTCAGAGAGCCATTGTTAGCGGTTTAGGTAGAGTTGTAGATGACTAAGGCATTGTTTACGTCGAAGACGCCGCGATGCTGTCGGCATCGATAGAGCACGGCTCAGACCAGAACATTGTGCTCGACGTACTTACTAGTTATTCAAATAAATTGCTCTTGTTCTAAGTCTTTATCGAGTTCTAAGGTTACGCGAGGTACGACGACCAAATAAGTGTAAGCGGACTAGCTATTTTACTACCTCCTAAAACTGAAAGGTAACACAACTTACATAGCTTATACAGTTCAGGGGTTTTTTTTTATAAACGATGATTAAAGTTAAGTCATGTTCAAACGTCAAAAATGTATGGTTAAACAAACAGTCGCTAATCACTTCCTAACTTTAAGCAACGTTTAAGAATAAGGCGGAGAGTCTCTAGGCTGCGTATTTTCGGCAATATGATTAAAATGTGCCTGTTCATAAAATTGATGAAACTGACCAACTCATTGGGAAAAATTGCATGAAAGATGATTTTGTTTTGTAAATAACTGTTCATCCGCAGCCGGTTAGGCTGGATGCTGATTCCAACAAACTTCGGAAAGGCCTAAGCAGATGATTACCGTTTCATTTAATTATATCATACTTGCAAAATGATTGACCCAAAAGTAGCTTACAGGCCGTTACAAAAAGTGTAGCACTATTGGAGCCCCATCCTAAATTATAGCTCACCAAGGTAGATGATGTAAAGAATTTCGAAAGTTTGTCATACTCAACGCACAACTACAGTGCGTGACCAATACATACTGTACTTGCCCGTTTACTGTATACTGAAGCCTATAAATGCTTACCTACGGTACTAAATGTTGATATAAAGTTGATTATACTAAGAAATCCTGGCAAAAAAAATATTATGTGTGTGTGATTATGTGCTCATAACTTGAACTGATGATAGGCAACGTTACAAACTTGCAAGGTACTGGTTCTTGATGGATAGTGACGTAGAAACCAATAAAGTAGATTCGAATTCATTGAAGAAAATTCAGTATACAAAATAAACTCCTTGTGGTATCAAATGAATTGATAAAAGGTACTGAGATAGAGCTCAGAGCTCAGTTAGTGATTTTGTTTGATATAGAGTAAAGAGAGAGATCAAACTAAATTAGTTCCCATGTTGAAAGGTTCCTACAAAGTTTCAGGTTATTGGGGTTTTAATGGTACTTGCTATGTGTTGAAAGGCTTTAAATTCAAAATGCACTATCCGTACGTTGATGATAAAGTGAGAAGAACGCCAAAAAATCAAGTATCTTTGACGTAGGATTGAATTCCATTAAAATATATGATTTGTAGTCTAAATACACTATAAAATATTTATGGCCGCATAAATCCATTAACCCTTCGTATCCCGGAACGTGATTCAATGACTTTTTAATCGTTTCTTTAATTACGGCATTGACCCGTTTGAAGCAACCTATGTGCGGAATTACGTTGTCTTCTTTTCCTGAGCTTGTCTTATTAATGGTAAACGTAACTAAACCATCATCGACGGCACGGTTGGCGCAGTGGTTAAGCGATTGACTGCTGCGCTGCGTGTCGTGGGTTCGATTCCCGCACGGAACAAATATTTGTATGACCTACATGTATTTGTTCCGAGTCTGGGTGTTTTTCTATCTATAATATGTATGTATTTACAAAAAAAAAATTGTATATAAGTAGTTTACCAGCCATCTTGTTACCATAACACAAGCATTAGGTTGCTTAGCTTGGGACAAATGGTGCTGTGTGAAATGTCCAGGGATATTTGTTATTATTATTTATTATCATAGTATACATACAGGGTGTCGCTTCTCGGTCAATCCGGCGACTCTTTCTTGATAATCTCGGTAGTCTTCGGCGACGGCTCCCGGCACGGAAGCGACGCATAGAATGTGCTTGTCCGTCACCGGAAACGATTCTATCACCTCTGCTGGATTGTTCGCGTCGATAATCTGGAATAATATCGTATTTTAAAGTCAAGCATTTATTATTCACGCTCAGCTGTATTAGCTATTACGTAGGCGGTACATTTTTATTTATAAAGGTTTTTATGAAGCCGGGAACTCGCCAGAGAGCTTTAATACTATAATTGCGTAACATACTTTCAATCAAAATGTAAAATATTTTGGAGGAAATTGCTTATCCATTGCTTCATTTATGTTTGAAAAATTCGTCTGCTCAACAACGTAAATAAATGAATTTAAACTGAGAGACAATTGCCATTTTGCAAGGGTGTATCGCAATTTCCCCGCACCATTGTGTAGAGTTAGACGTGGTTTGCGCTGACGGAAGCCCAGCAAACACCAAGATTTTTGGTGACAGTAACGCGTTCAGTTACAATAACAGCGTTAGTAAGTACGAACAGAGTACCTAGTTGTACGAGATTACTGCAGCTTAGGCATCAATACAATCTATTAGAGACCAGTTGCTATGGCAATTCTTGGGCCTATTTAAGCTGATGTATGATAGGTTCGCTAAAGAGTATCAAAATGAAATGAAAAAAAAAATATGAATTTGTGTATGTGTGTGTGTGAATATGTCTCCTGCTCATAAGAAGCGAATTAACCATTTATGTGTATAAATGCGACCAGTCTACATTATAATGATAACCGAACTTCAGAGGAGCAACTCTCGTGATCTTAATAACGTTCACAGTCTGATCACAGGCTCAATCTGTCAAAAATACGAGTACCTCTAATTTCCCTACATTTTTGACAATGATTGTCGCCGCGATGAGATTGCGACTAGACTTTGAACGATTTTAATTACGGGAATTGGCCTTCATCATCTAAGTCTCAATCTGACAAAAATACCTTTTAATTTCCCTAAATTTTTGACCAGTTTTTGACTTTGATTGTCGCTGAGATGAGATTGCGACTAGATTTTGAACGTTTTTAATTACGGGAATTGGCCTTTAACCACCAGCCACCAGTTTAACAGGCTTGTTGCCAACAAAGAAAAAAATGCAGAAATGCTCACCATAACAATTCCCTTATTCTGGTTGCTGGAACATATCCAGACTAGAGACGATAAGTTTTTTTCAGTGTACTCGACGCTTTGAGTGGACTGCAGCTGCTGGTTTATTTGTTCGACTTCTGGGGAGTGCACTGACTGGGCCTTGCTCATCTCGTACGCTGTGGATATAGTGTGTAATATTAGTATGATAATATGGATAATATATAGACAATTTGAATTTTAAACATTTTTTTTTTTAATATGTGGACAATTTGTCAGTATCATATGTAATTTAAATTTTAAACTTCTTAATTTTAAATCATTTTATTAATTTTTCTTTCGAATACTGGGCTTTTGGTTCTAATAAACTCTTTTTCTTTTTATAAAATCCTTTTGATTATCTTCAGAAGAAAGGACCATAGTGTCTTGGGTTTTCATAACAATGTATTGCTGTGTCCAATTAGTTTGCCATTAATTAAAACACCCACGCCGCGTTGTGCCTATCTCGGGAAGAGCACAAAGCAAAATAATTTGTGAATCATTAGGTTGAAACAATGCCACATGACGGTTAAGTGGCTGAGGTATTTTATAGTGATTTAATAACTGGGCGCCGAATCACAATACGGTGTTGGTGATCACCACAGTGTAATATGAATGTGTTTTTGCCGAATGAAAATTTTCATTCTTTGATGTCTGCTTGTACCACTAATCACTAAATACATTTAGCGCCAAATTTATTAATTACATCGTCCCTGTCATCTTCAAATGGTTGACAGAAACAGAAATATGTTCTAAATACGTTTAACGTTAACATATGTCTAGTGTGCGAGGGGCCCTAAGTCTACATTTATATTTCAAAGAATATTATACCCAAAGACATGGTGTTCTCGGTCTTGTCATCCGGATTCGCGTAGAACACGCTCTCTCCAATCATGCAACCGCCATCTGGGGTGCGACCTCCGTTCAGATTGACGGCGGCAGCGCATAGAAGTGTCATACGAGGCTCGTTTTCCGCTATAGGTCTGAAAATTATTTTGTTAGCAAAACTTATGGACAATCTTGTGTTAACTGAAACCAGACGATGTCATATACAAATTGATGCAGTAGTCTGTGCAAAACAAGCATTTTTATAATTGGAAATATTTTGGAATGTAATGTAATGGAAGTACCATTCAAGTTATCATTCTATTAATGGCAATGAATTAGTACTGCATCTTACTGCTAAGTACACAATATACCGAGATTTATTTTAATCAGCCTTTCGTCATACTTCGACTTTATAGTCTAGGTCACACTACATACACCAGAAAGTCATCGATCTTAAAAGTTTTATTACTAACTAGCTGCGCCCACGGCTTCGTTTTATAACTGTCTACATTAGGTAGCCTATAATGTTCCCACTGCTGGCACACAGGTGTCCTCTCAGCGAGGTGGCTCCTACATAATCCGCCACGGGGGCCCAGTCTAGGTTGGTGGATGTCACGTGTCACAATTTTTTTGGTTCTAGAATATGCCGTATTCCTAACGATGTTTTTGTTCGCCTTTTTTAGAGTAGTTGTGATGAAATAATTTACAGAAAGTAAAGTGCCTGCCTGGGTTAAAACTTACGACTTACAATTTGTAAATCGCAGCCGTTTCCAATGGGCGACCATTGCCCTACTGCTGTAATTACTGATTGATGTAGTCTATATAGAACAACCCGTTAAGGTAATAGATGCATGCATTCTGAATAACTCTAGGAAAGTACAGATCGTCACCACTGACCTGCAGAACACCGGTACGGGAACAGGGACACCTCCCGAAGATAGGGACGTAACCGAGCTGGGACCCTTCGGCCCCTGGCCAGTCTTACTGGGTAGGCTCCACCCGTACGCCTGCGTGCGCCCATCCTCCTTGCGAACGTGCGCCCGCACCTACACGCACACACGCACATGTGTACGATATCAACCCAACCACATCACCCAAACAAATACGAACATTCCAAGGTAAAGCGCGTAAAACAAACACAAAAATAAACGTACATATTTAATTTGTGATTTAAAAAAAATGTAACTATAAATACGTAAAAACACTATACACATGCCTAGAACTAATATCACTTAATGTCACTAGCACTGTTCAATAAGTTGAAATACGTGCCGTCATTGATTCAGCTGAAAACAAAAGAAAGGAAAGGAAATTAGGTACAGGGAGAGGAAGAAATGAAAATAAAACACAAACAGAACACTGGACACAGATGGCACACAACGAGGCAGCACACATGATCGTATGTGTGTTGAAGATGTACACGGGTGAACTGAAGCATCTCGGGTTGCAGAAGCTTTGGTGATAAGCTGCAGCCTACGCGAGTGATTGTTCTACTGTGGTGGAGGTAACGTGTCAGTGGAATTTATGGCATCATTTTATCAAGCTATGTATTTGAAACGTTGTTTTTTTTAACATTTTATGTAATTTGAATTATTTCACACTATATAGTTGAGCTTCTTGTTTAAATTAGAATTCACTTCAGCTCAGGCGTTTTCAGGTGATTTTTTTTTATCTTGACTTTTAATAAATATTTATAGTATGTAGCAATAACAGCCGAAACCAAGCTGCACAAGTGTATGCATATTTGTGTAAATGTGCTGCAGTGGAGTGATTTTTGCAATATTCTGTATGGATTCTGCATACTTAAATGTCATTAATTAAGAGGATACAAAAATAACATTACAAAAACAAAATAAAAGTACCCATTTCTGTCCTATCTTTACTGAGTTGAAGCACAACATTGTTTAACTTTAATCCATTTACATAAAAGCATGAACAAATAAACGGGGTCTTATAAAAAAACTACAAACGTGTAGGTTTTCGTAGGGATGAAAGAAACGTGGTGGCATATGTATAGCGAATACGTATTTAGTTATATTTATAGTGCAAAAGGTTTATAATTATATTTAATATCATATAATAAAACAAAAAATGTGAAGCGAAGGAAATGTGTAGAAAAAGGAAGAAATATACAAGGACCAACTTAAAAGCTTACGAAATAAACGTTATCAGGCTAATAGGAGTTTTAAGTAGTGAACCGGCGCAAAACGTACAGCGATAGGAAAATAGGTGGCTCCAAACATTAGGTCCATAATATAAATAAGCCCCAAGTGAAATCCTTGAAGTACATTTTGTTATATAATAAAAAATATTCTTTTCTATTCTACTTTTCATTGAAGAGTTGTAAATGACTTTGATGCTTTATAAGTGCTGGTTGCTTATTTATACAGGCCGATGCAGGTTTAGGCGCATAACGCACTCTGCAAGGACTGCCAAGTATCACGAGACGTGGACATGCCATTGATACGTGGCTTTTATTCCATGCATAACCTATTCAAAGAAACAGAAAAAAATTATGGTTTTGCGGAGAAGAAAGGAGGCCTGTTTCCCAGCAGTGGGAACATTATAGGATGATTATGCTATGGAAAAGAGTCGTGTTTTTTTATATTTATAGATGTTTTTTTCTGCTTCTTCGAATAGAGTTAAGAACATTTCCTTAAATCATAAGAAATTTTCAAAATAATAACGGACCAAGTTACAAATGATCCTGTACAACCCTTCTATGTAAACAAATGAATACAAAAGATTTAATTAAAATAATCAACGAAATACTAATGAGGCTTGCTCGGGACTATTAGTAACTTAATCAGACTTGATAAAAGCAATAATTTGGCAGTCAGTTCTCGCAGGAAGATATTTACTTTGCCTGTGTTTTGAAACACACGCAAGCACGCTATGGTATTAACAAAATCCTGGCAAAGAGCGCGTACTGACACCTAGGCAAAGCTATATCTAAAGCTAAGTACGAGCGAGATTTAACTGTAAACAAAAACATGTTACCAAATAATGAAATGCCAAATCCGATAATAGACGCTCCCACCCGATTGAAGCGTTCCGTTTTTTTTTGTTCACACGACAGCGACAAAATTACATAGGAATAAACGTTTTCCGATATTTCGGTAGGCGAGTGAAAAATTTCGAGTTCCGAAATGCAACACCGTCTATTCATGTGTTCAAAGGTTTCACTTCAAGTGAAATATGCCGAATGAAACACTAAAATGAACAAAGTGTCTGATATCTGATTTACAGTTACAGCTCGCGAGTGAGTACCGAGCCTTACTGTGAGGACTTTTACCAAAAAGTTTCAACATACCTGTCGGAACTGCTCGCTCCTCTCATGTCGTCTGTTATGGTGATGGTCGGTCAGTTGGGTCTCGAAGAAGTCGGCTTGAGTCCTCGAGTGACGTAATGCGGGCTGCGGAGCAGCAACTGCGCGGAGATGCGGCGTCGATAGCGGTCGTTGTGGACGCTCGCCGGTACTGCAATGAGGTTAAGTTGGCGTTGAAAAATATACACTATGCCTTTGGTATAGGGTTGGATTGGTTAGATACTGTGATCGAAGAGATATCATTGTAAGAGCTAGATTCACGCGGTTCGTCAAATAAGAGAATACGGATAAGGAACAACATGGTCAGTTAATGATAATGACTAGGTACTGATGACAGCGAAACATAAACACGTGCAAAAAAAGTAGTTTGCTGCTGCTTTGCTTGTTCTTGCTTAGTTGCAGATTTTCCACATAAGTTTTATTACATAGGCTTCGCTAAGATTTATTTTATATTCAGACCATCGCAACTGCTGGAATAAATTTTGCTGTAGCGCCACATTACAACATTTTTAAGTGTTCATTAACATTTTCATAACTTTCAAATAAGTATAACGCAGAAGCTACCTTTATGCATTGGTCTAAAATTGGTATTTTAGACCAATGCATAAATTGCATAAAATTAATATGATTGTGCATCAATCCAAATGTTGGTTTATTAATCATATCTCATGCTAATCATTGTTGCTGCCCATGGATGTTAAAACCCACTTCAAAACATAAGCCTCCTTATCGGCCGATTAGGGCAATCATAACTCTTCTTCATAAAGACTGGCAACTCCGGATAGAGAGAGGAGGAAAGAGAGTAGGAAGGCCTTTGCCCAGCAGTGCGAAATTAATGGCAACTGAAAAACTCTCCTTCAAGTTTCAATCCTACTTGGTGGAAGGGTAGCTCCAACTACGAAGATATTTTTTAAAAGAGCCCACTTCATTTTGTCGGTTTTACGAGTCCCACATTTGAAGGCTCTCTGCCTATTGTATTAAGAGAACAGATGGTAGTCCCTGTTCAAACTGTTACCAAGCATAGCACAGGTATAAGCAAAAAAATAACAAAACCACACATGGTAGCTACAGATGGTAGTCCCTGTTCAAGCACAGCACAGATATTAGCAAAAAAAGGAAACAAATAAATATTCGCAACAAATAACAACTCAAGAAATGAAATCGCTGTCGACACAGCATTGCGTCATAACAAGCAAGGCAATATCCTCGATACGCTTGAGCAAGGTCACAAACTAAAACAAACATTCGATACATACACACGTATTGTTCAAACATAATTATAGTCAATGGCATGTGCAGGTTATTCAAACAAAACATAACATAAAATAAAAATGGTAAGCGAAATTCGCAGCGCTATGATAAAATAAATCTAGTGAATATTTTAAGCAATTTTATTATGATGCGGTTTCTGAACTGAATCGAAATATGTATTTTCTTGTCGGGAGTCAAACCCGAGATATAAGATTTGAACAATCACAAAGCATAATTAGCATACTAAACTCTTTGCATCCCTTTTACGAATCTATGCAGTGAAAATTATTATTATTTTTATATTAGCCTTGGCAATTTCTATACATATTATAAATTAAAGTCGCTTTTAGTGTCTGTATGTGGCCGCGTTGTACTTTTAAACTACGCAACGTATTTTGATACGGTTTTCACAAACTTTAGAGAATTTATTCCGAAAGGTATAATGTATTAATTATACTAATAAGGAAATCCTGATGTTTTGTCAAGTCGTAAAAACCACGCGAAGCAAGGGCGGGTTAATAGTTTGATATAAATAAATGAGCACAGCAAAAAGTAAAGAAATAATAATAAAAAAAATCTATAAAATACAGCGCCAAAACACAATAATTAATTTAATTTATAAATACAAGCGCTGAGCTGCGTGAATACACAAATAAGCTTGACGAAATGGATTCCAATGGGAATAACATTGGTTATGCTTAGTCTAATGTTTCATTTGGGAAAGTAAATTAAGTCCAATTACATGTATGAGTAACGAAAGTGCCCCCGTTTGCGAAGTAGACGAAGACCTAAAAAATTTCTTCGCTCACCACATTTAACCACAACTTTTTGGGCATACCATCAAATTGCTATAGCCCGTGTTAATAATAATAAGATTAGAACTATACTCTTTGCACAAATTCGACATGATGTCGAAAAAAATTTCTCGTGCAACCTTGTAGAATCCAACTTGAAATCAGTTGTATTCTGGTACCTCCAGACCTGTGATGTTTTTGAGGTCATCTGTGTATTCTGCTACTGTTATTATCAGTTCTTTCCACTATTTTTTCTAGATTAAAATATTCCTATAATATTCCTGAATCGCTGAATGTGTTGCTAAGCGCAAATCTCGAGAACAGCTGAACCGATTTCGCTAATTCTTTTTTTAGAATATTCCTTGAAGTACGATGGGATGGTTCATACGGACAAAAAATGTAAGAAAGTTGCTTCACGCGGACGAAGACGCGGGCAAAAGCTAGTCTAACTAATAAAAAGACCTTGTGTTAACAAAGACATCAATGCACTACGTAGTCGTGTTTCACAAAAGAAATCTTTTCTGATGACTATGTTTTCTTCAATATCCAATGCCTCTTATTAAGTCCTACAGTTTTTTCTATTATTAATTTAAGTTATTTTTTAATAATTCCTTATCAGCTTTTTCATGTTTTTGTACGTAGTACACCGACGTCTATAACGTTCCACAGTATTTACCTGAAGAGGTTACTAAAAAACTTCCATATGCTCTGTTTGTTCTTCTTATCCATGGTTGAGTCGACGCGGCTTGCGCGGACCATCTCTGTCCAACGAACTGCGTCTTGAAGCTCCATGAAACGCTCCTGAAAAATATACATCAATTATGTGAATAATGGTACAAACAACCGAACGGTTAAAGCGTGAACCGGAAATCGGAACCAACACCGCTATCTTGATGTTTCAATACATACAGTGAGCTGTATGTTTTGAAACATCAAGATAGCGGTAGCAGCACCCCCTATCAACTTCATTCGAGGAATGCCAAAAGATCCTTGTAGCACTGTACTTTATTTCGTGACTACTGCCACACTATCTCCCACCTTCATTCATTTAACAACGTCTCTCACAATTTTCCTTTACAGACTGAAAAAGGGATATGCTTACTTTATACTGGTTACGTTCCATGAGTACTCGTGCCATCTCGACGCGAGTGAAGCGCCGACGCTGCGCCATGGGCACGTCGGCCTCATCCTCGTTGTTGTCGCCGCCGCCCGCGTTCGTGCTCACCGTCTCCTGTCACATGGCCACGCAAAAACTAAACATTATTGGAAACACGAAATATTAACTACAGAAAAATCTACGGAAGAATTGATTCAGCGGAATCGGCCTCACAGTTTTGTCGTAGGTAGTAAGAAATTATAAGAGCAACATATTCTAAAAGAATGTTAAATTATTTTTGTGTAGATGTTGAATGGCCTTGCATATTATGGTGTCCACAAAATTGTATTTTCGTGTGTAGTTTAGTCGTATTTCGAAGAGATAATTGCTTTGTAACTGCAAACCATATCTAATGTAACTTGATTTTGCAAATATCTAAGGGGCCATTTGAAAACCAAATAATATTCATCTTGCTAGCCACTCGGGCTCGTCTATAACGTCTTTGACATCTGCAGATAGTAAAACAAGGCCTTTTATTAGCCTCGGTAAACCTTCAATCATTCATAGATACAATCAATTAAAAACCAGCCTACCTTCAAATGTCTAACTTCATCTTCTAGCTCGGTGACCCTATCACGTAACTTCTCCCGCGCCGAACTGAGGTTCGCCACCTCTTCTCTCAGGATCTCAAGCTCGCCGGTCATTTCATCCACCTTCACTATCAGATCATCTTTCACCACGTTCAACGCGTTCTTCGTTGCTAACAATTCGTTGTTCTCCAGAATAAGATTCTCCACCTCTTTGCCCATTCCTGTTGAGTCAAGTGGAGGGATTTATGTTTTGTTCGTTAAACTCATGATTGGTTAAATGTGGTGTATGAAAAGTTATTATTCATTGCACTTATATTACACTGATTATCCAGCCCACTCTGAATGGCAAAATTGTATGAAATATTTTTGGGGCTGTACACTTAAATTGAAAGAGAGTAATATTTTATTTTGATAATACTCTGAACGATGTCAAAGTAAACACAGTTATATGAATATTTTACTTACTTGCATCTTGCGCTTTGGAAATCGCAAGCGATCGTTAGGCCCGTCACACACTTCGCCGCATGCGTTAGCAACAAGAATTGTATCGCGTCAACAAAAATGTAAGACTATTCACTAACAATAATCATATACGACTATAGTTGGCATTACATAATTGCAACGAAATGCGACGTAGTGTGTGAGATGGTCATATTTTTAATGAAATAGTTGCAAAGATTTACTACGAAATTGTAATACAACGTTGAATAATGTTAGTGATAATTCTATCAATATTTTACAAATTACTTACCGAAATAATTGTCGTTAACTGCAATCATGCGTTGATGCAACATTTTGTTAGAACGCATGGAAAGAACGTACAGTTATTAGTATTTTATGAAAATTTATTAATGTAGAATACTAGTTAAAATGCTCACACACGACGCCACTTTAAGTAGACATTAAAATCGCAACAATTAATTGCATATTTTATTTTAATCTACATATTTTTATTTGGTTCTATGCTCATATCAGCTGTTTATTATGTTCTCAAGCACAGCTATCACAGAAAATTATTTTGCGATTATTTTATCCGTTTATGCATGTATGCTTATTTTATCACTATTCGTGTAGATTTGAACTTACTAAAGTTCAGTGAGGCAGTGAAACATGTATAAACGTATAAAATCCTTTTTTTCGACCTATACAATATTAAACCCTCGGTTTCTGGGAGCTCAATCACGATCAGTCTTTTATCATACCTCGCTTTTGATTGGCTTACTAAAATAATGTGATACAAGATTTAATAATAACAACAGCTATTTAGAAACTGAGGGTTATAGTATTTTAAACAGTAAAAGCAATAATACTGCAGGAATTTAATTTGGAAACATAATAAAATGTGCTAAGCTTGCTTAGAACAACACAAGAACACAAATGGACGCCAAACTTTGTAGTTCCATAAAATGAATTAACAGAAACACAGTGTCGTTGTGTGTAAGTGAACATAAAGAAAATACAAAATAATATTATGGTTTTATTTATATAAGTTAAGCATTATACTTTTACCACAGGAAATATTTATTTATTAAAACTTTATGCACAAGTAATAAAATACTGTACAAAGGCGGACTTAATGCCCGAGGCCTTTTCTACCAGCCAACCTGATGATGATGCAGAGACAATACATGGCAGGTGCAACATAAGGTCAAATTCAAATCATTTATTTCGAATAGGCACATAAAAGGCACCTTAGAACGTCAAAAATTAAATTAAAATAAAATTGATTCTAGTCGCCCTTTCCAAAAGGTAGTTTTCGTATGGGAAATAAGGGTTAACTCGATGAAGAATAAATACTAATACTTAGATAGATAGATACATACATATAAACCGAATAAACTTTGCCATGAGAAATAGCGATAGGGTAGAGGAGAAAACGAATCCAGCAAATCAGCGCTGGAATGATTCTACTCTATATAAACAAATATTATATCACCTACACATTATTTATTTTGCTTCTCATTTTTCTATTGATGGTGGTAAAAGTATTCTTCTCATCTTATAAAAACATAAGCACAGTACAATAAATATCATATAGTTCGCGGGGAAATAATTTTATAATAATAAATGTCAATAATATAACAAGCTATAGGATGACACTATGTACAAGAGAACCAAAACAATTAAACCCAACATTTTAAACCAATTGGTGAAATAATAATATATTTTACATAGTAATATTGATAATAGCAAAGAACCCGATGGATTTGCTTCTGAATTTAAGAAAGTTAGTATATTACCGAGTACTCAACCTTAAATTTTGCATCTGAGATGACGGATTTGTTAGGCTCAATGTGAGTCAGGATTTGCTTGTTAACACTCTGGGTTTAAAATCAAGAGTGGTATCAGCAATTTTCTTTTAAATTAAAAAAGCCAGTTATGTCTTTAAAAGCCAGTATCAAGTAAATATAAAGCTACTACTGTTATTTAAAGCTTGCCCTTTGTAGACAAACTGTTGTAAGCATACGTAGAATATTCTTGTAAAGTAATATAAAGAAAAGAAAAGGTTTTTTTGTATTTTTTTTTTTTTTTGTTAGGCTTCTCGCTGAAACTGCTGAACGGATTTAGATAAAATTTAGCACATGGGTAAACCATGACCTGGATTAGGACAGGTTATTCCCACGAGATTGAGCTGGTATAATCATAAATCTCCAATAAACTTATAACACTTATAATATGAATGACTATTTGCCTATACTTTCCAGGGGCAGTAATTCTTTTAGGAGCGTAAATATGAAAACCTTGAAGAAACATAATATATCTTTGCAGAATAACTAAACGATATACTTATTATAATTTATGCAGCAGATCGATATTTCGAACGTTTACGGCATATTTCCTATGTAGGTATTCATGAATCTATAATAGGTACTTATTTGTTAGAAACGTTTCTATTTCATTTTAGATTTGTTATCATAATATTCGTAACGGAACATAAAAGCCGCAGCGTTTTTCTGATATTAACACTATTTTTAGGCTTAATGATGTGCTGATTAAAGGTGTTACTAACTTACATGCTAACATCAGCACTATTATATTTCATAGGATATCAACCATAAAAAGTTTATATACAGCTGCCCGAGGCTTCGCCCGCGTGGATAAAAAGTATAGTCTATATCCTTCCCCAGCATGACATCATCTCCTGGCCAAATTTTATCGAAATCCGTTCAGTGGTTAGGCATGAAAAAGTAACACACAGACACGAGTTACTTTCGACTGTCTAATATTAGTATGGGTTGTCCTGATATTCTATCTTACGCTAACTTCAACAGTTTGTCTATAATGTCTTGTCACTGAATGTCTATAATATGCAAAGCACTTACCAGAAGACGCGTACTCTCCGGGATGGACCCAACTACCTGTTGGGGAAAGCACACAGTTATATACTTTCAATACACTTAAAGATAAACAAACAATGCATAGGAACACAGATTCAGGGGTGCTGCACACGTGTTCGGGTCGGTACATTCGTTTCGGCAGTATTTGTTTAACAACAAAGCAATTACTAAACAGATTCGGCTTTCATTAGGCTCGTACTGAGCCGCATTTGCCGTCGCTGAACCCTCTTACATAAATATTCTTTACATCATCCTCAGCATATGGCCTATGTCCACTGCTGGACATAGGCCTCTCCTATTGCACGCCAATCGACTCGATTTTCGGCAACTCTCCTGCAGCTGCTACCAGAAAATATTCCTTACAAAATAATAATAATAAATATTCCTCTTACAAATATTCGATTCTGCCGTCCGGCTGTGCCGATCATGAAAAAATGTGTAGCACTCCTCAAGCAGCCTGAATATTTTCCGCAAGACGAGACATGCAGCGAGACCAATCGAATTAATGAGCGGAGGCGAGATGTACGAGTTTCAATAACCAGATTATTGCCTAGCGCATCTCGTATAATCCCCACAGTCGCTTCAGAGAAAATGTAGAATTAGCCCCAGATTCTGGAAGCCTATTAAATGTTTCCTGTCTTGTGTGTAATATGTATGCTGTCCAGTCTAAACAGATTCCCACCAGAGACCAGACGATATTGATTACCTCAAAACATAGTCGATGGCAAAGATTTAAATCATTAGATTCGCCTGACCGGGTCAAAAGATGGTAACGTTTCTCTTTTGTTAACAATAATGACATTTGAATAGTAGGTATTGTTTCATACTCATACTAAAAATCGTACCGAAGGATTCAAACCTTTGGTCAATTGTTGATTGTCCATCCATGCACTCCATCGGCATCCATGCACCACACTGGATCAGGTACCGTATTATGTATGACGTTTTAATGCCATCATGATCCTAGTGCTAGAGAGACACGGAGCATATACATGACTGATAGTATCATCCCTTTTTTGGATTGGAATCATAATGGCATCAACACCCCATAATAAGGCCCCTAAATTGTCGATAGACCGAAATCTAGTCGCTCTTTCATCAGGTTTTCGTAAGTGTTACCTGTGATATCGCCATCTTCGCCTTCAGCAATGCCCGGGTCCACGTCTTGGAAGGCAAGCTCTTGGTACAAAGTGTTGCCACTTCGTTTTTCGCTCTTGGTTTGCGATTTGCCAGTGTTGGGAGGCGCCACTGGAGATGTAGCCTGAAATCAATTAATTATCAGACATTATTATGGGAATAATACGTAGCTTTGGACAGTATTGTAATGTTGCTATTTATTTAATCACTGAAACTTTTCACAGATCGTGCTGAATATTTTTAATAGCCTTACAATTGTTAGACAAAGTGTTAAATCCCTGTCCGTTCGCGCTGTATTGCTAACACAAGTACCTATATCGACGCAATAGTTGCTAATGCATGTATTGATAAAGCATTTATAATTAATATTTGACGTTGTATCTTTGGGTTACACTCCCGCTTCCGCTTTTGCCGTCAAAAGTACCTCACACTATAAAAAAGTATGACCCTTGAACGACAATAGAACAAAAAAACATTGGCCACTGACGTATTTTAAATTTAGAAAAGTCAACGCAAAAGCCAATCTGACAGCTGTCAAAATAATTTGTATAAAATGCGATGTTTTTCAGTTGATAAAATACTAACATTTATAGTACTATTATCAGTGATGTGCGAAGTGTTATGCATAAAATGTTATCAGTGCTCGTCTGTAACCAACCGTGGATGTTTTAAATATAACTTGAACAATGCACATTTGAAAGACTGCAAAGACGACAGAGGGGCACCAGTTTGTCGGTCGCTATCTCAGGTAAATTACTTTTTGCCTGGCCAAGACGTGAATGTAGTAAGAGAATGTGCCTATATGTACGAAGAACCGCTGAAGTGTGCCCAGTCAAAATTCAGCAACATACATTACTCGCACGTCTGCGAATGTAACACAGATGGCTGCAACTCGGCGACCAATGTGAAGCTCTGTTGGAAGATTATCGTGTGTGCTTTGCTGTTGGCAATGGTCATAAAGTAGCTACTCATGTGTCCTTGTAAATATGTATCATTGTAAGAAGTTATAATAAATTTTATGTAAAATAACAATGCTTTTAGTCATTTACAATCTTTACATCATGGTGTTTCTCAATCTCAAAATAAAATACAACACCTAATCTAATATCTCAAAATATTCGCCAAAAATGTAAACAAATATGAGTTTATGGAAAAATAACTTAATTCCTGCACAACAAAGTTCAGTTTACGCTACAACTTCAAACATTTTCATAACTTTTTCAATAGTGCTTGTCACTCTGAAATCAACTTAATTACCATTAAAATAAAGTTGATATTTGTTGAAATTACGTTAATTTGAAACCTAATAAAATTTGAATATAATCGGACAAGTTCGACTATTTCAGATCCTTTTTCGTCTCGTCTCGCATTTTATACAACTTAATCTCTTTTATCCCTAGGACCGGTGCAATTGCTTATAATGCAATATCGTCATATTATAATGGCCATTGATCTTATTGAATCAATTCTATGAACAATAGCAACATTCCATACACACATTTACTTTATTTATTTAATTAATGACGGCATATAAATATACACCGTTTTAAAAATTATGTATATTTTTCTATTAGTACCGATTGCCTCAGAATGAAGTAGTGTTTGTAGCCCTCAGGTAGTTTAAGATTTTGACAAACCTCAAGCCTATATAAAGATAATGCTCGTGATTCTACGTATGTATAATTTATTTAAATACAATAAAACAAAGTAGGTACTTTGTACCGTAACAATAACAAGTACGTCAAAAAGTAATAACGTCGTTGCCTATTTACGTACAAGTAATGGTTTACATAGGTCTGAAATTGTTTGCCGTTCTTCTTTTCATAATACCTACTGTAAATTTCTGGTATATTCATAAAAGTACACCGAAAGCGACCGACTAAAAGCTGAGGCACGGTTACGGAACGCTCCAAAATGTCACTGACATTTACGGAAATACCGTCATCTTGACCGTATCCCGGTACACAGACAAGTCTTAGCTCATATTGAGAGCTCTTAATCCTATATAATTCAGGAAGCGCTTCAAAGCTATTCACTGCTTTGGGGATTTTAGCGCTATTGCGGTCGTATTAGCAGCCAGCTCCCAGCGATCAAAGGAAAGCCCGTTAGGATTGAAAACGTCTTTGTAGCGACGGTACCCCACCCACCTTGTTTGCCTTTACCCTGGATGAGTTCTTGAATAGAGCACAGTTTCGACAGGCAATGAAGTTGTGTTACATTTGCCTGTTTAAGCCTTTCACTGCTACCACCAAAACTACATAGATTTTATTTTATTTTACGCCGAAAGGTGTATGCCGCTCGAAAAAATGTTTACCGCAGCTAACGGAACATCATACTTTTATTGACTGTCAACTCAGATTATCGCAGTCCACTGCTGGAGATAAACTCACCCCCAAGCTGCGCACAACACTCGGTCCTCCGCCTTCCGCATCCAGTCTGTCCCAGCCACCTTTTTGAGGTCGTCGGTCCACCTAGTCTTGTTGACTGTTCAACGAAAGAACTACTACAGGTAACGAACAAAAACTACTTCTTAATATCCTACCTGACTCTGTTGCGTGATGGCGTCAGTCTGATGCGCGCACTCCACAGTCCTCACTGCTGCCAAGTCGGACCCAGTCGGCGGTGACGGTGGCGACGAGGACAGACTGACAGGACTACCGGGCATGCTCTCCGTCTGCTCCACATTGTGCATCGAGCTCTCCAGCGATGCGAAGCCGAACGATATGGGACCTGAAGAAGTGGGCAGAATATGTAGGGATTAAAGATGATCGTATGTTACAGAAGAAGCTGTTTAGAATAAGACAGAACAATTTTCAATTCACAACTAACATAAGTCATAGTTCGTATTCTATGCAATTTAGGGCTGATTTTTCAATAGTCAGATAACTTTTATCTGAAAAATAATTATGACAGTTTGACATATTTTCTATACAAAAATTGTCAAACCGCAATATTTATTCCTCTGATAAAATTATCTAGTATTAATAAAATCTATGCGACACATGTTTATTTAGAGATTATTGCACAATGTAACATTTTAAAACCATTCTTGATATATTTCGAATCATCGCGCATTGTTTCATAAGCTCACAGTCGACAAAATTAAAGTAATGTAAATCAACTGATGTACGATTTCACATGCCTGTATAAATAAATGTTTTACTTGTATGAAAAAGTAAAAAGAAATAAACAATTTTACTAAACTAAAAGTTATTTCATACGGCGCGGCGTGGTGGTAATTAGATTAAAGTCGAGGCAGTACCGATATAACATTGTATACCCTCTATTAGAACCAATTGGCCTGTCTAATTTAACCAATCAGGGTAATGAATAACATAATGTAGTGAAGTGTTATACCAGTAAGCCTGTACACGTAGAAAGCTACAAGTGTGGACTATTGACTTGTGAAGTCGTGACAAGATTGCGATGGTTAGTCAGTAAACGATTTCATATTTGTAGAATGAAATCGATCGAGTTTAGCGATGCAACTAAATTATGGTACGACATAATACGAGTATATAATTATATATCATTCGAACTCTCACATATGAGTTTTATCAATCCAAACAACATGTGCACGTACACACATAATCAGCCTACAATATTCCCACTGCTGGGACACAGGCCTCCTCTCTGTGAGAGGGAGTGGGCCGTAATTGACCACGCGGGACCAGTGCGGGTTGGAAGATGTCACATGTCTTCGAGTTTTAAGTTCTAGGACATGCCGGTTCCCTCCTGAAGTTTTCCTTCATCGTTTTGAGAGCAGTAGTGATGAAATACACAAAGTAATGTGCCTGTCAGGTTCGAACCTGCGACCTAGCACTCGTAAGTCGCAATCGTTATCGCGGCCACCACTGCTTCAATCCATTATTGACTGAAGTACTATGAAAGATTTATATACTTTCCTAAATAAACCCATTTACCCTTGAAGGATAACAAGCGTGACAGTCATGTTCAATGAACATATGGTTTAGATAACGGCGCAGAATCGCAAATTGGAGCTATCAATTGTTGTCAATTATAGGCTCAGTAGGTACCATTGTAGTCGAATACAGTAACATCTCCTGGCTGTAATAGGCTTTTGATACGGATAATATATAGGATATTTTCCCCATTAGGAGAGGTTACTTTCCAAATCGCAACACAGAATAGAGATTCGTAATGCAGCTGTACGAATGCAGCAGCACCCTAATTGCGTAACACACTATCAATCTCAATCAGAATCATTTTGAAGGATGTTGCTAATCCATTACTTCATATGTACGAAAAAATTGTCTGCTCAACAACGTAAATGACGCAATAAATGTTGTTGATGTCTCCAAAATGAAGCTCATTGCTACTGATAGTGTGTTACGCAATTACCCCGCTGGTCTACGCAATTACCCCGCTGGTCTACGCAATTACCCCGCTGGTCTACTCAATCAATCTAGCGTTTTCCCAACTATGTTGGGGTCGGCTTCCGGATGCAGCTATATACCAGTATTTTACATGGAGCGACTGCCTATCTGACCTCAGCCCAGTTACTGGGTAACACGATACCCCCTTGATAAGACTGGTTGTCAGACTTTCGTTTTCTGACGACCCCTGACGGCTGTCAAAGATCCACGAATGACAGCCGGGACCAACGGCTAAACGTGCGTTCCGAGACAAGGAGGGGCCTTGGTATGAAAGGATGGTCACCCATACACGGACCAAATGCGGCAACTATAGCTTATCCTCATCGATCGACCCGTACGGCTGTTATTACTTAGCCCCGAGACCCTCCACTATGTATGCAGCAGGTCTACTGAGCTCCCATATTTATTGTAATCCCTTAATCCCTTTTCAATACTAACGGAGTGGTTTGTATACTGCATTGATTTATAATAACTTAATATAGAGTGCTCTAAAACAAAGTCAGGTAGCATTCGAAATGTTACTATTTTCAGACAAAGAGTTTTATCTAGGCTTGTTCTGGCTTATTGATCTGAGGTGGAAATAAAACAGGCTGTTCTGTAGTTCGTTGAATACATTTTATTTTGCCTCAGTTCTTTGTGCAAAAGTAGCACACATACCATGTTTAATGGCAGAACGATTTCAATTTCTAACGTCTCAGTTATAGAAATAGAGAGACGTGTTAACATTCCATGTTACAACGAAGATAGCCAAGGGCAACTGGTCCACCTAATTATTAAAACACTAAAATCAATTCTCATTAACATTCTACAAGCCCAAAACATCTGTAACTGTTTTAACATAATATGTACTACAAAAAGAAACAGGAATCATACATACTAAGCTAACCAATCTCTAGGGCTGTAGCCAAGGCCGTAGACAGTGGAGGAGGGAGTTTGTGGGCTATAATAGAGGGTATTTGACCCCACAAATTCTCTCATTTAGGGGTAAATGAGAGAATGCAGAAGAATACAGAATCTCAGCATTGAGATCGTTATCACGCTCTTCATTTCTGAGTGGTTTGGGGCAACAGGGAGCGCGGGGTTTGGTGCCCCACTCAGTGACCGGGACGAGAGGCCTGCCAAACCAACAAGGCAAAATTTATGAGCTGGCGAGCTCCCTCTAGCATCCAAGGTTATCTAAGTAAATTTACTGCGAAACCTGTGGGTAGCACATGACAACCGTGCAAGTGACCAAGAAGGAGGCCACATGCCGTAGCAAATGCACTATATTATGCTATTATTCATACAAAAATGTTTTGTTCGATGAAAGAACAACCCGAATACACTATATTACAGGCTGAAATTCTTAAATTGAGTTTAAACAAAAAATACGCCGGGGCACAAATGGGTGAAGGGGGCAGAATTTCTTCTTTGCACCAGGCCGCTGATCTGAAGTTACACCACTGTATACCATGTTTTAAAATAAAGTTGTTACTTATATCTTCTGGTCCAGAGCTCAACCTCCCCGAAGTGCATTTCTAGCTACGGCCTTAGCTGTAGCATCTAGCAATAATGAAAGTTATATCGATTTATTCGACGCCCTCGGTTATTGGCTTAGTTAACAACATCTGTAGCTTCGCTCACAGCAGCGCAGAAAGTCCAGGAAAATTATTATCAAGAAATCAACGACATCCTTTGGAAAAATACATCGGGTTAAGTCTTTAAACGAATTTATTCAGCTCCCGCCACGTAACTATAACTGAATCTTGTAATTTTTTCATCCAGCTCCCGTAATTCGATTCAGTTTCAATTTTGCAAGCCCGTGAGGTTTCGATAAACCTACAACATTATGTTTGTGCAGCTGATTATTTGATATAGAACAAGAGTTGTTTCTCTTTAGTGATAGTGCAAGAACATAACTGTGTAATGAAGAAGTACTTTGAGAATATTCACGATCTATTTAAACATTATCGGGTGAAAACGTAACCATTTAATTTAGTTGCGATATTGATTTTGCATTGCATCCCGCCCACGCTCTTGCCATCCAAGAGCCAGGGTAACCATGGCAACGATTTACCGGCAGAATTTGCAGGAATTGCACCAATAATGGACGATTCAATTATTTTGTGTCAAAACTCCTACACATACAAATTAATTAAGGCTGCTTTGCGACCTGAATTCATCGGAAATTAAAGCCAGTACTACTGATGAAAGCTGTTTTAATTGAAGCACTGACATTTACGTTGTGTTTAAAATAGCTTTAATATATTTTACGGGCAAAGGCTACTTTAATTAAATTTTATAGCGAGAATATTATTTGATACAGGAAAACGTAGTAGAATTGGTTTCTACATTTGTTGCTTTCACGAAATATTCAGTGTCAGTCAAAGCTTAAATACGAATTTCGTCTAGACGTCTCTCGATCTTTTCATGTTTTTATAGGCATATTTCGGCCAAGGTACAGCCTCGGCCGAAATATGGCTAGACAAACTATCGCTCTATGAAAATAATGATAGGACACACAACATCATAACAAAGCCATCATAGTGAATTTTAACTATGGGGGTTTTGTTGTGATGCGAGTGTGTGTGAGTACATTTGTACTGAACTAAAACACTGTTACTAAGACACGCAAAATTTTGACTCTGGTGTGTGCACTGTCTTATGCTATTACCACAGATTCGATTTGCTTCTATATAAGGACGTTAGGCCAATCAACTAACGCGTATGTGTATCTTTACTGATCGTAATTGCAGCAGCTGCGATTCCCTTCACAACTAAGGGAAAGTACCAGCGTATACATGTCTCGATAGCCGCTCGATACTTAGACTTATTTAGGAATTCGCGGTCTTTGATATATCTGGTAGAAGCATAAGTTATAGGGGGAAAAGAGGCAATCAAAACGGAAAAAGAGAAGCAAATTAATATCATGGGCGCAGTGGCTCAGACTAAGTTTTTTTTCTTCAGTCTTTGAATGAAGTCGATTGCTCGTAAACCTTCTTTTATTGGTATGTGAAGGTACCGCGAAATTAAAGATATTTGCGATTCACACCAAGACACACACACAGACAAATAAAGGTCTATTTTTGTGTCTGTTACCTTTTCAAGTCTTAACAGCTTAACGGATTTCGAAGAAAATTGGCGCACAGGAAGACCACGACCTAGGTTAGGATATAGGATTCTTTTATCCCCGTAGTACGGTCCTGTGGGATAAAAACCACCCCCACGCTGTCAATGCCGCGGGCTAAAGCTAGTGTAAATCGTAAAAAAGTAAAACACTCAAATCAAGTCAATAACTTTACCATAATTTACCTAGATTACTATAATGTACCTACTAATAATGTACCTAGTACTAGTATCTACTAATAGTGTACATAACACTGTAGTACCTACTTATAGTGTACATAATGTACCTAGATACATAATGTACCTGCTTAGATTGCCATAATGTACCTACCGGAAACGTTCGCAAACGGTATCAAATTGACAGCTTTTATTGGCGGTAGCAATCCATCAGTTAAGCAACCTACCTGTGCATGTGTAATAAGATAATGGCATACACCGTACACACATCAAACTAGTGATGCATGTAACAAGAGGGCAATTTGGACGATTCTCGAGCAATAAGGCTCGCGTACACCTGATCCGTCATTGGATGAGCTACATATATTCTCGTACGTCATCGGCCAAACTCGGCCGATCGAACCAAATAATAAATATATGCAAATTAAAACGAGTTTGTACACACTACTCCAAGCGAGATCGGCCGATGATGTCCGTACGTACCATCTAGCCTGAGGGTGTCTAACCTTACTTTTGTCGATTCACATCTATCTACACCCGAGAAGTTAGTTAGTGGCCAGGCACCAAATGCAATAACATTGAACTTGGCTGGGAATATAACACCATATCTGCGCGTCACTGATTAAGTATGCGTCTACTAGCATACTTACACATATTGACATAATCACTTTTTTATCCTGTAGTTCACCACAGAACTATTAAATATACTTTTTTCAATAAAAGCGAAAATCTAAGACAATTCTTGAATGATTCATATAAAACGTCGACTGACAAACATAAAGTTCGACGAGACAAAAAGCATGTCTCCTTTTTGTCTATATTAGAATGTCTACTGACGCACGCAAAACATTGTACTTATGAGTGCATGCAACGGTACACGGATCGTGGGAGTTTTTAATGTTAAGTTATAACATTTTAAACATTTTTTCGTAAAAAAAACCTCAATTGCAGTAGGAACTTTGACCTTCAATATCTCAGTAACCAGAAGGTTCCCAGGTATATTACCAGTAAAAAAAATATCATAAACACGGGGTGACTTTCGGCTTCGTTAAGGGTATTTTAAATTTTTACACCCGATAAAGAGGCTGGAGGAAGTAGCTTTATCATTTTTTTATTTTTAGCACTTTGTAATTTTTAAAACCGCTGCAAACTTACTTTCGGAACTCAACGTATTTCCGTTAAAAAACTGTCGAGATAATCCCTTGATGGATGGCGGGAGTGCTATTTTTGTAGAACGTCATCATTTTAGAGCCTTTTTCTAAAATCGCAACGGACTAGAGATTATCTTCAACATAGACCTATGTATGTTGCTGCGTTCTAGAATCGCCCCTAACACTAAGACATCTCCGTTATCGAATGTAGACTGTTAGTTTGAACTGTATAGACTTTTTGGAGTATAGATCTTTAGTATATAAAGCATGTATATAGTTTATGTTAGAAGTAGCATGTCCGGAAAATTGACAAGACTAGGTCGTATTGCTAACGCCTATGTTAATATCATAATATTAAGTTTACAAGCTAAATGACTGGGAGGCTGAAACTAGCTCTCAACGTGAAAATACCGACTTCTTTAAACTTAAATAATGCGTCGAAATTAAGACAGGCCGGCAATGATTAGCCCATATTTGGGCGATGACTCATTGTCAGTGTGTTACTAAAAAAATCTGTAGTTATCTAAGACGGCCTTCATATTGCGCACGCTGCTAATTTTCTATCACGCTATTCAAAGTACGTTTTTTTGCTGCTCCTTGTTTTGTTACATTGTTATTGTTGATGGGTCAGTTTGGCCATTTCGGAATCATCGACGGTTCAACACGACGACGAAGTTTAGCAGTAAGATAAAATGGGTCTCATAATCAGCCCATAATGTTCCCACTGCTGGGACACAGGCCTCCTCTCGGTGATAGGGAGTAGGCCGTAATCTACCACGCGGGTCCAGTGCGAATTAGCAAATGTCACATGTCATCGAATTTTTTGGTTCTCACAAACGAATCTCACATATCCAGAAAACTTTGAACACTGAAACGTATAATTTCTTCGATAGGTGTATTCCCGTTCGTCCCACTGACTTCGTCCCCGTAGTGGGACGAACGGGAATTAACAAAAATAATATTAAATTTGTTCCCGATCGTCGCATTCATGATTTTAGGGGGACGAACGGGAATATGTTCTTAGATTAGCGCCATTCGTCCCACTAAATAATTTTGTGCGTATTGTTTAGTCGTTGTTTCGTAGTTTACTTTCAAAGGAGATGTTTGATTTTGGGCTACCACTATGTACACTACATAGATAAGTAGGAAAAAAATAGGGGAATTTCGCAAAAATACTAACAAATTAATTTGAAGAAGCGTACAAAAATGAACATTTAAATAAAAACGTTTACTAGATTATACAGCGACATTTACATAGTGTACATGGCGCTAGCCAAGGCTCCATACATTTCTGGAACATCTCCTTTGTCGGGATATTACATGGCGCTGGCAATGCCGCTAGTTAACAAAAGAGTGCCGATAACATTGTGTTATTTGCGTAAACCCTATTGGTTTTCTCAACATTCTCTCCCAGTATCCTTAAATTAGACCGGTCGGGTTAGTGTTGACAAAACAGTGAAACTGCACGGGTGTTAGTGTAATAATATATGTTCTACACGAATTCTGTGATGATAACTACTGATGTAAGTACATTTTTGTTACAAATATCATTAGATAGCCTACATAGTTAATACTATTTTGTCTCATGTCTTATTAATTTATTCTAATACCATGTTTGTATTCTATGTTATTATACACAGTTGCATTTTAAGAATTAGTCCTTTTGCGAATTGGCCATTTTGAGAATTAGTCCTTTTGCGCCTAAACCAATACTAAGTGTGTAATAAAATTATTGACTTCTGTTTTTTAGAGCTCAACAACAATGTCACAAGAAGCGCATCTTGGTCCCTCTAGTAGTACAGGAAGCTGTTTACAATATATACAAAGAAAAGGTGGAATCGTGCTTCTTCGTGCTGGATATCAATTTTTGAAGAAAAGGCAATATATATAAATATATAAATATTAATCATAAGCAAAGTGCTCGATGGTTGTACGTTGATATAATCTTTGTGTACAATAATTATTATCGCCTTATTTTATGATCTCAACTACTTTCTTAAATCCATGTCAATTTTTTATTATCGTTACTCTTTATGATGTTTTATATTCTTCTTGATTTTGTGATATTTTGGGTATTTTTATTGTGATTTTGTTATAGTTTATTGACGCTATTTATATGTAAAATTAACGAGTTCACTGTCCTGATCACTTATACTTATAATGTTTAACGCAAAAATGTGCCACTGTATACCTACATAAGCAAGTGTGACTTTGTAATAATTAGGACGTTTTCTTTTTACAAAAAGAAGCTGATTGAAGAAGCTAGCTGACTGATTTTTAAATCAAAATTTTTAGTTTTATGGAGAATTTTATTTTGTTTTAATGTTTCAGTGTACCTATGTGTATTTTTGTACGTAAAGTTGATTCTGTGATTTTAACTGTGATTTTTATTCCTTAGTGAATGACTGATTTTTATTTTTTTTTTTTTTTTTTTAACATTAAAACCACCAGTCTGAAATTATTTGGTGGGACCAAGAGGACTAAAAAATAATTAATAAATTATTCCCGTTTGTCCCATCAACAAAATTAGTGGGACGATCGGGAAAAAAAATAACGAATTCCCGTTCGTCCCACTACGGGGACGAAGTCAGTGGGACGAACGGGAATACACCCTTCGATAAATTCGTTTATTTTATTATGCTATGAGTTGAATGATAGACCAGGGTCGATAATTTTTAAAACTAAAAAAAATAATAGTAGGATGAAACCCATTAGAAAAGGAGGGGAATATCATAAAAATGAAAGGAAAAATAATTTACGGGCGATCTGAGGTCGGGAAGGGGATGGGGGGGAGCTTTTAAGGGTAAAAAACGGTTTTTCTCGATTTCCGGCAAAACTAAAAGTCCTATCGAAAAAAGTTAAATGGCAAAGTTGTAGGTAATAAAAAGATCTAAAACTTTTGTATTAACACTTTTTTCACATAACTTCAAAATTTATATGAAAAATTAAAAAAACCAAGTTTTTGGTTTTTTATTTTTATCTTTTACAAAAATCTTTTTTTTTTAACGAAATTTGGTGAAAACTTACCTTTTTATGTCCCAAATACGCTGTAATTTATTTGATTAAAAATATTTATTATTTCACCTTATTTTGAATTAATATCGAAAAAGCACCCTAATTTTCAATCGAAAATTCACCCGTCAAAATATCAGCTTTTTTCAAAGAATTGGTATGTTTTCTGTTCGTTGAAATCTCTATTTTCCGATGGTGAAAAAAAAAATATATGTTACTGTAGTAAATCTTCTCAGAAAATGCAAAAAATCGAAACAAACTCGAATTCGAAAACTGATAATCTGAAAAGACAAAATCGAATTATTAATGCCTTCACTATTTTATCGTGAGTATACCGCCATGAAAAAAAAATATTAAAGAAATAAATGTCAAAATGTATAAAAAATATATTAAAAATCTATAATAAATGTATAAATATAAAAAAAATAATTAAAGTAAATATATTTTTAATAACTAACTTTTGGCCGATTTTCATATATATTTTATACATTTCAAATATATTTCAGATATATTCAAAATATATTTTTTTTATATTTTTAGCTATGTTTTTTATGTCTTAAGATATATTTTGAATGTATCTAAAATATATGAAATATACATGAAAATCAGCCAAAAGTTAGTTATTAAAAATATATTTACTATACATATTTTTATATATTTATACATTTATTATAGATTTTTAATATATTTTTTATACATTTTGACATTTATTTCTTTAATATTTTTTTTTCATGGGGGTGTATACTCACGATAAAATAGTGAAGGCATTAATAATTCGATTTTGTCTTTTCAGATTATCAGTTTTCGAATTCGAGTTTTTTTCGATTTTTTGCATTTTCTGAGAAGATTTACTACAGTAACATATATTTTTTTTTTCACCATCGGAAAATAGAGATTTCAACGAACAGAAAACATACCAACTTTTTGAAAAAAGCTGATATTTTGACGGGTGAATTTTCGATTGAAAATGAGGGTGCTTTTTCGATATTAATTCAAAATAAGGTGAAATAATAAATATTTTTAATCAAATAAATTACAGCGTATTTGGGACATAAAAAGGTAAGTTTTCACCAAATTTCGTTAAAAAAAAAAGATTTTTGTAAAAGATAAAAATAAAAAACCAAAAACTTGGTTTTTTTAATTTTTCATATAAATTTTGAGGTTATGTGAAAAAAGTGTTAATGCAAAAGTTTTAGATCTTTTTATTACCTACAACTTTGCCATTTGACTTTTTTCGATAGGACTTTTAGTTTTGCCGGAAATCGAGAAAAACCGTTTTTTACCCTTAAAAGCTCCCCCCCATCCCCTTCCCGACCTCAGATCGCCCGTAAATTATTTTTCCTTTCATTTTTATGATATTCCCCTCCTTTTCTAATGGGTTTCATCCTACTATTATTTTTTTTCACTTTTTATTATTTTTAAAGGCTTCTACCCTGGTCTATGAATATAGTACGATAATAAAAAACTTCAAAAATATACACTCAGCACTAACCTTCCCATAAGTTATCTAATTCGATGACAAGATTATTTTTTACTTAGCTATCACGGTTATCAACTTTTTTTTAAAGTGCCTGTAACGGTTTTACTGATTATTGCACAGTGTACTTTTATTGTCGTACCAAAGATGCATTTTGCCTAGAAGGTAATTAGATAAAGATAAGGCTTTATAATAATAGGGTCGATCTTCAAGATTAAGCAACGCTTGCCGAGGTCGATGTGTGAATAAGTTACCATCCATTACATGCCATTATCCTCCGTGTCTCGAAAAGCACGTTAAGCAGTAGATCCCGGCTGTATTTCTTAGACCTGTGCAGCCGTTACGGGCAGTTGGAAGCCCGAAAGTCTGACCAGTCCTGCCAAAGCGCATCGTGTTTACCCAGTAACTGTGGGTGGTGTAGGTCGGATAGGCAGTCGCTTTATGTAAAATCCTGGTATTCATCTACAACCGATTAGACTGAAAGCCGTCTCCAACTTAGTTGGAAAAAGGCTAGGCAGATGATTACAAAGATAAAGCTACTCACCACTAGATCTCATGGGGTTGAGGCCAAGTCTCCCGCGCACCTCGCCTCGGTCGCTGGCTGTGCTCATCAGCAACTTGGTCCGCTCCATGTAGTCCACATGGGTCTTGAACAGCTCGTTGTATCGCTCATGAAGTTTCGAGTACTCCTGCAGACAAAATAGTACATTCAAACTGCAGTACATTAAGTATAGTGCCTGATTAAATTAAAAGCGTCTAACGGGCCTTGAGTTGTCTTCGGTCTCTAGAATGCTTTCCAAAGGTCCGTGACCCCAGGGTCCCGGGAAATATCCGACACGTAAAAATAAAAATAATAGGCGTCAATGAGGTAAGATTTGGACTCTTTCCTAACAGACTGGACGGAGAAGGCACACCAAAAAAAAAATTGAAAAATATAGTCAACAGTGGGACAACATAGGATAACTGAAAAAAAAATATTGGCGGCTAATCTCAGCGGAGACTAGACATCGGCGCGGGCGATTACATAGATACTCAAGCAAAGAGCCTTTCCTTTGTTTCTCTAACAAACAGCTGCTATCGGCCAATTACATTACTTAAAGATGTTATCATTACACATCATTTATACGTCCATCTTATAATACTCCAGTAATATTGCTAGAGTCGTCTTCCATTCATCCGCGATCACTTCAGTCAGATTTGTCCTCCAAGAGCAATGTTTCAAGACAGTGAAAGGAGTTTCGAAATAAGATTGGTACTATGTTTGATTCAAAGATGCATGTTCTACTTACTAATAATATAGGTAAGGTAGGTGTAATGTTCATGTATTATTCTTTAATAAAAAAAAAAGAATTTAGTCAAGTTGATCCCGAGTAAATCCATATTACGAACAATGGGGTATAATCCAATACTGCACCATCAAGGTCAAATTCGGTATATAGAGCTAGAATAAAGTTTTTTTTAAAGAAACTGAAGACAGGTTTGAACTACATACGAAGCTTCTTTGTGAAAAATAAATGATATAATGTGTCATAATTGTAAAATCGATCGTCAATACGACGTGGAGCACGAAATGCAATAAATTCTACTATACCTGCCGTCACTGCGAGGCAATTACCTAAATAAATAATAAGCTATCGGCGTCATGCTGGGTAAACTGGCAGTTGATCCTAATATACTAGTATTATTGTATTTATTTTTTTAAATTACAACACAAAATAGGGCAATAACTACTTAATCCTCTAGTATCGATGGATAGGAAACCATTCCATACCCATATCCAGACCCCTCCATGCCTCGGAAAGCAAGTTAAACTGTTTGTCCCGGCTGTCATTCGTAGCTTTGACAGTTGTTACGGGTATTTAGAAGCCCACAAGTCTGACAACCAGTCTTACCAAGGGGTATCGAGTTGCCCAGTAAATGACATGTGGAGGTCAGATAATCAATTGTTCCATGTAAAATACTAGTATACAGCTGGTTAGACTGGAAGCGGATCCCAACATATACATTGGGAAAAGGCTAGGTTAGATTGATCGATTAAAATCCTGCACAAATATTGAGAACTAATCTACTACTTATTGGCAATGCCTGCATCCTACAGAATAAGGTATAAATGCTCATGAACTGAGTTCCACAGATTTTAATTGAACGCGTATGTAGTTAATCCGAGCCTCATTAAAATATGATTCGTAAATAGGGCAACCACTTCGCTCTGTAAAATGTGACCTGGTTTTACCTGTACAGTCTGTACTTACCCTCCGGTATAAAAAAGAATGGTACTAAACGTAAAACGTTATTGGATTAGCACAAGAGGATTAAATTAAACGTTTGTCAGACGTTTGTCTTTTTTTTTAATTCGATATTCTATAGAATGTACTGAGGTTCAAACTCGAAGCATTTTGTCATTTTCACCTTTGAATGTCTCAAGAAGGCAGTTTAGTTAGTCAGAAAAATGAATTTGGTTCTCGTGACTCAATTGATCTACTAACTAAATACTTATGTACTTAGTACTTCGTAATACTAATACTGCTTTTTTGGGACAAATAACTAAATCTGCATTTCATAAAATCCAATTACAGTGATTTAACTGTATTGTTTTATTTTATAGCAAATAATGCAAAGGAACTTGCACTCCAAGTAAAGTAGGTCCCAAAAAAATGGTCAGTGTAAGTCTTAACTCGGAAGCCAAGCTCCAGTTTATAAAAGGTTCAAGAGTTGTGTACTTTACAGACACAGTCTACATCATAACAACAATGCGATGTTTCGGTGTCGTTCACGTCAGCGTAACGTGCACAAGTACATAGGGACACAAAAAAATACGTTTTCGTATTACTTAAAATGTGCAGCGTCATGAAATGTAACACAGACTTGCTTGTATCTAAAAACATTAAGAAGACTTCTTAGAAATAAGACAGAAGAGAGATAAAGAAACTGGACTACTAAAAAATTTACATTAATTATTGAAAGTACTTGTTTACCTTGTTTTCACATATTTACGAGTAATTATTCAAATATGGATACGCATGTCTCAGTAAAAAACACATCATTGCATTGGGCAAAGGTATAAAACGTGCTCCCAACATCAAAGTCTCTCCGAGAGTCTCCCGAGAGGGAGAGTGAGCTGTAATCTAACACGGGGGCCCAGTGCGAGTTGGTCACATGTCTTCGAATTTTTGGTTCTAGAACATGCCGGTTTCCTCAAAGTCTACCTCAAAGTAGTACATATTATTATTTTTCCTTTATTGCATTTAAATACATAGAAATTACATTTTTAAATATTTTTATAAATAAGAAGATAAAAAAACATTTAAAAATATAAAAATAGTAACCCACCGGTATCGGATACAGGAGCCAAGCTACCGTCTGTCAGAGCTACAGAGAGAGGAACCTACTGACAATGTGACCCATGTCTACATGTACCGCTTTCTGAATCAAGCTTTTGATCCAGCTGCCCAACGAGACCTCCTTAGTTGTTGGTCTAGGCTCTTGGCTATTAACCCATTGGCTGTCACGACTAAAGGCACAATGATTGCTGGGTCCACATGCCACATGTCGACAACCTCGCGAGCCAAGTCAAGATACTTGATTTGTTTATCTTTCTCGGCTTTCACGAGGTTCTCATCATGCGGGACGGTTATGTCAACAATCATTGAGCGCACTTTACCTAAGTTTTCACGGTGAGATGGTTACAGAATCGCAGTGCTGTAGTACGGCACCTCAGATTCCACAAGGCTGTATTTCAGAGCAAGTTGCTGATGGATTATCCTGGCTACAAGGTTGTGTCTATGCAAGTACTCTCCGTTAGCTATACGAGAACACCCGGAGATAATATGACTGATTGGTTGTCCCGGCCGGTGGCATGCCCAACAGATGTCAACCGTGTCGTCTTTCACAATAAATCTCCGGTTAATTTTTCGTCATCATAACTTCGTCCATAATTGCACAGACAAAACCTTCGGTTTCTTCAAAGAGGTCACCGAAACGCAGCCAGGCTACGGACGCTAGTAGATATACATCGGGTCCATGTGGGCCCGGTAAAAGCGTCCGTGAAGCTCCTTACTCTGCCATGCTTCCCTTCCATGCGATCATTGGTGTCAAGCACTGCTGTCTTGCGCCCTTGTCCACCGCTACCACATCTCGATGCATCCCCACGTCGGTTTCTAGGAAATATTTCCTGAGACTGCATATCTCGCGATTGTGGAGGGTCTTAGCGTTTAAAAATCCTCGACCTCCACATTTTCGCGGGATATACAGCCTCATTACCGATGCCCGTGGGTGATGCCTTCGATTATATTATTATCATCATTAATCTCTTGCCCCATTCCCAGTATATTTGGGGTCAGCGTAGCATGTCTTCTTCTCCTTCTATACTTCTCTATTACACGTCATCGGAGTAGTCGATCTCTTTCTAGCCATAATTTTTTGGTCTTCCCATATTCTGATAGCCATCTACATTCATACTCAAAACTTTGCTCAAGACATTTTCATCATTCCTTCGCAACACATGCCCATACTATGACAACCGATTTCCTCACAACTTTTCTGTAACCGGTGCCACTTTCAGACTTCATCTTATATAGTAGTACATAAACATTAGCAATAATTCCGCTAGCAGCTTGAACTTTTTAGAAAAATGCTTAGAGAAAATAGCGGTTGGCGTTGTATTGCATCGACTTGGCTTATTGGATGCTGGAACAATAGCCTTCGAGTACAAAGAGTACATACATACATCGCGACGCCCTGCCGAGAGCCTTTATCTTTTAAAGGCGGCTGGACTAACGTGTATGGGATTAAAAGAGACGGCAGAAAAGAAAAAGAAAAATGGAATGTGTGGAAGACAACAACAACTGGTCACTGGATTTTAATATAGGAGACATAATAATCAAATATTGAATAACAAATAACTTAAAATACCCATCGATATCTCGTCAGCTTTAGGTATTAAACATGGATAGATTGAAGCAGCTTTTGGCCTATTATTATATATTTTATTACTTTTAAAAACTTTGCAAACATACTTTTCACTCATCATCAAGTCGACCAAACGTTCCGTTTTCTCCAGATTCATTTGCACGCTTCCCTATCTGCCAGCCGTCTGGCAATCATGCCTGCTAAGAATTCAATAATACCTGGAATAGTTTGCTCAGTTTGCACTCTTTGTGCATACAGTTTAAAACTAGTTCCATCACCTTCTATTATTTCCGGGAAACTTATTTGACAGATAGTTTCATATAAGTTCTGTCCCAATTTTTTATCTGGTAAATAGTTACTGCCTGTCGGGTGTGTGAAGCAAGTTCTCTGGGGGCCTACTCTCTAAGTCCATCAACGAAGGTACGGGCCCGTCCGTAAGTAATTCAAAACATCGATGTGAAAACTATTCCCGATTAATTAACTTTTTCGGACGGGTAAAAACACATCAAGAGTAGGAACCACTCGACGTCAAATCGTGGTGTCATTCATTCTTAGGTCGGGCTCCAAACTAATCACATGTCCGTAGGTGACAGGGAGTAGGAATCACCCATGACTTATACCTCCAGGAACGAAACCTAAGTAGCAATATACAAACTCGGTTATGACTTACCTTTTTCAATTCATTCTCGCGTTCTTCAAGCCTGCTAGCGTGATCTAAAGAGTTCTTATGCTTGAGCTCCAACATTCTGACTATGCTGTCCAGAGCCTCCAGTCTACCAGTCAGCTCTTTCCTCTCGCCTTCGAAATGGTCCTCAGCTTCGAGCAACTGTTAAAAACAATTTTATGTGTTAGATTAGATATAGTAGGTACGTTAGAATAATATTTGTAGAGAAGATTTATAAGCGAGCGACTATTTGCAGATCTTGTGTCGATTGTTTTTTTTTTTTAAATTATGTTTTCTTTTTAATTATATCTGAGAAGACAGTTGCTCAAGACCTTTAATAGAAATAAACTAAAACCCTTCTTTGACAGAGGGTTCAAAGTTTTGCAATATTTACTACGTTTTTACGGTCGAGTACCGAAATAACTCTGAAGTTAAAGTAGGTAGATATTGTTCCATACGAGTTATAATTACATTATGATTCATTTCGAAAGATGTGAGCTGAAATCGTTACTAACAAAGCTAATTAAGACTGATTTACGTATAAAACTTAAACGGTTTGTTGCATGCAACAATGTTCAATATTGTTTGTTAGTAGTAACTAAAGCTGGCACCACAATTGGCATTGTTTCAGCAATCCAAAATAAATTACACCCTATTTCTGTTTAAATAAAGTTCATTTTATATAAGCGAAAAAGCGCAAATATTTGGACAAAATACACCAAATCAAGTGCCAGGATTTATTATTCACAGACAGCACAGCACGGTAGGCGCCACGCCCCGTGGTCGAGCAGAGATTTGTCGATAGGCTGGTGTGCTAATCGCGTAACGTACGGATAATGTGTTGTTCCGGATCTATCGGTTTGTGAAAAAGCATTTACAATACAGGATAAATTTTTCAAGTGGGGCAAGGTTTATTCAAACAGGAAATAAATGATAATACAGCACGAGAGCTACAGGTTTGTTGTTAAACTTGGTAACCTGAACTTACGTCCATTAGACATTCCTGAAACAACTAAGGGAGGAGTACACGAACTTGCTAATGGGTATGTAAAAGTAGTTCATTATTTAAATTATTTCATATGCTCTCTCTTCAATAGTGTGTAAGGTTACCCTTAAAATTAAAAAAATACGTAATATTTGTTAAGAAAAACAAATAAAAAATATAAGTGAAAATAATAAATATAGTGACTTGTATATGGGTATATTCCATGATATATATCCATTTTATTGATATTATATGTGGAAATATATCAATTGATATTTACTGTCAAAAGCAGAAATTAAGCCGATTCAAAGTTTACCCTAACCACACTTGAAAAAAAAACTACAATTTGGATTATCTCTAATAGGAAGTACGAAGACAATCTAATCAAAAGTTTCTGTGATTTACCAAATAACGTGCAAGTACAGTTAGGTTTTTATTGAAATTCAAACCTTCATCCACAACATAGGGCCTATAGTAGGTTACGTTAATATAAGGTATTTCCCTATAGTTCATAATTTTCAATTTTATGGGAATCCCCTGACACATACCTACCATTCGAGAGCTTTTAATTTTTTTATTAAGTGTTGTTTTAGTAACCTGATTAATGATTATTAATTATCAAAGCCTCCAATTTTATGTTAAGTACGTTTCTAATAAGACATTAAATAATCAAATAGAAACTTATACTCTATATCTAAAACACATCTAAACCACTTGCAGAAAGAAAATCGCGTAATTTTTTTTTCACGAGGTATCGGATAAATATCAATAATCGGATATTTTGATATCTAATATATAAAATTCTCATGTCGCAATGTTAGTTACCAAACTCCTCCGAAACGGCTGGACTTACATCTATTTTTCATACAAAAAAAAATATTTCCTAGAAATAATGTATTTATGGCAAAACAATGTTTGCCGGGACAGCTAGTTTATTATAAATATCGGATTTTTAGGATCCCTGCTTGTACTTAAACCGCAATTGGCCCAATAGTCTTTTGATGTGATAAAGAAACATAACAAACAATGTGAAAATTCCCTCTTCTACTTGCACAACTAAACAGTACAGTAGATAGCCAAAGTTACAAACAAAAAAAATATTGTGGTTTGTTTATTTACAGTAAAATATACTATAAATACATTATACAAGCTAACACTAAAGTATAATATGATGGACAAGTATGTAAACAAAGAGAAACAGCTCATCTGACATCAAAAAATTCATCTGCATCGCTGTCAATGTCCCCAAAAGACTGACAGCATTGCCATGTTAAATGGCAATGCTGATTCTTTGGCCTAAAAATAGGCAAGCCAGCAAGTAAGCAAGGTCACGTGAAGAGTAACCCAACCAAGATATCCCAAAGATCTCAATGAGTACTCGTTCCCCATGATCCTAGTGTTTGAACCCCAAAAGGTCCCAATATCATTTGAGGTTCTGTGCACCTGCTGCAGCCGCTCAGCACAGCCCGCCGTTCTAGGAAAATGGGATGGCATGAGGGTGTCGACACCAAAGGCCTATCCAACTTCCAAGGCAATATGGTCATTCTGCCTGGCTTCTTCCCATCACGGGCTGCCAAGCCGTAAACGTATTTTAACTTCAGTAAAAAAGAAAATAAAAGCTTCTAACAAATAAGATAAAATCAAAGCCGCCTTTGGTTATTTTTATGTATCTCTGTTTTTATATTCAAGTTTTTCCTACAAAGTTTTCACCTCTTTAACCCAGTCAAAGGAAGCAGTTATGACAAACTGTGTGTTGTTAGCCTTTAGATTGAGAAAAAAATTAACATTATGAAGGGCAGAAATGTATGTAACCTAATTTATAACATTACTCAATAAGCTATTTCTTTCAAAAATCTCAATATGCAGTTTTATGTGTTACATAAAATATCATAAAATGCAAGTTTTAATTGCAATAGTACAAAGCAATGAACACGAAATACAAATAATTATTTTTAGAATATATCACACAGGAAAACGAGGCCTCGCACCTTATAATTAGAATTGGAAACAAATTCGCGATTTATTTCCTTTACAATACATATAAGCAGAGTTTGATGGCCTAACAAAGAACATTATAGAATGGCACTAAAACATGGAATATTTGAAATATATAATACCAGATTATCTATGTTTGCTTCACTAAAACATATTAGATAAGATCTAAAAAGACAATCAAGCCTAAAAATAGTCATCTACTACAAACTAGGCAACTGCGGACTACTTTCGTTCCTAACTCCTAACAACCTACATAATAGAAATTCATGTCAAAGAAAGCATTCTGAGGGTAAACACTTTCAATGAATAATTTTAACACTATCAGTAAGACATCCTGCTGCGCACACTAAATACTACCGTTACAACAGATAAGATATTATTGCACAGTCAAAGTAATAATTAGTTAATGCAGCAGTTATGGAATGCATGTAACTTTGTCTGTGATCCAGGATAAAAGTAGCCCACATCCTTTTGCATGTCCCAGGTTACCTCTGTCATATTTTATAACGATTGATTCAATGACTTGTGTCAAAAGACAGACAGTGACTGAAAGAGTTCCCTTCGCATTTTTTATATTAGTACTAGCTAACCCGGCAAACGTTGTTTTGCCATATATGTAGAAATTATTTCTAGCTGCCCGGCGCTACTTCGTTCGCGTGGTGTCCTACCCCCTACCCTACTCCTACCCTACTCCTACACTACTCCTACCCTACTCCTACCCTACTCCTACACTACTCCTACCCTACTCCTACCCTACTCCTACACTACTCCTATTCTAGGGTGGACATCCCTTTATATCAATTAAGGGTTTGAAAAAAAAAAAAAAAAAAAAAATAGATAGTAGCCGTTTCTCAGACTTACTGAATATGCATAAAAAATTTCATCAAAATCGGTCAAGCCGTTTCGGAGGAGTATGGCAACGAAAACTGTGACACGAGAATTTTATATATTAGATGGATGGATACCACCTGGCAACACTGTAGGAATATATTTGTCACTTCGTAGATCAACGATTTGCGAACCCAATCATGGTTCTCACAGATTGTATTAAATTACTGTTTTTCAATTGTATCTAGTATCTTGTATTGTTCAAGGTTACTAGTACAAACATGTTAGTTTCAACTTTATTTTAAGTGTTTCAAAAAAATGTATATTTGAATGACATGAAAGAGAACAAACCGTTGTGTGTGTTCGTAATATTCAACATACAAGGCTTACTAAAAATACCCTATGAAGGGCACTCATAGATACCATACCTTAAAAAACTATGTATTATAATTATGTGTAACTCATTAGTTAGATGGGAATGACACCTAATTAAGATTCAATACAGAGTGTATTATTAACTATTTTTTATATGACACCTGATTTGAAATTAACAATAGCATTGGGTACTAAGTACACTATTTATTAAAATGAAATCAACAATTCTAGAACGTTTTGACTGCATGTTGATTACAAAAGTGTTATTAAATATCTGATATGACCAAATCTGTGAGCATTGAAATATTGCAACAGATATTTTGTAATCTTATTGGACTCTAACATGAAATACAGTTTGTGGTCTGAACAATATACGGAATCTATTAAGATATTTAACAGACCAAGCCAGTTTTTAGAAAACAGTAATTTTACACATAAAACAATTAAAACATAAACCATCAATATTATTCTTAGCAAAAGTGAAACAATACATCAGATGCTAGTAAACAATAACATAAATCAGCACAGGTCAAGCAGCATACTATTAATTATGATAAATATCAACACAATCCTGAACCTTGATACAATTGCCAGATGCCTACTTCTTTATTTATGTGTATGTGATACCAAATAATCTTGTTTACCTTGGGATTCAGATAACAGAATGGATGGCACATTCCACCAAAAATAACCACAAGTCTTGAGCAACTCCGAACCACATTAATAGAAATAAATAACAACAATATGCGTGCACTAAATACTGAGTTTGGTAAACTACTAAATACGTTCTAAGGCAGCCTTGTGATGCAAAACAAAGGAAGACAGTCAAGGCCCCTTCTTAACAAATTGTTTTGTTTGCTCACCTTCTGCTCTGCATGCTTCCTGGCCGCCTTCTCGCGCTCGTACTGCGTGACGAGCTGCTCGTTGTCCTCGCGCAGCAGCTCCAGCTCCACCTCATGCTCCTGGTTGGTCTGGTACGCAGAATCCAGGCATTCCAGCACGTTCACCAGCAATGGCATCAGCGTCTTCACCACATCCTCGTCGTACCGCGCTATCATGCGCTCGAACTCCTGGTATATGCTCCCTGCCAGAGACTGGACCTTCTCCGACATCACAACGTGGGAGTCTTCATGGGTCCCATAGATCGTCTCCGAAGAATCCTCGTACATTTTGGAAACAAATTGTAGTCAAGTTATGAAATACGAAATCACTTTATCTATGTCTACGCAAGGGCGCCTAATTAATGTTTTCTTCAAACATGATTATGTAGTGGATAATATTATTTGATGACGCGATCGATGAGTGACTTCAAAAAACTGCTCCATAAGGCAATAATTTACATTTCAAACACACGTATTCACATTGTACTTCTTGATCTTAAATAATTATGGGCACTAAAATTCTACAGTCTTTTGACTGCGTAAATACGTAGGAAATGAAAATAGATTTATGTTAACACCATGTCTTGTCTGATTGAGGTCTTTTTGCTGACTGTTTAAAAAAAAAAGTTGGCGATGGACGTTGTCGTTGACAATATTATTGGCTGTTGGTAGCCCTACATCGTTTCCGGATGTATGACTAGAAGGGACATGTTCGGAGTAAAAAGTACGGCTGTCAAGATGTAAAACCGTATACGCACGTATTGCACTACTTTTGATTACATCACTAAAACTTAAAAGTATTATCGAATGGAAGATATGATAATTCCAGCGGGAAATTTCATGGCGATTACTGCGACTAAGTAATTCCTTCGTATCGATTAACATTGTGTACAGTTATTATTAATAATCAATTTGATTTCATAAAACTAATGAAATAAGAGAATAAAATTACGCACCTGATAATTATTTGTATGGATTTTTATTACGTCCTTAGATTGCGCAACTTACTTACTACAATACCGACACTCGACAGCAGCAAATTGTTTCGCGAACTGAATTATTGCTACGAGTACATACATACCAGTTATTAGTGAATAATGTTATTTCCTATGTAATTGCTAGGGGTCGTTGGCTGATACAATTCGTCGACCTGGTTTATTTCATTACACATTTCAAAACGCAACGTCTGTCTGTCCATTAGCGCGCCTTTAGCTCGAAAATCAACTGATTTTAAGTGTTTTTGTTTTAGTTCTAGACTAGGTCTAATAAGCCACAGGAACATCTCGTTAAGGTGAAATATTTTGATAATTCTAAACTGACTGGTGCTAATCACGAAATTAGTTACAGATGTTTTCATCGATGAAGGTGAGGCTGATTCCACGGACGTATTACCAAAGGGTGACAGGGTGGGGGGGGGCAGCTACCCCCTTTTCTGCGTCCTGGATTGCCACGTCTACAGCTTCTCATACAGACAAGCTGCACCGATTAGATTAAAAGCTTGAACACCCTCAAACTCAATACGATCACACACTCTCACACTCATTCATACACTTATACTCACACTCATTCACATAATAATAGCGTTTTTATTTTTATTATTTTTGATTGTTAAGTTTTCTTTAATTTTGATTCTTAGATTTTATTTAGTTTTTTTTCGTAACTTGAAATAAATGTATAAATGGTAAACCCTCCTTATTGGTGCCCAAGATACAGGCTTGCCTAATTTGGAGCCATAATCTCTGTAATTTTTTGAGCAATAATTTTGTTTTTTATATAAAATTTTATTTATTAAATGGACTATTTTACGATGTAGACGTAAAATAATATTGTGATTCTTCAGATTATATTTGCGTAACTATTCAAATAAACCAAACGAATAGTAAATTCGAATAGATTCCTGATTTTTTAAGTGGCAACTTATATTTTGAAATCAATAATTCAGCATCGCCTGCCCCGCCTTGCCGCACATCCCCCACTTGTTTGCCTGACTGTCAAACTCCAAAGATCCCACGTCATGTCGGAAATTTCAAATCGCGTCAAATAATTACAAACATCGTACAGTAATAATAAATTTACAGTTACGCCGCCGCGTGTACTGTTAAGCGCGTGAAATAAATCATTTTAGAGTTAATTTTATACAATAACTATTTGCACTAGTAATCAATATTCGGCCCCAATTTGTTCACTCGATGTTCGTCCTGCGTATAGATTGACACAGTTTAGTTTTTCGATAAAAGGGTGGTAAAAATGAACAGTATGTCGGACAAAAAGTCCGTAATTTCGGCTTATTTGCTGTGGCTGTTGGCGGGCATATTCGGTGCGCATCATTTCTATCTCAAACGGGATCGCCACGCCTTTGTCTGGTGGACGACTTTAGGCGGGTTCCTCGTCGGATGGCTAGGAGAAATCTTTCGTATTCCTAGGTACGTAAGAGATGCCAACGAAGATCCGAAGCACATGGAGGAGCTTGCCGCCAGAATAAGAAAAACAAACAAGGTATGATAATGAACTTTTACTTATAAAGAAAAATTGTAGATTTTTTACTATTCAGGTGTGCTTTGTTTCCTTTAATTACAGTATGCTTTTACCATAGATCAACTTGAGACTCAGTAAAATAGTTATTGTCTTCAATAATCGTGTAATTCAAATGGTTAATACTACGGAAGCTGTTCTAAAATAAAGCAATTCAAAGCTTAATTTAAAAAAAAATACAAAGCTGCTTATTCTAGTCTTCAAAGATTGGTGAGATATTTAATAACGGGATTTTGTTGAGCTAACTAATAAAGGGATATTACTAACACCATGTATGTTTAGGAAGGGGTATATAATTCGGATTTTGTTTTCTTGTAATTAACCTTTTGAGTAAAAACCCATATCTAATTGTTGTTATAGATCGTATATTCATATCACAATTGCTAAGGTTCCATGCAGTTGATAACGCCCTAACATTTTAATTGTTTTGTGGTGTTGTATCTTGTTTCTTAATATAACTAGTAATGATATTCAACAATGCAACACTTTGAGTATTTCCTGGTTTACAACAAAATGAGCATTCTATTGCTCCTGGGCTACTTCTGAGGATAGATTTAATCTACGTAATAAAGCGTTGAAGTAGGCCAAGGTACACCTATTCTAACTTTTATCCAAACAGGGTGTTATTATGCTGTCTGGCTGCAATCCTAGTAGCTTTTCTTCAGTAACTGCAATTCAATAAACCTACATTTCATGCAAAAATTTTCTCTTACTCTGCTGAAGAAAAATTTGCTATTTATTGAATTTCTTCAATAATGTCATTATTATTAAACTATCATATGTGTAATGAGTATCTTTTAGGCATTTAAACCCATATTTGTAGTATATTGTATTATGAATCATATATTTGGGATGGATGTCATATTTTTCTAATTACTCTGGTTGTATTCTATTTAAAGACTTGACTTGGTGACCTTTGGGCGAACTCCTTGGTTTCATACTGTAAGTATGTATATGTACGGTGTTGGGTTTTTATATTAACACTAAAATAAATCTTGCTTCGCTTCTGTGCTAATACTAACATTCTAATACTGCAAAGATTTCCACTAACTCATGAAATATGCTAATTTAAAGCCTTCCATGAAAATGATAATTATAATTCTTTACAAAATGATGAATATTCCCCGCAGAGATATTTCACTTGCAGTATGTTTAAATATATTTATTTTAAAATAAATATTTTTCCTTCTTGCCCTACAAATGGCAATGTTTAACAATGAAAACATTATATATTAGATTACACACTAGTAGATTATTAAAACATATTGTAAAGCTTATTGTCATGTAATCGCATTCCTAGTTCTGTAGATACAAGTAAGACACAAAACACTACATTATAACTCAATAATATTGGACGTAAAGAGTAAGTATGTCATTGACGTAAAACCACTTCAGCATGCATAATTTGAAATTGTGAATCTTAAACATAAAACTGATTGGTATGATTTAATTAAAACTTGCAAGTTTGTTGAATTTCATTAGGGTTTCACTTGTTTGATTGCATCATTTTATTGCATAATAAAATAACTATGTTACACTTTAGCTGAAGCAACAGTTATATGCACTAATAAATGGTTTTCTGCATTTTATTTATTTACCCATTACTCTACCAACTTTTGAGCAATATGGCGCAGTGCGATTTCCATCAATTTTTCTAACATAGTGCTACTTTCTCACCGTGTATCATAAACAGATAAGCAGCTCAATTGCTTCCTTTTAGAGGAGGCTCATGTTTGGATTGTACCGGACCAATATGAAGTTGTAAATATTCTTATACACACTGCATATTTTATATCCTCTTATTCCAGTTTTTCTTAACAGCGGTTATTATATTAGCAGTAATGAGAATTATGAAAACGATATAAACACCACTAAAATTATAATAAATTGGCTAAATAGTAACAATTTATAAATAAATATACAAAACAAAGATAATGCATTTTTACCAAATACTCCGTATCAATGATCTAAATATTAATTATAATAGTCAAAATGTGGGCAGAGTAGATAATACAAAATTTTAGGAATTATAATTGACAGTAAACTGACATGGAAGGCCCAGGCAAAAGCAATCTGTAAAAAACTTAGCGCATCAGCATATGCATTATACAATTTTAAAAAAAAAGTTAATATCAAAACAGCATATCATAGTCTTGTCGTTTCCATTTTAAGGTTTGGTATTATATTTTTTTGGGGCATTGGGGCAATTGAACCCAAAGAGAGAATATTTGTAAAGCCCAAAAATGCTGCCTATGAGCAATATTTGGTTTGAAAGTTACTGACAGTTGTGTTCCAATTTTTTAAATATAATCATAATTTATTGACATTTCCGTGCCTATACTTTTTAGAAATTGTGCGTTTTGTTAAATGTAATCGACATCTATTTTTAACTTTATCGGAAAGCAGATACCGAGATGTAACTTTGCGATCTCAATACCACCAAAACTTTAACTTGTTACGCACAGGTGGATATAGGACTGCTTTGTTGAGGAAAAGTATTTTTGGTATGGCACTGGCTATTTTTAACCACATTCCTAATTCAATAAAAGAGGAACCAGTAACAACTTTCAAAAAGAAACTAACTGCACTTCTATTGAATAAATGTTACTACTCCGTATCGGATTTTCTAGCTGAAAAATTTTAGTTGTATCAATGTCTGTATGTTTGATGATGAACTGCATCAATGTTCGCATGCCAAAATGGTAGAATCTACAAGGATTCTTTCATATGATTGTAACCACCCTATTGTAAATACCTACATTCTGAGCAAATAAATGAATATTCTATTCTAGCCTTTGTTTTATAAAGCTAGCGAGCCTACTTACTAATTTACTAATCTTGCGCTGCAATGTCTAACAGGGAAACAAGGAAATATCTTAGTTTCACATAAAAATTACACACATGTTATTTATCATTATAAAAGCGATTAAATTTTGTAGACAATACTCTCAACCTGTGTAAACTTTGCTTAGCTGTACAAATTTATGACTACATCTACTTACTGTCTTTGAAATTCTGTTGTTATGGAAAACTGAACCTCTTGGTCTTACTTATCTAATAAATCATTCAATATTAGATTATGGTGCAGACAGAATAGGAAACAGGAATCTTGCCACTAATAATTGTATTTTAGCATGCCTTACATACATTGGTATGTGACCAATTTGCAGGAAGCGATCATACAATATGCTAGCATTTTATCAGTCATTTTAAAACATTACAGATCTTATATTTGCTAGGAAAAGAAGGCGAGAGCAAAATGCTGCATTTCCATTGCTAATTGCAAACAGACTATTATTTTTAGTAAATTGCAAAACATGAACAATGATGAGCAGAGTGCAGAGCAATTGAAATGAGCACCAAACTCTTTTATGACCAGTCTTCTATCTAAACGTTAATCTCCATTCTTTGTCGTCATGAATAAACGCCGCGCACATACTAGCCGTATGTTTTGTACAGGATGTGGTCTGTAACATACGCTTCAGCATCGGCTGATCGATGCATTCGCGCACGCGTGCAAGCATGTTTCCGCAGCCGGAGTAGCCCGGCACATCCCGTTAGCGTGCTGAACACTGTGTTCAGAACGTACTAGTGTGGATGATCTGCGGTGATCCGTGCTGACAAGCGGAAATTATCCCTATGTATAGTAAATGCGGGGTACAGGTTGTTCATTGTTTTTAGCCACCATTCTCCATGAATCGGTTTACTGGTATGCTGATGGTGGGGTACTCCTGGGCGCAGATGACGATGTGCGCGATACCACCGGACTTCTGGGGCATAAACCTGAAGTACCTGAACCTCCTTGTACCTTTGGCAACCGGGCTTGGTAAGTTAACAGCTGGCGTATTTTATTTTTTATTGCCATGAATTTTTGATGTTTCATGACATAATATCACACCCGTAGATTCCCGAAGGGTTAGGTAGAGATGTACCTACAGTACTGCTACATTTCGCCAGTTCAGTGTCCCATGTAATAGGGGACGAGCCTATTGTCCTCAAACAGACTCCAACCACACTTTGCCTGGGAATCGAAACTAGGACCTCATGCTCAGCAGTAGCGCTTGCGACCACTCAAATTTTCCGTATCTACACAAAATAGTTTTCATGAAACATATACATATATAGTCCTCTTCACCGTATCCGGCGACAGCGACCCCGACTACTTCTCTTTCCTTTCGTGAGCTCTCTGATGACTAGCAAAACCAAATTTGGTCTTGAAAACCCGGTCACACCGTATACAGAAGAGCTGATCAGCATCGTTGGTTGTGTGTGAGTGTATATTTGCCGCTAAAACAAAATGGCGGCAAAAAAAAGTTGTATACCTCCAAGTTGCCCACCCTGTACCTGTCCCTTAGATCGAAATACATGCTCCATCTTTTTAGCGGTCGTGGTCCTCCTCGCGTCTCTATTATAGCATTTGCTTTGTTCCAGGTGTTTGGACTGTGGGTAACATAGGACGCGAACAAGGCCGCCTGAAGTGGGCGCTAATAGGCTCATACCTCGCGTACCCCGTGCGCTACTACGTGTTTGATGATAGCATCTGGTTTACCGTCATGGTGCTGACCTCGGCCTGCATATTTGACTCGTATGCCAAGGAGTGGAGGAGGAAGCCTAGGAAGAAGCGCCACGTTGCCAAGTAAGTTTAAGCATTAGGTTGCTTAGCTTGGGACAAATGGTGCTGTGTGAAATGTCCAGGGATATTATTATTATTATTAGTTTTTACCGTTTGTAATCATAGAATGAACCTTCAGAGCCTCAGCATAATAAGCAACTTTAACTTTTCCTAGATATTTAAAAACAATACTCCATCACTGGACTCGCTGAATTCACAGTCAAAAATACCTTTAATTTCCCTACATTTTTGACAAGTTTTTCACATTGATTGTCGCTGATATTACATTGCGACTAGATTTAATTGGCCTTCTGATCGTGACACAATGTCAACCTATTTTATTAAGGTTGTGTCTGTGTTTAATTTTCTAATAGTAATAAATATTTACATTATATTCGTATAAGCTAACATTAAAATAATGATATGTACTCGTACATGGGAAAAAATAAGCAAAATAATCATAGGGCATCAAAACATTCGTCCGCATCGCTGTCAACAGGAACGGTGCCTTTTATTAAGATGATAAATAAATCATGACTAAAATAGTTTCTGTTTGTTTCCTAGGCGTGTCATCATACTATCGGCTTGTTGTTTCCTATACATCTCGCTGTGGTGCAGCTACTTGTACTTCCACGGTACTATCACGGACAGCGAGGGAGACGAAGTGCCTATCTACGAAGCTATTCATCATTTCTTCACCAGTCCTTGGTAAGTTATTCAAATTTTAATGAGGAATTTATTAACAGACACAATATCAGTTACGTGACTTCTTGACCGACACTATTTATGTCATGATTATTTAACATGTATATTTACTAGCTGAACCCTGGGGGTCTTCTCTCTAAGTCCGTCAAAAAAAGATACGGGCGCAGCAGCAAGTAGTAGATACGGCAAACAAGAGCCAAATTATTTTTTTCGGACGGGCAAAAATAAAGCGGGAAAGGAAAACTGTCTAATCGTGTTGTCATTCTGTCTTCGTTCGGAAACAGAACTTATGTTCGTAAGAGATACGGAGTAGGAAACATCCGTAACTTCATCAGAAACTACGGACTTAGAGAGTAGACCCCTGCTACGATTGGTAGTGTGTCAAAAGCGCCACCATATTCCCTTCCCGTAAACCATTTATTTGGCGCACACAAAAGACAGCACAACACACTAAAGTGCAATTAGTTGATAACTAATTACCTACGTGAATATAATATAAAAAAAGTAATGAGAATGACATAGATTATTATGAAAACACAGTGATTTTTTTCTGACTAATTGATTTAGTTCTGATGTATTACTGTATTAGGTATTTAATTTTGTACCTAATCTAATAATTGTTTTTTTATTCCGAAAGCCGCAATGAGAGATTCCCGTGCGTACCTTATAATATACATATTTGTATGTATATATTGGATGTAATATGTGTGTAAATGCATGTTCATTGTCATCTGCCTAACGTTGTTCTAACTATTGGGGTCGAGTTCCAGTTGAAATGAATGCAGCTGAATATCAGTATTTTTAATGGTGCGACTCTCTACCCTAACCTCCACAAACCAATTACTGGATAACACGATTACTCTTGGTAAGGCTGGCTTTTAGACTTTCAGTCTTTTGACTTCCCATAACGACTGTCAAAGATCTAAGACTGACAGCCAGGAACAGCGGCTTAAATGCACGTTATTGCAAATAGTAGATATTTATAAAAAAAAACATAGAATGAGGCATGAAGGTTTTCTTTTATATATATATTTATTATTTTTTGTAATTATAATGATGATGATGATAGATTTTATGTTGTCGTTCATGTTCCGTCTTATTACAAAACGAAACCTAACTTTAGTTCTAGCCTAAACTATTGAGCCAATACTTGTATTTCGAACTTTATTTCGATTTAGGCAAATTCTTAATACTAAAATGACAACTTAGCACCGAACTAAGCTGTCATTTTTGTATAAAGAACGGCATTTCTCTATCAGTTGGGTTCTTAATTCAATAACTGGGCCAGTGGTTTAAACCTGATCGAAAGAAAAACCTTGTTTTGTAATAAGGGGGTCTTGTGTTTATATTTTTGTTCAACAAATCTGGTATGACGTAAACAACTGAAGGCCAATTCCCGTAATTAAAACGTTCAAAATCTAGTCACAATTTCATCTCAGCGACAATAAATTAATGTGAAATGAATACTTGTTAAAAATGTAGGGAAATTAAAGGTATTTTTGACAGATTGAGACTGAGACCAGACTATGAACGTTCTTAAAATCACGAGGATTGCCCCTCAGGTTATAGATATGCATGATGACAGATAATTTTTTGTTCTTTACACCTGTTTTATTTTTATTAATCAAAAATTCCCTCTAGGTGGTTGGATGTGAAACAATGCATGGCCGAGACATACCAATATGCGCAGCATCACGGATGGTACGAGGTGTGGAAACAGGTCGTAGACTTATCGGACCCTCACGGAGAACAGAACGCTTATAAGGTAACATCATGATCCTTGACACCTTTGCAAGGTTTTAGGGTGCAAGCTGGCCTCGGTCGATCGACATTTGGAGACATTATGATTTATACTCTGTTCCAAAAGTATCTATTAACATGTAAACAAAACAAAATCAGCACATGTACCTGTTGATTTCCATTTTTAGTGGCACTTAAAAATTTGTATACTTAAACTTGTAATTCTTATTTGAAATCATAGTTTTTTTTCGTTAGACAATTGAGAATTAATTTTACCATCTCAATATTCGTCGATTATTTTTTAATTACAATTTAGTAACGTTTTTCCACCTTTTCCCAGCAGTGGCACAAAAAAGTATAACGAAAAAAAAAATTCAAGCAATACTTGTTGGAAAAGGTGGTGAGATTCAAAATCTAAACCAGAACTTGTTACTAATTCCCTTTAATAATGATTGCATAATGAGATCTTAACCGGAACCGGATTTGTTTGTATTTACATCATATTCTTTTAGAACAAATCATAAAAAATGAGGTGACACATGAGTCGTCGATCGGCCAAGACCTGGCCGCACCCTAATGTAGCCGGTCAACCTTGACAGTGAACGACTGCGGTCTGCTTGTACTTCAAACGCAAACTTTATGCATAGAGCCTTAAAACTCAATCTGCTAAAACTTTCTTTCTTCAATCTTTAACTTGTGTGTCTTACAGATGACTGCGAACCCCCTTGCGGCAAATTTGAGCCTATTGGTAAAATATGAAAATTTCCTTCCTCTGTAGTTCCTATTACTGTGTAATAAATGTGCGTAGTCGTAGTTATAGTATCATATTTTAATATTATTTAATGTGTCATCAGCAGTAGGGTGTTATAGTTACTGAACGTTACCCACTGATTAAATTTAAAGAAGAAAGGACGACACGGTTGTCGCGGTGGCTGAGCGATCGACTGCGGCGCTGCGTGTCGCGGGTTCGATTCCCGCACGGAACAAATATTTGTATTGCCTACAGGTAGTTGTTCCGGGTCTGGCTGTTTGTGTATGTGACTTTAAATGTTTGTAAACGCACCCACGATGCAGGAGTAATTCCAAGTGTGGGGCAACGTTTCATCAAAAAGAAAAGCTTCAAGCTTAAAAAAAAGCTGGAGGAGATAGAATAGAATACTTACTCTTTAGTATGTACACCATATAAATTACAGACATAAATATAGAAATTTTACAAAGGGGGGACATTGGGCACCATGAGATTTCTATAAAAATAAGCATCACCTTTGTACGTTTTTTTCTGGTCTATGGAATATGTGTGTACATAAATGAAATTAATAAACACAGAATTTCAGACTGGGTGCACATTCAAAGAATTTGTCGTATGACAAAGCATAGAATCACAAGTTTTCACGAAAATATTACTAGTATATATATTATTTTATTTTTAGATACTAGGTTGCAAATATTATATTATTAGCGCACTGCCAACTACCCTTCATAGTTTCCTTGGATTTTTTTTCAATAGTTTCCATGCTTTTAGCGATAAATCAGCTGTTTCTAACTGTTCTAATTTATGTGAATTCTTGATGTACTCTCTGTCAGTATAAACAATATAGTAATCTATCTAGATCATAGGTTCTCAACCTTATTGTTCCCTCCGCCCACTTTGAGAATACATTGTTTTCCTAGAGCCCCCAATTTTTTTTTACTTAACATCTGTCGCGAATCTGTTACCAAGGGGTATCGTATTACCAAGACCGCTCCGTACCTCGGAATGCACGTTAAGCCGTTGGTCCCGGATGTCATTTTATCATTCGTGTCGGTGTCGGTGTCATTCGTGGATCTTTGACAGTCGTTACGGGACATCAGAAGCCGGAATGACAGACAACCAGGTTTACCAAGGGGTATCGTATTACCGAGTAACTGGGTTGTTGTGTGTCAGATAGGCAGTCGCTCTTTGTAAAATACTAGTGTTCAGCTGCACCGACCCCAATATAGATGGGAAAAGGCTAGAGAGATGATGATGAACTGTCGCGAATCTGAAACAGCTATTGCCTCGATTATATTAAAACGTGTAATATTATATGGTCGTTAGGTAGGATATCATTTTTTCTGAATCTTCTACAGCCCTGAAAGTCTCCAACGCCCGCTAGGGGACGTTATCGCCCACGTTGAGAACCTATGACCTAGATGATAGTTCCTTCTTTACTTGTTACTTCCTGTGTCGCACTATTCTATGCTTCTTGTCCTTCTAAATCTCAAGGCTGCTATAGTGATTGATTCTATTCAATTGATATTCTATTTTTTTTGCACCTTATTTATAATGTTTTTTACAGGACAAAATATAACTACAAACACACTTTGGAAAGTGTAAATAAAATACTTTTGCATCCAACAATGATATTATCAGTGCACTTTTTAAGTTATGCTCGACGAAAATGTCGTTTAAATATTATAATATTTTTACTAAACACTCAATAAAATATTCCAGGTACTTGGAGTAAATCGCGACGCTAGCCAACAAGAAATAACATCGATCTGGCGTAAACTATCCCGCGAGAACCACCCCGACAAAGTGAAGGACGAGAGGGCGCGCCGTGCTGCGCAGGAACGCTTCATGGAGATCCAGCAGGCTTACGAGATCCTGTCCAACAGCAAGCACCGCAGGCACCGACGCAACAAGAAGGATAACTCGGAACCCGCTGCCGTTAAAATAGATTTGTAGGATACGGCCGAAGGCGACCCGGGCGCCTTCATGAGCGAATTCTGGCATGACTTCTTCGGAGGACTACTAGCGACCCTCAGGCGATTACAAGTTATATCAATATACGGAACACTCCTTCAATTCTTGTATTTAACGAAAAAGAACATACAGGCTAATAATCGCCGGCCGCCGCCGGCAGGCTAGTAACCCGAAACTTTGTCAAATTCGATTGCATATTATAAGTACATAATCGTTTACATGTCACTTTTTAAAACAATCTGAATGTATTTTTCTTAGCAAATCATTTATTCGTTCTCATTCTAGTAATTCTGGAAAAATCATCAAAATAGGTCAGTTTTAATAACATGCATGTATGTAATATTAACAAAGCCCTCGTTTACGACGGATTATTACACATAATCATGTATCTAATTCTGGACATAAGTGCATCTCGACTCAACTGCCCCACCCAGATTCATTTGGTGAGCAGAGTGACTATCCAAATTAAATAGAAATTTTAGCAGATGTCAGTCTAGCACTAACGTAGGATTTAAGTTTAATATTACTAAGATTACTAACCATTTTATGGATTTACTATCCGAAATATATGTGCATTTCATTTTATAGTATTTTTTATAGGTATCAGCAATTGGTGTTAAATGTTTGTTCAAAATATTATCCATAATCGATAATATCACACATTATTTTCTTCCTAAAGCCATACATAGGCGATGGTGTTGTTCGGGATAACCGTACTATGCTTTAATAAGCATATTATAATATATTGGTATTTGATGCCCAATGCTGCAACTAGAGCTTACTATTTGCTGGGATACATATATTATACGTGTTGTAGGTTAAGGGTTTGAATTACTATATCTGGCCTACGGAGCCATGTGTCTTCCTCCATTTTTAGCGATAAGTCTCCATTTCATTGTGAACTTTTTTCGCATTAATTTATTGAATCTATATTCTATATCTGAATCTCAGACGTTTTTTGCCAATCAATTTCTTGACGATTGGTTTATAAATGTAAGACAATATTTTAAGGTAAGTACCTTTTACTGGGTAAGAATATATTTAAATCTAATCATTCTTTGACTGTGTTTACTGTAGGTACATTATAGTACGAAGACGTAGTGAGTAGTAAAGTTGATGAATTCAAATATTAGAATAAGTCGGTGTTGATAACTGCAATGATTCCACCCCCGTTAAAGTTTAGCTGTTCCCCCAGCAATTAAATAATCTAGAAACGAGAAAATAATTGTAAACAAATACCTTTACTTTCAATTAACGAACTGATTTTTTTTAATGCATTTATTACACCAAAATTAAATATAATATACTGTTAGCATATGGCTTAAGAATTATTTAAATAAATTTATGGTTAGCGTAACGCGACGCCGTCCAGCTTTTTTCGGAACACAGTTTCGGAGTAAATTAATATAGTTAGGATTCATAAAACCGTAAAGACTTATAAACTTCTGTAAACTTAACGCACAAATAAAGAAAAAAATTCGGCTGGACAAAATCCCTGTCACTTGTAAACGAATTTATTTCTGCTGCAATTGAACAGCTAATCCTGAATGCTTCCTTTATGAAGCTTTTGTTTTGTTACCTTAGCTATTTTATTTTGTGCTTGGTATTCTATAGATAGGCATAACGTGGTAGCAATGTAATTACCTAAGTATTTATTCTGTAAAGTTAGACTGTTATCTGACTTGTAATTTATTTTTGTTAACTTAGTAATTTATAATTAATACAACATTCCGATTTAATTATAAGGCAAACTGCATTTTGATGATTACTTAACTAATATTATTATTTTTATATTTGTGTAACATTGTGTACTTAAAAGAAGTGTTGTATTTTTTCGATAGTATTTTTTTTTAATTATATTAAAATAATCTGGGTACTATTTTTGATTTTATTAGATTATATCTATGATGTCTAATTATCAAATAAATGTATTACCTACTCGTCAAAATGGGTGTCTTCTTTATTACAGACTTAGATGGGTGGCGGTTCGAAAAGCCGAATCGCCACCCATCTAAGTCGATCCTCAGGCTGTCTTATGAAGTTGCTAACAGCCAACCTTTCCAATTCAGCTTGCTTGCTATGAGCGAAGTCCACTACTCGTAGGCTCTAGGCAGGCATTTGCCAAGGATCTCGCTTCTTGGTAAGTGATGGTTCTGTTGACCAGGTGCTAGCTTGCTTGAATGGCCCTTTTGTCTAGAAGAAACCTATTTAAATTTACATGACATGACATTTCAAGTCTGGGAAATTGCCCAGGTCATAGTTAGAGAAAAGAACAGACCGGCAGGGATTCCACATTTTAGCTCGGATTAGTCCTCCTTTCAGACTTGATAGTACAGAGAGGTAACAAGCTAAGCCCTTTCTTAAACTCTCAGCCTACACAGCCTGTGGACTCGCCTTTTAAATACCTAATAATAGTTAGGTACCTATAATTCTGAAAATTGTGTTTACTGAACTGCAAAGTTTGACTAAGGAAAACTGGACGTCGGTTCTTTTAATTTAGGCTACCTACTATTGTCACGAGCCTAGCTTTCAGGTTTGCCTGTCATAACCTACCATAGGTTAAGTTCTGCGAACCTGAAAGCTGGTATTAGACTGATTTGGGATGTCAGGCAGGTTGCCGATCAAAAAATATACCTATCGAAGACTCCTCAGCAGTAAGTAGGTACAAACGCGGCAGGTCAAGCTACCTGAAACTTTCAAATTTTCTCAATCAACCCTGAACCTTAATACTGTAGCGATAAAGTTGAAACTCTAATAAAGAAATTTGACAGATTGTAGTAGCTTGATGTGCTGGCGTCTGTACCTAACTATGGAAAGCTTTGCCACCGGCTGGTCTCTACCTTCTCTCTCGTCTTAGGTAGGTAGGTACCTTTATCACCCTTGTGGTAATTATATTTTCGGTAAATCATATTTATTAATCGTTTGCGGATAACCGAACAATATTATTTTCAAGAATGTGTTGTGCTTGTGTGTTCTCTCTGAACTAAAAGATTGAAAGAATGCCCTCTAATTACCTAGATTTGTGATCGTGTGTTTTACTTGTAGGTAGGTATAGCTAGTAATAAAAACCCCGTTCCCGTTTCAACTTAAAAGGGTTTAATCGAAGTTAGGATCTCTAAGGTAGGTTGATACAATAATTCGTTCATTTGGGACAAGCTAAGGTTTAGAAGAATGTAGTCAAAATTATATAAAACATTACGATTCGCGTACTCATTTGTTATGCCAGCTTAAAAGAGGAAAGTTTTCCCATCGCCGTTGCTGGAGCGATTGCGGAATATTGGGTGGATGCGGAGCCCGCAGACCTCACACACGCACCATACCACTGGGTCCGATGGCTGTTGCATCGACGCCACCTCCATGACAGGAGTGGTGCCGACGCCGAGACGACGCGATCCCGGCTCTATGCACATGGTGGCTGTAACCAGAACACGCACAATGTTACCATCGAGTCACAAAAGTAGCGCCGTGAGCAAAATGCAGTGCAGGAGGTCTAGCGCTGAACTGGATGATTTTTATTAGTTTCCATTTTGTACCTAGTCATTGATTCATGATATTCATAAGTTGAAAACTCGACACCACTAGCTTTAAATAAGGACACAATTTTAATTGAATAAAATTTGCATATTTTCGGCAGTAAAACAATTTAGGATTAAATACGAACAGTTCCTGTAATTCATTAACACGATTAACGTCACACTTCACCACTTACTTGATCACTTGATGGCTTAGAACGTCAGTAGTAGAGTTCCCGTCCACTGATGGCCGCTCCTCGGCACTCAGTGGCGAGCTGAAGCTGCTCCAGCCTCCGCCCGTGCTGAATTTGCGATATATTGATTGATGTCCGCCCTTGTCTGCGCAAGTGCAGTTTATAGGTACCTAGCACTCACCTGTATCTACACTACCTATATACGTAGGTATACAATTTTATATTGGATCAAGGCGGACGAGATGAATTATTACCTATTTTAGCTTCAGCGACCGGCTTCGGATACATAGGCAGAGCGCACGCTGGGCGAGCGTGAGGCGGCAGTTTGTCTTCTTCATATTATATTTCGTAACCTATCAAGCTTGAAGCTGTGTCTCATCCCTCGATGATAACTTGTAATAACATATTTGTAATAATTTGATTTAAAAAGAGTGTCGTTGGAGTTTCTTGCCCTTTTCGTTTCCATAAAGATCTACTTTTTGGGATGGAGCTTTAACTTTCTGACTAACTGTGTGACTCTTCAAACGACGACAATTCCAAAGTGCCTGTAAATGGTTCAATTGAAATAAATGCTTTGAGTTTGATGAGACAGAATTAATTATCTATTGTTGCGAGACTCTATAAAGCAGGGGTAGGCAAACTACGGCCCGCGATCCAACCGGAAAGCCACAAAAGGCCCTTTTAAATGTACCTCGGTAGGTAGGCTGCATGAGTTAGGTACAAAAAAAAAACACTGCCTTACATAAGAAGTTTTGACCTAATTTATGTAGCTAAGGAAAAGCCGTACCTACGATAGTAATTGATTTCACTTAAACTCGTCCGATCGACTTGAAATTTTAATGTGATTGGTGTAGGTAGGTACCTAGTTGACACTGCAATTATGTAGAATCCTTGACCTGATGCTGCAGCCAGGAAAGTCTGCGGCCTAACCAACTCCTTAATAACTAAAGTACCTACACCAGACATATTCGTGTTCAGGGGGGTGACCACCACCTCTTACAGCAGTATTATTTTAATCTTACTTCGTGTGGGAAAAGGATGGAGCTATACGGAATGTATAGCTCTATCTCTTTCACACACGGAAGTTTAACTGATATAGCTATTTAGCCGCTCCGGGCAAAAATAATATTTGTCGTCCTTTACAACCTACTTTACACACTTTATTTTATCTCTATTTTACAATTAGGTACATCTTAATCAGTCATAATCATAAGCATTGTAGGTATTGATATTCCAGAGATGAGATGGTACAAACCTACTTTAAAAAAGTTGTTACCAAATTGTAAAATATTCACATTATGTTAGTATACTGGGACTGCTGTACCAGTAGGTATACCAAACATTATTGTATGTATGTTAGTATGTTTGTCCAAAAAATCTTGGAAAGTAGGTACCTACTGATTGGAATGAAATACTTTTTTATTGACTTATTCATCTTTCAACTTAGAAAACAGAACGTTTTTCATCAAAATCGGTTCAGAAGTTTAAAAATATGGATCAAAATGTTCTAAGAAGTCGGTTTATATTATCTAGGTATACGTTGGAGGGTGTATTCTTCGTGAAAAGTAGGTATCCACTAAGAAAGGGTTTTTCGAAATTCTACCCCTAAGAGGGTGAAATGGGGGTATTTTATTTGTATGAAAAGTCTTTTTCATTGAGTTAAGAAACTTGAAACTTGGCACGAATACTTATATAAGTAAACGATGAAGTTTGACATTTTGTGTTTTTCTAAACTACCCCCTAAAAGGGGATTGGGGGTTTCAAAGTTGGTATGGAAGAATTTTACCGCGCGATCTGATTTATTCGAAACTCAGTATCTAAACCTAGGATTGAAAGTAAAGAATATCGTGTATCAGGGTTTTTCAAAAATCTACCCCTGACTGGCTGACAAGGGGTAGTCAGTTTTACAGAGGAGGATTTTACAGCGTGGCTTGATTAACTCGAAAATTGGTATAAATAATTTTTGAGTCAAGTACAAGTAATGAACACATCCCAAACGATTTTTCAAAATTCCCCCCCTGCGGGGGTGAAAAGTGAGGATACAGTTTATATGAAAAATCGAATTCATTAGGTTATTAAACTTGAAAATTGGCAAGAATACTCGAGCCTAAGTAAGTAATAAAATTTGTCATTATAAGTTTTTCAAAACTACCCCTCAAAGGGGATATAGGGGTGTTAAAGTTTGTGTGGAAGAATTTGAACGAGCGGTCCAATTAACTCAAAACTCAGTGTTTATAACACTTAAGACCAAAAATAAAGAATATCATGTATCAGGGTTTTTCGAAAATCTATCCCTAACGGGGTGACAAGGGGTAACTAGTCAATTTTACAGAACGGAGAAGGGATGGTTTCTGGTGACGACGACACTCAAAAGAGTTCTGGAACTCCGCGAGAGTTCGGCTCGGAGAGAAGTATACTCCCACTACTACAATCTCTCCGAACCGTGCTGCTACGCACCCCTGTCCCTTCGTGACACATTCGAGGGACGGGGTACCGGCGGCAGCCGACGAAATTATGGCCACTGAGCCGTTAAGGTCTTCCACCCAGTTATCCCTGGGCGGGACAAAGTACGGCTCAGCGACCACGGCGATGTTAATCGACCACTGCGCCATGCTCTGGAGCAACAGGTCCTGAGCACAGGCGCAGTGGTTGATGTTCGTCTGGAAGAGGCGTAGAGGCGTCATTACTCCTCCATTTCAGCCCCCTTCCGGGCCTCTTGTGAAGGCCCTTCAGCAGTGGTGGCGGCGGCGGTGGCGGCGGCGGCAGTGGCGGCAGCAGTGGCAGCGACGGTGGAGGTGGCGAAGGCGGCGGAGGGCCTGCCTTTTCTCCTGGCTTCGGCGGGTGGAGCGCAGGACTTGCTCCCCGCCCGGTGATCGGCCGGCTTGCTAGCAGGCGCACATGCGACGCAGTGTGGCGCGGCGTTGCACGAGCCGGCTTTATGTCCGGGCTTACCGCAGCGGAAGCACAGAGTGCTGCGGTCCTCCAAGGTGCACTGGACGCCGACGTGGTGCCCCACAAGGCATCGATAGCACCTCAGAGGTCTGGGCTCCAGCAGTTCGACCTGCGCTGACACCCAGCCCACCAGGAGCCTTCCGCCCTCCACTATCTTTCTCGCCGCCGTCACGGGACAGCTTACCGTTATGGTTCGCATGCCCGTGAAGTCAGGACGTATGGTGCCCGACTTCACCTGGTCGGCCAGACACCCGCCCGTCCCGACAACGGCGGCTACCACCTCTTTCTCCGTAATGGAGTCATCCAGGCCCATTGAAGTGTCGTGGTAAATGAAATACATTAGGACTCGGTAACGTCTCCATTTATTGTGAGTTCACATAGACTGAGCGTATACGATCTTAACATAATGCTTACTTAGCTAATCCTGAATAGGGTGTGGTTACACACATACATAATAATACTTACGATACTTGCTTACACACCCTACACCTCCGGGGGTATAAAAAAAATTAAAGCTCTTAATTTTTATTTTAGGTACATTTGGATTACGACAACGGCTATTAAAAATAAAAATACATTATTTTCTGTTACAAGTTTCAAGGTAACATATCCCAAAGGGTTGATCTGTCCACCAATGCCGTTTATAGTATATACTCGTAGGTATATCATAACATATACGCATGGGATCGGGTCATTCATTTTTCCAAATAATAGATATTGACGCACCCGTATCTACTAAAAATGAATATTTTCTGTTATGACAATAAAATGTAACAAATTGACATCGTCCCTTACAAGCCAAAATATAATGATTAAAATCGAAAAAACTGCCTTTTGGTCAAATTTTGGGAATTTTCATTTTCTTTAGAATTTCAGGAAATGACCTCCTGCGCCGATGCTTGCGCGGGTCGTACTGGTTGCGTTGAAAATACATTATTACGGGTGATATTATTTCCTCGCCTGTTACCACGATGGTAATATTGGCTGTTGTTACTATTTGCCTGTGAGAAATTTCTACCGCGCTAAGAATCCTGAAATGACCTTTCGTAACCACGGTGGTTATAACTACCTATTAAAAGATCCATAATTGCAGCCACGTTGACCTTGACCCCTAGGTCCTGAAAAAGGTGTAAACTTACCTCGACCTCTTCTCGAATACTGCATGACGTCTGGCTTAGAGGACATAGGCGTTGATACATCCTCGTCCTTAGCACCTTGTATGGCTTCCTTGAGATTACTATAGTTGCGAGCGGTCACTATGGTGCTTAGCCTTGAAGTTTTCAATCCATCTAAAAAACTCTTAGTGACCATTTTCTCATTTAATGGCTTTAGAATCGCGAACTTTGACGAATCGCCGTCTGCCTGTGAGATGGTTAAATCGGTAAAAAGTTGTTCTAATTCAGAATCGTACCTACTCGTAAATTGACCTAAAAGCTTGGTTCAAATTTTGGAGGCGGGACTGAATAGCGGTAAAAGATTTTGTAGTTTAATATTTCCTTAAATCCGGTATCATAGTTATCAGATAAACGGAGCTTAGCGTTCTCAGATAGGCGACCTTTAATTACGATATTTATTAAAAGCTTTTGTCCCAAATCGTCTAACATATCCCCATACATTTCCACTGCATCAATCAACCGTTTTGTGGTATCCTCCCTACCGTCCATATGGGGAATAAAGTTACACGCCGTTCGAATGTCGAATTCCATTCTTACTACTTTCCCTTCACTAACAGGGGGAGTACACAATTTACTTATCTTTAAAAATATACTCTTAATATTATCAAAAGTCGTAGATAATTGTGTCACTAATTCGGGTTTTAAATCATGCGATATTTTAGAGTAGGTATAATAATTGCGCTTCACTGTATAATTTCTTAGCCTCTTTCAACTTATTTATCGCAATCCAATAGAACCCTTAAATCTAGCTTGTCCTTTCTTTATTAAATATTTACTAATATCCACTAAATCATCATATAATCTGCTAAAATCATCGGCCATAATCTAAAAATAAAACTAAGGAATGTAATGACATCATTCTAGTCACTAAATATTTAATTGCATTTCTTCGAACTGTCTTGTAAATAGAGTTAGCAATGCGAAAACATTCCATACACGGCGCAGGGTATCGGGTTCGGCGAGTCACCGTGCACGATTTATGAACTGTTGCATATTATTACAATTAAACCTTATACTAATTACTTACTTGTTAATAACTCGAACATACATTTTATCGCATGCTATCGTTATTTTTGAAACATAAAGTTTATTAAAATCAGTGGCATCACTTGGCGTTATATGTATCGACTAGCTTCTGCCCGCGGCTTCGCCCGCGTGGATGTCGGATGTTATCCCACGGGAACGTGCTACCAGGATAAAAAGTATGTGCTTCCTCAGGATGCCATCTATCTCTTTGCCAAATCAGAAGTTCAGTGGTTTAGGCGTGAAAATGGAACATGCAGTTTGAAGTTCAAATCCTCCCCTGAAAACCGAATTACCCCTTTTTGCCCCGTCAGGGGTCAGTTTTCGACCACTTTACATACTTATTATTAATTATTTTCTGTCGAAAGTATCAATACTTAGTGAGTTTCGAGTTAATCGGACCGCGCATTCAATTTCTTCCACACAAACTTCAACACCCCTATATCCCCCTTTGAGGGGTAGTTTGAAAAACTTATAATGATAACCTTTATTACTTAATTAGGCAAGTATTGTTGCCAAGTTTCAAGTTTATTAACTAAATTAATAAGATTTTTCATATAAACTGTATCCCCGCTTTTCACCCCCACAGGGGTGGAATTAAAAAAAAATCATAAATTGACTCAAAAATTATTTATACCAATTTTATAATTAATCAAGCCACTTATTATAATCCTCCCCTGTAAAATTAACTACCCCTTTTCACCCCGTCAGGGGTAGATTTTCGAAAAACCCCGATACACATTATTCTTTCCTTTCAATTTTAGGTATAAATACTGAGTTTCGATTAAATTGGACCGCGCGCTAAAATTCTTCCATACAAACTTTGAAACCCCCCAATCCCCTTTTAGGGGGTAGTTTATAAAAACAAAAAATGCCCAACTTCATAATTTACTTGGATAAGTATTCGTGCCATGTTTCAAGTTTATTAACTCAAGGAATAAGATTTTTCATACAAACAAAATCCCCCCATTTCACCCTCTTAGGGGTGGAATTTCGAAAAACCCTTTCTTAGTGGAAACCTACTCTTCACGAAGAATACACCCTCCAAATTTCATGTCTCTAGGACCAGCGGTTTAGGCTGTGCGTTGATGTCTCAGTCAGTCAGTCAGTCAGTCAGGACTTTGAATTTTATATATATAGATTAAAAGTTCCGTAGTATTAGTAGTAGGTATTTATTTTCATGATAGTCCAGGTATTAAGCACTTTATTTTTGTTTTAATCTCATGTTAACACTGTGCAGTCTCTCATGCTGAAACTACTGATCCAATGCAATTTAATTTACGAAAACTTAATTTCAGTCTGTTTTTTACTTGCACGGGTTTCTGTACCTGCGACATCATCACGGGGAGTGTTCTTGAAATACATTGAGGTCTGCCTGCGACGTGTGGACCTGCGGTTCATTTGCCTCTCCATCCACTTGACATGCATCTTCTTGTAACATTTATAGACAGCATAGCCTGCCGCCGCCAGTAGGACGATTGTGATCAGCGTGAGGAGGATATTTGACGTGCTGATGCTGGAGTAGAAATCCTGGCAGGGTCGCCATGAAGTATCGTGGTAAATGAAAGACATTAGGACTCGGTAACGTCTCGATTTATTGTGAGTTCACATAGACTAAGCGTACACAATCTTAACATAAAGCTTACTTAGCTAATCCTGAATAAGGTGTGTTTACACACATACATAATAATACTAATGATACTTGCTTACACACACTACACCATAATGCGCATATCTGCGCACTTGACGGGTCTGGAGACTCGAGCCTCGTCCGCATTGAGGGACGCCCTTAGCTTCTCAGCTAGGGCGTCAGCGGTGGGGCCACTCGTCGCACCGGGGATCTCCAGCATGCGGGCACCAGTGGTGGTCCTATGCCGGAGGCCTCCGATGATCCCCAGCTCTTGGAGATCCACCGTCGCTCTCGCCTTAGTGAGCACATCGCAGTAGGTCACTCCCCTCTTGACCGCGTCCGGCTGTAGTGTTATGACTACAGCCGCGGTCTTAGGGGAGCGAAGCCTAGCCGCAACGGCTCGCTTCTTGCGCCGCCTTCTTTGCGCCTTTTTTCTGGCCGCCTTGGCCGCCTTCTTCTTCTCCCCGACCACCTGCCACTCTGCGTTGGTCGTGGGAGATTTCTCTGGGAGAGGCGTAGGCTCTGGGGCCTTCGCCTTCCCAGCCGTTCTGCCCTTCCTCTGGGCCGGCGCCGGTTTTGCCGGCACCGAGGCTCCGCCAGCCGACGCCGGTTTCGCCGGCGCCGGGGCTCCTCCTACCGACGCCGGTTTGGCGTCGGACTCCGACCCCGCATCACTCCGTCATCATCTTCCGTTGGGTATTTGGGTTTAAAAAAAAAAAATATATATATCCATATTTGTTTCCACGAGTAAAAACTTTGTGTACTTGCTCAAATATCAGTGGTTCGCACTAGCGACTAAATCAAGCTCGCGAAGTAAACCTTTACATAAATTCCTATATTATGTCGTTTTGTTGTATAAAATTACCATCGTTTACCCAGCTTTTTTGAGATCATAAGATTGCTGGTTGGGTTAATATTCAAGATTTCACTTCTGCCGGTACTCCCGGAGTGCAACCCGTTTTTTATAATTCCCTCACTCGTCAGTTTATTTAAATCTCCAGTTTCCTTTTCAGTTTCGCTGATTGGTCTGTTTTGCGGATTAAACAGTTGCCGTCAACTCAACGAAACTCGAAACTCGTCATATTAACGAAGTTTTTGTGGCAGCTAAATTAAGACTGGGAACTTTGATTGCAGCTATTATGCCTTAAATATTGGCATAGGTAGAATTATTATATCACATATAATTTTTATGAGGAAGCTGGAGTTATACACACCTTACCGTGCCATGATCGTCTAGCATCTGTGTGTTTCAACTCGGAGGCTGAAAGCGAAAAGAGGACAATATTGTCGGCGAAATGGAGATTAAATAATCTCATATCCACACAGCCTATCGCAGTCCACTGTTGGACATAGGCCTCTCCCAGGCTGCGCGACAACACCCTGTCCTCCGCCTTCCGCATCCAGTCTGTTGGCCACCTCTTCCGTCCATCTAGCTGGGGAGTGTCCCACACTACGCTTGCCAATACGCGGTCTCCACTCTAGGACTCGTTTGCTCCACCTGCCATCAGTCCTTTCACAAACATGGCAAGCCCACTGCCATTTAAGTTTGCTTAATCTGCTTTTATTCCTGATTTTATCCTTAAAAGACACTCCAAGTAGGGCTCGATCTATAGCACGCTGAGCGACCTTGAAGTTGTGGACCAGCGCGACCGTCAGTGGCCGTGTTTCGGCACCGTATGTCATGACGGAGAGGACGCACTGATTGAAGACCTTAGTCTTCAAATACTGTGGGATCGGCGACGAGAAGACTTGAAGAAATTTTCCAAATGCTGCCCAACCCAACTGGATCCTTCTGTCAGCTTCTTTCTTAAAATTGAGTCTATCTAAGCTGGATGACTTGCCCTAGGTAGTCATAATCCTTCACAACTTCAAGAAACAACCCTTCGATGTGGATTGGACTCGGCAGGACGTGCAAATTGTAAATCACTTTTGTCTTGTCCAAATTCTTGCACGGCCAACCCGCCGAAGGGCTCAATTTAGGCTGTGTAGAATTTGGTCGAGCTGTTCCAGCGCCTCTGCCATTATGACGATGCCATCGGCAAATCGAAGATGTGAGATGTACTAGCCGTTCACGTTGATACCTGGTCCAGTCCAGTCCAGCGTCTTGAAGACATCCTCCAACGCATTGGTAAACAATTTAGTGTAGGTACCTATATTACGTCCCTCTGTCTCACCCCCCTGAGCTGTTGGATGGAGCTGTTTTACTGTTCCTGAATCTGGACAGTCATCGTGGCAGCGTCATTCAAACATCTCAAAACATCAATGTAGCGCCAGTCAATTCGACATCGTTGCAGAGAGGCCAGAACTGCCCATATTTCGATGGAGTCGAAGACTTTCTCGTAGTCCACAAATGCCTTACAAAGCGGCTGGTTGTACTCCTCGGTCTTCTGTACAATTTGCCGAACAGTATGGATGTGGTCTACGGTACCTACTGAAGCCTTTCTCAAACTCTTATGGTCGACCAAAATGCCCTTTTCCGTCCAGCCCGCTGCCAGCTTTCGGAAGACTTCTTCCAGCACAGCCGTGAACAGTTTCGGAGACGGCGGAGAATAGTTCATTATACTCCATTTAATTTGAGGTGGCGCGGCCAGAGAGCACTGCCTGGCGGCCGGACCACATAAATTGTTAATTAAAAGGATATCTCTTGAGGTACTAAAAATATATATTTATATTCCGATGAAAGTAGACTTTAGGTAGGTATTATTTCGAACTAAAGCATCTGAGTACTAAACTGTGGTCCGGCCACAGAGGAACACACTTCTCAATCATTTATGATATACCTATAATTTATGCCTATTGAGCGGGTACCAGATTCCCATACGTTTACTGGGTGATGCCAGTATGTACCTAACTACACCATGACATGATATGAACAGGTAAGTTGATAGCCACACTATTATTTCTAAGTTTCTAAGATCTGTTAAGTCGTAAGAGGATGATAAATTTAAATGAATGTTATGATAAAATAACTGCCGGTCGATTCTGTGCAAATCTCACCGTGAAAACTCAAGTGAAGTGAGCTTGATGTGAGTTGTCAGTAGTGTCAATCCCTAGCATTATTTGGAATGACCGCTCACTCCACGCTCACTTCACCTAAGTTTTCACGGTGAGATGGTTACAGAATCGCACTGCTGTACCATATTAATTCAGAAGGCTAAAAATATAAGCTAAGGATACAGAGAAGGTACGAGCATGCCCAAGGCTGATTGGCGACTTCAAAATCAGGAATATATATAGGTACAGTACCTAATAGGTATATACTGTATGATGAGTCCGGTTCATCAGGTTAAACTGGAAGCCGAGCACAACATATAATAGGGACTTACAAAGTTGGTACCTACATACATAGAAAACCACAAGTTCATCGTGTGGTACATACCTAAGTATATCAAATGTAAGCTAGATAAAGCACGACCTCAAAAATATATAGCATTGTTTTATAAAAAGGTAAATTTTATTAAAATCATTTTTCGAAACTCATTAAAAATTAAAATTCTGAAAAAAATCATGAATGTAAATATTGAGGTGGAGATCGCACAAAAAATATCAGAATTGCAATAAATTGCTTGGTTTTTATTTTACATCCAATTAAAGGTTTACAAACTTTGTTTTGCGGTTGGAAAATGAGTGTCTTATTTTCTTGAAATTCGTACTGGGATTTGTGTAGGACACTATTGCGTATGTGGCCCCTCCATTTGGCTGGTTTTTATTGTGTAATAAACGAGATAATCAATAAATTCTAAAAACAGGTCTAAAACGAGGTAACTAGCGTTATCTATGAGGAAAGCTTGAAGTCAGTAAAGAAAACTTAGTTTCGTGCCATCTATCTTGTATGTCTGAAATTACTCCAAAGAATCGTGGCGCTCTGCGTTACGAACTTCACGTGGGCCGTGACTTGCTTCTTGTTGCGTACGTCGTTGTATAGATGGCGTAGGTGGTGCTGGGTGATTAAAATCTTATGTTGTTGCTTTTGTGCATCATGCATGCGCATAGTAAGTAACTGCGCATCATTCAATTACATTTAGGTGTCGTCTAGTGTCAGGCACTGTTCTTTCACAGTTTCCCATTTTACGTCTGATTGCTTTAAAAATTAAGCATACACAGACTTAAAAACGAAAAAAGATAGGTAGGTACACAGTTTTTCTGTCGCCGTAATTCTGATAAATGTGTCCGTTTTGTATCTGTATTAATGATGTCCATTTCATTAGTTGGGATATCCTCTCCTTTATCTATGCAGATATTGTGTAGTAAGTATAGGTACCACATGCTAAAATCACATTGCCTGCTGTTTGCAGATTGATTCGCAAGGGCAGACAATCGGCACTTCATGATTTCTCTCTACTGTATAATTCCTTGTCTTAGTATGGCTATAATTATAGCGCTCCAGTGGTTCTGTGTTTGGGTGTAAGTAGGGTGTCAGTAGATACTTCTGTTAAAAAAAAAAAAACAAATATTTTTACAGATGAGAAACAAGCGGACTCAGCACAACTCAGGACAGTGTCAAACACTTTTATAGTAAAATTTAAGTAAAAATATGAACCAACTGATATTATAACACTAAAATAAAACAAACAAAATTATATCCTAAATTAACTAAAACTATTTATATAGCGTCGAAAAATTAATCGATATTAAGTATATGAATAAATTGATGTTGTAATTATTTTATCTGCACCCTAATTGCGTAACACACAATCAATCTCAATCTGAATGATTTTGAAAGATATTGCTAATCCATTGCTTCATATGTTCAAAAAATGTGTCATGTGTCTGCTCAACAACGTAAATAACACAATGAATGTTGTTGAACTGTCAAAATGAAACCGATTCCGATTGATCGTGTGTTACACAATTATGGTGCTGGTCTATTTTATATGGGTAGGTATCCACTTTCACCCAACAAACATGGACTCCCAAAAACTCCCATCTCAAAATCCTGACATGATTGAGTATTATTAAGTAATGAAAATGACTGAATCAGCAGCGGAGCCAGGCCTGTGCCACCTCATACTTCACCTTAAGTTTTGCATCACACATGGTCGGTCTGTACATTGACAGAAAAGTAGCCCTTCTTGTTTCGGAAAAGCTTTGCATTACCTCCACCTTAAACATATTAAACATTTATGTATTTAATAGCATAATCAGCCTATAATTTTCCCACTGTTGGGACACAGACCTCCTCTCTGTGAGAGGGAGTGGGCCATAATCCATCACGCGGGCCCAGTGCGGGTTCGTGGATGTCACATGCCTTCGAGTTTTTGGGTGCTAGAACATTTATATTTAGTTTCCTCACGATGTTTTCCTTCACCGTATGAAATTAAATACACAAAGTAAAGTGCCTGCCTGACTGGGTTCGAACTCGCGATCTGCAACTCGTCAGGCGGGGCCGATATCGCTTCTGCTCTGTATTTTAATGCTGCACAAAACATAAAAATCACGGAAATTATGCGCGTCGCGTATTTACGCGTCAAAGGCAGCTAGTAGCAGTATATTTGACCACCGTACTCAAATTCATGAGCGCCACGTGATCGACGGGTCGCCGGGTGTCGACGACAGCTCAGCCTTTGACCCGTGTCGTTCGTGTGCATGCACACTAACGAAATAATGATGGTAAAACAGTTCCTACACTATAAACTATAGTAGATACATATTTCCTTAATTTTATTTTTAATGGACAATGAAGTATAGGCACCTAAGTATCTACTGCTTTATGATATTTTCAAAGCGCTAACATTACTGACTGTACCAGCAGAATAACAATTTCCATTACCTAATATAAAACCAAATACTAAATATAAAGTACGCACCTGAAGATTGGATTTTACTGTGATAGTGCAATCTATGGAACCAACAACAAATGGAAACTTTGCAATGTTAATAACCTCCCTCTGGTAATAAGCGTTGATTTCCCTCTGTGATGGTGGCATTTTAATGTACCTATCTTGGGTGTAGCTTCACCACAACGTTTTTTCACCCTTTTCACCACTACACTAACTCACTTCATGAGCATGAGCTATGGCCTGAATATGAGTTCCAGAGGCATAAAACTTGAGTGCTATTAATAACTGATACACAGGGGCCACATTTCCATTACTAGAAAGCGATGAAAAATTGCTGGTAAGTAACTTTTTTTTACAACATATTCATGAATGCCTGTCTCATGAACAAACGTGAGTAATAAACATTGTATGTACCTACCTATTATATTAATTTTTATAGGCTAGTCATGAGATGATTTATTTTCCGTATATTCCGTTAATACAATATAATATGGGTTAGTCATGAAATTAGTTTCATATAATTAAAGTAAAAAGAGAGAAAAGCTATCAAATCTAGGGCTTACCTGTCATTATCGAAGTCAGGCTTTTCATTAATTTGATCTAATATCACTTGGGAGGAGCAATCTGACGGAGTTGACCATATCTAGTGGGGATACCATTTCGAAACCGGATATCCTTTCAGAAGTCAAAAACTTCTACGGGCATTATGCATTGCGTCGACTTCTGACCCCGAAAATGAGGATTCCAGAACCACCAAATCAGCCAAGACGAAATCGAGGCGGCTCTTAAACAGAGGGGACGGGGAGTTTTCGACGGGATTACGACCGAGCACCTGAAAACGGGATGAAGTCTTGTACTGAAAGAGCTTCGGGAGCTTTTCAACCCTGCAATATTCTCTGGAGAACTCCAGAAGCGTGGCCAAGAAGCGCGGTCGTTCTCTTCTCTACAAATGATAAGACCTTTTTAAACAATTACAGACCCATTTCGCTCCTAAGCTGCATATATACAACGGCGGCGACCTCTCGCGTCCGGCCCTGGTGCAAGCCATGGTCCGGGGCGAGAGGGAGTGGGAGGCAGTCACCTCCTTCTGCGAAGCAGTCATGCTAGCGAAGGAGGTGGCGGGGAGGCTGAGGGAGAGAACCTCACGCCTCAGCCGCCGCGGGAGACGCTCCGGGCGTCGGGAGCCGCGTGACGACTCCCGGCCACCGTAGGCGCGGGCCTGCGGGCGGTGAGTAATGGGTAGCTCACCGTCCGATCAGGACCAGGCCCGTGCCGGACGGCGCGTTGTGTTCCACGCGCGCCTCAAAGAGATGTCAGCAGAGGACGGGGCCCCATAGGGCCGAAGCCTGCCGGGGTGGCGGGATTTTCCGAAAGGTTAACCGCTGCCCTGGAACAGAAAGGGCTAAGGAAGGAACACGGGTGGGTTTTAGTCAGTAAAAGTCTGACACTCCCTTCCGCTCCACCCAGAGCGGGAGGGGTCATTTGATGATTTCCCATCCACAAAAAAAAAAAAAAGCTGCATATATAAGTTGTTTTCAAACGAATTGCCTTGCGCGGAGACTCGACGAGCCACCAGAGCAGAGGAGGATACAGCACTATATGTCACGTTCCCACAGTGCGGCCAATTATACAGAAGTCCGAAGAGTATAATCGGCCCCTATGTGTTGCGTTTGAGGAGTGTTTTGACTCTATAGAGACCTGGTCTGTTTTTGGAGTCTCTGGACTGGCTATGCATTCAAGTGCTGAGATGTCCTTATGAAAACGCGATGTTTTCCTTCACCGTTTTGAGAACAGTGGTGATGAAATTATGTACACAAACTCAAGCGCCCCCAGGTATGGGACGCACCCCAGCTAGATGGATGGACGATCTAAAGAAGTTGGCTGAAACAGACTGGATGCGGAAGGTGGAGGACAGGGTGTTGTAGCGCAGCCTGGGAGAGGCCTATGTCCAGCAGTGGACTCCAATGGGCTGATTTGATTGAGAGCTCCTGCCTGAGTTTGATCCCATGACCTGCAACTCGTAAGTCGAGGCCGTTTCCACTGAGCCACCGCTGCTCCCCGTGAATGAGAAGAAGGAAGCAAACAGAATGAGGCTTACAGAAGTATTTAGCAGTACTGGGCAGTGTTTGGAAAGCTACGTCGAGTCATCTCGTCGTATATTCCGCAGAGACTATAGAGACTGTCTTCAATTAGTGCGTCCTGTCTGGACATATGAAGCTGAAACATGGACACTCACGGTGCGGCTGGTCCATCTTATGTGGGCCTATGCCCAGCTGTGGACTGCTGGAATCTGTGATGATGAAATCTTCTAATACGGTTGAGATGAACAAAGTTTTTTTAACATGACATTAGACATGTCATGTCATCATGTGTAATTGTTGCCAAAACAACATTATTAAAAGCTTCTAAAAAAAGTATCTATAGGTATACAAAGAACATTTTAATGTATTAAATAAAAGCTTCATTCAGAAATCTCAACTAAAACTCTATCAATATGTTAGGAATATTTTCATATTGGTTATGCAAAACTCACCGCCTTTTCTCGCCTAGTGGTTGATGGAATGTTTTACCTACTGTCTGAGATAAATCATCAACAAAGATTAGAGAAGGAAGTGCTGAGGCTATGCTCCAGGGAACTGTTCTAGGGCCTACATGCCCTAGTCTAGTTTATACCTACAGAAACGACGAATTATCTTCAGCCTGGGACCGCGGATTTTTTATGAAGTACTAGCGGACCCGGCAGACGTCGCGTCGTCCTGCTCGAAAAAGCAGCACCACCTACCGGGTCCAATTGTATACAAACCTTGTCCTGACAATAACAAACACACAAAAAAGAATTATCCAATTTGGTGCAGTCGATCGGAAGTTATGCGCGTACATGCATTTCGGTGGTTAAGAAAGGAACAGTGCTATCCCTATCGGTTATGTAAACCTCCGTTTTCTAGGGCTCCATGCGAGAGAGATCTCGCACTGAATAATTGAGGGCTTTAATACGTATATACTTACTTCATAATACGGTCTCAGAATGCGCTCCGATTAGTAGTTGAGATGATGAACATAGTCTGATAATGGAGCAGGTGGTCACAGCAACTCGGCTTTACGAATCGAAGACCCACCGAGGTTGAACTCGTCGGATTGGTTTAGAACTCTTGAGGAGTTGGTAGACTGACGGTGAAAAGGTCTGATGATGTATGGTTAATGCTCAGTGTATAAGTAGTGTAATAACTAGTCAAAGATCTTTCTGTAACCTGTGTACTCTGTAGGTATGTTTAGCTGTGGCCTGTACTGTGTGATGGTGTGTTTATGTATTGAGTGCTGGCAATGTGTAAGGAATGGGGTGAAATGAAACCAATATCCACATTGCTAATGACCCTTTATTGAAGAAGGAATAGAATACAGTTATAGAAAAAACAAACGCTATGTCGATCTCCACATTATACATTGTGTATCGAAACAAACTACAGAAAATATTGCTGTTAGCACAGCTTGAAGACCATGACGCGCCGTGACGACATGGAGGGTGCCTCGCGTTCCTGGCTAGCTTCTTGACTAGCTGGAAGGCTGGCAACGTTCGGGTCATTCAGCACAGCTTATCAACTAAGTTTGTTCATATCTGCATTTTGGCCACCATGTAGTGATATACGGAGGTTTTCTTCTCTGGTTCCTCCGCATCTGAAAATTGTAAAGGGGTACATGTTAATATTTGGAACTATTCAATATCATTTTGTAGGTTGGTACTTGCTAGAGGAGATCTAGATGTGGTATTTATCTTTATAATATCGCAGCCTGTTACCTATAACAGCAGTCTGTAAAGTAGGCCTGGTTAAAGTGACAAGATCGAGCGGGCTGCACGAAGGAGTCACGCCTCATTCAGAATGACAGAGAAATGAAACCGCATACGTTTAAATAAAATGTTTACCAGTAGGTAGATACCTATTTATAAGAGCTAGGTAGCCTAACAATCAAAACCGACGCAGAGTAATCAATCAATACTCCCGGCGGGGCGCCTCCTCCCCCACGCTGCACCCCCCCGCCCGCATTGCGCAACCACCACCCGCACCCCATAGTTTTAAATCACAAGTAATTATAATTTACATGAAATTGATCAGCAGATATCCTAATCCTATTTATCAATACACTGATGAGATCACCAAGATGTTTCCTAAGAGTGTCGAATGCAAAGACAACCTAACCATGGACCACGCTCTGTCTTTGTAACAAAGGATCCACGATGCACACCACGACACCACAATATCATGCTTGAGATTATTTTCCTCTTATATCGAATGATAACAGAACGAAGGATACCATGTGGCTTCATAGAAAATAAGAGCATGGGCTAAACTAATATACTGTAAAAAAAGACTGAAATTCAACTGAAATGTAACTGACGTCGTTAGATAGTGTGGTACTAACCTTCTTCTCCAGCTTCATCCTCCATCTTAGCTCCCTTGGTGTGCCCTCTGCTCGGATGTGTCACGTCTCTCCTTTGAGAAGTCTCCCGTCTGAATAGCGCAGTGCCGGGGCGCGGTACTGCGACACAGCCTGCGATTCCCGATCAATGCAGGTCGTCACAGTGCGCAAGTGCATTTCAGGAGGCTGAGTAGCGATTATACGGCCTTAATTTCGGTCAAGCATGCTCTGATGCTCAGAAAGCGGTGTTGGTGGTAGCTCAGTCGCGGTTGGTGGTGGTAGGCCAGGGGTTCGCGTTATCCTTGTAGGGTCTTTACTCTGTTTAATTTATTTCATCGTCTCTTGATCTAAGATGGTGCTCTCAAATGTAGAATCAAATATTGATGACATGTGAACAGCATTAGCATTCGTTTTATCAACCCATACTGGGCCCGCGTGGTAGATAACGGCCCGGTCCTTCTTACAGAGAATAATCCTGTGTCCCAGCAGTGGGAATGTTATAGGCTGATTATGCTGTGACGAAATGGTCATGAATCCTGTTGAAAAAATCCTAATAGTAAACACCATAGATGAAAGTAAAGTTTTGAAAGCAGTGGTGATGAAATTAATATACACAAAGTAGGTACCTAAAGCGCTTCTCAGGGTTCAACCTACGACCTACAACTCGTCGTAAGTCGCGGCCGTTATCACTGGGCTACCACCGCTCTCAGTATCAGATAGTGTTAGGTTAATCACAAATATAAGAAAGTGGTGGATGCTGATTAAAATTTTCTTTGATAGTCGTTACGGGTAGTCAGAATCCCGAAAGTCTGACAACCAGTCTTTCCAAGGGGTATAGTATTACCCAAAAACTGGGTGGTGGAGGTCAGACCAGGCAGTCGCTTCATGTAAAATCCAGCTACATCCGGTAAGACTTGAATCCGACCCCAACATAGTTGGGAAAAGGCTAGGCAGATGATGATGATTGCTTATAAGTTTAACACTAGCAACCGTCAGTGTTCTCGCCAAACAAAGCTCGGCCGTATTTCACCCCGTGTGTTTTTCACTCGCGAAAGATCTTTACACTATCCAACTATTTGCCACACGATGTTTATATAACCTAAATAATTATGAATTTCTTCCCATGGTGGAGAAACCACAACACGCCACCTGTTACAATTCTTACATACTCCGTTTGCTTCGATTCCTCTAAAGAATACAACACAACGATCACCAACCCATCAGTTGTAAGATATATGGAAATATAGTACCTCCTATACAGTTAGTATAGATATTGTAGCAATTTTCTGCATCTCACTACATTAGCCGATCCCAGCGTTTGCCTAGACGGAGTCGTATCGCATGGTTTATACTTTTATAGGGCTTTTGAAAACTCTTTATTTTTTCTAATTTGAGCTGTGCTGTGTGCCTAGATCGATGAATGGACATGTTTTTTTTTTTACCTTTTGGCTGTCGGATCGGATCGTATAAAAATATTCTCTTCCCATCCTATCCTCGATCCTATAGATATAGAATATGTCAATTTGATGCTACATCTCAATTGATCTCAATGATACCAATAATTGTCAATTTATTTTCTGTACCCTGTCTTATTCTCAATATTTGTTTGGAGAGCAAGATATACACATTTATATATTCTACGCGCGTCACTGGTCAGTATCCCTCTGTCGTCAATTTAAGTATTTAATTCGCCAGTTTCGTTAATTGGTTAGTTTTGCCGATTGGACAGTTGCGTTAACTCGACAGTTCCAGTGTTTGCCAGCTTTCGTCGATTTCAGTTTGGTACACTCAAAGGAAAAGTTTTTACGGGATCGAATAACACATATTGTGGATAATTTCACCTGCTGTAGGTAAGGAATGCCTAACCTTAATCAAACTTCAGTTAGTTTAATAACTGAAATAAATTCTATCGAAGAATTTAAAAACATTTCTTTTAATCTCGGATTTCAATTAATTGATTATTTTTAGCATCGTTCTGTTTATGCTATTGAGTCTTATCCAAACGTCATATTTTTCTCGGGTTCGTCTTGTATAAGTTGAATAAAGTCACCAACAATATATGTGATTTGTTCATCCAATTTATGAGATCTTTATTTTCTAATGCGTTAAGTAATTAATATATGTTTTTGCTTTCATCCAGATATCCGTGGCGTATGTGTTATATTGATAGTACTTAGTTTACACCATGTGGCATTTTCTCTCCAGGACTATATAGTATTCCTTTGGCAAGTACCTACACTTTGAGTTATTTCTAACTCTTTTATTGGTTTTCGCAATAGGCATTGCCGGTAGTGGAAGAAACATCCCACAACGAGAGCTGAAGGAAATACAGCCTCCAATGCATTAATGGCTCTCAATTCACAATCGACATGTTTTTTGGGGTTTGAAGTTGGGAATTTTTTATTGTAACACGCTGAAAACGTAATAATACGTGGATTGTTTTTTGTTTGGTAAAAGGCAATAAGCAACACGAACGACATTCGTCTCGTTTCTGTACTAGCCATGTCTGCATGAATAAAGTAAAGCTGTGTAAATGGCGATGGAATGCACTTAAATTTACACACGGCGACACATCATTTTCAGTTTTAGCATTAGCATCGCATAGCATAGTTTTAGCATTGTATACGTTTTTCTTATAATCAGGTTAGGTATACTTTTTTTTATATAGGTAACGTTGCCCCACACTAGGAATTAATCCTGTATCGTGGGTACGTTCACAAACATTTAAACTTACACACACAAACAGCCAGACCCGGAACGACTACCAGTAGGCAATACAAATCTTTTTGTTCCGTGCGGGAATCGAACCCGCGACACGCAGCGCAGCAGTTGATCGCTCAGCCACTGCGCCAACCGCCAACCGTGTCGTCAGCATACTGATTATGTATAGCTTGATGTATAGCCGTGCGTACCTACAATCGCCAAATATTTCTTTAAAAGCGTTATCCAGCGTTAAAGGTGGTTGTCGTCGTATAAGCCAATAAAAACTCTTGAATTGGAAAGAAGCAGACTTCTAGTCTGCTTCTTTTTGGCCCATGTTAGCCTTCGCTCTCTCAACTGTCTAATATACCTTGATCTTCATCAAGGTATCTTAGGCAGTTTTTTTTAAGGCAGCTGCTCTCTTTTCAGAGTTCCAGGCGGACATACCTCTTCATAGGGTGAATGTGTAGATCTAGACTTTATTCTTCATGTTTCCAGCAATTGATCTATTATCTGTTATTTTAAAAAGTGCAGCTGTAATTGGGTCTGGTCTTTGTCACTTGCAAGACAGGCAGTAGGTATCATTAGCGCACGTTGCTGTCACTACATCTTCACTATTGGGAAGATCTACTGAGTATATTGAGTACAGTATAGGTCCAAGCACTGAGCCTTGAGGTACTGATGCTTTGATATCTTAAAATTTCGATGTTTCCTTCACAAAATTGACTTGGAATTGTCTATCAGATAGTTAATATTTTAACAACGTATAATTTGAGTTTGGCAGTTTGATCTTTAGCTTGTACAGCAAACCTTCGTGCCACACTCTGTCAAAGGCCTGCTGTACATCTAGAAAGTCAGTAGCACAGTATTCCTGTAGAAATTTTCTGTTGTAAGTAGATACGTACCTACGTAGTTTTTTTTTCTCGTGCAGTGTCATCACAACTGCATCTAATTTCCCCTCGCACTTGGCCAGTTTTTTTTAAAATAAGTACCTATATATTTATTATTGCTGGCATAAACGCCGATAATTTCACAACATGCGGAATAGGCGGAAAATATAAATTGTAGGCCTCAAAATTTTGTTTTCTTAACCTATCTCAAACTCTTATAAGAATAGTTGGTCACCCTAGTTTAACGCAAGACAATGTTTATGTTCTGTCTCCAGAATTAGCTTACTGACAGGTTATTGTTATTAACTTATTTTACTTCGATGGTCTTAGATTATCTTTTTGTGACTTCACAGCTATGTGAACAGAACCCAGCAATGCATAAATATGTAGGTAAGCTGTCACGCCCTTTATACCTGGAGGTTTTTATTTGGGTAGTAAGTTTTTTTTTATTTACATTTTAATGAATTATTTTTTAGCTTGAGTACGTATAGTTTTTATTATATTTGTTGTTATATTAGCGTGGCTAGCTGACAATTATGGCAAATAATTAAATTCTGTGTTCTGGTATTGTAATGTTAATTACCGAACATACATAGGTACCCTGTATTGTATACAATCAAGTATTTTTTTAAATTGGACAGACAGCTGTGCTGCTGGGAAGTTTGTTGCGCCACTTCTTCTTCCGAGCGATAGCACTAGGAAGTGGTGAAGGGCGGGCGTTTTTGGGGGACTGTCTTTTGTAATTTTGACGTTCAAGAAGTGCTGATTCTCAGCCTAATTTGAATATAAATGACTTTTGATTTGATTTACATTATTACCTACATATTTTTTTTAGGACCAACAGTCAACCGCAGCAGGCGTGCATCAGCAGACACAAGGTTGGGTGCAGAACGAGTACAGTATTTTTCTTTTGATTATCACTTAGTATACCCTGCGTGACTTTAAAATAATTAGATGAATTTCTAAAAAGTTCTGTGTATTTTAGAGAGGTAGTGGTGATTGCGACTGCGGATATGTTCAACACTGATAGAGGGAACTCTTTCCGCTTTGAACCTGTTTTCAAAATCACTGCAGCCCTAAGCCTTGGCAAGATTCTTGCGTCAGCACCAAGCCCTAGCCACAGCTACAACAGTGCCTCTGCTTTGTTAGACTCGGCAGACAGAATATCGCAGTGAGTGGAATTTTCTAACCCTACAGCTATTCATACTGCGGTTAATGTTAGATATAATTATATTTCGTATTTCAGGTCACCCGCTACTGCTCATGTAATTAAGCAAATAGTGTAGAACCTTGGGAGGGTTGCTGATGCAGTCAAACAATATTTGACCCATATTGGTGTCCCATAGAGATAAAAGTATGACTTTATTGTACATGCAATGAAAAAAACAAGTTTATCACATAATATGTACGGATGTAATATACAACAATATTTAGTGATCTAAAAAATAAGATCAAATTTTTCTCGCTGATTGAAGCCGGTGTACAAAGGCATCCCGTACTGATTCACCAGCAGCAAGGTGAAGATTTCTTCGCGATGCATTTGTGTATTTGTTACCTGAAACAGATTCTCAATTTTAGTAGTTTTGATTAAATAACAGCCTCACGGGTCGATCGATCAGGTTAAGCTACGCTTGTTGCTCCATGAATGGGACTATCTTTACATACCAAGACCCCTCCGTGTCTCGGAAAGCACGTTAAGCTGTTGGTCCCGGCTGTCACTCGTGGGTCTTTCACAGTCGCTACGGGTCGTCAGAAGCCCGAAAGTCTGACAGGCAGTCTTACCATGGGGTATCCTATTACCCATTACGGTACGCAAAATACGCGCATTGTCGTGGAGTTGCGGACACCAGCCCGTTTTACCTATTACCCATTAACTGCTGGGTTGTAGAGGTCAGATAGGCAGTAGCTCCATATAAAATGCTGGTATTCTTCAGCTGCATCCAGTTAGCTGAAGAAGCCAAACCCAACATAGGGGGGGGAAAAGGCAGATTTCTTACCTGCATATTCGCTTCATTTTCATGTTAATACCCCAGGATGATCAAAATTATGCCATTACTGGTAGCCTGGCTGCTTTGGCGATATTATGTAATAATGTAACAAGCGTTAGTAATATAGCCAGCAATAGTGGGGTAGTAATGTAGCTTCTGATCTATTGACAAACCAACGAGACCTAAGCACTCAGATGGTGCGCTCCACTGTATTGCATATCAGATAATGCTGCTCAGTGTAGTATCATTAAGGGGTATCGGGCTGTGTGTCCACTATTGGTGTCATCAGTGTTGATCTTAGGGAAACCTGAGTCACCTGAAACATGTTTTATTGTAATACTAGCTGCGCCCCGCGGTTTCACCCGCATAAGTTTCGATCCCGTGGGAATATCGGGATAAAAAGTATCCTTTGTGTTAATCCTGGTTATAAACAATCTGTATGCCAAATTTCACCCAAATCAGTTCAGTAGTTTTTGCGTGAAAGAGTAACAAACATCCATCCATCCATACAAACTTTCACATTTATAATATTAGTAGGACAACACTGAAATTAAACAATGATGTTTTCAATTTCATTTTATATAGTTATGTTAATATTATTCTTTTTAGCGTGTCGATGGTAATGTATTGTATAGAGTCAGCCCAAAATTAGGCTGTTTGGCACCGTCAGTAGCGTCCATCAGCCGTTATATCATTAATATTACGGAGTGATGATTTGACGTACAGACGTCAGCACATCAAGCTACTACAATCTGTCAAATTTCTTTAATAGATTTTCAACTTTATCGTTAAAGTATTAAGGTTCAAGGTTGATTGGGAAAATTTGACAGTTTCGGGTAGCTTGACCTGCTGGCGTCTGTACCTAAAAACTACACATTTTCGTTTGCCTGATGGTAATATAAACGTCATGGTTTGCCGCTCCGTGGCTGGCATCGACACTTAAAATATTTAAACCGGGGTGTGCCAAACCTAAAAAACGAAAAAAGACTGATCAATCATTAAGTATAAATCAATATCAATGTACATTATAATAAAATCGTAACTGGTCGCTGTCTGTACATACATGGAAGATATATAAGAAAGACTATTATAGGGCGGCTTTATGAACGAAATAGAACCCAAAGCAATGATTTTTAGAATTTTTGTCTGTACGTTTGTACACGCTAATCTCAGAAACACCGATTTGAATGCGGTTTTCACTAATGCGTTTTGGTTTACCAATTATTACATAAGTATTACCTAATCATTGAACTGTAAACAGAGAACTGAGTGAACAATGAGGAATGAGTGAGAAGCTCGATGGCTTTGTGGTCGTAGCGCTTACTGATATTAAGCTACCCCGGTCGTGGTTCCAACTAGGATGGGTGACCACAATTGATACAAAAAATATATCAAATGGCTTTTTTTTTAAATCTGTAATTACTTAGAGAATTTTTACACATTATTTTTGTTGTTTAAATTACTTTGTGTTAGTAGGTAGTATTCGTTGAAATAATAGTTGTATTATGATTATTCAGACTACTTTTATCACCATCCTTTTACTTCCCTTAGAGGTAGTACTATAATAACAGTCCCACATGACGTGAACCACGTGAAAGCCGAGAAAGAAAATAATGAAGTATCTTGACTTCGCTCGCGAGGTTGTCGACATGTGTGGTGTGAACTCAGAGGTCATTGTGCCGATAGTTGTAATGGCCAATGGCTTAATAGCCATGAGCCTCGATCAACACCTGAGGTTGCTCTCGTTGGGCAGCTGGATTAAGTGCTTGATTCGTTAAGAGGTACTTCCGGACATGTCTCGCCTTGTTAGAAGTTCATCTGTCTGGAGCCCTGACCTTAGCTTGGTCCCCGTTCCCTACCATCGGGCTTCTATTTTTTTTTAATGTTTTTTTAATCTAATATTTAAAAATATAATTTGTATGTACACACGCCGACACATTAAGCTATAGGTACATTTCCAGTTTTAGCTGACCTCACACCGAATAGGTTTTTCGTACAATCAGAAGTCAGCTTCTACCTACTAGTTATGTATAGCTTGACGTGTAGCCGTGCGTAAATAATGAAAAATTTATAAATAATAAAATTGTTTATTTAAAAAAGCGACACTATAATATAATATGTAATAAATACCTTAACAATTAAAATAGACCACAGTTGCTAATTTTTCTGACCTAGGTTGAACCTGTGCTTCAGACTAGGACTAGAAAGTGCATATTGTAATAATTAACAATATGTATAAAGTAAAAACGAAATTAAAACTTAGGTATAGTAACCGGCATGAGTCGTGAGCACAAACTGACACCTGCGCAGTAGTACATTTTTCGGTCTCTTTGGCGGACTGAAGAAGGCGGGGGGCACCGAGGCTGCACGCGATTGGTTCGTCTGTCGATGCTCGTCCTCTATTGGACTCTCACGTGTCATTCGGCTACTGTACACTTTCTTGCACTTTAAATGACTTACGTTTTTAATTTTGAAATAGTTTAGTTTTGTTAATTCGTATTTGTTAAGTCAAAGTAACGGTTAAATTTGTTTCTTCACTATTTTAGCAGTTACTTGAACGAAGAAAACATTTGCTGTAGTATCAGTAAAGGTCAAGTAAAAGTTAATACTTTGACTGATTGTGTTGATGAAGAAACTGGCCGTAAGTCACAAAGGCCTACAAAATTACTGTATCAAAGTAAAATTTCAAGTACCACTAATATTTTAATTATAGTTTGCGTAAGTACAGCTATCAATAACAACACTACAGCTAACAGCTGTTTAAAATTTGTTCTTGTAATTTTTAATCTTAAAATATTAAATTTCGTTGTTTTTGCGGCATATTTCCAAATACTCTTCAAGTAAATAGGACAATAATGTATATTTTGTGATAAATTCATATAGCTAGTGCCAATTAAGTGTAATTATTTCAATGAAAATCGGTGACAGTTACCGGCACAAGTGAATCTTGCATTGTCATCTTGCTAACAGGTACAATTCTATAAATTTTACTTGCTATTGGTTTGTTTACGTACTTCAATTACATCAGCAATTACTTTGTTCACTTTTAGTAAGGCTACTTATTGATGCCAATGACCTTAGAACGTAAACATAACCTTAATTTGGTTTGGTGACAGAACTCCTTTTAATTACATCTAAATTTCATTTTTCCTTTCAACTAATCATCTTTTCAACTTCTACCACAACTATCTTCTCTCATCTAATTTCTTGTCGCTTCCTTACTAGTCTTAATCATGACCATGACTCGCAGCGCCCACGCTCGCCTCGAAGAGTCCAAACTCAATGAGGCTTTGAGCGCATTAAAGGCGTCAAAGGAATCCTGTGACCAACTAATTAAGGAATTGGATGACAATGAAAGGGTGCTCTTTGATGCCCATGAAAAGAATAGGAAGTTAAAAGTTGAAATGGGTCAGATATATACTCAATACACTGATGCCATAGAGGAACGGGATAGACTTCAACTTATTGTGGACGGGTTCAGCCAGTGTAGCATAGAGTACGAACAAGCTCTTAGTCAAAAACATATATTACAACAGCAGCTACATGAGGCTCAAAGTCAAATAATACAACTTGAGACAAGCAATCTTAACATCACCGCCTCGCTGAATCAAAGTCTGTTCAGTGAGTTGATGCCTATTGCCCCGTCAATGGTTTCTGCCATAAATCCCACAAACACAATTAATTTGACAGATGATGATGAATCTAAAATATATAATTCAGTGAGGGTAGTAAGCAGTAAAAATAAAATTAAAAAATACATCAAAATTAATAAGTACATTGTTAAAACTCAAAAAATGATAAAAAGACAAAGGTTCTTTATCAAAAATGTTAAATTGAATAGAGAAAGGTTGAATTTGCTCAAACAATTAGACATGTATTCCTATAACTTGGAGCAGAGTACTAGGAGGTACAACATTGACACAGATGCCATGCAATCAGAACTTGACCATCTACAGGAGAAACTTAGTTCAATGACTAATAAGTATAATACCTCTGAAGACCTAATGAGGGAATATGTGTTGGCAATGAATGAACTGGTAAACTCACAAAAAACTAACTGTGAGCATTGTCTGACACCATCCATTGATCTTACGCCGGATCATTCATTGACAACATGCAACACCTCCTTACTGCAGCCCTGTGTTGATTTGATAATTCCTACTTCTAATAGCTCCAATAAACCTTGTAAACAAAGTCTAAAGGATGATATTGTGTTATTTTGTGATGAGATAGGTAAAGACTTAGGTCACTTATTGACACATGAGTATCCGGGACACTCAATATTAAATTACTGTATGCCTGGTTGTTCTTTGTTTCATATTATGAAAGAAATTACTAAATGTAACTTTACCCAGGATACAACATTATTAATTTTTATGGGTAATAGAGGAAATGTAAACAAAGGAGAACTGCTTGAGTATCATAGAACATTATGCAAACTTAGTTTAAGAAAAGTTGTGTTGTTTACATTCCCTTACAGTAACAGTTTGCCACAGGAAGAAAATAGGTTAAGGTTTGAATTGAATATGACAATGCATAATTTGACATTTAATGATAACATGTTCCATTTGATTGATACTAACAATTATGTTAGTAATAATTTATATTTGACAAAAGATAGACATAACATTGTTATGTACTATCTTCCTAAATATTATAAGAGACAGATAGCTATGTCGCTATCATATTTTTTTTCTATCACAGCCAAAAATTTGGCTAAACAACTTGCTTCTTTTGAGCAATGCAATGACAGTATAAATAATTTGGTCACAATTACTGACATTGCCAATAATTTAAATTAGAAATTAAGACAATAGAGGCAATCTCTAGCTATAATGTTCAGAATTGCAAAAACAACTCAATAAAAAGTTTAGAATCAGTAAATAGTATCAACCTGGTGCATCAAAATATTCAAGGATTTATGAACAAAGATTTAGAAGTAGAATTATTTATGAATTTTAATAGTATTGATATTCTTTGTTTAACAGAACATTGGCTGAAAAGTCACCAGTTCTTGTTCAATTTTAGTAATCACCAGGTTGGTAGTTCGTTCAGCAGAATAAATGCTATACATGGTGGCTCTTTAATTTTAGTAAGTAACCAGCTCAAATTTAAAGATCGTAACGATATTGTGAGCCTATCTGTTGAGCGTACAGTTGAAATTGCCTGTATAGAATTGGAGCACTTGGTTGTATTAAGTGTGTACAGACCCCCTTCAGGATTGTATGACTGCTTTGAAAAGGTAATGGATGAAGTGTTACACAGGATTTGTAATTCAAGCAAGTCCGTTATCATTTGTGGTGATTTTAATGTCAATTTGTTAGAAAACTCAGGTTCTTGTAGTAAAATTTTAAGCCTGTTTCAGTCCTACAATCTTGTAAACCTATTTTTGGAGCCCACAAGAATAACACCTACTAGTGCCACATGCCTAGATAATATTTATACAGATATTATACCAAGCCACAAAGAAATTATAAATTTACTAGATTCTGATCATTGCGGGCAAAGGATTACTATTCAAAACCAAAACAAAAAAGTGGCTAAAAAGGATATCACTGTTAACCCCAAAACTGCGAGTCGCTTGGAGGCTTTTAAAGTTAAACTCATTGATAAATTACCAGTTTTGTCAACTCATGCTGATCCTAATAATCTTTATGATATTTTTTTTAATATATACTGTAAACAATTTGATTCCACCTTCATACCCAAGACTATCTCGGTTAATAGTAACGCATCTTTCAGTGATTGGGCTACCATTGGTATTCATAAAAGTAGAACACGGCTTTATGAACTGTACAATGAAAGGTCTTATGTTAACACTGATGAATTTAATTTGTATGTTAGAAATTATTCAAAATTATTTAAAAAAGTTTGTTATATGGCCAAGTCACGTTATTTGGGTTCAAAGATTAAAAACAGCAGTAATGTAATTAAAACGACCTGGACTATTATTAATAGTGAAGCGGGGAGATCTAGCAATCGAGATACTGACTACAGCCTGTCTATTAATGACAACATAATAAAATCTGACTCACAAGTCGCCAAGGCATTTGAAAATTTCTTTTCGGATATTCCCGTTTCAACTACTAAATCCCTAAACTCATCACCTTCTGTTGCTGAGTCTTTGCTTAAGGAAAATGTTAATGGTTGCGATTCGGAATTTCATTTTGAACATATTACCTGTAGAGATATAATTAAAACCTTTCACACTTTAAATGTTAAAAAGACTGCAGATTTGTGGGGTAATTCTGTAGAAGTTGCTAAGTCTATTATTGACATTGTGGCACCTGCTCTAGCTGTTATCTTTAATAGTTGTATAGACAGTGGGGAGTTTCCTGATCTCATGAAAAATAGTAAAATAATACCTTTGTTTAAATCGGGTAGTACATCAGACCCCACAAATTATAGACCTATTTCTGTACTACCTACCTTTAGTAAAATTTTTGAGAAATTAATTTTAGAACAAATGCAAAGATTTTTTAATAAACACAAATTATTACATGGCAAACAGTTCGGTTTTACAAGGGGTCGTTCAACTACTGTTGAACTTTTAGGACATATTTATAATGCATGGGAAAATAAATGCGATGCCTTGGGCATCTTTTGTGATTTGTCCAAGGCATTCGATTGCGTTCTTCACGAAACGTTAATCAGGAAACTCCGCCACTACGGAATTCGGAACAATGCTCTGAATCTTCTTACTTCATACTTGAGTAACAGGATTCAGAGCGTTGTCGTTAATGGAAAAAGATCTCCCGGATCTATAGTAACAATGGGAGTCCCACAGGGCTCAATTCTTGGTCCTTTCTTGTTTCTTATTTATATAAATGACTTGCCGTACCTCATAAAGGATAATCATGATATAGTGTTGTTTGCCGATGACACTTCACTTTTATTTAAACTTAAACGTCAGCAGCTGGTTACTGACGATGTAAATAGCGCGATCTCCAAAGTAGTCCACTGGTTCAATGTTAATAATTTACTTTTAAACGAGAAAAAAACTAAATGCATTAAGTTTACGCTACCTCACGTTAGGCAGGTGAAAACGAATGTGTTGATAAAGGGCGAAGAATTGAATCCTGAAGACAGCACAGTATTCTTGGGCATAACTTTGGATGCTAAGCTTCAGTGGGGTCCACATATAGATAAATTGTCAAAAAAGCTAAGTTCCGCAGCATACGCTGTTAGAAAAATTCGTAATTTAACTGATATAGAGACAGCCCGCTTAGTGTACTTTAGCTATTTTCATAGTGTAATGTCGTACGGTATTCTATTGTGGGGAAATGCCGCCGATATTCAGACTATCTTTGTTTTGCAGAAGCGAGCTGTTCGATCAATTTATAAATTAAGTCCGAGACACTCGCTCAGAGACAAATTTAAAGAGATTAATGTTATGACTGTGCCTTCTCAATATATTTATGAAAATCTTTTATATGCCCATAGAAACATAAAATTGTTTAAAAAATACAGTGATATCCATGATATAAATACTAGAAACAAACACAAATTTGTTGTACCTATAACAAGGCTCAAGAAAATAGGTGGCTCGTTCAGATGCCAATGTATACGCTTTTACAATAAAGTTCCAAGCCCCGTTCAAGATCTAAGCCTTAATAAATTCAAATCATTCATTAAACGTAAGTTGTGCCAGAAAGCCTTTTATACCGTTAAGGATTATATCGAGGACAAAAAGGCTTGGGATTGAGATGCTTCCAATTTTTTACCTATGTAGTGTTCTTATTTTTCTGTTTTGTTGTTGTTTTTCTTTTTTATATACCTACACTTTGACATCAATGAATTCTATATATAAGTACTGTGACATTTGCTTACTTTGTAAAGTATTCTATTATTTTAATTATTGTGAATGTGAATACTATGTGGGTCACTTTATTTTTATTATATTTTATTTTTCTCTCTGTTCTCTTAGTTTTGTCATGGTCTGGCAGTTTGAGTAATTAATGCGGCCTACCCAAATGTCCTTTCTTTGGTATTGTTCGTCGAATCGTCGAGCTCCTTAAGTTTTGAGTTGAGCTGCACTGATTTCTGACAAATGCGTGCACTGACTGGACAGGTCCTCTCAATCTGTGTGGTTCTTTCCTCAAAAGACCATCTCAGACATCGACCTGCATGGTCTTCATATGATCTGACCAAGATTATGTCTGGACTTTAAAAGAGACTGTGACCTCTGAGTTTGTTTCGGCCTTTCTTCTCAGAGTAGTCAGATAGGAAACGCCGACCTCATCTAGTTTTAAAATATGATTGACGTGTAAAAGTGTTTGTACAAACCTACTTACAAAATAAAATCATTTATCATTTATCATTTATTTATTTATCAATAATTTGAGCAAAAGCGGTACTAAATAAATTTGGCCGAAAGTGTACAATGCGCGAGCTTGCCCCCACTACTGCCCATCTGTGCTCACGACTCGTGCCGGTCATTATAAATAAAAGTAAAATAGCATGTTAGTGGTTTACACATGCAGACTACATCATTTCGTCTCTTGTTGGTATTGTCAGCATTGTATGTAAACATGGTGTGCTGTTTTAATATTTAGTACATAATGAAAAGCTGGTGAACCGTCCTTTGAAGGATTTATATAGCAGATATGTGGGAAAGAAGAAGGGATGGAAGTTTGCTATCTTTAAAATTGCTTTCTGGGCTCTTTCAAGAGGAAGCAAATTAGACTGTGGTGTGCCAACCCCAGGGAGTGATACAGTATTGAATTATAGATTGTCATAGGGCCAAATGAATTTGTGTGATTAGCGTACAGAGTGATCGAATATTACGAGATCGATCATTGATTAGATATCCGGTCAGGTTCCATGATTATGTCATGGTCACAAACGGATTTTTCGAACCTGCATGTTACAAAGACGCACTATCCTGTAATGAAAGTGAACTTTGGAAGAAAGCAATGGACAACCAGATAAATTCTCTCAACAAGAATGAAACCTGGGTTCTAAAAAAGTTACCTAAAAACAAAAGCAAAACCATGTACTTAAATGGATTTTTCGCGTGAAGCTGAATGCTCACCATAGAAACCTTGTCTGGTGTACCCAAGGGCGTAGCCAGGATTCTATATAGGGGGGGGGGGGGGGGGGCAGACAAAGAATGTCCTAGATTATATTGTTTTGACCGTCGTTCATTTTTCTATAAAAAAAAACTACGCTACCCTTGTCGTTTTATGTGGCAGATGTAAAAAAAACAATTGTATTAGAGATCACATCCCGTATCGTTAAATTTCACAAGCCAGCCTTCAAGCCTGTTAGTTTCTTAGGTCTTATAAGAAGCGTCGGAAGCTGTGAAGCTCGTCAGAATTAAAGTTTACCAGCGAACAACCGCTCTTCTAAAAGGGTCCCTACACGGACATGGTCAAGCGGCTTGACGGCAAGAGAAAATCTACGTGCTGCCGTCAAGCCGCTTGACCGTGTCAGTACCCCGGGGTTAAGGGGGGCAGGTGCCCGTCCTTGCCCGTACCTCGCTACGCCCATGGGTGTACCTATAGTTTCTTCTTTTAAAAAGTTATGATGTCTTTTAACATTGGAAACTACTGAACATGAGATCGCGTTTTCATATTACTGATAATGATTAAATCGAGACTACACCACTCGTAATAAATGAGGATGGGTACCGCATATGAGATGGTCACCAAACTCAGAGATCGAGAGACGTAACCTTCTATAAAGATGTTGAATACAAGATTCCATATATGCCAAATGAGCCTAATAATGATCAGAAGAAGCCAAAGATCATGATTTAAAGGCGGAGGCTCCTGAGTTAGAGGGAGATAACAGTTTTTTTCAGGAAGAAAGAACTGGAGATCAACGCAATTCAGATAATGAAGATCAAAATCAAGAGGGAGATAGAGACATGCCTGACAGCAACCTACAAGGACGAGACAAGACGTATTTGATGCTGAAGACATCTTGAAGAAGCGATCGTTGTTGATGAGCCAAGACACAACTTCAGGACAGAAACGATCTGCGCCTCTTTAAAAAATGTGAGGACTTTGTCTTTCTACGTTTCCTGATATTATGTTCAAAGATGCTATTCAACCGAAAGACAGTGAACACTGGCTACAAGCCATGACGAGTGCAATCAACTCTCTACGAGTTAATGATGTGTGGACTTTAAGTGAACTACCACCAAATAGAAAGGCGCTTCCCTCAAAGTGGGTCTTCAGAATTAAAAGAAACCCTGATGACGCAACAGACAAACACAAAGCAGCGATTAGGTGTCGATTATGACCAAACATTTAGGTTACAAGTGTAAGGTTTATGATTTTTAATAGAAATTAATAAAACATTTTAAATAATTAAATAAACCGAATATCTATAGGAATAATCGATTTCAGAAATCAGAATCGATATGATGACTCGACAACACTCGGCGAGCGCGGGAATTTTTAATCTGTACGGCCGTACGGCGCGAGATTGGGATAGCTGTATTTGGTGGTGTAACATTTGGTTGTATAAATAAATAATTGTAAAACATAGTGACCTGAGTTTTACTACACAAGGATGGGAACTATTAGAGCCCTGATACGTGTTGCAGCTAAAGAAATATTGGTCCGCGCCACAGTTTGACGTTTCAACCGTTCCTATAGACAAAAGTAGAGAAGAAATTAGAATTGTTGCCTAGATACAACTTGTTGACATGTAATTTATTGTTATTTTGGTTTGTGCCCCTGACCTCATGGTGGGCGGTTTAGTGTAATGAAGGACATTTATCATAAAGTCCTTGGTGGGCGGTATGTTCGCATTCAATTTTGTGCAACGAAAGTATATTTGAAGAAATTTAGTTTAGTTTTGTGTAACTAGATGGCGTTGATAAATTACGTCACATTTGTGAATCTCGATGTTAAGATTCTCCAACGATAACATAAGGTTGATTGAAATTTTATTGTTTTTTGAGCTTTGAGATCACGCCAAGATCTCATAGAAATATATTATTATTCTACTATCAGATCTTGGCGTGATCTCAAAGCTCAAAAAACAATAAAATTTCAATTTTTGTGAGCATGGCGTCAATTGAGAAATTAGATGGTGCCACTAACTATAAGTTCATGGAAATTTGTGATGGAATTATATTTAATACACGATGATCCATGGGAGTATACACATACTACACCCGTTGATGAGATAGGAAAAAAGAGAGATCAAAAAGCAAGAAGTAAAATATGCTTGATGATAAAACCAGACTGCCTAATTCATGTGCGTCAAGCAAAGACCGCCAGAGAGGCTTGGAAAGCTTTAGAGAAAGCATACGAAGATGATGGGCTAAATAACCTATGCAGATTGATCTAGCTATAAGGCACGCCTGGTAGCAAGGGGATTTAGTCAAAGGAGAGGCATTGATTACCATGAGACCTTCGCACCAGTTGTGACACACAGCTCATTGAGAACTTTAATCGCTCTCGCAGCTATGTTGGATCTTGAAATTGATCAGATGGATGTTAAGACTGCATTCCTAAATGGAAACATGATGAAGTTGTTTACATGAAACAACCACATGGTTTCGAACAAAAAGGAAAAGAGGACTATGTGTGTCAACTGAAGAAGTCATTATATGGACTGAAGCAGGCTTCAAGAAGTTGGAACATAAAATTAGATGAGGAACTAAGGAAGCTAAACTTTAAGCGATCCTTGAATGAACCCTATGTCTACACCAGACCTAAAGGAAAGAACATAATAATCCTGGCTGTCTATGTATATGACATTCTGCTATTTTGGAACAATTTAACAGAAATGAAGGTAGTAAAGAAAGAGCTTATCTCAAAATTTGAAATGAAACATCTTGGTAAGTAAGATGATGCTTGGTATTCAAATTAAAAATTGGAATGGCATCAATCTCCATCAAGAAAAATATATCGAGAAACGGCTTAAAGAATTCGGCATGGAAGGTGCAAAGACAGTTTCAACGCCGGAAGTTAATGGACAAAGGCTAGAGAAGCCTCCATCTGAACACAAGTCAAGAGATGACCCACCATATAGACGATTTATAGGTTCTCTCTTTGCTCATTCAGTGCACAGTTTGAATCAGTTTAACAATTTATTTGTTGAGAATCATTGGATCGCAGCAAAACGAGTACTTCGTTATCTCAAGGGCATTAAAAGTCATGGTCTAACTAAAATATTTAAAAGGACAGAATAGACCTCTTGAAGGATATGGTGACGCAGATCACGCTGGAGAGTTTGATAGGAGACCATACTCTGGTTTGGTCTTCATACTGCAAGGTGGCGCCATCAGATGGGAGAGCAAGACACAAAGAACAATTTATAGGTTTTAGTACAGCAGAGGCAGAACATGTATCGCTATCAGAAGCTGCAAGAGAAGCAATATTCCTGAGAAGGTTTATAGCCGAAGTAACTAAAGGATATGGCTACAAATTGGATGAAGCCATGACCATTTACACTGATAGTCAGTCTATTCAGTCCATCGCTATTGCCAAAACCCAGTACATCAACATACTAAGCATGTTAGGTATCTTCTGTGCGTGAGGCAATTGTAAATAATGAGGTGATACTGAAGTATAAGGTGACCGCATGCATGGTTCCAGATGGTTTAACAAAACCACTTCCAAGAGAGAAGTTTCAGTGCTGTGTGAGAGGCATGGGTGTGTGTGTTTGATAAACATGTATGCTATGTGAATGGACACGAGATTAAGGACGAGTGCTGGAGCAAACATAATATATGTAAATCATGTCTGTCACATTAATTTGTAGACAGGCTGGTTAGCCATTTTAAAATGAGATTGTTTTTAAAAGACAACTGTAAATTGTAACAATAAGAAAGTTTTTTGCGGTGTGTATGTCCATCTAACGTTCGCTATCTCAATCTTTTATTTTTTCTTATATTTATAATAAGGGTTATTTATTCTGAGCTGTGTTTAATTAACTTCAAGACACAACAGTAACCTTCTATAAAGATGTTGAATACAAGATTCTAACTGACATTGAAGCTAATAAGCTAATGAGCCTAATATTTATCAGGAGAAGAAGCCAGAGATCATGATTTAGAGGCGGAGGATCCTGATTTAGAGGGAGACAACAGTTTTTTTAAGGAAGAAAGAACTGAAGATCAACTCATTACAGATAATGAAGATCAAAATCAAGAGGGAGATAGAGACATGCTTGAAACCAATCTACAAGGACGAGACAAGACGTCTTTGATGCTGAAGACATCCTGAAGAAACGATCGTTGTTAATGAGCCAAGACACAACTTCAGGACAGAAACGATCTGCGACTCCTTAAAAAGTGTGAGGACTTTGTCTGTCTACGTTTAATGATACATTCAAAGATTCAAGCGAAAGACAGTGAACATTGGGTACAAGCCATGGAGAGTGCAATTAACTCTCTACGAGTTAATGATGTGTGGACTTTATGTGAACTACCACCAAATAGAAAGGCGCTTCAATCAAAGTGGGTCTTCAGAATTAAAAGAAACCCTGATGGCTCAACAGACAAAAACAAAGCAGCGATTAGGAGTCGACTAGGACCAAACATTTAGGTTACAAGGATGGGGACTATTAGAAACCTGATACCTGTTGCAGCTAAAGAAAGACTGGTCCCGACACAGTTTGACGTTTCAACAGCGTTCTTATAAACAAAAGTCGAGAAGAAATTAGAATCGTTGCCGAGCTACAACTGCTAGTGTGCGTGATGATAAAATCTAATTCACTTCACACTCTCATTCAATTTAAACGTAAACTTCAGCAGTTAAAACATTCAGCACTACTGCCAGGTGTCAAGTTGGAACATTTAGGTAGATCCTCAAAATCCAACAGTAACAAGCATAAAATATAATAGACTGGTTATGATCAACATGTGATCGAGACAGGAACTGCTCTGATGAGTAGGCAATATGTGAGCGGGGAGAAAACCATGGTATAAGCAGATGTTAAGGTAATCTTGGTTCCCAGTTTTCGGAGCCAATATTTATATTTAAATCACCTGTTAGTATTAAATTCTTAAATGGGCTTAGTGCTTGTAAAATCTGGTTTAGGAAATTATTAAAAGGATCTAAGTTTCTAGCGGAAGCGGATCTAAATGTAGCGATTGTCGCTGTTGTTTACTTGTTTATTTTTAACCAATTTTGATGACCAAATAATTACTCATACAGTCTTGTAGTCTTGTTCTTCGACCTTGACCTTTAATTCTTTAGCAAAGACTACCACACCATCATTTTGATTCTGGTTTACTGTGGTATGCAATAAGTTGTACCCCGCTATTACTGGGAGATTGTGGTAGCGATTAGATAGCCAACACTCGTTTAAATACATCACAATGAAAGTTAAGTCTATGAAGGAAAATATTTAAGCTATTTATGTTCTTCTAAATATTACGAACGGTTTGGGTCAGTGTGGTTAGTGAATTTTGATGGTCGGAAAGATTTTGTCAGCAGTCCTCAATGTCACACGTCTTTGATAAAGTTAAAAATGTGTTATCAATATCGGTAATTAAGTTATCATCCATCATAAACTAAAAAAATAACAATAATAAATTAAGTCTAAAATATCACTAAGTATGTGGCCCTTAGGCGCCTTCATAATCTATCGAATTAATGTACCTGTTTTCGGCTGCTTTTTAGCAGGGCAATTTGTGTCTCCCGACACAAATTGCCCTGCTCTTGTAGTTGGCCTGTTCTTTAAAGCGCGAAAATGTCGCACATTTTGGCGGTTTGTCTTCACCGCAATGTCCACATGTGGAGGCAGCCATTTTGCATGTCTTGGCTGCATGACCGAACTGCTGGCACTTGTAACATCTAGCTACCAGGGACAAGTCTCGTACCGGGTAGGACGTCTAGTTAATACATTTTGCCCTGTATGATGAGGGCCTTAGGAATGACGGCTGGAACTTCTATAGTAAAGTTGCAATTCTCAGCATTTTTCCTGCCAGATTTGTGGTTCAGTTTTATTGAAGCCATAAATGTGTCTTGGGACATAGTCGTAGTTTCTCGGTCCAGTTTTGTTTATAAGTATCATTTTCAACCATTGATGTGGGAAATTCTATAACGAAAATGCGAGTTTGTCAACGGTAAGGTCTGACGAAGTGAGTTGGACTGTTTGCTTGAGCTGATCTAGGTCATCTTTGGACTCAGTGCTCCTTTTCCTCTTTTGCGTGCCCCATACTTTTAGCTTCATTTCTTCATTTTTGGACCATGTTTTTAGTTTCGTCACAGGTCTTGTTAAATCTCCTCGGAGCTAAACTTATAAGGACGAACAAAGCCTTTGGACCCCTTCACCATATCCGCAAAAGAGCCTGAGAGTGTAGTATCAACACCGTGCTTCATACAGGACTCCTGAATCGTCCTGTTCATCTCTATTAGACAGTCCGATAGGTCTCGATCTTCGGTCATGGTTTTAAGGGAGGTATGTATAGTTTTTTGCTTAAGCGACTAGTAGGTATTGAACAGCCATTTGCAAAACTCCATGTCGAACTTTTCAGCTTTTGCTTATTTTTAGCTTCTGCACAGCCTTTAGCGTTCCGTCAGAAGCAATAGCACAGACCTCATTCAGGCACTGCTCCGTAGATGCCATCCAGTTCTAGATCTCCGGAGTGGACACTACTTGAACTATCTCATCTTGGTCCTGTCTTGGTTGTCAGGGCGGTGTCAGCGCCGGGGTCGGTGTCGGTAGGGCTGCGTCGCATCAGCGCACTCGGTACTTATGCCACCTGGGCGGGTACAAATTTATGGTTCCAGCTCATGGATGAGGTCTCGACACACACTTTTATTTCTATATAAGCCAATAATCCGTGTCCATGTTCTGGAGAGCTACACTCCTTCGTTCAAGTTTCTTGTACTTTATTTGTAAATTTTCAGCTTATTAGGGGTCAACTCTACTGACTCACTTAAATCTTTTTAGTGTTTGGCACCTGGAATTTTAAAATGGATTCATTAGTAACACATTGTGATGGCATAGAGCCTCCCTTTTTAAGCACAAAGTTGTGGGTTGAAAACCATATCATCATCTGACATCCACTGCTGGACATATTCCACAGAAAGAAAAAGAAGGTCGGATATGCCATAATCGACACTAGGAGCCACTATAATGCTGCTGCCCATCCTCTAGTGACACCCACGGGAAGAGTCAGTGGAGTTATCTTTGTGTCCGGCACCGCATGTATGAATAAAAAAAATGGTTCAAACAACAAACATATCAAGATCAATTCTAGCACCAATACAATTCTTACGTTAGTTAATCTGTGGATAACAGTGAAACGAAGTTGGCTAGGAAATACGTTACTGTCAAATTCTATTAGACGGAAAATGTGAACATAATTATGTTTCACAAATTTTACTTTTGTATGCATAAATGTTAGTGAAAATAAGTGCACTACAAACCAAAAATGCAGTCAAAGTGACCTCTGCGCTGCCACCTACGACGCCCGTGGAAGTGGCGAAGTTTTAGACCAACAAGATCTAAAATACACAGTTGTGCGGGTTGTGCCAGTGACTCAAAGAGGAAGACTACTAACCTTTAGACTATCAGTAGTTGGTTCACATAATATGTATTATGGTTGGCAGCTGAATAGGTTCTGAAGATTGCATATCACTGGACCTGAAAATTACAATAAGAATTTAGAGCTGCATATGTGTATTTTAATATGTGTCAAACTTGTATTGTGATAATAAAATGCTTATTATTATTATTATTATATTTATTTTGTTTGCAATGCTATGTATCCTTCCATCTAGCCGGCTCCCAATCAGATTTGTGATGATACCTCATCATCTACCTAGCCTTTTCCCAACTGTTGCTTTGCAGTTGCAGCTGAATACCAGTGTTTTACATACAGCGACTGCCTATCTGACCTCTTACTGAGTAATACAATACTCCTTGGTAAGACTGGTTGTCAGACTTTCAGGCTTCTGACTACCTGTAACGACTGTCAAAGATCCATGAATTACAGCCAGGACCAACGGCTTAACATGCTTTCCGAGGATGGAGGGGTCTAAGTATATAAACATGGTCACCCATCCACAGACCAACCGTAGCAAGCGTAGCTTAACCTGATCGATCGACCTGTGGGGCTGTTATTATTTAGATGATACCTATTCACTCTTATTTAAAATTTTATTTTAGGTAGTTGTTGAATTCAAACCACATAATATATTCAAGCTTCAACATTCAGCTAGTTTTGACTTTTGAGTAATATGTTAAACATACTTTGATGTTTCTCAACTGAGATATTTGTATCTTCTTTAGTTCCACTTATAGTTGGACATTATTCCTGGTGAAACTTTGTCAATAAGTCCTGTGCTCCAAACGGGACGCCATAATTGTTCAATCTAATCTAAGCACAGCTTGTAACTAAAGAGTTGTCAAAGAACTTACTCACAATTCTGTGATTTTTCTCTCTGCAGTAGGGTAGTAGTATTCAGCGCATACATATGTACCCTGGAATGATTGAATAAATTGGTTTGTAATCTAATATCCGTTATTGCTCTTGTTATATGTGGAACTACTTCCGTTTAGGAAATCAAATGTTTGTTTTTAATTTGCCCTGATGTTAGATCTACGGTTTTTATTAGATAGTGGGATTTTTATGTAGATTTTAGCTAATTCCGGTAAATTTATACTAAATAGGGAGAACTATTACCTAACAATTATGAATAGATTAATGTACTTACCTACTTACTGTAACGACTACTTTACGCAAGGACATGAGCAGTTTTTGTTTTGCCTGCCTGGGCAGAAAAACAAAACAAGGCCGCACGAAATAATCATAAAAGAAAATAATGAGTATCTATCTCGTAAATGTATCTAGGCACATCTTAGAGAACGAACATTTCACTAAAATACTTTAGTTAACAAGAACTCGGCAAAATTAGTGTTTTTTGCATTTGCATCCGATGAACCGAATTTGTTTTTGTTTGGATTTTTTTGACATTACATTAGACATTTCTTATATCATTGTTGCCAGAGTAAATTATAGAAATGCTTCTAAAATAATTGATTCTTTGTAATTAAAATTAAACAAAATTGCCAGACATACAAAGAACATGAAATTGATCCATAAAATAAGTAATAGTTTATTTAGAAACGTGGTAATTTACTACTGCATAGATCAAAGATAACAATTAAAAATCTACCTACCAATATTTTATATTGGATAGGCAAAACTACTTTCATCGCCTATACCATTGACATTTTTCCTATCACAATGGCCTCTACCTACTCCGTTCAATATCAATGATATTGAACGGAGTAAAGTATGAAAAAAAAGGTGAGACGATGCTCGCTCGGCTGCTCCGCCTGCCCGCCAGCTGGCGGTGTGGCCCGCGCTTTAGTTTCGTCGAAGGTTTAAAGGTACATAAACAAATGACAAAACATCTTCAATGTGGGACCTTATTTGGTACTTAACTATTAATGTCATCATGATTTCCTTTTTGGTTAAATAAAGCTCCGTCATTGTGTGACTCCATCTCTTTCTCGGACTCGAAAAATGAGGACATTATTATTGGTAATTCATATTACGGCCAACCTTGCGAGCCAAGTCAAGATACTTACTTTATTTGTTTATCTTTCTCGACTTTCCCGTCATTGGGGAACGCTATGTACCTACTCTGTAGGTATGTTTAGCTGTGGACTGTACTGTGTGATGGTGTGTTTATGTATTGAATGCTGGCAATGTGTAAGGAATGGGGTGAAATGAAACCAATAAGCACATTGCTGATGACCCTTTATTGAAGAAGGAATAGAATACAGTTATAGAAAAAACAAACGCTATGTCGATCTCCACATTATACATTGTGTATCGAAACAAACTACAGAAAATATTGCTGTTAGCACAGCTTGAAGACCATGACGTGGCGTGACGACATGGAGGGTGCCTCGCGATCCTGGCTAGCTCCTTGACTAGCTGGAAGGCTGGCAACGTTCGGGTCATTCAGCACAGCTTATCAACTAAGTTTGTTTCTGTGCATTTTGGCCAATGTAATGATATACAGAGGTGTTCTTCTCTGGTTCCTCCGCATCTGAAAATTGAAAAGGGGTACATGTTAATATTTGACACTATTCAAAATAATTTTGTAGGTTGGTAGGTACTTGTTTGAGAAGATCTAGAGGGGGTATTTTTTTTTCATTTGTAAAATAATATACAGCAGTCTGTCAAGTAGTGACCAAGCGGGCTGCATGAAGTAGACATAGCTCTTTCAGAATTACAGAAGAACGAAGCCGCATACGTTTAAATAAAATGTTTACCAGAAGGTAGATACCTATTTATAACAGCTAGGTACTCTAACAATTAAAACCCACTCAGACCAAACAATCAATACTCCCGGCGGCGCGCCCCCTCCCTCCCGCGCTGCATACTCCTCGCCCGCATGGTGCAACACTCCCCTCCCCCCGCGCCGTCATTTTAAATCACAGTTAATTATAATTTACATGAAATTGGTCAGCAGATCTCCTAATGCTATTTATCCATACTTGCACTGAGGTCACTAAAACGTTTCTTATGAGTATCGAATACAAAGAAACCTAACCATGGATCACGCTATGTCTTTGTAACAAATGTTACACGATGCACACGAGGACACCACAATAGATTGCTTGAGATAATTTTCCTCCTATATCGAATGAAGACAGCGAAGGATACCATGTGGCGATATACAAAAATAGAGCACGGCCTAAACTAAAATAATGTAAAAAAAAGACAGACATTCAACTGAAAGAAACTGACGTCGTTAGATAATGTGGAACTAACCTTCTTCTCCAGCTTCATCCTCCATCTTAGCTCCCTTGGTGTGCCCTCTGCTCGGATGTGTCACGTCTCTCCTCTGAGAAGTCTCCCGTCTGAATAGCGCAGTGCCGGGGCGCGGTACTGCGACACAGCCTGCGATTCCCGATCAATGCAGGTCGTCACAGTGCGCAAGTGCAATTCAGGAGGCTGAGTAGCGATTATACGGCTCTAATTTCGGTCAAGAAGATCTCAGCACGAATAAATAAATAATAAAAAAAAATTAAGAAAATCGGTCAAGCTTGCTCTGATGCTCAAAAACGGTGTCACCGGTGGCTCAGGGGTACCGGCCCCGACTTACGAGTTGGAGGTCGTTGGTTCGCATACTTTGCATCCGGGTAGGAACTTTACTCTGTTTAATTTATTTGCGCCCTGCTCTTAAACGGTGCTTTAAAATTCGATGGCGTGTGAAAACTACCAACCCGCACTGTGCCCGCGTGGAAAATTCCGGTCGCGGCCCTTTGTCACAGAAAGAAATCCTGTGTGATGTGTATACTTGTACCACCGTATTTAAAGCAGAAGTTTGGGTACAGTATATTTAGATACATAATATAAATATTTGCACCCATTTGCCAGTTATGTTGAAGTCCTTAAACTGGGCACGAATCTAGGCTGCTATTGAAAAAATCCTAATGGAAAACACAATTGGTAACACTTTGCTTGACCTGGGCCGTATCATAATCATTTTCCGTATGCAGCTCAAGTTGACAGTAGCAAAACTCGATATTCGACAAAGAGTGAACTTCGCGCAGTTCACTCTTTGTCGAATATTGAGTCCATGATTACCACTGGGAAATAACCCGAGCCCGACGACGAATTAAGAATTAGCAGCAGAGCCACAGAGACGCTTCTTTTTTGTAAAATTTTCGGTTGAGCGGCAACTGGTTAGCCGGCAATTTTTTGGTCACCGTGCGCGCATTGCATTGCAACCAATATCATCTTAGACGGACGAAAGTTGCGTTAAAAAAAAAACTCGCTGACAAAACTGTCTCCCAGCTGTTGCATCGCACATGCGCGCACTTTCATATAAACCCGTAGACTTGATGTGAGAGACAAATTAGTTGCGGAGACCAAAGTTGCTCGTGTACCTTTAGGTATTCGCATAGGTATTTGCATTAACGAAATCATCCGTCGGGCTCTTGTCTCCGCCGGAGTGCCAGCTGTTTTAGAACCCAATGGCTTGGCACGCGACGATGGAAAGAGGCCCGATGGAATGACCATAATGCCTTGGAAGTTGGGTAGGCCTTTGGTGTGGGATGCAACCTGTGTCGACACCCTCGCGCCATCCCATCTTCCTAGCACGGTGGGCTCTGCTGGGGCGGCTGCTGCAGGAGCAGAAAACCTCAAACGGCGCAAATATAACAACCTTATTGGGAGCTATATGTTTGAGCCGTTTGGGGTTGAAACTCTAGGGCCTTGGGGTCCGAGTGCTCATCGAATTTTTCGGGTCATCGCCAAGCGGTTGGTTGACTCTTCACGTGACCAGAAGGCTGGCCTATTTTTAGCCCAAAGAATCAGCATTGCCATCCAACGTGGTAATGCTGCCAGCCTTTTGGGCACCTATCCCATTGACAGTGATGCGGACGAATTTTTTGATGCCCAATGAGCTCCTGCCTTTTTCTATATTTTTTCGTATTATATACTTGTATATAATTGTATATAGTATATATTAGTGTTAGGTATTCTAAATTCATCGTAAGTGAGTGTTGGATGTTGATTACATCGAACACTCTCTCACGACAATATAGGTAGGTTTTTGTCTTTATGCAATCCGCGTAGTATCTTCACACCATGCTCGGTGTTTCGTCTCAGAGTAGTCGGTTAGAGGAAACTCCGTCTTAGTTTAGGTTAAATCATAATCAGCGTATAATGTAGGTACCCACTGCTGGAACACAGGCCTCCTCTCGGTAAGAGGGAGTGGGCCGTTATTCACCACGGGGACCCAGTGCGGGTTGGTGGATATCAGATATCTTCGAACTTTTGGTTCTAGGATATGCCGGTTGCCTCACGATGTTTTCCTTCACCGTTTTGAGAGCAGTGGTGATGAAACAATTTAGGTACACAAAGTAAAGTGCGGCGTCTGGGTTCAAACCTATGACAGGAGTGTGGCTATTGGCACAAGAAGAGAGTGGCCTATGCTCACCAGTGGGTGAGCTGGTGTGTAGGTATAACTCCAGCTTCCTCATATGTGATAGAATAATTTTACCTATGCCAATATTTTTTTTTCACTCCAGCTTACACACACGTTTTTGATCGTAGTTTCAACACTTTTTAAGTATTATCGTTCAGTTTTTTCCTTCCTTGTGCAGCCATTATGCCTTATTTTTCTGACTATAGTCCAAAACCCTAACCTCACTGGTTTGCCTGTATAGAATGAGGAAGCTGGAGTGACGTCACTCCAGCTAACACACACAGTAAACGACTCATATTAACGATATTTTTGTGGCAGCTAAATTAAGACTGGGAACTTTGATTGCAGCTATTATGCCTTAAATATTGGCGTAGAATTATTCTATCACATGTGAGGATACTGGAGTTATGCACACGGTCAGCTGTGGATGATGGTGAAAGTGCAAGTCTGACTTGTAAATAAGTATTATTTAACACTAGGGATCGTCCGCGTTCTCGCTAAACAAAGGTCGGCCGTATATTTCACCCCGTGTGTTTTCCACTCGCGAAAGATCGTCACACTATCCAACTATTTGCCACACGATGTTTTTGCAACCCAAATAAATATATTTTTTTCGAATAAGTAATACATAAGTACATAAAAAATATCATTATATTATTATTAATGTTAGCAGGCACGTAAAAAAAAAAAAAAAATTATGGAGGTCGCCTCTGCGGCGTCATAAGAATTTATTGATATTATTGATCTTTTATATTATATATTTAAATTTAAATTATATTTTGCTTACAAACACTTAAGAAATATACAATTTTACAATAATAATAAATATGAATTCAACTCAAATAATAAACAATAATATTAATGATACCTAATGAAATGTGTAGTAAGTATACAATGTGATAGGAGAAGATAATTACTATGCTTAAATTGTTCTATGTATTTATGGTAGAATAAAGGCTTTTTTATTTTATTTAATACATACATAATCACACGCCTTCACGTCTTCTTTTCAAGGGGGTAGGCAGACAATACAGAACGCCACCTGCTACGATACTTACATACTCAGTTTGCTTCGATTTCCCTGAAGACTACAACACAACGATCACCAACCCATTTTTCAGTTGTAAGATATATGGAAATGTAGGTAGGTGCCTCCTATGCAGTTAATTTATTGTAGCAGATTCGTAATTTTCTGCATCTCACTATATTAGCCGATCCCAACATTTTCCTAGACGGCGTCGTATCGCATGGTTTAAGTAGAAGGCTTTTGTAAACTCTTTATTTTTTCTAATTTTAGCTGCGTGCTATCGATCGACGCATGGACATGATTTTTTTCCTTTTGGCTATCAGATCGGCGGGGTGATTGCGTAACACACTATCAGTAGCAATAGCTTTAATTTTGATAATTCAACAACATTAATTGCGTTCTTTACGTTGTTGAGCAGACAAATTTTTAGAACATATGAAGCAATGGATTATCAGTATCCTTCCAAATGATTCAGATTAAGATTGATAGTGTGTTACGCAATTAGGGTGCTGATCCTATAAGTAAAATATTCTCCCCCCATCCTATCCTCGATACTATAGTTATAGAATCTGTCACTATGTTGTTACATCTCAATAATGGATTTCAATGATACCAATAATTGACAATTTATTTTATGTGGCTTGCCTTTATAAGGCAAGGCTTGCCTTATAATTTGGTCAAGTTATTTTATACCGGCTGAAAATCATAACAATAATAGTTTGTCCTTAGTGCATAAGAGCGAGCGTCAGCTGAGCGTCAGCTGCTCCAGTAGTAGGAGAATCAATGTTTAGACGACACGGCAATATATTTTTAAGGCATAGCATAAATGTAGTAGTTGCAGTTGTAGTTGCACAGCAGTAGTTGCTAATTGCTGTCGCAAATTATTTCATTTTCTAGCTCCAAAAATTATAAAGGAAGGCCAGGTTATTCTGGCCTTCTAAAGGTACCTTCTCGACGTGTTTATTTACCGTCAACCACCCGTCACCGACTCATACCACTTCTGAACCACGTGTACACAAGCTGTTCTCGAAAGTGGTTCCGTCTACCCCGGAGACTTGATGAGTTCTTGCTTCAAAGTAAAAATTGGTGTTCCACAAGGCTCGATTTTAGGTCCTTTCCTCTTTTTAGTATATACTAGCTGCGCCCCGCGGTTTCACCCGCATAAGTTTCGATCCCGTGGGAATGTCGGGATAAAAAGTATCCTATATGTTAATCCTGGTTATAAACTATCTGTGTGCTAAATTTCGTCAAAATCTGTTCAGTAGTTTTTGCGTGAAAGAGTAACAAACATCCATACATCCATACATACAAACTTTCGCATTTATAATATTAGTAGGATTAATGATCTACCCCATTTATTAAAGAACCAACCACAAATGGTGTTATTTGCTGACGATACTTCCTTAGTTTTTAAGATATATGCACGTCTATTACGTGCATCAAATCTTGACGACGTAATAAATAACGCCCTACTGCAGATCGAAAATTGGTTCACTGCTAATAATTTGGTATTAAATGGGAAAAAAACTAAATGCATAAGATTCTCTTTACCGAATGTTAAAAGTAGTGATTGTGACATAGTATTGAACAAAGAGAAACTAGAATTCGTCGATAAAACTGTTTTTCTGGGGATCACGCTCGACTCAAGGCTGCAATGGGGTCCTCATTTAACATTTCTTGCAGGATAGCCGTCCTGCAAGAGTTGAGCAGCTTATGCTGTAAGAAAAATCCGTCAATTAATTAGTGTAGATACCGCGAGGCTAGTCTATTTCAGTTACTTTCATAGTATCATGTCTTACGGTATTTTACTATGGGGACGGGCGGCAGATATCGAGTCCATTTTTATTCTGCAGAAAAGAGCCATCAGAGCAATATATGGCCTCCGCGCGATTTTTTAAGCTGTTTAAAGATATTATTATTAGATATTATACATCGTGACGGTACCTTGTCAATACCCTTTTCATCCCACCATCTCGGAAAGAGTATTTTTAATCTTCAATATCTGAGTGGAAAAGCCGTTTTTATTCTCTAGAGGATAAAGTAAATTGAATTTAGAACATCGTGTGCACTAAGTTTGTGAATTAAAAAAAACATTAAACCTATTTACCTCTATGGTGCCGAATATATCATACAACTTTTTTTTAATTTGTTAAAAACTCAGACTCGGAACCTTCTTGGTGTTCTTTTTTCAATTTGCTTCGTACGCGATTCTTTACGCGGCATTTTTTCACGTCATTGTTAAACCTTATATTAAAAACAAGAAACTTGAAAACAAGTGAAAAAACTAAAATGAGTGATTCTAGCGACGAGGAAGTTTGCTTGACGCCAACAGAATTGACTGAAACTGTTAATAATGCGCAAATGAGCTTTCTCCCTCAACAATCACGCGAGAAGTATTTAAAACAGTACGATATGTTCAACACGTGGCGACTAGCAAAAGGAGCCAAAACTTTCGCAGAAAACGTTTTGCTGGCATATTTTATAGAATTATGCGAGAACAAGAAAGCAAGCACTCTATGGAGTACGTATTCGATGCTAAAAGCAACAATAAAGATGAAAAAAGACAAACATATCGATACCTATCCTAAATTAGTGGCATTTTTAAAAAGAGCCTCATCTGGTCATCCACCAAAAAAATCGAAGGTTTTCACAGTATCTGATATTGAAAAGTTTCTTAACGAAGCACCCGATTCCGTATATTTGGCGGCAAAAGTAAGTCAGATGCACATTCAGTATCTACTTAAGTATATTAATCTCAATTAAATAGTATACTTAGTAGATGTTGATAGGCATAATTATGCGTTCATATCAATTTTATTCATTTATCTACTACAATACTCTTTACGTTACAGGTTGTTCTTATTATTGGAATAAACGGAGCATGTCGAACTAATGAACTAACACAACTTAATGTCAAAAACATTGAGAAACATTCAGATGACTTACTATTAATTAATTTACCTAATACAAATACAAAAGAGACCGCAACTTCGTCATTCGCAAGGAATACGTAACGATTGTTGAGAAATATCAAGCCTTACGCCCGCCTAACACTCCAATCAATCGATTTTTTCTACAGTATCGCAATGGAAGTGTGTTAGACAGCCTATGGGTACTAATAAAATTGGCAGTATCCCACGAGAAATAGCAACATTTCTTGAACTTCCAGAACCCCTGTTGTACACGGGTCATTGTTTCCGACGAACTTCAGCCACACTTTTGGCTGATTCCGGAGCTGATCTCCTGTCCCTTAAGCGCCACGGAGGCTGGAAGTCCAATGCAGTTGTAGAGGGATACATAGAGGATTCCATCCAAAATAAGTCTAAAATATGTGAAGGCATCGTAGGAGCCATTACACTGAAAGAGCCTCAATCGGATCCTTGGACTGGCCCTTCTACATCAAAAATAAGCCGTCATGAAACACCTAACCATCTCCCTCTCTCTCCAACATTCACGCCAAGGGAATCCGATGAATCGGTACAACTATTAAGTATGACAGATAGTTTACCGAAAAACAGTACACAAGTGACTAACACCAATATTACAGTACCAAACAAAAATATTACACTCAATTTAAATAACTGTAGCAACGTTACTTTAAAATTTTCTTAATTATACCTTAGTATTATTTTGTTATAATTTAAAGATTATTCTGTAATACTTACCTGTCATAATGTAGTAATTAATACCTAAACTGAAATAAAAGTGTACCTATCTTGTGATTGTAAACGTTTTTTTTTGCATTTAGTCATTTCCTCGCTGAGGTGGAATGAAAAGTTACGTGTTGCACTCGAGTGCAAAGATTTTTCACCTCGTGCTCTTTTGATTCCCTCGCTAACGCTCAGGATTCTAATTTTTTAGAATCCTTCGCTTGCTCGGTCATCAAAATTGAACACGCGGTTAAAAAGCAACTTTGCACTCTTGTATAACAAATAACTATTATGCCTGGAGGCTTTTATTTGGGTAGTAATTTTTTTATTTACATTTTAAGTAATTATTTTTTAGCTTGATTACGTATAGTTTTTATTATATTTGCGTGGCTAGCTGACATATTATGGCAAATAATTTAATTTTATGTTCTGTTTTGTAATGTTAATTACCGAACATAGGTACCTAGTATTGTATACAATCAAGTTTTTCTTTTTAAATTGAACAGACAGCTGTGCTGCTGGGGAGTTTATTGCGCCACTTCTTCTTCCCAGCGATAGCACTAGGAAGTGGTGAAGGGCGGGCGTTTTTGGGGGACTGTCTTTTGTAATTTTGACGTTCAAAAAGTGCTGAGTCTCAGCCTAATTTGAATAAATGACTTTTGATTTGATTTTGATTTGATACATCTATGAAATATCATGTAAGTACCTACGTAAGAAAAAAAAAACTATTCTATAAAAGAAGTGAAAGACACAACTATAGGACTAGAAATAGGGACCAATTAGTTCAAACAGGTTTCAGACTGGCTAAAGTAGACTCATCCTTCATGGGATACTGTTTAAAATGTTTCAATAAAATTCCTCCCAACATACTCCAGCTGAATGAAACGAAATTTAAATCTTGTATTAAACGCACACCTATGTAGCCAAGCATATTATGACAAAAATGCTTGGCTCAATGCTGGTCCTGCTCCACAGGGCGCATAAACTAATTAGTATTCGGAAACATAGGTTGTCTTTAAAAGACCGAATGAGACCGCCCATTGTAAAATTTTATATATCATATTTATGTTCTGTTAACTTGTATGGTGTACAATAAAGAGTATTCTATTCTATTCTAAACATTGGGGAGCTGCTGAACATTGGAGAAAACTATAAGAATTACGAAGAATTGTTCTTAGAATGTAAGCTGTTGCCGGTACATCAAAAGGTGGTGTTGTTATTGGCCTTAGAACATTATTGCAAAGAGGAGAATCAAGACGGTACACACAAGACCTCAAAGGAATAAATCCATTAGAAGATTTGTAGTACCCACTTGTATTAACTATTATGGACAAAGATGTAGAAAATGCTTAGTCCCAACCATTTTTAATGACATAACACTCGATTTAGAAGGCTGTACCACAAAAATGTCTTTTAAAAATAAAATGGGGAAGTTTCTTTTTAATACCTTATGTCAAAGCCTCATAAATGGAGATGCATAGACTAAATCTATGCCATACTAGCTTATATGGCTACGGCACAGAGTACTTTTATATACATGGGCTACGACATCGCCGACGTGAGTTGGAATGATATCACGCAATTTAAAATATTATTAGCTTTACGTAAAAGTCAGCCTTTGTACTGCTGTAAAATATGTGTGTGTACAGTTTTTGATTGATTGCTTGTTTAGTTATAGCTAATGTTTAGCGGTAAATGTACCTATTGTTTATAAAATATAAAATTGTAAGGGCGCTACATCTGCCAACAAACTGCTCTGTACTGTAGTTTGGCAGAAGTAAAATTTGTTTGGAAAATTTAGGCAGTCACCACGAATAAACGCTTTTTTATTTTTATTTATTTATTATTATATTTGCATTGTATAAACTCAATTTCTTAGTATTGTATAATTGCATAGCACACATGTGAGCACTATGTACTTGCTATAAAGTTACCATTTACTGGGTACGACTTTCATTTGACTTGAATGTGCCCTGGCCCCTGGCGGCTGAGAGTATGTCATGCTCACTGTAATGTCTCGCTGGTGGTGGCATGTGTGTTGGATCATTAAGTTCCCTTCAAAATGGTTGAGCTGAATGGTGCTGATCCATACGTCATGTTCATGAACGGGCGCCGTCAATAGGGACTGGTCATCTCTGAGCTGCCATGGCTTATTTTAATTTCTGAATTGTTTTTATGTTTCCTATAACGGACGCTTTTAACGTGCACGTCTTTCTACATCGTTCTCACATGGTTAATTTCAACACGAATGATGTAATCAAATATTTTGTAACAATTTTATGGTTTAAAAGAGTGTCCGTGGAGTTTCTTGCCCGTTCTTCTCCATAGGTACCTACGCTTTGGAATGGGCAACTAGCTACATCTTTCTGACTGACCGACCGTTTGACAATTCAAAAGGGCCTGTAATTGGTTTAGTTGAAATAAATGATTTGAGTTTGAGTTCCAACCGCCAGAACAAGTAATAATAATAATATCCCTGGACATTTCACACAGCACCATTTGTCCCAAGCTAAGCAACCTAATGCTTGTGTTATGGTAACAAGATGGCTGATAAACTACTTAAGTATATACAATTTTTTTTTTTGTAAATACATACATATTATAGATAGAATAACACCCAGACTCGGAACAAATACATGTAGGTCATACAAATATTTGTTCCGTGCGGGAATCGAACCCGCGACACGCAGCGCAGCAGTCAATCGCTTAACCACTGCGCCAACCGTGCCGTAAAAAATACCTCTGTACCTATTTTTTCTGTTCTGTTTTTCATTGTCTATTTATATGTGTGTACATAAATGGTAAAATAAATAAACAAGCCGGTTTTCGAAAAGGTTTCAGTACGGTAGACCACCTCCATACTGTGTTGGGCAAGTTGTATAGCAACCGACAAGTGCAATCAGCCGCCGTGTATGGCATTTGTGTTCATCGATCGAAGCCTTCGACTTTATCGATATTTGGACAGCTTGGTGTCATGTCATACATTTTGGATTCGTGCAGAAGCAACGATCCTACTAATATTATAAACGCGAACGTTTGTGAGGATTGATTTAATTATTTATTTATTTATCTACTTACATGTACCATTACAGGATTTAACCCAATGCGGTAAATGAGCTTATCCTAACTTAAATTATACTACCACCTATAACTTATTATAAATAATGCATTCTCACAAGGAATGCATTATTCCTTTTACTCTCTCTTATTATTATATTTTATTGTCCTTGTATTAGTTTATTTTATAATTGGTCCGTGTTGGCTTTGATTCAATAAATATGTATTATTATTATTATTTAATATGTAATTTTGACGTTCAAAAATTTTAATAAATGACTTTTGGTTTTGATTTTGATTCAGGTGTATGTTTGTGTCTGTGTATTTGTGTAGGTAAAGGGTAGGACGACACAAAAATAAACAAACGTTTTATTTTTAATTTCATTTATCAAGGTACCAGTACCTACAGTTGTACCGCAATTATACGATACCAATATCTACATTGATTGAACAATAAATGTTAGCCATGTAAGATTACAATTTATAATTTTTTGTTAACATTAATATGCATTTGATCAACTACGACATCTATTGATTATGTCCACAAGAACACGTCCAAAATATAATCGAGTAATGAGTTCCTATACATATGTATAATGAAACACTTTTGTGTGCATATAATCAATAAACATCCAAAAACACCATCTAAGTACCTATATGAATTTTAAATCTATTTCATTTTAATGGCACAAAATAATTTAGAACATTTGATACATACAAGATAAAAAGAACGAAATATAATTACATGGTATGTCATATGTGAGTAGTTACTACTACAACATACAAACGTAAATTGGAAATAATGAAGTAAAATATATTATATATACAATAGCGTATTATTTACATGTTACATGGCAAACGAAGGAGTTTGGTCTTATTTGAAACAATAAATCTAAAGTAATAAGAATTTGCATTTTAGTTGAAAGTTGAGCTTAATTTGTGCTAATGGGGTGTGCCCCTGTCTTTTAAATATTTGTTTTATAATTATGTAATAGTTATGTACATTATAAACAGCTGCAGGCATAGAGTGGGAAGTAATGCAAGAAGCGGCCATTCTTCACCAGGGGTGCCAACACAAGGAAAACGCCCAGAATGTAAAAAGAGTTGGTTGGCATCCCCAGCTTACGTTCACTACAATGGCAAGATCACATGAAATAACTTACGGTATGAAATAGCTTTGTACACAACATACATTCTTTCTAACATAGATTAAACATTGATTTTAAAATGTCTTTTTTCATAGTAAGTATTTTAAATTATGTCCTAAATATTTATGTAAGAATACGAATATTCAACTACTGTTATATTTTGATGTTTGTCTTTATACGTTTGCTGCCTATCATTTACTGCATACTTGTCTTAAGGAATGTGACAGAAATTATAAATGCTGGTAGGAAAATCACTTTGATAATGAACTATAAAAAGATTGAGAGAATTGCGACAGAGTAAAGTTACTACTAGACATCAATGGCAAATGTTTATTCGCAGTGTCCACAATGCATGCGAATCTTACTCTACATCTACCTTTCACTGGTTGCAAATTATTTAAAAAAAATTATAACTAATTATCACAGGTATAACGTTAAAATAAACACGCTTTTAACATAAGCGCTCGAAAACCTAAAACATAGCCGTCCTTATCGTAAATTAATAAATAACTTATATTTTTGTTAAGTGCATCAGACGTGCACGTCATATAATAATATACAAATTAAAAATAACAGTACCTTTACATTTTAAGTAAAAAATTAACAAACTGTATTTTTATAACTACAATAAAATTCATATCAGAAATTGTATCAACGATCTAACACTAGCCATCGAATCAATGGCACGGGTCGTGCGCGCGGCACTATTAAGTAAAAATAGACAATTACAAGAGGAGATCAGTGGGTTTGTTGGCGTGTACGTTTACACAGTGGTCTCGTTGCGGCGCAGCGGCTGCAGCTCGCGCTGCAGGTCGTTGTAGTACTCATGGTCCGACATGGACTCTTCCTCCACCGAGCGCTGCGGCAGATACTTACTGGTGCTCGGTCGCGGCGTCGACTCGCTGCCGCTACCCTCGCTCATGCACAACGACTCCATCGGGACCGGCTCCGTGGGAATGCCCAACGTCTGCGGCAGCACGTTCTCCTCCGACATCAAGTACTCAGGATTGTCTACGCACCGTTTGCCCACAAAACCACTAAAACGTAAATCCTTCATACCCTCCTGATTCTCGCCACCTTCACCTATCAAATCCATGTAGGTGACGGCATTTTGCGTATGCTGTGGCGAAGGCATCAGGTAGTCGTCCTCGTCCAGCGGCAGGTTCAATTTTAGATTTCCGACCTGAGCTTCTTTGATTTTCGACATATTATCGAAATTAGTTTCACAGACTTCTTGTCGGCCTTTCATCGGATCGCTGCAGTACCGTGAGCTTGAGCTATCGGATGCGCATACGCCGTTGTTGTAGTAGTGTCGTAACTCAGTGGCGTCTCCGCAAGGGTTGGCTTGATTGTATCTAAGGAGCTCGTGGTCCCACGTCTCAGGCTTACTTGCCCCATCGGGAGTTCCACACTCGTTGTTGGGGACACCGGATGGCCACGAAGCCGAAGGTGGTTTCATCGCATTCTGGTGTATTTCGATGACAGAGATCGTGGTGTTTGTGCTCGGCCCAGATCTGAACTTGGGCTGCAAATATTCATCGGCTTCAACCAGGGACTCCGGACCTTCCATCGCCGATGATAGGTTTCGAATCATTTCTTTCTCATCCTGGAATGTAAATAAGGATTTGTTAGTTTCAAGTGTTTAAGAAAAAAAAAGTACTTAACACTACATATCGTCACGCCTATATTCGTTAATGGGCAGTCTGAGGTGTAAAGTACACCCACATTTACTCGCTATAAGTTATACGTTTAATTTGGAAACTTAATTAGTTGCCAATGACCTGGAAACCGCAATTGTTTATTATCTGGACGTGCCAGAATAATAATATAATTACATTTTGTATTGCATGATCTGTTACGGCCTTTTTTGTATTAGTTCAAATTGCTAGACGTTCGGAAGTGATTATATTGAAAGATAAATTAATATTAAGAAAGTATGTGTAATGTATTACCTGCGTGGAGTAGGACGGCAGTCGCATGAACTTGTCACCTGGTATCACCAGGTATCTCCCTGGGTCTCTGGCCATTTCAGCGAATGTATCGGCAAGCTGCTTAAAAGTAGGTCTACTATCAGCGTCCAGCATCCAACATGATACCATTATACAATAAATATCTAATGTGCAAATACTAGGCTGTGGTAGTTTGAGTCCGTTTTCTATTAGCTCAGGGACATTTCGAGCAGAAATCGACTCGTAGGGCCGCGCACCATAGCTCAACAGTTCCCAGATTGTAACGCCGAATGCCCAGACGTCGCTCTTGTGAGTGAAAATTCTGTGTTGGATGCACTCCAGGGCCAACCATTTGATAGGCATCTTTCCGCCAGCAGCTTTGTATTCATCAGTATTGTCTTCTAATAATTTGGCTAATCCAAAATCAGTTATTTTAATACAGTTTGGCGTTTGCACAAGTACATTTCGCGCAGCCAAGTCTCTGTGCACGAGACGCTTTTCTTCTAGGTAAGACATACCACGAGCTATCTGTGTACACCAATTCAAAAAGGCCTTTGAGCCAATTTTTTCCTTGTGTGTTCTGACGTAATCGAGTAAACATCCTAAGGGCATCAGTTGTGTGATGAGCATCATTTGGTTGGTCATGCAGACAGCTAATAATTGAAGTAAGTTAGGGTGCTCAACACTGGCCATGATATAAGCTTCTTCTAAAAATTCCTTACTAGTGCTAGCGCCAGTTCCATCCTTCAGCACTTTGATAGCGACTGGTATCTTTACATTTTCACCTTCTGGTACCCATACACCTTTGTACACTTTACCAAATGCGCCAAAACCAAGCATTCCTCCTCTCCGTAACTCTACCTCCTTTACAATTCTTAATTTGGCTAAGTTTGGCTTAACGTTGGTGGGACGAAGAGGCTCATTGTCTTCACAGCCAGTCAGAACCATTGTCATTTTAACAGCTTCTTTGTTCGCCTTTGCCTTCTGTCGACACGTATAACCTATAATACCAAGAATCACCAGCAATAGGAATGCAAGTACAAGTATGATAACCAGTACGGTTGGTATTTTTGCAGCTACCATGTTAGGGTTGCCGTTCGTATGTGTTGAACAATAGGGCTCGTCGATTCGATTCTGTAACTGCTCATCAAAATAAATTTTGTGGGGCATATGAGCAGGACAAGTATCTGTGCAGTTAAAAAGCGACTGGTTTTCGGGTTCATCAGGTGTTAAAAATATTTTTAAATTTTTGCATTTCACGCAGTTTATTGAAGATGCACCCACACAACCTTTACATTCAGGATGACAAGGCGTGCAAGACTTGTTAATTTCATCGGTGTAGTCATCTGAAGGACATTCATCCTCACATTGGTCTCCTCTCTTGTAGCCGTTACACACTAGACAGACCTGTGTGTGTATACCAAAGCCAACACACTTCTTGCATCTGGGATGACATTTTCGGCAAACCACTTTTACTTTTCCTTCGAGTGGTTTCACGTTGCCAACCCATTCATTATAATACCCATCAGGACATGGTTCATTTTCACTTAGACAACTTTCAACAGTTGCTTCGATGCTGATAATAGCTTTCTTACAGGAATTGCAGGCGCCTTCACCAACCGTGTTATTTGGTCCTGTGCAGCCGCCGTTAAAGCAGTTCCTATGGCATGGCTGGCATGTAGCATTATCCGATGTGTATCTTGAATCAGGACATTTACTGACGCAGTATGGGCCGTCCCGCACATGTCGACAACTTGTGCAGTTGGCACGGGTTGGGCCAGTGCATCCGTCCTTGCATTCCGGATGACATTCCTTGCAGCTCTTTGGGCCATCTTTGTATAACCTGAAACGACCGTAAAAGTTTACGTCATTAGAGTTTTTTTAAACATCGTGGTTTGCTACATGAATATAAAAGCAACTGTCGGTATATCTAAGAGACAATGAGGCTTTTGCTCGGACGTCGAAACTGTCTGTACTACCCACACATACTTCGCCTTTGTTATGTTAAATAAGGCTGCCAAAATTGACAAAGGCCGCCGTGAAACGTGATATGTGCATTTCTCTGACAGAATCGACAGAACCGATGGGAAAAGATCACTTGATTACTTGAATAAAATCAATAGGCTCATCATCTACAGTCCCACTTACATATCCCAAAGGTTCTAAGGTATCAAGGTCCCAAAGATTACAGTGCAAGACAAATATTAATATTATATTTGAGTTTAATCAAATTAAATAGACACTTGTGTCGGTTATAAAAAATAATACTTCGATATCGTAAAAAATGGCAAAACAATCGCTGTGCAGCAATTAGCATAAATAATAAAACATAATTATTTTGGGATATTATTGTCACATTGCGTTGATACCCACCCAGGCAAAACACTGCAATTCTGGAGGCATATTTCATCAAATTGGTAATTTTTACAGGAGAGACATTGATCAGGTCCTGGGCCCCAACAGCCATCCGCGGAGCATTGAGGATCACACACCAAATCTGCTCTTTCTGTTGAAAATGTATTAGTTAGGAAAAAAGCGGTACAAACAGAGGAAGTCACACCATAAGGAGATGATGCTCTCGGGGTGATCATCATCGCGCAGCTGTCTGAGGCAGTTGCTGTTAATGGGTTAGTTTGAGTGTAATAGAGAGGAAATAAAAATTCGCTTGCTAAAAATATAAAATTAATACTGAATCGCATAGGCAAAATTACAATACTTAACTAAACCTAACTTTAAAATGAGGATCCTCAAGACAAAAACTAACTCGCCAAGCTACTCACCACAAGTTTTGGGATCTCCATTGTTTTGTATTATTTGCTTGTGATCTTTCGACTTCACGAGTTTATTCCAAGCAATTTTGTCGGCGAAACATAAAAACTTATTTTCCATGATGGCTATGGCACCGGAGTTGACACGTTTCAAAGATTTCAATCCCAGAGATTTGAGTGACGTCTTGACTATGTAGAGGGAAGCGAAGAGGTTCTCGACTACTTGGCGTCCTCCTATCACTTCCAAGTTACGGAAGTAAGAGAGGCTGGTGAAGTTCGGGTGGTGAGCCTGTACGTTCAGATAGCCAGTCACCTCACGCACCGTGCTGAACACCTCCAGCTTGTGAGGTTCCATCTTCGCGTAGCGCTCACCGAATGAATAATCAGGGTTTACGTGCTGAAATCCAGTGAACGTCATTTCTAAAATCTCAATCGAACCGTCGATGATAGTGCAATCTTTGAAACTGTCGATATTTCCAGAGTGAATGGGTTTTTCCGCATGACATGTCTTTGGACATGTAACATTGCACGGGATGCACTCTCCGTTGACGGCAGTCTTGTTGGGGGGACAGCTTCTCACGCATGCTCCATTATCCTTCAACAGATGCTCAGGGCAGTTGCGGACGCACGTCGCACCGTAAGCGTATTTTCCATTTGGATTTGGCTCCCAAGAATAAGTGGTGGGGTTGTAAATTTGCATCGGCGGGCATTCTTGAGAGCATGTGCCTTCGTCATAGAAGTTCCTACAGGCGAGGCATTGACTGGGCAGAGGCCCTGTGCAGCCGCCGGCGCAGAACGCGTTACAGCAGTCCCGAGGGTTCCGCCCGAAGCAACGTCCTTGTGCACACTGTGGACTGCATATTGTTTTGGAAAATTTCTGGCAGTTCCCGGGGCCCTCGCCCCAACACCCTGCTTCACAACTACTATCACAGCGAGGACAGTCTCGCTCTGCGGCAGCAAAGTCATACACATAAACATAGGAGGCGTTGACCCCAGTGATGATCTCGTCCCAGTTGATCGTTTTGACGTGGCAAAGGTTGTAGTTGTTGTAGATACCGACGCTGCCCCGGAGCACGTCGCGCAGCGCCGGCAGCTCGAGAGTAAACGCAGATGACATGGTGACCATAAGTGCAAACTCTTCTTCTCTCACGTTCAGCTTGAACAGTGTCCGACCGCGAATAATTTGTAGTTGTGGCAACACAATATGTCGTACATTCACATGCGATATCAGCACGTAACCGGTCACCTCTCTTATGTACTTGAGAAAGGACAAGTCCATAGTTTCGTTCTGCAGCCATGTCAGCTCGAGGTTGCCGTCGACGTAGGTGCAATTTGTGAATCGATCGCGAAGATTCCGGTAGTGGGTGTCGCGATTCGATGGCACCGACATCCGTCCATTTGTTCCGATGCATACTGTAAAAAAAGAAAATAATGTTTTAAACATACGAGCTACACAAGTGTTACTTAATAGGGCGTTTGTCTATTCATGTATTAATAATAAAAACAATGTATTTGTATTGGATCGACGTTCGACAAGTTAGGAACTGAGCTCGTCTAACGAAGAGGCGTTGCCGCGTGGGCGGACTCTAAAGCAAGTTTCTTCTACTACGTTACAAGTTGAACCGCTATTTGTCATTAATCGATGGAAATAGTTTACAATGCCGTTTCGCCTCAGCGAACGGAACCAGCGTTAGGAACTAAACCGCGTATGTAAAGCGAATTCAGCGACATTGTAAAATTAGTGTCGTTCACCAATCACCATGTTTACCGTTGCACAGCTTATTTTTACACTAAACACAATACTCGGTTGTTTATTATGTACTTTTTGTGTGTGTACAGAGTAAATGTTAATGTAAAATTCGGTTTTAAAATAAATTAACAATTTGATATAGCGCAAACTTTGTTCTTGCTTGAGCTTCAAACAAAGGAGTCACCCTTTACCATAAGCAGTATTAGGTAAATGTATACTATAGCGTTAAGAAATAGTTTTGCAACACGAAATATGGCACTTGATTTCCCAAAGATCAAATGTCCACGTAGGTATACTGCTTGCATAACTTTACCTAAAACCACAAAACCTGTGAGGCAAGTTAGACAATTGTTTAGTTATGAGCCTCAATCCTTGTAGCTTAAGTTCAAAATTGCTTGCAGGTTCTGTGGAGGCTCTAGCTTGTCAACAAAGAATAGTCATTGTCATAGAATTGTATAGACATATGAAGGTATTCAAGAGGCAAGGTAAATTTTACCTGCTCGTCTGTATAATAGTCAGTTTTTTTACCCACCGTGTACACAAGAGTATAATGTTACTGTCATTCGATATATTTTTGGCATTTGAACGTTTCGGAGCGGAATGTGAGAGACCGGAGGCTTTTAAGACATTTAATTTTACTACCTGTTCAAGTGTTCAGTCTTGGTTAGAATTTGATGAGTTTTAACATGGTTTTAACTGCAGATAGATAGTTTGTATTGGTTGTATACATAAGCGAATGGTAGCTCGGTAAGTAGAGGTAGGTAGGTACTATGATTTATGGTTATTCTTTAACGACTGCGCCCACATGCAACCTTTGCCGCAAGACGTTTTGTTTATCGAAATCTCCAAATAATAAAAATGAGCGGACACGATTGTCTAATTTTGTTGATTAGCACAGAATTTAAAAACAAGCCAAAATATATTTTATTTTAGGTACCGTACGTTTTAGCTTTATATTACGTAAATTTACGTATGACAATAAATAAGAAGAAATTAAGAGAATCTCGTTTATAAATAATTCTCGAACTCGATGGAGGCGCCATGAATTTATATACCAGTATATTATATTTCCAACGACTTGAATTCTATGTCTAAGTATATGAAACACGTTTTTACATAATTACACATAGGTAGTTTGTGTACATATCGGTAGCCAATTATCCACGCCATATTTATAGCTAATATATAGGTGTACATATTATTGTTATATAACATCAAGCCTGTTTTCCTCGAAAGGTTATACAGAGGTCTAAGTTTACTACACCCACATTTGCCAGTTACCTACCTACTCATAGGTTTTGAAATTGAATTTGAATATATTAGAGGAGGGTTGTATTGAAGGATGATGAACGAAATAAAGAAGTGAAAGGCATAGTGTGGGTTGATTATGACGATGTTAAACTCAAATGAAAAACCATTCGTAGCTTGGATTTTGAGTAACTGTTTGTTGGGTTATAATTTTTATCTTAGACTATCATTTTATCATAGAATAGCCTTTTCCCAACTATGTTAGGGATGACTTCCAGTCTAACTGGATGTAGCTAAATACCAGTATTTTCTATTTTTCTATGGTGCAACAACCTATTGCCAGTCTATTGTTACTGATGGGTAACACGATAACTCTTGGTAAGAGTGCCTGTCAGGCTTCTGACTACCCGCAACGACTGTAAAAGATCTACCAATAACGGCTTAACGTGCTTTCCGAGACACGGAGGGGCGTCAATGTGACATTTTCAACTTAGACCATAATATTGAAAGCAAGGTGTCGATGTATTTGTTGTGGCCGGACTCTGTCAACTTATTTATCGAGTGGCAGCGAAGTGAGTGCGGTTAGATTAAGTGCTAACACAAGCTACCTACATACTCAAGGTAAGCGTATTCCTTCACCACTAGCTCTAACGAGGTAGGCACAGAAATAACTTTCTCTATAGTTTCAATTACAATTAGACGATAAAATATACATACCTCAGACTCAGGCAGAATAATCATTAGGCTTTAATGGTTTTTTAGCTATGTTGCAGTTGCAAGCGGATATGGTTCCCCTTTCAAGACTGGTTGACATAATTATGGGATCAATTTACTTACTCAAAATATAGTCAAACATTATATTTAATTTATACTTTCTAAAATGCCATCCGTTAAAACGACAAAATTATGAATCGCTTCGTGCCCCAGAGTAGCTCGCGGTTGCACACCTATACAATTCGGATGGGTTGCCAGTTGCCACCCACGTTTGTGTCCGATTTGAGATGTAGCCAACTGTTCGACGAGTGCGCATGATTTATGACTTTCATATTTGGTTGTTTAAACTTGCTACCTCGAACCCTGATTACAAAACAACACACCACTTTTCGCTCCTCATTCCGCTATGTATGCGGCGTCATTATCAGCTTTTTAATTAAAAAAATTCGATGGAATGCTAAATATTGTTTTTATCATTAGCATTTTGATGTTTTAACGTGAGCGTAGTTGTAGTGTCCGGTCGACCTAGTTGAACCTGTTGATGACATACGCGATACTATTGAAATGTGCTCACAGATTCAGAGATATAAAACTGTCATTATTTAATGTTGAGAGCAAACAATAATGCATGGGTCGAACTGGATAGCTGGACTGTTGAAACTGTCAAATGAAAGTTTGTTTTCACCAACTGTTGTCAACAGCTTTTTTTTTTCTTAATAAAATCTTCCTTTTAGATTGGTTTGTTAGAAGACTACAGCCTCCTGGAAAATAATCAAGTTGAGCGAACTATAAAATATCATGTAACACATTGGAAGAGTTTTGAGGAAGAATAATGATTGTCAGATATTCATAAAACAAATGACTCGAGGACAAGTCAGAAAAGGAGAGAGGACAAGGCAGCAGTCTTTTTAGCAAATGATGAAGCTTCATTAAATGATTATCGCACGAGACAGGGATACTAAACATTTTATTTCACGACACGTGAATACACGACCATGGCAACAGGACAACATTGTAATAGTAATCACTGATAATGATCTACCGAGTGTTCGTTTTAACTATGGTATGCAGATGCGATTGCCGTATAAAAGCAGTCAACATTTTAATAGTTAGTAGGTAAATGGATTTATCTATGTTGAGGTGATTATGTAATGGGTCGTCTACTTAGTAACTTCGCTTCGTCTTTGTTCTTATTTAATTTGGGCACACTACTATCAGTTCTCGATATCTCGACAGATTTTGACCTACCGGTCTTTTGTGTAACAATAATCTGGTAAGACTTACATAGCCCAACTTACATGAATAACGTAGTTTCCTAACAAACATAACTCTGTATGAAAACGAGTGTTCTACATATTCGATGCGCTTAACTGTACCTAAACATATTTACCAAACTTGACGTGGTGAAATAGAAGCTACACAACTGAAAACGGTTAGGTTGTATAGCGATGCACAACCCGACCAAGTTGGAGAGGAACGCAGAACGCTGCGCTCGGCTCGACTGGTTTGTCTTAAGGCAATGTTTTTATCCAGTTACTTGCATTCTGAAGCATTGGAACCAGTTTTGTACCGCCATCTCGTTCTTGTAACACGACCTTTCACTACAATCCATTATTGTATGGTGTGCCATGCCGCGCCTGACTGCAGTTTCCTTTTATGTTTATGAAGAAATGAGGCATTGGACGTGGTGCGTTTCGATATGAACGATGGGTAGATCGAATGGTCTTCGAAAACCGAACCTGAATTTCCACGAAAGTGAAATAACTTTAATACAGGAGTTCCTTTGCGTATAAAGTTGAGAATAATCAAAGGATTTAAAAAAAATATTTAGTTTCAATCGTGGTGCAGCCTTTTTGTTCGTCACACAACTAATGCACTAGTGCCGTCTCGCTTCAATAAAAAGAAAATGGGAATGACAGGCAAGTCTCTAAAGGCTCACCGAGAGTTTATTATTGAAGACAAGTTTTTATGAATCAGGGTTTATTTATCTCACGGGTACTTAAAAGGCCCACCGAATAAAGCGCGAATCTGATATAAAATGTGAAAATAATAAAAAAGAAAATTTCTTCCGGTACCAGGCACACAGAGAACAGGAGAAGTCTGCACATAATAGTACAAAGTTATGGTGAACGAAAAACTTATATAATAACTCATTATTACGTGGTTTTATGTAGATACATTATGCTGAAGACCGAGACAAACTACCACGTGTAGGTATGTAGATACCCTTGACCCTTTTGTGAATAATAAATAATTGACAGAGTAGGTATAGGTACCTACTCTGTCAATTATTTATTAGTCATAAAAGTATTTATTTGGTAGGCCAAATAAACAGATTTGAACGAAGTGCTGAATATGAAACGGTATTGTTGAACCAAATGCATTTTTCATACCACCTGCTCGGTAATGTCAAATTATATGTCATGCAAACCTAACCTAAGGCAGGTCATTAAAGCCTTAGGCTCAAGCCGGGCGATAATATTGTATTTGATTTCGCTATGACCCAAATAAAGGTGTCATAATCTTGAGCGAGCTTGAATCCCTCGCTACACTCATGATTCTAGAACTCACAGAGCCGCAGTATCCTTCGTTAGGTTCGGGATTGAATATAGGGCCCGTGAGAAAAGATACTGCTTTATCCCCTTAGCGAATAATCTACTGTTTGTGTATAAATAGAGTAGAGTTAACATAACATCAACAAGCATAAAATTGTTGTAGGTGGAAAATGCAGTCTAAATCCAAAGCAGCAACGATGCTAGATATTGCACAAACGTTTTATTACGTAATCCGTTTTCTTGTTTACCTGGCTATCTTGTGAATACACTTAAGATAGCAATAGGAAAAAATATCGTAATCAATGCTAGATAAATATTTAATGCCTATGAAACATATTAGGTGCATTGACTAAGATTTTGAAAATTAATAATTGAAATTATATGCGGGTCGGACTCGCACACGAAGGGTTCCGTACCACCGTACAATATTTAACACTGTTAAAGCGGCCATATAGTACACAATCTGCGAACTGTTCAAGTGTCTACCTATTACGGTTTAAAAGATAAGATACACCTTTTCGGTATGGAACCCTAAAAAACAGCTTTTGTAACTGATTATCATTCTAATAATGTAATTTTTCTTTAGGTACAATAATTAAAGATATTGCTACTGTTAGTGTGTTCGGTACGCAATTACCCCGCTGGTCTATACGAAGATCGCAGAGAAGACCTGGGGGTCTACTCCGAAGTGCAAAGTGCGAATGTTCGGATCGGACCGATACATGGCCGAACCGAATATTATTGAAAAATGCGAAAAAGGTTTGGATCGGCTCAGTTGGGTCGGGACCATAGTCAATATTCGAAAGAGTGTAGGAGTGTAGGATCTTAACCGACCGAACCAAATAGTAACTTCGTAGCAGGAAACGGCCGAACATTCGACCGATACTACTTCGGAGTAGACCCCCCTGGCTGAGAGAGACATAATGATATACCAAAACGTAATTCGTTAAAATATTTCCACCTTCGCACGTTGTTACACTAATTAGATGTTTCTCCTGTGTATCTGACTCATAAATTCCGGTTATTTTCGTTTCTTACCTATTTGGATACTCGATACATAGCGATGGGTCAAGAAACTCCGCGCGCATATCATTTAGAGAACTCGATTAAATCCAGTCAACTTGAAATATCAAATCGGTACATTAATTCATGGTGGTAATTAGATAGTTTTACATATAACGTTGTTTTATTTATGTCTTTCGAGCCTAAACGGCTAAATCGCGAATATGTCTTAATGTTATCTTGTCCAGAAAATGTTGACTTGGACCTGCTTCGTATAAATCTATTTACAACATGTTTTAAATTAAAGTCGCTTTTCTTGTTTCTGTGTGACCGCGTTGTTCACTTAAACAACGCAACGGATTTTGATGCGGTTTTCACCATCATTTAGGTAGTAGTTATTCATTCATATATGTATATATAAAAAAATGTTAATGTTTTGGTGAAGTCGTAAAAACCATTCGAAAAAGGGGCGAGTCGCTACTAAATAGTGTTTTACAAAACAAATTAATACAGTTAACAGCATCGGGCTAGATTTACACTTCAATCCCTAGTTGGCTTTAGCTTTTGCCTTTTGGCAAGACTAAGGGTTATAAGATGTAGGTACTAAATGGTACCACCCTATGCATACCCATTTTTTTTTAAATCTGTTATTATGTACCGATGAACAATATAAAGTATTTCTATTCAGTAACACGTGTTCGATTACATAATTTCCTGAAACTAAATAATTTTGAAATACAAAAAAAACCTTTCTATGCTTGCGTTGAGATCTTTTGTTGGGAAAAGTCTTACATTGCCCGGACGTACAGCCATGCGCGCAACGGTTATTCGCCAAACCCATATTATTTTTACACTATTGCCAAATAACAACGTAATTAAAACTTGAATGACCTAGATTTACGTCCTGCAGCGAATAAATGTTATAAAAATAACACGTGGGTCTTAATGCACAAAAAGTGTGTAAATACGCAGCCAGGTGGTACGGTTGTCATATCGTTTACCACACACATGCATAATTCCATGGAAGTGCGTAGGCGCATGTTATTTCCTTCTGTAAGGTCTTGATATAAAATCGTTGGATATACATACAATACTGGATTTTCCTTGTTGGTGATATTTAAAAGTATTTTATTGGAATCAATATTTTTTATCGTTTATCGATTTTGTTTTGTGCGTGTGCCGTGTGCCTAGGAAGTACAATTTATTTATAAAAGTGGTAAACAATTATTGAAGATTTATCACTAGTTGGTGTTGATTTTTCGTACGTGATAAAATCGTTCTATGGGAAGCTTGCAATCGCACCACTTTATGCTGCATGGACTGTCAAGCCTAAAGAAATTGAGCAAATTACTTCTCCTTCTTCATAAATTTCTTCACGGTACGATGTTTTAATCCAATTTGTAAGCTGTCAAGCACGCGTCCACAATTGCAGGGGCGTGCAACTTAATAACTTGCGTGTCTCTGCTTTCCTTGCCCTAATGCAAATAATCACTGCGCTTGAGCACGATGCCACAGAGTAATAAATTGGAGTGTTACAGGTTTACGTCATTCATCATCATCTGCCTTTTCCTAACTATGTATGTTCAGGGGGGTGACCACCACCTCTTACAGCAGTATTATTATAATCTTACTTACGTGTGTGAAAGAGATAGAGCTATACATTCCGTTCCGCTCCATCCTTTTCCCACACGAAGTAAGATTAAAATAATACTGCTGTAAGAGGTGGTGGTCACCCCCCTTGTCGGCTTCCAGCCTAACCGGATACAGCTGAATGCCAGAATTTTACATGGAGCGACTGCTTGTCTGACCTCTACAACCCAGTTACTGGGTAATACGATACCCCTTAGTAAGACTGGTAGTTAAACTTTCAGGCTTCTGACTACCCGTAACGACTGTCTGTTTATAAGGTATTGAAGTGTCATGTAATTACTATCAATAACTTCCTGCGAGCCTGGAAAGTCATATCGAATTAACTTCAAAACATGGTACAGCTCTTGTAGAGATTGCTGCAGGCAATAAATAAATAATAAACCCTAGGAACACCATGTCAATAAAACCAGAGAAATCACAGAAGTTATGGCCATGGCAAACAACTAGTATCTAATAAAACTAATTGACATTTATTATAAAAACATTAGCAATTTTGCAACACAGAGGATGTGACGCGTTTTAATATCTTGTATGTCTTCTGTCTGTCCTTCTCTATATTCGTGGGAAAGACAGAGACAGATAGTCATCAATTTCAAGGTACGCAAAAGGTATCAAATATTGGAGCCAATCAAAGTTGGTGTTATGTAGTCTGTGGCGTTACAAGATAGTTGCCACATTATAGGATGTGAACTGACATAACATATAATTCAGGTTTTCCTTTGAAGGCAAGCACTAATTTATTTAATGGCCTTATTTTCCTAGACAGTATAAGGCCAGTTTGATGGGCAAGCAAGCGAGTTGCGTTTATTAGTCATTATCGTCCATATCATCATTCTCCTGTCCTTATCCTAATTTATTTGGGGTCGGCGCAACATGTATGTTTCTCCTATACTTGTCTATTAATCGTCTTCTCGGCATTCACCCCCTTCTAGCCATATAATCTTTTACATAGTCAATCCACGTTTTCTTTGGTCTTTCCTGATTCTTATAGCCATCGACATCCATACTCAAAACTGCGTTTCAATTAGTGATGACATGTGAAAATGATGGGCAAAAAGGTTTGTAACCGCTGAGTTACAGCTATCATCAAGTAGCCTGTGCCCATTCATTTGATTTGACTTAATCAAGTAAATCATTTAATGTCTTTGGACTAAATATACGTTTTGTGTTTCATTTGTTTAAACGCTGGATGTGGCCGTCCCGCTTGTGTGAATGTAACCGGCTCACAGTACAAAATGAAAATGCTAGGTTACTGTTTTTTAATAAGGATGAAGGATTTATAAGGATATTCTTAATTTTTACTAGAATTTTAACTGTTTTTTCAGTAGAGAAAATTTAGCTTAAACAAAAAAAAATAGACCAAAACCTTCCGTACAAACCTATATAACTTGGTGCTGACTCTTAGACTAGGATATTTGAGCGAGACATATGTATGTATTCAAATGTCAAAGAAAGGGAAACATGACCATCTTTAAAATTTCGACGTTTACATATTTGCATTTCTTTTTAATGCAATAGATCAATGCAGCTGATTTCACCAGTTACTTTCCTGCACAATATGACAAAGCCACTGTCGCCGCTCAAACGTTGAATTTCTTTCATATGTAGATCAGCTACAGATATTTGTAATTCAAAAGCAGAGGCCACGAGAGGACCACCCCGTGACTTTCATGGTCGTTAAAGTTACGTGCACTGTCAGGGATAGCAATATTTACAAATTATTAACAAAAAATTTAGGTATAGCCTATTTTACCGTCTTCGTGACAACTAGACTACGTTCATTGCTGGTTTTTCTATATAATGAGAATCAAGCTTTGATTCATGCTCAAACAAAAAACATAAAAAAATACACAAGAGATCAGTCTCGGGAAAATCCTAGTACCTACAGCATCAATTTTTTTTCAACCTCTTGATTTTCAACATAATACAAACAATAAAATTAGACAAAATACACGTCTGAAACTTTACACGAAACAAATTGAACGTTGTATAGAACCATAGACGTAGTAACATTTGACAAGTAGAACAAATAATGTACCGTTCACATACGTCACAGCAGTTTTTAGTTTCTTAGTAAAACCGATTATTTCAACATACCGAAATGAAAGTAGGCAATAGGTTATTAACCAATTGTGGTATTTAATAACTGTGACTTTGCACACGTTACTAGCGTTTGTTATTTGTTACAACAGAAATTGTTTAAACCGAATTTAGGAATGTCTAGATTATGACAGCGTATGTCAAAGAAGGTTGTACGTAAGTGAATGTCAATTTAGCTATTGAAAGAATAGAGTACAAATTCATTCGACAGTTTTTTATAGGCATGACAATTTGAAATTGAGAATTAATTATACCTGTTAGGTACTTTAGGAATTGTTGGTCAATGTACACAAGTTTGGGTCATTTCTAACGGCTCACGCGTCCGTTTAATCGTGTTAGTAATTAGAACGGAACGTGTCACCGAAACTATTCTATTTAACATATACCTACTGTGTGGCCGAAACAATAATTTTAAATCACCTACCATAAGTTTACTTTTACATTTTTTTTTCCATATTTTACATTATTATTTTACTTTTAATCACTGATTCTTCAAATTTAAAATAATTCATAAGTGCATAACTACGATTTTGTATGATTTGGAGTAACTTAATCCTTTGTCTCTAATCCGGGAATCTAAATCTAAGGTGAACCCAAAACCTCTCGAGTGCTTAACTTCAAGGTTTTTTATCCAGATTAAAGTACATAATAATAAAGTAAAACAATAGAGCTTTGAAAGCATTCGCGGTAAAGCAACGGATTTCTATAACAATTGGTCAAAACAAGTTTAAACTTTTGAGCCGTTTAATGTACTTCAAATCTTTTTGTACATGACTGTATGTACTTTTGATAATATTATGAAACGGAATTAGTACTCTTAAGGAGAAGTTCTTCTAGAAAATATTATTTATAAGTACTCTTTTACAAAAAAATACATTTTTAAAGTTATTTTATTTTTATTATGATTTTAAGTGATATTACCCAAAATTTGTTTTGTTGATTTTTTTATACTAAGTTGTAAGAATTGAGTAGGTATCTAAATAAGTTATTTTTGAGTACAAAACATTCAAATCTTGTCTAAATACTTAGAATGGGTAACAATATTTTTTATGAACCATATTTTATGCATTGATCCTACAAAAACGCGAACGCGTTTTTAACAATCCATATTCATAAACTCAATACTATCCTAACGCTGAATCTGCCTCCACAATATAAACAAAACAGTCCTTGTCCAGAGCGCTCGGCAAGCAATATATAATTTGGTCAATCCGTCCGTCTGTCCGCTACAGGCGCACAAAAGCTGCAACCACCAACTTGAAAGTTAAAGCGTTTCACAATACGCGCACCTTGCCTTTCATCCCGTAGGATATAGTCCGCATCCCTTTCAAGGCTCTCGGAAAACTTTGTCACACAAAATGAATTTTGATTGTTCATACGGGCAGCCTCTTAAGGCCAGTTCAGTGTACCGTCAAGCAGCTTTCCGCGCTATATAAGGCTACGTTTGTTGGCTCGAGATAAGCTTTGTTTATTTTATTCCAGCGATTAGCTGGTACCGCGTCTTTATTTCTACAGTTTTATGGAGTTATTTTACGGTCACTGCGTGTGGTTTACATTTAGGTTACAGGTTTAAATCACGCTTACAACTATATCACAGAACACATTGGCATGGAGTCTTGAAACTTTGAAAGCGCCGTGGGCGGCACAGCACTTACTCTTTCCTTTAACGAATTCCGAATGCTTGTGTCGTGCGGGGACGTGGTGTTGTCGGTGTCCGCGGGAGGCGGCCGGGGTCCCGACTGCGATGAGGCAAAGGCACCACAACAAGGCACGCGCAGCGACCATGCTGCGACATCACTCGCGAAGCTACGCACACGACCGGCCGGCACTAACTTCCATCGTGTACTGGCCCGCCCGGTTTTCGGAGCCTCGCGCGGCGCGGGCGCAGCCACAGACCCAAGTCTCCTCAGACCCGACAAGAAGGCTTGCCTTTGGGCGGGAAAAAATTGGCGTTCGATTCTTCGGTGTGCCTTCTGTTTATAACAAGCCCTGTCTTGAAGGCTGTAAGAGTCTAGATACAGTCCAAGTCCACTTTTCTATGAGTCCATTAGAACTTAAGTAAAACTATTTGTTTTAAATCAATTTAGCACTAAACTTACGTTTGGAAAAAAGTTACGAATAAAATAAACACAGAAACAGAATCCCTGTTCATATATTATCAACAGTATCAACCCCGTCACACCGCACAAAACCCACAAAATATAAAACACAAAACTAGACCGTGATCTCGGCTCCGTCTCGTTTGCCACATCTACTGCTTGTGACGGTCTACCTCTGCCCTCTCACGAGCACAGGTAAACGTCGAGAAGGACGCAGGTATGCGTCGCACTCGACACGCCGTAGAAAAAAAGCCACGTAACAAAAGTTTTTAATAACGCATTGTGTTCACCTAGTACAGATACGAACAAATTGTACTGATGGACAGACGAAAATGTAGCTTTTGGACGTATCATGCACCTTTTTTGGTCGGATTTAGTAATTAAAGTCTGTGATGTGTTCGATTTTTTATTTCGTTAATATAGGCGCAGTATTGTTCGGTTCAGCTTTTGTAGCTACAAGAGCTTCCACTGCTGAAGGTACTTCGAAATACAGCCCAAAGGCTTTCAAAAAAGTTTTGATAATTTTAGAACGATATTAAAAAAAGGCCGGTTACGTTTAAAAAAAATTGTAACTCCTAGTCTATTTGCAGGATGTTCAATTGGATACAGGGTTGTCAATTTTATTAGCAAAGAAAGTTTCTAAATAATTTGCCAAGTTCTTACAAAACCTTCACGTTAGTAGCTTTAAGCTTGGTCTAAGTGACGTCCCTGAAGCTAGCTTAACTCGGCCAGTGACTAATGTTACAGGTTCTTGTGGCACTATAATCGTTACCGTTGCCCAACGTACGTAACTAGGCAACGTTTACTATCCAATCTTTATTTATATCTACTTTATAGGTACAGGCTTTAGCCTTTAGCTATCATTTTTTTCTTGATCCTTTGAATTTCCTTAAACATTTAGCTAGATGTATTAAGAGTTAGTTACAGCTCAAACCTCCGAATGTAAAAATATCCTACAAAAAAAAAAACATATTCCTTTAACTCTTGAAGCATCCCTAACCGTCTTTGGAACCATTTTAAATACATCGTCAGCTGCAAAATTAGGCTATCTATCTTTATGTAACTTCAAGCTTTCATAGGTACAGACGCCAGCAGGTCAAGCTACCCGAAGCTGTCAAATTCTCCCAATCAACCTTTAACCTTAATGCTTTAGCGACAAAGTAGAAAATCTATTAAAGAAATTTGACAGATTGTAGTAGCTTGATGTGCTGGCGTCTGTACATTATCTGTAATCACTGAGGCCGTCTAAATCAATATCTCTCTGGGACCTAAGAAACCTAGGAACACTAAAAGTCTTCAGAATCGTACCTGTACTGTTTGCTGAACATGTTAAATTGTAGACTGCGCACATAAATTTCGTTTGTGCAGGTGTAAACTGTATAAACCTAAGAACTTCTACTCACTCAAAAAACTCACACTTATCAAACTGTCAACAAGTTAATGGTATAATACCATAAAGTCATACCCACATTAGTATACGTCTTGTAATCACGCGTTACTAATAAGCATAATTCATTGATTAAATGAACAAATCCTTCGAAATCCTTCAAATCTACCGCTTAATTCTATATAGCGTTTGAAAATCGAAAACAGAGGTGCTCAATCTTCAGTCAGCGCAGCACACGCACCGTAGCAAGTATACCGCCTAGAAAAAGGTTGAGCATACCTGATTAAATAATTACTCGCATTTCTCAAACGACAAACATCGCTTATACTTAAAGGTATATATTAATATATGTTTTATTTTAATAACTAGTTTGTTTTTATAATAGTGATTTTAAATAGCCATCGATGAGTATCACAATGTTTGTTACTGACGTTATTTTGATAAAAATATGTACTAGCTTTTGTATGTGTATATGTATAATATGTAAGAACCATCCTCGTACTTCAAGGAATATTGTAAAAAAATAATTAGAGAAATCGGTTCAGCTGTTCTCGAGATTTGCGCTTTTCGACACATTAAGCGATTCATTTTTATATTATAGAAGATACATAGATAGAAGATTCATTAATTTACTTAGTTGCAATTCAATTCTATTTGTTGAGTGTTTTTATTATTTTTCGACAGTGTAAAGCAAGTGATTGCTCTTGTCCTAGCTACGGTTGGGCTATAATTACATCTGCCTTGTGTTTTCCCAACTATGTTGGGGTCGGCTTCCAGTCTAACCGCATGCAGCTGAATATCAGTATTTCACATGGAGCGACTGCCTATCTGACTCCCACAACCCAGTTACAGGGTAATACGAGCCTACCCCTTGGTACTGCTGGATGTCAGACTTTCGGGCTTATGACGACTCAGAACAACTGTGCTTTTTCCATTTCTAACGTGACGATATTATCGTGGACGTCCATGTTCACATAACGGCATCACGATAACACAGGGAAGTAAAATGTATGGCGAGTAAAAGCGTCCTTATATATTTCCATATATAAAGACGCTTTTAAATATCCGTCCACGATAAGTAACGTTATAACGCGCACAGATTTCCATACAGCAGGAACTGGTCCAAAATGAGCTTGCTAGAATGTATCTCTTTACCTACTAACAAGTGAAACTAAATAAAAACTATTAAAAATTACAATAATTTTACATGCTAGCATGAAATTCCAATGATCTTTCTATTTTGACAGCATTTTTTAGAATCTTGTTTATTAAATTGTTGGCTTCTAACCTGTTAATATAAAAAAAAAAGTAGAAGTTTTGTTCTTAAGAAAAATAAAATTATACTCTGTCATTTAATATACCTCTTTTTCCAAACTATGTTGGGGTCAGCGTCCAGTCTAACCGATGCAGCTAAATAAAATTATTCTCCCTCTATCGATCTGCCTAACCTTTTCCCAACTATGTTGGCTACGGCTTCCAGTATAACCGGATGCAGCTAAATAAAATGATTCGCCCTCCAAAGTAAAATCTGTTTTCCATTTTACATAAAATTTTCAAATCTATTCATATTCAACAGTATAAAATTATATTACCCGATTAAAATTAATATAAAATGTGGGCATAAATTGTTACTATCGTTGGTCAAATAGTTATGTGCTGGTTATTAACAGATTTACTGCCTAACGGTATGAGGTTTTGTGAAATATATCTAACTTAAGTTTAGCACTAGTAAATAGTACATAGAAATAGCTTTTATTGCTTTTTGATCGTCAATGTACATAGTTTTATGTTATTGTGTATACCCCCCCTGATTATCTCATGAAAAACCAATCAACGTTTCACTGCGATTCCTGAAAAACAAATCAACGCTTCACGGCGCTTCCTGAAATGATTCTCAGCTTTCAGGAAGAGTACGTACTCTACGAAATTGGAGGTCTACTCCCTAAGCGCAATATCCGTAGTTCCGTCAGTTCCGAACTTACAGGGTTTTCCAGCTCCGTAATGTAACACCTACGGATATTATGATATTAGTTTGGTGCCCGACCTAAGATAGAATGATAACACTATTTGACAGTTGTCCCTACTCCCGATGTGTTATAGTCCGTCCGAAAATAATGGCCAGTAGGCCCCTTGATTTACATACAACATAATAAATAAGATTTTGTTGTTACTGAAACAGGCAAATTATGATTTCGAGAAGCTTTAAACAATCGGTAAATTATAAGAGACTTGAAAATTACCCGTAACTACTTCTTTTGGAAAAACACGACGTCTTCTATGTAAGCAGCATCATTTGGAATCCATCAAAATACGGTTTAACCGCCAGTTTTAAAAATAAACCTCCGCGTCTCTAATTCCTTCGCAAACATTATAAAAGAGCAGTGGACATTAATTTACACTATTTATAGTGTAATGTATCAATTACGTTATTTACCTACTTAGATTATATTGTGGACACAGATAGCAAGCGCGCGTTGAACTCTTTACGAAAGTCGAGATCTGAGACTAACCATGAGAATCTTGCTAACCGCACTATTCGACAACATTGCTCTACTCCGCGTCCATTGACGGCCACATTTGAACGCGTCATGTAACCATCCGTCCCGAGGACTCAATGTATGTGAAACTTTTAAGTTGTCGCGGTTAACGGATTCGCGGAATGAATGTTTGGTCAGTCGTTAAGTCGTAGCGGGTTCACCTCACATTCCTGAACTGTAGAGCCTTCACGGTCTAGAATGCTCTTACAAATCTCTACGATGTGTTAGATGTCGTATCGATGTATCGGAAAATAGTAATGTAACGAATCGATTTAGAATTTTAATCGATAAAATAATTGTCATTAAATGTAAGATGTCTTTTTTGGCATTAATGTTTTTAATTGATTTCAAGAATTTTCAACTAGTCGTGAAGTTCAGGTTTTTATGTGTTGCACAGTCGTTTAATAATTACTATGAAGAAATATCCTAAGTAATAGTGGATTTTTGTGGAGTGATAATTGAAACCAATTTTGGCAGTAAGCAGATCCAAAGTTACTTATTGCACATTTCCTTGTCTTCGACTGGTTTTCCGTTAGTTAACATACACACAAGAGCGTGAAGACGCATAAATCTGCGGAATATTAAAATCTATTTTTAGAGGCAACTGCCCTTTTAGCATAATTTCTCATAAAATAACCAACACGTATACTGACAACGTGTGTTCACCATACAACTTCAGTTCCTACTTCCCAGTGAGATATTACCAACATAACTGTGCTGGCAGCCTCGTCCTTATAGTGGAAGCTGAAAGGTTATTATTGCATATGTCGTGTGTATGTTTCTGTAGCCGGCCCTTACACTACGCCTACAGGTTAGCTCGCCTCGTCAGACTGCCAATAAAATATCGGTTAAACTACATAATATGAAGCGTGTCTTGTTTAAATTGCGACTACCAGGTACTCGAGTATCGTCCAGACTACCTATTATTAATAAGTACATGATAATTGTGCTATTATTGTCGATATGAGAATGAAAATAGGGTCAAATAAAATAAATAGGTCCTACTATCTACTACTCGTATTGTACGAGGAAATTGATCATGTTGGTACTAGAATGTAGGTTCAGGTGAGATGTCGTGTCAACACAATTGCTTACATTGTAGAATATCTGTGCCAGCACTTTGTTCGCGTGGATGTCGGAAAACAATAATCTGTGACTTTACTCATTATTTTTCTAAAAAAAAAATTAAGCTTAAATTATTCCTTATAACATCAGCTATCATCTGCCAGTGAACGTCCCGCCAAATCGGTCCAGCCTTCATCGGTTCAGTTCAAAGTTTAGCCGGAACAAACAAACAGACATAAACAATTAAACATTTTTTTTTTGTTCTAAGTATGTACCGTATATACTTTCATATGCATTTAGTAAAAAGACGTTATTTTGAAATTACAAGCAGACACTTCAATTTTATTTATTTGTACTGTATTGAATTACTATATCTAATATTTGTATTGTATAAAATTAAATATAGAGTAGAACAATGCTCGAACATTATCAATCTTGAATGAAATCTGTCACTGTCAGATTTCGTACCATCGGCATCTTTCACGAGTGACAGGGAGAGATAAAACAAGGAAAACAGGGTTCTTTTGTTTCTTACGTAGATTTGGGAAGCTTTTCAATTCAGCTCGTGTTCGATTCGCGACTCCACAAGTCCACATTGTCACAGACTATCAAAACACTTACAGACAAAGCCCAGCCTGTCTAATAAAACGTATTGAAACTCTCCAACACAAGTTTCAATACTACGCCATTTTATTCCATACTCAGCAAACAAAACATTATTAAGGATTACAAGTAAAGCTCGGGGTTCTACCTGCGCCTGAGCAACAATAGTGAAATCAAAGCGCCATTGTGGCGCTACAATGCAGTCAAGTGGTTGGAGTGGCTTTGTTGGTACCGTCCTCTTAAAGTACCTGTTGCTATACACATAAAAGAATTAGATAGTGTTCTGTTTAGCCGATTTTTCGAGATAAAGATGGAGCTATGGCTGATGTGCATTTTGGGAGAGTTTTTTTTTCAGTATAGCTGTTGCATCGTTTTCCTTTAAGCCCATGGGTTGGCAGACGTTAACAAACAATGTTGGAAGTGTATTCTCAACGACATGCTAATAAATATGAATTAAAAAAACATACATACATGAATCATTCAAATATAATCAAATTGGTACTATAGACATTGCGCACATTAAAATCCAAACAGTTTTGTCTATCATAAATATAAGTATCTTTTCAGGGGTGTAGTACACACCAGCCTCAGTTTTGTATTGTGTTAAATTATATTTTCATTTTTTTTTCAGCACTCGCCTATGAGATTGTTTAGATGAGTGTGCGCGCTGTCATCATTATCTTTATAGAGCGTTAGTCAGTCTGTAAGCCTTAACTCTGTCTTTGCATAGCCTTACATTTTTCAAGAAATTTTATTTAAATCCAGTGCTTTCTCTCTATGCCTAGAGATTTTGACTATCTCTCTCCTACAGGTGGTCGGCGACCGGCGATGTCTCGTACTAAGTTGCTTCCCACGATTTGGTCGCGGATTTTATCGCGCCTGGTGACAACCAGCGACAAGCCGCAATCTTGGCAATTCCAATTCAGCATTGTGGTTATAGACATGTTTAGTCTACCTCCTGTTTTAAAGGCCAGGTTAGGTTAAATAGGTTAGGCACAGGGATGGTAAACCGGCTGATTTATTTAGGTCATAAGAAAAAACTACTATGTACGAACCATATATTATATGGTTCGTACATAGTAGTTCTTTTGGCCTTTTTAAATAATAGTCTGGGTTGGGGTTTCCTCTACAATTAAATACCTGTACTTTTATTGGGATAGTCCATAATAATGATTATATTATATACACAAAATAATATACAAAAACAGATTTTTTAAAGATTTGAGCTGTTTACAGTAAAAACTCAATTTCTTGTGTATGCCAATACTCTTGTCAAATAGTGTTTGAAATTTCACTTTATACATAACAATCTAAATTGTTAATAATCACAAACGTACAATTAAAATTCCTAAATAAATCAATGCGTCAGTTAACATTGATTTACGAAACTTCTCTCACATTTAAAATTCTTTAGAAGTGCCTCGTGTACCCAAGTTTCATATTAATTAATTGTTTTTATTACTAAGCCCAAATTGCTATGTTAACATGTATGTTATAAACAAAATGGGTTGTTTGTATTCAGTGCGGACTGTAGGAGGGGGAACTACCGAAATGGTCGTGGTCAACTGGTCTTTTAATACGGGTGGTCCTTTTAGTTACTATTTTGGCGATCAAAGCGCTTGTTGTTCTACATACCTAACCGTTTTTTGAATGTGCAACGATTTTTATTATTCATTCTATACTAAGTACTTACATTATTAATAAATCTTTGATCGCGTAGAGGAGGTGATTCGTCATCCAAATCAAGACAACGGGTTCCTAATAATTTTCGCAGAAGTGAATATTTTTAAGAACCCACACATATATTCAAATAAAACGGAATGTAGAATAATAAAAAGATTTATTTTTAGTATTCTAATTTATCGCGTAGTGGCCAGTGTTAAAACTGGCGAAAATAGTTTGAACTTTAAAATAATATTATGAGTCTATTAGCGTGATATATTACATGTCCGAGGTTTTATTCAATGGCGATCAACGAGCAAATGAATTCTGACGAACTAATTAATGCAATATTTTATCATTTGGCGCCAAACTAATATAACGAGTGCCTTAATGACCTGACATCGTAAAGATTAGTATTAAATTCGTGAAAAAGGCTTTACATCGCTAAGTATAATTAAATTAGCAACATTCCTAACAAGATTTTTACATTTAAATTGGTGTCAAAACTTGCCAAAAATGCCATAGAGAAACCTGTTGCTAATGAACTTTGTCGCATTCACCCGTCAAACCGCCAGAAATTATGTTTCAATTATAATGCATTAATCACCAATTAATTTAAAAAAAAAGCAATATTTTGTATTTGTATGCCTCTATGTACTATTAAGTACGTTAAAAATGACTTGTAGCTTGATGCAATCATATTTTAAGGCCCAATAACAATTCTCGAAACTAAAGGTTGTGTGGCGTGGAAAATAAACGAGCCAACGTCGAAGGCAGCAGACGCGGCCGCCACCTAGAGACATTAAAAATTATGTTTCTGATCATTAATACTAAACGTAGAAACTTAATAATTGCCGCCTATTATACATGTTGTAATAAAAAACGCATTCTTGGATACCAGCCAGTATCCCACTGCGACGGGGTTGGAGATTCGAGTTTATGATGTACGATCTTTATTGCCTGACAACCAGAAGTGGACTCTCTTCCCTACACAATAAGAACTAACTCAACAGGTATGTGTTGACTGTGCACAAAATACCATACGGTGTTCATAATAAATAATAAGTTAGTGTTCGAAATGTAAAGAAATCAAAGGGCGAGGCATCTGCCACCCCCGACTGCTCGTCGTAATCGTATCAATAAGTTAGGCTGCAAGTTTATTTGTATCGATATCAATCGATCATAACGTCGTGCGTTAACGATACCATCAGATTCGTTCCTTTTGATTTGAAAGTTGTGTTGTTTTATAATTACAAACGTTAGAGTTTTGTGTTTTTACAAAAAGTAGATCCTTATCAGTGATTTGTTATTTGTGAGCGAACCACAAATTAAGGTACTTAATTATAAATCTATCGGGCGGTCGCTTGCGGCGGTTCTCACTCTTCTCAGTGAGAAATCTTCGAAATTGTTTGAAGCAACGCAACAAGGCAGTCAATACGATGTAAACCTGGATAACATGCCCCGATAAGCACATAAACTTTGAAAAGAATTATGTAGTTTAAATTAGTTATCTTGGGGATATACAAAGAAGAGAGAGAGTGATGCATAAAGCTATGCAGAGATTGTTCAGTATGCATTTGTACAGAAGATATGCATCAAGTCGCCTGCATATTGTGTTCTCTGAGCAATTCTCATGGTAATGCGTGGCATCCGAGGCTTGATGCCCTCGGGATTTGGGTTCTTGAAGTCTGTTCTCTACAAGTCGCATGGAAAATAAAATACGACCAAATTACTATACCGTCTTATTTTTCTCTTTTGTTAGCTGCAAATGGTCTTTTAGTCCGCGAGAAGGTTTTGGAGAAAAAAAGCTTGAACGTATATTGAAAAACACCTATTACAAATCATTCTTTATTATGCTTATTGAATATGAGAAATGTTGAAAAGCTTAAATTTTAATTGCATATTACAGAATTGCCATGGTTTATTTGTTCAACACTACTGAAGTCACGTTCAGGCAGGATGTCTACGCGCGCATACATTAAGTTTATGACTTGAAAATCAGAGCCCATCGCTTCACCACAACAAGTACAACGATCGCGTGTCGCTGATAAATACGATGCTTAAATTATAAACGTCCCGACAGATGCACTTTTGACATACAAGCGGACAAAGGGCCTGTTCGCACGCTCGCCACAAAACCACGTTTTTTGTAGAAGCCTCCGAACGGAATCTAAACGCGAATCACATTGTGGGATCCTACCTTCTTATTTCGAATTTTAGATTTTTTTCCCATTGGCTACTTGGAAATGTGGCCAATGTCTTACACTTAATTTTCTGAGAGAACGATTAAATTAAAATGAGGTTTTTTGACAAATTGACTGCAGTGAGAACAGTTTAGACTTGAGTCATTAGAGTTTACCGTTATACTGGTATGTGTTAGGTTTTACTGGTTTAGATTTTTAGACACAGTAATACTTTCATAAATCTATCTAAAAAAATATCTAAATAGGTAGTTTAAGTTATCAATGAAGCGTAGTGCTACGAATTACGTAGACATAATTAGCAGTATTAGTAAACTGTTTTAGTTAAGTTTATCATCAAGGCTTTTCTACGAGGCTATGAAAACTCAAGGGGGAACCGACATTAACGCTGATATTAACAAAATTAAGAAAAACGAAAATTTTATCAGCGTAGGGTAATTTAGGAATCACGAGGAGATCACGTCCACGACTAGAAAATTAACTGTAGGGTTCATATCAGTTTATAACATTTATACTGCATTGCAATCAGCACAGAAAAATGCACCTGACCTATTTTACAGTCATTCTTATCGCTCATAATTAAGTTGAGTAAACTTCTTAACGAGATTTTTAATGGCTGGCAAGCATAAGAGTTGTGTGCAGAGTATTATCCTCTTATCTTGTCCATCTGAGTTTTGTTACTGATAGCGAATTGGGTTGTATCTACTCGAATTTTTTGTTAATTCTGATAAACAGATAATTATTCAATTTGTATTATCTGAGTTTTAAAAGTTAGAAGGAAATTGAACATTAATTCGCATGTGGATTTTTTAAATTTATTATACAAAACCAAATTGAGTTTTTCTGACATATGACCGACTAAAACATATTCAAGTAGGTAATGCTATATAGAGCAGGACAAGAAAGTGCAAAGAGTGACATAACCAAGGCTAAATATTCGCTCTCGTCAGACTGATTTAACTGGTCATAAATCTTTGACGTAAAAACGAACGTTATGCCACACCACTCGACGACCAAAATGGACGATTAAAATCAAAAATAAAACTACAACACGGCATGCTTTTGTCTTACTCGTGTCTACAACAGGCTTTTATCTGTTGGACGCCGGTGCCCGTTCCTTATATTTGAAAAAAAAAATTCGAAGGAGCGATGGCGCGCGCAGGTAACTCGGCCATTTTGCTTCACGTTTTTATTGTTATTCTTTTTCAATAATCCGCATGTTTTATGGCTTGTTAGGTAGTTTGTTACGATTCGAGGTTACTAATTAAGTAACGGGAAACACCGGTAGCAGGAAATATTCATTATCAGAACGATTTTTGGGGTTCCGTGTCTCGGGGTGGTTCGGAATGGCTTTTACTCTCGTTGGCCCATTTAAAAATAAACAATGAATAAATGTTACATGGTCAGAATACATTCTTCAATACTAGTAGTTAGCAGAGAAGATACATTAAGTACCGGAAGCGGTTCTAGCAGTCCACAGTGGCTTCATTTTAAAATCCGACAGAAGGACCAATTTGTTTGGAAACCTGCAAACATGTCTGAGTTAATGTCTCTGGTCGTCAATTATTGTCCAGACATTGGATTAGACACAGATCAAAATGAGGTATATCAACTCAAGCTATGGAGCTAGCATTGGACGCGATACGGGGCCACAGATCCGCGCACTCCTTAGCAACAGGTCCGGTAATAGCAGAGCCCTTCATCTCGCCCTTGTTTTTCACTATGACGCCTGCGTTATCTTCGAAGTATACATGTACACCCCGTCCCGCCTTTTGAATAGTTTCCGTTGTCTGATCACCACTTTTTTATCGAGGTCGACTTAGGCAGCTCTAATTAAGAGACCTATTAAACCACCCATAATTTATAAGAATAAAGCGAAGGCTAAATTCTTTATCAATATGCACTAGCTTTTGCCCGCGACTTCATCCACGTGAAACTTTTTCTTCCCCCGACCCACCCCAACGCATTGCATTGGTGTTCGTTTTCGCGTAGCGTTCTTACTGACTTTTTTTCCTTTTTGCTCGGCTCCTAAGAGCCGTAGAGTTACGATAAATGGCCTATAGCCTTCCTCAGGAATTGGGGTATCAAATACAAAAATAATTATTCAATTCCGAGTGGTAGTTTCAGAGATTAGCGCGCTCAAACAAACCAACTCTTCAGCTTTATTATTATTAGGTAGAGCGGCCCCAACTTTTTCTCCGCGTTCGAAAGACAGCTATTCAAAGACTATTCGTTAATAATATGTTCGGAGGTGGCGTGATAAACGGGTCTTCGTCCAACATACCATTAATGATAATAATCTAAGCTAATCATTAGGTACCAAAAATGCATCCTCGTAACAAACAGGAAACATAATATTTACCTACCGACATTTTTTATGTTAATTTAAAAGTCGCAATGTAAAAAATCTCATTTATTTTATTATACGCGTAATTCTCAATTTCCTGTGATTAAACACGATTATACACTGATGAACAACTTATTAATGTAGTTTTATTTTATTGTGACATAGGTCTATTTGGCAAAAGGAACTCAGGTTAGGTACTTAACTAACCTACCTGAATAGATTTGTCGTTTTCCTTTTCTGAAGTGAAACTTATTGTACATACCTAGGGACCTAGATTATGAGTGAACGATGTGATCTCCTATAATTGGAAGCTCACACTGACATTGTTCCAATTCTTATATATAGCATGTAATAATGTCTAGCCTTTTTTTTTTTTTTTTTTTTTGTGGATGGGAAATCATCAAATGACCCCTCCCGCTCTGGGTGGAGCGGAAGGGAGTGTCAGACTTTTACTGACTAAAACCCACCCGTGTTCCGTCCTTAGCCCTTTCTGTTCCAGGGCAGCGGTTAACCTTTCGGAAAATCCCACCGCCCCGGCAGGCTTCGGCCCTGTGGGGCCCCGTCCTCTGCTGACATCTCTTTGAGGCGCGCGTGGAACACAACGCGCCGTCCGGCACGGGCCTGGTCCTGATCGGACGGTGAGCTACCCATTACTCACCGCCCGCAGGCCCGCGCCTACGGTGGCCGGGAGTCGTCACGCGGCTCCCGACGCCCGGAGCGTCTCCCGCGGCGGCTGAGGCGTGAGGTGTTCTCCCTCAGCCTCCCCGCCACCTCCTTCGCTAGCATGACTGCTTCGCAGAAGGAGGTGACTGCCTCCCACTCCCTCTCGCCCCGGACCATGGCTTGCACCAGGGCCGGACGCGAGAGGTCGCCGCCGTTGCCGATCGCCTCCACGAGGACACGGCGGGTCTCCGCCCAAGCAGGGCAGACCTCCACCGTGTGCTCCACCGTGTCCTCTGGGCGATCCGGGCAGTGGTGACACCCGGGCGTCTCCTCCCGCCTGATGATGTGCAGGAACCTCCCGAAACATCCGTGTCCGGAGAGGACCTGCGTCAGGCGGTACGTGAGAGATAATGTCTAGCCTCTGTTGAGGATCCTATATATAATTAAATAAAAGTATAATAAAACTGAAGAGTTTATGTGTTTGGACGTGCTAATGCTCTGGAGCTACCATCACTCGTATTTAAAAAAATATTTTTGCATTTAGTAGTCCAATTTAATTCAGAAGGTTAAAGGCTATTTAACATAATGCTACGACCCTTAGGAGCCGAGCAAACCTGAAAAAAGGCAGAAATAACGTTAAGTGTAAAAGCGCGTCGTTGATGCGATTTGACGCGGGGGGTGGGGGGAATAAGAACGCGGACGTGCGAATTTCAACGCGGACGAAATCCCGGGCAGAAGTTAAAAAAAAAAACCGGGCGGAAATAATAATAAATGCACACCACGGTAGATTAGGAAAGCCTAAGATTAAGAAAGTCAGACGCATTCGGGTACCAACCACTCTGATTTCTCATTAAAAATGTCATAGATACCAAATTCAGACATTCAAACTTAACATGCCTGGGTGCCAAAGTCCGGCTTTCTCCTGAAGTATGTAGGGGTCGGCAGTAAAAACAATATTTTAAATGCATGCATATCGATTAATTTTTTGTGCGCTTACACTGCAAATGAATTAACTCTAGTCTTTTAATTGCGCAAAACTTAGATTTATTAATTTATTTATACTTAAATCAAGTGTAATTTATGATGAAGTGCATATTGCTTCAATCCAAGATGGCGTCGATTGACAAAGCTAATATTTTCTTTGATTGATTACCGTATGAATGCGGATGTTGGCTCGTATTGAATGTACATTATTATATACAGATGTTCGCAAACTCGATTACATACAATTCTTCATTAACTTCCACGTTTCCTTTTATGTACACTTGCAATGCAACAATTATATTCTTTACATTATTAATTTAATGATGAACTAGGAAGATAGATTTGTAATGATAGTTCCTGGCTTTGAAAAGAGTTACCCATTTTTTCTAGGTTGTAGCGGGAGGTAGAAAAGACGAAATGCTATCTAAAACTTGACAGATATTGGCGCTGATTCTCTTATTCACAAACTAAACTAAATTTAAGTTCAGTGCATCTTTTTCTTTCTGTTTCATTAAGAAAATGACAGAAGATAAATATTAGTTTAGTCCTGTCAAATTAAGATACTCGAATCCATAGCAAGTTTAGACGTGATTAAAAACATGGCCACTAAAAATACTTCAAGTTACGTCAGGCTCTGACTAGTTTGACAGGACTGAACAAATATTTATCTTCTGTCCTTTTCTTAATGAAATCGACAGAAAAAGATGCACTGAACTTAAATTTAGTTTAGTTTGTGAACAAGGGAATCGGCGCCAATGTGATGAAGTGATGATAATGGAGAAGCAAGATAGACACAAGAAGCATGGTACAGACAGAAGAAGACGCAGTGAATGGAACAGAACTGAATCTGATGATGATGACAATGAAGATACACATAATGAATGACACGAAGTCATGGACAAGTTCGACGTTAAACAGGGAATGTTTAAATGGTGTGAATGATAATTATGAAGATGATGGAGATGGTAATGGTCACCATATTTACCTTGCTCCATCCAAGGGTGTCGTTCCGTGGATGCTTGAAACAAAGGCATAAATAGATGAGCATTTTTGAACACAGAACCACGTAGAACTAGACGCACGATTACTTCATGCAAAGGTCTATTTGGAACAGATACCGATTCCTTTGTGAGACAATTGAACATCAACCCAAGTAAGGATCACTGAATGTGGTGGTGTTATGTTCCTTTCATTTTGGGAATCAGATAACAGAGCCTGCTATAATAAACTATGCTTACATTTAATCGACCTGACCGGGTTTGAAGTTATAAACATGAACATTCCGATTAGAGAAAGCTTAGCCTTTGCAATTCGGATTTTGCATTCTGAATTAAAAATCATCATAAAATTACATCCTGTTGCAACAGGAGAAATAGCTGTTGATGAGTAGGTATACTGAAATTTTACACCAGGTAGGGAGAACAATCTAAAAAGAGAAGAAGCCATAAATACTGGCATTCAGCTGCTTCCTGTGGAACTGCAAGCCGAGCCAAACATAGTTGGGAAAAGGGTAGGCAGATGATATGTGAGAAAAAGCACAGAGCCATAGAGAATATGCGACCGGAGCTGTAAAAAGATGAGACAAGCCCTCGATATATGGAAGCTTGATCTGCAAGTCCCTCATTAATTAGGTCACTCTGCCGTCAAAACTCATTTCAGACGCTGTGTGTTTGTTAAGATCAAACTAAAAATTATAATGGAGGGTACACATTGAAGAAGAGAGAGAAACTCATAGAAAACATAGAAGAGAGAGAAACATAGAGAGGACATCATAATTTAAAAGTGAAATTAAGCAGACCGAAAAGAAAATTGTCGAGTTAGTTAAAAAAAAATTCTAATTACACTTACCGTTTTGGTTCCGGAAGAATCCAGTTTCATGGACTGCTTGCGCAAAATGAGAAACAGCACATGTTAGTAAGGGTTAGTATTAGAAATGGATATGAATAAAATGTTAATACTTGTCAGTTTAATCTACCTATTGAATACTAAAGTCTAAAGAGTCCATCATCATCGTTCTAGCTGAGAGACGGTCACTGCTGGATATTGGCCTCCCCAAAGTGACTATTTCACATTTTATTGGTCAGAATTTGTAGCTGCCGTTCCACCTAGGTTTCCTTTAGTCCCAGATTAGTTTTCGGTAAGTCCAAAGTACAAATAGTGCAGTCAGGAATCAAGTTCACCCTCAGTAAAGCTGTTATTAAAGCCTGGGGGTCTACTCCGGACCGACACATGGCCGAACCGAATATTATTGAAAAGTGCGAAAAAGTTCGGATCGGCTCAGTTGGGTCGGGATCGGGACCATAGTCAATATTCGAAAGAGTGTAGGAGGGTAGGATCGGAACTGACCGAACCAAATAGTAACTTCGTAGCAGGAAACGGCCGAACATTCGGCCGATACTACTTCGGGGTAGACCCCCTGAATTTATGGTAATATTCCTTAGTCGTGCACATAGTGGTTAATGTCAAATTATTTTCACTGCTCGCTCCCTTCCATTGGGTAATCACTGTAAGGGCAGCTACCAAGTTCTAGTGTTGTGCGTGACTCGATAGTTGTGATATCGATATCGTAGTTTGTAATGACATTAGGGAAAGAAGTACCGATTCCATTTTTTGTGCGTTTTAAGTATGTGTATGTAGGTATATCAACCATATTGGCTAATATGAGTTTACCTACTAGACTTCTTTGTAACTATGTTTGGGAAAGCGTTTGCCGACTTCAATTAGTAGGTTATACTTATATGATTAGGGGCTGATTTTTCAATCATCTGATAACTTGAATAATTTTGAAATTTTGATAGTTGTTTCACAGAAAAACTGTCAAACGTCAATTTTGTTCCTCGAATAAAAGTTATCTAGCGATTGAACAATCAGTAATTCATAATCTTATATGTAATTCCTCAAGTAAGTAGTAATTTCACTTACCCTTCAGGTTATGGAAGTAGCGTAGTCCATTAGCTGCTTGCGCATAATAAGAAAAAGATATGTATTAGTAATTCATCTATTACAATTGCGAAATACAAGTCATAAAAAGGGGAAAGTACATACAACTGATTAACACAGTATTTTATATAAAGGCCCAACACCAGGCATCAAACAAAATGAGATACATCAAAAGATTTTTGTCGGCATGATGTCGGTGCAGTTTTATCATGTACCTCGCGGCGCCGGCGCCGGCCATCCATCGTGGTCCAATACTTGAATACATTATTAAAACCCCCTATATTATTGATGATAAAATATTGTTAATGAAACGTCGCGGTTTTTCGGAAAAATTGATCCATTTATTCAAGGTTATAAAGACGGTTGCTGTCATATAATCACTCAAATTGTAGACGAAAACATTAAAAAACTAAATATGTGCATACTACAAAATAATATATACGTATATTTGACGAATGACGTACATAGGTACCTAAATATGTACTATATAATTATCTTGAGCTGTTGACAATGGCGCAGAATATTTCCAAGGACTAGATGGTAACCACGCAACACTGTTTACAGGTGACAAATATGTGCATTATGAAATATTATTTTGTTTAATTTACAAACAGCACTCAGCAGTCACGATAACGTTGCACCATTTAAACTAAGTGAAAGTAACTCGTTCGAAAAGTAAAAACTAAATAAAAAAATATATACTTTTGGTCCGTATGAAAATGTTTTTTTTTGGCTGATGGATTTTTCAATTACTATTTAAGCATGGCTTAAACAACTACATAAAAGTAATAATAATGTTGCTGTGTTTCAATATCTGTATTCATAGCAGTTATTTCAGATTTAAACCAAGGTCAGTAAATATAAAACGTTGCTCCATTCGTAAACAGACATGTAGGAACGTCTACCAATTACAAATACCCAGAATTACTGGTATCCATAAACTAGAGAGAGGCATAATAAAGGTCTGCATAAGAAATGGTAGCAGGTAGGGGTCTCCGGCGGCGCTTCGTGAAGACGTTTGCACGCCTCGTCACGAGCGAGCCCCGAGCCGCAAGCCTGTCGTCCATCATCCTGATGTGAGGCACCAAATTAGGGCTCTAAAGCAACGAACACCACTGTACTTTATCGAAAGACACTGTAAGTATAGCACTTTTGTCAGGACCGGTAATAAGAACTGCTACTGACATAAGAGTATGAGAACACATAATTTGGTCTCTTTAGCAGTTCTTACTCGACTGGTGTAAAACAGACTACACAGCGAAGTTACATTGTATGTTTCTTTCAATTTCATCAGACGTTTCTATTACTCGGTTTGAGCGAATAAATAAACATGAGGCTGGGGGATTAGAATGTAAACACTCCACAAATCAATTTACTTTCTTATCAGTAAAATCACATGAATGCTCTTTGTTCCTTAATGTTCAAATAGTATTGTCATTTATTTTAGTGTCAAATGAGATAATATAATATTTACATTTATTACAGACTGCAATAGTTAGCAAAACTGATAAAACTTGACATGTTAATCACACCTTTTACAAGAATATTTATATAATTGAAACGACAGAGGCAAGTGCACAGTAACGTCGACACCATGGTTCGGTTAACATTGGCTACTATTTCGAAACATCTCACTGAAGATGTTATAGACAAAGTTTTCAAGTTAAAGACGAAAAGTGAGGACAATGTCCAGTGTGTTGAAATTACAAGAGCAGCGCCCGCGGGGGAGGGCCTCATCAGCGCTGTGTATCGGATCCAAGTGACTGGCAAGAATCATACAGCCAGATTCGTCGCTAAAGGACTAGTAAATGACCCTCTAATTCGAAAATCTCTCGACTGCCACACGTACTTTAAAAGAGAAGCTTTATTTTTCTCGACCATTCTACCTATTTTGTGCGAGATCCAGAAGTCTTCAGGTGCAAAAGAGAGGATCCAGAACTTCCTCCCAAAATGCTACGGATGCCATCTCGATGGTAAAGACGATTATATTTTGATGGAAGACTTGTCTGAGAAGGAATGTTCGTCTATATCTGAACATATTACTGTAAACGAAAGGAATTTAACTCTCAAAAGTTTGGCGCATTTTCACGCTGTGTCCTTAGCTCTGCGAATTAAAAAGCCTGATAACTTTGCGAAGCTTGCGAATGGACTTAACGAAGTTTATTATAATGATAAGAATAAAAACTGGTATGCGAGGTATCTCCAGGATGCCATAGATATAGATAGAAAAGTGGTTGCAGAATTTGAAGATCCGGAAAGCGTTTACTATCGCAGATTTAACGCCTTAGTTAATGACGATGTTTATGGACAATTGATACGCATCGTTAACAGTCGAGGTGATCACCCCGTGTTTAATCACGGAGACGCTTGGTGTCCGAACTTCCTGTGCTGCAAAGATAAAGCCATCGCTATTGATTTTCAATTATTGAGATGTACTTCTCCCGCCGCGGATTTGGCTTACTTCATACTAATGTGTGGCAGCCTTTGTCGTAATAAAGAAGAATTTCTGGAGGCTGTCAGCGTTTACTACAAGTCCTTGGAGTATTATCTGACAGACATGGGGATCGATGCAAGTAAGGCTTTTTCATTTGACATGTTGAAAGAAGAATTGAAGAAGTATGGTTCTTTTGGACTACTAGCATCAGTCACATCGTTCCCCTTGTTGGCCAACGAACGTTGCGACACACTGCAGTCCTGGGAAATGAAGTACTCCGGATTTGACCGTATACCGCTTGAGGAGATTTGGCCGTTGACTCCAATTAAACAAGAGGAGCACAAGATGCGGCTTATGAACGCTGTTCGTGTTGCCGTAGACGTTGGATTAATCTGAATTCAACAAATGTTAAAAGAAATAATAAAAAAGTACGTTATTATCTCAGTGTTTCTTGTCTATCACGACTTGGCTACATGTACATCACACTTAACGGAACAGTTAAACTTAAAATCATCTCTCAACCGCCAGCCTCGCAAACTGATTTGTATAGAGATTCTACACAAAAACACCTGTATCTATATAGATAAGCCTTTAGATGAGTCGGCAATACATTGGAATGTTTGGATTCGTGACCGCTAGACAGCCGAAAACTAATTATCGCGCGGTGTCGAAGTGTTCGGCCGCTCGGACGAGGCTCGTGTGTATCAAATAGACTCGCATACAACTTACATTTTAAACCGGCCTATTAAGATTGGTGATTTTTTTACCTTTCTCGGCTTTGCCCTATAGCCGGTACTTCTTGCTACGTCGTGAATTAATAAAGGACTTCAATTAACATCCAGTGATAACGATTGAAATCCAGTCTTGTAATGAACGGTCGATGCAGCAAGTTCCTTCGTCACAGTCACAGATGCACACGCAAATAGAAAGTGCTTTAAAGTGGCAATTACTTATTTGTTTTAGTGTCCTCTTAAGTGGGTTCTAGTTACAAGGTGATTTTCTTTTTCTTTTTTAAACGAGCTTGCTGTAAAACAAGGATTCTCGCTATTTTAGCTTTGTGTGCAATAACAAATTAACATCGACAAGAATTTATGTTCCCATAAAACACGAGAAACGGCCGAATATCAAATGCGAATCACATCGGATTCCTAAAACCGTGCAAATGCTTATAAAACTGAATAATTCCGTCGTAACTACATACTGTTCAGAAATTTGTAGCAAATAGTTAGCGGCACTGAATGTAAATGTGACGATTTCGTTGTACTTTATACATATTAAAACTCAATACCCTTCTTTAAGAAAATTGCTTAAAAGGCAAAGCGGAGTAGAATTTAAATATGCAAACTTAAAGGTTGGTTTACATAGAAGAGTTCGTATAAAGTTCGCGAAGCTGACAAGTGATTGGCACGCAATGTGTTCGAATCACGCGTTCGGTCCTCGATCTCATTTTAATCGTTTCACGTGTGAGGTGCTGCGTAGTTCTAACAGGCAACACCAATAAATTTGTCTTGGTCATTGTGATTCATATGGGAAGGAAATATACCGATGTTTGGAGTCCGAAGGCCAAATAGTTGTAGCAATAGAACGTACCTCGCCTGTAGTGTATCTTTATGCCTAAAATTCTATCAAGATATATTATATTAAGATAAACTGAACTTGATAAATAGATCTTATTAAATACTTTATAAAAATGTAGACTCATTCACCTTACTGCGACTTTGATTTAAAATGGTGTGACGTATTATTAGGCGCTTATCTGATTGAAATAAACAGACATTATGACCGATTTGTTACGAGTGTATTAAATGGACGATGGACGCTCCATTTCAGAACTTCATGTTGATCTTCGTTTGATTTTAGATGCACCATCAAGAGTGTATAATACTATAAATAAATATTGGTTACGGCCACGATGCATATTTAGATCAATAGGTATACAACCTGATATTGACCTGTTATAAAAAAATCCAAAAAACTTATCTTATATATATCCAAAGAAAATTGAGTTTTGCGGGCTACCCTTTTGCCATAAGAAATATTATTGACAAGTAGTCAACTGCTGCAGCTACATTGAATTGAATTTTCCCCAAATCGACTGTCAGGTTTCCTCAAGGGTCCAAAAGCTGGGAGCATCATGTCTGCTAATAACAACTTGTTGTTCTGTGTGGAATTTACTGTAGCAGGCCATAGTTAGGAAGTGTGGGCAGGAGCGTAGCTACCGCCGTATCAGCCGTAACGATGATATGGGGCCCCTGAGCTACAGGGGCCCACGACGCGATGTGTGTAAGCCAAAATTCGTAAAATAATATTCAGAACCTAAAATTCTTGTTGATAAATGATATTTATTTCTGTAAATTCATTAACGGCATAACTACGTAAATGCCTATTAACTGCTCTCAAAATACGATGTTTATTTATTTTTTACATATCTACTCGTACTTCTTTGACATAATCTTTTTATTATTTGGCATTATTTAAAGACAATTCTAGTTTCAACTCTTTATTAGTGGTTGTAATGGCAGTCATGTCACTTGGTTTTAATAGGTTTTTATATTTTATCTGTCCTTTTGATGGATTCTTCTATATTTTGTAAATGACGTGAGGACTGATGACTTTGTAGGCCTTGTAGACTGTAGACCATTTTTTATTTTATCCAGTACCTGGTACTTGTTGACAGGCCTACGCTGTCCTCCCATACCTACTGTAATTTGAAAACATTATAAAAGCCAATTATTTTTAAAAGAGTAACCGTGGAGTTTCTTGCCGGAACCGTGCACCTAGCTTCTGACGTTTCATCAAGTGCCCATGTTGGTTTATGTGAAATAAAATATTTTGATTTTGAAATTGGTCCAAAAATATGCTTAGAAAGGGGGTGACTACCGAGTTGACGACTAATAGAGAAGTATGGAAGAAAACTGTGACTGTGCCGTTGGTCTAGTGGTCGCAAGCGCTACTGCTGAGCATGAGGTCCTAGGTTCGATTCCCGGGTCGGGCAAAGTTGTATTGGGTTTAAAAAATGACAAAGATAAAGCGCGTCAAAATTTCGGAGTGGGCGGTCGTGACGTCACTTGCTTGCAAAAGTATCGCAAGCAATTGACGTCACGCGGAACTTTAACGGGCGATATCTTCATCAATTTTTATATAATTGACAAAAGAAAAAATACGGGTTTAATATTTTTTGATAATCTAACTGACGGACTAATTAGATTTTTTTAGGAAACTAGCCTATTACACCAGCAGTGGATAGGACTTTTCAATCAATCTGCCTAGCCTTTTCCTAACTATGTTGGGGTCGTCTTCCAGCCTAACCAGTTGCAGCTATGGGGCGACTGCCTAACTGACCTCCACAGCCAAATACTGGGTAGCACGATACCCCTTGCTACGACTGGTTGTCAGACTTCTGACTACCCGTAACGCCTGTCAAAGATCTACGAATGACTTCTACAGGGTCAAATTAAGTTAGCTAGCGAAACTTCACAGATGTGATGGGCGTCAATTTCTAACGACGCTGACGATGGTGGTTGAGACTCACGCTCTGCAGTGAAGGTTAACGACATGAAGCAGTTCAAAACAAAAGGGCCCAAAACATATTTACTAATACAATCACTTGGTAACTGGTAATGAACGAAACAAAATGTAAATTCTCTCAAACAATACAGGCCAAATGTTAGGAGTCACACGAAATAAACTAACGCTGTATAAGTAACCACGTTTTAACTAATTTTGAGTTTTGATCAGTGTTTATAATAGGTACTTATAATTTACCTAGCGACCATTGTTCCATTTCTACACCATGCTGGGCCTGATACCGGTTGGCGCCATCATCTTCTTCAGCAACGTGTTCATCGGACCGGCCCAATTGTGTCCAATCCCTGATGGCTACGAACCAAAACATTGGGAGTACCACCGCCATCCAATTACAAGATTCATCGCCCGGTACATTCACCACAGTCCACAACAGGACTATGAGAAATTCATGCACTTCCTTGATGAAGAAAAACAGAAGCAGAAACTTCGTGCATTGGAGAAGGAGATTATTAAGAAGATGGGTGAGCGCCAGGACTACCAAGCTTACTATTACAAACCCATGGTCAACAAATACCTTCAGCGCACGGTGTTCACGACATGGCAAAACATCAAGATTTCTGTATATGTAAGGCTAATAATTATTAATGTATTATTACATATAAACCTTAAAAATATTGGTACTCAGCTGCATCCGGTTAGACTGGAAGCCGACCCCAAGGCAAAGGCTAGGCAGACGATGACATATAAACCTTCCGGAATAAATTCTCTAAGTGATGGTTGACCGTATCAAAATCCGTTGCATAGCTTAGAAGAACAACGCGGTCGCACATACAGTAAAAGAGCCTTTAGTTATGTACAGATTTATTAAAATTACCGATTTCATCAAACATTTCTCATAACGTGAACCTAATTGAAATGAAGCCCATCTCTAGCTCTCATTTTAATATCGTGATTATTAATTTAATATATTCTAGTGAAATAACCCAAGGCAGAACATCTCAAAAGGATTTAACAACGCATCGAATTAAAATGATAATTATAATTATCAATACCCTCGTGTTACGACGCTAACCGTTAAAAGCCGCAAACGATAATACGATATCAAAGTACTCTCATACTTTAACGACTGTCTGTAACCAAGAAACATCAAAATAAAAATACGTGCTGGATACCTGCGCCGGCACCGGAGCTGGTCACTTTTTAAGGCCCGACTTCATATCAACTTGGTTACGCAAAATTACTTAGCTTCAGTGCTTCGGAATATCATTAAAAAAATCATGAGAGTTCTTCCAAACGTGAATCCCTAAAACTGGAAATAAATGACAATTATTAATAATTTTACATGCCCCATTAAGAGTGACCACGCCGCGACATCCCAAAAGAGGGATAAATAAAAAACAAGAGTTCACATACGACGAGGCTCTTAAAATTGTCAGAGGGAACTTCTAAAAAGAGATAACGCTTTTAACATTAAAAAAAGTCGAGTCCATTTTGTAAACAGGTTGTAAACGATCTTGTATGCGGTGTTCAACCGAAAAATGGTAGGACATCTTAAATGTTTCACTAAAACGTCTCATATTTGAAATATGCGTGACCGCTTTGATGTCGGACGAGTTAAAAATATACAATTTACACACACGCTAAGTGAAACAGGTATTTTGACGCATGTCCGGTACTGAGGGCTGCTCGTAAATATTTCGAACTTTTCCGCAAAGAGCCCATTAAGTTACAAAAACAAAACCAATACTTAATAATTAGCAGAGCACGATAAATAACATTAAAATGTCTTAGCACATAATTTATTTGTTTATATTGCAATAAAAACACTACCTACATTAACATTATGTTATGTGTATTTCATTGATACGGACACCTACACTGAGCCTAAACGTGAATCATTTGTAACGAACGTTATACCTATAGTCTCTTCTTAATATTAATAACTTAAGATGAACTTAGGGAAAATCGTAAATATATTTAAGAAATCTTATCCGATGACAAGGTAAAAAATATGGATTTTGATTTTGAATCACCTTACATTATAAGAATATTGGTATACTGGTATTTTATCAAGATTTCTTAATGCAATAAATAATATGTAAATTATAATCAAATATTATTGAATGGCCGACTATTCTGCCAATCTGCGCATTCCAAGAGTTTCGAAGAGTTCACAGGGAAACGTTCGTGTTCACAAAGTTTTGGACTCATTTGACACTGTGTCAGATTGTGATGGTTTGTAGTACTAGAGCGAGTCAGCGAGTGGACCTTGCCTACCTGTGCACGTAGTAGGAATACTATGCCTTTACGAGCCAACCGTGAAATCGGAGACCGAAAGAACGTTGTAAATCAACTGGATGGTCGCTGCATTTTTTACTGTCCTGTGTGAAGGATGACCATGATTAGTTTGCTATGAGAAATAACCTATGTTTGGAACGTTATATGAATATTACAGACTATGGCAGTAAACTTATTTATTTTACAAATAAAGGTAGTACTTGCAAAAGAATATGAAACTAAAGCATTACGAGTTTTTGCATTTGATATTAAAAGTTAACTGAATAGTTAACCTTTAAAAATACAGTGATAATAATTGGTGGTATTACTGTAATTTAACAAGTCTATCTAAACTGTGACCACTAACTACGATCCTCTCAAAAAAAATGATACCTTCAAGTAAATCACATTTTTTCTTAATATGACTAAGGTAATTTATATCGGGTAAAAAAAGACACATCAAATCACTCAAGAAAAGGACCCGAGGTATGATAAAGCTGTGGTCACATTAGTAAGGTCTCGAAGCTCTTAACGTTTATCTAAAAGCGAGGCCACTCTTGTTTGTAATCTTCGTTGAAAAGTCGGGAACAAAACATTAGAGTTTTTTAGTTTATCGAACGCTTATGCTAACTAATGTATGTATGAATGTGATTTGCTTTTTAAATTTCTAAGACAAGAGTGCAAGGGAAAAAACGTCGTAAATACATACTGACGCATGTTAATCTACCTTATTGGTCTAGTGGTCGCAAGGGCTAGTACTGAGTTTGAGGTCCTGGGTTCCATGCCCGGGTTGGGCCAAGTGTTATTGCGTTTTGCTCAGGAATTTCTCAGTAGCACCCGGAGTTTGGATTTGTACCCGGTTGAAGGCAATGGGCTCGCCACCTATTACATGGCATTTAAACCTAACTGGCGAAATGTGGTAGCCTCTGGAAGTCCTTCGGGAATTACAGGCGTGATGTTGTTTTATGTTATGTATGTTAAAGAATCAATTTCAAACTTTTCAATGAGTTGTATATGAAGTAGCCTGATTAATGTGAACTTATGGTAAAATTATGCATATTTCACTCGGTGGTAAAATGATTGACGGCGGTGCCTTGAGCATATCGAACATATCCTGCGGGTCCAAAATTTAATATGATACCTTCTTAAATTGTATATGATAAATAATGGCAAACGACATCGCGGCAGGCCCAGACGGAGATGATGGGATGAGTTGGACTCCTTTAATAAAGATTGGTCCTTGGCAGCTCTGGACAGAGAGAGGTGGAAAGAGAGTAGGGAGGCCCTTTGCCCAGCAGAGCAAGTGGGACATTAATGGCTAATAAAATATAAAAATCTACAAAAACAACGTTTTATACTTTCGAAATGAAATCTCGAATTCCTATTCCACAAAACGTCAGTGGACAGGACCAAAATCTGTAAAAAAAAATATGGTGTTCGTATTTTCTTTTACCAGGTGTGACAATACGCATGAGATACGCATTTTATGCGTCTCATTGTCTATTAGCATCATGTTAATTCCCAAATACATTTAACGGTAATATCTCTTACATGAATCCACCGATGTTCTTCTTTTCGTTTCGACGGTACATCTCTGTTGCATTTAAATTTATTGCGGCGTCAAGAAGCGTTGTTGGCCAAATCGTCAACGTTGCAGCTAAACGGATAATTGGGACACTCTAGCCGATAGGACATAGTCCGTTCAGGAGCACTGCACTCGCACTGAATGTTGGATGAATCGATAATGCCCCATTTTGCCAGAATATGTTTCTAGTAAGCTATTTGATACACACGCATCAGCTAGCTAGCTGCTAGTGCGTCTAACCAAATAGGTAATAATATGAATACCTTTTTTCGACCAATTTATTCATGAACCACCAATATAAAAGTAGAAAGAGGTCTCGAGAAAAATACCATGACCGTCATCTAACCGTTAGTATAAAGTTTCAACTATTTCAGCCTTCCAAGTGTTTTAAATATTTTGTTTCGATGTTATCTCTTCTACCTTTGAAGCATATCAGTGATATTCATCGGAAAACCTGATATTTTTATATAAAACGCGACGGCTGGGTTTTGACGCGAGATCTTGAAGATAAACAAACGTATCTTGAACTTGTAACTTGAGTTACGATATTTTGTGCTTAGTGGAGAGTATGAGATATGTTTTTGCATTTGTAAGGTGTTAATTGTATTTTTATTGTTTTTGTAGGGCTTATTGCACATATGGCGGCAGGGTAGTTACGAATACTTAAGTCGGTCTCTTAAGTTAAGTTTAAGTCTTCTCTGTTAATTATACTCTTTATTGGCTCGTCCTTATTGATGATAGAAAACAGGTGTAATCCCGCGTAACTGCGTGACACACTTACAGTAGCAATGGGTTTCATTTTGACAGTTCAACAATATTCATTGCGTTATTTACGTTGCTGAGCAGAAAAAATTTTCGAACATATGAAACAATGGATTGGCAATATCCTTCAAAATTATTCAAATTGATAGTGTGTTACGCAATTTAGGGTGCAGATCTTCGGACGAGACAATAACTTTGTCTAATTACCGTTGAACTTCACTGACAGGTAAGTTCGTTTGACTATTCAATCCCTCTTTGGACGAAGCTGAACCCAAAAAGACCGCTATCTATCTACCAGGAGTGAACTGGCAGATTTAGCCACTTGTCGCTTTCATAGTTTCAATCCTTTTTTTAAGGCAGGCGCGACGTGCCACTAGTAAAACAATTTCTATGAAAACTTCATGGAAATTGTTTTACTAGAGTCACGTCGTTAATTTGTCAGTTTTGATTTCTATACGACCTCATAACATTAAACATAGGTAGGTACTAATCGTTATACAGTGGGTGTCTATTAGACGTTGCCAGTTACGGATCGTTCTGCCCACGACCGATTGCCCAACATATTGTAAAGTTATTGCCTATTATTGTTTGTTTTTGTTGCAGTAATATCTAACACTTATGAGTTACACTCACTACGTCGATAGCTGCCTACGTACGACTCTGGTTGATGCGATGGCTTACCTGTAAAAGGAAAAGTATGAATTAGTTATGTGTTGTAAAAAGATTAAAATCAGCCAGCCCACTGAATTTTAGCTGTCAAAGAGATTTAGTACGGTACTGAAAAAAGGAAAAACCTGTACAAATCAAAATTCTGTTGTAATCTAATATGTAGTGTTCTGTACAACCTACTTCTACATATCCTATACTTATTAAGTTTGATGTACAGACGCCAGGACATCAAGCTACTACAATCTGTCAAATTTCTTTAATAGATTTTCAACTTTATCGCTATCGCATTAAGGTTCAAGGTTGATTGGAAAAAATTGACAGTTTCGGGTAGCTTGACCTGCTGGCGTCTGTACATTTATTATTTATTTAACAAAATAGTAATTAATCTGTGTACCTACACAGATTAATTACTATTTTTACAAGCTAAAACTATACATATTATAAATTAAAGTCCCTTTTCGTGTCTGTTTGTGTGACCGTGTTATTCTTCTAAGCTCCGCAACGGCTTTTGATATGGTTTTCAGCATCATGTTGATCATTTATTCCATATTCATATATTTATTTGCATTACATAATGTTGTAGAGGTGTTACAATGCCTTAAAGCTAAGGTACAATTATGGACCCTGTAGGGCACAGCAAAACGTATAAAATTAATTATTAAAATAAAATAAATTTAATTATTTGGTAAGGTCAATTAAACATATCCGGAAGGTTTATATGTATAAAACATTAGTATCAAACTTACATATAATAAAGAAATCTCGATGTTTTGTCAACTCGTAAAAACCGTGTGAAGCAGGGGCGAACCGACATTACTGACCATAATATAAATTATTTTAATCTTGTTGGTTACCTGGACGGTCAACTTGTCATAGAATGAAAAAAATATATACCTCTATCTATCATTGGTAGGTACTTTTTTATTATTATTTTTTTTCTTTCGAGGGGAAGTCTTATGGATAGTCTCCTTTTGGGGAGAATGGAGGGTTATTTCGAACTCCTACCGACTAAAACCCCACTGTTCCACCATAAGTAGTACATCATTGGTACCTACCAATAAAGATGTACGGAGAGTAGTGGAGACCTTATTGGGCTACGCCAGACTAGCCCAAAGTTAACGAGAACTATGATACTGGTATCCTTTGAAACCATGTCATACATCATATTTGTATCATAATATGTATGCTACACATGTAACTATTATAAGAACTATTTACACCGACATAGTTCAAACAACTTCGTAAAAATCACGTATAAAAATCCCGAAGTGCTGTTCCTCTCCATTAAAATAATCGAAATCACACTCCATGCTTAAACTAAGAACAATTTTTTATTATTTATGTTCTTAACGTTAATCGACGTAACTACGCAAGTATTCCTCTGTCCAAAGTCACGAGTACCAATTAATAAGATACGAATCCGTTGAGAGGCTCATTTAGGCCTTTGGGCACACGCATTAAGAAGCAGAACTTGTTCGACTGGTCGTTAAAATTCCCTCAGATTCGAACCGGGAGGCGGTGCCTACACGTTGTTTTACACTTTTGCCGCGTGTACTTGTTGGTACGCTGATTCGCTTTAGGCTGTGAAGGTGAATGTTGTTGCTTACCAAAAAGTTAATTTTAGACCAGAGTTTTGTATCAAGTTTGGTTTTTCGATATTGTTTGTGGTGTTATTGTCATTTTCGCTCAAATAAAGTTCTCTTCTAAATCTAATTAAAACGCATTTGCCAACTGTTCAAAATATTCCACGAATAGCGAAGCGAAAGCAGCTATCCTTCGTGTTAATTGCGAAATAAAAAGTTTCTGAGGGGTTGTGTGGGTAGCCATATTTTAAACTATAGTCAATTTTATTTATAACCATAAACAGTCAAACTAAACCTTAATACCAAGACATAAGGCTCTATTTGGTCGTCTTGTGTTGCTAAGTGATATTTACAACTTGCCCACGTTTCTTTTCAACACTACGAGGCAACGGCAAGTGGGCGCAGCCTACATGGAACATTAAAAAATAACAACAACTGAGTCTAGGCGCGAATTTGGCCCTGACGCAATATTCGAAATTTAAATAATGCCACAGATGCAATAGGAACGATTCCAAAAAGTTTTTAAAGTGTAGGTCAAAGCTTTAGACAGGTGTGCAATAGAGATCAAAAAACATGTTAAAAGGGTAATTATTTTTCGAAACCCTTTGATAGACTTTTTTTAATTATAATTAATTATGACTTTAATTACTTATTAAGTGCCCATCAATAGATCCATCTTTGCGTAGGCAGTTAATGTCAAAGACTTGCTTTTGTTTCAATATAATAGCCGTTAATAATGTTGGTAATTAACAAAAAATGCAGCGTACTTTAATTAACAGTTCGTAACGCGTTTCTTGCGTAATATTCGCTTAATAAAGCTATACAAGTACTCGATATCGGTAACTTGTATAGCCAAACTACCAAAAATTCTCAGTTCTGTGTCAATATGATATTTATATAAGTCGTATGTGACCTCACAGTTTCCCGTGTCCTATTTAATGGCGGTGAGGTGGAGGCACCAATTACCGGTCGAACAAAATTTTTATGTATCGGTTTTTATCCATTGACTAGTTTTTTTTTTATTCTGTTACGATTTATTATTATCGTTCATAGACTGAATTCTGTCTATTTAGATGTTTAGAAAAAACAAAATTGTTTATTTTTCCATTTCAGTTTTTCATTCAGTGGCAAGTTATTTTTTCATTCAGTGGATTCAATATTTACTTTCGGACTTAATAACTTGCTATGTTTGATGTCAAATAACGTTTTTTTACCCATGATTTGCCTTACCCATTGTCAAAGTAAAAGCGTAAACAAGAAAGCTTTTTGTAGCTGTTCAAGGCTTGTAATTGATTGGTTGTGTATCCGAAACATTTAGCTGTCATCCGCGTCTATTCAGGCGCAGCATTCGATTTTTTAATTTAATTTCTGGCATAAGAACGGTGTGGTGGAAATCGTGGAATAGGTGTGTACAATGTTTGTGAAATTATCTATGGTAGACCGTACGAATAGAGATGGAGGAACAATGCAGTCACCAAAAAAAAAAACATTCTATTCTTATACCTACCTAATAACTGCAGTGTTTTGGTACAAAAATATCCCTTTTTTTGTACCAAAACACTGCAGTTACAAGAATACCTACATATATTGTTTTTTTTTTGGTCCATCAGTAACAAGCAAATCTAAGTATGTACTTACAAAATAATTAAGAAATACAATATTTTTATTATAAGGAGGTTAATTGTCAGCTTCGCCTCAAAATAATATCGGCACAAGGTCATCTATCAGTGCGCTCCAAGGATACACACACAAGGGTGTCTTTGTAAATAAATCAAGCATATTCGGGATATCACTAGGAAACACCAACGTTTATCGGGCCAAGGAGAATAAACATGAATGTATTTGTATTATGATTACAACATTATAATAATACTACCTTCTGCCCGTGACTTTGTCCGTGTGGACTTTGGGAGCTGGGTATCAGATTTTCTCATCGACACTTCAGATATACTTTGATATACGAGAAAAGGCTGTTACTGGTTTTTCTTGATGCACGGCTACTCAGTATAATGATAAATAATAAGTATCTAGATCAGGAGCAGTGGTGACCCAGTAATGGCCGCGACATATGAGTTGTAGGTCGTAGGTTCTAACACAGACAGGCTTTACTTTGAGTAAATTATTTCATCACCACTGCTCTCAAAACGGTGAAAGAAAACATTACAATGTTTAGTAGGAAGCCGGCATGTCTTAGAACGACAAATTCGAAGACATGTGACATATACCAATCCGCGCTGGGCCCAATGGTGGTTTACTGCCCAGTCCCTCTCACAAAGAAGAGGCCTGTGTACCAGCAGTGGGAACATTATAGGCTGATTATGTAAGTATCTACACAATATAACTACTAATTCGTGGTATTTCAGTCACGGTTAGATGGTTTCATAGAACATCTCATCTCATCACCATCATCACCATCAGCGGTTCAGGCTGTGCGTTGCTCTTGCAGTCTGTCACAAAGCCATTTTATTATTAGCCTGTGATGTAAAATATGTGTATTCAGTTGCATCCGGTTAGACTGGAAGCCGACCCCAACATAGTTGGGAAAAGGCTAGGCAGATGATGATTAGCCTGTGATGTTTCTTTCGACTTTTCTCCGTTCAAAGGTGCTAAGGACCAGTTCTTGTTTGTTGAAGTAGTCCAGCCGATCGATTTTGTAAAAATCTCAATGTGAAAAGTTAGGTGAAGTGAGCTTAGAGTCTCAATCCCTAGCATTAGTTGGAATGACAGCTCACTCCATGCTCACTTCACCTAAGTTTTCACAGTGATATGGTTACAGAATCTGCTGAATACTGCTGCTCATCGCACCATCTCCATCTGGGCCTGCCGCAATGTCGCTTGCCATTAAGAGGGACCCATAATTTTGACCTATCCATTTGGTCGTAAGCTTGGCACAAAGCAATTTTAGACTATGAAAATATTTTGTTTATACATTATCGTTGGAGCAAAGTACTTTCAAAGTCTACGTTTTGGCGTGATCGAATTACAATGAATGTTGTATTTATTTGACTTCTGCGAACCACATACATAAACATTAAAGAATAAGACTTGTACGTTAAATACAATAGGTCGCCTCATTGCTCTAAAGTCTAAATGGACGTTATAAAACTGGCTTTGAACTTAAACGTACCGGGATTCCCAAGGCTGCGGGGTAACTGTGTAACATACTATCGGGAGCAATGGCTTTTATTTTGATAGTTCAACAACATTCATTGCGTTATTTATGTTGTTGAGTAGGCAAATTTTTCTAACATATGAAGCAATGGATTAGCAATATCCTTCAAAATTCTTCAGACTGAAATTGATAGTGTGTTACGCAATTAGGGTGCTGGATTCCCAAGGCTGGTATATAGCAGATTGATGTTTTTTGCTTCATTCAGCTAGTTATCTAATAAAGCTGGCAAAAATTCAGATTTTTAATAGGATACCTATTTAATACTGAGTTTCAGCCAGTGCAAATCAGTAAGTAAGTGTAGTAAAGTATAAATTAATTGATGACCTAAAAACTGTTCAGCTTTATTTTCAATAAAAAGTACTTAAATGTAACTTCAACCTATCCAAAAGTGTCAGTTACCATCCAATACATTTGAAAACAAACTCTTCGATAACATATTGATAATATTAAACATTAAATCAACAATATACTCAACATGTGTCTTCTTACATTTTGGAGTCAAACCTTCATTTGTTGTTCATTTCGTAACGCGGCACGCGCCGCAGCCCACGTGATACTTTCTTTAGAAAATTTATAATCCAGACCCCCCCTGACCCTTCTCGATAGGGATTATGTTTTGTAATGGTACAAATATCAAGATGACGACGATTTTGAAGTAGCTGTTAACCACTCAACTGCACTTCATAGCCATAGCCACATCGCGCATATACCTATAGCCACATCGCGAGCTGGCTGGCGGGCGGGCATGGCAGGCTAGTATTTGCTTTGTTGAAAGTTGACTAAAATGGCTGTTCTTATATTTTGTCATGGTCAAAATGGTGAAACGATGTTCGCCCGCCAGCCCGTCCGCCCGCCAGCTCGCGGTGTGCCCTGCGCTTTGAAGTCTGCCATCTGTGTTGTATGAAAAGTTGGTCAGAATAAGGGGAAGTAATGTTACAACCATTTTGAAACCTTAGGGTAGTCATGAAATCCTAGTACACAGTTTATCCTTTTTTGGTCCTAAGTAGCGCAAATACAGTTTTTATGTACAGTCAGTGTCAAATATATCGGGACCAACAGACTGTTCAAAATTATCTCAACCACAAGGAAAATTAAACGTTCTCAATTGGATAAAGTTCTTCTCAGAATGACAGTTTTCGTATACTGTCTTCATTCTGAAACATTCCTTGTGTCATTGAGTTAATATTTCATTTTCATAGTTTTGTAAATCATTTTGAACAGTCTGATCGTCCCGATAATAATATCGGGATGATCAGACTGTTCAAAATGATTTAAACAACTATGAAAATGACATATTCGCGTCAATAATGACGCTGACTGTACATACTTAACCATTGTTGCACATTACCTACCTTTAAGGTATCGCCTTTATCACTATTTAAAATATACATACCTATTCGGATTTTTGGATTAATTAATTTAATTAATTTTTTTCAAGTCAACGTGACAATAGAAAATCATTTGGTCCAACTGACAGTCCATTTTGCAGGAGAAGCAAGTGCTAATAGGACCTAAAACCGCTTCCGCCTATAACTTGGAACCTTGCCCCGCGCCTACGCAGGTCGAAAGTGTGCCCAGCAACGTTACACTCAAAACTTTATACTTAGTTATACTCATTCACGCTCCATTGTGTGCCTCCCATCGAGGTCCATACATTTGACCCGTTGACACTTCAATACTACCGGATTTTGTTTGAATTTTGAAGGAAAAAAATGGCGGATTTCGGTATGATTTACAAAGGTCTTTATGGGGTGAATAAAATTCGGAGGTCCGTAAGATAAAAGGAATTGTTTTATGGGCCTTCTGGCTGTGAAACGATTGGACTGCACTGCTGGATATGGCCCTCACTTAAGCTGCGTTATTTAATATTACTACATTAAGATTTTAAAAGCTTAAGAAGATTTAATCATTCATTTACAACTTTTTTAAGAAATAAGGGAGAATCTGAAGGCCAGGTTCTCGTAATTTAAAACGTTCAAAATCTAGCCGCAGTCTCATCTCGGCGAGAAACAAATGTCGAAAATTTGTCAAAAATGTAGGCAAAGTTTTGACAGTGAGATTCTGACTGTGAACGTTCTTAAAATTACGACAATTGCCCCTCTGCTTAAAACATGGAATCAAACTTTACGGAAAATATAGTTGCCTACTTTCATCGTCATTCCTTTGTTTCTTCATCAGAGAAATAATAAAATAATTCTATGAACAATTTACTTTACATCTTGTAATCAGAGAATCTGAAAATTATAATTGCCTTTTATTATTTTATACCTTTTATGATACCTAATTTTGTATTATTAATCTTTTATGTTATAAAGAAATAAAATATCTGTAAACAGACCTTTCAGCTATTTAAATACATATTATTACCATAGACTCTGATGCTATTTTTATTGTAATAGGCCGTAGTAAACTTATTGTTTATGTTTAAATATAGATGATGCAGCATCTAATATTATAATCTAGTCAATAATTAATTTATTTAGTCAGTATTAATTACTATCCCGTGGGAATATCGGGATCAACAACACACACGTACAAAAAATCAAATATTTCGCGGTTTCACCCGCATAAGTTTCGCTCCCCTGGGAATATCGGGATAAAAAGTATCCTGTGTTAATCCTAGTTATAAACTATTTGTTATGTGCTGTGCCAAAGTTCATACAAATCCGTTCAGTAATATTAGTGTGATTATTAGTAGGAAGTAGGATTATTATTATAGTTTAGATAAGTTTCCTCACGATGCGATGTTTTCCGTCACTGATTTCGGTAATGTCGAAGATAAACTCCGAAAGTACAAATGAATTGAAAAGTCACATTGGTATACTTGGATTTTAACCCACAATCTCGGAAGTAAACGGAAATGGACATAACAAGGCAAATTGACTGTCCAAAAATTATATGCGAATATCGAATAAAAGACCTTGGCGAAGCCTGAGAAGAAGACACAAGTTTATATCCCAAAGAAACCTAGAACAGCTTTGAGTAATCGCTTCCTTCCTAAGTAAGTTATTAATGACATCCCCTTCGCCATGACAGACATTTCCCCCATTTTGGCTTCTGGCGTCTGCATATGTCTGTCTGGCATCTGTGTGCTGAGGAATGGGAGGAAGGACATAGGTCTCATAAGGAAAGTAGAATCAAAGAAGTTTTCACAAATAAGGGATTGGATTATTGCTATGGACCACAGTCATACAGTTTTGCAGAATGTTTTATATCCGATGTTTTTTTTTAATATCAAAGACTCATTAATTCTTCTACCTTAATTGGTTTATTTACATAATCAGCCTACTTATAACGTTCCCACTGCTGGGACACGGGCCTCCTATCGGGGAGAGGGAGTGGGCCGTAATCCACCACGCGAGCCCAGTGCGGGTTCGTACTTGACGTAGTTAAACCTGTGGTAATGCTAGGCTTGACTTTATAACAGTATTTATATCTTCTTCGACTTTTGAAACTATGGTAGAGATCAACTTATTAAAATTGCACGCCCTTCCATTGGTTGTTGTATACACATTTTAAATGTGTGGAAAATATAAGTAAGTAGTACTCCACATCAGTAGGATTAGCCAGTCAGCAAGGTGGTTCGTGAAGTGACTTCCAGGATCCCGCCACTCATGGAGAGTTTTTCCGACGCACAGGTTTAAAGTAATCTGTTAGGGCTGGCCTATTTTTTGGCCAAAGCACTGTCATTCAACGTGGTAATGCTGCCAGCCTTTTGGGCACTTTTCCTGTAGACAACGATGGGGACTATATTTTTAATGCCCTATGATTATTTCCCCTCCCTTTTTTATATACTTGTACATATTATTATTATACTTATTTTAATTTTCTTAACGTTTTAAGACGTTAGCTTGTAAATATTATACTTAATGAATAAAAATATCTATTGGAGAAATCAAATTAATTTATCTAATCGTTTGCACTCATCCTCTTAGCTCTCGATACCATTGTATTATTAGGGCAAAGTAACTCTGTAATAACTTGACAGAAAGCAGCCCGCCTACATGTGAAGCCCCCGGCCTTCCGATCCACACCTGTTAAAATTGTATAACACTCATTAATGTCTCGTTTGGCAATCTAAAGACCGGATGTATCTTTATAGCCCGTAGAAGCAGCCTTTGACACAGTTGCATTATCAAACCATCGCCCCCGCTCGGTCAAAAAGCCTTTTAATATTGAATAAATACACCTACAGTTCACCGTTGCAATGTCATGTAACCAGACTATGACGAAAAGTCATATAGTATGAACGGATTCTGCTGGAGTCGAACCTCTTGCATTCAGTTGGTTAATGATGCAGTTGCCTAATACCATGTAGGTTGACGACGGTGTCGCTGGGCGATCATCGCGTCTACTTTTCGTCTCGAGCTCACATGTTAATTTCGACTTTATTTTTAACCTGGCTTGGTCTGTTATGGATCAATACAGGTTGATGTACCGTTTTGATAGTGGAATTACGTCGTCAGTCGCTCCACGGTGTCGCAATCGACGCGTGCCTTGCTGCTTGAAACTTACTACAGATGAACAACGTGACTGCATTTTATGCCTAATTGTTTAACAAATAAGGTTCTGATTTGACTGCTTTTAGTTCTTCACCAAGCGAATTGTATGCAAGTGTGGGGCAAAAGGCAAATTTGTTGGCACGTGGGAAGAACGCTGACGTCATTATAAGAACACCATAAAACTACCTTTTGACTCAGCTTGATAAGAATGACTTGGTAATTTATTGTATAATTAGTAAGCGTATCTTATGGCGTAGTTTCATATTAACAACTCTCTCAATAATTAACCCGAGATAAAATAAATTAATAGGAATTACATCGTTTTATAGCCAACAGAACAGTCATCCTAATTAAGCGTCTGTATGGGTTGGAAATGGAATTGACGAATGTACGTACAGTATTTCCTTACCTTGGTGCTTAATGCTATTTTTCTTACTTAGGAAAAGGATGTATGCCGTACGTCCGTGTCCGTGGTAACGAGCCAGAGAGGCAATTCTCGTAATTTTAAGAACGTTCAGTGTGAACGAGGTGAGACTGCGACTAGATTTTGAACGTTTTAAATTATGAGAATTGGCGTTCAGATCTCAGTCTCATTCTGTCAAAAATTTCCTATAATTTCCCTACATTTTGACAATTATTTGACGTTTGTTTGTCGTTTAAGAGAAGATTTTGAATGTTTTAAATTACGAGAATGGCCTTCAGTTCAGCACTTAAACACCGTACTACGCCAGCCTGGGAGCAATGAGCCATGTGGTAGACGCGACTTACGAGTCAGGTTGTAGGTTCGAACCTAGTGAAGCGCTTTACTTTGTGTAAATTATTTCATCACCACTGCTCTCAAAACGGTGAAGGAAAACATTGTGAGAAAACCGGCATCTCCTATAAGAAAAAAAATCGAAGACATGTGACATCTACCAACCCGCACTGGGCCCGCGTGGCTGATTACGGCCCACTCTCTCTCACCGAGAGAGGGCCTGTGTCCCAGCAGTGGGAACATTAGTGGCTGATTGTGCTACCTAATATGCTAGGCCAGGTGAAGGTCAAAGTGTTACTACTGACGTGGACCACAATATGACCTCCAGATTAGTCCTGTGCAGAACAGCAGAAAACTGAAGTATTCACACTCTTTTAAAACGGTATCTTAGAACGGGTAAGTAAATCTATTATTTGAAGTCAAAGAATATAGTTTCTCAATCGTCATTCAAAATTGACTCTGCATAAGTCTAGGCGAGGTAGCAACAAAGACTTCTCTTAAAAGAAAACATACGAATATTCAAGAGCTAACAAATTACAAAAACACTAGTAAAGTGCATAGTACACAGAAACAAAAAACTTTACAGTGCTTAAATAACATTAATGTAAGACTAGTCGTGAAGGTAATCCACTTGACTTTTTGTCTCACTCACACGTGTGCGTGATGCATGTGGTTGTCTCTTTCCTGCGGCGGCGGCGGCGCAGCCTCCGCCGGGACCTTTTCTTGGAAGTCTCTGCGGTCCCTAGATAGATGCTTATCGGTTGTGTAGTAAGTTAGTTTTCTATGTTACTTCAACTTTATAACTATATTTAATTTCTCTTAGAGTGGGTAGTTAATTCTACGTGTTAAAGAGAATTACTTTCTAAAATGAAGCTTTTCCATACTTGGGTTTGGAAAGACAAAACTGCTTGTTTCGAGCAATGGTTTGCCGATTGCAATCTGCCACTAAAGCATAAGTTTTGTACAGCTAATTGCTTGCTTGTTACTAGCTATCTTGGCCTCTGCTAACGGAGTACCTTAATTTTCCCACCACCCATTTCTTTCTGTACAAAAGATCCACATAAGTACCTACATACTTCATGGAATGATGTAATAAAATATAAATAATTTTCAACGAAGAAATACAGCTCTATCATCTTACGTGGTCCTTGAGAGTTGATTCGGCCAGTCCAAAGCAAACGCACCGTACTCTAAAGCAAACAGTCCGTAATGACCCAAAATATAAGTAATTTAATGTATAAGTAACTATAGATAATGATAGCGGTCCGAGATAAGGGGCCGTTGACACTGATAACTAACTAGGTAAACTGATAAACGGCTAAATTTTAAAACACAAACACAAGTAGTTTGGCGGGTGGCCATTGCTGTTTACTGGCACAAAAAATGACGCGTCAGCGATAATAAAAATTAATGACGTAGAGAAAATTTTCGGGAAATCCAACTAATGCCAAATGTATGTATTCATTGTAAATTTGGCATAATATAAAAAATGGCATTATTAGTAATTACTAATAATGCAAGTTTTTGTATGCCAAATGTTCTAAGATTGTAGTACCTTACCGCAAATTTAATTTGAATGTGAGTAGAAATACTAACCTTTCCAGGAATAACTCGTATACATTCAGAACCCTAATTGCGTAACACACTATCAATCTCGATCGGAATCATTTTGAAGGATATTGCTAATTTATTGAATTATTCATTATTATTTCAGGCGACGCAGGCCCATAGATAACCTTAACCTAAACATAAATATTTTTACTATAAAATAGTACTTCACTAGCTAGTTCTTGCTAATCCATTGCTTCATATGTTCGAAAAAAATGTCAGCTTACCAACGTAAAATATAACGCAATGAATGTTGTTGAACTGTCAATATGCTATACCTACTTATAATGTGTTACGCAAACGCAATTACCCCACATGATTTGGACTCTTGCGAACCTTATTCCTGAACAAGATTTACCTAGGACTGTATATATAATCCTTGAGAGAGATCTATGTGTCTTCCGGTTCAAATGTAGATGACGATTAAAGTATTATAATATTTCTTGAAAATGACCATATAGAGTACAAGTATAATTTATTGTAATCGAAAGTAGTTATATCGAGCAAATATAAATAGTTTATTTGCTTCATTACGTACCCAAGGTAGGTATGAGCGATGAATTAGCACTTACTTAATCAATGCTAATATGTGTAGTTATGGACCGTTGGCGGACGATTATATCATAGAAACTACGAATCAAATATTATTCAGCAACATCTGGTTAGATATTCTTGGAACCAATTTTGATGATGATGATGATGAAGAGTCTCCCAAGGGTCCACAGCCGTCGGAAGCTGTAATCTATGGTAGTAAAAATTTAAATACCTGTAAACTCTAGAGTTTACAGGTGATATATTTAAATTCTTAGTATTTATAAATCGCTATCCTAGGATAGCGATTCATACATATTAAAATCGCTAATCGCAAAACTAAATCGCTATCCTAGGATAGCGATATCCTAGGATAGCGATTTATACATAGGTACCTACTAAGAGTTTTACATAAAATTTCGGTTATGAGAAATCCCTACATCGTTTAAGGAAAGCGAGCCCCTTTCTTGGGCTTGATTATAATCGCCAACTGTTTAAGCGATATCAATCGAGATGCCTTCGACGGATAGGGCCAATTGGAAGAGGCGGCAGGAATTTCGAGAAAGCGAACGATCGTCATTTTTTAACACCCATTATCAAAAGACAGATATGGTCTTGTATTCATTAAATTAGAAATATGCGTAACGAGACTAATCTCATAATGTGGGCTATAAGGAAAAAGGCGGAACCAGAGAAAAGATGGATAATAATGTGTGGAAGATTATATGGCTAGGCACGTAGTGAACACAAAGATAATGACTAAAAGGATGTGCCGTCGGAATAAATGGATCTACTGCGTCGATTCCAAAGTTCTTGAAAATTGGGTTTATGGGTGATGATGAGGAGGGGGCTTGTGGCTAAGTAATAACAGCTGCACGAGTCGATAAATCAGGTTAAGCTACGCTTACCGCGGTTGGTTCGTGGATGAGTGACCATCTTCACATACCAAGACCCCTTTGTGCCTCGGAAAGCACGTTAAGCCGTTGGTCCCGGCTGTCATTCGTGGATCTTTGACAATCGTTATGGGTCGTCAGAACCCCGTGACATCCAGTTTTACCAAGGGGTAAAGTATTACCCAGTAACTGTGTTGTGGAGGTCAGATAGGCAGTCGCTCCATGTAAAATACTGGTACTCAGCTGCAGCCGGTTAGAATAGAAGACGACCCCAACATAGTTGGAAAAAGGCTAGGCAGATGATGATGGGTGTGGAGATGATGATGATCACATTATTATTATAAACAATGTTCCTTTAAGAATTTTGCTCCTATATATAAATACAATATCATAAAACAAATAATACGGTTACGTTTTCTACACTTGGCAAAGGCTGTTCCGACTAGCTCAGTATTACATAATATTGAACGTAATGAATACACCTAGAATTCTAGTCAGACCCATAGAGGAATGTGTTGTTCTACGTAATGTGATATTATGCCGCATTCCTAAAAACAGTGACGGAATCGAGGAAAGCGTTTGATTGTCTTAATCCATAATTTGTGAGACTAAAAAAGAGTTAAATTCAGCAGATCTGTGCATGTTTTCTACCACACTCTCTCTCAGCCTTCATCTCAATAATTACCCCTTTCTTGCAATATCATTATTCTTTCACAATACATCCATCGTTTCTTTGGTCTTCCCCTTGATGAATGTGTTGTTCTACGTAATGTGATATTATGCCGCATTCCTAAAAACAGTGACGGAATCGAGGAAAGCGTTTGATTGTCTTAATCCATAATTTGTGAGACTAAAAAAGAGTTAAATTCAGCAGCTCTGTGCATGTTTTCTACCACACTCTCTCTCAGCCTTCATCTCAATAATTACCCCTTTCTGGCAATACCATTATTCTTTCACAATACATCCATCGTTTCTTTGGTCTTCCCCTTGATATTCAAACTTTCTTCACGACATATCCCTCACTACTCCTCATTACTTTCCCATACAACAACCGATATCCAAAAGAAAAGAAGTTGAATGTAAAACATAAGTTGGCGACCAATTATCTCCACATGTAGAAATAATATGTAGAACTCACAACTGAGGAACTTTCATCATAATTTGTGTAGGACTACACCACGTGAACACCATCGTCGCCGTACATGGTCAATCAGGCCAACACATTTGCAACACAAATTTCGCGTGCTGCAAATTGCGGATTTTTATAATAAAACGCGTTGGAATTAGGCCCGTGCCTAAATGTTGGGCCCCTATCATTATCCGCATTATAACTGATCCTACATGCGATGAATTCGTATTATATGGATTTTTAGCTTGAGGCGCCTATTTCGAATTCTGCATACATTTTTGTGATTCCAAAGATATTGTCTGCATATTTATCATTTTCTGGGAATATTTTTATGTCTTACAGTGCATGGATCTACATATTAGCTCTGTGAACGAAATCTATTTGTATATGCACATTTTTTGTCATGTAATGAAGTATTTATGAGCAAAAAAGTATGACACCGCATTTAAAAGGTGGGTTCATTAAAAATATAGCCAAAACATCCTCTACACTTCTACAGGAAATCGGGCCTAAAAATCAAGTTGATAATCATATAATTCAAATGAACATTTTAAAAAGCACCATTGAATATTTTTTACATTTGTACGGCGTGTTAATTAATACACGTCGAATGATTTAGCGGTAACATTAATGTGGTAGCAAAACCGGACGGAAAAAATGTGTCTACTCGCGGAAAACTAAATGACTTTTCTAGTTCCTAAACGAAGTAACAGGTCCTAATAAAGAGGGTCTGTATAAAACGGGTTCTGGACCGACCGATGCTTAGAACGTGTAAAATTGTTTTAACACGACGCCGTTGAGTTTTCTCCGATACCGCGAAGTGATTAGGCGCTGGTATTTCTATGAAACGTGCAACCGGCGCGGGCGCATGCGACGCTCAGATGACACTGCTCATAGCTTTCGTATGTAAAATAGACGGTTCGAGTCTGTTTTCCGAGACCGTTTTGATGGTGGTTTTAGAACTATTCAATATTCATGTACTTGCGACACGCTATGGAGGAATATTAAACATGGTAAGCTCTTTAGAACCGTAGCTAGATGATGCTGCATTCATCGAAAATGGTTGGATGTCCCTTATTTTACTTTAATGAGAATATAATCATAGTTTCATCATGACGCATACGTTTACGAGTATGAGGTCTGGCCAAACCCGTGTGCAAATGAGCTCAGAACGGATTCTATGATTACAAGTACTCTGATTGCCAATCTGACGAGTCCTGGAGTGGAGACCGCGTATCGGCAAGCGTAGTGTGGGACGGCCCCCAGCTAGATGGACAGACGACCTAAAGAAGGTGGCTGGGGTAGACTGGATGCGGAAGGTGGAGGACAGGGTGTTGTGGCGAAGTCTGGGAGAGGCCTATGTCCAGCAGTGAACCGCAATAGGCTGAGTTGATTGTTGATTTTATTGCCAATCTATCGACCAAGTAAGTTAGGATAGGCTCGAGTTTGCCGACTATCTCATCTGATGTTAAGTGATGATGATTAGAACCTGCATATCTAGCAAGGCTGGTCTGTGCTTCAGGTGACAGCAGCTCATACAAGGTGGAGACGACAATAAATTAAACTGCGTATTTCTATTGACGTTTCCAGTCTGTATATAAAAATCAACCAATAAATACTTAGGTACTGAATTTAAGGTGGCAAACGGGCGGTAGTCGGTACTAAGTTCTACAACAAGCTGCGTAATTGCGTAACACAATATCAGTAGCTATAGCTTTCATTTTGACAGTTCAACAACATTCATTGCGTTATTTACGTTGCTGAGCAGACGTTTTAGAACATATGAAGAAATGGATCTGCAATATCTTCCAAAATCATTCAGATTGATATTAATTGTGTGGTACGCAATTAGGGTGCTGATCAATAAAATACTAAGGGCGAATTTCACCAATGAAACTAAACGCGATCAGCGAGCTGTCAGCGTCATCATTGTTGTGAAATATTGACACTGACAGCTCTTGAACGCATTTTAGATGCAAACTGAACGCGATCAGCAGCGTTCAGTTTGCATCTATAAAGCCAGTCATCATCTGCCTAGCCTTTTTCCCAGCTATATTGAGGTCAGCTTCCATTCTAACCGGATGCAGCTGAATACCAGTATTTTACATAGAGCGACTGCCTATCTTACCTCCACAATCCAGTTACTGATACGATACCCCTTGGTAAGACTGGTTGTCAGATTGTCGGGCTTCTGACGACCCGTAACGACTGTCAAAGATCCACTGACAGCCGGGACCAACGGCTTAACTTGCTGTCCGAGGCACGGAGAGCTCTTGGTATGTAAAGATGGTCACCAATCCACGGACCAACCGCGGCAATCGTAGCTTAACCTGATCGATCGACCCGTGCGGCTGTTATTACTTAGCCACAAGTCACTATAAAGCCAGTATTTATTCTAATCTAAAGCTGCTTTCTATCATCTTCCTAACATATTTGGAATAGGTTAGGCTTCTGCACCCTAATTGCGTAACACACGATCAATCGGAATCGGTTTCATTTTGACAGTTCAACAACATTCATTGCGTTATTTACGTTGTTGGGCAGACATAATTATGACACATTTTTTGAACATATAAAGCAATCTGGAAATCGAACCCAGGACCTCATGCTCAGCAGTAGCGCATGCGACCACTACACCAACGAGGCAGTACCTATCGCAATTCATGGTACAAAACTCGCGACATACCGTAGCCTGTAACATTTCCAGTATAAGCTGACTTCTAGTTGTACAAAAAGGCTATACAATGCAAGGTCAGCTAAAACTGGAAATGTATAGCTTGATGTGTCGTCGTATGGACTAATGTGCTAGGAAAGTTATCAATACATACATACATAATCAGCCTATGATGTTCCCACTGCTGGGACACAGACCTCCTCTCTTCGAGAGAGAGTGGGCTATAATCTCCCACGCGGGCCCAGTGCGGGTTGGTAGATGTCACATGTCTTCGAATATTTTGTTCTAGGACATACCGGTTTCCTCACGATGTTTTGTGTCACCTTCACCGTTTTGAGAGTACTGGTGAGGAAAGTTATCAATGCTGATCCCTTATGTATGGGGAGTTGTGGATATACCATAAATTTCCAAACCCATAAACTAAAATAACGAAACCGAATTAGGAGATTCGTCTGCCAGATACTTTCTGACACTGATTATCTGATTATGATTGAAAATAAATGACGGGTGTTAGTTAAGAACCAGTTAGGTCAATCTGCACCATTAATATCACATTATTTTGTGTACCTAGAGAGGAATGTTTTGCGTAACTACCTAATGATTTATACATGGTGTAGTTGCAGTACAGAGTGATACAGGTTGTTGCTATTAGGCTCGCAGTTTAGGTCGATGCTCATTTTCTGATTTTATGAAAAGCTGTAACTATTAGGAAAATGCCGATACCACAATCTTGATATTAAATAATCACTCTGACTGCACCATTGGTCTCGTGGTCGTAACCGCGACTGATGACCGTGGGGTCCAGGGTTCGATTTCCGGGTCGGGCACAAGTGTTAAGTATTAGGTTTTTCCATAGAGAATTTCTTAGTAACATCTCGGATTATGGAAGTTGGCGGTGTAATACCCCCATGCCTCGGAAAGCACGTTAAGCCGTTGGTCCTGCGCCTGATCTCTCTCTGGTCGCGTCGAATGGCCGTCCCATCGGACAATGAGAAGGAGGGAAGAGGAAGTGCACCTGTGTCGGTGCACTCACATGTGCACTATAATATTTCCCGCGCCGATGGGAAGTCTCAGCTGTAATTGGTCTGGAGGACGTAATTTTTTTTATTAAATCACTCCTAATGGCTATAGTAAATACTAAGGCTAAGGTTAATAAATTACTTTGCTAAGATGAAAATTAAGAAGACATTTTGGTTTAGTACCTTGTTAAAGTTGTAAATTTATTTCGAGATTTTTTAAGACTTACTCGATGCACCTAATCACGTCGTTAAAGGCAAAATTAAAATACAAACGTGTTTATATTACGGACATTTTACCCACAATAATACATCGAATCCCCGTTTCGACCAATCATTCCCTTTTACGACTGGTTTCCAAGAATAGATATACCGCACATAGGTAGGCATAAACATCGATTTCAATATTTAACTGATAAAATCATCGTTTTTTTTTGTATACACAGTACCTAACGCTTGGTTTGTGTTTATTTCTCGATTCTGTTTGCAATACAAGCATGGACGGGAGCAGTGTTTGTTCATTGATAAGAGATGGACTTATACGTAGCATATCTTTCCCATATCGGTATAAGACCGATCACCGCGGGTTATCGTGAATAACATATTTTAAGTAGATTCTAATAATTTAGGCGCCCGATAAAGGCGCCAGTCTAAAAAGCTCGCTAACCACTGCAGGCGAAATGTTAACGGATTCTTAGCTCAAGATATTAAAAATGAACATTATTTTTCCTCTTTCTAGCTCATTTCTTAGGAACATATAAATAAAGAAATAATCAATAAATTCTCCGAAGAAGCAATAAACAGGAGGAATTTATATTTTCTGAAATGTTTGTTGTAATATCAAATGTTTTTAACGTTTTTATTTTTATACGTTTTATTGTTTGATTTTTACGAATCTTAAGTCCTGAAGTAAGAAATTATTACACAATCTAAACTCAACAACGCAACGCACGTTTAGAATTTAGTATAAGTAATTACTTACCTGTCAAACAAAACCAAACTGCAAAAAAAATGGCGGACTCCAGCATGGCGCCAAAATGCGGAAAGCAATTGTCATGCAAAAGAGGACGAAAAATCCTCGTTCCTATTCAAAATCGACGAGTAACAAGAAACAAATGAACAGCTCTACATACGGAATGCGTCACTTGTTGTCAAGCGAAATATTATATCATTTGCTACGTGCCGGGCATAAGACGCCGAGGTCCTGCATATTTGCATAGGCTAAGTGATACCTGAATATTTATACTCGTGTATAAATGTCGGGTAGGTACGCGGAACACCGCTTCGCGACCACTTGATTTGCATAAATATAGTTTTATAAATCTACATTTCTTGCTATCGGTAACGAGCGAGACGTTGAGTTCGAATGGTTACCTCCTGTATAGATTCAGATTTAAGCAATGATTTTAGGTATAAGTAAAAAGAGGTACCTAAGTATATAGGTAATACTCCGCAAATGGCATGTCCAAACTTGGCTAATTAGCCAAGTCTTCTTCATCTTGTCTCTTTTTCGCTACTGAAAATTACGACATGCCGTCCCACTTCCACGTGTCATCTAATAGTGTGACATTGTGCCGATTTTGAAGATCGAATGTTGGGTGGGTAACCTGTCTACATCATTTTACTTATAAAATCATTGGATTTTGGTACGTTTTTGTTTAATACGTCGTAGGTACACACGGCGACACATCAAGCTATATAATTTAAGTTATAGCTGACCTCGCATTGTATAGGTTTTCGTACTATCAGAAGTCAGCTTATACTGGTTATGTATTGCTTGATGTGTAGCCGTGCGTACATATCTACATATTATTATTGATGAATTTTATAGAAGGCACTATTTTAAAATTTGATATGTAGGTATCTCAATATAAACTAGATATTATTGACGACCATAAAACAAGAAAACAAGGCCTAAAAGAAAGTTATCTAGTAGGTAGGTACTTCATTCAGTATTTTTTTTTAATCATTCAGAGTAGGTATAGAACCGAATTTCTTTCTTTCATCGAGACTATAATTTGTTTAATAATAATTACTGAAAACCCAAATGCTTATTTCAATCCAAATCTTACTTTCATGTCAACAAAAAACTAAACCAACAAATAGCTGATATTTACGTTTAACATTTTTACATCACCCATACTCGGGTTCCTTGCATACCGAATAACCGCCTTATTGCTTCAGTTATACAGTCTGATTTTCCTTGGCTGTTACAGTTTTAGTCTACGAAGGTGGTAGCCTACAGCGGGCAGAGTTTATGACGGATATACACAATAACACACAGGAAGTTCACGGTCGTACAAGCCCTGCTATGGAAACCTGTTGGATGTTTCACTTTCTATCCTTCGCTGTCGGACGCTATTGAATCAAACGAAAAGATCATGCAGAGGTTCTTTTGGCGCGTGGTCAAAATCGGAACTAACGCCGCCATCTTGGTTTTTTTAATACATTTCACAAAACAATTGCATGAATGTTTGCCAAAAGATAGCAGTGTATATACATAGCTTCGATCAGTCAAGGATGCTGAACTTGGCATAAACAAAGAGGTCCGGAAAATTTTGGCCACGATTTTTTTTTTCGAGTTTGTAGAACTATGTCACTGGTCGGCTGGTGCAGAAAACTATTCTTACTTTGATCGTTTTGTTGCAACTTGAAAAGCTCTCTCTTTTGGGAATTTTCAGGCCAAATTGTATGTAACCGGGATAATTGACACTAGGTATTTTATATTTTGCAATGAACCAATAACAGATCCGCCCTTTAAGATCTACCTACAATCAGACGAGGTTTCATTTTCGAGATCGAGATTTCGCTTTCTTTTTACCCGACTGCGCGACGCAAAGGAGTGGTAATGTTTGGAAATGATGAATTTTTTAATTTAGTTCTCCGTTTTTAAAGTCAGTTAAAAAGGCTCGAAATCTCGCGAGATTCGAGATGTGGCGAAATCTAGATTGCATTCCCTAGTTAAGGGCTCTTTATAACATTTGTTTCATTACAATATAGGTAATATGCGAGATTTCTTGAAGAAACCCACATTGTCTAGGTTTTCGAAGACATTCCTTCGGCAGATTGACGATCCGAACCTAACCTTATAGGATATCTGCTCGAAATATCGACGCATCGACCACAATAAAGGCAGTATATCAAAATTTGAAAAAAAGAACGAGTAAGCAAGACGTCAGATAGACGCGATATCTTCGGTCGTGGCCGAGCGTCGTCGTGCGGTCCGTATCGGCACATCTCGCTCTCTCGCCGCTCACGACTCAAAACAAAACTAAACAGAGCATTCTGGAGATTAGAGACCACGTCGACTCAATCTTTAAACGATGCTTGACTTGCCGACTGATGGTGTCGGAGGTTTGATCAGCTCTTGAAGTTATGAGACTTGTGAATGGGTTAATGAACTGGTAAATAAAACATAGGCATGTGAATAATGATGTAGTTATCTCAAAATATGATTAGGAGTAGACTCAGACTGGTGACTGGATGATAAGTAAAGAATGTACCCTGATATTCTACCACACCATTACCTACAGTTTAGTCGACATTTGACAGATTCTACTTTTGACATCATAGTCTACATATGACAGATTCTACGTTTGCTATTCAGGGCGGAGACAAATCAAACAATTCAAAGATCATAAAAATCGGTCCAGCCGTTCTTACGCTTACGTTCTTACACGCATATATCTTTTTTAAATCGAAAAAACTAGGTTAGGTTAGGTTAGAACTGTGACCACATAACGCACGAGCCGAGCAAGCGAAGCGAGCGGTACCGCGGCAGCGGCCGGCGAGTGCCAGAAACATATTTTTGAATGTACAACCAAACCACACAGCCACAGCACCACAGTTATAAAATGTGTAAGATTGATTCTAAATTTATTATATAACCAGTATTATTATTTCAATGTTCCTTACTTGTCACTTTTTTTCAAAATCTGACAAACGTAGAATCTGTCATATGTAGAATCTGTCATATGTATAATCTGTCATATGTATATCTGTCATATGTAGAATCTGTCATATGAAGACTATGATGTCAAAAGTAGAATCTGTCAAATGTCGACTAAACGACCATTACCATGCTACAGCATCCCACTTTATCGGGTAAAATAGCTGTGAGTCAAAAGATTTTAGAACGTTGAATGTTGTTTGTCTTCTTTTGTCTTCTACCCATGTGCGAAATTTCATACAAATCCGTTCAGCTGGCGTAACAAACCAATAAACTCACTTTCGCATTTATAATATACATAAGTTAGGAATACTAGTGTGAACTTTACCACCTGAACCACATCGAAATAATCATCTTCAATAGTTCTAATACTGTTTCACAGTTTTATTGCACCAAGACACTCTTGCTCTAAATTCTCAACGATTCGTTCAACCTTCCTTCGTGTACGTTTGGGTGTCATAAATATGTGGATGGAGTGAACTTTTTATACCTCGTCTACATAGTCGAGTCGTAAGTCGTAACCCCCACACTGGTGACTTTTACATTTCTATGCTGGTGACCCTACTCTGCGTAGGATGATAAGTAGGTGATGCACTCTTTAATGCTATTCCGCCACTATGTAGGAAGTTAACGGAAACATGTGTCTTTGTACTGTTACCATTACGTATTTCTAGGTCTGTTGTTGCTATATATTTCGGCCTCAACTGTTTTTGTGGAGTTTCTCAAGTTAACCATGATCACTACAAACTAACATTTGGTAAAAGAAGAAAATATCTATTATTATATTATATTTTTGGATACTCTTTCCTAAGATACGGACAGTTTTTCTGTCTAGTGAAAAGGGAGTCCTGTGACCCCCCCTGTTATTGTTGTACTGGTTCTACTTTGTAACATTTTAGTTTATAAGACAACTCTGTATGCAATGTACATTTATGTACAAACTGCTTAAAAAAATAATATTATTATTTATTAGGTATCTGTTTTAAGAGTAAACACAGTCTTTAAATTCGGTCGTGATTTTGAATTTCATCAAGAAATCCTTGTACGATGCACCTGCATTCAGCCCGTCCTGTGCCCAGCTCATTACGTGTTCAATTAGGTAACATACTCTAAAAAGCTTCATCTTTGTTTCTCATATACAAGTGAAATTCCTTAGTCGTTTGACGTGAGCGTGTTGGGTTAGTTAGTCGACGCACGCGCCGCTTGCCATTATAGTGTTACTTTTGCTCGTATTCCAACTATCGACACAAACAACTTTGTGTGTCGAAATTTTCCTACATTCCTCTTATGTGCTAACACTGTACATTCTTGTGTGTCTATTAAGAAGCTGGCCTTGGTTGTTTGTTAGAAGTTTTCATAGTGAGTTTAACAAACACCGTGTAATACAATTTTTGTTAGTGCAACGATTTTTAACCGTATCGTCCGTATCCACACGTTCAATGGTGTTGGTAATGAGTTTAAATCAAAGCTTCTACCTCAGTCTTAACCAACATTATTTCTAGTCTATACAGGGTGGCACGGGCTTCGATGCGCAAACAAACACCATTATTCTGAACCCCCTAAGTTGAAATTTTTCGTCGATTATAAAAATAAAATTGACGTTCCATACATATTTTGACCGCGCAGACACTTTTCTATGAAATAGACGATTTTTTTTTTAACGATGGAACGTGTCTTGTTTTTCTAATTTCTTCACTATGAAACCATGCATTTAGCACATGATTCTATACCCCCTGTATAGAATCATGTGCTAAATGCATGGTTTCAGTTTCCGCGTCGATGTCCCTGCCACCCTGTATAGTAACAGTGGTTTACTATGTTACACATCAAAGATATGTAATAAAACGAATCTTTATTCAACCCAAAAGGCCTAGGGTTATTGGTGATAGGCACCAATTTATTTCTTTGTTGCGCCCAATTCTCAAGTCAATAATTATGGTGGTTCGCAACTCTAGATTTAGTAATGCTATGCCCGAAGGACATGATACATATTCTAAGGTTACAAACATTCATGTAAAAAATCGAATCCATTATTAACTTTATAATAGGGTCCTTAAAACATCTGATAATAACACACCATGGGAGTTTATTTCGGTCCTTTTGTCCGATATTACAAACTTCACCAACGCCTACGTTAGATGGTATAGTTCTTATACCGTAGCATTAGGGTTTAATATTTATTGTTTCTTGTTTTCTGATAAGTAAATAGTATTTTGATGTGGTATAATTCTTTGTTCGCGCCGCGTTTGTAATTACAAATCGAAGCTTTTGAAAAGAATCAGAGGATTGAAGAGGAATAGTACGTAGACGTATAATTTTGGTGCTGTATCATTGACATCGAAGAATAAATTCGTGCATTCCTTTTGTTCTAATATAATACCATTGTATGAATAAAGAGGCTGGCCTGCATTGGGCTCAGTTCCAATAGCTTGGTCCTTTAAACACCGCCCGAATTTGCAGGAACGGTGAAAACTGAAGAGGTGGTAACCATGGGTTAAATAATAATCTTCAACGAAATCAAGACTAAAAATATACTTACTATGAAAAAAAATTATTCAAAAATGAATTTGACGAAATCTAAGTATCTAAGGTGTAGCTTCAGCTCCTAAACCTAATATTACTATTATTATTATTCATATAAGTAAAATACTTATTTACCAAACAATAGATAAATGAAAATGCTTTACACAAGGAAAGCCACTTCTATAAAATCAAAGCGATGTTTGGCACGATTTCGAAGCAAAGCTCCGGGCGCTCCTGAGTCGAAGGCTTTTATTTTTACGAGCAACGCGGTACAAATTTGTAAGGGCCCGACACGAGCCGTGTTCACGCACGATGCCCTTTTTTTCTTTCTTTTTTAATATATGACTCGTTTTGTATCGACCTCGGTGTAACTCGAAGGTCGGACCATGATTGGATGTTAGTCTTTTTGGAAACGGTTCCAGCGTCTTTCAGACTAGAAATCACTTTATTACTCCAGTGATGAAAGTTCCATCTTTTTTATGGGTAGGGTTACCAATTTATTTCGTAATTAGTTTAGTTGGAATATGTTTGTGGCTTGGGTTTAATTTGGGCGGTGTGGGGTGGAGTTCTATCTCATCGACATAAAGCCTTTAATTAGGAACTCCTGTCAGGTACATTTCACAATTTGTGGTTTGCATTACTCTTTGTACATTTTGCGGGAGCACAATGGTCGCTTACTAAGCCCACAGTGATTTCACGCAATTAGAAGAACACTTCAGTTCTGAAACCACAATTGATGTGGTTTATACACTGTGAGAATAACATATGTATCTTATCCCTATAATTTATTACTTTCACGCAACACCACACAATGATGAGCTGACATGACATCTTATTTCAGTTCCTTGCGTTACTGTTTTTCGGATTTAATATACCTATACAGGGTTGTTGGAAAAACACCAACAACCTCTTAAGAGGTCATTGTACTCGTCATTATGAACAACTTTTACTATGGGACCAAACCTTAAATCGCGAAAAAAAAAATCAGCTGTTCCCTACATTTTGACGAGTTAACCGAATATAATTAATGTAGAGAACAGCAAATTTTTTTTCGCGATAGTATAGTCTGGACGAAACAAAGAATATATTGATTAGCAGACTAAGATCTTTGAAATGGGTTTTTTTCAGTAACATTATAATATCCTAATAAATAAATGAAGATTGATGTATTCTGAAATCCTAGACGGTCATTACAATAATTGTATTTATCTGTCTCGACGAATTGATTACATGATGCGTTTGCGCACTGCACATGTATGATGCATTACGTCTTGTTGGCGACCTTCTCCTTGATATTCATCCAACGGTCACTGCTTAGAATTTCGGTGATTGATACGCAGTCGACACCGCCATTACTAACGCGGTCATATCGGGTGCCTACCTGCCTACAGAGTTTCAGGAGTAAACATTCTATTTTAAACTATGTATGGAGAGTGATCCTGCGTCAAACGATGCAAAATGTATTTGGAGTGTTAAGGGACAACTGTACTGAGATGAACTTGAAAACGGTTGGGTATGTGTTAGGTATTATCACTTAGCTTCTTCATTCAGGTTGATGAACTGCTTCTTTCAGCAAGGGACAAGAACAGGCGATCAGTGATTTGTGTAATATTATCGAATGTCTAATATAAACATATAAGGGCTTGTAGAAAAATAAAGTAACTTCAATCAAGGTTGGTGATATAAATAGGCTTGGTAACTATCAAATATAAAGGCATTACCTATTACAATCAAAATACATACCACATTATGTAACTATTAAGATAAACTATTTAGTAGTGGACACGACACATCGCCTGTCACGACAAATGCTTGTGTGGTCGAGAGGACCAGAAATCTTGGACTACTTCGATTCACAATTACTGAGGACCCGAAGACCAAGCTATAATGGCACTTAGTTAGTTAGAGACTTGACAAAATTATAGGCTTAGAGCAGGAAAATGTGATTTAGAGTAACGTTTCTAGATTATTCGTTGTGGGAAAATAAATAGAGTGATTACGAATTTTAGGGCAAAGACCACCGTGATATGTTTATATAAGTAGGAATAGGTAGGTACCGACTACATGTAATCAAAATGTTGTCAAGAGAGAAACGAAGATTTCATTAAAGATCAATATCCAAAAGGTTTAAGTTCGACAATCTTTTTTTAATTTACATTGTAATCTAGATAGCTATCTGCTAATGTATCAGCAATCAGGGGCTTGACCTCGCCGAGGTCTTCATGGATATATAAATGGTTTCAGTTGTCAGGTTCAGTCATTGCTTTTTTGAATATCCTAGCGGTATAAATTCCTAGTTATGTACTTGCCTTTATCAGGACCAATTCAAGAACAATGTTTCAAGAGAAATAACGCAAACTTATTAAAGCCTGGTATTACCTGTTATTATTTTTGGTAGGTATGTGTGGTATTATTTTTCGCCATAACTTAATCGCACAAATTACGAGTGCGAAATACAGGAATTTGCAATATTAGAAAAGTATTCATAGCTTTAATGACCCTTTAAATTATGTCGAGACACGGACGTTTTTGAGTAATAAAATCAGTCCCTGCATGTAAATTCCTATTTAATCTTATAAAATAATTATACAAATTCTTCGCAAAATGTCGTTAAATCTTGGATTATTTAAAAAAATAACTCCCAAGGAAAGTTTCGCGCCATCCTGCGGTGCCGAAGGGAAAATTGCATGCGCCATCTTGGAAATCGGACTATAATGCGCATGCGCCCTCGACACGTTTAGAAGAAATAAAACCTACGTGGTATACGATAGCGGCGTACAAACTTATTTGATCGGTCGTTCAACCATGTCGATGTTGCTTGTTGCTCTAACGTATGTGTGCGTCTCGCTCCCTCGTACCGTTAAAGTGGTATGCCTGAGTTATGGCATTCCGATGTTACCACCACCACTTCGGAGGCTGTGCGGCGGGCTGCGCGTAATAGTAAGTTACATGTGATTTTAGCCTTATGTACATCCAATGTTTCTTACAAGGTGTGAACGCCCTCTGGTATTAGAATATAAATTGATGATTTTTTAAGTATTTAGTTAAAAGCATCACTTTTAATGGGTGTTACCGATATAATTGTCTAAGATTTGTTCAATAAATAACTAGTTCGTTTATTTAAAAACGTAAATAAACCTAGATATTTCTTAGCGTTATCGTAGTCTTAATCCCAAAATCTACAGACATAAGCAAGGTTAACACTGGTTTAGATGTTATGACCTAAATTAGACTAGACTTCGACTGTAGGTATCTGTGTAGGTAGGACAGACCGGGCCTGGTTGCCAAACTTTTCACTAATTTGTCATTTTATTCATTTTTTCTATAAAACCTAATTCGGACTTAATACAGACATTTTAAAACAAAAAAAACCGGTGTCGGACCACGCACAGTTAAGGGTTCCGTAGTTGGGATGAAATATCCCAAGAAAGCAAGCGACAAGCGCGAGCGTAGTGTTCACGCCTCCCAGCTAGATGGACGGACGACATAAAGCAGTTGGCTGGGACAGACTGGATGCGGAAGGCGGAGGGACAGGGTATTGAAGCGCAGCCCGTTCAACTGCGATAGACTGAGTTGATTGATCCCAAAAACAAACTTATTATTATATTATTATTATTATTCGTAAGACGGAGGGAGAGTTTTTTGTGATGGGTAAAAATAAATATAGGTACGTTATGAAAAAATGATGAGAGTGAAATTTTAAGATGCGCGCGCATCACCGTCACACAAAATTCACAGGTGTGCTGTCCGCAAAACCGCTCATTATTTTTAAAGCTATACACGTCACTTTTTTCAGCATAAACCGGCCTGTACCTATTTTGAGCATTTTTTATAGCAACCTGTTTGTTCTTATCGATAAAAAAAAATCAATGGACATTTCACTATAAAAAATTGGATGCCATAAAATTCTGTTTTTTTATTATGCTTTTAATTTCTTTAAAAGGCCCGTGACGTGTTATCAACATGATTCAGCCTAAACAACGAACTTTATTGTAACTTTTTTTGTAATTAATTATTAGCATGCAATTAAAAATTGTTTTTAGTGATGCCAAAAAAGTATAACTTCTGACGCGCGTACATAAGTACACGCACCCATTATTTTTTTAAATCAAATTCTTACTAAGCTCAAATACCAGTTATAAAATAATATTGTTAATACCGATAATAATAAAATAATTAAAAAAATAAATAAAGATGTGAAGTTTTACATTTCGGAGCTGTTTTGTAAAACAACTAGCGATTTTGTAAAACAGCGGATTCGACAATCCGTCTGCGACACAAACATACCCGACAAACGAGAAAAAAATCATCCCCACTCTAAGTGCAGTACCCAGGTAGATACCATAAAAAAGCATAAAAAACACGCTTTTCATCACGCTTTAAAAATGATAAAATAATTGAAAATTAATTAAAAGTCCACGCTTTTTAATATTTTTTTATTAGGTACCTACGTGATAAAAGCGTGTTTTTTTATATTTGCCTATACTGTCCCACTGCTGGGAAAAGGCCTCCCCCAAATCCTTCCAGGAACTCTTTTCCCGCGCCACATCGAACCAGCCCTCGCGGTACGCGTCCAGATCGTCTCGCCATCTCTTTCTGGGCCGGCCTCGGCGGCGCCGTCCATCTTCAGGCACCCATTGTGTAGAGGCTTTTGCCCAGCGGTCATCGTGCATACGGCTGATGTGACCCGCCCAATCCCATTTGAGCCTGGCAGCCTTCTTTCCTACATCCATTATGCCTGTTTTGGAACACAGCGTGGTGTTCTGAATTCTGTCCTCTGTCTTTTAACACCCAGAATGCTGCGTTCCATTGCTCTTTGGCAAACTCCAAGGCGGGACTTTTCTGACTCGGTGAGCGACCAGGTCTGAGTACCATAGGTTAGGACGGGCAGGATACACATGTCGATGAGTTTGCGCTTCAGGGAGATCGTCAGATCACCCTTCATTAGAGTCTTCATGGACCAGTAGCTTTTCCAGGCGTTCTCAATTCGGCGATCGATTTCCCTCTCCTGCCTGTTTTTGAAAGAAACTCACTGACCCAAGTAGATATTCTCATCGACATAAATTATTTCCTGCCCATCTACCTCGACCCTACGCTTAGTGCTGTTGGTCATTACTTGGGTTTTAGACCGATTCATCGCAATTCCCACCCTGAAGCTAGCCGTGCTCAGGTCTTGGAGCATGCTCTGGAGTTCTAGACTAAGTACCTACATATTTTTATTTTTAACTTTCGCTTCTTTCTAGTAGATTATGTTCTTCATTGAGTATAAAGTAAAAAAAAAAAAAAAAAAAATTGTATATAAGTAGTTTGTCAGCCATCTTGTTACCATAACACAAGCATTAGGTTGCTTAGCTTGGGACAAATGGTGCTGTGTGAAATGTCCAAAAAAAAAAATTTAAGTTGTAGTAGGTAGGTACCTACCCATTGTCATCCAAACTACATTACACAAAGTTTCATCAAAACGAAGCATACCTATGACCCAAAACTCAAGCGGTTTACTAATAGTGACTAAAGAGTTCCAGCATCCATCTCCTGGCTCCATCGCCAAATCTCGTTACCAAGCCCAATCTCTAGGTCTCGTCAGAACAAGTCTATTATGAGCCCAAACTTGAGGACTTTACTAGTAGCCACTGATGAATTCCACTATCCACCAGCTGCCTCCATCATCAGATCAGCTCCAATATATCAAATTATAGTTTTGTTATCCGAACTACATATAAGTAGGTACATACAAAGTTCCATTGTGACATGATAATATTATAAGTAGGTTAAAATTGACTTCTAAGATTTTATTACCTTCTACGTACATAGGTACCTACTAAGATACATTGTTTGTTAGATAATTACAAGTGAAGCTAATAAAAGCGTGTTATAAAAGATTTTATTTTACTACTTTGTCGGCGTAGTTAATATATACACCCAAATTACAGCTTTCTAGTACTAAGAGCCTTTGCGCTAGGGTTCCTTGTTGAGTATGGAACCTTAAAAATAGTCATCTTGGTCCAGCCGTTCCTAAGTGATGCACTTACCAACGGACAGCATTATTTTCATATAAATAAAATAGATGACAGATCCGCCAATCTATTCTGTAAAAATCTCACCGTGAAAACTTAGGTGAAGCGAGCTGTCAATAGTGTCAATCTCTAGCATCAGAATTCTCTGGTAGACTGACCACTCACTGCTAGCTCACTCAGATTTTTACAGAATAGACCGGCTGTAATCCACATTTTAATTTGTATATCCTTTGTTCATAAATTGATAATGTAAGTATCAATTCTTTCTTAGTCTCCCTCACTGATGAACATGTTTAGTTAAGTTAAAGCCATCCTTGCTTTTCTTCAGGTGTGATATTATTTTAGGAGTTTACTATAAACAACCTATTTAATTAAAAGATTCCTACTTTTCTTATAGTTATGTATTGCATTATATGCATGTATAACTTAAGCCATTTCCAGCCACTACATTAAACCAGATCATAAAATATCAGAGGTATTTAAGCATTCCGTATCTGCAAAGTATATCTGGGCAGCGCTTCATAACCGATAAGGTTCAGGATGTGTAACTGTGTATCGAAACATGTTTACTTTTACAAAATTACAAGATTTTGTGCCAACACCACTATTGTAATAAAAATAATGTCCACAACATTGGAAAGTCCATCAGCTGCATAGTTACCTAGCGAACCGCAGTGTCCTTTGATCCATTGAATGGTTATGTTATGTTATTGATTGCTACCCACCTGGTTGAGGTGCTAGTGGCACTCTTATAATAGCCCAGAATCAACTGTCAGTGTTAAGCACTTGCAGAACAGCCATGCTGTCTGAGAGTATGCGGGTCGGGCTTAAATTCCCTAGCCATTATGGCCAGACCGGCAAGAGAATTGCCCATGCATTCGGCCTGGAACACTGTGTTATGGACCCCCAATGATGTTGCTATTTGTATGTTGAAGTCCTCCGAGAAGATTCCAGCAAATGTACTAGTACCTGTTCTGGATCCATCCGTGAAGATGCACAGCTCTGCAGGGCGCAACCCATCGCTTTGGGTATCCTCGTGAAGTTGGGTTTTGTATTTTATAGATTCTTATGGCAGTATCATATATACAGGGTAGCAGGGACATTGACACGCAACCTGTTACCATGGATTCAGTACATGATTCTGAAACCAGCATATAAACTTTTTAGTGGTTATAAAAAAAAGTGCTGTTCCATACACTGACCACAGGCATAGCACTTGGAAACAGCTAGTTTTTGTTCAATTACTGGTGAAAATATTCAACACAGGAGGACCACCCAGAATCATGTACTGAATCCACAATAACAGGTTGTGGTCTACATCCCTGCCACCCTCTATAAATGTTTATAAAATAAAATATACTGTTGGTTGTAAATAAAAGTTTATTACTTCTATATGAAACACAAAATACAAATATTTAGAAGAAGCAACATGATCAACATGTATTTGGTAAAAGTCAACAATGTGAATTACTAAATTTGATAAATAAAAAGAACCTTATAAATGAACTATGCAATTAATATAATAATAAATGATATTGAGACAAGCAACTTAATATTACATGATAATCTAAAGGATCATTCTACTGATCTTTTTGGGCAAGCAGATGTGTTTTGATTGTTTCAAGCAGTTCTTTCTTCACCGTGTCTGGGATCAGGTCCCGGGCACGAGGCATAACCTTTTCGGCCAACACGTCAAAAGGGATGTTGGTGTTATTTTCCTTGACAACATCTCCACAGAGCATTTTGAATTGATCTCTCCAACCACATTCTATCAACCGACGCCTTAAAAGTGCTTTGAACCTGCAACAAAAACACTTCCTGTAAAGAAATCTCAACTGTTGCTTAAATTATTGATTTTTCTAACAACATTGTTATGATACCCCTAGGTTACCCCAATTATTCTTAGCTTAGTAGATCAATAGTAAGAGAGGATTTATCATTTTAAAACCAAGATTTAGATGTATAGCTTAAGGTGACCTGAACATGCAAAACTACAAGTGAGATGTAGGTACCTAGGTACCCTAGAATATGTTTTGAGAAAATGTAAGGTGTGGTCAACGGTACCTTTGCCTGTCTTCAGTTAAAATCGGACGCTGATGTGCAATGGTTTTGTTTACAGTCATGTTGACCTGAAATAGGGAGATAATTATCAATTTGCACTGCGAAGTTATGGCATCGTAGGAAAATGGTACTTAGGGGGTGGTAAGTTATAAAGTACTATGAATAAATGCACTCACCTCTTGCGTTTCAGCGGGTATCGTAATAACAGTCGCAGATCCAACAATCAGACAAAATTATCAACAATCACAGAGACGAATTCCCGTATCTTCACGGACAGTAAATAATCAATAAATTACACCAACTGACAGTGACAGCCGCAGACAGTGTTGCCAACCGTTCCAAAACAAAACGCAGCAAATCAATAGAGAAGGCTATGAGCAAATATATCTGTTACGGTTACTTTGCAGCAAATCAAATATAGAAAACAGTAAATAATAATTTCAGAACAGTAATTCTACTGATCGGCCTCGATTTATAAAAAATAAAAAAGTTTTTACTCGGCTCATAAGGGTACTGGCAGTTCTAGAGATTAGTGCGTCTAAATTTCTTTCCTGAATGTTTTTTATTTTCTGATCGATACTTTTTTAGTTATCAACAAAATTTTACCTAACTTAAAAAGCTATGTCAAATAATAATATGTACAAGTATATAAAAAGGAGGGGAAATAATCAAAGGGCATCAAAAAATTCGTCCCATCGCTGACAATTGGAAACGTGCCCAAAAGGCTAGCAGCATTGCCAGCCCTCTGGTCATGTGTAGAGTCGGAGTCGACCAACCTCTTGGTGATGTCTCGAAATAATAAATGTACACTCGGAACCCCATGGCCCTAATGTTTCAACCCCAAACGGGTCGAACATATAAGTTCCAAAGAGATTGGAGTATTTGCGCCGTTTGAGGTTTTCCGCACTTGCAGCAGCCGCCCCAGCACAGCCCACCGTGCTAAGAAGATGGGATGGCGCAAGGGTGTCGACACACGTTGCATCCCACACCAAAGACCTACCCACCTTCCAAGGCATTATAGTCATTCCGCCTGGTCTCTTCCCATCGTAGGGGGATGCGTTATGTTGTCCACGAAATTAAAATTTTCTTACGTTTTTTGCAATTTGCAGGTTAGTGTCAGATTGTATGTTGCGTCAAGTATGTACCTATATAAATAATTAAAATCATCAATACAACCCTATATTTTCATCCTATTAATTATTGATTTTTTCATGAAATAGTCATTTTGTTGTGTGTGACATGAATCTTCACAACAAAAAGTATAGGTACGCTAGCAAAATGCAATTTTTGTTAGATAAAAAAATGTCACCACTATTAAACGGCGCGTGAGATGCCGCGTTTCGCTCAAAAAGGGGGCGTATCGAGATGCATTCTCGAGTGTAATTTAGCTAACCCAAGGTCGTACTGCTGACGAGTTTTTGGTAGTTAGTTTACCTACCCTTATAGGCAACCAGCCTCGGTCTCTCCTACCTATCTAGTTAATAGTCTTTAACTACGATATCAAATCAGGCGTTTACTACATACCAGCAGATATGAGATTGGATCTGTGGTCAATTTACGTGAAATTCCAAGAACTTGTTGGAAATCAACATACCTACAGTTTAATAAATCCCTCTTTTATCCTAATTTTGATCTTATAAACATTTATTTATATAAGACGTGTACGTATAGTGTTTCAGTTTATTTCTTTGTGTAATTGGAAAGTCTGGGGAGTAGGTAGCGTAAACGGCGACGTTGATTATCGTTGCAAGAAGTCGTTTCTATAGAAATGGTTAAAATTGACGATTATCTTGTACACACGGCTACATATCAAGCTATACATTTCCAGTTTTAGCTGACCTCGCATTGTATAGGTTTTTCGTACAATCAGAAGTCAGCTTATACTGGTTATGTATAGCTTGAAGTGTAGCCGCGTGTACAAGTAAAATAACGCGCGTTTCGATATTAGACGTTTTATTATAAGCTTCACTTTTTTGTTACTTCATAATTATATATGTAAGTAATAAGTTCATTTTTATGATATGTGGGTACCTACTCTTGTCGTTACCTATGTTAAGCCAAAGTAGGTACTTCGATTGGTATGTATAAAATTCCTGTATCTATCAAGGGTTCGCGTATGATAATCCCTTGCTTTAGCCATGGATGAACGGTGAAATTAATAAAAGCATTCGTTCAGCTCAATCTCAATAAATTTTCAGTTTAGTACCACGGAAAAAGGCGGATTCCCATGATGACTATGTACAGACGCCTGCACATCAAGCTACTACAATCTGTCAAATTTCTTTATTAGATTTTCAACTTTATCGATAAAGTATCAAGGTTCAAGGTTGATTGGGAAAATTTGACAGTTTCGGGTAGCTTGACCTGCTGGCGTCTGTAGGTACTTAAACATAGCGTAAAGCAAAAGCCATCGGTGATTCGATTCCTATGGGTTCACAGTTCGAACTAATGACCTTCAATTTATTTTCGGAAAAGCCTACTTTTTGTCTCATTACTCATACGACCTCATCCAATACCAAGAAATGAAGAGGTGACGCTGACGGTAATTAAATGAATTGTTCCTCAAATAAGATAACTCTTATACGAACCGATGCATCAGATTCGTAACCGATAAATCAATCACATCGTTAATACAAATACTGGCCAACGTATCGCCAAATAAGGACAATTGTTCGCATGACGCGACCACTCGTTTCCTTTCAATGAATATTGAATATAATCAATTCCATATTTAGTTAGAATCTGTATCTCAACGTAATAACTAAATTCATACTTTATCACTAAAACAATAAGGTAGAATAATGTGTGCAGAGCGTGTTTGCAAACGAATAATATGCACTCGGCCAATGGTGTCTAGCTTGCAACTATTCAAAGTGATGTCATAGATTTGCCGGTACGAAACGTGTATCATAATCAAAATCCGCTTTTAGAAGCAGCCTCAGGTTTTTGCTATGTATGTCATGTATTTATCCATTACCTACTTCATTAATTTTAAAATATCTATTTAAATCCTTTTTATTTCGGTGTCGGATGACTGCTGGGAAGATGATCGACGATAAATAATGGAAATTCTTGATAAATTTGGACCATGCAGGTCTGATTATGAAAGTAATTTTCGTCTATGGTTATTAGGGATACCTACTAACAGGCGTTATAGCTCCTGTATGTGCTTGTTTACGGAATTTGTAATCAGGTTATTTAGATCAGATTAATGCAAATGGTTCGCCGCAAAATACCTTATAAGGCAATTAGCGTCCACAGAGCCAAAAACGCACTATAATAGGTACCTACGCAGCTACGTAGGTAGGCTTCTGGTATGAAAGATGTTTCGTAAATAACAAACTGGACTAGACTTTTCGACTGATCACTTCCCACGTCCTAATAATATTGATATTTCTAGTAGGTAGGTACTTATAATAATGTTTATTAGATTTTTTTATGTCTAGTTAGACGAATGAGAAGTTATGCATGCTATTTGTTTACATATAAATTATTTACCTAGTTCTATTTTTGATATTATGTTGGTACAGTAAGACTGAAGAAATAAAAATGCTATATCTTTTGGTTTCTTTTTTCTTTCTATCCGTATGTAAGCGCCTGATGGTTTTGTATTCCGTTCCGCAAGACACGTGCGGGCGACAGAATGCTATTTATCTTGGTAAGGCATGGTTTACGAATAAAATTATTCCTTTAATACATTATTGTTTATTATTGTTGTAGGTGGTTAACAAAACAAATAGGTCAAAATTTTAAAAAAGTGTCTCTGCAACATACTTCTAGCTAGGGTGTACTAAATAGAACAAAGGAAATTCTAACATGGATAGCATAAACAGACAACAAAATTAAGTACCTACAAGAATCATTCTACAAGGAAATATACAAGTATAAGATAGCACGTATACTTACCTACCTACTGAAAAATATAGTAGGTTAAAGTCTAGGGAGTCTTCAAAATATTTGTTATTTAATTTTAGTCGAAGTTATTTTATTTTATACATGAATACTACATAGAAGGCACGAGCATACCTACTCAAAGCGCATTTGCGACTTCAGAAACAGCTAAGAATAATTATTATACAGTACCTACCTATATTCCGGTACATCGGGTTAAACTGAAAGCCCACCCTTATATAGCAGAGAAAAGGCTGTGCTGATGGTGATGATATTATAATGTCATCATGATGTTTTCCTTCACCGATGCCAGTGAGCGATGTCTACACTTTGAAAGTAGGTTCCTACACAGAAAAAACCCACGCCCATCGTGTGATACATATATCAAATGAAAGCTAGATAAAGCACGATCTCAAAGACATATAGTGCTGTATTTTATATATGTAAGTTTTTCTTCAATAATTTTTCGAAAATCATTAAAAATTTAAATTCTGAAAAAAATCATGAATATAAACAATAAGTTGTAGATTGCACGAAAATTATCAGAATTTCATTTCATTGCTTGGTTTTTGTTCTACATCAAAATAAAGGTTTACAAACTTTGTTTTGCGGTTGGAAAATCAATGTCGTATTTCCTTGAAATTCCTATTGGGTTCTGTACAGAACACTATTTTATATGCAGTCCTTCCATTTGGCTGGTTTTTATTGTGTATTAAACGAGATAATCAATAAATTCTAAAACCAGTCTAAAACGAGGTTACCGGAGCCATCTATGAGCAAAACTTAAAGTCAGTACAGAAACTTTAACTTCGCGCCATCTATCGGATATGTTTGAAACTACTTCAAAGAATCATGGCGCACTATCAGCGAACTTCACGTGTGTCGTGTTCCTTCATGTTGCGTAAGTCGTTGTATAGATGGCGTTAGCAGTGTTGTGTTGATGATTAACATTTCACTGTTGTTGCTTTTGTGTACCATGTCTTTTATTTACTTCGACAAAGTATTAGAAATTAAAAAAAAAAAGATGGATGAAATTGGTAAGTAAAGGCGTTTTCAAGTTATGGCGTGACCAAGGGAAATAGTGATTAGTTTATGTATATATGTATAGATAGATATATCCAACACCATTAGAAGTTATAATATTTATAATAAAATAGTTCTAGGGAATAAATAGTAGGTATTATCTGACCGCAGCAGTACCTACGTTTTTATTAAGTTTTTACTTTGTATTCGGAAGTAGGAAGCGAGATTCATTCAATTTTTGTGAAAATTCGGGTACCTACGTGCATCTTTATCTGATTTAAAAATTGAATGCCGATTTAAATTAATTTAATAAAAAAACAAATTTAGATATAGATCAATACCTACCTATTTATTTTTCGTACAGATTCAGGCAGGATAGACTTGGCGGCATTCTTCACACACATCCTACTAATATTATTAACGTGAAAGTTTTTATGGATGGATGGATGGATGGATATTTGTTACACTTTCACGCAAAAAGTACTGAACGGATTTGGATGAAATTTGGCACACAGATAGTTTATAACCAGGAATAACACATAGGATACTTATACACATAGGGAACTTTTTATCCCAATATTCCCACGGGATCGAAACTTGTACGGGTGACAACGCGGGGCACAGCTAGTCATTGATAAAATCTTAACGGGGGGGGGGGGGAGGGGGCGAGACATTTCGTCGGCGCGACGTGACGCGCAACGCTACAAAGTAACGTTCCCGGCTTATTTCCAAAAGATAAGCACTAATATGGCCCCCGAATGTATTGGAGAGTGCCGCAATTGACCGCTGATACGGTGTTGTTAGTTAAGTGTAAAAAAATCATGGCCATGGCAACTGCAACCCTTGCAGAGTTCAGTTGTTTGGTAAGATTTGCAATAAATTCTTATCGTCGTTCGAGAGAATTTCCTTCAGTAGCAGCCTGCAGTGTGTGTGATTTAAATAAATTAATGGTTCCTACGCCTAAGTTAGTTCAGCTGATGAGGTAGTGACAGTATCATGACAGCCGAATAGAAGGATTAATGAATTGTTTACAAGACTTATCAATGACGTAAAATCAGTGCATGTTAGTTTTTTTTTGTATGTCCATAATCGGTCGGATTTTTCGGTACCTACGTTTTCTAGGACGTGTGCGTTGGTATGGCTGTTCATTTAGCTCCTACAAAAATCGTTCTAAGACTAGGCTGAACTAAGGGGTACCTAGACAATATATTGCTCATATCTCGTCGGTCTAGTGGTCGCAAGCTCTACTGCTGAGCACGAGCTCAGCAGTAGAGCTTGCGACCTCGTGGTTACGACCTTGTGGTCGTGTCTGGGTTCGCTTCCCAAGTCGGGCAGAATTTTTGTTTTTGATTGTTTGTTGTTGATTGTGGATGTCAGTGTCGCGTTGTTAGACCACATTTGTGGGTACTATCGCCAAAATCTATATCTGACCATTTTGGAATCAAAATCATGATGACCACATGATGACCACATCTGCGTCCGTAAGTAAAACAAAAGAGGATCTTTTTAAGGTCGACTAATAATATGCGCTGCAAGCAGGAATAGTCCTTACGATGGTCAGATATAGATTTTGTCGATAGTACCTATAGTATAACTAAGGGTTTGCGCACGACGGAGTGGTGGCGAAGCGAGTAATTCTATAACAGTGTTGATTTTGTTTACTATATTGTATACCTAGCATACGGGTGAAACTCCATGCAAACTCCGCGGTAGGGCTCAGAGATGGCCTGTAGCCTGTAGGTAATCTAATATCTGTCAAGTGATGCATGAAATTGTGCGCCGGGCGCAGACCCGGCCGTTGCCCCGCCACGATGTGAGCCTCGGGCTTGATGAGGAACTAATTGGTCAATAGTGTTCCAGTAAAAATATTCATTTTGTATCCTCACGTACCTAATTACTTGTAGGTACCCGGTTAGATTGGTTTGTTACATATAAACGTGACAAATCGCGATTCCTTCAAACAGGTTAAAGTGCCCCCTCTCACAGAGAGGCCACTAATTTACCTTGTATTTTACTGTTACAAATTAAAATTTGTGCCTCTTACGGCAAGCTAACATAAGCCCAAAGGACAGGTGGTTTGGTATCATATATAAGGAAACAACAAACTAAATCTAACACCGTATATTTATAAAAATAAATCTAAAACAATTAAAGGTGAAACTTAAAAAAACTAATTTACCTTATCATTAACAAATTAGGTAGGTGACTATAGGTGTCCAAGTAGTGGGGATATTGTAGGCGGATTATGTGTTATGTACTTTAAAGTGCTGAATGTGTCCTAGTTTTTTTGTGATGTAATCAAATCTAAGTGTGGCATTAAAAATAAATAAAAATATGTTCAAGTAGGCTGAGTAGGCAAATATATTATACAAGCAGTCAGAGTCAAATGAGGAAAAATACTTTTTCTTGCATACAACTTATGATTGTTTGATTATTAATTATTATGTACTTACATACATATACAAATCGCGAAAAAAAAAATCAGCTGTTCCCTACATTTACGTATGTTCGGTTAACTCGTCACAATGTAGGGAAAAGCTGATTTTTTTTCGCGATTTCAGATTTGGTCCCATAGTAAAAGTGGTTCATAATGACGAGTGCAATGACCTCTTAAGAGGTTGTTGGTGTTTTTCCAATAACCCTGTATAAACTCGCGTATGCTTCAAAACTACAGAAAGCCACCAGCTACGATCTTACACTCTCCTTTTATATCTTTTATAGAAAATCGACAAGTATGTTAGTAGGTAAATATAAATATGTATTATTTGTGTGCAGCAGTGGACGACTTTCGGCTACAATGATGATGATTATTGAATATTTTTTTGGTCAAGGTGTAGTTTAAGACCGTTTTTTTTTCTTCATTCTAGATCACCTGTTGGCATCGTGCTGTGCTTGTTTGACGTTCATGTCCCACGTCCGCGCGCCAAGACATCGTCACGACGACGCTGCGAAATCTCACGGTGTGATCTGATGGGTCAGGACAGACAAAACTTTTTCTTCGGATTCTACAATCATTTCTTTGGTTTATTAAATGATTCCTTGTTTTCGTTGGAAACTGTATTTTTCGTTGAAAGGGGTGACGTGCTGGCGTGCTCTTAACTATTCGGGTTAAGAGTCTTAACCCGAAGACACCCGAAGTGTTAACTTAAGACATAAAAGTTATTCATCAAAGAATTTTATCAACGCAAGTGTCGAAACACATTGGGACTTGGGAAACTTTAATCGGTCAGCCCATTTGTGCCCGTATGCTGTTGTTCATTTAATTATCGCCCCTTCATGTCAAGTAGTAAGGGTCGGGGGAGGGGGGGGGGATGCTTCTAACGTCACCAATTACTAATGTTTACATTTTGTAAAGCAATTGTTTTGAGAATTTCTCGGGCAATACTGCGCCGAGGGGACGTCAGATTCGCGTGTAGGTATCGACTGTATCCAATAGAATAGAATCTGCCGATACGGACATGAATCATGAATTCAATCATTTCTCATCAAACACAGCGCTTTTTTTTCCAAAAAAAGGTTTAAAAGCTATCTATGTGGCCTTCAGTTTTCATCCAATCTGTTAGAATGTCTGTTTGCTTGTATGAAATGCGGATCGCTGGTAAGCGCATCACTGGGGAACTGCTGCACCAATTTGGCTATTTTTTGTTTTAAAATGTTAGTCCGAATTAGGTTTTTATGAAAAGGAAAATTGGAAAATTTTCTAAAGGATTTTTACATTTGGAAAAGACAATAACAGACGTCATTCGGGTCAGCTAGCAAAGAAGAATTCCAAAATATACAGTACCTATAATGTAAGTACTATTATGTAAGTATTTATTTATATCCCTAGAATATTATGACTTCAATCAATATCCCAATGTTGTTGGGGTCGCCTTCGGAGTTACTTCTTGCCAACATATTCTATGACTTATTTTCCTCAAAAAGCAGTACCTACATAATGTAAGTTCAACATTTGTCACGTCCAGGATTCTATGGTTTAGTACACATTTAGTATTCATCACGGCACGTGGACGTGGACACGAAAATCAATGTCGACTCAAATGTATTCTAAAAATCATTGCTGTTTAATATTTATAGAGTTCTTATAGAAACAACTCACGTTGATGGTAAGCAGAGCTGACGGTAAATGATGACAGGATTGTATGTGCGATTATTTTTACTAGCCCGTAAAGGCTTCCATTTTTTCCATATCGGTCAAGATTCTGCGTTACTACTACTGGTATTCAGCTGCATCCGGTTAGACTGGAAGCCGACCCCAACATAGTTGGGAAAAGGCTAGGCAGATGATGATGGTCAAGATTCTGCGTTACTTCTTGCCGATTGTTATCCTTTTCATTGGCATAATGTTAGCCTATAATGTTCCAGCTGCTGGGACACAAGCCTCTTCTGTTTGAGAGGGAGTGAGCTGTAAGCAGGCTACCTACCACGAGGGCCCAGTAGGGGTTGGTAGATGTAACATGTCTTTGAATTTTTGGTCCTAGGACATGCCGGTTTTCTCCCGATGTTTTCTTTCACCGTTTTGAGAAAAGAGTGTCCATGGAGTTTCTTGCCCGTTCTTCTCCATAGGTACCTACTACGCTTTGGAATGGGCAACTAGCTTCATCTTTTAGACATAACGGCCCATTGACAATTAAACAGTGTCTTTAATTGGTTTATTTGAAATAAATACTTTGAGTTTTGAGTTTGAGTGGTGATGAAATTAACTACAATAGTCCCTGCAACACGCAGTGGTCGTTTGCATATACGTCTTTTCGCTGCGAGAGTGTGCGATTTACCTAGCCTGTTGTTGCGTCTAGTCGCCGAGTTTCACTGCCGCATGTCGCATAGTGTACGCCATAGATATAGGATGGTGTGCGCCATGTCTATGAAAGAGCGGAGTCTCCTAATACAGGCTTTTTCTTTGCTAAAAGGAGGTTCCAATCACCTGTTTTGGTTATGATTTTTTTTTTTTTGTGTCTTACTTCTGCTATTCGGTACAGGGTGTTATTAACAAACTGCTTAAAGTTTGGGATATTCTCATCTCCCTTTTTTATTATTACAGGTAAGTAGATATTTATTCTGGAATGAGGGCCATAACTAAAATTCAATTAAGCGAGAACGAAGAAACGAAAATTCGGCGATAAACTAAAAATGACATTCGCGGCCTTTCGCGGCACTAAAATTAGTGAGCTCACTCGAATCCGGTACAAGTTTTACCCGTTTTAATACCAGCATGAATGAATGCGGTGGTTATGATACGAATGAGAGGACACGACATCATGATCACTTGTTTTATTTGCAGAAACCTGTTCGCTGAGCCCCCGCGGTCCTCGCCACTTTTTATCTCGTGTTTTTTAATGTTCCTACATTTGTGGCTTGTATGCAAAGGCAAGGAATGCAGTGGGAGTAATTAGGAAGGTTGAATTACAAGGTAAAATATTAAAAGTAATTTTCGGGAAGGTATTCATATTTTTGGTCTTTTTTATATAGGTATGCTAATCGATTCAAATATAGTCTATATTATACACGTTATTTATAAAATTATTTTATGTATGATCTGGATCTTGGATAGTCTAAGGCCGCGTGTCCACGGCAAGAAAAATCGCCGGGTCTATGCAAGAATTCGTGTCGTTTCTACACACGACTAGTGTACACTGCGTCGGCGCTGCACAAGACAAAATTCTTGTGTGCGCCAGACAAGATTTTTGTCTTGACACGCGGCCTTAGTGATACGTTCAATCTGCCTCGTTAATTTACGTCATATTAGGGGAACGGCAGGCTCTTAGACTCCACGATGTCCTGCGGGGTAACAGCGTAACACACTATCAGTAGGTAGCAATGGCTTTAATTTTGACAGTTCAAGAACATTCATTGCATTATTTACATTGTTGAATAGATTTTGTTTTCGAACATATGAAGCAATGGATTAGTAACATTCTTAAAAATGATTTAGTGTGTGGCGCAATTAGGGTGCTGGTTTTGGTCTCCTGCTCGTGTAAAGTATGTTCTAGACACGTAACAACCCATACCTAGTCTGGATTTTCGGTTATAGTCGACAGACTCACCTGCTATTGCATGGGACTCATATAATTATTTATTATTATAATTGTACATAACTGGTGTAATGTGGATGTACATACAGATTACCTACGCCTCTGTCTTCCTCTTCGAAGAATGCAGGTGCGATTTTATTTTTAGTTTTTAGATTTTTGAACTCGTTCGAGACGTAGGTTTAGTTTCTGTGGATTAACTACCACAGAACATTAAACCAAATTTTTTAGGTAAAATTTAACTACTTACCTAGTAATTTTTTTTGCATCAGTATCAGTATTAATTAACTTGTGCTTAAACTAAGTTAAAGAACGAGTACGAAGCCGGTATTTTTTTCAAAACTATGCTTTGAAATCATCAACACAAGGGCCAATTTGTTTCATTTTTTCAAAATCAATTTTTTTCAATCTCTTCCACATAAAAAAATAAACATCTTTACGACTTGCATTATGAAATCGGGCGCTTTTAGGTAACGATGACGGCGGCGATAAATTGGAAGTCGTTTCGATACAGGATTAAAGTTGTAATGCTAAAGAATATTCGCAGGTACGAGATTTGGAACGGTGTCGATTAAAAAGTCATTAAAAACAATGTAAAGGCAAGAGGTATATATGTATAAGCTTATGTATTTCTGGTACATTTATTTGAAAGGGTTCTTCTGGTGTAGTGAGTCTTAGGTTGCAATGAATTCGTCAAAATGTTTGCTTTCTCGTAGTTGTTACTTTTTAGCATGACAATAGTGGTTGCCCTTTCGGTAATATTTCTCCGTAGTAACCCAAACAGTTACCTAACTATGTATGTTTTTTCGTTATTGCAACATGTTAAAGATAAATATTTATTTAGGACGTTAACACACTTTATTTCAGTTTTTAAAATACATTTTGCTAGAGAATATAGGTGGGGCCGCTGTTGCCATGTTAAAACGCGACTACTATAGTTAGAATGGGTTCCCGAATTCAAACCGTAAAAAATGCGCGAATTTGTCTTGGTAATTTAGTTGCCATGCATGCCATGCATGCCCTGTTGCCCTTTGCATGAGTCTGATTGTGTCAATAGAAAAAACGCAGCGTTTAAAAAAGCGCTCGTGCATATGAAAGATGCTTTTCTGAATCAATCCCTTTTGTCTAAAACTCATGGTAGGCCTGCACCAATGAAGCGTGCAAGAGATACAACGATGCGAAAGGCTCTGCGTTAGAAAGAGATGACAACATCAGAGCATAAATATTTGTTACAGCAACTTTATCGAGGAATTTCGCAAGTTGGAAATAAAACGTATGCAAATAGTGTGCGTATAGAATTTTAATAGAGTAGAGCTAGCTTTACTAGGAAAGTTGTTGTTTTGATCGAGTTCGAATCTCAATAGATTTTTTTTCGCTGATTTGTGAATTAATATCTTCGCTTCATGTTGCGTATGGGTTTCTGGTACACACGGCTACACATCAAGGTATACATTTCCAGTTTTAACTGACTTCGCGTTTCTTCGGTTTTTCGTACAATCAGAAATCAGCTTATATTCGTTATGTACCTATAGCTTGATGTGTAGCCGTGCGTACCTACGTTTAGAAATGTACTTAGACAGACAATCTAGACTAGATCAAGTCTAATATAGGTACCTATGCGCTTACAGATTTGCAAGCTGCAAGACTTTTCTATCCTAACTTCATCATAGTGTTATTATCTAACGGTACTACCCTGTGCATGTTAAGATTTGTAGCCTGAAATTGTGACTCGTTTTTACCTTGTTTAAATTTAATTGGTCCTTTGTCGTTGTTCTGTAGGTTGGTCCCTAAATATTTAATTTCGTTTATGGTGATCAAAAAAAAAAAACGAAAAAGCATATTTTTTTCGTTGTCTATTATGCAAGGAGCGAACTTGTCCATAATTTTCATTTGTTCTCTACGCGTTCGTAAAATCGTCTGGAAAAAATATGAATAAATTAGAAATGAAAAAATAAATAAATAAAGAATAAATATCAGCCTTTATTAATCCCCGAAGAGTTGGGCAGAGTTTGTACCTATTGTACACCCATATTTTGCCAGTTATTTAAGTCCCATAGCGGGCGAGCCTAAGCTGGGGGCTGGACTTGGAATATGAACCCAGGACCTCTTGCTCAGCAGTAGCACTTCCAACCACTAGACAAGGCAGACAGAGGGAAAGAATGAACAATAATCTTAATAACGTTATAAGATCCTAAGAGGTGATACACGTTCTGTTTACCTCTCAGTGAGATGAAACGTGAAGATACGGATGCTGCTAAGACTTATAGAAAGTCTTAGAACATGTTTCTTGAGTGTCGTTGCATAAAATGTAATGCGGTTGTTGATCTCGTACTAACATCTTAAAAAAATATGTGACAGCCTTGTGATGTGTCTCTCTCTCACCGAGAGGAGGCTTGTGTCCCAGCAGTGGGAACATTATAATAATGTAATAATAATAAGTTTATTCAATAATTGTTTACAATGATGCACAAATATATTATAGGCTATAATTTCTTGTTACAAACGAATTAGACATCTGTAGCCGAACTAGGCGAAAGCCTGTATTTCGGCTATCAGCGCCCAAACCCTCACATAATAAACACTTAAAAATAGCCATCAAGTAAGTTTGATCAAAAAGTGAAAAAGTGATCATAAATAACATAACAATTTGATACCAATAAAATAATAGGATCATTAAAGAAAATATTATCTTTGGAACTTACCCAAATAAAAAAAATAAAAAAAATTAAAATAAATAATTAAATTAAATTAAAATAAATAATAAATTAAAATCAAAATTAAAATGAATAATTAAATTAAATTAAAATAAAAACTGAACAGTATACGTACCTATGTGTATACCTATGTGTGAACATTATAGGCTGATTGTGCTATTATGACGTGTGTACGGCAGATTCATACTATCTTTCTTTTAAAATAGAAGTATCTACCTACTTACTAATTATTTTTATTGATAGAAAATATAGATTTGTGTTACATTTTAGAATTTCGTTTCTCATTGTTCTTTTGAAGAATTGAGAATATGGTGAGTTGAGAGTCTGGTGATTTGAGATTTGGGTAAGTTGAGAAACAGGTTAATTGATAATCTGGTGAATTGAGAATTTGGTATACTAGGCTTATGAGCCAGGCAGAGGTGTACATAGTACACTCGTATATCGAAGCTATGTATATTATAATTATGTTAAGTCCATGTAACGGGACGACGAGCCTATTGCAACCAGCACTCTAATTGCGTAACACATTATCAATTTGAATAATTTTGGAGGATATTGCTAATCCATTGCTTCATATGTTCGAAAAATGTTTTTGCTCAACAACGTAAACAACGCAATGAATGTTGTTGAACTGTCAAAACCCATTGCTACTGTTATTGTGGTACGCAATTACCCCGTAGACATAAATCCAGACAGCTACTGAGAAATTCCTTATAATAAGGCTTTATATTAATTTATTTAGAGTGGCAGGGACTTTGACGGGCAAACTGTAGGGCTTATTATTCGATACGCACGAATTTACTCGCCCTAATCGAGCGAATCGTAACTTTATAAGAATATTATTTTTTCTATATTACTAGCGGACCCGGCAAACGTTGTTTTGCCATATATAAATTATTTCTAGCTGCCCGGCGCTACTTCGTTCGCGTGGTGTCCTACCCCCTACCCTACTCCTACCCTACTCCTCCACTACTCCTACCCTACTCCTACACTACTCCTACCCTAGGGTGGACATCCCTTATCACTTAAGGGTTAGAAAAAAAATAAAATAGATAGTAGCCGATTCTCAGACTTACTGAATATGCATAAAGAATCGGTCAAGCCGTTTCGGAGGAGTATGGGAACGAACATTGTGACACGAGAATTTTATATATTAGATTATTTATTTGTGGGCGAATCGACATCTTCTGAAATATGTATTAGGCAATTGGCACATTTTGTTTTATGCGATAAAGTATAGAAAAAAGAACACTAGCGGACAAAAGTGATGAGTTATATATTAAAGAACATGTAGTTTAAAGTTATTAAACTACATGATTAAAGTGGTTTATTGCTGTTTTAAGTTTTGGTTTTTTATAATATATAGCCAAGTGGCTCCTAATAAAATCAGCTATCTGCCAGTGAAAGTTCCGTCAAAGTCGGTCTAGCCATTTCGGAGATTAGCCGGAACAAACAGACAGACAAAAGGATTTTTTTTTTTTTTTTTTGTTAAAAGTGCATGCTCTCTTAGGCTGTTATTTTGAAATTACAAACAGACACTTAAATGTTATTAACTTGTATTGATGTATAAATCAGAACGAAGCGTGTTCCCACACTTCATTTCAGCTCTTAATTTGAAACATTTGGTAATGCTTCTCGTTTTTACTTTTAATCTTCAGGATGTGGGTGTTCCGTAAAAACTTCGGATATCCTTAAGGACTAAGCAACATGTGTTCGATGTTACGAATTTTTGTGGAAAGATAGAGAGATGTATAGAAAAAAAGGTGGTTTTTTCTTTCTTAAGTTTCGTCCCGCCCGGTACAGCATCTGTCAGGGATATTGGGTGACCCGGCGGCATCTCGGTGAGATGAGGACTGCAACTAAGCGGTCTTGATACTTGATCGCAAAATTTCTTATGAGACGCATAACGTTATGTTTGTGTATATAATAGATTGTTCGATTCTTTTTTATTTTGTGGTGGCACGTTATTATCTACAATATCTACTATCTGATATGTACCTATTACCTATTGTACCAGACCTGTGTCTGCGCATACATTTTTGATCTATATATCTCCCGCGTCGATGGCTAGTCTCCGCTGAGATTGGCCGCCATTGCCGAAATTCGGTCTGGAGATCATTATCGTTTTACATAATTATCTATCTATGTATTATCTATTTTCTGTGAAGCTTTAATTAGGGCGATGTCGATTTTTTTCTTGTTTTTCCAATTGTCTTAAAGGTTACTTACCTGTTTTCATTGTGTACGTCGACAGCCATTTGGTGAGTGTATAATTTGATTCTTACCTGAAATAAAAGAAAATATCATTAGTTTTTGTTCAAATTATACGTGAACTGATTTATATAATGTACTAGCTTCTACCCGTGAATGTCAGTATTTATTTATCCATTTATTTCAGGCATCAAGGCCCATATACAATGTTAATATAACTTAAAAATACTATAAATACATACAACATTATAATTACACTAAAAACTAACTAACTACTAAATTATCCCCGGTATCGTGCTACCGGGACCAAAAGTAACCTTCCCCAGAACACCATCTATCTCCTAACCAAATTTTTATCAAAATCCGTGCTGCCGTTTAGGCGTGAAAAGGTAACATACAGACACAGAGTAAGTTTCGAATTTATAATATTAGGAGTATGGATACAGCGACACCATTAAAGTATCAAAACTGTTCGTTCACCGTACATCAAGTTGCATGGAACTCCGGTTCACACAGACACCCCCCCCCCCATGGCATTTTGAACCTGTTGTTATGAATGTGTGCGTAGCAACAGGTATCTCATACTGAAGTGTTTGTGTGGGAGTAGCGAGTAGATATTTCGCTAGCCTTAGAACTATCGTTTTTATGAATGAGATCTTAGATACGTTCCTGTCTCATTGAATGTTCGTAGTGCGTAGGAATTCGAAATAGATTTGTGTGAACCGCGTCCGATTGTCATGTTAGTGTTGTTGATTGAAGGAGATAGAATCGGAGTACGCACTAATGCACCTGCATTCTGCATGCACGTTGTTCATTCCGCTGTGGTTTATTTTATAGTTTCAACTCTATAATCACTTGCTTTTGCCCGCTGCCTCGCTCGCTTGGAGTCGGAAATTATGGGAACGTATTAACGGGATAAAAAGTCCTAAACCAGGTCGTAGTCTGCGCATGTGCCAAATTTCATCCAAATCCGTTTAGCGTGAAAGTGTAGCAACAATTAAACAAACTCGCTTTCCCATTCCATCCTGCCTTTTTCTTTATTTTTTTATTATATATTTGTATATAATGTATATATATATTTTAGTGGTAGCTTGTAAAAATAGTATTAATGGGTTGAGTACCAATAAAGCATTGTCTTTCCCATTTATATGATCTGACCAAGATTATGTCTGGACTTTAAAAGAGACTGACCTCTGAGTTTGTTTCGGCCTTTCTTCTCAGACTAGTCAGATAAGAAACGCCGACCTCATCTAGTTTTAAAATATGAGTGACGTGTAAAAGTGTTTGTACAAACCTACTTACAAAATAAAATCATTTATCATTTATAATATTATTTAAATTAGAATTAGGATTAGGATACTCATCATCCATCAGCCTACAGCAGTCCACTGTTGGCCATAGATAGGCCTCGCCTATTGCACTTTGGCTTGCTTATACTGTGAGCTACAAGTATGTCAACCACTGTAGTCTCGACTAATTATAAATATTATTTTTTATTTATTTTTTGCTAACTTGCGCTGTTTCACTCCTGGTCAAACCATGGTCATGCATGTATAATATTTATATTATCAAATATCAAGTATATTTAGTCCTCATTGATTCCTCAAACAGAAAAATATTTCAATTAGGCCCATGTCCAATTAACCGACGAAAATTTTCAACGCTGGGGGTTCCAGAACAAGTAAAGTACAGTAACAAGTTGCCCGTCGATGTCCCTGCCATCCTTTAATAAGAACAGAACTAGCGCGGCGGTCTATTCTATAATGAGATTTTTATAGAATAGACCGCCAGTTCTATTCTAATTGAAAACTTAGGTGAAGTGACCTTGAAGTGAGCTGCAGTGCGATTCTGTAACCATCTCACCGTGAAAACTTAGGTGAAGTGAGCGTGGAGTGAGCTGTCATTCCAACTAATGCTAGGGATTAAGACTATTGACAGCTCACTCTAAGCTCACTTCACCTAATTTTTCACGGTGAGAATTTTACAGAATCGATCGGCTGGATCAGCACAATTGTAGAATGAAAATAGAAAAAGAATGGCAGACTTTTTTAAATGTCTGCTGCTGAAAGAGGACGTTTTTTCTTACTTAACCAACGAAAGTTTGTATTGATGGATGGATGGATGGATTAATGGATGGCTGATCGCTAGGGATAGTAACTATTGACGGCTCACTTTCACTTTACCTAAGTTTTCACGGTGAGATTTTTATAGAATATACGATGATTTCCCCACTTTTCAAGCAACATCCATATGTAATGTTCCTTGAAAAGTGGTGAATTCGTTTATAAATATCGTATTCCTTGGGTTTATAAACTTGAAACTTTCCATAAAAGCTAAATGAGTTGGTAAACCTGTTTCAGCGTCAGCTGGCAATATTTCAGTCGCTTGGAAAATGAAAACAGTGGGCGTTTTCTTTTTAGCGATCCCCATTGGCTGTGGAAACAATAGCGATCTAAATGGATTGTAGGCGGCTTTGCGCAGGCAAGATTATCTCCGTGGACTATACATATTTAGTTCAAGGGTCGTAGGAGGAAACTTCAGTATACGATGGCGATAGGTACGCAAAGAATCATGATTATTGTATGTGCTGCTGATAACCTAAATGGAAGAAGTCACTGGCTCCTGAAATATAGGTACTCTAATCTAACCTAGCTCTGGAGCCAGGGTCTCACATTTTTCTGTAACCTGTTTTTATCGCAATAAAGAAATTTATTTGGTTTATTTAAAATCTCTGTTTCATAGAATTTTAGAAAATAAATGCCATAACTTCACAAAAGATTTGAAGTTATAGAACAATGACAGGACTATGTATTGCAGTGTCGAATAATTCGATTTCATATTCGATCCAGTTTCAGAGTAAAAATCTTTTAAATGAATTAATGAAATGCACCGATCTCGAGCGTGGTTAAACCAGACTCGATTTATCGAGTGAACCCCAAGATTCGCACTAGCTCCTGTAGCCTCATGTTCACGGTTCAGTTCAGAGCATAAACCTTTTAAATATACCAAAATCTTACAAAAGTCACCACCCAGCGTAAGTGCCAAAAGCTAAACCACAAAAATCCCTTTAAAAACTGCTTTTACACCACATGAAACGCTTATCAATTGTGAAGAGACGTTCGTTCAAAGAATTCGCGGCATCCCCTCCCACGTGGGATCAAGTCCGCGCCGGCGAACGCACTCCCACAGCATCGTAACAGTTGTAGTAAAATTTGTAAACGGCTCCCTTATAAGGCCGCTGACATAACAGCGTGAGCGTTTTACATTACCCAGGTCATTGTAGTAGCCGCTTATACTATTGTTTTGATATTTTAAATAAGTCGTTTCGTACGTATGATTTGTTTTGTCTTTTTGTGGAAATTAATTGTTTTTATTAAACAATTGTTTGAAATGTCTTGTTTTGTCATAGACAGTGCCAATATACGGCAGTCTCCAAAACGGATTCACATTGGTCAATTGTGACTTCACAGCTGTGCTTTTAGTAGACATATTTTCAGCTACATATACTAGCCCGCACTGGGCCCGCGTGGTGGATTATGGCCCACTCCCTCTTACTGAAAAGGCATGCGTCCCAGCAGTGGGAACATAATATGCTGATTATGCTATACAACTTAGTAAAAATGGAGTTTTGTGTATGATTCCTTTGAATTTCTGACGGCCTTCGAGCTAACCCACAAAGCTCATTACCATATTTTATACAGAAGCTAGCGTGGGAGGGTTGGGCTAACCCCCGGAGTCTTCGCTACGTTTTATGGGACATTTCGCTCCGCCTCTGAAAATTGCCTTCATCTACCCGTTGCCAACGCCCCCGCCTGAAACGCCCTCCTGAAATCATACACCGCCTTCTATGACCCAAATTATACATACATGTTGATAGATAATATTATACTACCCTTCGTACCAGCTACAACATCGCAATAAAACTGAGCTAAACTTTGTCCATGAAATGCAGAAATGAAATAACAAAATGTATTAAACAAAAAATAATATAAAGCTATTTTGCTTGCTGTTCGCCGTCGTAGAATATTGAGCGTACATCACTGCACGTACAGGTACTAACGGTGGGGCAGATACTTGAAAGGTACCACATACGCTGTGCCAGTACGTGAAGTACTTACGATTAGTCTCTGTTTACGGCACCTATTATCGCACCTGACACTGCACAGATAATAGTGAGTTCTCGTCTGTCAAGTCTGAATGAAAACAATGCTGAAAAGCGATCCCTGTGCGACGCTAACGGTATCACAGTTAATTCGTCAGACTGTACTAGAGGAATTTTATTACTCCAACCGCCAATGAACTAATTGTAGCTATCTGGTTTCGTTTTAACAATGTTCAGATTTCATTCAGGCTGAGCTTTTTCCTATTTCCGAGAGGACTGCAGTTGCTTCTTTGGTTTTACTTTGTGTTCACTGCCTTATTATTATTTGCCTCTATTTACAAATCTGTAGAAAAATATTGATTATAATATTATAGATTTATTTAAAAACCTCAAATGGATGCCCTTATGCGATAGTAAGTTCACTTATTTATCATAAAACCCATGTTATATTAGCTAGTTATAAAATATAATATTAATATAAAATACACTAGGCACCTATATTGTTACATATTTCATGTAGGTACAACGGACAATGGCGGTCGACGTCTTTTCACACTTATGCTCTTAGTAATAAGACTGAAAATTGGTGCACCGCCAGTATCCAAAGATTAAAGTCATGAAATACAAAAGTTTGTGAATGAAGGTTCGATAGTTCAATGAAGATACGACTTACGACTACTTATGTTGTTTCTAAGAAGAGCTGGGTGACAATGGTGTTGATGTCTTCAAGCGTCCTCAAGGCGATAATGGTCGGTTTTTATGTTTCTTCGAATTATTTGTGTGAGTTAATGAAGTCCGTAGTCGTGTGAAGTTATGGAATACGCAGAACTACATATCTTTTAAGTGTTTTGTGGATTTGGAAATTAACGTATTCTTTCAAAAACTTGTATTGTAACTGGAATATTCTTGTATTGTTTGAAATTATATTTTTCTTTGAAAAGTCTTGTAGATTTTGTTTGTTTGTTTGCCAGGGAGCAAGGATATTCGACACTTTAAGGCAGACAGGCGTGACGCGACTCATGTAGAACCATTTCTATGAAGTTTTTAAGTATAGAAATTGTCCTACTAGAGTCGCGTCGCGTTGTCGTTTCGCACCAGTCGGTCAGCCTTTAGTCAATTTTCTCTCAAGAGAGATTAGTAAGTACGAGTTACGACTACTGATTTTTTATAAAGTCATGTGACGGCGAAATTATAAAATCATTTGTTTGGATGCTACCTACAGCATGATTCAATGTCAAATATTTACGTCATACAAAAACCGCAAATACCAACATTGATAATAAACGAAGTACCTATGTAATAAGAACAAAGCAATGTTTTAATTAACTGGCGCCTGTCCGCGATGTATACCTACTTTTGATAGTATTATTAGAATTGTTTCGTTTTGGTATCACTAAAAGTTTCAGTTCTACGAGTTATTAAACTGTAGTTCAACTTACACGGATCAGAAAAACATCCCGATATTTAAAAACATGTCCAAACATAGGTATTAGACTGAGTCAGTGTTACCCAGATTGCTATTACAAAATTCGATGTTACCATGAAAAAAAATCTCATTAGGTGTATCATCTATTCCATTTTCAAAAGGAAAACGAACAAGCAAGCCGTACATTTTTTATATGCATTCTAAAGTTTAGTAACGGTAGTGATAGAGAGGGTGATAGCGAGTTGTCGATTAGTGCGAGAGGGATGGCAGATAGTGAGTATTTTTTGCTGAAGCTTTCAAAAGACAGTACGGGATCGAAGTGTGCTAAGAAGCAGTCTTGGTTTTTTTCTTAATGTATGGTAAATAGGTTTTCATTGTTAAATCATTGTCTACTGTCTATATACTCGTAAATAAATGAATGCTGCTCGTTGATAGGCGCATCATTTGAGAAGAGCTGCACCGATGCGGCTATTTTTTGTTTTCATAGTCTGCCAACAGTTTGGCGAAGTGTAGGGAAATAGAGGAGGCATATGTCGCAAGACAGCCTGAGTTGGTAGCTGTTAATAGCTAATTTGGTAATATAGGGTTAACAAGCACAAATCATAATACCATTTAAGTTTATAAGAACTTCTATAGGTACGTACAAAAGCTCAGACAAAATAAAGACTATTTTTATATTATTTAAAAGTCTGTTTGGAAGAAAAAAGGGGCCCAGCAGAGGGACACGATATACGCTAAGAAAAAAAAAATTTATAAATTGGGTTTTTAAGAAAAATTGGTAAAGTTTTCAAATCGGGAACGCCCGTCAGGTCAGCTAGTTTATTCCCCTCGTCTGGCTAGCTTGTCAAGTTCGGTAACGATTCGGTGCCAGAAAGAGTAATTGTGTCTCCACAGTGACTGTTGAGCTCATAAATGGTTCTGTCAATGTTTGTTGGAACGAAATTCTTTCTACCTGTCCTTAAAAAGGCGCTAATGAATCAGAGACCACTGTGCCAACAGCCAACTATACCATTCATTTTATCTCTAGTTTAGTTAATAGCCGAGGTCCTGCTAGTGACTGTGGCTGTAGTCATAACATTATAAACAGATTCATACAGTCATACAGTACCATTATCTTTACTGTCTATTGTGGTTTGCAAGGTATAGCTATAAAACATTCTGAACTCCGATTTATACTTCCAGAGAATCATTATAAGGAACTCTTTGCATAAAATGTTCATAAGAATATGTACAATATAATATAAACTGTGTGAAAGATTATAATTATGGTTAGAAAGGGGGTGACAACCGAGATGTCGACTAATAGAGAAGTATGGAAGAAAAAACATGTTGCACCGACCCCGAATACTTTTTGATAAGGGCAGGAGAACGATGAATGACGTAGTCTCGTAACACAGAGTTATTCGATTCAATAATAAAACTGAAGCCTTAGTTATAAATAGCAGAAACCACGAAGATGAATTCCTTTCTGTAACATTTGGCTTTATTTAAGTGTTTATACTGATAACAAGATTATGCTATCGAAAATATACATTTTAATGCTCAGCTGTCAGAGTAAGTGCATGACTCAGAATGATTATGTTTTTTGGTGGGTTAGTGCAACAGGAATACATCATGTTTCTTTCATGACGAGATTAAGCGTCCTCCCATATCAAGAATAATTGAGACATACATATGTAGGTACTTGAATGCATCTAAAATCTTTACCCACGCCATAATCTTTTGTATATCCAAGCCATTGATTGACTAGTATAGTACCAAAGAGCACCCGGAAGTGGGTATTAAAAAAGAGCATACCTAAGCCTTTCAACTACCCTGGCCTATACAGATTCAAAAATTGAACCAAAAAAAGGGACACTTGTGCACGATGCAACGCATTGGGATGCATGGAGCTTTTAGTGCTTTTTAACATTTTACTTGCATACTGTAATCAATAAAAGGCGTGTTAAGTATAAATATAAACTGATATTCCTATCAATTAATCTACTTATTGTACTATCGCCAAAATCTATATCTGACCACCGTAAGGACTATTCCTGCTTGCAGCGCATATTATTAGTCGACCTAAAAGGGATCCTCTTTTGTTTTACTTACGGTCGCAGCTGTGGCCATCACGTGCACGGGATTTTGTTTTCAAAATGGACAGATGGTTTGGTTTGGCGATAGTACATCTTGACGCGTGCTGTCAGCTATTCGAGCAGATCTTCTACTCTTTTTCTATACTTCTAAATATGAAATAGTGTTTATTCCAATGAACATACCATTAACTTATGAAATACGAGTGTTCGTGGAGAAAAGAGACAAAACCTCTACGTCTCTCGGTCTAGCCAGAGACTTGTTTTACTAAAGGGGCATAACCTTCGCAGTGTGTTTGGTTGACACATTGGTTCGGCTGATGATTGAGGCCTGATAGTATTGGTTACGATTACGTTGTCAGTATGTGAAGGTTTTTTCCCTTTATAAAAAAATATGAACGGCGAGATCCACAGTATTAGAAGTGTTAGTATTACAATTCATGTCTTCTATGTTAGTGAAATATTATAACATTTAAACTTTATACACCCGAGTAATTACCTAACGTTCAAGAATCTGACTACTCTGCTTTCCAATTAGCGGGGTAATTGCGTAACACACAAACAGTAGCAACGGGTTTAATTTTGACAGTTCAAAAAAATTAATTGATTATGAAGATACGAAGCAATGGATTAGCAATACCCTTCAAAACTATTCAGATTGTGTTTGACAGTGTTTTATGCAATACGGTCCTGGGTATTTAGGATAGCTTTAGGCTGTAGGCTAGCATTAGCTGGTTCACGCGTTCTGCTTAGCACTGTCGCCGCACTCTTCCTAGAAAACATCAACGCGAACCTCCGTAAACAAACAAAAACGCGGAAACCCCAACAGCATCCTAAAACCATTATTATACTGCGAACTGATTGTTATGCGAACTTGTTTCTTCTTTCGTTATTGTTTTGATAGCTTTCAGATTATCATCAATATTGTTATCTTTATTGTCATCTTGTTAATGAATTTTATTTCGGCTTACACTTTATGTACGTATACTCGTTCCTATTTTCTTAATTTCGATGACATTTATATTATAATCAATAATGGGACCCTCTTTGGATCATAGTATAGGTGTTATTACAAAGAGAGCACGACAGCAGGTGAGGCGTCGTTTGCGATGTGGCTCCACAGTCGCACTGTGGCTCATCGGAGCACCCCAATCTGACAAAGTGGTACAACCTGCAGCGGCCCACCTGGCTTCTTAGTTGGTTAGGAGATTTCCAGTTGGGCCACGGCAGTTGTTAGCCCGCTGGAATTTTTTCTGCAGGTTCAACATAGTCAGCTAGAGGGAGATGTTTGAAAGCCACAGTTTTAATCGTGCCGCATTAGAGCTACCGTCATCTTTTTTCGTCGTTCGTCGATCGTTCGACTTTGGGAAACAGTAAAGGCTCTCCAGTCTGCCCCTCAGCTTCGTTACGTCAAAAGTGAATGACGTACCCCAAAACACTTACTTCTACCGAGGACTTCCGCTTCATCGATATACCGGAAGAGCCAAAGGATATTTTTTTGTGAATGGTAGATGATGTGTGGATGTTCTGTGCAAAGATCTATTAGGCTGAGGTGATTGATACTGAAACCTGACAGATTACCAGAATCAGTAAAAGGTTAATTGAATAGCGTTACTAAACCCGAAAATGACGCTCTCGTTGTTGACTCGTTACACAACACAATAATAATAATATAATAATAATATCCCTGGACATTTCACACAGCACCATTTGTCCCAAGCTAAGCAACCTAATGCTTGTGTTATGGTAACAAGATGGCTGATAAACTACTTATATACAATGTTATTCGATTTAATAATAAAACTGAAGTCTTAGTTATAAAAATAGCAGAAACCACAAAGACAAATTCCTCATTGTATTGTAACCACCCGCCAAGAGACGCTAGTTTTAATTTAACTACACTACAATAAAAATAAAATTACTTAGGTACATATGCGACATAATTAAACGCAATGTAGGCATCTGTTGCTTTGAACATGATTACTTTTTTCTGCCACAGTTGGTAGTGAATGCAAAAAAGGCCATTTTGCGAATGAACCCGGTTGAGTTCGGAGAAAAAGTATGTTGATAGATGCGTTGTTTTTTTGTCATTTTCAAATTAATCTGAAGCTTGGTAAGTACTTTGCATAGTTTCTGTAAATCATGACCCATCCTTGTTCCATATTATCAAGTTGTGATTTAATTTTATTCAAGGCCAATACCTAATGTTTATCCCATCACAAGTATCTTCGGATTACTTTCTGGGAAGCCCCGGCAACTAAATTGTAATATTTAAGATAATAAACACATTTTTTTTTTCCACTTTTCTGTATACTTTATTCCTATCCTAACCTAACCTTCATATGTCAACCTAGTTATTGTGCCTAGATTTTTATACCCGTAGTTGTTTATTACCAATTTACCGAAACTTTTTGGGATCGGTCAAGAAATCTTTCCATAAAAAAGTTCGTTGTTTTTTGATGCGATTCCACAAAGAATGCTCAAAATAATGTTTAATTTTTTTTTAAACATTGATCCCTAATTATTCACACAATAAAGCCATAATAATTATTGCAGCGTAGCAAATTCATTATAGTCAATAGTTACGTACGTGATATTTTTATAAACAATGCCTCTACTATCTGAGATAGCCGGTAGGAATAGTCTTTCAGACATACGACTTTGTTTGTAATATGACTCAACTCAAGCATTATATGTTGTGCTTGAGTTGAGTAACCCAACCCACTGTTTATCATGTATGTAAACATTAACACAAATGTCACTTCGATCGTTATCTTCGCAATTCTAGGCTGGGGACAATTAATCTGAGCGGTAGAACGCAGCGGAATTTTTGGCGACCTTAGAAACATAGAGTTAGGTATATTTTCGCATCGCCAGCTAAGCTTGATTTAAGGTGGCGTATTTTTGTATATCAAAATGTATATATCAAAGTAGTTTCTTTATTAAATTAGGTTGAGAATCAGAATCACGAGTTTTTTTTAACATTGTTTCTCTCAGAGTTGATCAAATTTCAATCTTGCTTTTTTTCCTAGACCTTCTCGTCTTCTGTTTTCTAATGGCTATTTTTGCAGGTGCCTTTGAAATGAATTATGTTTTTTTTTATTTTATGTCGTAATAAACATATTATATGTCATTAGTTCTCGCTTAAATCGTTAAAGTTGCCACTGGAAAAGGTGATCTACTCGTAGTAGTAAATAAGGTTGACTCGCAAATGGTCATTAGTAGTGTTGCATATTAACTTAGGCATACATATAGAACCTGTTCCCTTTCCTGGTAATATCCTTTTCTTGGAAACTTAGAAGAGTGGTCATCATTATCGTTACGTACTGGTCATAAGCAAGTGACCGACATATTATATTTTTGTGTTGGTATTTATCGTCACAATATTAACTGTTTTTTGGGTGTCGTAAAAATTACTCTTTAGAGTTTAGAAAACCACGTGTTTAATATGGCTCCACGTACACGTGGTAAAGATATCAGGTGACTGTGAAAAACATTTATTAAAGAATATAAGAATATACAATACCTGTACAAGGTAAAAAAAGTGTTTTATTCCAATAAAAGGTGAAATATGTTGTAAAGCACCTAATGTGTAGACTGGGCTTGTTTCTTGTCGCGCTTTCAGTGTATATGCCTATATCTTATTTTTTGCCTTTTTTAATCTTTTTGGATGTCTTCCGCCCTAGGGCCGAAGGGAACCTATGTCAGCCGGAAAGGCTGGGCGCCCCCGTCTTTAAAAAACCTGTTATAAATTGTTAAATTGTCTAATAGTTATGTAGATCAAGAACCAAAATATTTATTCAAATTCAAAGTACGTTGTACAGTTCGAGTAGTTCCTTTGTGAATGTTGACACACATTATACTTTGTTATAAGACTGGTAACAATGAGCTCGTGTTTTGAAAATCGTTTCGCGTTCTGTCTATCGATACCATTATTTAATACATGTTTGGCATTCGAACGTCGTGTTACGAATGCACGTTGATAATATTTATTTTCATGAGGCTTCTCTCACATAGTTGTAATTTCGTCTTGCCTTTTTTTGCTTGTCAATGGCATATCGGTTTTGACTCAATAAGGGCTCATTTTTCAATAATCAGGCACCTCTTAACTGAAGAGTAAATGATGCCGTTTGACAGCTTTTGTATAGAAAATATGTCAAACTGTCATATTTATTATTCAGATAACGTTATCTGACTATTGAGACATCAGCCCTAAGTTAAACTGAAAGTTTTAGCACTAGTTTAGTTGAAATAAATTCTTTATTAACAAACTTAAAAACAATATTTCAACTAGACTAGTAGGTACTAAGTACTACCTACTAAAACTACTAAGTACTTAGTTACTTACTAGAATAGAATTTATTTCAATGAAACAAATTAGGTACAGGCACTTTTGAATTGCCACTTTTGTTGCCATTAACCTTTACATCAGAATTATCGGTTTGTGGCCTTCCTCATTCAGTAGGTCCCGAATTTTTATCAGGCAAATGTTTATTTTTGGCACAATTGGTGATTGCTCTTCTTTGTTCTTTTTTAAGAAAACGTAATACTAACAGAATAAAAACTTAAACTCGTATCATTGTACATACATAGGAAAAAGTGAAAACAATCATCTGGGGACCTGATGGTCTTGGAGGATTGTTTTCACTTTTTCCTAAGAAACCAAACAAACATCGCAAAAGTTGTGCCGAAAATGAAGACGATTTACAATTTTAGAACAAAGTAGACGAACTTTTAATAGCATCCTCGTATGAGATAATTCTACAGTTTTGGATTTGGAACACACAGTTCATTTATGTAACATAAGAATAGGGTAGGTCCAAGAATACTTCTTTGTGGGAATCGATGCACGTCAGATTAAGATTATCATTCATGTGCTCAGTTGCTCACCGATACTTACAAACTGAGGTCTATCTGATAAATAATCAGCGAAAAAATCAAGCTGTTTTCCCCAAATAGGTACCCATGCGGTTTAGTGTGTAAAAGGTTGGAGATGCAGACTGTGTCTAACATCTTAGTTAGGTCAAGGAAGATGGTGATACATTTCTTATTTGCATGTAATCAGGCAACTGGATATCTAGATATAGCATTTACATTGAAATGTATGCTTTTGCTATTATCTCTCTTTTCAGATTTGTTTTAATGTAACAGGTACTCAAATATCGTTTACCACATTTGGCACACCAATAAAAAATTAAATTACAAATTTACTCATATTTTATATCCATCAAAATGTAATGGACTGTTTGGTTCGGCACTGAATTAAAAGGTTACTCATTATGTAACGGTGTGAATGGCGGTCCGCGTATCGGACAATAATTAGCATTCGTGTCGTATTTGTTACTTTTGAGTGCTCGATACAAGTTAATTTATAAGGTGTTTTGCATCTAGGCTACGGTTTTATGTATTTGATGTTCTAAGTAGAGTATGGAGCTGCTATACGCAACCTTAATAATAAGGTTGAGTACCTATAGCAGCTCCATACTCTACTATGAGTATGTTTCCCTGTAGCTCTTTGAAATCAGTCTGGTTTGCTAAGGAAGGTGGATGTAATATGATCATCATCATCAGCTTACAGCAGTCCACAATGGAGACCGCGAATCGGCCGTACGTAAGGTAGGACGTCCTCAGGCTAGGTGGAGCGATAATCTTCGCAGGGTGGCTGGTAGCAGTGGTAGCAGCTGGATAAGAGTTGCCGAAAATTGAGTTGAATGGATATCTCTACATTTTAAAATGATCATAAAAATGTAATGTTAAGGTGGGAGAAGGGGTGTTTACGAAGAATAAAACAGCAGACAAAGCAGCAATTAAGTATCTCTAAGACTGATTTAATGTTCAGACGTAACCGAGATGGTGCTAGCTCAACAGATCGGACAGAACTCTCTTTTTATCGGAATGAGGGTCCGTTTATACACTCGAGAGCAATGAATCCGGGTCACTTGAAGAATCCTAAAAATCTCGGAAACTAAAAATGCTAGGTTAATGCAATAAATTGTATTTAATAGACAATGTAATACTCCTTAAATGATTATTGACAAATTGTGTTACGTATGCCATATATATGGCATACGTAACACAATTTGTCAATAATCAATGTTCAAGGGTCACAACAACCACCATTAGGATACAAACAAATCATAACTTAACGAGATGAGAACTACAAACAATCAATTAGATAATATGATCGACCTTGTGCCCATGATGTTTCTATCATAAATATACATTCATTACACTATCATAAATATGCATTCATTACAGCTCCATATTCTATGAGTATGTTTCCCTGTAGCTCTTTGAAATCAGTCTGGTTTGATAAGGAAGGTGAATGTAATATGATCATCATCATCAGCTTACAGCAGTCCACAATGGAGACCGCGAATCGACCGTACGTAAGGTAGGACGTCCTCAGGCTAGGTGGAGCGACGATCTTCGCAGGGTGGCTGGCAGCAGCTGGATGAGAGTGGCCGAAAATTGAGTTGAATGGATATCTCTACACATTAAAATTATCATAAAAATTAAAAACGCGGCGGTCTACACTATTACGTATCCATTTCCATATATTCTGAATGAAACGTTTTTTTTAAAGCTTGTTATTTCTTTATTGCTAACTGCATGTTAAAATAAACCGGATCTCGCCAAAAATCCACTTTCATTCACAACAGGAAAACGTAATCTAAAAGGCAATGAAATTAATTAATAATTATCGATGGTATCCGTTGTACCTATAGTTGAGCATTGAAAGAGTAAAGAAACTGCTTTTTGTTGATAAACGCACGGTATTAGCCGCTTCAATTTATTGCAATTACATACAACCTAGCGGCCTGGACCGTTATGCTGTAAAAAACTGGAGCCTGTCCAAGTATCCGAAGTGATCCAACCAAACGGTACTACTACAACCTTATTCGGTCTGTCATCTGTGTTCCTTTGGCGGGTACGGCCGACTCGTACCTCTACCTACTTGTACGTATCGGTTATCACTCTTATCTCATACCAAGATAAACTTCAACTAGGTTTCTAAGTAGACGACTTTGTCTATAGTTTTTCTTGATTGTATGTATAATGGGCCTGCTGAATTATTTGAATGAGTGTTTCTGTTTACTTTCTAAGAAAATGAAAAAGTTGATTGTGCTGCCGAGAAGTTCAATTTCATTTCGTGTTTCGAGTATTTTTTAAGAGGTCAAGGCTTTCTGGCATTCGTCATAGTTCGTGCTCTTAAAGAATTTATCGCATGATTTGTCAAAAGCTAGAATTGAGCGGCTGGCTTCGACACTTTCACTAGCACAAGAGGCCTTTGCGCAACCTCCGATATGCCTTTGTTACCGAATTCACAGTCTTCGACTTGTTAAATGGCAGTGAATACACAACACACTTCGTGACTACTTACTTTTGACGACTCTCATACACATAGGCCTTTCCATTAACGTATTTCAAACGCTACAAGCTAAAGCAAGTTATTAGATAACAAAAATGTATTAATAAACAAAAACATCGCAAATTTACTTCATATTTTTACCAATCAGTAAAAAAATTGTATACTTATCTGAATTTCGACTTTCACATCCCTATTAGTTGACCATTGCGAGTTGCGACGTGTCCAGCGATTTATTCGAATAAATCAAATCGATTGACGTGCCATGTGATTTTTCAACGGTACTGAACGCGTGGGATAGTGTGTAGGTACTGTACAGACAATCAGTTTGAAAATCGTCACAAAAAGCGAGCGAGAGCATGTGAAGTATGACATGGTGTAACGGCACCCAAGTTGCACCGTACCGGCTCATCACGAAAGGTTACTGCCACCGCACCCGATGACATCGTCAATGTCATGATAACACGCTTCCTTTGCACTCATTCACTTAATAATGTACATAATATTACTGAACATATACCAGAAAGTATCGAGTTCTGCAAGAAAACTCGATTCCTATTAGTACCAGTCTGTACCCGAATACGTTTAAAATCTTCTCGATTACTTGTATAATTAAGTACCTAGCAAATGGTTAAAAACTATAAAAAAACATTCAGAAAGATTAAGGAGTTTTCTTTTTAATACTTACGGTACTAATTTAATAGGTAAAAAATAAATAAGTAAGTGTTTGACATCAATCGCAATGAATGATACCATTCACATGTAAAAAGAAACAAACCACAAATGCGAAATTCCTCATCGAAAGCAATACACTTCGATCACATTGCTGTTGTACCGAACAATTCACCTAACTGCCAGTAATTTCCGAAGATCCCTCAACCAGTACAATAGGCCAATAAAGGCACTTGTTTATAAATAACTAACAATATGACACTGAGAAACTATTATTATGTAAGACAGGTTCTTAGAAACGTGCGGTGGACGGAAAATGAACTGTTTGCAATGTTCGAAAATAAACCTTAACTTAGGACCTGTTTACATAAGCTTAGAACTCGAGTCTTGCAGCTTTAAGTACCTACGTAAGAAAATTTCAGCTCAGAATATTTCATGACAAGCCATAATAATAGCCTCATTCCATAACTCATTTTTTATGAAAATTGCTTTCATTATTATGACATGTTATAAAATGAAAACTGTATTTGACACAATTAAAAATGCATATTGTTACATTATTTGGATATTAAGCTATCGTTTTTCTTGGTAATTATTTATCTTTCAATCGTGAAGGGTGTCACCGAAATGTTATAAAACTGTCTTCGTAACTCCCAGGAAATAATATTATGTGACAGACAGTCAATTGTAATTCTTGACCAAATTGCAATTTTCAAGCCATTCACGTTACAATGAAGTGTTATTCTATAACAAATTACGTAACGTCTTGAATGGCTCTACAGACTTAAAGCCTTAAAAACTCTTTGATATACATTACGCCTTACTAGTAAACTGTTTTATGATACCTACAATGTCAATATGTAGCTAAAAATCAATATTGTTTAAAATGTCCATACCACAAATGCAATCTTCGGGCTTGATGTATGGCATAGAGATCCAAGGAACATAACATAACCTTTAATAATATCCTTACTCCACAATTACCATAAGAACAATACCTTTTTCTCGAAGTATGCATATGTTAACTTTGGATCCTGACCACAAGACGCAATAAAAAATCGTTGCGATTAATCTTACCGGATGGCAAACGCACTCTCCTTAAACAGGCTCTTAGATTGCACAGAGCCAGCGAGCCAGCGAGTAGAATCACCATCTTAGTCAAACGGCATTCAATGAGCACCATTTAAGCTGATCCTAAAATAACTAAAACAATCTGAATGCAGACCGTACAGGGCTTTAGCCTGACATATAGTATTCCACGGGCATCCACTACAAGCGATCGCACGCGTGCCTCGAATACCACACCAATTTTCAGTGAACGTTTTAATACAAACAAATTAACCAACAGCACACAATCTACACCTTATTTACTTGACAATAAAGTCTTTTGTTGTAAAAAAATGCAAAATAAACGAAATAGCGGGAAGATGAATATCCAATCAGTTTAAGAATAGGAGATGTATTAGCCAATCATGAAGGAGTAACGCCACATCATCAGCCAATGGCGAACGAGGGTTTTTATGGGTTCTAGTTATTTGGTATTGAGACGGTTGGTCTCCGTTCACTGCATACCGATATTTGCATATAGTAAGCACGATGGTATTCTGTAGAAACACGAGAATATCCAGTTAAACAATATTGTCATTGAGATTGCTGTATCAGTCAAAATATTGTAATGACTCCTGAGAAAAGTTAGTGCGTCATGTTTTTGCCTAAAATTAATTAATGCCTCGATAATATATGTTATATTATGTATATACCTACTTGATAGTCAAGTTTCAAACTTGTCTCTTAAATGTGAACCAATATGAGTACATAGGAGCAGTGATGGCCCAGTGGTAACGGCCGCGACTTACGAGTCGTAGGTTCGAACCCCGACAGGCGCTTTATGTAAATTATTTCATCACCACTGCACTCAAAACAGTGAAGGAAAACATCGTGAAAAAACCGGCATGTCATAGAACCAAAAATTCGAAGACATGTGACATCTACCAACCCGCACTGGGCCGGCGTGGTGGATTACGGCCCACTCCATCTCACCGAGAGGAGGCCTGTGTCCCAGCAGTGGGAACATTATAGGTTGATTATGTTATGTTGATGAGTAAATAATATTATAAATTATTAATTAATTCTAAGTAAGTATAATATTTAGTTAGAAACAGAATGATGAATTCTCTACTTTGGTAAAACACTAAAAGCTAAATCATCAAAAACTATAGCGCAGTTCAACGACCTTTCCTAGGCCATAGGTATTCATTGGAAGTTGCACAATTAATACAACTTGCAGGGCTGCATTAAAATTCAAAGTAGGTTGCAAGTTGCAACTCATTAAAACCAACACAGGTACTGCAAGTCTACATTATGAATCTATTTAAATGTAGTTTTGCTGAATGTTCATTAATTATAAAACCATGCAGTACGTGCCCATGTTAACTTAATTGAAAATTGCATGCATCGCCAAAAATAAATATTTATGGCGATGCATGCAATTTTCAAAAGCAACAACTCAGTCTCAGCAGCTCGAAAGCAACTGCTTTCGAGTTGCTGCGACTATCATTCTAGTAATCGAAATTAAAATAAAATTACGTTAGTGTTTAAAAAAAAGTACTGGTTTTTCAACAACTCAGAGCTGTCGCTGGAAAAATGTGGTTGAACTAAATGCATGTACTCTGATAAAATTGTAAGCTATACTTGCAAACGAGTAGCGTAACGCGAGTAAAGTTTTATTATTTCAAAAGTTGAGCTAAAGTCAAGAAATTTAACTTAGGGTTTATCTGGTTCTAACAAAGATAAAGACGAAAATATGAGACTGATGTCAAGCTCGTATTTATGTTTGACAGGGTGACAGTACCGCGGATGTCTCTCTCCACGGATGCCGCACCAAACTGGCTAATCGATTTTCCCGGAGATTATTCCTGAAAGCCGGAAAGCTTAGTATAGTTACCGGTTAGACACCCGTCAAGAGAAAACAGCCGTTCTTATAAGTTAATTTGAATGATAATCGGTGAAGATGCAGACCTTCTACAATGTTAGCGCCCGAGTGTCCGGGCATCCGGTCCGGCAGTTCGCCCCGGACGACGACCGGCTAAGAAAGTGGCACCATATGCACAAATGTATATATCACTTTTTGCCTTACTGTTACCGAAGATTATGATTGCATTTAAAAATGGATGATTAACTTCATAACAAGCGGTGCATAAGCAAACCTTCGGTGCTAGGATTTTGTAAAAAAAATTACGATGAAAAAATTTTCTATTTATTGGGAAACGGATTTCGTTCTTCGAGAGTACAGGTTCTACTCCTGATGCACGAAATCCGTAGTTCCGAATCCTCGTTGACGGACTTAGAGAGAACTCCCCTCTGCTCTCGAGCTCGACCTCGCTCGATGCAAGAGGTCTACGAAAGAACGAGCGTGCCTGGAAGATGCCTATTCACTCTTGCTTTGAAGGTTGACGGATTGTTATGTAGGATAAAAACAGAGACGCTGGCTGAGAATTCCATACTATGGCCGTGCCTATGGCACAGCAAATGTTAGTTATTAATATAGTTTTATTGCCACATCATGTTACAGTTTACAACTTGAAGGTATTGAAGTGGTTAACAAGGGAAACAATCTCGTCGAGCTAGCTCAACACGACAACATTTCCTAGAATTTCGATCCTTTATACGTGATAATTTAGGAATTTCGATTGCATTGCACGTATGCGAAACGACCTACCTGTTGTTGGCAAATTGTTATCAGCATGTATTTATTTTCAGTGTAGGACTTTGTATTGATAGTCTCTGTTTGAACATGATATAAAAATTGTTTTTTGCTAGGCTTTTTCATTTCATTAAGATTTTTCATCGTGTCAAAAATCAAAATCAAAAGTCATTTATTCAAATTAGGCTGAGCATCTGAGTCCCCCAAAAATGCCCGCCCTTCACTAAAATGTGTAAAAATATATTACTAACTATCAACATATAGGGTATGGGAATCGATAACTCCTATAGCCTTATGGGTTCACACACAGGCATGGTTTCACGATTTGTTAACGCCTACCTAACTAACTATCAAAATATTTTGAAAATCGGGAACTCTTGCCAATCTTGGAGTCTCGGAGTAGAGGAACGTCGAACTGTGGCGCACGCCCAATGACAGGAGTTATCTTTTTTCACGTTTTTTATGACAAAATGACTGGCTGGCGCAGCGTTAAAAAAATTGTTAACAAAAGTTTCTCGATAAATAATTAAGCACGACACAAATATTTCAATACAAAAAATAAGATCGTGTACAAAAGTGATTAGCAATAAAAAGCGAAGTGTGTCATAAGGTCGTAAACTCGTACTAGCGTTCGGGGCGCTTCGTGAGCGGCCGACGTCTCGCGAGATTACAGTGCGTTGGCATTAGTTCAACTGAGGATACATGAATGAAAGTGCACTGTTCTTCTCTCGTTCATTAATGCGTCTGAGGCTGCGCAGTTCGGAAGTCATCGACGCCAGGCGGATGTCCGTGCTACTAACTTGATCATTATTTTAATTGTTGGACATGTGACTGTTAATTAAAATATTTATTGGGGAATAAATCTTTATTGACTTAATTGATTTCTTTTACATCGTTTTGTATATTTGCCTAACTGTGAAGTTACTTATGTATCTAGTCTATACCTATTGTCCCACTGCTTGGCGAAGGTATAGTGGACTTTCGTTATGAGTCCAGTTCGTTCGTCCACCTCCTCCTCTGTTCCTCGTTTTCGTCTTGGTCTGTTTCTGTATTTCATATTAATGTGACCTTCTTAAGTTGAGCAACTTCGTAAGTACGCTGCATTAGGTTTGCATCTCATACTGTCTTAATTTTGAGTTATGTGCTACCCTATCCGCAAGATGCGCTGATTTGGAGCCATTCATATTTCGATGCGGCAATGCTTGATTTGTAGTAGCCTTATTTCGGCTGAAATGATGACGATGTTGATATCAACATTCAACCACATCTATTTTGGGCTGCTCAAATTACGGATACCTTCGCTTTTCTAGGATTTTGTTAAAATAAAGCAAGCTTATATCCCTAGTGCACCTAAACCACAAACTTTAGATGATTTGATTACTTAGTTCGTTAATCTATTATGCAGCTAAGCCGTGTTATTAGTGCAACTACAATAAGCATTAACTGACAATGGTCCGTGAGGACTCCATTGTTAATATTTATTTAAAGTCAAATGTGGGTGCAATTAGCTCTGAATAAACTAATTATAATTTAAGTAAAAGAGTAGGTCTCAAACTCAAGTACTTACTTACTCTCAAATTATTTTTAAACTCAAACCTGTTCGTAAGACAATCACCATTTTATTTAAGCATTACAATCTTTTTTCAAAAGTACCGAACTGGTCTTCAATAATACTTTTACTGAACAAAAACAAGCGCTGCTGAAAAAGGCGACGGCGCAAGATGGCGCGCTTCTTTCCCACGCATGCGCAATGGGAACCCGCGTCGCGCGCACATGTTGTGCTCGTTTACGCGGGAAAACTCGCCGCCATAGTGCGTGTTTTTTTTTCAATCATATTCGTGTCAAGCTCACGCCATAAAAGAATTATGTAAACAAACTAATCTTGAGGTTAGACAATAAACAGCATTTTTATTATAATAAATAGAATTGAATCAATTTAACTGTTCATATTGATCAAATATTCGTAATACCTTCCTATTGGTGGGAACACCGTTTTGCGTTTACAAGCTCATCAGCTACTCACCACACAAGTGCATAGTGATCCATCCACCTGACCTGACGTTTGTTTATTTATATACACTTTATTGTACACCAGAAAGTACATAACAAAAAAAATACCATTACTAAACACACGTTCATCTCTAAACAACATTTGAATAATATCTAATTATCCCTCAAAATCAAATTCAAATTATTTAGAAATATAATTATAGACTGCTAAAATCATAACTCTTCCTTTTGGTTTTGCCGCAGTCGGGTAAAAACCGCCCTTCCCTTCCATTTGAACACACAATAAATATTGCAGCATTCCACTTTGTTGTATCTCAAAACCTATCTAGACACTTTTTAATGTTATATCCGAAGTATCTCGAGGCCGGCCGGCCCGGGCATCGAACCGGCACCGTTATGGCAACCTGTTCTCTCTCATTAGTTCCCTGCGGACATCTTACATTGTAATTGCCATTTATCTTCTGGTTGTAATGAGTATATAGTACAAACTTTAACAGGACGTAGTATTTTTTCTTACGCTTACTTTAACTGTTACTTCGGCCCGTCACTGTTGAGAAAAAGTTAATAGAAATTGTTAATACTTTTTAGATATTTTCAAGTTTGTGTCGGTGTGTAAATGCGTAAAGTATTTTTTGTAAAATATACTGCGTTTCATCGTTAGCATTCCACAATCAGATAAAACGAAAGTATTTCAAAAACGCATAAAATATAAAACTCAAGTACCTTTCAACCCCGACTTGGATTTCTTGGTGAAAAACATTTTTTTCTCGAGGGATCCGATTGTGGGGGCTCATTCAGCTAGGAACACGTGTTAGCCCGCATATGTTCTCACCAGCTTAATAACGAGCATCTGTGTTTCTTGCCTGATATTATACGACAATTATGAAAAACAAGCAAATATTGAACTCATAAGATTGTAACTGATGACTTTCTAAGTCGGTCGTGTACTCCTTCGTCAGCAAGAGACATTCAAAATGTTTCAAGATGCAACCGCGCCAATTTGTAATGGTGTTTTATTGGGTATGTTCGTGTCAACTATCGAAGCTACTTAAATTGGTCGGATTGTAATGTTAGGGTCAGTACCAATTGACCCTATGCAGCTGCCGTTGGTAACGGTCCGTTTTCATGCGTCTCGGCGTAAATACTTGTATTTTATTTCAAACGTGTTTGTATTGATAGAATTTAATGCCATCATCGGTGAAAGATTTTATACTATCCTTATATTTTATTGACAGGAAAGGAAATTGGTTGCATCGTTCGATCTCGTTGTGATAATGACAGTTATATCGGTTGGCTTCGTTGTAAAAGTGTCAGAAGATAAAATTATTATCCTTATCCCTTTGATTTTATCACCGATAGTTAAACAGAATCCGAGAATAGAATGGATTATTTTATATCTATGAACATATCAAGAATTATGAAATATTTCAGTAAAGCTTCGCGGTGAACTGAAGCAAAATTTTACCTGAAAACTGAAAAATACTGTGAGTTTTATGAAAATGTTTTAGTAGGAAAAGAAAATGCCAGTCGTTGTGACCTTCAACAACGCTCCCAGAAAGAAACAGATGAACAGCGACTAACGAGGAAAAGATATTCAATAATACACTTCAGAATGACACTGAAAACAATCATTGAAAACAGAACGGAAGCTTACATTGCTGGCTTTATTACTACGCCACTTAATAACCGCCACACGCACGACTCATTGGTGATTGCTGAACTAGTAAGAACCGATTCAGAACCAATATGTGTCAATGTTTTTGAATCATCAGCTCAATTGATGGCGTCTATCAATGAGAGGCGTGACACATGGTTCGACTATTTATTTATACGTATGGTATAATGTCGTATATTGGTAATGAAACATCGTTATGCTCAGCCTCTTTGTTTGATATGGAGCGGAAGATTTCCGTTTGCACAAACGAATCAACTATGCAACTGACGTATCTGCGATAGGGTTCTGTTGGGGCTACAATTGAGCTTTGTTTTGGCCGCGGAGTTCTTGTTATCTAGGACTTTGACTTCTACATCAAGTTAACTTTAGGCGTAAGCAAGCGTCTAAGCACAATCATAGGTTCATTATTCGTTGTATTTTTACAGAAGGTACCTACATGCATGGTTTTGCATGTACCTACTGTTAAAAATACAACGGTACATACGATATTTTCCCGGTAAGGACTTAGGTTACCTAATAATATTTTGTGAATATTATCCTTACTTACTTATTCGTGGGTTAAAACCCCGGCAAGTATAAATGTGACTTTTGTGACACTTGTTATGTAGGTACTTTCTGAGTTATCGCGGGAACTACATTATAGACATCGGTGAAGGAAAACATCGTGAAGAAACCTGGACTTATAGTTTATATAGGTCTGAAATCGCCAACCCGTCTTGAGCAACCGTGGTGGTCAACGCTCGTGCCCCCTCTCTGTATGTGATGAGGCCTTTGCTTTTTTTTCTGTGGGGTTATCTTCATGGAGGGTTTTGTCGGACTTCTAACGACTAAAACCCCAAGGAAAACTAAAGTAACACTTTAACTGTCTGTTTGTTACCATTTCACATCTTATATCCTATCTTATATTTATTTATATATCCATACTAATATTATCCTCTAATACTCTTAGCTATATTTAAGCACGACAAGAAATTTGTCTGTTAAAAGAACCAAATTAACATAAATAGATGGAAAATAATGGTAAACAAATATTTTACTCTCGTCCGCGTCGTGTGGCAGGTGGTACAAATCAGCTGTTCTTAAATTGACTCATTTTGGTACTCTTAATTATAATTTAAGAGATGGCGGACACGTAATCACCAATGATGTTTGACATTGGGGGATGACGGGTCAATATTCACGAAGTGTTCGTGTTCTAACTGTCTTTATGATTGCAACTTTGGGCTTTGGCAGAACATGTGAACGCCGGTTGTTGCTGAAAACCAGCGCTCTGGCTCTGTCTCGCGTAGGGTCATAGCATTATGCTGAGTGACGACCGTGTTGCGTGGACGTCACGCATATTTTCCTCCAATTTATTCTTTTTTGTGTTTTCTTTGCGTTATGTTTTACTGCAAATAAACGTATTTTCTTTGTTTTATATTTACAATAAGGCATTTTAAAGTTTTTTAATTTTTTTCTCATTATATTTTTTAGTATACCGCATTTAAATGAAATCAACTTTTAATATGTGTAGGTATTGGATTGAGTAAACAAAATATCAAGAACTAACAAATTCACATGCATATGGATTTTAATTATGTAAGTACCTACATAAATAATTTATAGTATCTACCGTTATATTATTGCAAACATATAACGGCCCAGATTTATAAAAATAATATTGCATTATACACTGTATTTTAATGTACAGGTCAAGCTACCCGAGACTGTCAAATTTTCCCAATCAACCTTTAACCTTAATGCTTTAGCGATAAAGTTGAAAATCTATTATAGAAATTTGACAGATTGTAGTAGCTTGATGTGCTGGCGTCTGTACCTAGACACCGTATGTAAGCTTTCGTTTTTAATATACATATTACCGACTTTAAAAACAAAAAAGGAACAGGTTCTCAATTCGGATGATTTTTTTTAAAATTATTGATATAATATACCTATTTATGTTTTATTTATCTATTCGTTAAATAAAGAGACGTGTTGGTTCTGTATAGAGACAAAGTCAAATCGATTATTTCAATCAGACCATTTTAAATGTCAAACCAAAAAAACAAGAAGAATTGAATCTAGACTCAATATCATTTCATGATATCATCCCGACCGAAATTACGGAACGGAATTTCGGTACCTCCGTACCGAAATTATTCAACTACTACACAAACTAAACAGAAGGTATTGGTTAGTATGTACCAGTTGCTTTATGCAGCAAATGATTGCTAATCGCCCTACTGAAATTCTTATCAAGGACTTCTAGAAATGATTTCTTTGTTTTCTTTCCCCGTTATCTTACAATACAAGATGTCCTACTATCGCCCCTAACATTGAGTGTTTTGCAGGCAAAAGAACGAAATAATCATAAATAATTTTTTATTTATCTCAACTACATGATATATATATATAGATTGTGCATTTTACTGACAAGTGTTAGTAAAATGCACAATCTTTCATAGAGAAAGGTATCTGAGGTAGGACCTTAATAGGAGGGTCCTGAGTTACAGATCACCCGGCTCTCATATGTAGGTTGTCAACTTGTCACATGACATGTTAATGTATAAAATGGTTAGGGTCGGGATATTTTATAGTAAATGTCTAAGCAGAACCAACCAAATCAGTAATTAAACTGGGGAAAATGCCAAAAGTTCGTTTGTGACGAGTTCGCGATGTGTTATGTATGAGAAATTCAAAGTCCGGTTTTTTAAATGTCCGAATTGCCTGTTAAAATTAAATATAACTTCCGAGCTGTATGATTTTCAGAATTATTTCAGACCGACGCCGATATTTAGGCCGGGTTGTGATTCTTCTTTGGACAAAGAGAGATGAAATAATGAGTACATTCCTTGAATACTATTAATTATTTGAAAGCTAACAAAACCTTCATAGTACAAATTGTTGGCCACACCACGCCTTGTTTTCCCGTTGGCTTGGGCAGAGGTGTACCTATAGGACACCCACTTTTGTTTAAGTCCCAGGTCATAGGCGAGCCTATTGCCCAATAACAAAACCACACTCCAACAGCAACTTGATTCTATAGATATTGAAATTTTATTTGTTTCAAGTTGACATTATTTCAATATGACATTACACAACATGTCAACATGTCATTGACATTTTTTTTTTTTTCCATTATTTTATTTATTTATGTCAATTTGAAAAAAAAATAATTCACTGACTAGCACTATTGAAAAAGTTATAAAAATGTTTGAAGTTGTAGCGTAAACTGAACTTTATTGTGTAGGAATTAAAGTTATTTTTCCATAAACTCATATTTGTTTACATTTTTGGCGAATATGTCGCGAATGCAGATTAGGTTCTTATTCTCCTTGGTGTGTCGATAACAATCTAAATGGACTCGGCCCGGAATTCGGCTACTTGTTTGGCGCCATCACCAACGTCCATCAGTTCCTGTAACGTGCAGCTGACAGGGCACGCAGGGCACGATATTAAGTGTCCTATCGTTTTTGGAACAGCACCACATTTGCGCTCCAAGGCAGAGTCGTCTATGAATCTCCACCTGAACAGGTTTTCCTTGCTTCGGCCAACCTGGGTCCGGAGTCTGTTTAAAGACTTATTGTTATTCGTAGATTTTTTTGTAGGTTTCCGTGTATTTATTTTCTAATATTCAAATAGCGGAACTCTTTGAGGAAAATAATAGCGTCTCGTATTGACAATGCTATGAACGTTAGGTACCTATGTACATTTTACACTGCGGTTAGAATTCCAGTTACTATTACATAAATACTTATTTATATTTGCCAGTGATGTGAGTTTAGACGTGATCCATTATTTATAGGTACCTAAATGTGGCCACGTGGTTTTAAGAACGAGTGAATCAAGTGAATGCTTACTAAGTCTTTATTTTAGTTTTAGTATGACCTAATTAAGTTATATTTTTTATTTTTTCGACCGTTGGTATTTAATTGAATGTTAATTTGTCTGTTGACAGTTTCAAAACAAATAATTTCCATAGATCTGTACCAAAAATGCTATTTGAGTAATGAATCGATCCTTACGTTTAGTACAGGCTAAATACTGATCATGATCAAATGCAAATCTGTTTGAGATTGTTTTTATGTACATTTTTACTTGTCCCACGTTTGCTGTACAATTTTATCAAACATGTATACATAAATGGCATGTAAAAATTGGTTCAAGCAAACGAAGCCAAAATATGTTTAACTTTTCATACTTATTGAGGTAACCTAATCTATTGGACTCGTCAAAACAAATCATAAGAGCCCAAACTCGGGGGTTCACTGAAGAGTTCCGCTATCCATGTCCTGGCTCCATAATCTGATCAGCTCCAAGTTACCAAATTATACTTTTGTCATCTAAACTACATACAAAGTTTAGTAGGTACGTTAAAATTGACTTGTAAGATTTTATTACATTGTTAGTTAGTTACAATTGAAGCTAAAAAATCGGTGTTAAAAATAATAAATAAGTATCTAAATGGATATTATATAATATTCGTTAATTCGATTTTTAAACAGAATCGAGGTGTCGAGATCGACTCGTGATCGTTGCAGTTGCGCAAGCCGCTCGCAATCCCAATTAATTCTTAAGACTAGCGGACGTGTTGCGCAGTCGCTTTAGCGTTCACATGGTCAATCTTTAGGGATTATCATTGAGCAATTAAAAATGGTCCGATAACCAGTATTACCAAAGGGTAACGTGTTACCCAGTAACTGGGTTGTGGAGGTCTGATAGGCAGTCGCTCCATGTATAATCTGATATTCAGCTGCATCTGGTTGGACTAGAAGCCGACCCTAACATATTATGTAGTTGGGAAAAGGCTAGGCAGATGATAAATTGAGCAATTAAAAGTTGCATATCGTGTCGCTCTTGATTAAGGGATTAGCTCTGTTCCTTTGCTCGTAGCCGCGATCTCCTAATAAGGCGTTGTATTTAGCAGGCTACTTTATTTTCATACGTCCTGACAAGTTGAATTGTTCGTCAGAGTATTAAAGGTTCCTGGTGACCAGTTTGCATTTAATAGGAGTCAGTGGCCCTTCGTTGGGGGTCGGGAACCTATAGGTACAAGACGGGCTTTTATTTTGACAGCTCAACAACATTCATTGCATTATTTATGTTGTTGAGCAGACAAAATGTTCGAACATATGAAGCAATGGATTACCAATATCCGTCAAAATGATTGTGATTGAAAATGTGTTACGCAATTAGGGTGCTGGTCGTTAAATTGTATCATTATTATATCAGATATTGACCGCAATAATTATTGGTGAATTAAAACGTGCCTCTACTTGCGCCAAAGTGACAAATTGGGCTGACCGAGGTGGCCAATTAGCAAAGTTTCATTTGCTACTCCAAAATAAACTGAATCTGCTATTCAGATTATTTATTGGAGATGCAAATAAAATTGTGGCGAGGCGGAACGTTAGTTAAGTTCTTAACTTCAATAGTGCTAGTCTGAAATCAACTTAATTACCATTAAAATAAAGTTGATATTTGTTTAATTGGAAATAACATCAATTTGACACATTCGTTTGAATAGAATTTATTTATCTATACATACATAATTTTTATTTAATTTATTTATTTATTCATCAATAACAACTTACATTTATTTTCAACTTTATTTATCTATACATACATAATATAATAAAACTGAAATGCTGTTCGTTAGTACCTAAGCGCATCACTTGACAACGGCTGGACCGATTAGGATTTTTTTTATTTCAAAAGGTTCGTAATATTCTGAATTACCAAGACCAAGGTGGGCATTGCAGCTTGAAAAGTGTCGACTGGTCTCGAACACTCTTTGAATGTCGCATGTAAACTAAGGCATGTCGCAAGGATTTCCTGCTAGAAATGCTCGAATCGATATGCCGAGAATAGCTCAACTTGATTTTTACGAGGGAAAAGTAAGAATCAACCTACAATCACGAATGCGAAATGTGCGAGAATCGCCTTCCAGTTGTTAAGAAAATCACTGACTATTATGTTCAGGCTAGAATCTACAAATTGCGTAATATTAGCAATAGGGTTTGCGTACTTCACATCCCTCTAATTTGTACTGTGCGCTGATTCTTACAGTTTAAACATCTAGAACAAAGTAAGAAGTAAGAACATGTTATTATGAGTATCCGTTTACATGTTATGAGTGCATAGTTTATTTGTTTCCGTCACGAGGGGATAGTTAGTAAGCGGGGTAATTAATAGACTTCAGATTTGCTACTAGTGTATATAAAAATAATAATTGTTTAAAATGTAATTTCTTATTGTACCTACGCATACTTCTTGCACTTATACCAATTATTTGAGGTCGGCGCACCACGTCTTTTTCTTCTATGTTAATACATCATCTTTCACTTAGTGCATCCATCGTTTCTTAGGTCTCGCCTTACTCGTATAGTCATCCACATTCATACTAAGGCACGGAAACTAAGACCCCTGAAAGACTACTTGTGGCACTTACTACTTTTGGTATTATTCACAGTTTATAAGTATAGTCGCTAGGACCAACCTAACTCTCCATTGATCAAAAGGTCCATCATGTTCTATTACGAAAACCCCAAAAATTACTCACTTTCTATAAATAATCAATCGTTCTATAGTAAAAAGTACGTCAAGTTAGTCGATTAGTAAAAAAAAAAGAGCTGTAAGGCCATCTCGTAGGGAGCCAGGCAAGCGTGACCGTGCGATGGGGCCGCGTGCGAATTGCCCGCTAGCTGATTAGTGTGGAACCGGTCGCTGTACCAAAAAATGTACTACATAACGTGCTTTTGTTACTGCTCCCGGCTACGTTAGACACTTACTGTAGTACTAAGTGGTGAAGGTATTTCGAAAAAGTATTCAAAGTGTAAGTTAAATATATTTTTTCAAAAAGGCACATGAGGGCGTCAAAATTTTGCAAGAAAATAGAATTGATTCTAGTTGCCCCTTCCAAAAGGTATTTTCGTATGGAGGAAAAGGGGCAAGAAACTCCACAGTTACTCTTTTAAATGGTTTTTCAATATTTAGTTTACATTAATTAATTATATAATTATATGTGAAGTCCTACAATACATACCTACCACTACTATACTAGAATAAAATTACTATACCACAATGGGTAGACCGATACATAATACATTATGTATCGGTCTACCTTCATGGGAACATGATTTTCAGAAACTGCAGTGTCCCTCACCACTTCACTTTTGAGGGTCTTGCTGGGGTTAAAGTTATAGAGTTTAAAAGACTAACTTTTCAAAAAGGTATGAAAACTAGCGTTCTTTTACAATATAAAACCTTTGCAAGTTTTCATGACCATTACCCGCGTCTCCCCTTAGAACTTAAAAGAAAAAGTATATATCATGGGACTCGCATATGAAGATCATAATCTAAACTAAACACAACACACTACACTTTACGTATTATTATGTGTATATACATACTAGCTTTAACCCACGACTTCGTCCACGTGAAATTTTGGCCCTTCGCGTCGCGTTCCATCGCTTGCCTGTGCTACTACTTAGTTATCGCGTAGTGTCCTTTCTGAGTTTTTTTTTTGAGTTTGCTTGGCTCCTAAGGGTCTTAGCGTGATGTTAGATAGCCTATAACCGTCCTCAAGAATTGGGCTATCAAATGTAATAAGACTTTTTTTAAATCTGACTGGTAGTTCCGGGGATTACCCCCTACATACATACAAAAAAACAAATTGTACCTTTTTATAATATTAGTATAGAAGTATAGATTTTTTTTTGGCACGACAATCAATTTGTTAATCCTAAGTCGATTTTAATGAATGTCACCACTGTAGTTGGTCGGTTGTTCTAGAATTTCTCGTTGTCTTATTGTTGAATCAGCCGATCGATTCTATAAAAATCTCACCGTGAAAACTTAGGAGAAGTGAGCTTAGAGTGAACTGTATATAGTGTCAATCCCTAGCATTAGTTGGAATGACAGCACACTCCACGCTCACTTCACCTAAGTTTTCACGGTAGGATGGTTAAAGAATCACACAGCAGTTCGGCTGATTGGAACTATTGGAAGACGGTGTTACGCTTACGACTAAGAGGACTAATCAAAAAGTTTTTCAAGTCGCATCCTCAGTACACTGCATTTTATTTGCTTCGGTCTTATGATTTGTTTGAATAAATATAAGCCTTTTTAATTTTGAATAATTCTCGGTGTGGTAAATTCAGTAGAAGTTACAGAATGTATCGTTTTCTAACAATAGCCACTGTTTCCTATCTTTCGCAAATATTTCTTCTCCAATTTGGACCCGCTGTGAGTTTGAATTCTTCTTCTTCTTTCGTTGTGTTCCCGTCTTTTGTATATAAGGTATATACAAAAGATGGTTCCCCTGTTCCTTTTACTATCTCTGCTGTACCATTCTGACAAAACTGTACTCCACTTGTCTTGAGTGCCTTAGATTTGTTTTAATATAGTATAATTTCTATTTCCTATCCTGCTGGGGAGTTTGTAGCGCCACTTCTTCTTCCCAGCGATACCACTAGGAAGTGGTAAAGGGCGGGCGTTTTTGGGGGACTGTCTTTTGTAATTTTGACGTTCGAAAACTGCTTATTCTCAGCCTAATTTGAATAAATGACTGTGGATTTTGATTTATTAGGGCCCATTTGTGAATAAAACGAAAACAGCATGTGTTGTTCAAAGTTCAGTTTGAACGGTGGGAAATTGAGTTTAATAACTAATTACTTTAAACTCGGTAGCCATGGGCTGAATCCGTTATTTTTCACACACAATTAGATCAGTTACTTGATTAATACCTTCAAACAGTGTTATTTCTTAAATGTTTCCAAAAAGGAGCAGGATCAGCCATTGTGATCCTTCTAGTTAGGTTAGTAATTTATTTTTGCTCAAACCGCGACAAAATAATAAAACAACCAAGAAATCATAACGTATTAAAACTGTATTCAAACCTGTTATTAGAAGGTTTGAATACAGTTTTGTATGAATATGTTCGATGTAATGTTTTTAATAAAACGTTGTTTACATGTAGGTACAGCATACTGTTCTCCCATCATGTGTCGCGCATGTACCTAACATGTGTAAATTATTTCATCGTGTCATTTACGGTTTCGTGTGTCTTGGTATGTAGGCTCAAAAGGTCGACAAACAATCCTATTGTGTAGATGCCGGAAAAGATTTTGATAAGAGAATGAAGTGGTAGACTATTGATTGTTTGTTTCATGAAGTAGTGCTTCTACAAATCGGATCTTATTGGTGAGGTTTAGGTGTTAGAGGAGGCGCTATAAAGCGTCCCTACATATGGTACGAATTGTTAAGGGACTTCTTACCAGATCGTCAATCCAATTATCATCTATACATACTATAAATTAAAGCCGCTTTCCATGTCTGTCTATCTATGTGAGCGCGTTGTTCTTCAAATATGCACAACGGAATTTGATGCGGTTTTCACCATTGTTTAGAGAATGGGTTCCAGAAGGTTTATGTGCATAATACCTACCTACGTTAATATTAAACTTACATATAATAAAGAACTATCGATGTTTGGTTAAGCCGTGCAAAGCGTACGAAGCAGGCTGTTGGCTCGCTCGAGTATCTAATAAACTTTAAGTTACAGTACGGCTGTCGAGAAAATGCGTTCTTGACAGCCATCAGTTTCATATTAACGAACACGTGCTTTGCGAATTTGATCTTTATTAGTTACTAGAATCGTCACACTGACAGTTGTCAGTAACGCATTCTCTCTACGGCTGGACACTAGTGTAATACGACGACATTATGCGACAGTAATAGTCCGTAATAATAATTTTCACATAATTGTCGTTAGGAACGTCTCATTTGCATTAGGCTCAATCTACGTACTATTTAGTTCAAGGAACACCACAGTAGGGTGAACATAACTTTAGATAAACTGAGACGGTCCCGTAGCGGAACAAAACTGTCGACTATAAAATGTATCTGCATTGTGTCCACTGAACCGGTTAATTGGCCTATAGTAAGTTCCTTGATAATTTACACACATAACATAACATCACGCCTGTAATCCCCGAAGGGTGAGGCAGAGGTGTAGCTATAGTACACCCACATTTCGCCAGTTATGTTTAAGGTACAAATCCAAACTCCGTGCTGCTACTGAGAAATTGCTGATGGGAAAACTTTGTCCGACCTAGGATTCGAAGCAAGGAGCTCATGCTTGGCAGTACCGCTTGCGATAACTAGAACAACTGATCACTTGATAATGTACTAACTTATAATTTTTTTTTAAGTTATGACTGCTTTAATCCTAAAGTCGACATCACACGTAGAGATTATAGATTTCTGCAATTATTTCAATCTCTACGTAAGCACGCTTAACTCATTCATTTGTTGTCATTTAATTGATGTTATTTTTTTTTAGAAATACGTAACTATGTGAATATTTATTTAATTTGGTCCACCGCTTCTCTGCTTTTTTAATTTTATTTTTTTTATTAGGTACTAGTCTGTGCTGTCCCACTCCTGGTCAAAGACCTCCGTCCACTCCTTCCACCTATCACGAGCCCGCGCGTCCTCTTTCCAGTTTTATTCAATAGCAATAATATTATACTAAACTATACCTAACACTAAAAACGATGTATTATTTAAAACCAAGTGCGTACTTACATTGCAAAATAACGAGCGAACGAGGAGGTAGGTACGTCGGAGAATGAACTATGTAGTTTGCTAGTTTTCCAGAGTTTTCTTGTTTCTGCAGTAACAAAGCCGACCCTGCTGATATAATTAATCTATAGGCTTTATGACCGGAAAACGCAACTTTAATGAAGTAGCATTACACTGAATGCGACCTCAATTATTTATTGTTTTTCTCGACTAAGTTATGAAACTATCTCACAACTTATTTCCATCTGTACTTTATCATTGTCCTTTTAACGAGTTCCTGTGTATTTTTCAACCTGACACAATATAATTTCAGTAAATAAGCGTAGCGTTGTGTGGTGGTATAATTTTCTTCCTCGGAGTCGGTAATGGACCACGGTCATGGAATGTTAGGGTTGCCAACCCAACTACTAAATTATTCTGCTATATAGAGGCCTATAAAAATATATATAAATATAATAAGCTCAATAGGGACAGTATTAATCTCACAAACTCAAACTCAAAGCATTATTTCAAATAAACCAATTACAGGCTCTTTGGAATTGTCAAGGCAGAAAGATGAAGCAAGTTGCCCATTGGAATGACTGACGGCAAGAGACTCCACTCTCACTCCATAAGAGAGAAAAGTTAAACTGAAGAGTGACGAATGTAATATCTGTTATGAAACTTTTTCAAAACCCTGTTAATAAAGAAGCAAAAACATACCTACAATTTTATTTTTTCGCAATAAACTTATATATTAAATTATTAAAATAAAATAAAATATGGAAATATTTTTACAGGCAATGGCTTCAAAAATACTACATAAAATAATATAAGAGAGAAAAAAGTTGGCCACCCTATGGAGACACTTTCGGTACGGCTCGGTATCGTCCCCGTACGAGTATCGGCATTAACGTAACGCTATCTGACTCCACTCATACCTATGTTTAAATCGCGATGGAAGGCGATGACTTTGCTTATACAGGGCTCGTCGGTTACTTTTATTTTTTGCTCGTTGGTTTTGTTTATTAAACATTCATTAGTGTTTACTGTGAGCTAACGTGAATGCAGTTTGAATTGAGACTTGTCTAAAATGTGAAGTACCTAACATTGGCACACGCGTGTTCAATCTCATCGCTAAGTTTCAAAGACTTGAAGGAGTTCCCCATACCTAATAATATAACCATTTAACTTTTTTGCACTGCTTTACTAAATTGATAGATAAAACCGGCCAAGAGCGAGAGGGACTCGCACACGAAGGGTACCGTACCACAAGGTAAAAAACGCCAAAAAAAGCACGTGTCTTGTATGGAAACGCCTTTAATTTTTATTAACTTTATTTTATTGTTTGTTGTTATAGCGGTAATACAAATACACACTCTGTGAAAATTTCAACTGGCTACGATAATTACTGTTCATGAGACAGCCCGCTGACAGTCAAACGGACGGATAGCGGATACTTAGCTGCGCTCTTGGTTACGAAACCCTAAAAGCAACATTCAACACTAACAACTCATAGAAATATGGTATAAAATCTATAAATACAAATAACAATTTGTTTATGATTTGAACGATTCTCTCTCGAACTCTAAACGATCCCCGTATAATTTCGACGATAATCAAGCCCCGTGAGAATCTTGTAAAAATAAACTTGTATATCGGAATTTTATTTCATTTATAATAAGAGATAACTGAGCTGAATAATTAAATAAAGTCGGTCGAGAGAATCAGATGTTTTGTTAATCGTTGGTATTATAACTGTTGTTTTTACACCGGAGTATCGACGTTTTTTTAACTGATTTCTTCAAACTCGTAGAAACGTACAATGGTTGTTTTACAGTTTTCTTCCGGAGTAGGTAGAGAAGATTGCGACAGAGGTGACTAAGGTGACGTTTCCACAACGAAATTCTTGACAAAATTTATCTAAAAAATGCAGTAGGATTATCTCATGAATTCATTATACAGTTGCTTCTCAACGCTTGAGTTCATTTGTAATATTTATTCATACCTTGATAGTTAAGTGGCTGATAAAAACAGGAAAATAGTACATGCTGCAGTAAAGTTTCCCGGGTTATTCCCCTTAGTATGGCAATTTAATTTTTTAAAGCACGCTGCTCTTCAGGACTCTGCCTTAGAAACACTCAATAAATGATTAGTATACAAAAACTTTTTTACAAAAAAAACAACCGACTTCCATAAAAACACTACAAAGTGAAAAATAACTCTAATTTCGGAAGTCGGTCTTTGGTTTTTTTGTATTTCGTTTTTCGCCACCGACTTCCAAAATTAGAGTTATTTTTCACTTTATAGTGTTTTTATGGAAGTCGGTTGTTTTTTTTGTAAAAAAGTTTTTTTTTTCATTATTTTGTTGTGATAATTTTTTGATTTTTGTTGTTTTTTGTTGAATTTTCAAAAACCGCTTGTCCGATTTCGATAAAATTTTCATTGGACCATTTGAGAAAAAAATAATTTTTCAAAACGGTTGGCAAGCGACGGAGTTATGCGCGAACAAACATAAAAAAAAATACAAAAAGCCGAATTGAGAACCTCATCCTTTTTTTAGAAGTCGGTTAAAAATAAACACCGGAACAAAGTCAGAGAATTGTTAATTAAAATTAATAAAATAGCCTGTCGAAAATATTATCTTTCATGAAGGTTTATTAATTGGTAATAAAGGATTCTTGTCGAAATAATTAAAAGCCATGCAATATATTTTATTATTCATGTCTGACTCCAGAACATGAGAGTGTAATAATAACTCACTCTAATGTCTCGCTGGTGGAGGCTTGTGTGTTGGATCATTAATTTCCCTTCAAAATGGTTGTGCTGAATGGTGCTGATCCATACGTCATGTTCGTGAACGGGCGCCGTCAGTAGGGACTGGTCATCTCTTAGCTGCCACGGCTTATTGTAATTTTTAATTTCTGAATTGTTTTTATGTTTTCTATAACGGACGCTTTAAACGTGTACGTCTTTCTACATCGTTCTCACATGGTTAATTTCAACACGAATGATGTAATCAAATATTTTGTAACAATTTTATGATTTACAAGAGTGTCCGTGGAGTTTCTTGCCCGTTCTTCTCCATAGGTTCTCCAACTAGCTTCATCTTTCTGACTGACTGACCCTTTGACAATTCAAAAGTGCCTGTAATTGGTTTAGTTGAATTTAATGATTTGAGTTTGAGTTTAACGATATAATAATTATACAGTAGAAAAACTCGCAAAAGTATTTAACTTTAAGAAGTATTTATTCGTTTTTAGACTAGATGCTGATAATCCTGGCTGCAGCATCAGGCCAGACTTATGTCAACATTGCATTGAACTTAAAATTTAGTCCTGTTTAAAATGAGCCCAAACACGACTACGGTGCTGTAATTTCAAGGTTTGTACTTTTTCTGATGCTCCTGGCTTCAGCATCAGGTCTCTATGTACTTCGGTGTTCCTTATTAACAGTACGTTTATCCACACATCGAGCCCTTTTCAATGAGCCTAAACACTATATATCTGCTGTTAGTTGTCGAGGAGTTAGGTACTCTGCAGACTATCCTGACTGCAGCATCAGGTCATGACTTGATGATCATGAGACCAAATGTGGCAAATGCCCTATCAAACATCAAAACAATTTACTAAAACTGTCCTTGCCTGTTCGAGTAACTTCTTACTGTTAAGGAGTTGTACCTTCCATCATCAGCCCAGCTACCTGAGATGGTGACAACCATACGCAAATACACAAGATACTTCATAAAATATGCGAAAAACAATGAGTGAGCCTATAAAATTTGAGGGTTGCCCTCGATTTCTCTAAGATCCCAACATCAGATCCTAACTTGGTGTCAGTGGGACCACCTCAGAACTATCTACTTTCGAACAAAAAAAGAATTTTGAATATCCGTCGACAATTGGCGGAGTATTCGATGAACAAACATACAAAAAAAAACATACAATCATCCGAACATAGTACCTCCTCCTTTTTGTGAAGTCGGTAAAAATTACTTGCGCACCCGGACGAATTGAAACAATATCCCATTCATTCAATCTTTGAATAATAACGCACTTAATACAACGAGAATGAAGTTCAGAACAGTCGACTATTTATAATCCATCAAAGAATCACTTGAGTAATTACCTCTACAACTAGTTGTCATTATTTCTATTCGTTATCATCATTGTGTCAAAGTTGGTCATGGCACAGAGGCGTCACTTTTTGTTCTTTAAAATCATTAGCCGCGTTTGTGACAGCACGCGAATGTCCAACGAACGTTTTTTCAATCCATATCAATTACTGAAACCTCGTCCTTGAAGGTTAACAGATACAGCAAGACTTATTTGTAGTGTTTTATCCGTATTGTTTTGTTCGACTGAAACAATTTAAAAAACGTATCATTTTAGAGCCCGCTGTTTTTAGTGTGATAGCTTATTATAATGGCTAAACGGGCCCTTATTTAAATCACCCAAGCATGGAGACACTAGTATATTTATGACAAATCCCTTTAAACATTCAAATTGTGAAGTTATAACAGCGAGACGCGGGCGGAGCTGCAAACACATTTAGTTAGCATAACGATTGATATAGTACGGGATTACAGGATGGCATCATGTGGTATCGAGGCTGGCGAGGAGACGTCACGCTCAGCTGGCCAGGCGTCACGGGCTACCGAACTCCCCCTTCTCCCCGTCTTCGGATATCTTCGGCTGAGTTCGGCGATCTTCGGCTCCCAGATCCCAATTCCTTAGGTGCGCGCACGCTGGGTGACTCAACTAATTATTGAGATCTTTGGGTGTAATGATATCACGGGGTCTTTATTGTTTTATTTTGTTGTAATTGGTATGTTCTCGGCGTGTGATTAGTCATCTAATTATAGGTCCAAACAAATGTTTAGTTCCAGAAGTTGTTTAAATAAGTCTATCATTCATTTCGGACGACTTTGTACAAGAAACTAAATTTGTACAAAAAAATCTATTAACTTTTTCTAAGTAAGTTATTTGGCTGTCGCTTGTTGGCGACGAACGTTTGTCGTATATAATTTTGGTCACAATACTACGCTGATGCTGTTGTCAGTTGACTCAAATCATTCGTCCACCATATTACTAAAGGTTTTTATTTAGTGGGCATTGTTCTCTACAGCAATATTGTAACAAAAGTTTCAAAGTGTGGATCATTGTACTGTGACGTAATAAAAACAAAAGTTGGTGCTTGACATTGTTTTAAAAATGGAAGCCCTGTGATCCCATACGAGTAGTGTGGTATGTGGTGGGCGTGCACTATTCAGTCATGCACGGGAATGACTTTTGTTTACATTAATATTATGAGGTCGAAACGTGACATAAGATTTAAATGAAGTGGTTCTGTGACTTTTGTTCATAGTGCAACGCTTACAGAGGTGTGTCTAGTCAAGTGCACTTGAGTTTGATGTTTTTAAAACAGTGATGGACTACTCCATCACTGTTTTAAAAACACGCAACAAACACACAAACATTACCTACGTAATGAAACCCATTTGTAGACATTCCTGGGGTCACCCAGGAATGTCTGACAAATGGGTTTCATGAGTTATCTGAACATTGGCTTCAGGCAGGGATTGTTTCGCATGGAGACTTCGCAGAGCCAATATCGTGTTCCACGTGTCATATTTTAGAGCAAGCGACACCTCGAGATCCCAATTAAATATTAGTCATAATTAAACATATCATCTAAGCTTGTAATGATCTTGAGCACTAGATAGAGTATCGCACGAGCATACTCTCAATACCCGTTGAAACAAGTTTTGGTCCTTTGTCCCAAATATCTTTCTGAAGGCCAATTCCTGTGATTAAAAACGTTATCTAGTTGCAATCTCATCTCAGGCGCAACCAATGTCAAAAACTTGTCAAAAAAGTAGAGAAATTTGAGGTTTTTTGACAGTTTGGAGTGAGATCAGACTGAACGTTTTTAAAATTACAAGAATTGCCCCTCTGATGTGTCCAATTACCAATGCAACTGAATAATGTAATACCGAGAAGCGTTGATTAAACCTCGCGTACTTACCTTTATCAAAGTCAAAAGCAATTATGAAAATATTTTCTAATTCTTTATTTTTTTAATCTAATTCTTATTATTTCTTTACTAATTAACATTTCATCTGCTACTGATGCACACGCTGCTGCATCACGTGGTCTACAATTTTGCATGAATATTTTATGATGTGCCAAAAATAGAACTTTTGTATACTTACCTGTATATATACAGGTATACTTAAACTTACTATTTTGGGAAAAAAATCTGCTGTTTCATAGTAAAGTACGCCTATCTACGCGGTCAAAATGTATGGAATACCAACAGGCGGGTTCAGAATCATGAACTGAATCCATGTTTACAGTTTGCGCGTCGATGTACCCTTGTATGTATTTTTTGTATATATATTAATTTATTTAGATTTATCATTTTATTTTTTTTCACTAAAAAACTGATTGCAGGTATGTTCTGTTCTTATTTGCATAATCCTATATTGACTTCGGCTTGGCTATTCCAAATAGGTATCTCTGTTACTACTTAGCTAGATCACACCTGCAATTGGATACACTTGCGATTGGATACAGTTCATCGTGGCCACGACCCCTCTGTCAAGAGCGAAGCGAAGAAGAAGACTTAGCTAGATAAGCCTGTTGCTTACCGCACAGGTTCTATTACATTGGTAACCAAACAACTCCACACAATCTCTTTCCTTGAACTAAAATTACGAACGAAATTAGGTTCATATGTCCTTTTAAAAAAGGATCCCGAACCGTTCCATTTCACATGCGATGACATGCGTACCACTAATTAGATTATCCTACATCGTGGAAACTGTGACATTGTAATCATTCGGCTAAGCTAATGAGAGAAACAGAGGTATGTAATGTCAAATCTGTCTGTTAGTAAAAACTCGCATCGAGTAAAGGCGTTATAAAATATTTAAATCACGCGCGCCATAAATATTGCTTCTTCAACTACTGAGTAATCTCAATTTTCACATAATAACAAACACTACTGTACTGTGTAATATAAAAATACAATAGAAAAAAAAAATACAAAATAAGCAGCGTTTTCAGTTGCGCCGGACACTTATATACGTATTTATGTAATTTGCAGTGTTTTGTCATTATTTAGTCTAATAGTTCTCTAATGTAAACTTAATTCGTTAATACTGAGGAAGACACGACTTGAAAGGCCTTCAATTTTGACATGCTTCTTTCTTCAAGAATTTACTGCAATTGCCCATAATATTATGTAGACGTAGATCTCGGAAAATGGAAGCAGAATTCGCTGGATACCTTAAAACGACCAGGGGTCAAAACACTAAAACTTTTTTTGCTAACACCTCTAAAGATAATAATGTGCCAGCCTTGATATAGAAGACACAACAAAGTAGATGTAAAAATTGGAACTACAATAAAATCCCGACTAGGAGTACCAGAATTTCATAAATGTTCATTCACAACTGTACAATACGGATGAGTAAACTGTACTACACCCGTAATACTAATAATTTAATTGAAATGGCAATGAGCACGCTACACATAGAATAAATGTTAGACGAACGGTTCTATTTGGAATTGTCATGAGGATGAGTATATATACTGCTTAACTTGTAGATAGCTCTTCATTCACTGTAAAACCAGTTAAAATGACACAGCATGACTGTGAAATCTATAATGTAATAAAATTTCATGACCACTAGATTAAAATTAAACGGCGAAATGTTAGTGACACTTCTAGTATATCTACTCATATTAAAAATTAAAGTCGCTTTTTGTGTCTGTGACCAAGTTGTTCTTCTAAACTACTCGTACGCATCGCATTTTGATGCACACATTTTGTTTTCACCAACATTTAGAGAATTTATTCCGAAAAGTTTATGTGTGTAAAAAACTCGATGTCAAGTCGTACAAACCGTGTGAAGCAGCAGCGGGTTACCCAAAATATTGAATACATATAATATTAAAAAAAACCACAAATAAAAAACAATTTGCCCCGAAGTGCAACTGCGTGATGTTCCTTCTGATATAAACGGTATGATTAAGATATTTGCATAGTACTTGTTCAAGTCCTGTTTTTGCCCTTGCAGCATCTCATTGTGCGCCACAATTAATAACAGCTGTGGCCGATGTTATCGTCTATGGGAAAACTGCGCAAGAGTCGTTTAAACCAACCGCTGATACCTTGGAAGTCGATTCATAATGTTTGTTTTGTTTTATGGCGTCGTTCGTTACTTCGTTATTTTGTTTAGCAGAAGTTGAGGTTTGGACCATGTTGAATATGGTGGAAGGACGAGGGAAATGTTTGGTTCTCCAATAGCATATTTTAAATTCGTCTACAGAAGATTGCGGGGAAGACCTGAATGAGACTCGCCCAGACCAGGGAAGCATGGCACAAAAGGGAGAAGAGAGAAAGGGGACTATATTCAGCAGTGGATTCAACAAGGCCGCCAATGATGATCATAATTATATTTTAAACTGCAAATGGTCTTATTCTAATTTACTTATCTAGAAATAAACATTCTCTTATCAAGCTAAGGACTTAAAAACATGGTGACTATGGAAATTATGTTGCTCACAAACATGCAATCAGTCACTTACCTATGTACCAAATCCTAACTAATTTTATAAATGCGAAAGTAAGTTTGTCTGTTACCATTTCACGCCTAAGCCACTGAACCGATCATCCTGAAATTTTGTACAGAAACGGACATAGTGTATCTTTCATCCCGAAAAAAAGTGCTGTTCCTGAGGAAAACAACAATAATGTTATTAAGATAATAGATGGCGCCACGTGTCTTTCGAATTTTCGACTAATTAATAGTATACGATAATCATCAAATCGATAAAATGATAGGAGCCTATTGATATTGATACACACAGAATTCCCCTATACTAAGAATCGTAGGTATTTTTACACTAAGCCGATTAATCATAATAATAATATGTTTACTGTAATTTATTTTTACATTCTTATCATTAACAATAATAATGCTCATTATGGGATGACGTGTCCTAAAGGTCATATTTGGACCTTTGGATTTTTTTTATTTGGTTTTTTTGGTCACATTGCTGGCCAATGGTTAAGTGATAAGTGCTAATTTTGGAGCAGATAACAACATCTTTTTTCCTCTCAGTTTCAAACGGGAAAAATAATACAATAATTAAAGCATTGATTCGATGTTAGAAAAGCCTAAGCCAGCCGCCATGTTACATTTTTATAACATTCTGGAATGTACCGTGAAAAATAATACCTGTGGATGCTGTGAGTAGATATGTTTATCATATAACTTTGCTCATATTTGGATGCATAATTTGTAATATACAGCATACGTATGTTTTGATAGCGATCGAGCCTAATCAGTCCGGTTCTTATTTGTGTTTGTGTTCTTTCTCTGCGTCATGTTTAACGCAAATATGTAATAACTTTCTTTTTTCATAATGTTATTAGAACCATAAAAATAGAGCACCCATAACTTTAGGTACTTGATAGTAGGTAAACCGGATGGACGGAGATGTCGAGACCGGCATAAGCTCAGATGGTTGGATGGCGTAGATCCAGATTATGAATTGAGATTGGGATTGTAGAACTTTCGAGAAAAAAATCCAGAAATACATCACAATAGAAAAAAATACCGTCCAGGTTAACCCGCGGCTGTAAAACCTTAGAAGATGACTTGTTTTGATAAAAAAACATACATCCATGATATTATTAGTTCTCTAGAAGACATTTGTGTGAAATGTCAAATGGGATTGGAGAAAAGTCTCTACTTTACAACAAAATGAACGTAAAAAATTGAGCTGGAGTGCCAAAAAAAGCCGTCTTATTGCATTCCGGAGTAATACGGCTGGTCCTTCCATCAACCATCAAATAATGCTCAACGCAGCTTAGGAGTAGTGCGAACTCAATTAGTGTTGATATAAGCATTCTGCACTACTCGTTGTGTAAACTGAGCAGGAAGATATGCGCAAACAAAACAAAAAAAAAAAAATGAAAATATTTTATTCAATTACAAACAAACAAACAAAAGACTTGAAGGATTAGGCCCTCTTCTTCTACGACAAGTAACTTGAAATACGAGCGAAGCGTAGCCGAAAGTATATTATTTTCCAATAAGCTAGCAAGTACAACAACAACATTATCGAACAATCCAGAGGGGTTCTGAGTACCAATTACAATTTTTCCAGCTTTCGAGTAGGTACGAGTATTTTGCCAATTACTTAGTGAAACAATTTTATTTCTTTTGCAAAGGGGAAATACTTATCTGTGTGATGCCGCCTCTATTAAATCTTTTATTTCTGGATTCCAGCATGATTGGGGATTCGAGCGTATTGGAAAATCTTAGGATAAAGTAAAGTAGCCTGAAGATACAGACTAACTGTCTAGTTTGGTGCTCACTGAGAAATTACCACATGGCTGCAGATAGTATTAGCTACTCATTTCGTCTCAACTTGGTGTTAATCTGTGAACCTGCTTAAATGCTTAGGTACTATATTATCTGGACAATAAAATATTTTGTATTCCTATTTAATTTATGTATGCCTTACTTTAAGACTTAATTTTCCTTGTTAACAAAATTGAATGTTTATTTAAATTCAAATAAGTCGACAGCGGAATAACTTAATAGATAATATTTAATATGTACATTGTTCACCAACCAACGAGTTACAAGGCCAACATTCATAGATATGTATCTACACTTCAGACTACGTATAATAATAGTATATTTTACAATGAGTATTTTGTGGCATAAAACACTTTATTGAGATCACAAATCCAAGGATTATTTTTAAGGTTGGATTGCTCAAGTGTCTGTTTTTAACAGTTTTAATTTTCTGTTTGTTTTCTGTTTGTGGTTAAATATAATTAGCTGACTTAGAAAAGATAGGTTTCTTCGGAGGTTCTAGGGGTAGCTAGTCGTTTCGCGTGAATCCACAAAAGCAACCTATATAATAAATAATGTTCTTTTTCGTCGTATCGATGATTCCCATGGACGGGCACATTATTAGCAGAACAGATGGTCGATGGGGCCAATAGGATCTGGAGTGGCGACCGCGTACCGGAAGACATAGCGTTGGAAGGCCTCCCACACGACGGACCGAGGACCTTGTGAAGGCCGCGGGAATCCGCTGGGTGCGGGAAGAACAGAACCGGTCGAAGTGGTACAGCTTGGGGGAGGCCTATGTCCATCAAGCAGTGGACGTCTTTCGGCTGAAATGTCCAGCAGCTTCGACCAGGATTCGGCCACTTCGAGAGCCTTAGCATTCACATCGCAAAGGACTTCTATAGTGTAGGTGTTATAGCACAGCGAGAACAATAAATGGTGAGGCGTCGTTTGTGATGTGGCTCCACAACCACACTGTGGTTTATCAGAGTAATGAATAATAGTAATACTATCATTAGACAGGTCATAGAGCTAAACGTTTGTCGTTAAAAACAAAAACTCTTAAGTATCGTCATTTGTCATTAGAGATGACATGTGACATGCAAGACTTTCAAATAAGCAATTTTATTTACTTTACATATTATTATTTATATATTTTATACATTATTACTCACGCCAGCTTATATTCGTAATGCATCCAAGTATTCAAAACAATCGCATCGGCTTAAACGCATTGACAAAATATTATTTGTTAAACATTGTAATTGGCCAGTGACGAATTTTAAAGATTTACAAATGATTAATAAGTGTAGTATCAGTATAGCTGAACATTCGCATTAGTATTGGAGTGTAAGTTAACCATAATACTGTTTGAAATCTATGGCAATCCGTTCGATGGTATGTACCTAGCTAAGCACAATAATTGTACTGCGATGTCAGCTGAATCTTTTAAAATCGATACGTCATCTTTGATCGTTTGATGATCAGTCTAGTAAAAGGAAAACTAGAATCAGTTAAGTATAAGAAATGCGTTGGATAAAGTGACACGTACAGTCACGAGCAAAAGTATGTATACACTCGGCTTTATTCAAAAGCGATTTACTCTTTTGTTTTTAAATGAAATATTATGATGTTACGAACATAGCATTATCGAGCTTTTTTAGCGAAACCATAGCTTTATGTAATGTGTTGTATTTCACGAAACGTTGCATTCGTTATTTCACGAAAAAATCGCATTTGAAAGTTGCCAAGTGTTGACATATTGGTGCTCGTGACTGTACCTACCTACGTGCTGTAAAGCGCTACCAGTATCTAAAAATAAAATACAAATCTGGCAATATTGACCAAAATATATAATTATTTTATAAAATACAGTAATTAACAGTTTCGATGTTTGTGATATTTGTAAATTAAAAAAAAAAACGTGGGACTGATATTCCTGTAGCCAGAGCGGCGGATTGATATTATTAATAAATTCAACCCATGCTAAATTCAATACATAGTACGTTTTGTTGTTAGATGTTTGTGTTAGCAGAACGGTGAAAATTTGTTTCTAACCGGTCACATAGAAGTTGCAGGAAAGACAGAAGATATAATTATACTGATACGAACGCGCGACAAGCAAGGCTTGAAAGAAAAAGAAAATATTTATTATTTATAATAATAATTATTTCTTTTCTTTTTCTTGTGACACACAAAACTAGTCTAGAAGAGCTGCAGTTACGTCACTGCTTCTTCATCATCTTATCACTGCCGGATTTAATAGTCCTACAGATGGACCAGTCTTCGGCGCGGGAGATATTATAGTGCACAAGTGTGTGCGCACTGCGCAGACACAAGTGTACTCTCTCTCCCCTCCTCTCAGAGACCAATGAGACTGCAATCCGGCACAACCGGACGGGGATCAGGCGTAGGACCAACAGCCTAACGTGCTTTCCAAGACACGGGGGTATCATATCACAAACTACCTCTTCTGGGCTGTTAGTAAAAAAATTCTAATGGAAAATCCACTTAGCACTTTCTGCCGAGCCGGGACCCCACGCTCAGTAGTTATGCTTGCAAACGGGGCAGTCGTTCGTGTCCTACTGGATTTAATCAACTACTGCACGCATAAGCAGTGGGTATGAATGCATCAAAATTGTAACATACTGCAACACTTCTTGGAATCACGTGATACCTATCGGTTGATGTTTTGGCACAAATTTTAAGTAAGTTTTACATTAGCCTGATTAAGGCTCAAAGTCCTATTAAAAAATACTTGCTGTGCCCGCGACTGCGTTCGCATAGATGTCCTAAAACAATAATATGCCTCTTTGACAATACTTTCTTTTAAAAAAAATAAAAGTATCTTTAGTTACTGCTTATAACATCAGCGATAGTGCCGTCAAAATATGTCCAGACGTTTCGGAGATTAAACGGAACAAACAAAAAATTATAAAAAAAAATATTTTTGTCATAAGTACCGTACATATTTTCATATACCTTTAACAAAAAGCTGTTATTTTGACATTACAAACAGACACTTTAATGTTATTTTTAAATGTATAGATTCATTCTAATAGGAATTCTGGTAGATACCTAACATTATCTTTGGTAAGGTAATAGATGCAATCAGTCTAAAGGAATTTAACTTCTACATGAGAAGTACGGATCCAACATGGGCCCGATTTATACCAATTATCGTCCGCATTTTGGTTGCGCTTCGGTGACCTCTTTGGGTGACGTTGTAATGACGTACGGTGCCGAGACATGGACGTTCACAAAGGAGGGTCCACCGCATACGCGTAGCACAAAGGGCCATGCAGTGAGCCATGCTTGGTATAACCCTACTAGACCCAGTGTGTAGTACCGAAATCCATTGTTAATCGAAAGTCTACGACGACGTCGGGGACGGGGCGATGCGCCTACCAGAAGAGTTGGGCAGCACATCTAATTAGACGAGGGCGATGGAGTAAAGCTGTGACCGAACAGTGCCCCAGGTTAGGCCAAAGAAACCCATCCAGGGCCGCCCAAAACCGCGTTGGGTTAACGATATAGTCAAAGTCTCGGATACACCTGTCTAGATTGTCTGGTGTTCAAGTACCACATAATAAAATAAAGTGGGTAGTACCTTTAGTTCGTGTCTTGAACGAGCCAAAGTGCCTAGATTCACTATCTATTAAGAAATAAACCAAAATGTGAACTCCAGTCCCCAAGCCAGTAATTTGGAAGCAGTGTGCATCGAGAACAATGGTGACTGCAAATATTTTGTCAACAATTTTAAACATTGACTAAACTGGCATTGTTTGAAGTAAGACTCAAAAGGAGATAGCCACCTGAAACAGTGAGCAAGGAAAGGAGTCGTGAAATAGATGTTTTAAAAGCATTGCTTAAGCAAACTGGGCATTATTCAGACTTAAGTTTGACCGTACTACTGAAGGTAGTCGATTGAGAATAAATAAATCTGAATATCTTAAAAACAAGGCTCTTAATTCCAAGTTATTTTATTATAAATGCAATGCATAATTAAAACCACGATCATCCATTGTGTTACGAACAAATGGCAGGAAAATAAGTGCACGCTGCACAATAAAAAATCATAGCGCTCGAATATCGACACCACTTAGCATTGATAAGGTAAAACAATCAGCGTTCGCAAGTCGTAATTGCTCTCAAAACGAGAGGCACTGTAGAGATTATAGCCTTTTTGGTGTTTACATGCAACCTCTCCGTTAAAAGTTATCGGCAAGAAATACGAGACAAACAATATATTAATCAAGTAGGAGTCTGTCTAGCTGACAAGCGGGAGGACAGAAGATGACTTTCTTTGTTTTGCCTTTACTGTCCCACTGCTGGGCCTTGGGCCACGGCCTGCTGGGCCACGGCCTGGCCCAAGTCCGCCTAGGATTTCGATTCTCTATGACACAATGAACGAAATCGCGCGAAATGAAACTGAAGTTGGTGTGATTTGCTAAGGAATTGACGTGGTTTCGATGTAAGTAATCATTGAGTGGTAATATAGTGAATTAAGGGCCTGGAACTCTTTTCCCGCGCCACCTCGAACCAGAGCTCGCGGTATGTGTCCAGGTCACCTCGTCACCGATTTCTGGGTCGACCTCGGCGGCCGAAAATTATATGAATGGAAAATCATAAATCCATTCTAGGAATAAATATAGATGTTATAAAAAACAAACTGATTGTTTAATTAATTTGTTCATTCCGGTACGGAGAGTTCGCACGAGCTCTCACAGTACCTAGAATCGAAATAGATCCATAAAAAAGTACCGATTTTTAACATTGTTAGAACTGTGTGTTTCACAGAACAGAGAAATTAGAAAAATACAATTTATTTTCGCTGTAGCGAACTTTAATTATTGGAAATGTTGGATGGGAGTCACGTTTAACTTTCCGTGAAACTAAAAATTGCAGGATACATAGTTTTATTGTTGAAATATAATTGGGCAGTGAAGTATGCAGCAATTAAAAATACTATTGTTATTGGAGCATGTGACGACGGCTATTAAAATAAAAATAAATACAAATGCCTTTTTAGTGCTCATGTTTTTGTCTCAATAAGTTTTCCAAGAACTTAAGTTATAAGTGTGCATACATACGAGCGACAGCAGAGGCAACTACGGCCGTCAAAGAGTGTCGACAGCTGCCGTCGTGTCGACATCATGCCGCTAGCGTATTGGGTGTCCGGCACCCACCGTACTCATTTGAGTACGGTTACAGACACGCGCGACACGGTCTCGACGGCCGCAGTTGCTTCTACCGTTGACGCGTGTCGGTCGTGTTTATGAGCACTCAGATACATACAAATTCATTAAAAACCTGTGATGAACTACTGCTACAAGTTACTAGTTAATACTTGCCTGTAGCTCAACTGACATAACGCACAGAACCCTGATAAGAATGACGTGTAATAGTACATCTACTTATGATTAGTGAAGTCATCAGCCCGATACTAAATCACAACAGAATCCTATAACAACTTCTCCTTTCACACAACTGTGGAGCCTATGTATTTATAACAAAGTCCATTTTCGTTAACACAGAGTATGCATTAACGACGTTTTGATCTATTAATTGTTGTAAAGTGCTGATGCCAACTGCAAAAACAATCTTGAACGTAGGTATTTTTTGAATGTAGAACAAAGAATAAAATTACATGTGTTCGTATGAACAAAATAAAATAACGTGTATGAACTTTTATTGTTAAGTAGATACGACCGTATGATCGTGGTACCTAATTAATCTAAAATCTTTAAACTTTTTCACACGGTTTCCGCCAATTCTAACCTGTTTACATTAAAATATGAAACCTTTTTTGTTTCCAAAAAACGTTGTATATTATATAAAAAAAATATGTAAGTACGAGTACCTACCTAATTAGTCCTACGACGCGCATGAAGAACCAAATTCTAAACGCCTCTACTCTGTTTCCGAACCTTTTCAAAGGCAAATTACGAACAATTACGAATAATTTCTTCGCTATTTTCTATTTATAAGCGATAAGTCGAAGCTCTTAGACTGCGCTTACCTTTTTCTCTTGATTTTTTTATTGTCGCTAGCCTGTGTTATAGCTTCGTCGAAGTGACTGATCGTAAGATTTATGCTATCGAAGATATATATTTTCAAGCTCAGCTGTCAGGAGTAATTGCAGGAGTACAATGATTATGTTTATTTTTGTAGGTAAGTGCAACATGAATCATGTTTAATTAATGACGAGATTACATGTATCTATAAGAATAATTGAGATAAATATATATAAGGTACTATTTACTTGTCTCTAAAATCTTTACCCACGCCATACTCTTTTGTATATCCAAGCCAATCCGTTGATTGACTAGTACCAAAGAGCACCCGGAAGAGGATATTTAAAAAAATAGACATAAGCCTTTCAACTACCCTTGAATATACCAGACCCGAACAGGGAACCAAAATGGGGCACTTGTGCACGATGTGTAGCACCAGGATGCATAGGATAGGGTAGAAAAAACTTTAAAAAAAAGCTTGTAAAAAGGCGTATTTATGAGTAGTCGTTTTTGCATGAAAGAGTAACTGGTTTTTGCGTGAAAGAGTAACAAACATCCATCCATACATCCATCCACACAAACTTTCAATGCTAATGCACAATTTAAATTAATAATGCAGTCTCTATTTCCGGGATCACTGGCTAAGCTTTTTCTGGCCTAAAAATACTGGCACTCAATGTGGCAATTAACGAAGATTTAGAAACAGAGAGCTGTGAAATGGAAAACCAATTTTATTGACGGTAATTTTATCGAAGCCAATAGTTAAGGTTCTGAATTAACCATAGCCAAATGGAAAGCCGGTCGGGGCTGGAGATGGTATAGGTTAAAGGTAACTGACACGAGGCTTGGTTGAATCAATAAAAGTGGCCAGCAGGTCTTGTCTCCTTACTGATGCATAATAGACCATGTTGGTGAGCAATTTCCAAGCAATTTGTTTAATAAATAACAAATTTCGGTCAAACAATGGCAAATAAGGAAAGGATTTTTTTTCACGTATATCTATCGATATGGCAGGAGGAGCCGGATAGGTTCTGTCAAAAGTGTCAAAACTGGAAGAAGGCCTCTGCCCAGGACTGGGACAGCGTAGGCAAATAAAAAAGTAAGAAGTATTTGGAATGATAATCGAAAACTGAATATTTCCTACGCTATGATGTCATTAAACCAGCTAGCCTGTTATTGCCTTGTTTAGAACGGAAACCAAAAGGAATATAATAAAATTGTGCTAAAGCCCTTCACTACGAATTAAATATTCTTTATATCTTAGTACACTATACGCCCAACACGTTTATTTAATTAAACATAGCACTGTTGCACTAGTGTTTCTAGAAAGACGAGACTTGTTTGGTAAACACACGTTTTTCAAGAACTAATGTGCTAGCGGAAGAGAAATTCCGCCGAGGTTCGATTAAGTTTGCCGCGCCTAGCTTTTACCCTCTCATTATGGAGCTAGTTTAAGAGTATTACTAGCTTTTCTAAGAGATGGGCCGTATTGCCGTATTAGTTCAGGTTACGTTACCGAGCTACCATCAACTGCTCGACGTACTGTGGAGTACGGAGTTGCATTCTGTTATTTTATGTCACTGGCTTCAAAGGTAGTAAAAACTAGAATTTGAATAACTTTTCTAAGTACGATTCCACGTGCGATTTGGTTCTATAATACTGTTTTGTTGTTTAATAGCACATTAGACGGAGTCAATGTACTTTCATAATATTAGCACACGTCACTTTTATTTTTACAAAGGACTGAGGAAATAAAATAATATAAAGTTCTAAAAATACCGTTATCTTGAATGATGACATAAAGCTAAGTGAAACAAATTCTCGTCATTTACCAGAGTCAAAGGTTTCAATGACAGACCGAAAACTAGATTTAAGTCACGATTCGATAGAGACAAAGATTTTCAGTGTTTCATACGAGACAATGATGACCATGAAATTAAATATGAAAATGGGAATCGAATCATAACTGAAAACTTGCCTGGTAAGAAAATAAGCATTCTTGATTCATTCAAAATGATTCAGATTGAGATTGATTGTGTGTTACGCAATTAGTGTGCTCCCTAATTGCGTAACACACAATCAATCTCAATCTGAATCATTTTGAAGGATATTGCTAATCCATTGCTTCATATGTTCAAAAAAATGTGTGTCTGCTCAACAACGTAAATAACGCAATGAATGTTGTTGAACTGTCAAAATGAAACGGATTCCGATTGATCGTGTGTTACGCAATTAGGGTGCAGTTATTAAAAATAAGATAGATCGTAAGTAATCCATAAAAAGTGAAAACGTATTAGAAAAGGGTTCCAAACTAAGTATACTAATATGGAAAGGGCTATTGACGAAAGTAACACAGGCCGCGTTAAATGAATTAAAAGTGTTGTACGAGTAGATAAAAACCGAAATAATCTTTCACAGAGTAAGTGTGTTGATGTACAAGATCTTAGATTACGTTCTCCCGTAAAGGAACGGCAACGAAAGCTTTGTACACTACCATGGAACCAATGGAGAAGATGCGAAAGCAGATTCGAAGAATTCGCCAATATTACCAACCGTAAATAAACGGAAATGTAAAATTATAAATTTAATTACGTATATAATTTTTTTTTTATTAACTATACAGGCTGGCAGGGATTTCGTAGCGCAACCTGTTACTATGGATTCAGTGCTTGGTTCTGAGCGGCCCTGCCTAGAAATGTTTGGCAGGTTATTAAAAAAAAATGTTACTGTTCCATACATTTTGATCGCATAGGTTTTGTAAGAATAAGCTGTTTTTTTTAAAATAACCAACGAAATATCATTCATGCCAAGTTTCAAGTTTATTAACTTAAGGAATAAGATTTTTCATACAAACAAAATCAGGGGGATTTTGTTTGAATGAAAAATATAATTCTTATCTTTCACCCCATTAAAGATTTTAAATCACTCTTCTTCCCAAAAGGAAATTTAGTCGAATATTTCACGTTCCTAGTCTACAGCTGTCGTAGTCAATGTTCCAAATGACATGGATGTCGTAATTAAATCGACGGGATTTCAGGATTTTTCGGCTATCGGGTGTTTCTTTTTTAGAAATGTATGACCTGTCAGCCTCTGAGTTCATCTGCCTAGCCTTTTCCCAACTATGTTGGGGTCGGCTTCTAGTCTAACCGGATATAGCTGAATAACAGTATTTTACGTGGACTGACTGCCGATCTTACCTCCACAACCCAGTTACTGGGTAATACGATACCCCTTGGTAAGACTGGTTGTCAGACTTTCGAGCTTCTGGCGACCCGTAAGGACTGTTAAAGATACATAAATGACAGCCGGCACCAACGGCTTAACGTGCTTTCCGAGGCACGGAGGGGCCTTGGTATGTAAAGATGAGAGAACCGCGGCAAGCGTACCTTATCAATCGACCCGTGTAACTGTTTACTTAGCCACAAGCCTCCGAGTTCTTACCAATAATTAAATTATCTCATAGAACAGGTTAAATACTCAGAAATTTAATAAAACTAATGCGCCAGGTTCTGCCAGGTTTCAGAGGATCGCTGACAACGCCCACGCGATCATGATTCTTATTGAAACATAATTGACTATGTAGCTATAGCTATTTCGTTTTCGGGTTCCTCATCTTTTCATTTTCATCTAGCTCTGAATTAGCTAAAAAATCGTTTCTGCCTATAAATTGGCAAAAGTGGTCTCTATATATTTTGGTTCAACACAAGATATTCGTACGAAATGTATGACAATGTATCTGTTCTTCTATTCCATTTAGTTCACCATGCGTAAAGAGCTGGTGTCAGTAATGGCTTCATTACAGTATTTGAACTGAAACGCATTGAGGGAGGAACCATAATGATACGCTGCGTTTGCACACAAATTATATTATCTATGTTTGCATGAAAATGCATTGTTTTGTTATTTGGCATTTCGATTTTATTTCTCGTGCGGTTTTGCTTTTGTCCTTTGTTTTTGGTATTCGTGATCATTTTGAACTTTGTTTCACGCCAGTTCGACTGAAAGATTTCCATAAAATGCATCTGTGAGGCCTCCTATTTAAAAAAAATTACTATCTGACCGCTTTTGCCTTTTGCACACAAAACCACAATCGGGTTTTAAAAGCCCGGCTCCCAAAACCTCATAAACTCGAAGTCCTACACAGTCATATCGTTATTATGAATTAAAATATTCATTGAATGAACCGTATCCTTTACTGTTGACTTCTAGTTAAAATAACAATTTTATCATTATCAGTATCGGCTACTTGTTTCTCAGTAATTTAGAGGAAAAAATATTTTTATCAATGGACTTTATGAGCAAGGACTTGCGAAAACAGTTTGTGGCGTGACAAAAGTTGCTAAAGATTTGTAAATGTTGATTTTTCTCTCTCTAATTATTGTAAAGGACAATGTCCTTTACAATAATTATAAAGACACGAAAAATCTTGGTGGATAAAAAGTCTTATGAAATAATGACTATTAGCCCAGTAGATTGGCAAGCTAGGAAGTTATCGAGATATTGCAAGTTGTAGAGATTTACAATCGGAATTATATTCAATGCTCAACTGAGCCTTTTTCGAACGATGAGATTATTGAAGTTGGATGCAAGTCTAATGAACCCAATATCAGACTTTTAGCGGGTCTGTCAATAGACAACGACTTTTATGATAGTGGCCGGGTTGTTGAATTTGGTCTGATTTGTAACATTACTGATCAAAACAGAGTCACAGAAAAAAGATATGTCGCATAACACCTAGTTATATTCCTTGTTCAAAAAAGTGCATAAGAAATACTAGTCGCCCTGCCGCTGTAATTGATATAATCATTACTTTAAGTGACTGTCAATCAGCATTTACTAACTAAGGGTAAATATTAAAACGGTGACGAGCCAGCTGACAATTTTAGGGATTGACACTATTGACAGCTCACTCTAAGCTCACTTAAATAATGGTAACGGTAATGGTTACAGAATAGCACTGCTGTTCTTGTGTTATGTTATCTACTCGAAATAACTATACAGGGTGGCAGGGACACCGACGCGGATTTTGTACCAATCATGGATTCAGTACAAGATTCTGAACACCCCGGCGTTGAAATTTTTCGACGGTGCTTAAAATAAAGTGCAATAATTACGCGGTCGAAATGTATGGAACAGGTTTTTTTTATTACCGACAAAAATTATCTACATAAAAACTCTGAAACCATGTTCTGAATGAATGGTAACACTGGTCCCTGCCACCTGGTATAGATATTTCGAGCCGATGATAGAACAGGAGCAGCAGCATCTAAAAGTGTACATCAGTATTGCTAAAGTCAGAAATTAAGAGTTGAAATGGAAGTAATAAATGCAGTGCCTAAAGAGCTTTGAACCTAGCAGTTCATGATCCACAACCTTACTGCACAGACCATATGCACGTAATTGATATCATAATAGACTTGGGACCGTGTAATTCATACAATGCATATTAAATGCGCAATTAGCTGTATTCATAATCATAAACTGCACAACATGGCTACTCTATAAACGTTTCAACAAAAGGTTTAGGAACAAATAAAAGTTAATTATGTAACCTTTTTCGTCATCTTTATAGCCATGCATTTTGCATAAAATCTACACCTACCGCTGGCTCCATGTTTTTTTTTAATCATTATTACGACTTTACTTTGCACTTGTTAAGTTTAATCTCCTCTTTTGGAGAAACTTAGCATCACCATTCTAAATGTACTCCATTATAAATATTTCCGAATCCTGTAAGACTTCAAGGCATATTAATTTTCAGTATTTAAATACTGAATATCGTTAGGGTACGAGTACATAGTTTCAGGAAAAGCCGATAAAACCACGTGGTTTTATCGGCTTTTCCTGAAACTCTATATAAAATCTACTCGAAATAAAAGGATCAGTAAAGCATGATATTATAATTATGTCCGAAAACACTTGTTGTGACTTTGGATCTAAATCAAAGTCGTTTATTCAAATTAGGTTGAGAATCAGCACTTTTTGAATATCAAAATTGCACAAGACAGCCTCAAAAACTTTCGTCCTTCACTAGTTCCTAGTGAAGAAAGTAGTAGAACACTCCCCAGCACCCCAAGAATATCGTCTAACACCGTCTTTAAAACTAGATGATGATGTTACTCATCAGGTGACAGAATTATAAAATCCAAGACAGAAGAAAGTAGACCCCACGACACAGGGAATCATACTTTTCCAAGGAATTTGCAGAAATCTAGTGCTTAAGGCTTTTATGATCTGTTACTAAGTATTTTATAAAATATTCGCGTGTTTGCGTTTTCCTGAACCGAAGAAGTTTTAAATTATTTATTGATTAACAAAGAAATGGCAGATACGAAGAACTCGTAGGACTAAGCGAAGGTTGAATATCAACAGGTGGTACACTTGTTCCACTCTAGAGGGTCACGTCACAATATACCCCAACGGTGTGTAGCCTTTTGTACCAGCCCGCTATTCATTAAAGATCGCAATCACATGTCTGTATGATTTTTGACAGGAAACAAGCGTGGGTCTTAAAATTATACGGATTTGAAAAACTTACTTAATCAAAGAATTTATTTCAGTAAGAGAGATAATTTGTTTAGAAGGGCTGGGTACGCCATATTTTTCATTTGTGGATCAATTTCCCAAGGTACACGAACTCGTTAAGCTTTCAATACTCTTCACTGCATAAATAACACTGCACTACATAAATTAAGAGCTTGGCACCCGCTTTCGTGAGCAGGCTCTTCCACCATTATTTTAGTTTCTGCATGGTACTGGTAAATTCGAAGACATGCCACATCTACTAACCCGGACTGGGCCCGCGTGGTGGAATACGGCCCACTCTCTCTCACCGAGAGGAGGCCTGTGTCCCAGCAGTGGGAACCTTATAGGCTGATTATGACGGTAAGCGTAGATCTTAAGAACAAGCTTAGCACTCGCTACATTATTCGCTTCAGCAGATTTGCCATCCGTTCTTAAGTTACGAGTACCTACCTTGAGGTGACTGCTTAGATTTTATTTTTGCAGTTTTGTTATAGTTGATAACGTGATGCAAGTCTCTTGAAGTCTTTTCTTCTGAGACCAATCGCAAAGTTCTAGAAACCTGTTTTAGAAATTTGCAGTAGAAAAGATGTTGGGTCTAAGACCACAGGTACAAGACCACCGACCACCATGGCAGTTGGCACTTGTGTATTTTTTTATGGTTTTTGTATGTTTTACTTGTCTTGCGAATTTGTATGTTATGGTTACGAAAATATCGGTATCCGGATTATTAAAAGTTAGGCCACAAGTTTTTGACATAAACTCACATTAGGATTACTAAAGCAACATATTCGTTTTGAGCATTTAAAGTTTCGCATACTACCTTCTCTACAGTTGGCATTAAAACCTGTAATGAAACTCTAAAACGTTCATTATCCTAAACTTTAAACATTGTTATCTTAACAACAAAGGTTAACAACTCCAATCAACAACTCTTAAAAGGTGCGCTCGACTACATTTTCAACGAAGTTTTGTAAGTAGTTTAGCCTGGTGAAAAATTTTACTCTACAAACTTGTCAAACAATCACAAAAGATCTGACTCTACAGCATTGTTTTCACTTCTAGTAAGAGGAAAAGTAACATAACAGCGTTGTACATAACAGTTTGAACTTACTCTCATTAAGTTACCGTAAGTCGTACGACGATTAGCTTATACCATTAAAAACAGCAACTGGACTCTGCATTCAGCATGGCTTCGGCATCTTAACTTTAGAACAAGTTGGGTAAAAACGTGTAACTTTTTAAAAGCTACTTACCTCTTTCTTGGAGCTCAGCCTGGCATCCCAGGATGAGGGCGATGAGTGTGAAGAATGCGAGGTTCCACATGTTCACAGTTTCACAATGTCACAGTCACGTTCACAAAAACACGGCACCAAACATGCTAGCAGTCACAAGTGTCAGGGCTGGCGGGACGCTTAGAGTACGCCACGTCCGCTCCGCTCAGAAGCGCAGCCTTATGTGACGTGCCGTCGTGCCCGCGGCGGGCAACAAATTCTGCTGTTGGTCTACGGGCAAATACTGCACTGTTTCGCAGATATGACACTTGCTTCTACCACGAAACGAGTGTCACATCTGCGGCTTACCTTTTTATTAAGACCTTTGTTAAGTTAGTCTTTAAAATTAAATCGTTTTTTTTTACTGTTAGTTAGTTGCATTTTGTAAAAGAAAAATTCAAAAAAAGGCCGATATTGTTTTTTTAATTACACAATTTAGTTATGTTTTTTATATTTGGTTTTCTATTTGTAAACATAAAATTTTTGAACGGCTCCTTGCATCCATTGACATTTATTTATTTACTAAATGTAAAAAAAGAATGTTAAATGCTAAAAAGTAATTTATAGATATTGGTAGTTGCTGATAAGTCTTGCTTTATAAGATTGATTCAACAGCATCACCAACAAGAAGACATCTATAAGTACTCTTTTCTAAAACTTCCTCTTGTATTAGAAAAGTGCGTGTTCTAAGGTGGTTCTAAGCAATGGTTTGTCCAGTCTGCGCATTCGCGATCTGTGCTTACGTTAGCAGTAGCTGTTGTCTGAGGCTATATCACTGAGCGGCGTACGCGCAGGTAAGCCTCCACCTCCACAAGGGGCGGGGGAAGGGGAGAAGGGCTGTAGCGCTCAATGCACTTGCGTCCCGGCTGGGATGAGCTCAAAGGCCTCACGTGTTCAAAGGACTCAAAGGCCCCATTCAGAACGATCGCCGGGATTATGGGCTCAAAGATTCCTAACATGCACAATTTATTTTTTTGGTTTTCGTTATCTATGTTTTTTTGAGAAACCTCAGTTGCTCTAGCTTCTAAGTAAGCCATGATTCGATGAGACAAGTCACTCGTTCTAATATCAATATACAGGTGGTCCCAGAAATCAATGTCAAGCCGGAACCGGGTGATAGGCCAAGTCGTGACAGTTATCAGAAAAATATAAAAAAAAAATTGGTAAAATAACTTTTCAAAGGATATCATTCATTTCGTATCCAAAAATTTAAGTGTCGGCCAGAAAAAAAGTAGGTACTGTTTCTTTTGGGAAATAACATGTTGAGCATTTTTGAATATTACAACGAAACGTTACAATTAACCCCCCGGCTGCTATACAGCAGTTTGCTGAAAGTACTAAAAATCGTATTTTTGCCAACAATCTTTTAGTTTAAAGACCCAGACATTTTATTGATTGGTTTTCAGTCCTAAGTCCTAGCCCATTTTACCCTATGGTTAAAATGGAGATGAGCGTTAGGTATATATCATAGGTATAAAAAATAACGACAAAATGATTGAGGGAAATGTATTTATTATTTTTTAATTCATTTTTTATTACTTTATTACATTTCGGTAGTCCTTATTATAACGCTTTTTTATCCGTATTACTCTTAAATAAAATGTTAGATTTTTGCCCAATATTCAATTCAAAATAATTACAACATCCAACTTTAACCAACTGTACTGTACAAAATAAATTACGGAAGCCAGCGTGCAGGTCAAGCTACCCGAAACTGTCAAATTTTCCTAATCAACCTTGATGCTTTAGTGATAAAGTTGAAAATCTATTAAAGAAATTTGACAGCTTGATGTGCTGGCGTCTGCACTACACTATTTTGACAAGTGATTTTTAAAGATGGCGCATTTAGTCTTCGCTTTCCAAAATGCAAAAATTGCCAAAATTGCCAAAATTGACAAATTTGCCAAATTTTTACTGTATAACAAAGTAAACGCGACCTTATTAAAAATGTAACATTGCAAAAATCTTAATAGAATATGGTTGCAAAATTTTCTTACGATGATGCAAATAAGTAGCATACTAGTCTGCTCAATTTGAATATAACCATAAATAAAGTAGATAAATTATTTACTATTTCTAGGAACTTTAGATAATACTTATGTTTAAGTACTATAGTGAGATACCTGAGATACACGTTTATTCCTAGTTCAGGTAGAATCCAATTATTTCTTACCTACCTCTAGTTTAAGGCCCTATTTTTGTAAATATTTTTGTAAATCAATTATTTCAATAAACAATTCAATTTCAATTCTTATTTGAGGAAACAGATATGTTATTTTTGATGAAACCGGATTTCATGCCAATTCTTTTAATTTTACCAATTTCCAATTTTATTAGAAGATGTGCCACTGAATATTTATGGCAGTATGTGGTACCAACAAGATGCATTATTGAGAGTTTATCGATTGAGAATACCCCGATAGGTCAATTGGGTAGGTGGTGCAATTTGTTTTGTGGCCTGCCCGTTCATCTGATTTAAACCCCATGGATTTCCTTCCAAACCTGTTGAAAAAAAAGTGGACAAAAGAAAAAGTGTACTCTAAACCCATTACCATAACCCATACACGAGCTGCGCCAAAGAATTGCAGAAGCCGAGAACACACGCGACACATCACACACACACACACACATTACGCGATCATTTTTAAGATGTAGAGCTTGCGTTGTCACTGAAGGCAAACAGTTCGAACATTTGCTGTGAAATCTAATTAAATTAAAATCATAATCTACAGAAATGGTATTATTTTAAACATGCATCTAGAATTAAAAAAAAAAAAACATTAACCCTAACCCTTTGTACAGTCAACAGCAAAAGTAGATGATCAAAATCAGAAATTCAATACTAATTAACGGAGTTCGCGTCAGAACTGTGTGGCGTCGAAGTGATTCAAAAGTATGACACTGAGTCTGACATACTTTTTAATCAGTTCGACGCCACACAGTTCTGACGCAAACTCCGTTCATTAGTACTAAATTTCTGATTTAGATCATCTACTTTTGCTGTTGACTGTACAAGTAGCGTCTTTATCTGTTTCACTCATAGTGTCGAAATGGCGTGTACCTGTAAGTTGTGGACTTAAAGAAGCCTAGGCTGCAGAACCTACATTTTAACTAATTAAACAGTATTAATTTTTAATTCTCTTTGTGCTCTTACTTTTCACTTCGAGTGAAAGATGCCGATAGAAAGACATAAATGAATAAAAAAGTACGTATTTATTATATCAACTTAGTACCTTTATAGGTTTTCATAGAAACGTGTTATTTGTTTCGCCATGCGTGGAAAAACGTCGTCCTAATAATCTTAATTATCACTAATAATAACTTCTTTCTTACATGAGCACGTTCTGTTTACTGTTTATTTTTTTCATGATTAATTGTTATTATTATTTTACGTTTCCAAATCACTGGACCATGGTTCCGTTCCTTTGGAAGGCGTACGAGAGCCAGAACCAGCTCGCAGAGGCCCCTTAGACAAATATAGATGAGATGACGCACCAACCGACTATTATCTCTCTACGCACTATTCAAGAGGTGGGAGCTTGGTTTTCGTCGGTGTTCACTTCAGCCGGTCAATAAAAGAAGGCAGAGTTTATGTATCTCTCTTTGTCTGGCTCCTCACCCTAGACCAGTTTCGGCAAAGTCAACTCTATCTAACGAAAGAACTTGAATCACTCGGCTTCAGCGATATTATTGTTCGTAAACTCTAGATCTGTAAGGACAGAAAAGCTCTGTGCCCCTCTTTCCTGGTGCAGCTTTTCCCAGGAACAGATATCTCACGTTTCCTACAGGTTATTCTGTGCAAGTGCGTAAGTATCAAGTTCAAAACCTTTAGGATACTCAATGCTATAGATATCAAGGTTTTGGGCATTCCTACAAAAATTTTAATTTGACACTACACTGCGTGAAAAGCACTAATGCTTCGCATTGCTGCTGCGTTCAGTAGTTAGCGCACGCTTGTCTAGATCCCGAAAATTCTACCTATTTAATAACCCATGTCATCGTAATACTCAGGTCTCAACGCATTGGTGACAGTAGACTAAACCGATTATCTTACGCCAGGACTTATAACGAGTACAAACCGCCTCATCACCATTTCCTGGTGGATTACCATTAGCTTACTTACCACTTTTCTAGTGTGATTACTGTCATCTTACTCACTATGTACATTACATTATGTATAAATTCCTAAACATGTTTTTTGTGTTTTTGTAAGAATTTAATTATTTCAAAATAACCTAAAGTGCCTGGGTAACCATACAAAAACTGTCAAACGTCAATTTTATTCCTCGAATAAAATTTATCAGCACTGCGATTCTGTAACCATCTCACCGTGAAAACTTAGGTGAAGTGAGCGTGGAGTGAACTGTCCTTCCAACTAAATGTTAGAGATTGACATTAATGGCAGCTCACTCTAAGCTTCACACTTCACCTAACTTTTCACGGTGAGATTTTTACAGAATCGATCGACTGACGATGGAAAAATCAGCCCTTATTCAATTAGTTGTCGCATACCCAGAGTTCACGACCGCGCAAGCCTCAGGACGACGTCAACGCAGAGATACGGCGGTAGCGGTAGGTAAGTGGGTTTATTTATTATTTCTTTATGTATTCAGACAACATAATGCATAATATTGTCAGTAAAAATTGTGTTTAAAACTATGTTGACACATAAACGCATACAATATTTGAAGAACGGATAGTCATACCTGTTCGCTATCACAGTCAGGATGCTTTTACTAATCACAAGCACTTTGTGTAGCAGTGACGCCCCTTTGCTGCGGAACTATGTATCCGTGCGTGCCTCCATGAACATGGCCACCGGGAGCCTCAGCAACATTCTTAATGCGTCATTGTAATTTACTTAACATCTTTTATAAAAAAATGTAGGCTCTTTCAGCGGTTCTCCACCCAAACCACTCACTAACCATGTTATTAGACTACTACTTGAAGGGAAAACCGTTGACGTTGATTTGTTGTAACGTTGGTTGTTGTAACCCAACCAATAAAAAACAAAATAATTTTTGCCTATTGTATTGGTGACCGTTATCTAGAATAAGTTCATTACATAATGTTATTTTATATTTTAATGTACGGGGCTCTTTTTCCTTGTAAGAGAATACAGTATTTAAACGTAAATGACAAGAAATTTGTTCTTAAAAATTGAGCTGAAAACGATCCAACCTGTAGCGGCTGTAGCAAGTCATCTAAACCAAGTTTTAGTAATTTATTCACATTATATCTGCGCAGATAATATAAACGTAAAAATATTATATAAATGTGAAACTCACACCGTTATCCACAGCATATAATTGTATTGTTAGCGAAAATTCTGAATGGAGTAAGACAGTATACAATGATTTAATAGGATTGCCGAAGAGGGAGTTGAAACTAAACACACCCGCCACAAAAATAAAGCTTTTTAATACTTTAGTCCGTCCAATCCTAGAATATAGTTCAGCGGTATAGAATCCGCATTACGAGGTTTACTCCAAACGATTACAGTGTCCAAAAGCGGTACGTTTACCATCTGTACTACGGAGATCACTTGGCTAAGAACTTACTAGCTACACGGACAGATTGAAACACTATAACATGGATACACGGGCCAGTCGTAACAAGAAGTTGGAAAGCATCATCCTTTACAAAATATTGAGAGGAACGATGGATTGCAGTGAACTTTTGAGCTCATTAGAGATTAAAACTCCGACTCGGATTCCAAAGCACACCACATAAGTAATTCAATTTTTTTTACATCCTTTACTCAAAATCTAACCTCGGTCATTACGCCGCTGTGCCAAGACTTTGTAGGTAATATAATATAATATGTTGGCGAAAACTACGAATGTAGACGTCGGCGAGTCTCTCCATAAATATAAGAAATTTTTAATAGATTTAATTTATTTAAGTTTCTCTACATGGTATAATTATTTTCTTTTTTTTATGTCCTTTAATAATTTAGTAACTTCTCCAAATGTTACCTATTCTATAAATATTTTAACTTTGTTAGCTTACTTAGCTAATAATTTTATTGTGCATGCCGTAGCCTCCTATAAGCGAAGGAGTACTTACTTCGTACCTGATACTCACATTACCCTTTATTTTATGTGTCATTGAGAGCTTGAAACAAAAACATTATGTACTCGTTATATACGCGAGTTTTTTTAATACTAGTCAGAATGTTGCAGAGACGACATCTATAGTCGAGTTTGTTAACTACGTTCACATGAGAGCACACTTGGCGCGTCAATATATTTTACAATCAATGAACTTATTCAATATTTGTTCACCCATGCGGCCGCCAGATGGTATGTCATATTAAACGTTGCACCATGTGATAAACGTAGCCCTATTTCCAATAATGGTTTTTGGGTTTGAGTGTTAGAGAGTCGAAAAACTAATGAACACTGAGAACAAAAACACAGCAGTGATAATAATGATAATAAGCCCACTGCCATATCTGGACGTTGACGGCGTGGTGGGGATTGCACGCTCCAATTAACACTAGGTCTGTGCCGGTAGAGTTTATTTTGCCGAAACAGATCTAGAGTGAGGAGTCAGACTAAGAAATATACAACATAAACCCTCAGGGCAGCATGTAGCGAGCTGTTTGTCAATTTACCAGGAGAAGTCTCGTTCCTCATCTCTGGCTGGCCTTTGTTGACCGGGCGGAGTTAACACTGACGAAGAATAGACTTCCCCCTTTTTCTTGAATTAATTGGATTAGAATTGATTTTGGCACGTAAGAATAGTGACGACGAAACTAAGATCCCATATTTTCATGGTAAATTATCGTCGTCCATGAAATGTAAACTGGATGAAGAAGCGATAATTTCGTGCCTTCCACTTGAGCTAAGACCGAATGCAAAAAAATTTTCAGATGTGATACTGCTGAAGAACTGTACTACGGGTATTTGTTCTGGTTGGAAAATTTCAAGAGTCTAGAAAACAGTGCTGCGAAGACCTAAGACGCCTTGGCAGGCTGGCTAGTTAGCCAGCCTGCCAAGACTACGTCAACCACGTGGCGTCGACGATTGGCGCAGTCGTCGGTGAAGCTGTGCTACGTCTGCCGGAGACCTGGGCACGAGATAAAGGACTGCCAGAGCCAACTCGTCTGCACCACTTGCCAACGACGGAGCCACGAAGCCGCAACGTGGTGGAGCATAGCAGCTAAGGTGGTGTAGACTTTGGACTAAATTAATGCTTCTAATGACCGTTTAAAAAAATATTTTCGGGTTTGATACTTAAGATTAACAGCCATAATATCAGCAGTTATAACCTCAACACCGTAAGTCCAACGATTCAAAATCTCAACACTTCAGAATGTCAGCAGCTTAGTAAGTCAACAGTTCACCAGACCAAAGCTTAAAATCTCAACTTGGAAAGTATTAGGTAAATACTAATTAATGTTATGCATGTTTTACTTTAGGTACACAGGCAATGTATGGATAAAACTTAATATATGTTACGTAGTATTACGCTACCAGTATACAATCCAGAGTCTATGTATTTTATATCGGGCGCTGATTTATCGGCTTCGACACACGTAATTAAAATAATTAATGTAGGAAATGAATCTACAACCTGGCGGGCTGGACGTTTATTAACTAGTATCGAAATGACACTTTGTATGTAGGTCGTATGACAACACTATAATATGTTATCTTGAAACTGATCTGGTGATGGAGCCAGGCGTGGATAGTGAAACTCTTCAGTGGATTACCTATGTCATATGATTCGTTATGATGAGTCCAATAGATTGCGATTGGCAACAAGAATCTGGGGGCCTAAAAAGGCCACTTTGGCAGAATCATAATAGGAAACCATATGAATCATATTAAAAATCGTAAAATGGTCACAAACTGACAATCCATAATATGATCTGTGTGCAATTCCTTTCATGCAATTCACCTGTTTGAGAGTTTTGTATAGAAATTCGTAGAATGGTCCACCCATGTTTACACCAAATATCATTGATATGAAATGAATTGTAGGTGATTAAACTATTATGTGTAACCATTTAACAAAAATTAGAGGAATTGCTAATGATCTGCTGGGAATTCAGGAAATTAATAGCTTTTAGAGGTACCTATTGCTTAAATTGGCCTTTTTAGGCCCCCTGATGATGGAGCCAGGTCGTGGATAGTGGAATTCTTCAGTGGATCCTTGTAAACTGCTCAAGTCATACATGGTCACGATTATTTTCTTTTGTCGAGTAGTAATGTTTAATTTAATGTTTCAGTAAGATTTCTTTCAAAGGCCTGCAAGATGCCATTGAAATAGACACTATCCCAATTTACCACGGAAATCATTAGCCAGGGTCATAAAGTAACTTTTACTAAAATCTGACCACATCCACCTTATTCCAGCGGTGTGCTGAATAGCAAAAAAATAAGTCAGTTTCAATAAAAGCGCCTGTGAGATCCGCGTAAAAATACGGATCCATTCGGATAAACTGAAGTCCGCCACTGGTGATTAGCGTCCCATTTTCCCAGTCGGGAACGGCAAACGTACAAAGTTAAATTCAATATATATCCACTATGTATCACACAAAAAAATCATGTTTAATGAGCAGTAGGAAGTATTGCAATATTATAATATGTGAAATTTTTATTTCAATGTAATATACGAACCAGAACGTCTCCAGTGCAACAAAAATAATGTAAAACTTTGATTAGGGGGCCTGGTGACCTGACATACAGGTTTTGTAAAAAACTTAGTTTAGGCAACAGTCTAGTCTCCACAAATTAATTATGAAATTGCGTCTGTAGACTGTTAATTACTATCTCTGTAATTTGTGGTAAGAAATAAATTTATTATTATTATTACATATTATTACTGTCCAGATCCAGTTTAGCGAGCTTTTTCAATGTGCAGCTTACTCTACTTCATAGCCGTATGAATGTGAAACGGACTGCCTTAAAAAAAATAAGAGAATTTTATTTTTATTAAAAACAAGTTTTTATTAATTGTTAATAAATATAACTAAAAAATTAAAAATTATTTAAACCTGATAAGAAATAAATAAAAGCGTATTACATTGTGATTGCAAAAGAAAAATAATGAAGGTGTAATATACTAAATGTAAGGCTCGACCGAGATCTCGGTCTCGGTCTCGGTCTCGGCATTCTCGGCTACAAATCCAACCGAGAAACTTGTCTCGGTTCTCGGCTAATTATAGCCGAGATTCTCGGTCATGACCGAGATTGTAACATTGTTCGGATCGGCATTCAAATTTTACCGCGCGTGGCAACGCGCCGCAGCGCGTAGTCGATTGGTGTAAGTGCGTGAGAGAGCTGAATTGTGATTGGTTGAAGTCCCGGCTGGCGAACTGCGGCCGCCATTAACTCAGCCAAACTTCATATTATCGAGACTCTCATTCTCAATGAAAATGTAGGATCAGATTCTCGTGAGACGACATGGGCATCTTCAACTAACTCGTCAAACATGGCTGCAACAAGTCAATCCAACTTATGGGCAGCTCATGATTCGATAGAGTTGGAAGACGAGCCAATGACCAATGACGAATACAGTTCAAGCTCTGTGATCGAAATAGCGCTAGAAAGCTTTCTTAGAGAGCCAAGACTGCAAAGAAATGCTAATATTTTTGAGTATTGGTTTTCGTCGCCTTATAAGGTGCTTAAGCCCGCAGCAAATAAGTTTTTATCTGCGCCGCCTACTAGCGTAGCAAGTGAACAACTTTTTAGCAAAGCTGGACAATTGTATGACGAGAGACGACATTCTTTGAAGGGCGAAAATGCCAAAAATTTGTTTTTTTTATGTTATAATACAATGTTATTTAACTTTGATTATTAAAACAATTAATTTTGTTAAACAATTAGTAGTGTATTAAAAAGCAAACAGTATAAAAAAAAAATTTCACGCTTTTTCTATTCTCGTTCTCGGCTCTCGGTCTCGGCCGAGATATTATTTTATTCTCGGTCTCGGTCTCGGTCTCGGCCGAGAACGAAAAACCCATCTCGGTCGAGCCTTAACTAAATGTTCTTTAATGGCCATCTTCCAGCTCCATCATCAGACCCTGGTTACCATCTAGCACCAAAGTACTTGTCAAGGTGGATCAAACGAGTCCAAACTCGATGGGGTTGTGTCGTTTAACTACCGAGTTCCTATGGCCACCTTTCGGATCCATCATCAGATCAGCTCCAAGTCATAATAATTTTGTATTGTCGTCCGATTTACACACGCATGCACAATTTCAGCACAATCGGTAACCGGGAAGTGGATCAACTTTAACTTGCAAGATTTGATTACAGACAAACATCGGGACAGGTGAAACTAAATAAAAGCTTGTACTTAATAAAATCTTGTAAAAAGCGCACGTATAAATGGAGTTAATCCTTGCTTGGCGTGTAAAATATGGACAACTTAGTACACATAACTTGTTAGTTATGTTTTATTAATAATAAATTAATTTCTAGTTGATACCACCCTTCAACGTATTTTTTCCTCAAAAAGTTAAAATAAAAAGTTGATGCTTACCTACTATAAAATCCCCTCCCCTTCCTCCTCCCCCCCCCCCCAAAGGTACTTATGTATGGAGACGGAATGACAAGAAACTCCACCGTTTCTTGTAGGTCGCGCGAGAATCAGCACCTGGAAAGACGTAAAATAGTTTGCAAAGGTTTGAGCTTAGTTCGTAACCGGGAACAAAGAAACAATGCAATTTTGTTCATAAGTTATGTGGGAAACTGTCCTTGCATAGAACGTTCAGTGACAAGAAAATAAATCCTTGTAAAAGAAAATGCTCGATTCATGATTTTTCACGAAGTGATTTTATATTCGGTAGTTATTTTTTGTAGATAATGTAAGGTAAGAATACATACGGGTTGAGAATAAGGTTGACGCAGGGCGCGCCGCACCGTATTGCAAAAATCCTTCCACTGTACTGCACTTTTTGTATTGAATTTGAAATGCGATGAGCTGCAGCGCACCGCGGCTGTTAGCTTTGCTTTATAAGCTCTAAAGCGAGCCAGCCTCACGACTCTACCATCGTTAAAAATTGTGAGATCTTTATCGAGTCCATTCAGGCATCCTAATTAGATACCCTTATCCGTTAGGCAGAAACTAAGTCCTTTCAAACATTATAATAAGGTGGTCCCAAGATCTGTTAACCGACTCTTCTTCTACCGACTTCTTTGGACCGACGACCTTAAGAAGGTAGCTGGGACAGATTGGATCCCAAAGGTTCTCCGGCTTCAAACAACAGGGAGTTATGGCGCAGCCTGGACGAGAGGAGAGAGGCCTGCGATAGGCTGAGTTCATTGAAGAGCTTCCGTCGTTATAAGCTGTGAGACCCATGTTTATGTTTTATCGTAGTAGGTAAGTCAATTTTTTATGGTTAGTTTTTTTTCAACTCAACCTTGTTGAAAGTAGTGTTTTAGAAAAATATGTTACTCGTACGAGAAAATTTGCTCTATGTAAATGACCAGGCGGTGCTTCGATCATTTTTGAATTATTTATCATTTCAAACCAAATTCTTAATTGGTAAGTTCACGATAACACGATTGATATTAAAAAGTATAGACATATATGTCACCACAATATGATTATGATCTTCTGTATGTCGTTTAGTCGGTAACTCGGTACGACAAGTTATATTATATTGCTAAAAAAAGGCTAGATTTATGGAGCAACATAGTTTAATACAACCATTGTGCGCCATCTGGTGGGCGCACGCGGAAATAAATATTGAATGAGTTCCTTGATTATAATGCGCACAGTGTGCTCTCATGGGAACGTAGTTAACACAATCGCCAATAGATGTCGACTCTTTAACATTATAAGTACAAGAAAACACTGGCGCTTAATACATAACATAACGTCACGCTTGTATTTCCCCGAAGGGTTAGGCAGATGTACAGGCCGTGGCAGGGTGTTCGTGGCAGGTGTGTGTGATGTGTGTGTGATGTATGTGTGTGTGTGTTGGTGATGTGGTGTGTGTGTGTGTGATATGTGTGTGATGGGTGTGTGTGATGTGTGTGTGGTGTGTGTGTGTGTATGTGTTGTGTGTGTGTGGTGGTGTGTGTGGATGTTGTGGCGTGTGTTTGTGTGTGATGTGTGTGTGTAGTACACCCGTATTTCGTCAGTTATGTTTAAGTCCTATAGAGGCGAGCCTATTGCCATCCACCGGGCACAAATACAGACTCTGGGCTTGTGAGAAATTATTGTTGGAAAAGCCCAATAACTTTGCTCGACCTGGGAATCGAACTCAGGACGTCATGCGCTTGCGATCTCTAGACCAACGAAACATAATACATAATTGTACATTGTACGTACCTATGTATTTTTTTGTTTAAAGCTTTAAAGCTCATAAGTTTATTTTAATTTCTTAATGTGGATAACTTCATGTAAAATACTGGTATTCAGCTGCATCCGGTTAGACTGGAAGCCGACCCCAACATAGTTGGGAAAAGGCTAGGCAGATGATGAATGTGGATAACTTCCCTTTCGTCAATCCTATTAAATCTTCGTTAAATCACTCCATTCTAAATTTTCGCTAACAATTATACAATTATTAAAACTTGGTTTGGATGGCTTGATGCTATAGCTTGGATCGTTTCCACCTTAGCTTCGCCACTGAAATAGGAAAATTTACTAAGGACAGATAATTTTTATTCGTCGAATAAAATTTACAACTGACAGTTTTTGTATGGTAGAACTGTCAAACATTTAAAATTATTCCTCGGATAAAAATAAAATTATCCGGCGTTGGAAAAATCACTGCTAAATGTATTAAACAAACCTCTTCTACAGGCTATTTTCGCTATGAAAAGCCAATTGCTTCATCGGGGCAAATAACTTAAACAAAAAAAAAAAAAAAAATTGTTTTCGTTAATCAAGAAAGGAATAAACAGCATCGCGAAACAAATAATTTCACGTTTCCATGACAATTTTTCAGGTACTAAGCTTTCAGACACTGACTGCACTTTTCGTTCATTTATTTTATTTTATTTCATCAGGGAAACCAACTGTAGTGTATTAAAAATAAATGGAAATAAATTAACAAATATACTAGGTACCCATTTTCCACCCACTTATGTCTTTCATTCGGCATCTTTCACTTAAAGTGAAACCTTTGAACTCGAAATAAAATAAAAGTGAAAAATGAATTAGTGAAACGATCCAACGACGCGCGCCGTTGGATTTCCAGGTTTCCCTTACTTATGACCCACAAAAACATTTCTGTTGCCAAGACGAGACCATGTACCTCGCACTGTCAAAAAGTAATCAGATCTCATGTAGAGCCAAGCTTCTAACTCTACACGCCCTAACTCTACAAGGCCTAACTTCGCGAACTCTACACCTTAGTCAAAATATATGGCTTGGCCATTTCGCTACATTCACATGAGCGTAAGGTTAAAAACTCTCATACTATTAAAAATGGTTCTTGTAGTAACGAAACGGCCGGTTGGTGGGGTAAAACTTTCAAGTTTTAAGATTTTTTTGTTGTTTGTGTACTATTACTAGCTTACATACCAAATTTCAGCTTTCTAGGACTTCAGGAAGAACCTTAAGAATATGGATGATCATCAGTGAGTCAGTGAGTCAGTGGATCAGTGACGAAATCGGGGTATTTTAGATATCAATAAAATCTAAAGTATAGGAGCTATGCAATTGAAACTTTATAGGTTTAATAAGTCACGGACCACGGACATCATATCCCGAAAATTTTGTATATCTGGTATAATCCAAACCCAAGTTAAGAAGGTTAAAAAATACGACGAAGTGCTTCGAGAAACGGTAGGTAGTGCCCTTGCGCTTCGCTTGGCTCGTCTTGGCGGGGGGACCCCCGTGCCCCCAGATGTTTGCATTGCCCTTACCGATGTCAGTAACGTCCACGATGAACTCAGAAAGTATCATATGAATTGAAGGAGCCACATTGCCCAGAAAATCCGTAGAGAGGCAACAAAATGTTTTGTAAACTGCGTTGGAATTTGTTTTTCTTAAATCAGTTTTCTGGTTATGTCGACGGAGCCTGATGTATGTGATACAATTATATCCTCCTAAAACTTTCAACCGTTAGATATTTATGTCACCTTTTGCGAGCAGCAATTAGACATTGCTAAGAGTCCAAAGACATTTTGACATTTCGTCATCTAGACTACGGATGTTCGAAGCATTTTTGGCTCAGAGACGAATAATACAGTAAGTAAGTACTACATTTTTGATCAGAAAGTAGTAAAAAATACGCACCTGTATACTAAGTAGGTATATATGTATATACCTCTTTATATTCGGGTAGACGTTGAGTTTTTTTTTTAATGAAAACATTATAAAGGTGTTTTTAAGGGCAGATACCAAAACCGTACAGGAGGACGGCCTGAGGAGACTGTAATTTACTTTGAGAAATTTTGATCTGCAATCATTGGCATTCACAGATTTTTTTCAGTCTAAGTGTTCTGTAGTTGGGATGATTTATCCCAAGAACAAACTTAGTTTTATAGTTGAAAAAATGTTCTCCCATAAAGGACTGAGGAACTGCGAATGTAAGTTTGTAATCGCCATTTTATTATGTGATAACACTACAAGTTAACGTTTTTTTTTTATTGCATTGACTTTCTTGATTGAAGTTTTATTTTTTTGATCTCTAAGTGACCTTAGACCTACGTATTTGTGACAGACAGACGGACGGACAACGAAGTGAACCTATAAGGGTTCCTTTTTTCCGTATGAGGTACGTAATCCTTTTTTATCCGTGGGATAATCTCATGGATACCCTCTGTCTGGGAGGAACGGAGGGTGATGTCAAACTCCTACCGGCTACAACCCAACTGTTAATCACTATGTCTGTGAGTTACAATAGTCCTTGGATTTAATTCTTTTTTGTACTTTTACTAAACCATAAACAATAACCTGTCGACGAATTCCATTTTGGTACGTGAAATCAAGCAATTGGTATTTACGTTTTTTTTTTAAAGTTAGATAACATGGGGCTCAGTTAGTACTTCATATAGCCTGCTAGACTTCCTACTTATAATAGATTAAATCTCTCCTCTGACTTACAATGTAAAACAATACATGCGTGTTCTATAAATAACGTCCACAAAATGGCGAGCCGCATTAATATAATGTTTTAGTTTATATTTATTTCTAATGATTCATCAGTGAGTTTTTTGGCATACATTGGCAACGCCAACGTCATGAGGAACAGTCATCATTGATCGCAGACTTTGTGACTGTATATTGATGGAGTATTAACAATGAGGTCTATGTTCTATGTTCTATGTTATTGGGATGGTAACCAATCCCGCACTTCAAGTGGACCATTGTACATAGGTCATGGCAGTCGTCGTTGATCATTCCAACCGGCCCACCTGCCTGCAGAAGCAGATTAGGTCACCTAGTCTGTTCAGAACATCTGAAAAAGATCTAGGTGACCCGAGGGTTTCTGTCCTAGTTTGGGTGACCCCTGTGCATTCGAAGAGCACATGCACGACAGTTTCCTCAGCGTCCACGCATGCTCTGCACAGAGGACTGACCGTTATGCCTTTTGTGTGGAAATGTTGGTTTACCAAGCAGTGTCCCGTGATGGTCCCCGTCACCAGGTGCAAGCCGTCCCTGACCTGTAGTAAGCCCCTAGTCATCCTGCTGTCCAAGAATGGTATAGCTTCCTTGGACTGCCTGCAACCCATTATCGAAGTCCACCAGCTCTCCGTTTGTGTGTGGGTACACTCCTGTAGCGATCTGCGTAGCTGGTTGAAAGGGATGGGTCCGCCATGTTCGGATCCACAGACTGGCATGCTGGATTCTCTCCTTGCTAGTTCGTCAGCTGCGTCGTTATATAGTGATCAGCTATGTTCTTTTATCTATTACCGTATTGCGGTTAAGCACAAAGAAAAGTGGGAAATATGAGGCAACCTTTGCCCACTTGTGGGACAATATTGTAGGTTAACGGAAAAAAATTAATTGTAATATTATACTTAAAAACCAACTATCAAAATTGAAGAAGTTAAAGAATTTAATCTATTACATTTTTTTACCCTGGATAGTCATTTAAATTTAAAAAAAACACGTGGGCAGAATTAAAAGTAAACTATCACAATTTTCATAATTATGGTCTTAGTGTGTTCAAATGAAACACAAAAAAAAACTGTACTCTTACTGCATACTATGCGCATACCTACTCATGCCTACGCTACGGAGTCAACCTGTGGGGACACAGTGTAGATGCTGAAGACTTATTTACCTTATTTAGGAACAACAAACAATTACATAAACAAACAGCGAAACTTTAAATGAACAATTATGTAATCAATAACGTTATTCACAGGTACTCTGGAACTCTGGAATTCGTACTCCGAGCCCCAAGATACAAACTAACTGTCTAGTTTGGGGCTCACTAGCAAATACTATATTGTTACCTAGCTGTAGGTAATATTTTAAGCCACTCATGTCGTCTTAACTTGCTGTTAACCTGCTCACTGTATTACATGGACAATCAATATTTTCTATTTCTATTTACGCTTTAAAGAGAACATAAAACTTACCAGATAGCGGGCTGAATAAAATATCAAATAACAAGTCAAGAGTTAAGAATGGCTGGTACTGTACGGCATCGGCAGTTCTGCTTACGGCTTATTGATCAAGAAGTTATTTACGTTCTCTAAAGGAAATATTAAACAAAAGAAAATTCTTGACTTCCAGTTATTTTTAAGCAGCAATACGACGAATAAACAGCCTCGAAAGTTCCCGTAGAATTCTGTAAAAATCTCTTTTATTCTATCTATATATATTAAATCGATTTTTACAGGATTCTACGGGAACTTTCGAGGCGGTTTATTCGTCGTATTAACGCAATGTTGAGCTAACGTCAAACGAGGTTATTGTGTTGTAGGTGACATGTCCTTCTGTACTTTTGATGGCTTATTTTTCTAAAACAATTGGCGATTCTTACTTAGATACTCATGTTGTTATCTCACTCCTCACCCTTTCCCGTCGTTTTCTCTTCATGTTGTGCCATGCTTTCCTGGTCTGGGCAATCTCATCCGGATTTTACCCGCGCTCCATTTTTGGTCCACTCATCTGACTGGGGGTTTTCCACTACACGCGCCAAAAAAAGTAATTTCTACGTCAAAAATATTAACTGGATCCTTGTGTAAATAAAGTTGTTTTAGTTTTTTATGCTTGACGTTGTCTTCGATGCCGAGGGGCTTATGGCTATGTAAGAGCAGCCGCACGGGTCGATTGATCGGGTTAACTACGCTTGCCGTGGTTGGTCCGTGCCTCGGAGAGCACGTTAAGCCGTTGGTCCGGGCTGTCATTCGTGGATCTTTGACAGTCGTTACGGGTCGTCAGAAGCCCGAAAATCTGACAACCAGTCTTACCGAGGGGTATCAAGGGGTACGTAGGGGTTACCCAGTAACTGGGTTGTGGAGGTGAGACAGGCAATCACTCCACTTAAAATACTGGTATTCAGCTGCATCCGGTTAGACTGGCCGACCCCAACATAGTTTGGAAAAGGCTAGGTAGATGATGTTGTCTTCGACGCGGAAAGCGAACGGCCCTCGGGTTAGGGCAATACTTTAATTATTTAAGAACGTTGAAAACAAACACTGAAATAATTTAAGAGTATCTTGATTGATGCCAGTTACCGATAACATGATTATTACACTAACACCTGTATGAAGTCTTCATTAATCGTACTATCAATATATCCACGCGGGTTGCACGGTCGTCAATCATTGAAGCAAATGTTTGGCACTCAACGTACACCTGTGCAGGTGTTTGATGTCCGAGGTGACAGTAATTGCAGGTACATAGTGCAGGTATCCCTCTGTCAATCAAATGCGACTGTGTTTTTCGTTGGCGTATTACTGCAGACGTTTATATGAAATCAGTCACAGTCGACAGAATATAGTTTTCACATTAACTAGTGAGATGCTCTTGGTAGAATGTTTGTTGGGCGTACATTTTAGTTATTTAGTAGTAATTATTTGCGTAGAAGTAGAGTTTATGTCAGACTTCTACCGACTTCCACTATGTTCCTACAACAAGGTTTTAGTCACAAGTGTGCCCAATCACATGCGCGTTTCCATCACGTTGGCCGCCATTTCAAGCAAAAATGTGTGAAATTGATTGAGTCCCTTGCTACACGTGGAAACGGTACCCAAATTAGCCGCACTACTTGTCCCAGTTACGGGTAAAAGGATTTTTGTAGTTTTTAATATTGATTCCGACAGGTGAAAAAAACGTAGCGGAACAGCGCTACGTGGAAAAATGATTACTGGTGATCGAATATCTATAGTTTATATAGTCTGCATTGAATAGAAATACTCAGATTGATAATATTTTGAGTATTTTCATTAGTTATTCTGAGTATTTAATCATATTTATTTCGTACGAATAGAAATACAATTTAATATGTTCTTAGTTTTGTTTACGCAGCAATATTATTATTTTGCTCCAAAAACCAGACTTCGTATGATTTTTAGGTTGGGGAAACTTTTACAAAGTTTTATCAGCCGTGTATGTAGGTAGAATGGTTGAAAATCATATGAAGCAAAGGTAAAACCACATTTTGATTTAGCTTGGCACATAAAGAGAGTGGCATCCTAAGGACAGGTGTCTCAAGTACGAACCCACGTTGCACTTCACGGCCTCCGGGGGCCGCAAAGTGCAACGTGTTCACTCCAACATCTTCGAGCTGCAGTTCTCCTGAACTGAAATCTCACAGCTTCCAGCACCCAGGTATCCTCCGTGTGATTGTTAGTAACACCAAGGCGTTGCTTGCCTTCCTTAGGAACTGGGTCGGATCGAATAAATGTATGATTTTCCCACCAGTTCGCAAAATACGCGCTTCGACTTGGAGTTGCAGACACCAGCCCGTCTTACCGCTACTACTTCGACAACTATCTCACCGCTCAGCTCAGCTCTCTTGAAATGGAAAATGCCTATAAGATCTAGTCAAGAAGTTTACCGGTCCACTTTCAGCCGTACTTGATTGAGATTAAAAGCTGATAGTTTTACAATCGGCTGTCTAGAGAAAAATGCCTCATGCCTACATAATAATACTCTATCCATGAATTCCTCATACCGCGATATAAACAAAAAACGTTCGATGTAAGTCCAAAAGCAACCAAGCACGTACCGAGTCGGTCTGGAAACAAAAATACTCATGTTCCATAAGAACGGCCTTCAATAGAAATATCTCAGTAAAGTAATAAACAAATAACAAAGCCGTCACAAAATATTCTCCTGGTTATTGCCAGATACTAAACGAAGACAAAGATTACGTTTAAGAGATGTGCTGAACAGGAAGTAGGCATAAAAGTAGCATTTATACATAAGCAATAGAGCTGCCAAAATAAAATCAATCTGGGCAGGTCCCATCTGATGTGTGGACTTCAAGCGGAAGCACCCACAGAACGGATGCCGAATAACAGAAACCGAGGATGTCACGAGTCAGACTTCTACCTGAAGGATTGGCGTTAGATTGTTTCATATTGCTATAGACCAGGTAAATAAAAATAACCTTTTGGCAATCAGGTAGGGTTTGAAAAAAACATCCTTTGCTCAAAATGCAACCTTTCGACGTTGGTAAAGAGGAGGTAATGTTTAAATATGAGCGGGCAGGCCATGTACAGACGCCAGCAGGTCAACCTACCCGAAACTATCAAAATTATCCAATCAACTTGGAACCTTAATACTTGAGCGATAAAGTTGAAAATCTATTAAAGAAATTTGACAGATTGTAGTAACCTGATGTGCTGGCGTCTGTACAATCCGATACCGACTAAACGAAGGTCTGTGATATTGTTGCAGTGATGAGGAAACGTCTGCTATGGACATTATGGTGCAATATCAGACGTCTTCATAAAGAATTGGCTAGAAGAATTAGAACATCGGAGAAGCGGACAGCATTGAGAAGGCCCTTTTGTAAAGGATTAAGATAAAACAGGCTAGCATCCGCTTCGTAGTTACTGAAAACGTATTAATAACAATTTTCAATTTAAGGTTTCAAATGTTTGAGTAAATAATATTGTTGGCTTTCAATATTATTGTTCTTCTCTGGGACAAGATATCACGATATCAGAAAATCATCAGATGATCTACACAGACGGATTATTTATTTATTTAAAAAAAATACAAGTTCCTTAACTTAAACAAAGCACACAATTAGACCTCTGGGGTCTGCCTTAGCATGCAATGGTCTGAGCTGGTGGTCGCTATTAACAGCTAAGTTATAATCGAATTGATGTAATGTTCTTTCAGCTTACGCTTTGTCGCGTATTCACGTCATATTTAACTGGAATTTAAATATCACTGTTATCAAAATGGTCTATGAGGAACATATACTCGGCACGCGCTAGAACAGGCAATACTTTGCAGTGTTTAAATAACCCTGTGTCATTGTCTAGGTATTTATTTTTGACATAGTTTGGTACTACAAGTTTCAACAAACGTGGATGCGCTACGCGTACAAAAATAATAGTCAATGGAATGGAGCATTCTCTGCACTCGGTGGTAGAATTTATTTATTTTTCGTGTGGTAATCCTCGTGGATGGTCTCCACCCAGTGGCTGGCGGAAGGGTCCGCCAGACTCTTACTGTCTAATACCATATTATTCAAGTATCTTTGGCTGAGATATTGGAGTATTTGCGCAGTTCATCACGCTCCCCCGGCCAGCTTTTCCATGTTGCTTATGAAATATGCTAATGGGTAATGCAGAAAACGCAAGTTCATTTATTTCCTGATATATACCACTCTTACCTAATTAAAAAAAGGAAGGTTCAATGCAAAAAAAAATTTTTTTTTTCGACCAGTTGTCGGTTGATCTATGCAAGGCCGATGTCGGCGCTTGCGGCGGTGTTGCGAAACTCCGTTCGGATGTGGAGCGATCTAAATATAGGTACTCGAGTCTCGTGCGCCCGCGTCGTTCGCCTGCCAGTTTCCTACCTTCGTATCTTGATCAGAATCACCTGGTAGTTTGTATGATTTTTGATGATTTCAGGACGTCCGGAATTATGATTTTTATGTGACAGGTGCTTGTTTTGCCATAGAAGTTAAAGATCTGAGACGGGGTAGGCTGTTTGAACTGAAAAAACTATTCTAGCAATCATACTAATATCATGTGAGTGATATTAGTATGAGTGATCACGGCGCTTATTATGTGATAGGTCAAACTCGAGTGTATTCGACGAAGAGTGGATAGTTCTTCTTTTCCCGACTTTTTTTTTTCCTATTTGGTAAAGGATTTTCTGTGTTTAGGGATTTATTACGGTAATACAAACAAGCTCGTGGCTATATAATAACTGCCGCATTCATGGATGGGTATTTATTAGTCCCGACTGTCATTCGTAGATCTTGGACGTCGAGTCCAACGAATCGTCAGGAGTCTGTAGTCTTGTCAAGGGTATCGCGTTACCTAGTTAGTAGTTGGTGGAAGCACGTGGACGATTGTCAAAAACAAAGACCTTATTATTCCTTGGATATGGTAGGTACAAAGATAGTTAGGTTAGGCAGTCCTCATTATAAAATACTGATACTCAGCTGCATCCGGACTGAGTGGAAGTCGACAAAAAAATGGCTGGGATATGGCTAGGCCGAGGTTATCATCATCATCACCATGATGATGATGTACACATGCATTTCCATGTGTTTAGTGGATAGGGTTTCAAATTGGTTAAGATTATTTGGCTTAGTAAGTCGATTAATAATATTATGATAAATGAATATTATTATATTATTAAACATGGCATCTTTATAAACATCTCTACAGGGACGGAATACGTGTTAATAATTTTGAATTAATAAAAGACGGTTGATTCAAATGTTCGTAAGATTGTTGGACAGACAACACAGTGTTTATTGTAGATCTGTCGAAAATAGAGCTTTATAACAAGAGTTTTACAAAAAAATACTAGCCCGTCGAACCTAATAAAATGCAAATATACTGTTGTAACCAAAAAAATCAACAGCATTCTATTTCAATAAATGTGGGGTCGGATCGAATCCATTCAAATGTAACTTGAAATAGTTTTTAGTTCACCCATACAAAATAACTCACTCTGCAGGTTTTATTCTAACTTTTATTTTTGATAAACAAATAAAATACATATTTTTTTTTAAAGGCATAGTTCATCAACATCATTTTCTGCCTAGCTTTTTCCCATCTATGTTGATGTCGGCTTCCAGTCTAACCGTATGCAGCTGAATACCAGTATTTTACATGAAGCGACTACCTATCTGACCTCCACAACCCAGTTACTGGATAATACGATACCCTTTGGTAAGACTGGGTGTCAGATTTTCGGGCTTCTGAGGACCCATAAAGACTGTCAAAGATCCACGAATGACAGCCGGGACCAACGGCTTAACGTGCTTTCCGAGGCACGGAGGTGTCTTGGTATGTAAAGATGGTCACAGTTATCAACATCAACTTATTTATATATTCTTCAGAAAGCTTACAGTCATATCTAGGTAAATAATAGGTTTCTTCTACACTTACCGCTTAGTTACCATTTACTAGCTCCCACAAATTAAGGAAGGGTGGGTCTTCGATGGGCAGGACATCTCGTAAGAACAGACGAGACCAGCGGAGTAATTGCGTATCACTCTATCTGTAGTCATGACTTACATTTTGACAGTTGAACAACATTTCGAACATATAAAACAATGGGTTAGCAATAGGTATCCTTCAAAACGATTCAGATTAAGACTAATGGTGTGTTACGCAATTAGGATTCTGCATGCACCCAAAAGTTTATTCGATAGTAAGCCGGATGATCGGAGAACTCGAGGTTGGCCCGAGCTGAGATAGTTGGATGGCGTACACCAAGATCTAAGAACTGTTGGAGTGAGAAATTGGAGAGAAAAAGCCGGAAATAACTAATAATGGAGAACCATACTCGACCAAGATTTATAAGGCCCTACCGCGGCTATAAAACTTAGATTATGATGGTTAAGAAGTTTGAATTGACTCCCGGATATGTTGGTTGGTGAAAAAGTTTAGTTACTCCATCTAATTTTTTACCTTTCATCCTATACTAGGTTTTTGGTTGTTTTACTAGCAAACCCTTCATTTTTTCCTAACAGTTACAGTATCCCCTATTTTATTGATTAATGAATAAAATCATAATCCTCACTTAATATTATAAATGCGAAAGTGAGTTTCAATGTTTGTTTGTTACGCATTGACGCTAAAAGGGGTGAATGGATTTTGATGAAATTTGGCACACAGACAGTCCATGACCTGGATAAGGACATAGGCTACTTTTCAACCTGGATCGCAGACGAAGTCGCGGGCAACACGCAGTTAAAATATTTAAAACAGGTACGCGAAATTAATGATGACGTCGTCTTTAGATTCGAGCCGAGTAATAAATAGGTCATTCACTATCGATACTTTTGTGCTCTCAAGATTTATAGGTTCATTGTGTTTATTCTAGTGCAGGATGTGCACTTTGACGGTTGCATAACGTATAATTCAAACCGGATGAGCTGCAAATTGTCCTACATCTATTTAGCTTCAGAAGTTTTCCTGAAAGAGAAAATTTAATTCCAATATCCTTTATGAAACCAGCACCCTAATTATAAATGTCGTAACACACTTTCATGTCATTACAATTTGAATATTTTTTAACGATATTGCTAAACCATTGCTTGAAAAAAAATTTGTCTGTTCAGCATCGTAAATAAAGCAATGAAGATATTGAACTGTCAGAATGAAAGCCACTGTGTGTGTGACCACTAAGTGCTAAGATAATCTACAAATAAGCGAACACATGGACGATAGTACGTGTTTCGATATTTTTGTTGGAGTGATAAATCCATAGGACGTTTTTAGGTTTATAATCAGAACATGTTTTATTGAACATTAAGCATGTTAAATATTGGGGTGACTGACTAGCACAGTTGCATGTGAAGATGAGACCATTTAGGGATATTTCCAAAGTATTAAAAGGTGTCTCTATGGAAAAAGGATTATTTTATCTTATTTAGCTAAGGGCTGATTTTTCAGTTGACAAATGATTTTTATTTGTTTTTTAAAATTGACGTTTGACAGATTTTGTATGGTGGCACTGTCAAAAATTCAAAATTATTCCTCGGATAAAATTATCTGGCGTTGGAAAAATCAGCCCTAAATATGTCAACCGTATCATCGCTTAACATAAGGCGAGATTAAGCGTTCAATGTGTCAAAATGGGAACATCGAGATCTACAGGATAAAAACCACGGAGACGTTGAAAAGCACTTGGGATTTGTTAGTTCTTCTTCTCCTTAGTCGCTACAGGACAGAACGATCGTGGCCGTTACGAGGTACCTCGACGTGAAGCCACGAACTGCTGCATTCCATTGTGCATTCCTGTACCTATAGCATGGTTCATTGCAACCTTCCTTTTTACTAGTGGGTGTTTTTAGAGACTGAGAACTTTAAATTGAAATAAAACACAGAAAAATCATTTTAATATCCACGAAATTGGCTTTATTTGACAGATCATTCTAGGGCATTAATGTTTGAATATGATTTCTGGCATGTGGCCGAAATAAATAAATAATTTCTCGAAATTGACCTGTTAACTGGTCACCTCCTTTGTCCGATTTGACGCCGTTACATTCTTTTCTTTGGAGTCACATGTCTACGCCATTAAACCAGAAACAATTGAGCACTTGAACAATTTCAGTCTGATTTACTGTGAATACTGTGAATATTTGACCTCCAGATTACGCCATTTACGCGCCAACCGCGGCGGCCACATGCCTGAAATTATATTTATGTCATACATCTAAAAAAACAACATTTGTATTCGAAAGGCACTATTCGAAAGCTTAAAACAAAAGAAGACTAAAAATAGAACAGAAAAAATATGTGAAAAGACCGTTTTATGCTCACGCGGTATATCACCATTGTATTCAGCGTACGGCGATTAATTAATTAATCGACGATTGATTTTTTTTTTCCTTTAATGCATTGATTTTTTTATACCAAGAGGAAATTCCTTATAAAGGAAATGGAAATTCTAATTAATTTGAAACAAAAAGAAAGGTTTCAAAGAGAAGGAAGAGAATGCCGCACGTTTTGTGCTGCTGACTTACTCTTATATAATGTCTGTAGGCTACACAAACAGTCGTTCCAGGTCCGATTCTTTGCGCACGTGGAATATGTTTCTCATAACGAACCCATGGAACCTCACCTTAATTGCGAAACACACTATCAATCAGAATCTGAATCATTTTGAAGGATATTGCAAAACCATTGCTTCATATGTTCGAAAAATTTGTCTGCTCAACCATGTAAATAACGCAATGAATGTTGTTCAACTTTCAAAATGAAAGCCATTTGCTACCATTAGTGTGTTATGCGACTACCCCGCAGGAGCCAATAGTGTGGATACCTTATACACTTTACAAAAGTCTATTTATAGAAAATTGTGACCCTAAAACGGTGTAAAAATACTATCGTGATTGAAGTATGACCCCGAAGTATGATTTGTTTTTTGAAGAACCATATTATAATGGCATTACCATTTATCTTACACCTATAATATCTTGTTTACATTCTTGGCAAGATTATCTGGCGCCGAGTTTACATAACATCACGCTTGTCCCTAACCGTGTAAGCAGAGTTACGGATAGCCAAACCACTAATAGCAACCGCATTTAGTTTTGGCATAAATATAGAGAGTTTAAAATAGATTCAAATTGCATAATGTGGAGACAAGTTGCTATCCCAACCAGTCTTCTTTGTTATGTCATATTGTACTCAAGAATAAAATGGAGATGGCAGGTCTGATTAAGTTACAGACTAACAATTTTATTATTAACTCGTAGGAAATAATGTACATTTATAGCACTCAGAGGCGAGACTTACGTCCGGTGTAGCGTGGGCAGTCAGCCCGGCTAGCACCTTACGTCCGGTGCAGCGTGGGCAGTGAGCCCGGCTAGCACCTTACTGTCTGATAGGTATATTTTTAGGGTACACTACATTAATACGAAAAACTTTATTCCAACAGTCACAAATACGAATTTCAAAATACCGATTTCCATAATTCCGAATGGTTCAAAACTCCGAATATAACAACTCCGACTTATCATTACTCCTATTTTTCTACTTCCTAAATTTCAATATTCCTAACGTTTATAATTACTATTCTCAAAATACCGAGTTTCAATAGATCGAATAATAAAAAGTCCGACTTAATGATAATTCGGAACATCAAAAATACGAATTCCGATTATTAAAATACCGATTAATAGAATTCTGAAATAAAAACGCATTGTAAAACTGAATAGCAAGACAAATAAACACTTATAATTGCTCGCCAGAGAGAAGTATAATATTATATTTGATAATTCGAAACATCAATTCATGATCATCGCCTTCGCGCTTTAATAGTCACAGTTCTAACCTAACCTAACCGAAGTGATTCATGAATAATACTTATATGGGATTTGCAGCATGCAAGCAAGCATGCAAAATGCAAGCAGGCATGCAGCATGCAAGCAAGCATGCAGCACGCAAGCGAGCATGCAGCATGCAAGCAGGCAAGCAGGCAAGCAGGCATGCAGGCAAGCAAGAATCAAATGTATGAAAATCGGAAAACTAACAAATCGCATTTAAACTCAACAAAAAACTCACAAAAAACTATCGAGTTTATGCTGTGGTAAAAAAATGGGAACAAGTAACAACACACACAACTAATGACAATCATTACTTTATTACGCGCCCTAATAGCGCCTTCTCTCCGTATCGGCAGGAATAGTTCCTGCCAATACGGAGTACCCACCATTGCTGCACTATGCAACACTGCACTGCACAGTGTTCGACACAAATATTTCTTTTGGTGGACTCACTCCAGTAAACATTTACAAATGTGCTGTACTGGACGCAAACAACAGTTACACACAGCTTTGCCAGTGAAAACAGAGACTAACGGATCTGCAACTCAGTATGTGTACTGTTGGAACTCTGCTCAAAATGTTTGTGAACAAATATGCTGAGTTTCTTGTCCGTTCTTCTCCATAGGTATCTACTACGCTTCGGAATGACAATTCAAAAGTGCCTGCTATTGGTAATTTGAAATATATGGTTTCAGTTGAGTTGAGTTTGACCTAATATTGGTGGAATCGCGGTTTGCTAACCAATATTATAAACAGTCTTATTTTCTGGAAAAAAATATAATTTATCTTCTTGACTCACTTTATTATCTGAATATTGTTCGGATCACTTTTTAGTTTTCAAATACCACGATGGAGGTGATTGCACACCTACGCGGGACTATTTCTGTAGACTCCGGAATGTTCGCACCTTACAGGCTGAGAGGTGAGGCAATCTAATCCGATCTCACGAATAATCATACTGTTAATAATTATTTATCTATGTGTTGTTTTCAGGTTGTTTGAGTGATTTGGTTTAGCTTGTAGGCTTTGCTTTTTAAATGAAAAGGTTTTGGTGGAATTTATTGTTCTTTGGTTCACAAAGGTTAAATACATTTTGTCAGTTAGCCTAAACAGCCCATAATCCTCCTATATCGGGGCACAGGCCTCCTCTCTATGAGAGGGAGTGGGCCATAATCCATCACGAGGGCCCGGTTCGGGGTGATATTATTGATGGATGTCACATGTCTTAGATTTTTTGGTTCTAGGACATGTCGGTTTCCTCACGACCTACAACAACTCATAAGGCCGGGCGGATACCACAGGGCCACTGCTTTTCTCAGCTAGGTAGACAGAAAAATCTTCTGGCTCCTAACACTACAACGCTGCTACGAATAATAAATAGGTATTCGTTTGCAAAGCGTTAAGTCTAAACAAAGTTCTGTATAGCATGTTCCGTAGTGAATAGGAATTGAATTTGAAATCCGATAAACATTTTTATATCCGCGACCGAACACTTTGCTCCTAAAAATAATTTCCCGTTTATAGAAGTCTGATTAAACTTTGAGTCTATAAATAAAGCAGAAAAGTTTCGTAAAACTCGAATTCCTTCGTTAGACTTCCAAGAAATTCTTATAGCAACAAAACATTGGTTTTGTGTTTCAACACAACATAGGCATATTTATTAATGCATGTGAAGACGGATAAGAATAGCTTACCCTTCTTTTTCTTAGCATGAGACAAGAGCTTCAAATATTAGGCAAATAGTAGCAACAAATAGCAAAAAATATTGTACTGAAATATGACTAATTTTACCCGGCTGGTATGCGCAGCTAAGCATACCTGTCTATCGTTTTATTCATCTTTCTTTTTCTGTCTAAGGCATGCCATCCCCAAACCTATATTTCAGGTCCTTTTTTTTGGTAAAAAATCTGAAGATTTGTTGTAATATACGGTCTTGGCAAAATTATAAGGGCTCCTAGTGTGACTAAGGTACCCTAAAAATATTGTTAACATTTACCTGCAACAATACAAACATACAACATTTACACAAATAACGACCTTTACGCATTACGACAAAGAACACACTGTCTTAATTACCAAAAGAATGTCAAAGTCGTCTGAAAGCTTTGAAACCACGAGATAATCGCACAGTTTTCTTTCCTATGCTACCTACATATTTCTCTGAAACGAAGCAGCCGCGTTGACTCATATATAAATGTTTATTTCTGAATGAATCATCTTTACGCCAGCGCCGCTTTTGCTTGCGTGAATAATTTCGGGATATTATTGACACTGCGATTACGTGGGTTCTGTTTAAGATAAATAAGACTTACATTTAAAATTATGCTCGTCGAGGACTGAAATCAATCAGTGTCAAAATACTACGTACTCTTGTACTTATTCTACATAGCTTGGTTCGTTCGATTGCACTGCCGTAATTTTTCAGAATGTGACTTTTTTTCTTTAGCTCGTAAAAGCTGGCTACAGCCGAAATCAACACCTGATGTTTTTGAATAATTGCTTCCAAGGTTCTGTAGCTGTTCTGTACTTTTTGAATTACAACTTGCCAGTCGGTTACCTGAAGACACATTCAGGAAAGTGAGTGTCAATAAGGACGCGTCTCGTTTCGTCTGGCAATGCAGGGAGTGTGTTGTCATATTTGCGGAGAGTTTGGCTGGCGCAACAGAATATACCTGGGTATTTTATTACGGTGTACAGTGCTTTCATTACCCTGTTTGCTGGCTGTGACATAGATGCATGATCTAGGGTGATCGTGATCTGTGGTGACCAAGAGCTTACCACCAAGATTGGAGAGTCGTTATGTGCGGCCCGCCTTAATCGGCGCTTGGATGGCCAAGGCAATGGCCGTGTCTTAAATCTCCAGCCACTTGCCTAACTGAGCCGTTGAGGTCTGACTGTGGTAGAGGTGTGCCTGGAAAACTCCACAGGTTGACGAAAGGGACGCCATCGCTAGTCAAACCCTCTTCGTTCCTCCCAAGTCTGAGCCCGGCAAGCAGGTCGCCCTCGTCGAAGCCATCTCTTCCCGGGCACGAAGCACACAAAACAATTAAGGGACGGTGCCCTCGGGGGCGGTGGCAAGGGCGGCCGACTCTGCTGCTGCAGGTTCCACCGAGGATGCTGCAGCTGCTTCAGTGCCTCGCAAATTGAGAGTGTGCCCAATTCCACATCGTGACCGCTTCTGGATCTGCGACTGGCTCGTGACGAAATACGACGTGCTAGTTGAGAGAGATAGGTCAGAAACTGTTTTTCTTAGCCAGGTTACGGTGTGGTCATTACCACTCAGAGAAACACCACCCACTCACAGTTTGTTGATTGCGGGAGATGAAGGATGATCTGCTTCTGGATAGCAGCTAGTCCTTGGCCAGATTCGCCTTTTCTGGGAATCTCCGTGTGGTCCCAGGTGATCGCGCCGTCGAGGATAGCGTTGGCAGATTAGGCGTAGCTTCAGGTTTATGCTCCTCCCAAGGTGTCAGAATCGCGTTGAGCGCTCGCTTGACCGCGGCCTGATTCTTCCAATTGAGTCGCTGTATTTTACTGGTTCCACCGGTCTCTCTGAAAGCCTAGTTTTTATACCTCTGCCTGCGACCGCTTTCCGGCAAGAAGTTAAGCTGGCCGCTTGTCGGCTTGACCAAACTAGCGGCAGTAGCCTGTTTGTTGCGGGAGTCTTTATCTCACCTCCTGCGTGCTTGGCGGCGTTCCCTCCTCGTCACCCTGTCCCTTCTTGCCTTATTCTGCGGCAGCTGTTGGACCTGAATGCGTCCTCGGTGCAGTTCGCCGTCTCCGTTTGACCGGTGACGGCTGTCTGATGGGAAGAGGTTTGAGGAGCCACAGGAGGAGGAAGCCACAGGAGGCTTCTATCCAAATACCTACTACTAATACTTACCCAGTGTGGAAAGGCTCGGACTGGTAGTGGTATAAGTCGTCCCCGTAGTCGTCAGCTGTGTGTTGAAAGGGTCGGTCGGTTGAACTGGACCCTATCAGCGCCTACGTCTATCGTTTGTAAAGAAACTTTTTGGTTTTGATCTTAGCTGTAATTGTGACCACAGGCGAACCGGCGCCTGTGCTACCAGCACAGGCGCCGGTTCGCCTGTGGTCACCGCGGCGTCAGCTCCAAGGTCAGCAGGAGTATGAGAAGTGCAAGCACTCCCTTGGGTGTCTCATTGGCTTAAGCCTCCACTCCAGTGTTTGTGTTTTAACTAGTCTTAGATTATCCATGTTAAATTAATTATTAGAATTCATCCCTCTGGCGCCCACCCTCCTTGGAGCCCGCACCTGGTAACGTCTCACTATAAAAGAGCTTGAACGATAGGACTACAGGAGAGATATAGGGGTGCAAAACAGGTTTACAGTGCGACACCGGGTTTTCGTTCGGGTTGCGTAAGAGGTCGAAAGGCCCACCTCTAATGAACTGATCAACCCTCACTTACGCCTTCAGCATGACCTTTAGCTACCGCTTCAGTGGACCTCAGCCACCTTATCTGCGTCTGACATGGGACTGTGTCCATTTCCCGAACCCTTGCTTTTGGGTAGCGCCACCGTTTTGCTAGAAATCCAGACTGAAGGAGGCCGTGTTGCCTTACAGTTGTATGACAGCCAGAGCCACTTGGCTCAACCCTTACTCCCCGCTCACGGCGCTCAACTGCGCCGGTCCTAGCGCAGGTGACTGCTTACTCCTACTCGCCATAAGCTAATTTTAGTGACAGTGGAGCCCGCCACCACCCAGTCACAAAGCGGTTGCGGTTAGGAGTGGAAATTGAAAAGGTGGCGGTAGAAGGAGTGGGGATGTGGGAACGTTGGGGTGGGGAGGGATTGTGAAATTTGGGATAGGTGGAGGATGAGACGGGAAAGAATTTGGAAAACCAATGAATGATAATTCATTATACCAAACCTCTGATATCGCATATTTATTCACGTACCCAAAGTCCGTCCTTTAAAAGAATTAGCATTGCCATTCAACATGGCATTGCTGCTAGTCTTCTGGGCACGTTTCCGGATGACAGCTATGCGGACGAGTGCTTCGAAGCCTAAGTAACCAAAAAACCAAAGGATATTTTGTATTTATTTGTATAATTCATTAGTTAGTCATTTAATTTAGTTTTCCAAGACTAATGTGTACTGTCGTACTCCTATTTTATAAAAGAGGAGTTTACCTTTATGAGCGAGTGGTTCAAAACAGTTAGCTTTGTTTAAAATATTTCTGCATTTACCGAATGTTATTGAAACAATGTTCGGGACTTCGGCTCTTGACGTCATACTTATAAATAGTACGTTCCTAACGAAGACAACAGTTTTAATACGTTACATAACGTAACTAATTTTGACATTCGATTGTATTGTTCGTAGGCTTACTTATTTATATAAAGCCAACCTGTCTCCTCCTAATTTCTGGTAGTTACATATTACTGGTACCTTCACAAAATATGACAAAATTTTGACAGCATTCAGTAAATCAGTGGCTGTATTAAAAAGCGTCCAAGAGTATATCTCTTTGTTGGTGACCTCTGCAGTAAGTCCCTCTACCATCTTCTCCCTTTCTTAATATTTTTACCACGTCCGCCATGATGTATTGTTATTGCAACCAATAGCAGCCTGCTAAATATCCGGCTAGCCTTTATTGTCTAGATTTTCAAATACATATGGAGATGGACTGTACCTAATTTCATACAACATTTTGGCGACCAAAATTATGCTGTCTTTTTCATGAACAAACTATTGTCACGAAGCTAAGACGGCTTATGCAGGAATCTATTTCCGTAACATTTTTCGTTCATCAAAGAAACCCAGATCACTTAACCTGTACGAATTAAAATTAAACGGGAAGACTTGAGCGAACGATGACGCGCTTCAAAAATAAACACTCGGTTAAAACTTGCAAAATGTATTACGTGGTACAAGAATAGAACGCATGGGACGCATGTTTCATTTCACGTCACAAAAATACGGTTTGTTGTTGAAGTAAATTATTATGGCACAAATATCTTTGGGTGATTTGTTGAATTAAGTCTTCCAGAAATTCTTTTAAATTTTTGGCCTTTGGAAATACCCTCAATTCTTTGAATAATTGCCGTTTTTCCTTGTTTTGTGTTGATTTTCATACCTTTATATTATTTCTACTTTGGCATTTACACATGTATCCTTATTATCGATATAAACAAGATGTTTACTTTTTTTTTGTAATACTGATAAAGGTGTTAATCAAAACCTTCGACATCGTCACCATTTCAACAGCCCGAGATCACTAACTGCTGCGTATTAGCCTCCTTTCTTTTCTGCTATACTTCACGTTTCGTTTAATACCTAAACCTTAAAAATTCAAAGTAGTTTTCTTACAAAAAACATCCTTGTCTTCTACCAACAGCTGGAATAGCTGCTATAGCGACCCAGTTGGAATAGCTGCCATAACGATCCCCGTTCAAAAATTAACTAAGAATAATTCTACGAGATATACAGCAGCAGCAGTTGTAATCATCAATACTAGTAATTGTCAAATAAACTGTTGTCATCATTTGTTGCTGTTACTGTCGTATTTAATCGTTGTAACATATTGGCCGTGTGACCATTGGGTACATTCTGAACAATGAAATATTAACGAATTACAGAATGCATTCTAGATTATTCAATTGAAAGGTAGGTTCTTATGATGGGCACAATATTAGCGATTTTCCATTCCAAGGGGAACCAAGATGTTTTAATTAGCTGGCTGAAAATCAATTTGAGTTGAAAATATAGATTAGCTTCACATTTCTTGATGATAACGGGGGTTGGCCATTCGTTCCCGGACCCTTGCTTGCGTCTACTTTGTTCAGTTCTTTGAACACGTCTGTTTGAGTAAAATTCATTCTACATAAAGTGGATTGAAATTAACAATGACCGTATCGTAAGCTGTTTTTCAGATCGTCTAGGACAGCACCAATTATTTGATTTGTTTTGTATCCATCCTCAATAAATTGAGTGGTTTACGAGGGAGTTATTTATAATATTAATATTGAATAACTAAACTAATGTATGTTGACATTATCAAATTTTACAAAGGCGTCTTAATTGCTATAAACATTTACAGATAACCAATTCAATCCCAGATTAATTAGCTGAGGACGAGTAACAATTTGTCCGCGATACTAATAATAAGTACACTTGCGCTTTCAATCAAAAACTTTATTCTGTTGCCTGAATTTTCTGAATATACTGAGCAAAAACTGATATATGTAACTTACTAAATACAGAGAGGAGGCTTGTGTCCCAGCAGTGGGAACATTATAGGGTAATTATGGATGACGTATGTACAAGCCTAAAAATATTTTGATAAAAAAAATAGCTAGCGAAGCATTTGACTGAGGTGAACATAGTAGGTGCCCACAAGAAAAATTGAGGGCATCAGGCCGGGTCGAACGATTTCAGGCTAAAACTGGATTAGGTAAACACGAAGTGAATGCACCCTCGTTTAAAATGTACATATTTCACCCATATAGCAATCCTCGAATTTACACAAGCTTTTTCAATAGCTCGACTAAGCCTTTCTTCTGTAGTTAACAGTCATGTTACAAAGATCGTGGCTCCACCTAGCCCATCAGCATTTTTCATTCGCTAAAGCTTTGATTAATAACCTAGTTACCAGCAGCCGAGTACTGCTTACCTCCTAAGGTTTAATGAGAGTGAAGTAAGAAACGAATCAACAAATAACGATGTTATTAGAACCGGTGATTCAAACGTCTACGCGTAGGTATTGCTCATTCGTTTGAAGCACTAGAAACCTATATTTGCAAAAATAGAAATATGACAAACACAATTTTCAGTAAAGATTTTACTGTGGGCTGTCGCTTTGATATGGGTGCGAAGGTAAGACGTGGATCATGGATTCCATTCTTGCTGACTTTTAAAAATCACACTATAAACAGAAAAAAAAATCTTATTTTAGACCTTTGACGCTACAGCCTTATTTTATTTTAGAAGATATATTTCTACTCTTGTTCATGTTTTCACTGGATTCATGAAACAGAATGCTGACTTCTTAAAACTTGTACGAATTATTTTTAGATCAGCTTACCTACCTTCATAAATACTTGTATTAGTCATAGCAGGTCTAGCTCCACCTGCTGTTAGTGAAACAGATCTATCCAGATACATAAAAGAACACTTGGAGAATAGGTCAGAAATGCGTAGAGTCAACAGTTCTGAGCATTTCTGATCTGTATAGGTATTGCAAGTGGGTGCTTCATTCAATTCAAAATTTACAGATAAACAAAACAAATATAGTACATTGGCTTACTTCAATTTCTATTACAGTATTTCATTTCTTGACGTAAAGACTTTTGTATAAATCTAAATGTCCAAAGGGGCAATTCTCGTAATTTTAAGAACGTTCAGTCTGATCTTAGTCTCAATCGGACAATAATACCTATAAAATCCCTACATTTTTGACATTGATTGCCGCTAAGATAAAATTGCGACTAGATTTTGAACGTTTTTAATAACGGGAGTTGGCCTTCTGTTCTACATTAAAGCATGCAATAATTTGTAAAAAACAGTCGCAAATAAATCATCGTCAAATAAAGACGTCTGTTTCCTCTAAAACACTTTTCCAACACCGCAATCAGAAAGTGAACTGTCGGCAAAAGAGATAAGTAACCATGGCATCGGATATAGTTGAAGTTTAGTAAGAAACCGTTGGATATTATTTAATGAAATTTAATTTGATAAATAAACTATTTGTTTTCTATTAATGAAATTAAATTTCATTCGAAAACATTCATCAGTTTCTTACTAAACTTCAACTATATCCGACGGCCCTGGTTACTTATCTCCTTTGGTGACCGTTCCTAAACAATAAAAACTACCAAGGTTCTCTATCCAAGCTAAAGTGTCTGTACTGCGAGATAAGTGCGCCCAGGGGCTGCAGTCTCGACATTCATAGCGATCGCTTTACGACCGAATTCGATAAAGTAGGAATTAAGCTCCCCTCAAAAAATAAATAAAATATAAATATATTTATTGTTCTAAAAGTAAAATACAACATAATTAATAAAAAAACAACATTAAATAAAAAAAAAATTATATAAAAACTTATTTTATATAAATTTTCAAGTCCCGGATTGAATTCGGTCGCCAAGCGATCGCTATGAAAGTCGAGACTGCAGCCCCTGCTCGGTTTCGAACCAATCCAAATGAATTAAATAGGTATGCACCGAAAACATTAACCATTACTCCTGTCCCGCAATCAAATCACATAATAGCATGAAGTATAGAGGTATTCGAAACGACACGTAAATAACCTGAATTGTTGGCACCGACGCTTACTCCTTTATGACTGTTAGGGACGTAAAGATCAAAATAAACTTTATCGGGTGCGAAGATGACTTCCATGACTCGCTGACTTACGATTTTTGAATGTATTTAGGACTCGCTGCGTCAAAATATTCCCGACGATTCGACTACGTTATGCACATAACTAAGATATCCGGTCGATTTATCAAAGTGATTCATTTGTTCTAAGATTAGACAATTGTTATGATACTTTCACTTTCTGGCTGACATACGGTATGCATTTGACGATCCCAATTTCTTTAACCTGTGACTCTAAATCGATCGATTAGGTCTTGTGTATTAAAAACCGGCTTTTTAAAGCCCAGTCTTACAAAATATCGATGACCCTACTTTAATCGATTAGGTTCAGTGTATTAAAAACTGACATTGCAAAGCCTTTTCACCATTACATTAAAACATCTTTTTCATGCAAGTTCACTAATAATAAGGTATCTCCATCAAGCTACTCTCAAATAACATTGATTTTCAAATGTGAAGTCTGTATCATATATTTACATACCACTGATCTAGTTTGTAGACACTTATATACTTGGCCTCTGAAAATAACTAATGTTTTTAGGTGAAACACGATGAACCGATTAACCTAATAGATATATTGGTATCAGTCCATAGTGATTTCATTTACTAGACAAGGTGTTTTGGCAAGAAACTATATCTGCATGTGAATGCCCTTTCGTTCTAAATAGATACGAAGAGACATTTGGAATTTTTGAGATTTCGTTCATTGATCTGTTTATGCGTGTGTTTTGCATCTTATTTATGATTATTGCTAAGAGCATTTCTTAGCGTTGCTGTTAAAAGATATATACTGTGAAATATGAAAATTACCGAAAATTTTATTTTGTATAAACAAATACGGCTTGATACGTGAGAGACAAATTGTTGAGGCCTTTTTCCGAGATTCAACTTGCTATGAACCTCTTCACTGCGACAAAGTAAAATTATTTTAAGTTTGAAAGGTAGAATGAGAATTCCAAAACCACAAAATACCTATAAACCTATACTAAAAAAGAATATCGCATCACACTGAAGATTGATATCGATTCATAGCTACAGTTTCTCCCAGGCCAACTGGGAGGCCGCTGTAAAAGTTGCAGTCATCCCATTCCAAATAAATTAGTTTTAAAATAACTAATATTAACAACTATTGTTATTTTAAATATCTATTATTATATATCGAAGGAATATAAAGTTAAAAAGCGTTGTGGCTACACAAACAGGTTGGAAAAGCTGGCATTAATAATTTCCATCGTGTCCAGAGTCGGCTGAGTCATTCGCTAAAGGGGGTGCGGCGCGTGGGGAGGGGGCACGCGGAAAGCGCTCGGCCCACTTCGCGCAGGTACGAATATAACCGAATACTTTCCCACCTGCGCGTGCGCTGCGTGGTGGAAATCGGGCCGCAGGACAGTCGTGGACAGATTTTCATCTCTATTTGTTCGTTTGATAACTCTGGCGCTGTAGTGAAACATAAAATATTATAGACAGCCTACAGACGTATCTATTTATTTCCAAAGTCACTGCATGGGATTCCTCTTCTTTTCATTGTTTATTTATTCTTCTTTATTATTTATTCTTAGAGTTAATTTCAATAATCGGGGTCTAAAAAGGGGTAAAATCTACGCGTGGCAGGCTTACATATTAGGCGCACGGGTCTAGCAAAGGCTAAGCTATGCTTGACGAGGTCCGTCCATGGATGGGTGACCATCTATTACATGTCGAGACCCCTCCATGCCTCCACGGCTCGGCTGTCATTTGTAGATTTTTGGCAGTCTTTACAGGAAGTCAGAAGCCCGAAATCTGACAAACAGTCTTATCTAGGGGTATCGTATTACCTATATATCTATGTATTACCCAGTAGCTAGGTTTTGAAGGTCAGTCGCTTTATGTAAAGAACTTGGTTTTCAGCTGCATCTGGCTGCCGATTGGAAACCAACCACAGCATGCTTGGGGAAAGGCTAGGCAAATGACGAAACTGGTAAACGACTCCGCCTAGTTAACAGGCGTTACTCCAAAATACCCACAGCAGCTGTGCATCCGACCGCAATGGCTAGTAGTGGAGTGGTAGGTGGCGCTGTAGGATTCAGTTGGATTTCGAAGTTTTGTCAGGCGTAATATTATTATCATCACAGATAATAATACGTCGCGTACCTTTGTCTCACGACAAAGGTAAGCGATTCTCGTTACCATAATATCTGTATCGTCTTATGTTAAACATAAATTACTAGTTCATATGTACTTTTTTTTTAATTTATTACCTAAAAAGAGGCATGGTAACTTACAATAATTTCCTTATGACATCAGGCATTGTGAATGTTTACTCGCTCAACATACTCGTAACTCTTGGCTTGTGTTATTATTCTAGAAGTGTCTGTGCAATCAAAAGATAGGTTGGTGATCTGAAAAAATAAATGTGTTAATCAACGTTAGTGTCATAGTTTCCACAATTTCAAAATCAAAGTCATTTATTCAAATTAGGCTGAGAATCAACACTTTTTGAACGCCAAAATTACTAAAGACTGTCCCCCAAAAACGCCCGCCGTTCACCACTTCCTAGTGCTATCGCTGGGAAGAAGAGTTGGCGCAACAAACTCCCCAGCAGCATTTATTTCCCTTGTGGTACAAGAAACTTAGAAAGTATACAGGGTGGCAGGGAAACGCTTCCGAAAACGAAGACAGGTGATAGGGCTACTGATTCTCGATACGATACCATAAAAAAATGAGAAAAAAAAATGAACAATTTTACCTATTTTTTTAGCATTTTTCGTACACTATGCTGTGAGAACAGTTAAATTAAACCATTATTTGCTATTAAACACATTTTTTTTCTTTACAACTCTAACAAGCAATGTATTCGTAAATAAATATCATCTGACGCTTGCGCGTGACCTCAAGTTCAAAGTGCGCGCGCGCTCGCCGACAGCTGTGCGGCTGACGACCCCAAGTCCACGTGACGCGCGAAAATAATCAATTTCAGGCGAAAGGTTAGTGGTATCCGTTTGCATAAAGGTTGTATATAATCTACGTTCTGGCTTCGGAAGCGTTCTCCTGACACCCTGTATATACCTTACTTTAGTGTCCACTTGTTCACGTATTCACTTTATGTTTTTCTAAACACGGAAGGCTCTGTTATAAGGATATTTACGAAAAACACACTTAGCCGTTCTTCAAGTACCAGTACAGTATTACATTATATGAATAAAAAGACAAAAATGTTGACTTTCAAATCACTAATTTCCCCTTCTTCAGGGTTTTTTCAGGGTTGGTAGTGAGATTTCAGACATAGCTCTGTCTGATGCGTATCTTTAGGCCCAGTCTGTATCATCTTCAATGATAGTCTCAAGTTATCTGGCGCGAGTTTGCCGTGGATCCTTCTACAGCTTCAGTAATATCTAGGTGTGACGCGTAGTCACTGGGGGGTGGGTGGTTTTACATTCCATAGGTCAGTGCATCAGCTCTTTCGTGAGTACTTTTATCTCACAAGTCCGAATAAAACGGTCCATGTTCTATTCGGCCTTATGAGATAAAAGTACCTACTAATTTGCTAACTTAGTATAATCTAAGTATAATGTTCCCACAACTGGGGCACAGGTCTCCTCGCTTCAGAGAGGGAGTCTATATACCACGCGGGCCCAGTGCGGGTTGGTAATGTCACATGTCTTCGAATTTTTGGTTCTAGATCATGCCGGTTTCCTTTTGATGTTTTCCTTCACCGTTTTCAGAGCAGTGATGATGAAATTATTTACACAAAGTAAAGCGCCTGGCTGGGTTCGAACCCCACGACCTCCAACTTGTAAGTAATCATAAACCAAAACTAGTTCAGGTTTTTAATCAAAAATCTGGATTGTTACAGGTTTATGATGAAATTGAGTTTAAAATGTGTAATCTTCCGGTTTTTCATCAAAAACCTAGGTTTTTGATCAAGAACCTAATTTTATGAAAAACCTGCGACATATAGATTATGGTGTAATAGCTAATAGTCACCACTCAACATTAATAAAATAAGACAATAGGGCTTATATCTACGTATATCGAAAATAATTACTAGCATAATAATGTAGCAGATGTTTAGTACCTACTTATTGTTTTTTTTCCGTCTTTCAATTTGCGTTTTATTTTCATAATCTCTTAACTAAATATTTACACTAGGTACTAAATTAAAAGACTAACTAACTAACTATATAAATGAATACAAAACCAAAAGGATATTTAGGCGTCGAAGTACTCGTCCGCATTGCTGTCATCCGGAAACGTGCCCAGAAGACTGGGAGCATCGCCACGTTGAATGGCAATGCTAATGATTAATTATTATTTCTATTGTTGTCTTACTTTTAGTATGTATTAGTATAATGTATACTGTTAAATATTTTGATTGATGTTAATAACACACCATGTTAGAAGAAGTATTCCACTCTCAGCACCGGTTTTAACCACTTTTGACCGAACGGCATCTAAGCTATTGCACTAACGGCACCGAAACAAAAATTTTATAAGTTCAATTCGGTGGAACAGTTTAGAAATATTTTTTCTAAAGAAGTTTCTAGCGATGGGATATATTTTATTAGCAGCGGATAAGTACCAGCGGCGCGTGGGATTACCTAGTAGTTGATTCGAAATAAAATACACCCGAATCGGGTGAAACGACAACACCGCGTCAAATGCGGTTGAAATCGGTGCTGTGCGCGGAATACCTCCCCAATATAAACTTCTCAATTAATTTTATAGCAATATAGTAATTTTTTCGCAAATTTCTAAACAGATGCTTAGAAATTTGCGAGATAGTTTCTCGACGACAGTACGTGCACTAACCAAAATAAATCCATGATTAATATCGGTGCATTAGGACATATGAGAAAATATCGTTGACATTTCACTCTTGACGATACGAATGCAGGTGTTCCGCTTTTGAAATATGTATACTCATGTATCACGCGAACCAGCTGTAAAATTCATATAAAACTCAGTTGAACGTGTTAATTTTTAAATAATGTTTGTTTAAAGAACAGGGTGGTGAAATGTAAACTTCTGTCTAATGTTAATGCATGTATAGCTCGGTTTTAGTCTCTGGATGCTTCCATGATAATAATTTAATGTAACATGGAATGTTGTACAGTGTACAGAAGTTCGCTTTGGTCGCATCATCATCATCTGCCTAGCCTTTTCCCAACTATGTTGGGGTCGGCTTCCAGTCTAACCGGAAGCAGCTGAATACCAATATTTTATACGAAATGACTGCCTACCTGACCTCCACAACCAGTTCGCTTTGGTTGCATGTCTTCCCTTAATTGGTGATGAGGTTGACTGCACGGTGCACTGCACAGGGTGTGCCAGAAGACGTTCAGTTTCTTCACTCTTGAAGGCTCTTCTTTTGTTTTAGTGGCTATTTTTACAAAATGTTTGTAGGCGAGCTTGTCTCAGTCTTAGAAAATGTTACTGTTAACAAAAAGAAGCACGACAGTACAATAAAGCGCTTTCTGTATGTGCAATGAATAGAGTCTATACCTTATGTATATACTTAGACTAGTACAGTTCTGTCACCTAAATTAATTTAAGTGTTTATCAAGTGGGTAGAATGTGACAAAAAACATTACTTTGAGAACAATGTCTTGTTGCTATTTTTTCAATTCACTTGCTTGACTTGTAGCTTTTATTGTGACACTTTTAGGTTCACAATGCAGTATACTAACCACGAATGCTATTTACGTGCATCCGTGTACTAAATACAGGTAAGTTTGCCAGAAATAATTATATCAAAACTAATATTATAAAGAGAAAAGATTTGATGTTTGTTTGTTACTCTTTAACGGTAAAACGGATTTGGATGAAATTTGTTTGTGATAATTATTTCATCACCACTGCTCTCAAAACGGTGAAGGAAAACATCGTGAGGAAACCGTCATGTCGACATATAATACTACCATAAATTTGAAGACTTGTGACATCTACCAAGTGGCACGGGCCTGCGTGGTGGATTACAGCCCACTCCCTCTCACCGAGAGGAGGCCAGTGTCCCAGTAGTGAGAATGTTATAGGCTGATTTTGCTATGCTATGGTGCCTGAAAAAGGCACAAAATACAAGTATTACGGGTCACTTGGCCCCCCAGGACTTATGTACAAACTAATTTAGATTAACGACCAACATGATGTTTACTTAAATTCTAGGTACAGAATCATAATGTATGTACATGTGTGATACCTATGAGATAGTGTAGATTTTATATAAGAAGAGGGGCTTGTGACTAAGTAAAAACAGCTGCACGGTCGATCGATCAGGTTAAGCGGTTGTTCCGTGGATGGGTGACCCTCTTCACATACCAAGACCACTCCGCGACTCGGAAAGCACGTTAAGCCGTTGGTCCGGGCTGTCATTCTTTGATCTTTGACAGTCGTTACGGGTCGTCAGTAGCCCGAAAGTCTGACAACCAGTCTTACCAAGGGGTATCTGTATATTACACAGTAACTTGGTCTCCTTCGTAGCGTGTCGATAGCAATCTAAATGGATTCGGCCCAGAATTCGGCTATTTGTTTGGCGCCATCAACAATGTCCATCAGTTCAGTAACTGGGTTGTGGAGGTCAGATAAGCAGTCTCCATGTAAAATACTGGTATTCAGCTGCATCCGGTTAGACTGGAAGCCGACCCTGACACGGTTGGGAAAAGGGTAGGCAGATGATGATGTTTATATATGAGAAAATATAGCAGATTGGAATCGGAAGACTTTCAGTTGTGTGATAATTGAGAGTTTTCAGTCATTTGCATACAGTTTACAAGTTATATTATGTAATTAGAGTGTAGTGTTGATTTTCTTCATCATCTGCCTAGCCTTTATCCAACTATGTTGGGGTCAGCTTCCAATCTAATCGGATGTAGGTAGCTTAATGCCAGTATTTTACATGGAGCGACTGCAGTGCAGTATTGTGTTGATTTTATTATATAAATATCGTCCAAGAAACTTTGCGAGAGAATGGTGTAAAATAAATTATGAGGACAACAGCATACTTAATCATATTTTATTTGTGTATGTTTTTGCTTACTATAGAGAGTAAATAGCTTTCGTGGCTAAGTAATAACTGCTGCACGGGTCGATCGATCAGGTTAAGATGCGCTTGCCGCGGTCGCTCCGTAGATGGGTGACCATCTTTACATACCGAGACCCCTCCGTGGCTCAGAAAGTCTCGGCTATCATTCGTGGATCTTTGACAGTCGTTACGGATCGTCAGATGTCCGAAAGTCTGACAACCCGTCTTACCAAGGGGTATTGTGCTACCCAAGGAGATCAGATAGGCAGTCACTCTACGTAAACTACTGGTATTCAGCTGGTTGGACTGGAAGTCGACCTTAAAATAGTTAGTAGCCGATCGATGCTGTAAAATCTCACCGTGAAAAGTTATGTGAATTGAGCTTAGAGTGAGCTGTCAATAGTGTCAATCCCTTAGCATTAGTTGGAATGACAGCTCACTCCACGCACACTTCACCTAAGTTTTCACGGTGAGATGGTTACAGAATCGCACTGCAGAGCCGCAGACCTCATTGCAGTCATGTTGGGCACTTTGAAAAACCTCTTCTCAACTTATTCCACTAAAGAATAGCACTGTATCATCCGCAAAAGATAGTAATTTTCCGTGTTTAAGTTGAAGTTGATACAAGTCATTAATCTACACAAAGTAAAGGCAGGGCACTGCCTATACAAACAAAGTATATTCCTCCTTTCACCCCGATAGAGCTTGATTTGGTGTGGTTCTATTTATTTTTACCAATTTTCCAAGCGAGCAGTAAAATCATCCTCTCATAACTTGACTACCCCTTTTCTCACAGGTATGAGTTGAATTCGATAAATCCAAAAACATATACTTCTTATTTCTTATAAGGATTATTGATAGTAAATTTCAAATTCATCAGACCGTGCGTAAAGATTCTGCCATAACCCCTTACGGGGGAGGTTAAACTATGACGAGTAAAACATTTTATTTACTTAGCATTCGTGGCAAGTTTCAAGTCCAAGGAATGAAAATTTCCATTTAAACTAATTTCCCCATTTTCACTCCCTTTAGGGTTCATTTTCGCAAAACCCTTTCTTATTACACACTCTTTTTAAACTAAAATCTACTAAACTAGAGTCATATAGACATACCCTGTTCGTTTAATTACGGGTAAATATCAACAATTACAGGTTTGGTACTTTGGCTCGTTGAATAAAGTTCTTGTATAAGGTCTACGTCAACTGCTACGAAGTGCTACGACGCGACGACGCTCCGCGAACGCGATGCAGCGGTCATGTAGTTTCATGTGCATCTGTTTCGCTAACATAAACAAACATAAATAACAACAACGTTTAGGATTCTATGAAATAAAGATAAAATGAACCTATCTAGGATCAATACATGATTCCACTAAAATTGTTTTAATATTCAAATTCATGTCTTATTCTCAAGATCAACCGATAAAATTAGATTTAATTAATGTTTGTAAACAGAGAGCAGAGTCATCGGTTGCTAGGGGTTAATTTAAAGAGTACAAGAAGTTCATTGTTAAGTTCAGTCGATTGGTGGCATTTCGCGGGGCGCGGGCGCCTGCCAGGGACCGACAGGAATCCACCAGGAAACGCCTGGACCCGACTCTCCGCCCACGACTCCACTGTTTACAACAACTCTGTGTACGCAGATATAGCCGCGGTGCGTCAGCTGCACTGCTGCATGATAACACAAATGGACGTGAAGGGTTTCGCCAAATTTTTGGGCAAAACAAATAAAAGAGAACCGCGACGGCGTCAAGACGGGCGTGTCTATAAAAGGCTGAGAGGGGGGTGCGCGGGGGTGGTAACACGATCCGCGAGCTCCAGCCGGCCGGCCGCCCTGGAGCGCGCGGGGCCGGGAAGGGGGCGCGCGGGGGCGCGGGGCGCGCGGGGCCGCCGTGATGCGCGCGCGCCGCCCGCACCCGCTCTCACTAGTCGAACGGTGCCCGACCGGTAACGTAGCGCCGACTGCCGATCGAGAGACGAACCAGCGACAATGTCCGCCGTGGCGAAAACTTCCAAGTACACCTACCGCAGCAGCGGCGGTGGCACCACCGACGTCAACATCGAGTACAGCGCCGACCTGAGTGCTCTCTCCAGGCTGGAGGTACCGGCCCCGTCGACACAGTGCAGTGCTTGTGAAGTGTTTGCGGACACATGATAGAATATGTTGTATTTTTCAGGACAAAATCCGTCTCCTCCATGATGATCTGGAATCCGAAAGGGAGCTGCGTCAGAGGGTAAGCTGATCGAGCATGCGAAATGTGATACGGCGTGTGCGCCGGCCATACAGGGCGCGCGCGCCGCTCAGGTGTAGGCGGGGCGCGCGCCTTCCGCAACACCTCTATTAATACCGCCCGCCCTGTGCCTTTGATTGCATTCACACCCCCATCAGTGCACACTTTTACCCTCATTTTAGTAATAAATTCATTTTTGTCACCTAATTATGATGCAATTCTTATGTCCTAACACAGCCAACCAAAGTTATAATTTTTTTCATCGCTTATTAACTCCCTCATTTGAGAAAATTAATCTGTTTTTTTTTTGACAATGTTTGCTCTACGAACCTTCTCAGGATAATACATCGGTCAGAGAATTTTTTTTGTTGAAAAAAAAAAAGTTTTTGGGGGATTGGAATTGACCTTAGTTTCTAAATAAGTTCATATCCGTGTCATAAAGTTCAATATCATAGATAGCGGAACGTCATACACAATATGCAAGAGATTGTTCAGGACAGACATCTGATCAAGCTTCGCGCAATCTATTTTGGTTGCGCGGTTGCGTGGTCATAGAATGGCAAACGCGCATGCGTGCTGCAAGCGGCTGCGTCGGCGACTCGCGCTTGCCGGCGCTCGCTCACTCTGCGTTATATATAGCTCTGTAGCGAAAGCATTCTCTGAAATCTCAACTCCTCGCTCTCCGGTCTCACTTTTGAAACTGGGCCAAATGATGCTCGTTCCCGTTGAGAATGCCACAATATTGAAATATAATAATAGACCGCGGTATGAGTAGCGAAAATATCCGAGTTAGTCAGAGCTGCCGTGAGACATAAACTGTTTCTTATTTTAGATGGGTACAATGCTGTGAAATTATGTGAAGGACGGAGAGTTACCCAGAAACCTGTTATTGCATAATGATTGAAAGAAAGTTATTTTATGTAAAAAGGTACATTTTTAGGAAAGTCAACACTTATGATTGGGGATGACGCACAATATCTTGTAGTAACTTATATTAACTACATCAAAATCTAAGTTAACCAGAATTGTGACAGTAGTAAACATGTCTACATAATGACAACTAACTTAACTCGATAATCATGAAATAACTCTTCAGAAAAATATCATAACTTATCAAGTTTAACAATCATTGACAACTAGAACTAAAATCATAACAAAATACTATTAAACGTTCACCTTCCAAGTTAGTACAACTAATGTTCATTTTCAGATCGAGAGGGAGAAGGCAGATTTGAGCGTGCAAGTTATCCAACTCTCTGAGAGGCTGGAGGAAGCTGAAGGCGGGGCCGAGAGTCAGGTAGATATTCCGAACATATATTTACTAATTTTGACAAAAGTAGCCGTTAAAACAACTATCAAAGTATCGGTAAGGACTTAAATGGATCGAGCACAAATAATAAAAGAAAACAACAAGAGAAAACTGAAGATGAAAACAAAGATGTACGAGTAACCAGAAAGATTAAATTGGCACTACAAATCCAAAATCCAACATCAGGAAAGTCCAACATAAGAAATGAATAATACCGACTTAAGTGAAGAAATTGGGGCAAGCAGGAATGAAAACAACGCAAAAGACTGTTAAAAACAAAACACAACTTTCAAGAAGAAAGCTTCAATGGGACAAAGAAAACTTAAAACAAAAGTCTAAAGAAAAAAAAAATAAACAGATTCGTGAAAACTTAACAATAATTTTAAAAGCTTTGCGAAATTATTTATAAGCTACCATTGCGAACTATTGCTTAGCGATATTTTCTATGTCCTAACTGTATCTATTTCAGGAAAAAAGTGAAACGAATCAAACATAAAAAGTATCATTTTATTTTCACGTAAGATGTTACATTCGTTCTTATATAGATAACAATTAAAGCATTATTTTATCATTTTACATAATTGAGTATTACTGAAAGTGACGGTATTTATTTGTTTCAAGTTACAGAAATATTACCGTAAAGTTATATAGTACATATATTATTATAAAGTTATCGTTTGATTGTTTTTTTGCAAGAAGTGTTATGTTAATGCAACATTATTAAATATTTAGCGTCACATTCAGTAGTATAGTAGGTATAAAACGTTAATATTGTACAAATAGCCCATCAGAGAAAATGGTTAGATCATAGTGCAAAAATAATATTTCAAATGTCCACCCCAAAGATTCCATGTTTTGGGGTCGTATTTTGAAATGGTACCATACATTTTTCAGTTCGAGATCAACAGAAAACGCGACACCGAACTTACCAAGCTCCGCAAGCTACTGGAAGATGTCCATCTTGAGTCCGAGGAGACCGCCCACCTGCTCAAGAGGAAACACCAGGAGATCGTGGTTGACTTCCAGGAACAAATCGACCAGCTTACCAAAAGCAGAGCCAGGTGAGGACACACTGACTATCCTCTAAATACATCTAGTCATCGTTGTACTAACTATACTGTGTTCTCAATGTTTAGAGTTAAGATAATGCTATGCGAAACCTATTGCGAAAATTGCTATGCGTCTATTACACTTTACATTATAACATCACCTACAAAATGTCCACCTACATCATACTAAAAATATTGTCGTTTCCCGTGATTGCATCTTATCTTTCCTTGTCACCAGGTCTGAGAAGGAAAAGTCCAAATTCCAAGCTGAAGTTTACGAGTTGTTGGCCCAAGTGGAGAACTCGACCAAGGAGAAGATCACCATCTCCAAGACATGCGAGAGGCTCGAGATCAACATCAGCGAGCTGCACATCAAGATCGAGGAGCTGAACCGCACCATTGTGGACATCACCTCCCACAAGCAGCGCCTGTCCCAGGAGAATATTGAGCTCATCAAGGAAGTTCAGGACCTTAAGGTGAGCTAATATTTCTCCCATGAGATAGATAGAAAAATAATTTTCAAATCACTTTATTCTCGTAATTTACTTAACAAAACTTATTTCCAATCACAGAAACTACTCCGTCGGAACTTTTTCTACAAAAGTTTGATTTAAATCTAGATACTAAATGAAGTGGTTACACTTTCCAGGTGAACATTGAGAACGTGGTCTACCTTAGGAGCCAGTTGGCCAGCCAGCTGGAGGACTCTCGCCGCAGGCTCGAGGATGAGGAGAGGAGGCGCTCTCTGCTTGAGGCTAGCCTTCACCAGGTAAGAATCATTTAAGTTTTCCTATAGGTAATTTTTAGTCTTCTACCATCGCAAATTGGTAAAAACCCCAGGTATATAATAGTTTATATTTAGACTTCATAGATATCAGATTTGATTGAAGGAATCAGCTTGTGACTTCCCATCCCACTTATATGAGGTTAACATCAATGTATATCTAAATCTTCCAACACCTACAGGTTGAAATCGACTTGGAGTCCGTCCGCGTCCAGCTTGAGGAGGAATCCGAGGCCCGTTTGGACCTGGAACGCCAGCTCGTCAAGTCCAACGGCGAAGTCAGCCACTGGAGGTCCAAGTTCGAGGCTGAGGCTGCTGCCAGGTCTGAAGAAATTGAGGAGATCCGTCGCAAGTACTCCATCCGCATCCAGGAACAGGAGGAACAGATCGAGACCCTCATCGTTAAGATCAACAGCATTGAGAAGCAGAAGTCTCGTCTTCAGAGCGAAGTACGTATTCGTAATTTTCGAAATTAGGAATTAGTAGTTGCCTCTTTTCTAATTCAAACAGTATCAGAAATCGGAGGCTTAAGTAGAGAACTTAAGTTTTCGGATTTCAATTACGAAACCTTGGTACTAATTTACCAAACCCCACAGGTTGAGGTCCTCATCATCGACCTGGAGAAGGCCAACGGAACAGCTCGGGAGCTGCAGAAGAGGACTGAGCAGCTGGAACGTGTCAACATCGAGATCAAGTCACGCCTGGAGGAGACCGTACAGCTGTACGAACAAACCCAGCGTGACCTGCGCGTCAAGATCACTGAGATCCAGCGCATCTCCCACGAACTCGACAAGACCCGCGAGCAGAAGGATGCCCTTGGCCGCGAGAACAAGAAGCTGGGTGGTAAGTCTTTTTTTAAACACAGTATTTTCTATCAAAGCTAAATTCTCACTTTCATTCTTTCCATGACTTGTCTTTACTTTAGCGTTGGCAAAATTAGTCAATAGTTTGTTTGTAATAGGGGTAAAGTAATGAAATTGTTCTTATAAGATTTAATTATTGTTAACGAGAACGTTACTAATCGATCCACGTTTACTTTTGTTTATCTTGAATCCAAAGTTTCTCCATCATCATCATTTATAGATCTAAAAAAATCACGAAAACTTTTTCTGCTGCCATTAAACAACATAGAACTGTTTTTTCTGGCAATTTACAGAAGTATTGCTTTCATATTCTCTCTACCTACTAATTGTATTCTCGTCGCATTGTATTCTCTTTTAGTTCCCTTTCCTTCTCTTCTCTAGTACGATTGTGTAACAAAGAAATAGATCAGAAGAAACTAATTAAGTACCATCTAACCAATGTATCCTCAACAGATGACCTGCACGAGGCACGTGCCAATCTCACGGAGTTGACCCGCCGTTATCACGAGCTCGAGATCGAGCTGCGCCGTCTTGAGAACGAGCGTGAGGAACTCACCGCCGCCTACAAGGAGGCTGAGGCCGTAAGTAGCTTTTTAGGTCATTCTCGCGCTCGTCTATGGCCCTTTCACAGTAACTTTACCTCTGACACCATAACCATGCAACAAGCCACCAGCAACCTTACTACAATGAAAATAAAGCTCACTGTGATTTTGACAGTGATGCGATAGAATAGAATAAAAAACTTTAATTTCAGACAGAGTTCATAGGTTTAGTAACAATTAAACTTAACATCTAGTTATAGTAGGTACAGACACAGATTAAAATTTAATATCGGTGAAAGAACTGTAACCATTTTATTAACAGAGAGTGACAGCGCCGTAGTCATGTGTACAGCAGTGCAGTTTTCAAGAGCAACTTGAATAAATCTTACATAATAATTCCATAAGTTTTCGCAATTCAGTGTTATCATTGGCATGCGCGTGATATGTCAGACCAGATGCATCTGTATTTCTAGGTGTACTTATGTATATGCCTTTTAGATAAACTTTTTAGTTCAGTCGTAATTGTAGGAACTCTCCATCACGAAATGCGAGCTACTCTGTCTGTTTGTTACCTCATCGCGAGTAAACCACTGAACCGATCGTAATAAAAATGAGCAAACACGTAGCCAGGGAGTCATCCGAAAAAGGAAATAGTCCTTTTCCCTTTTCCCATAAATATTAATGAGGAATTGTGTATATAAAATGTGTTGTTGAAATTAAGCATAGCCCAGAAGGCCAATTCCCATAATTTAAAACGTTCAAAATCTAGTCGCAGTCTCACACAGAACATATTATACTCTAGGGAGATTGAGACTGAGATCTGAGGGGCAATTCTCGTAATTTTAAGAATGTTCACAGTCTGATGTCAGTCTCAATCTGTCAAAAAATACTTCTAATTTCCCTACATTTTGACGAGTTTTGGACATTTGTTTGTCGCCGAGATGAGACTGCGACTGATTTTGAACGTTTTAAATTACGAGAATTGGCCTTCAGACTGTGAACGTTCTTAAAATTACGAGAAGTGCCCCCCTGGACAAACTGTCAAGATAAAAGGCAATGCCATGTTTTACGTAATTATAATAGGGGCTGACCAGTGGGTCACGTTAGATATCCTAAAGAGACGGTAATAGGCTTATTAAGTTTCCGGTCTAAAGTAAACCTCGCCCACGAGCATACTTTGCCTTCTAGATTTTGTTTTTACTGTCTTTATACGAAATAATAACCCTTTGGTTGAAAGAACTGCAGTAGGTATTTGATTAAGGAAATAATTTTTAAAAACCTTAGTGTTTTATAAAGTTATCATAATCGTAAAGGTTCGAATATACATATTATCTCTATGCTGCGATTAAAAGCACGGGTACTTGTGATATTTTTGACAGTCCATAAGTATCGAATGTCATGAACCAATCCTTAGCAGAATTAATTAAAGCAAAAGAAGAAAACTGAAACTGTTGAAGCACCCGTGTAACTGCAAAATTTAATTTTGTAAACCTAACTAGATTTTGCAGAATTACATAAATATTTACAGGACGGAACCAAAAGAATAATTACATATTTCAACAGATATATCAGATTTCCGCGACCTGAACTCACATAAAAATAACCACATAACCAAGCAACTGAACGGCTCATTTGACAACAGTAATTAATAGGTCATTCTTGTACAGATTGTTAGCAACGCTTTGGCAACCAATCAGCTATTAAACACGATACCAACAGACTTGCCAGGGTTCCGTGACAGCTAAAAATAGTGCACATATATTTAGCTGCGAGGACAACAGTCTATTTACACTATCGGTATGTCTAAAGTTATTCACTGAAACTGTCAAGATTTACGAGGTGTTAATGACCACCTGAGAATGATAGGGATTCTGTTAAACGGAGTGAATTCGCGATGCAATAAAAGAATATTAAGAAAATCGCTAATATAATGACATTCGCATACATAAAGACATTCGCATACATAAAGTTATTTTGAAGAGAATGAAATGTTGATTAGGTACGCAGATGAAAAGTAAGCCGATGCTAACGATCTATTCATATATATTCATATACAGGGTGGTAGGGACATCGATGCGCAAACTGTAACCATGAATTCAGAACATGGGTTTAGACCCCCTAGCGTAGAAATTTTTCGTCGGTTATCAAAAAAAAATCTTCTGTTTCATAGAAAAGTGCAATACCTACGCGGTCTAAACGTATGGAAGAGCATTTTTTTTAATAACCGTTGAAAAATTTCGAGTCTAGGGGTCTAAACTCATGTGCTGAATTCGTGGTTAAAGTTTGCGCGTCGATGTCTCCCTGCCACCCTGTATATTATTTAGATCTATTTTTAGCAGCGAAATTTTTTTTTAACATACATAAAGAGTAGGTGTAAGTATTAATACCTTCACTTCTGGCAGCAACACCTTCTTCCTGGAACACTTAGGATGATTGACGGCGTTATTAGACTTGTTTATTTAGTCAAACTAGATCCAAAAGTGTATGTGGTACATTTCCGCTTGACCATGGTGTTTTTGATGTAACAGGGTCGCAAAGCTGAGGAGCAGCGTGCCATGAGGCTGGCCTCTGAACTGGGCCAGTTCCGTCACGAAGCCGAGCGCCGCCTCCAGGAGAAGGAAGAAGAAATCGAATCCATCCGGTAAGTTCTTAATTTACAAAAATAAATCTGCGAACTAGAAAATATTACAAAAGCTTTTATAGACACAAAACAATACACTTTCTCTGAAATGAGAAAATTGTATGCCTCAATTTGGATCTGGATGTGGACGTCTGTTAATAAAAGGAATAGTATACGTTATCACAATAAACTGGATTTCAAACGTAAAAAATTGGGACACTGGTTTTCTCGTCTAGAAAAGTTAACATACAGCCTCCAAAGAATACCTACAATATAAATCAGTTAGTGACCTCTGCGCTGCCACCGACATGAAAAAAAAGAATCACTTCAAAATGGTTTCATGAGTTTTGATTTGAATGTTACACTCAATCTAATTTATTCTACATCTGGGACACTTACCTATAGTAGGATTTGTTGTAATGTTTACACCGATGATATTCACGTATGACTGAGGCATCATCACACACCTCACTCGACAATCGCCAACTCGGAACTACAAGCTTACGATATCTTTCAACAATTACGCCCCTCTACTTCCCCGCGCTGACTGATGGGTTTCATCACTGACTGTCATCCAAATACGCAATCAACAAATCACAACCATGACACAATTATAACGTGGATCGACGCCAATCGAAATTTGATGGAGTGTATTTAAAACCAATAATTTACAGAAATTATCTCCAATCAAATTTTACTCCAATTTACGGTCTAAACCATCCAGAACTAATGCAATCTAAATATATGAAAAGCACTTCCGACACCGTCCATTCGAGCTAAATGCAGTTATGCATTAAGTAAATATATTTCGAATAATTGGCACGAATTTCGTTTATATATAACCGCGCCTCTGATTGGTGCTTATTACCGGTGATCACATACGAGCTTTGGCAATAAGTACTACTGAAAATGTACAAAAGACGATGTTCATTTTCTCGCGCCCCCAATTACGCAACCTCGGCCCGGACGGCGCACATCGGGGTGACCGCGTCTCAATCGTAGCGAATCTTCGCAACTCGTATATCTTTCATCATGCCGCCGGTTAAAGTGCCTAACTACAATAAGTGGAACAGACCACCCACCTCAATATACGAAGATAATTATGGCTATGGGATCAATTTTTACCAGCCGATGATCGACTACATCAGTGCTAAAGACCAGGGTGTTCCTACCAAGCCTCCGCACCTGCCATGGAACAACGAACGAGGGTTGGACAAATACAGGTTTGATAAGCCGATACGAACCTACTCTGAAGAGGACGTGATGAGACTTTCGCATGAGGCCGCCGATCAAGCTAAGCGGGATCTCAACACTTTCAGTATTGCTAGACGATCCCCTTTCTCAGTGATCGCTACTGCCGATGCGGCAAATGTAGTAAAACATATTGGACCCGAAAGTTTAACTTCCAAAACCAGGAAGAAGAAAGAGGAAAGGGATAAGTATAAGATCGAAAGGCAAAAAAAGCGAATGAATGAAATAAATAAGGAGCTGGATTTATACGAAAAGGAAAAGAATGTAGGTGCCGAACTTAGAGGTAAAGCCAAAATGTATAGAGGTAAGTCGGCTAAAGCAATCGCTCAGACTCTTTTAGAGGAGAGTAGACGTAATGTTGCGGAAGATAGACCAACTAGATCGGAGTATCAAAGTAGAAGAATTGTTGCTGATGACAGGCCTACAACTAGGATTGAGTATCGTGGCAAAAGGAGCGTTATTGACAAAAACTTGTCCCAGATAACCCAGAACGTTTTGTCGAAGGCAGTGGCAGCATCAAGCATTTCAGGTGCAGCGGCAAATCATATATCAGAAAAGATGACGGAAACTATACATAAGGCTATACGAGAAACGTCGCCATCTACGTGCGTCGTAAGGGTTAGGGAAATTCCGACCGAGGTCCTCCGCGTAGATGACTCATATTTGCAACCTTTAAACGAACTCAAAAAAACGATTAAACATTTTGACGAACTGAGTTCATACTTAATGATCGACTCGAGGTGATAAAACTTTTAAATAATTAGTGGTTATTAGCGTGATAATTTTAAAAGTGAATTCAGTGTTTGAATTTGTTTTGTATTGTCAACAGCAAGCAGACCAGCATTGAGATCGAGCAGTTGAACGCTCGCGTGGTGGAGGCTGAGACCAAGCTGAAGTCTGAGGTCGCCCGCATCAAGAAGAAGCTGCAGATCCATATCACCGAGCTCGAGCTTTCTCTTGATGTCGCCAACAAGACCAACATCGATCTTCAGAAGGTCGTCAAGAAGCAGTCTCTGCAGGTACGCGTCCTTCAATATTTTAGTAATATATACCAGTCAAGGTTAAGTAGCAAGAGTAACATCGGACAAGGACGAAAAGATATTGATGATGAGTTAACGTTAATACGTGACACGTTAACGTTTCTAGGTAGGAAAGATAAAAATTCATAGAAAGTTCCGTACAAATACCTAGTCGAGATGTACATACGCAGTTTAACTACGATTTTTTGGTGAAACCATTTCTTTGGAATACTTTATTTTGGTTTAGAACCTCCACAATATTCTCATGGACTAACGTCATAAGTTACCGCCTGACCAAAGTTCTATGTTTCCTTAAATTACATGACATTGCATTTTTTTATTTCCAGCTCACTGAGATCCAGACCCACTACGATGAGGTCCAGAGGCAGCTCCAGGTGACGCTCGACCAATACGGCGTCGCCCAGCGCAGGATACAGTCCCTCACCGGCGAGGTCGAGGAGATCCGTGGCAACTACGAGCAGGTCAGTACATAAACCTTATCAATAATCTTCATTTTAAACTTGAATATTATCTGCTCGAAATCAAAAAGTGAACGTAGCAATATATTCCGATACATTGGAAGCCAAATTTTAAATCAAAACAAATGAATCACGCTAGACAGTTCTACGCATGTACGTAAGTTACGATACTTTGGGACAGTTATTGCTGACGTCAAACGATAAGTAGCTGCACCTGCTGCTCTGGACTGCCGAGACTCTGCATGATGAAGTTTTGCAACATTGTAATCTTCTGTTACTGTGAATCATTATGTCAATAAAAATGAACAGATGCCAATATTGATTCATCTATTGGCACAATCCTCCAACTTCGTAGACAGCCAATAGTTTCTTATAAAAACTTTGTGATTCACCCAGGCCCTTCGCGCCAAGCGCACCGTCGAGCAGTCGTATGAGGAGGCGGTGACCCGCATCAATGAGCTGACCGTGATCAACGTCAACCTGGCCAGCAGCAAGGCTAAGATTGAGCAGGAGCTTGGAGCCGTCGCCGCTGACTATGATGAGATCACTAAGGAGCTGCGCATCGCTGACGAGAGATTCCAGCGCGTCCAGGTTGGTTTTGATAAATTTCCTCGTGATCTCCAAGCATTAGCATTTAGAAAGGAAATTATGAAGCTACAATTTTAGCCCTAATGCTATTTTTCAATTTTATTCAATTCTAATACTAATATCAATCTGCCAAAAATACCTAGTTTAATAAATTTTTTAAATTTTTTGACATTGTTTGTCGCTAAAATGATATTGCGACTAGATTTAGAGAAAATTCATTTTGATGAGCTATGACTGAGGCTGCGAGTTTATTCGTAATCTTTTTATTTCTTGTGGATTTGATTTGATTATTTCAATTAGAACAGTAACTTACCAACGTATCTCAACACACCACCAGGTTTAAATGTTTAAACATTCTAGTAAAATACCAAAAGCATAACTATAACTTAGATTTTTTTATTTTAGACCCACAAAATGAAATTATTAAAAAAATAATCAAAATAAAACATGCGTTAAGACACCGCAACCCTACCAACTTACAATTTTAGGAAAAATGATTGAATTTCATGCTCTTTTTTCAGACTGAACTGAAACACACCGTTGAGCACTTGCACGAAGAGCAGGAAAGGATCGTCAAGATCGAAGCTGTCAAGAAGTCTCTCGAGATCGAAGTCAAGGTACGTCTACCACTATACATATGTTTTTAATTAACCTAAATAATGTATGTATGTATTAATTTTAACACAACATCCGGAAGGGTAAATACTAGGAAACATGAAGAGGACAAAGGCTCAAATATCACATAAATTTACTTGAAGTACCAAGTTTTCAGAACATAATAATGTAATAACCACATTTTTCTTTCTAGAACATCTCTGTCCGCCTGGAAGAGGTCGAGGCCAACGCCATCGTCGGTGGAAAGCGCATCATCAGCAAACTTGAGGCCCGCATCAAGGACATGGAACTGGAAATGGATGAGGAGAAGAGGAGACACGCTGAGACTATCAAGATCCTCCGCAAGAAGGAGCGTACCCTCAAGGAGGTCATGATCCAGTGCGAGGAGGACCAGAAGAACATCGTCCTGCTCCAGGACTCGCTCGAAAAGACCTCCCAGAAGGTCAACATCTACAAGAGGCAGCTGACGGAACAGGTACGATTGTTTCCATAAATATGTGTTCCCTAAAGTATTGAATAGGTACTTCTCTTGGTTATGTAATGGCTCATTTAAAAATTGAGGGGATTTATGATCAATAACCGCTGTGAATTCTGTGTCTATTGACTGTCGCTGTTGGTCCAGAAAAGCAAATATTAATAACTGAATACCTTGAACGGCCATACGATGCTGGCCTTGCAAGAATCTTGTACGATTCTTTTGGTTCCCCATTCCCAATATGTTATACTTAACACCGACGTAACTATTAAAACTAAATCTTATTTTTGCCAACAGGAGGGTATGTCCCAGCAGAACGTGACAAGGGTGCGACGATTCCAACGCGAGCTGGAAGCCGCCGAGGACCGCGCCGACTGCGCCGAGAGCAATCTGTCCCTGATCCGCGCCAAGCACCGCACCTTCGTCACCACCTCCACCGTGCCCGGCTCCCAGGTCTACCTGGTGCAGGAGTCCCGTGCCATGAGCTCAGAGCGTATGTGAGCGCCCCACCCAAAGCCCCACCACACCAGCATTTCTCTCCATCAGTCGATATCGGGGCGCAATTCCGGTCGGGTATAATAAGCCTAGTCGTTCGTTAAGTGATGTTCAAGCGGTAGAGGGCGCCAGCGGGCGCGGCGTGGTCCGTGCTCACCGGCGCCCTCTGCGCAGCTGGCAGCGAGTCGGGACGGGCGCTCGGCGCTACGGCTCGCCCTAACGTTGCCGTGTCTCCGCACTACTCCGGCCAAACGCCGACCGCTCGTCCCAACGGACGTTTTTAATGTAACGCTAATTCAACCAAATAAAGGAACCAAAAACTTTAAGCTTTTTTTTTCAATATTTTTCTAATATAAGGTCACTGGCGCTATAGAATACAATGTCATTATGTACCGTAATTTAGGTGCAGTAGTTTAAAATAAAAGAATTATTTTATATTATTATTTATTAATGGTGCAATGCATATTGTACGTTTGTAACTGTAACTTTTATTAATTAAAAATAAATGCTATTTATGTTAAACAAACAAAAAAAGCAATAAAACTTCAAAAGTAAAATGGGTTTTTATTTCGGCCAGTTCGATCACAAATCTAGTCCGAAACACGAAAAATTAAAAATACATACACTAGAGTAAGTAGGCGCTGAGAACATTTTCGTATCCTGGCAGCTTCAGCTGTGTATTGATTTATTGAATCCTCAACAGAGGCTACACAATTACATACAAATTTACAAGAATCAGAACAACTATTAGTGTGCGCTTCCAATTATATGACACCACATCATACACTTATAATCTAAATAGGTACAGTCACGATATACAATACATGCTACTTACGCAAGATTCAAAAGCGATTTTCTCCTAAATTATTGATTTATATTTTATGGTGCTACGAACAATGGAAACCATAATTTTATGAAAAAGTTTATTTCTCAAAGAAGGGTGACAATGCTCCCAACGTAGTTTTTAGAACTTCCATGGTTGGTATAGGCCACCAACAATATTTATCATCATTTATGACATGAACATTACAATTATCAGAGCACAAACTTAAATGGTAACAATATACTATCATGTCGCATATGACATAAACTCACGCCTTTTTCACGCCGCGCCGTTAGGCAGAAACTACAGAATGTCACCTGCACTGCGATTCTGTAACCATCTCACCGTGAAAACTTGGGTGAAGTGAGCGTGGAATGAGCTGTCATTTCAACTAATGCTAGGGATAAGCTCACTACATCTACCTTTTCAAGGTGAGATTTTTACAGAATGGATCGGCTGCTACGATACTTATATACTCCTCTTGCAACCATCTGGTCGTTGCAACCAACCAACCACAATATTGGCTTGGCTATTCATTGTAAACTCAATGAAATTAATAGTTCAGCAAATTGACTACCAACTTGAATTGACCGTGTATTGAAATCGCAGCTGCCATTCTTTGATAGTTGCATGAAATGCCTACAACACGGAAAATTGAAGTAGTAAGTCAATTTGATAAACAATGAATTTCCCTGGCTATTCCTACAAATTAATATTGAATAAATAAATTAGCACACGACTGAACTTTTTAAGCTTCCATCCATTTGCCTGTATCCAACTGCGTCGATGGTCTAGTGGTAGCAAGTGTTGCTGAGCATGAGGTCCTGGGTTCCATTCCGAGCAAAATGTTATTGGGTTATCCACCTGGAACTTCTCAGTAGCAGATCGAAGACTGGCCCCCAATTACGTAGTACTTAAATATAACACCTAACGCCTCGGGGATACGGGCGTTTGATAGGAGGTATCCATCCTTTTTGGAAATTACCTATCTTAAATATGAAATGCTCCTTCACTGCAGTGCACTGAGAGAGGCACAGTCACGAGCATAAGTATGTATACACTTGGCTGTATTCAAAAGCGATATCCTTCTTTATTTTTTAATGAAATTTTATTTTGTTACGAACATAGCATTTTCAAACCCATAGATTTATGTATTGTCTCGTATTTCAGCGTTGCATTCGTTATTTCACGAAAAAATCGTACATGTACAGTCACGAGCACTAATATGTCAACACATATTAGTGCTCGTGACTGTACATGTCTAATGTACCTATTGCAAAAGTCATCATCATCATCTGCCTAGCCTTTTCCTAACTATGTTGGGGTCAGCTTCCAATCTAACCTAATGCAGCTGAATACCAGTATTTTACATGAAGCGACTGCCTATCTGACCTCCACAACCCAGTTACTGGGTAATATGATACCCCTTGGTGAAACTGGTTGTCCGACTTTCGGGCTTCTGACTACCCGTAACGACTGTCCAAGATCCACGAATGACAGTCGGGACCAACGGCTTAACGTGCTTTCCGAGCACGAAGGGGTCTCGGTATGTAAAGGTGGTCACCCATCCACAAACCAACCGCGGCAACCGTAGCTTAACCTGATCGATCGACCTGTGCAGCTGTTATTATTTAGCCACGGATCCACTGCAAAAAAATTATCAATTCTACTTTATCCTACTTATATTATCAACGTGAAAGTTTGGATGGATGGATGGATGTTTGTTAATCTTTCACGCAAAAACTATTGAACGAATTTTGATGAAACTTTACAGTAATATAGCTTCATCAGAAGGTATATAACACATAGGGTACTTTTTATTACTATATTCCCAAGAGATCCACACTTATGCGGGTGAAACCGTAGGGCGCTGCAAGTATCCACATAATATTATTAGCAATATACTGCAACCATCTGTTTGTTTGCTAAGCTTGCTGACCGTTGTGCAAGCAATTGCTGTCATGCTGTCCGTCAATCATTGCCGTTCTTGCAGTGGATATCTGTTTTCAGGTCGATGGATTCACGAGAGAATTCAGAATCCTACATACATAGGGCATATACAGAGTTGATATGACAGAGGGGCATTAAATTACACTACGTATACGTGCATACGTGTTTAGTATTAATTCGATACGGTATAAAAATAAAAAGCGCCAAAAATGGGAAAATGTTTTTTCAAACAAAGTAAATAGCTTACAAATCAGAATAAAACGCAACCACCCTTTGTAAATAAAGTTGACTGACCTTAGATACCTAGGTAACAAAGTGGCAACGTCTTTTCGTTTTAAGGTGCATGACCTATGCTTAGACATAATCAGCTGTTAGGAAAGATACATCGTGTTCAAACGGTGCAAAAACTTAAAAAATAATTTGCGACTAAACTACTGCTCCCATTTAATTAATTTTTGGTACAGAGCTTGAAAATGGTACCTAGTATAGGCAGTTTAAAGGAAAGCCCCTCTGTCGTATCAACTTTGTATATCATATAAAGATACAACATATCGGTAAATAACATAACCCTAATTTGCAGTCGGAAAATAAGCACAGACGATTTATATTATATTTATAACTCCGAGGGGTGTGACACAGCACCATGAATTGTTGTGTTTGTAGTGATTTTTTGTGAATTGTGAAAAATCGCGCCATAGGAGAGGCTTATGGCCAGCAATGGACTGCTATAGCTGATGATGATGATGACTCTTGCAGATACATTGCAAACACATGACCCAGCCATAGATTGCTCAGCTGTAATAAAATGTTTTTGGGATAGCCGAGCAATAGCTGTCAATAGTACAGCTACACATTGCCGTGAAAGTATAACCCCTTTTAGAACCACCTTAGGGGAATTATAAAGTGGATAAGCAAAATAAGCCTAGATCTATAGAATGTTTCCAAAGATGCCACAAACACCAACAACGGGTAAAACTAATCAAAGTAGAAAGCTTTAGCCGTAATTTACATTGTCACTGATTTGAAAGTAGACATTAATCACTGGATAAGGTGAATCAAGCTAACGGAATGTTTGACCACGTTAATTACTCTCATAAGGCATTTCTCTCACTTTGTAGGCATATTTTTGATTATTTATGGTATTGCATGGGAATACGGGCACCAGACTGTTTTCGACGTAGCTTACAGAATAAACAAGCTGAAGTGGCAATGGGCCGGCCATATTAACCGTGAAACCAATAACTGTCGGAGCAGACGTGTTCTTTAGAGGAGACTGCGAATCGGCAAACGTCAGGTCAGGTCTGGTGGAGCGGCGATCTTTGCATGGTGTCTGGTAACTGCTGGATGAGAGTTGCCGAGAATCGTGACCTATGTTTAGCAGTGGTCTACTGAAAGGCTGGTGACGATAAAGGCCACGAATTTTAAGTGGTTTCAGACACCTATAAATCAACTTATAATGTTCCCACTGCTAGGACACAGGCCTGTGAGAGTGAGTGCGGGTTGGTAGACATCAAATGTCTTCGAACTTTTGGTTCTATGACATGCCGGTTTCCTCACGATTGTTTCCTTCGCCGTTTTGTACATGTTACAGACACCGATGTACATACAATTAAAACTCAGCGTGGAGCTGCATACACCTCCGAAACATCGGGGAATCCCACCGATTTGCGAACACACTGAGAATACTGTTGGTGCCGCCGCGAACACCCGTCAGAGCAGAGAGCAGTGATGATGAAATTATTTGCACAAAGTGAAGTGCCTGTCTGGCTTCGAACCCACGACCTACAACTCGTAAGTCGGGGCTGTTACCACTAGGCCACCACTGTTCTCTGACTCCTATAGATAATTGGCTCTTTAGTCTACTGCGGGATGAGTTCGAGCGGCCTCAGTTAACTAAAGAGCCAGATAATTGTGGTTAATTAGGCCATTCTACACGCATCGCAGGTGCGTTGCCATTCAAGAGACAAAGTCCAAATATCTCTTGCGCAAGCATAAGGTATTATACCCGTAAACATGCCCTTTGACCCGAAACACATGAACGCTGTTTGTCGGTTGAAAAGGAATGGTGGTGGAAATGTGTGTTACAGATTACGGTAATACGAGTATCAGCTGTCACTGTGGGTGAAGAAATGTGACATCCACCTACCCACACTGAGCCCGCGTGGTGGATTATGGCCAATTCCCTCTCACAGAGAGGAGGCCGGTGTCCCAGCAGTGGGAATGTTAAAGGCTGATTGTGCTTATACTACTCATCATCTGCCTAGCCTTTTCCCAACTATGTTGGGGTCGGCTTCCAGTCTAACCGGATGCAGCTGAATACCAGTATTTTACATGAAGCGACTGCCTGTCTGACCTCCACAACCCAGTTACTGGGTAATACGATACCCCTTGGTAAGACTGGTTGTCAGACTTTCGGGCTACTGACGACCCGTAACGACTGTCAAAGATCCACGAATGACAGCCGGGACCAACGGCTCAACGTGCTTTCCGAGGCACGGAGGGGACTTGGTATGTGAAAATGGTCACCCATCCACGGACCAACCGTGGCAAGCGTAGCTTAACCTGATCGATCGACCCGTGCGGCTGTTATTACTTAGCCACAAGCCCCTTATACTACTATGGGTAGAAAAATACAAAGCAGTGTTCAGACTCATATTGTCAGCTTCATCATCTTAGATGTCGAGAATACTATCTCATAGTATAATCAGCCTATAATTATCCCACTGCTGGGACACAGGCCTCGTCTCTGTGAGAGGGAGTGGGCCGTAATCCACCACCCAGGCTTTTTCCTTCACAATTTTGAGAATAGTGATGATGAAATAATTTACACAAAGTAAAGCGCCTGTCAGGGTTCGAACTTCAAACCCACGTAAGCTCGACACATTACAACTCGGAATTCGCGGCCATTACCACTACTTTTGTGGTGAAAAATATTAGCCAGTGTGCAAGAAGTCGCCCTCAGGCATGATTTTTTTTCCTAAGTCAAGCTATACCTTCGATGAATAAATAATGTGTGCACTGCACACAACTAAGATTAAGATTTAGGGCCGATTTTTCCATCATCAGATAACTTTTATTCGAGGAATAAAATTGACGTTTGACAAAAACGTCACGACGACTGTCAAAATTTCAAAATGATTCCTCGAATAAAGTTATCAGGTGATTAAAAATGAAGCCCTTAAACAAATTAGCAAGTCCAACATCTAGTCCCGTCAAGAAGAATTGTTCTTCTCGAATCGATACTTGTTTATATAATTGATAAGACGTTCATAGGTACGTCTTTATTCGTCTCGGACATTTTTTATTATTTTATTTATTACATTGTAAAAATAGATATTAGCGTAGTGGGTCGATAATTGTCAATGAGCTGTTTAAATTCTTTTTTATCCAAGAGCGAATAATAGACTTTTTGAGAAAATCTGGAATAGAAAAACACTCAGCATTTAGAAAACCTGTATGGGTAACCCAGATGGGTTTCGTGAACTACACAAAGGCAACATCCTCAGCGTAATATTTTCAGCCCTACGAAGTCAAGATAATTAAATGGTACTACTAAAAAATATTTTAATAACAGGACGGCTAACGTTTAACAAGATTGTGTGTCCACTACACTTAATATTTACAAAGTGGTGAAAAAGGATGATCCAAACTCTCCTAAACTATTTATCAGAATCTTCGCTGAGATATTAAAAAAACTCGCAGACATAAGGGCAACGCAAAGCAATCTAATCGGCGATAAAATGCTATCAAATCTTTGTTCTGCAGACGATATCGTTATTTCTAACGCTTCTACGGCAGATGAACTGCAACAAGAACTGAGCCCCGCAAACATTCATGGCTGACGATGAATTGGTGATGGCCCATTGGCCATGACCAATTCATTCATTTAGCGGCATTCTGCGAAATATAGGGTCGAGGTCGATGGGCAGGAAATATAATATATACGACGAATACCTGTGTCAGCTAGTTTCCTTCCACAACAGACAGGACAAGGAGATCGACAGTCGAGTCGAAAATGCTCGGAGAAAGTACTGGGCCACGAAAGAGCTAGTGAACGGCCACCTTTCTACCTCACTAAAGCGCTCTGCGACGTGATCTTTGACTGAGCCTCAGAAATCCAAACGCTAAGTTTGCTAAAGAGGAGCAGAGCATATTATAAATTAACCCACTGACCAAATTCGCAATACCATGGCAAGCTGATATACAGGTATCGCCAATGTTGGCGATAAGTCTGTGAGGCTAAAATGAGACTGGGCGGGCCACACTTAAGGATGCACCAAAACAGATGAGCCAGGATCGTGATCGATCGACCTGAAGACAGGCACTGTAACCAAGTCACGCCTAACAATCGCTTGCGTGACAAGACACAACCAAAAAGAAAATTGGAAAAGTATGGGGCAGACCTTTGCTCAGCATTGGGACAACGTAGGTTATTAAATATATATATATATATATATGTATGTCATAAAAGTTCAAGTTTATGAAGTTAATTTTGAGTAAAAGGAAGTTAAGGATAAATGACTATTTCACTAGATTTCGAAAAATGTGCTACGGTAACAAATATGCAATTTTTACACATTTTTGTATTGCCACCACGAGCTGTTAATACAGCTGTTATACGGTTTGGCATGCTTTTCACCAGATTTCTGAGCCAATGCTGAAGAATATTCTCCCATTCCTCTATCAGTGCTTTCGACAGTTCACGAAGCATGATTGGAGGGGAATTTCGCTGGTATACACGTCATCCCAGTTCGTCCCAATTCAGTGTTCCCGTTGATCAGAATAATGAATTTCTGCACAAGAAATGCCATATTTATAAACAGAAACAAAAGTAAAATAAATGGTTTCAAACTTGTTCAAATTTAAAAAAATCGTCATATTTATTATTTATTGTTTTTATTACAATCACCAAAAATAAATAAAAAGGTTTTACTTCTTACTATATTTGTAATGAAATAAACTTTAATTTAGTTTTTATTTTAAAAGGACTGCTCAAATATTTTAAAAGATATCTCATTTTGTATAACCGACCCGCTTTCTTTGCAACCCAGTGTATATTTTCTACAAGTGAGTTATTTACTTTATTTATTAATATAATCGTCAAAGCAAATTGCTAGTACCAGAAAAACAGCTGAAATCCACTGCATCGTTGTAAGCCATTTGGCATCCTAGTACCTAAAGCTGTGCTGGTGAAAACATATTCCATAAAAATTCTTGATTTTCAGAATACATAGGAACAATTTACACACTACGATTTATAAGCGTCAATATTTTACAAGATGTAAGGAATTGTGCGTACCTATTTATGGTAATCCGCGCGAATGAAGTCGCGGGCAAAGTGCTAGTCATTAATATTTGCATATTTTGTACATTCCCTCAAAAACAACACCCACTTTAAAGGGTAGTTTTGGAAAATTTATCATCGCCGTCTTTTTTATTTACATAGATATAAGTATTTGTGCCAAGTTTCTTGTTTCTAAATTAATGTGATTTTAGATACAAACGGGTTTCTCGCGTTTTACCGCGATGGGGGTTGATTTTTGAAAAATGGTTTAATACGTTTCCATTATTTCACTTTATGATTCTGGTCAATTGAAGCAAGGTTCAATCATAAGTCTGTGACATGTTCACAATGTGATCTGTTGATGTCGATAATAAATCAAGATTTATAAAAAACCAGACAAATTCTCCCCTAAATATTTTGATTCCAAGAACACGTAATTATAATTTGTTTATAAATAATAGTATTCAACTGAGTTAAAAATTCATCGGACCGCGTTAAGATTCTTCCAAACAAACTTTAACACCAGTAAACCCCTATTGGGTGTAGTTTTGAGAAACTAATAATGTCAAACTTTTTTATCTATGCAGGTAGTGTCAAGTTTATAAAACCAAGAAATAAAAAAAAATCATATAAGCGAATTCCCCCTTTCATCTCTTAATAAAGGGGTGATATACGCAAAATCCTTATTTAGTAGGTACTTATCTTTCGTTTTCGTTTTAAACTAAAAAATTCAAGTTTCTATTACAAATATATGGTTTGGCCTGTGCGAGAGTCTTATAGGCATTTCGAAAATTTCCGGCCATCGCAGTTTTTTAATTGAAATGCGTTGAACTGAGCCCGATGAGGCTGAAATGTGCGCTTAGCGTAACAACCACGTAATCGTATCGGTCCCGTCCCGAACGGTGTGAGTCGGTGCGCGTCGCGGCAGCGAGTCACCAGACGCCGCCCGCCCAGTCGTCGGCCGCCCGCCCAGCAGCGCACGCGCAAGTCCACGCTACAGCACTACAGGTCAGAACCAACTGCATTTTTAACTAAAATACACCCATTTATATAAAACCAACCAACCCAAACTGCACCGAAGTATTCGTCGCCCCATGCGCGGTCATTCAACATAATTTTATTTTAGTACCGAAGTATATTCGTTGCATGTCGTCCGGGCTGAATGTGTAATTAACCAAAACGGCATTTTGTATAAGCATTGCAACACTTTTTAGATAAACACGCGTCGCACAAGAATAACTTGAAGTTACAATTTACTGCTGATAAAGTGATTCGGTAATGTTTGATAAATGAGAACTGTCACGTGTTTGATGGTACTCGGATTCCGGCGTACAATTTTATTATTCCGCGTGTTCTGTATTGTTTTTTTTGTAGTTTCCGTACATAGTTACGCGTGTATAATCATTTGGTCTTTATAGTGACTGATAAGAGATTAGGTTTTCTTTGATTGATTTGAAAGTTAATGCTTAAATAAAAACTATAGAATATAATATACGAGTATTTAACATTTAAAATATAGTTTATAGGTCTTAAACAAAAATGATTCCACATATTTTGCTTACTTCGGCATGTAAAAAATACCTTAAACTAAAATCATAACAAAAACACTTATCAATAGTAAGATCATTTGAACAACAAAACACAATTATTACTACAGAGATCATGTGATGAAAATATACTGTATATTCGTGTTAATTTAAATACCCTAGGTCTGTTAAGTCAATTACCTTGAAGCTTGCTTATAATTCAAGAACTCACGTGTAATCTAGAACACATTTATTATAGAGCCATTTCTTAAGTTTCGTTTTGAAATAATTTAATGGCGGCTCCATGATTTGTTTAGGTTATAGAATTTGAAAAACAACAATGCATCTAAAAAAGTGTGCCTCTGCATCTTGTGACGGCCAGTCCGGTTGGATTTCTTGAAAGGTTTTTTTTTCAATGGCTTTAGTACATAGCTCAGTGTGCTTTTTAAGAAATACTCCTAGTTGCATGAGCAGACTAGGTAGAATAAGTAATTCTAATTAGTTAATTAGAGGTCTACAAGATTCAAACGGGCCAACTCCACACATTGCTCTGTTATAACTTAAACTGTTGCTAGTTGCCCATAAATGCAGCAAAATGAAATGAAATAAATTCATAGCAATACAAAGGAATCAATTAATGTAAAAGTTTTAAGTGTTAACCATGAAATATAGAACTCGAAATGAATGATGGAATTCAAACAAGAATCTATGTATTACCTTATCAGCAATTATAAGTACGAGTTGTAGTAAAAGATTATTACGATCCCTCTGTCCAGAGCTGCCAAGCACCAACCTTCATAAAGTTACCCTCACCCTCAGTTGCCCTCACAATGGTTTTGTGTGCCTGGGTTGACTTCTGGTAAAGGTTATGTTTATGGATCAGTCCATTGACAATTTTGAAGAGCATTTGACCACTGTTTTCCTACCTACCTAATTGTTTTCTAAACGTATCAATGTGCTGTTGAAGGTTTTCTACTACTTTCAAATTATCGATTTTGTTCGTCTCTTCCTGCGGTACGGTGCCGTGGCCCGTAACTATGGACCATGGTCATCTTTGTTGCCTGTATAGGCTTTGGGTAATGTTGTCAATGTGAGTGGTTGCTATTGGTGTATCTGTAGGCACGCCACGCCGCTGTCTTACATACAGCATCGTTTTCCTTCTGTCACCTCGGCAGTTTCACCTGGTGGAGGCCAAGTGAGACCAAAGTCTTCTGGGGGAGCAGGAGACGATCAGTGAAAGAGGTCCCAACTCGACGCTCGTAGAGAGAGTGTGTGACTGTATGTGGCTTGCACGATCTGCATAGACATTGTAGGCCACTTTTTTTCCCAAGTGGCAAAATCATGGCTAATGGTTAGTACTACAAACGATAACGCGTTTTCCATAACTTTCTTCGTCGTTAATTTGCTTAAACCATTTGGGGAGGCTTGGTCCTATATCCGCCCTCCCCCTTTATCCACCCTTACTCAGAGCAATATAAATGTTAGGAATTTTCTGTAATTTCAATATTTAGATTCGGTTATATTCTGACCCGTAGGCCCCATGCCGCAGCTGCAAGAGTATGTGGAACCGAGTGGTGGTGCTTAAGACACTGCTTAGTCCGTACAAGGAGCTTTGTATAAAGATTATAACTTATTATTATTAATTATTAGACCACTCTCAATTATAAATGACACAGTAAACTATTTAAATCTATAAATATTTTGACACAGTTTTAATTTATATGCATGTATTTAAACCCGGTACTACAGCCAAGTGTTGCAAACTCGTCTATGTAATGTGTCGTATTTCAATGTTACATTCGTTATTTCACGAAAAAATCCTAATTGAAAGTTACCAAGTGTTGACATATGGGTGCTCGTGACTGTACTAGCATGAGTACATAGACATACTCACCTGTGATTAATTTATTTTTCGTTCTTTTCGAAAGGAGAATATAAAAAAAATTATAGTTTGACTCAGCTATTTCAGTAGTAACTATAAAAAAAATATCACTGTAATCAAATTAATTATTTTCATCGGAGCTAATAATGAAGCCTACAAAATAAAAATAGTTTCAAAAGTAAATTGCTTAATAAATACTGTTTGAAAGAAGGTGCTTTGCAAGAAGCATAAATATTTGCCAAAAATTTGAACATAGTGCCTAATTAATAAATAATTTAACCAGCAGTGCGATTCTGTAACCATCTCACCGTGAAAACTTAGGTGAGCGTCGAGTGAGCTGTCATTCCAAGTAATGCTAGGGATTGTCACTATAGACAGCTCACTTCACCTAACTTTTTACAGTGAGATTTTTACAGAATCGACCGGCTGGACCTCATTACTAAACTTTTAAATATTAAACATAACATAACATCACGCCCTGTTTCCCCGAAGGGTTAGGCAGAAGTTTACCTAAAATATTGCACCCACATATCGCCAGTTATGTTTAAATATTTCACCCACATATCGCCAGTTATGTTTAAATATTTCACCCACATATCGCCAGTTATGTTTAAATATTGCACCCACATATCGCCAGTTATGTTTAAAGTGCATGTCATAGGGGGCGAGCCTATTAGGTACTATAAGCCGGGCAAAAATCCAGACTCAAGAGATTCCAGATGGAAGAACCCAATAACACTTTGTCTGACCTGGAAATAGAACCCAGGACCTCATGCTCAGCAGAAGCGCTTGCGATCACTACTTAGAACGAACGAGGCAGTCTGGGTCAAAATTTTGTACATGATTTCCTCAAACATATAACGAAGGCAAGCACTAAGGAAAGATTTTTGATAATTCAGCCCCTCAACGGTTTAAATAGGGGATGAAAGTTTTTATGGAAGTCCGTCATTTTTGCCCAAGGGAAATCCCATTAGGCCCACGGCTTATTTTAGTATCAACTAATCAACTCAGCCTATTGCAGTCCACTGCTAGACATAGGCCTCTCCTAGGCTGCGCCACAACACCCTGTCATCCGCCTTCCGCATCCAGTCTGTCCCAGCCACCTTCTTTAGGTCGTCCGTCCATCTGGCTGGGGGCCGTCCCACACTACGCTTGCCGATACACTTGTTTCAGTATAGCTGCATTATAATGTGTTGTTTTGTTCACTGCTCCATTTATTGAAGTATTAAAAGCTTTCCGATCACATTTAAGCGATATAATGCGATGCGAGCTGTCAAATGTCGTCATTAGAGTGCATTGTCGTGATTAATAGCCTGACACTTCGATAATATAACAATATTAGTGCTTTTAAGATGACACGTATCGTATCCGGCATTATGGACCTTTTCGACTGAAATGGTTTCTAGGAGTACCTACCTACTACCTATATGAGAAACATTATGGGTATTTTTTTTTTCATAAGTTAGAACGAACAGTAGTAGCATTTAACTGTATACCTAAATATCTTGTACATAAATCTCTTAATAGCTTGGCAACTGATTTTTGCCTATTGAAGTATAAGCACAGTGCTGTGTAATAAATCAATATCAGTATATATAGGTAATGAGAAGCAGTGAAATTTTAAAATAGGTACCTACTGGTTGGAACGGTGGGAAACATAGTGACTACAAATACTTACACAAAAGATACATACATAAACTCACCTCCACCACTCGTTTACATACTCCTTCCTACTTCGTTTATCATACATCTGATCATACACGCACGTTTACATACTCCTTTTACTTCGTTTATCATAATTACATCAAAGGGGCAATTCTGGTAATTTTAAGAACGTTCACAGTCTGATCATACATTTTGAAAATTTTTTGACATTTCTTTGTCGCCGAGATGAGACTGCGACTAGATTTTGATCGTTTTGAATTACGAGAATTGGCCTGCTGATCATACACGCACGTTTACAAACTCCTTTTACTTCGTTTATCATACAACTGGTCATACACGCACGCCGTCGACGACCTTTTTGAAGAATATCACCAGTAAGGGACAGTGCTGTGTAACAAATCAATCAGTAATATTATGGGTAGCAGTGAAATTTTAAAGTACCTACTGATTGGAACCGTGGGACATATTGTAACTACCAATACTTTTACAAAAAATAAAGATTTGAAAATAATCTTTTTTCTGTCAATGATATAGAAGTGAATCGAATTGAGGTTTTCTTGAACAAGTTAGTTTACTTTAAGGGGTTTATTTATTTCTGTCTTACCAAGGAGTATCGTTATTATCCAGGAACTGCGTTGTGGAGGTCACATAGGCAGCTTCATTTAAAATACTGGTATTCAGCTGCATTCGGTTAGACTGGAAGCCGACCCTAACACTGTTGGGAAAAAGCTAGGTATGCAGAAGATGATGATTTTAAGGGGTTCATTTATAAACGTTGCTTAAAGTTAAGAGACGTTTTAACGTCAATCATTACTTAACTTTTAAATGATAGGAGTAACGATAATAACAACACCTAATGATAACAGTCTCAAGACGCTTTAGACAAGAAAATTAATATGCATAAAAAAATCACGCAGATCATAGTGCTAAAGAACTTTGAACTATTTTTGTTCAATGTAGTTTAAAATAGTTCGTTGCGTTTACTCTAAATACCGACTAGCTAGAAGATAGACAAAAACATATGTGCATTATTTATAACCAGGTATTCTCATTGATTCTATTTGGGAATGGATCGTGAACTCAACTTTCTTGCCAGTAGACGAACTATGACAACGCCAGCGGGTTTTTATATAAATAAACATACTCGTGGTTGCAACACTATGACACAGTAATAGGTACATATGGTTTCAGCGTAACTAACTTGTATTTACAATTCTTCTTATCATTGAAACAATGTTAGATTATACTTTTGGGTCAGGTCACTACAGGGTTCACTGGGCTAAGAATATTTTTGAGAAGGTACTTCAGGGTGGATACTGACGCATAAACGATCGATCGATCGATACGAACGAGATGGGCTTACTGCAACGTTAACGTTACGGCCGACACAGACACAAAGCGGCACGGCGGTCACAGACTCTAGTGTTGAGAGAGCTAGCGAGTTTCTTCGACTCCGTCAGGATAGACACCACTTCTGGTCCAGTTAAAAACCAGCGTCAGGCACTAGTTTTCTGGCAAATTTGCTGAACTGGGCCTATTTGGCGCAGTTGAGAGGAACACATTCCTGCTAATTTCTTACAACGCACTTTGTAGTTTTTTTTATTTTCAGAATATGTTGTGTGGTTTTTAGTCTGTGCAAAATAAATGTATTTTCTTCCTTTCTTCTATCTTGAAAGTAGATATTTGATCGCAATTCATTGGTAAAATGTGCCTTATTACCGTGGGAATTTCATTATTTAATACTTATTTTGTGCATTTTTGTTGTTATGTGATACCTGACAGTCTTGGTTGATATTCGTTTTTGTGTTACGGAATATGCTTCATTTTTCAGTTACAAACATTTTTGTCATTTGCCATCCCTTGCTTTGTTATCATAATTGATCTAAGGAAACTAGTCACATTTTAACGTAACAGAAGTCTAATTAATTACTCAACAGCGCCAATTTTAAGGTTAATAAACAAAATACGATCGCCGGTTCCTCTCACTATTAGTTTCGTACATTGTTAGATACGTTAAAAAATTGCCTCCGATCTGTGTCAAGTTCGTGTACATTAATTTGTTATTATATTACAGCAGTACATACCTACGGGTTCCTGTTTTTTGCAACGAACCGTAGAATTTACGAGTCGTATCTTTCGTTGGATCTTGGGTGTATTACTGTTCTTACTCAATTCCGACGATATGAATTATTTATACTGGTTAGTTTACTCAATTGCTGTGGTATGTTATGTTCATTATGTAGCTTGTGGTGAAAGATGCTTTGTATACAGCTGTATACAATTAATATATTTGTTCTTTCAGATTGGGTAGGCAGCACTTTAAGCCAAACTCTACAACTAGTCAAAACAAGTTCAGTAAACGTAACTCCCAGTTTTTATAGCTGCGCTCGATTTGGCGTCTAGGAAAATGCATTAGATAGGAACCTCAATACCAAAATGTAGTATAAATATCACCGTTTTAATTCGTAACCCTTTATTGTAAGATTTTCGTGTTATTATAAACCTGAAGGCCAATTCTCGTAATTTAAAACGTTCAAAATCTAGTCGCAGTCTCATCTCGGCGACAAACAAATGTCAAAAACTTGTCAAAATGTAGGGAAATTAGAGGTATTTTTGACAGATTGAGACTGAGATCAGACTGTGAACGTTCTTAAAATTACGAGAATTGCCCCTCTGGTCTCATCAACCATCACCGTCATCATTCTTCTGTCATTTGGTGTCGACGCAACATGTTCTTCCATACTTCTCTATAAACTAAACAACTCAACAACTCGATTCGACAACTAAACAGATCTTTATGATAGAAGAATGCAAGTGAGAAAGAACGGACAGGAGCTAGTAACTAAATATAATTTAGTTCGGGCTTCTAGTGTACACAATATTGTAAATATAATATTGTTGGAGCGATTGACCGACCGACTGAACCCTGTTGCCAAGACATGTTTGTATACTAACTAGGACACATTTTGGCATGTATTATGATCCAAATACAAGCTGGGGAAAATAAAAGCATAGATTAGTTCGGTGAAGGAAAGCGTCGTGAAGAAACCGGTATAGTCCTAGAACCATAAATTCGAAGACATGCGACAGTCTACCAACCCGCACTGGGCCCGCGTGGTGGATTATGGCCCACTCTCTCTCACCGAGAGGAGGCCTGTGTCTAGTAGTATAGTTCTGGGAAAAAATCATATTCAGTTATTTTTGCCGTTAGGTATTTTAGTGTTTACACGGTCAAATTGTATATGTTTACAATAACATGCCAGTCCACTGATTAACACAGTAATCTGTCAGCAACACATTTCCACTATGAAAACAAATAATAACTGTATCTATTATTATACGAATTTACAATATCCACGCCAGATTTTCCCGAAGTAGTATATAGAGACGACGATATAACAATAATTGAATACTCCTAGATTTATGTAAGAACGTTCCCAGCTTATAAAATTCAAATTCAATATCTCTAACTGTTTAATCACTATAATACTCAATCATTTATTGCATTCCACAATGTATATGCTTAGGTGGTAAGTAAACATTTGTTGTAACAATTGTGGACCCTGTCGGGCAGAGCAAAAGAAAAATTAAAAAAAAAGAGGACTTTTTTATACAATCATGCAAAATAACATATTCATCATCATCATCTGCCTAGCCTTTTCCCAACTATGTTGGGGTCGGCTTCCAGTCTAACCGGAAAATAACATATTATTCTAAGTAAAATTTAAGGTAACATTATTATAGATAGTCGATTGATTGGCAAAACCTACGTTTGACCCACCACTATTAGGTTATTTTTTTAAATTAAAAAAAATATATATTCCATGATAAAAGACTTATTTGGTAATTTTAAAATATTTCTGTGCATTAAGTATTGTCAATATTTTAATTTGCTATCGTATTGTTGTCTCCACATTGTTAATAGTAACCCACATTTTGTCAGTTATAATTTACATCCCATGTAATAGGGCCAGTTTATTGCCATTAACCAGGCGAAAATCCAGACACCGGGCAGCTATTATTGAGAACTGTCTAGGTAATAGAAATGCCCAATATCTAACTCCACTTAATAAAGTCTGAGCATAGATCTGCTGTGTTAATTTAAACACTCTGAAACTCAACCGATAGACAAGATAAGCCTTATCATGAATATTATCTAGTAGAAAACGGTCCGTTTGATTGGCAAACAAAACACGCGGGTAAAGCTTCAAGTGCACCTGCAGGGAAAGTCTCACTTTACCTCGCGTCATCCAAGCCTTTGATGTAGTGCCGCTAGGATTCATTAATTGCTGCACGATCACATAGTACATTCTCAGAACACAGTATTGCGAACATTCAGTGTATGTCTTCACCTACTCATCATGGTCAGAGCCGTTCTTATTTCCTCATAGGTATCTATGTATAAATGGAAGCTACCACTACAAGCTACCAATAAGTATAGTTATTTTTCAGACATTGTACGCTTTCATAATTTCTAACGTGGCGATATGGTCGTGGACGTCTACGGCATCACAATAACACAGCGAAGTAATAAGTATGTATAGATTTATATAAAAACCCTATAACGTTACAACATGCACGTATTTTCATTCATTTTATGAACGTGGACTCCACTATAATATCGTTACGTTAGAAATTATAAAAGCGCATATAAAGTAATAACCTCACACCTGTATTCCGCGAAGGGTTAGGCAGTGTAGCTATAATACACCCAAAATTCGCCTATAATGCATAAGTCACATGTAGTAGGCGCGAGAGTATTGCCAAAAATGCGAAAGCTAAAAGCTACAGTACACCCACATCGATGAACCCACGCGTCTAGTGTTTTTCCACATTCTATAAAAAAACATCTCCAGGCTACATTATCCTCTTTGTTCAAAACAAATAGGTTCGATAGGGATTATGACTATATATGTATATAATATGTTTACTTACTTACTCATAAAACTGTAAACAGCCCATGATGTCTGTTCATTGAAAATAGTTGTAGAGGAAAAAGTGAAAAAGTGCTAAATATTATTTTTTTGAATTTTGCCTGTTTATTTGTCCGTCGGTTGGTCTGCAATTCTGCCTATCTACATGTTTTCAGAACTAATAAGTAGCCAATAACAAGACCACTGCTGGGACACAGGCCTCCTCTCTGTGAAGGGGAGTGGGCCATAATTCACCACACGGGTCTAGTGCCGGTTGGTGGATGTCACATGTGTTCGAATTTTTGGTGCTAGGGACTATCTTTTATTAAAGGAAGCTTAGCTTGGTGATAACATAAATTGCATAACATTAAAGTTTATTTAATGCCGGAAAACGAAAGATTTACACCGGGATAGGAAAAAAACCGTACTTATAACCGTAAGTAGGTATATTAAATGGCTAATTAGATTAAGGAACCGTAACATACCTAGATAAAAAAATCCCCATAAAATCAAAACAGAATAACACCAGTTTCAGAAGCAGTTTCGAAGTGCATAACTTTTAGCGAATTTGTGAAGAAACATCATGATTTTTCTATAGTAGTATTACTGACAACCCGGGTGCGCACGTGCGGAAACTGGGTAAAAAAATAACTTTCTCGGCTGACTGCATTGTACAATTTTTACATGCAGCAGCTCCCAGCACGTCAGCAACAAGATTGGCACACCAGGAAATTATTAAACCGATTCCGATGCCGCTGCTGTAGGTAGAATCTTGTCAAAAATAAATGGAGAGTCACGCTGCGGACGATGCCTCACCTGATGACTTGTCCACTGAGCCGTAACTCCGGCCAGCCCAGTACAATTCGTCTGTACTCAACCTAACCAACTCTAAAGAAGTGTTTGTTGTTCCCGTTGCTGACCAGGGAGGTCAGCAACGGGAACAACAAACACTTCTTTATAGCTTCCGATCACTGTTTTCCGACAACCACACAGACGGAATCACGGGCACAGCTAGTCTAGGAATAAAATTACAAACCTTTAACAATTTTGAACTCTATCACAGTTAAATAAGATTGAGATTTACAAAATGGGGCAAGCAAAATAGTTCACGTTGACAGTGTTTTATTACAGAAATCTTTGCTTTTAATTACGTCGAGTAAAGCAGCTAATAACAGGAATAGTTTTAGCTGAGTCTAGTAAACGAAAGTACGCAATATATTTAGGATAATGCATGCGTAAGAGCATAGAACTTATCTACGTATGAAGACAGAATGAGTTATAATGTTTACATTTTGAAATGTAAAATGTGCATGCGGTGCATTCTCGTGTAGCTGTAAACTTGTTCTTGTTGATCAATAGTTGCGTTTACATAAATTCTTTTGTTTTTCCTACTGCGTTTTTCATTTGTTATGTAAATACAAATTCATACGCTGTTTTTGTCATAATTATCTCGAAACTCGCGTCGTTGTGATGTGGTCTGCGTTAACATTTGTGATTGGAAACTTGTAGATATGAGTGCATTAGGTACCTAAAGCTGTGGGCGTAGGCTATTCCATATATACTGATGAAAATCGTTTATTTATGGGGATTGAATTGTCAAGCTAAGAACTTTTCTTTAACAAACTGTTAAGTTATTACCAAACTTTTACCCAGACGTAAAAATTGTGTCACTGACTCTGGCAGAGCCACCATCAGGGATTTTCATTTTGAAAACACAAAAAAATTGTCGCTAATTAGTCGAAATTTGTCGCCAAATATCAGAATTTGTCGGTCACTGGTTCAAAAGATATAAGGGTTTATAGGTGGCCGATCTGGAGAGAGTCTCCCCAGCAGGGCCACATTTATATCTCAAAAACTAGGGCACCTAGCAAATATCTCTTTTCTCCCATAATTTGTCGCCAATTAGTCGGAATCAGTCGCCAAATATCAGAGTTTGTCGGTCACTGGTTCAAAAGATACAAGGGTTTATAGGTGGCCGATCTGGAGAGAGTCTCCCCAGCAGGGCCACATTTATATCTCAAAAACTAGGACACCTAGCGAAGATGTGTTTTCTCCCATATTTTGTCGCCAATTAGTCGCAATTTGTCGCCAAGTCACAGATTTAATCGGATCTTAGTTTAGGAGATATAATGAGTTCAATTAGTAAGGTATAGTCCAAGAGCTAGGTCGAAGAGTTCACGAAAAATACCAAGAAAAAAATATTTCTATTAATATGTGTAATATACTTCTAGTTTTATCGGTCTAAAGTCTTTAGAAATGTCCGAGAGAGATAAATTCTCAATTTAATTCATGTTTTTATGTTTTAAATTACTAGGTTAGAGTGGCTTAAACTTCTTTGAAAACATTAAACCTTGCTCTTGGTCTATTTGGTGAAAGATGTACAGTCGCATGCAACTGTTTTACCACTTTACAATGTTAAGCTCTAATTAACTTTAGAATAATAAATAAATGTCGTACCTTTAGTAAAATGTTTAAAATACTTAAACGTTGAAAAAGTATTGTCAATTGTAATCAAATTTTATTATATAAAAATGAATTTCCATAAAGTTCGTTTGATGTGTGTTGTGTTGGTGTGTATTTTGAGGTGATTGCGAGTGTTGTGTTGTGGGTATGGACGGGTTGAGTTTTTATTTTATCTTAATTGAGGTTAGAATAATAAAACTTCTGTTGTCGAAATATAAAATGATTTATTACCTTAAAATTATTGTACTTTCAGAAAATGTTACAAATAGGTATTTGTAACATTTATAAGTAGGTACTTATTCAATATATATATACTTTCAATATATATATACTTTATACTTCAATATACTTTGAGCGGCGGGCGCGAACGCCGACGCGCCGCACCCGTGACGTACAGCAGGTGACACCCTCGTTATATCTCGCTCGTTTCTCCGTTTTTGTATTTTCGGAATACCTAGAGATAACAACACTCGAGTTCGTAACTATTCATAATAAGTTCCACTTTAATTAAACTGGCTGACTTCAACTTACGTGACGGGCAACTCGTTCGAAGCAGCTCATCTGTACATGCGCATCTATCTCTTTCTTACTTACCGTAAATGAAACGGAGCGCAGCGATCTATCTGCCAGCGACTAAGTGGTAAGTGCACATTGTGTTAGATAAATAATTACATAATTATATGTATTGTAGATTTGTTTATAGGTAATGAATACAGCTTTCCTATGGTGGGTTGAAATTATAGAATAAGTTTACATTTATTTAATTCGAAACAAACATTCCTCCATAAGACGTCATAGATACTGTCTAGAAACTACATAAAGTATTTTGTACTCGCTTGTACCACTGTATGGGGAAATTGAATTCTTTAATATCTTTTTAATTACACACCGACTAAATCTGTAACTTTGCGACAAATTGCGACTAATTGGCGACAAAATATGGGAGAAAACACATCTTCGCTAGGTGTCCTAGTTTTTGAGATATAAATGTGGCCCTGCTGGGGAGACTCTCTCCAGATCGGCCACCTATAAACTCTTGTATCTTTTGAACCAGTGACCGACAAACTCTGATATTTGGCGACTGATTCCGACTAATTGGCGACAAATTATGGGAGAAAAGAGATATTTGCTAGGTGCCCTAGTTTTTGAGATATAAATGTGGCCCTGCTGGGGAGACTCTCTCCAGATCGGCCACCTATAAACCCTTATATCTTTTGAACCAGTGACCGACAAATTCTGATATTTGGCGACAAATTTCGACTAATTAGCGACAATTTTTTTGTGTTTTCAAAATGAAAATCCCTGATGGTGGCTCTGCCAGAGTCAGTGACACGTAAAAATTATTAGAGCCATTCATTTTCGATCGTAAGGCCATGTTTAGAAAACCTTGCATCTTACACGATTGTTGCTGTCCCATACAAAACGTCAACACCCACTCGACCCAAATGTATGGGGCAGCTAATTAATTTTTTTGCGATCATGATGTTGGTTCCATGGAGTAAGTTGTTCAGTTTCATAGTCTGTACCACAGCCATATGTATAATCACACATTTCTGATACACTCTGTAGACACGGAATATTTCGCGAACGTCCGCGTAAAACTAAATGAACAACAGAAGCATCGTTACCAAAATACTCGGTCAAGGTGGAGCCCGATTACCTACCGCACCGCTTTTTTATAGATTTAGGAATCATGTATACAAACTCCTTTTGTTCGGTTGTGATCAACCTTTTTGGAGGAAAAAAGTTGATTATTACGAAACAAAATGACTAATACTTCCGAAATTAAAAGAATCCGGGTTTTTTGTTGGCTCACAAGTTTGAACTCAGGAAAAAGCACTAGACACAATAAAAAGCTCCAAGTAATCTTTTGTTCTAAGCGGGCGGTGTCTTGTTTAATTTTATTGATTGAAAGGTCATTATCATCATCTGCCTAACCTTTTCCAGCCAGCTTTTCTTTGGCTTCCAGTATAATCGGATACAGCTGAATACCAGTATTTTACATGGATCGACTGCCGATCTGACTGTCAAAAATTCACGAATGACAGCCGGGGCCAACGGCTCTTTACACAGCCACGAACCCTCGTGGCCAAGATCTAGTAGTAGTCCGAAAGGTCTAGTTGGCAATGTTTCACATCTTTCAGAAAAGAAACAAAAGTTACATCATAATAGTGAACATAAATACAATATTTGTAATGTTGCTGTCACAACAGACAAAGTGTGTGTGTGAATCATAATATTCTAATTTTTTACGCCTCCACCAACCTACTCATCTGGAATCCGTGCAAATATTTCGTACACATGCACGCTGCACACTTGCACACATAAACACTACATTCTCTTTGAATGTGTTAACACACAAATTGAAATGCCTGAACTAATTCTCACTCATTCCAATATTTCATGAAACAATTCATGCAAACTTTGCTTCCAGAAAAATAGTAATAAAAAAAAATAGGAAAATTGGAGTAATATTAAATGATATATCCCATATTATGCTTTTCCTGGAAGCCTTTGTGCATAGCACCGTTCATTTATCGGTAGACAAAGAACTTCAGTATTCAATTACGACTAAATTAATAAAAAATGGTTTTGTTATTAATTGTATTAATTGCTACTTGTATAGTTCATCAACCCACCTATCCCCACCCATCAAAGTCGTGTAGTAATTGTACTACACGACTAACTAATTAACTATACAAATTAAGGGGTTTATTTAAACGTTTTAAGCGTCAAAAATGTACCGTTAACCAGTCGCTAATACTTACTTAACTTTAAGCAACATTTATAAATAAAACCCTAAGTCATTAACAAAACGGTTATGGTTTAAGAACTTTATTATTTCTCGTTACGAATTAACAATAATTCACTTCAAACTTCAAACGGTTCAGATAATTATATCCCTGAAATTTTCATAAAATAATTAATTTTCTTCAATTTACGTGCGTATTGATACCACGGATATCGATATCAACAATTCAACATGAAATCTCACTTTTATTTCTATTTAATTATTTTCATTTATGTACTGATATATAATCGATGGTCACACCTACATATCATGTTGTTCTCTAAAGTACATACAATATGTCTTAAAAGAACATACAAAATATTAGCCCCATTTATTACGTTGTGGTGTCTTAGCATCTAAGACGAGAAGAACACATTCATTTGTTAAAAGGATTTATGTTATAAAAGTGAGTCTTACAAATCTGAAAGTTTGAAAACCAAACCAATTTTGGAGTCTCAAACGATCATTGCTCAATCACTGAACAGAATTTTGAAATTTTGACAGTTATTTTATACAAAAACTGTCAAACGTCAATTTTATTTCTCGAATAAAAGTTATCTGGCTATGGAATAATCAGCCAAATCTAATAAATTATTTCTTCAGTTAAAATATAATTTATTGTACTGTAAAAATGTTTCCCATCTTTCGCCAAGTCAACGACCTAGACATGTTTTATTTCTAACACATCTTAAATACGTACAATATCCTCTTTTCTCTGTATTCAGTCTATTTTTCTCACATTGAAGGACGAGAAAATCTTATGTGCTTGTCTCAAGTACCAATCTAGACACGTAGGTGCGAGTCTCAAGTTCCAATCTAGACACGTAGGTATCATCGTAGGCGGGTATCGTAGTTACCATTTGGTTATCTATGTGTGACCCGGCTACCGTTGTGGAAAGGCACATTTTTAAACGTACGTAATATTATGGCCTTCCTTCTTTTGAATAAGCCGCTGTTTGTACCAAAAGTGAATTTAAAATGTTTGGATTACTTTAAACACTATGTGGGTTTAAAACCTGGTAAGAATCACTAAGCCACTTATCACAGAACCTAAAACATGTATTTCTAGCTAGCCGATTGACACACCACCGGCACCAGATCCTATCGTTATTTGATATTAGTTGGATATCATCATCCAATGTGCCGGGTACCGTGGCCCCAATCAAGTTCATCTTCAGAATTGTCTCCTACTTTTCCCAAGCATCTACGGCCTGAGCATCAGCAACTTTACTAGTGTGAGGTTCAGCAAATTTCGATTTGGTTGTTTGCCTTTCATAATATTAATGATAGTAATACGTCGTTTTTACCGTACCCATGAAATTCCATAATAATCAAGAACCTGTGAAGAACAAGAACATGAGTTCCTCATAAGTAAACCACCATAACATGTATTCCAAATTCTTCATCACCTAGACCTTTACACTCATACCAATCCACAACCCCCACATTCACACCACTTTAATACACAAATACCATATCGAACCAAAAATAGTCCCCTACAGCGAACAATTAGAAATAGGGACCTTTCCTAACGGATATAGAGACAAACTGGGATATATAAAAATAATTTGTCAGGATATCCCATCGCATCGAAATGTAGCTGTGGGCTATTTTGGGCTGCAGTCAAGAACTGTACCCTCGCGACGGCCGCACGTAGTGATCAAATTATGTTGACAAGCTCTCTCTGTGTGTATGTTTGTCTTTGTATGTGTGCGTTGCGAATTCTTTTATAGTGTGTGTGATTTTTATCGATTTTCAAGCTTTATTGAAATACTAGCAACCCGTCTCTACTTCGCACAGATTTTACGACTCGACAAAACATGAAGATTTATTTATTGTTTCTAAGTTAGATATGAATGAATTAAATACATAAACCTTCCGGAATAGTTTATCTAAGGTTCGATTGTTTTATCCGTAGTTAACTCAACCAATAGTTAAAAATAGTAACTAATGGTTAAAATATTAGCAAAATGTGTTTTTTGTACAATTGTTATTTTATCTAATGGTTTTTTTTTAAAATAATAGTGGATTATTTGAGCATTAGCAATTATATTAGATCACTGATAAACTAAAATATGATCGAAAAACACATTTTCAAAAACTTAACCATTAGTTAATATTTTTATAAATTGGTTGAGTTTAACTACGGATAAAAAAATCGGCTCTTAATGATGTAGAAAACAGCATCAAAATCTGTTGCGTTGTTTAGAAGAACAACTCGGTCACACAGGCAGACACGAAAATGAATTCAATTTATAATGTAACGAAACTAACTAAATCGTGGCTACCGATTACAAGTACCTACTGTATGTTCGAGAAGTGTCATTACCTCAAAGGAGGGGCGTAAACCTTCTAAGATACATGATCAAGCCTAATAATTCTTTATGTACGTTAATTATTTCCGTCTTAGTTGCAACTACTTCTGAGTATTTAATATTGGTTTACTGTCCCTTGTTTATATACTTTTTATACTAACAACTAACTACCTGCATACATATTATACACAAAAATAAACAAAATAGAAGAACAGAAAAAATCCAAGGAAAAATAGGCTTTAGTTACTATGTAAGAAAGTTCCTATAATAGGTAATGAGTAGGTACGTAAAGAATTGATGAAAAAAGAATCAGAAAGACAAGGAATGTTTAAAATGAGTATGGGAAGGTTCTCCTCTTTCCCACAACAGATTACTGAGACTCGTCTCAATCTATCAATAAAAACATAACGCTGTCTTCGCTGTCGCGCAGTCGGGTAAAAAGAGAGAACAAAATGTATAGACTATTATCGTAGCCTGTCTTAAAACCGATACCTGTAGAGGTGTTGTCTCGATACCAGCGACGTGGCAGTAGACCAGCACTACTAATTACTTTTTATCAAATCTTAGCCCACTGTATCTAACCAAAACGTGTTTCCAATTAGTGCTGTGGCTTTCGTACTAATTGTAACAGCGTTTATCCTGTTTCTGTATCTGCATAAGCGTGATCTTATGTAGGTACCTATGTAAGGTTTAAAGAAGTGGGAACATAGCTTGAAAGCGATTAGAGCGAAATAACGATAGCATTTTATATCTTTTTTAGGGTTCCGTTTCCAAAGGGTGCCAACGTGACCCTATTCGCTAGACTAGGCTCCGATATCCGTCTGTCCGTCCGTCTGTCACAGCGCCGTATCTTTTGAACCGTAATATGTAGACTTTGTTATTTTTGTTTGTTTGTCAATGTTGCTTGTTCCTTCATAATACGCCAAAAACGAAGGTCGGAATAGTAATTTTCTTCTAGCTCTAGTCTGACAACTGTATATGCTCAAATCATAGGATTTGTTACGGTTATCATATTATCATGATCCGTGACAATGTAGAGCGTTTCAGAGAATTCTCTTAATTTGGGTTTTCCCTGTAATTATTTACCTAGTACCTCAGTGTTTATACCTATAGGCCACTCGGGTAATGGGGCTTACGAAAATACCAAAAATCTTTAGAACGATATATTTTTAGAATAATTTACTGGCATCCACACTACAATATAAAAAAAGTAAAAACTATTATTATGACGGCCGTAGGTCCAGCAAATATTGTGTCTCAGTAGACATTTAGCGATAAAATTTTAGTAGCACCTAGTCTATGTTTACTATATCTTACAGTTTATGGGTTAAAGTTATTTGTTTGTCATTCATTACATCATTAATTTATGGGACTTCTATAATGAATTTGCAAAACGGAACACATAAATATTGTGTAAGGGAAACACCGCAAAATTAATAAAACCTCCATGACATTAAAATCAAAGAAGAAGTTTCTAAAATCATCCTCATTTTCCATTTTTAGAATGAAATCATATAAATATTCGACAACCAAATCTACAATGAGAATAGAGGGGCAATTCTGGTAATATTAAGAACGTTCACAGCCTGATCTCAGTCTCAATCTGTCAAAAATCTCTCTAATTTCCCTTCATAATTGACAAGTTTTTGACATTAATTGTCACTGAGATGAGATTTAGACTAGATTTTGAACGGTTTTAATTACGGGAATCGGCCTTGAGATAAAACTGAGGACACACGATAAGATTCGAAGTTAAAACAAAACACCAACAAAATCTCATGTAGTTAGATGACTCAGCCACCAGTGGTCACCTTGTAAACAAACCACCACGTGGCTTGATTCCAAAGTGTGACTGTGCTCGGTTTCATCACTCCAAATCATCGCCCATTCTTTCGTACCAACTCATTTTTCTCTGCCATTCATTTATTTTAGTCTCTGGGACTGAGCTGCACTCCAATTGCGTAACACACAATCAATCGGAATCTGAATCATTTTGAAGCAAATTGCTAATCCATTGCTTCATAAGTTCGAAAAATTTGTCTGCTCAACACGTAAAAAACGCAATGAATGTTGTTGAACTGTCAAAATGAAACCGATTCCGATAAATCGTGTGTTACACAATTAGGGTGCCGTATAGACTATTTTAATTGTGCAAGCTCTATGCATACAACGTAACCAGCAACCTAATAGCTTAACACACTAACAATCTGAATCATTTTGAAGGATATTGCTAATCCATTGCTTCATACGTATGAAACATTTGTCTTCTCAGCAACGTAAATAAAGTAATGATTGTTGTTGAACTGTCAAAATGAATGCATTTCCTAGAACAGTAGGAACAGTAATGTGTAACGTGTAACTACACCTCAGGTCGTATTTAAGAGACCCTACACCCTAGTCAAAGTGAACTTCTATAAGCGAAAACATTGATGCAAAAGACAAAAAAAAATTGAGTAGGTACTGGCGTTCCCCTTGAGAAAATAATACAAAAAAAACCCTTTGAAAGCGATTGCCACTTGTTTATGCCTCAGATCTATTTAGAAAAGAAATTCTAATTATGGCTGCCTCGCCAATGCCTGCAGTTTCCTCACGAATTTTTTCCTTCACCGTTTTGAGAGCAGTGTATTTATTTGCACAAAGTAAAGCTCCTGGCTGGGTTCGAACCCACGACCTATTCGTAAGTCGAGCCCATTACCACTCGGCCACTAGCGCTCTACTTCTTGGAATTTGCTTAGATAAATATACTATCAATCATTCGAAAACAATAAAGGACTTGTCACAATCTATGTATTACTTGTGCTGGCTATTAGCTGAACTTAACTTGTAATAGAATTATGGAAATGAATCAAATTTTGTTTGTGTCCCACGACATCTACCATGAGATTTGTTTTTACCCATATCTTTTATTATTATAAAATTTAGAGTTCCTTTTCGTGTCGATCTAAACTACGCAACGGATTTTGATGCAGGTTTCACCACCATTTAGAGAATCTAATTCCGGAAGGATTTTATTTTTATAATCCATTCATATGTATTTTAATCAGAAGACCAATTCTCGTAATAAATAAAACGTTAAAATTCAGTCGCAATCTCATCGCAGCGTAGCATCTCAGCGACGATTAGGTAAATTGTCAACAATTACCTAATTATTGACTATTTACCAAATTGAAACGTTTGTTGGCTGCTGAAATACAGGTGCTCTAACCTTCCTCTGGAGCCAGGGTCTAAAATTGGTATTGGTATATGGTATTTTCGACAGATAAAGACTGAGATTAGAACGCAAACGTCACCAGAGTGGCCCGCGGTATTTAATTTTTTTTTCAATGTGCAAGTCAGTGTCAGGTTGTATGTAAAATAAAATATGATTCGCGACCGTAACAAGTGTGTATTATCACAATCATAATCATTAAAATCATCAATACAACCCTCTTAGTTCATATAATGACACCACGCGAACGAAGTAGCGCCGGGCAGCTAGTCACAATATAAAAATAAATACAATGTCAACAAATCATAAATACAATGTCAAATAAAAATAAGCAACTCAATGTCAAATAAAAATGAAAATTTAATCGGAAATTAATAATATAAACTACAAATAAAACAGAAGTTCAGCATATTTTAGATATAAGCCTTTTAAATGACTATTTCATGAATTTCGCGGAATACCCTGGCGCTTCCTCAGACCTGCGTGAAACCACCATCTTTGATTTTGGGACAATATACCTAGTAGGTACAATTCACTTGACTGTCGCCCAAACGTGGTGAAGTAGTTCGTATAAGTTTCAACCTCTTTCGTGAAGGATCGCGTATCCTGTGAGTTTACGCTTCACAATTTATTGGTTTTATTTAGCGTTCCGAGAATCTGTGTGTGGTCGCCTCACCGCTTAAGAGTTAAAAGGATAATACGTCATTTCAGTGTTTAATATGATTTTGAAGTGGACTGTGACTCTGCTATTAATTTGTTTGTAGCTGTTTAAAATTATCATGGTTTATGAAGCAGGTCGGATCCGGAGAGTTTTATTATATTAGGCGAGAAAGCATTTGTGAACAGGGAGTTTGCTGCGTCACTTCTTTTTCCCAACGGAAGCACTAGGAAGTGGTGAAGGGCGGGCTTTTTGGGGGACTGTCTTATGTAATTTTGACGTTCGAAAAGTGCTGATTCTCAGCCTAATTTAAATAAATGACTTTTGATATAATTTTAATGAAGAGCTTGTAAGAGTACCTATTGGCCAGTCAGCAACGGGGTTGACGTACCTACATTTTCAATGTATCGACTCCCCTGGCTGATACTTTGAGTGCGATGATTTTGAAAATGTCTAACTACCTACAATCATACCAATTTCCGCCTTCAAGTATACCTTGCTGTGTTCCGTTTTGTAGGGTATGGGCACCGATATAATCATGGGGTAATATTTTTCTTTTTTGTTGTAGGCAACATTTTTCTTTCTTGTGTAGCTGGTCTCAAGAACATAGGTATGACCAGATAGCTAAAACATTGTTTCTTTTCCCCCTAAAATGATAAAACACGTTAACTTTCCCACTAGTTCTAGGTCACCATAAAAATAATCTAAAATTACTCATCAGACTTCACGAGATTAATAAAAATTCAGCAGAAACGTTAGAAAAACATATTCATTTACAAAGGAAGTCGTATCACATTATAAGACAAGATCAAATTTTTAAGAACTCGTATACACATCGTAAATCTAGGAGAAAATATAATTAATCATTGCCAGTTTTATTGGCAAGTTTCAGTTTATTTGCCGTCGATGGCCTGAAATTAGGTCATCGTGCATTTGAATTATAATTTAGTAATTGGTGTATTTTGGTACGTTATACCCTGTTCATTAGGTTAACCGTTTTTTGACAGCTGTCTTAGAACGAATCATTCCAGATTACGTAAAAGTTAACTTTGAAATGCGTAATAAAATAAATATATAAAGTGCCTTATCTTATTGAATTATCTTATTTATGGCTTCTTACAGACATTATAATACAGTACGTGTATCAATCAATGTATTGTGTGTTGTTGCAATCACTAGTTCCATCTGTCAAAAAACGGTTTACCTAATGGACAGGGTTAGTAACTTTGTAAGCTAATACATGATTTGTGATTACACAAACTTACCTGTACGTGAAGTTCGATCATAATCATACGATGGCTTCATCCTCGAGATTAGCATACACCATCTAGTAACGCGTACGATGTTGCCTTTGCGCACCGAAAGTAAAAAGTCCTATACCTAAAACTAAAAAAAAGGCGTTTATTTTGAATTTAGGTGAAGGTTGACATAACTCCTATGCTGGATATCCTGTTCTATTGCTCATTTAGTTCAGTGCATTTAGTACTATGAACCTAATCCATCTTGTTTGTTGATCAATTACTTAGGCTATTACATTATAGATCCCTGCTGGACAAATAGTATCTACTCTCCCAAATTGCGCCACAGAACACATATTATGCATGTGTGTCTTTGTTTGCTTCCTATAATTATTGTAATAGCAAGATTGCACGGTTCAACAGTAACAGAATTGATTCACTTTAAATGAAAGTTGCAGTAGTGCTATTTCGTAAAAATCTCAACGTGAAATCTCATTCCAGCTGAAGCTAGGGATTAACACTATTTACAACTCACTTTAAGCACATTTCACCTATGTTTTCACGGTGGATTTTTTACAGAATAGCACTATTGAAATAAAGGGTACCTGTATTAGTTACAGCCATGTTACAACGAATTATTATGTTCTTTTTACATTATTTTGTTTGGTTGCTTCATAAAAATTGTCAGGCAAAAGATAAAAATATAATTCCTGCGTGGGCTGTCATAATGTCACAAACCATGTCAAATGTCAAATGTTTATTAGAAGCCAATAACCACGTCACAAATAGGTGTGACGCAAACACCTTCCAATTACCAATCCAGTGTATCTAGCCCACTCAACGAAGCATAGCAAAGTGCCCAAAGTTTCGGGAAGCTCATGAAAGTGAATCCAGAAGCCGGAAAGCGTTTCGTGGAACTGTGTCGTTTACAAGCAACACACAACTGTAGCATCAGATCAGTCAGTTTCACAACAGAAACTGACTAAGATGTCTTATTCTTAGCACTTCTATATCCCACAGTCTTGGGCACCAGGCACCAGGTTGCACCTGTAAAAACCGATCTTAGAAAGTTGCTTGGCAGCAAGGTGTTGGCGGATACCTACGGGAAGCCGATCCGACCCCATTTCGGCCGAGGCAACAACCCGCACCGAACCCAAGTCTTTGACACTTCTACTGAGAGTAGGCCATTTATTTTCGTAATGTACTTTCGACAGAAATAAATCTAACAGTTCCTATAACGATTGTTTGGTTCGGGCTCCCGTTTGGTGTTCTGTAAACCGAATTTAAATAGACGATACGTACCTATATGTACGTAGGTTCACGTCAGTAAATAGCGCAAAGTTACATAGTGAGTACAAGAAGTACTGAGAAAACAAAACGGTTACTAGTCTTATTTTCCATTGGATGGCATATTTAAACTGTTCACTTTGTGTAAAGTTACTCGGTTTGTTAGCCACCATTTTTAAATAAATTACACCTTTTACATTCAATTTATTGTGCAAATATTCCATTTTGTACAGCAAAGTGGTTTTGGTCTCGGTTGACGTAAAGAATGTGGGCGATCCACGAGTTCAATGATTTTATTTTCACTGCACATCTGTTCAACGAAAGTTAAGCTTTTAATTAGTCTATAAAAAGGCAAATAGTAATTTAGTTTTATTTCGACTTATTTTTAAATTTGACGAATCGATTGAAACAACAAAAAAAGCCAGGTATCATAAAAGTGTCGAAACTTTGCGAAGGAGTCTGAACATAAATTAATGTTTGATTTTTTTTTAAACAAGAAGCCTTCATTGAAAAATGAGACGTTATTCGATACAATCACATAAGCGATATATTTTCCCATGATGTTTCTTTATTTCTCTTTTATAAGACAAGATTTAAGTTAGTCGTTGTTCTACAGACATGTTCAACAGCTTGCCAACAAGTTTTTTGTGTGTAATGTGACAGATCAAATTGACTGCTGCAGTGACCACGTACTACCACTTTTTACGAACGTAATGTGGTTCTATAGTGGTTCTCAGAGCGAAATCATACCGTGAGAGTCAATTAATTGAAAAACTGTAAATTATATCGGAGTATGATTTTCTATTTTTATTTGTATTGGATCGATTAATTTATCGTCTACACTTTTTACATTTTGTATTGACTTAAAAATAGTGTCATTTTGGTTACAATAATATTCACCAGTCACCACTGCGCCCCTCAGTTTTACCTGCATAAGTCTCTATCCCGTGGGAATATCGAGATAAAAGTACTATATGTCCTAATCTAGGTTATGGTGTACCCATATGCTAAATTTCATCCCAATCCGTTCTGGCCGTTTTAGCTTAAAAGAGTAACCAACAAACATATTAAAAATCTAATCTTTTCTCTTCATAATATTAGTTTAGATTAAATATTTCAGCAATTAGGTATAACAGTTCAGAGACAAGTAGCATAAAAGATTTTAAAAAAATATGTCTGTAAATAGATTTGCACAAACACGTCAATCATATTTTAAAACTAGATGAGGTCAGCGTTTCCTACACGACTACTCTGAGAAGAAAGGCCAAAAAAATCTCAGAGGTCACTGTCTCTTTTAAAGTCCAGACATAGTCATGGTCAGATCATGCGAGGACCATGTGGACTACTGTCTGAAAAGGTCTTTTGAGGAAAGATCCATTACACAGATTTCAGTGGGCCTGTCCAGCAATACATGTTCATTAACAAAATAAATACGCTACAGACGAATCTCCGAGCTATCACAATGACTCCAACAACAACAGACCGAAAACACCTCAACCAACACACTGAAAGAAACACTCATGCGCTAACCACACTACTATTTACACCACCTAAACACCTATTATGTTTCGCAACAGCAATTGAGATCTCACGGACGTAGATCAGAGGCAGACAACAGGTCGCCGTAAAGTTCTAAGGACACAAATAGCACTATCCTCACATTGCTGTTAAAATATTATGTAATTACCGTCGCGGTCCGCTGGCCAGCATTTGTTCAAGATCTATGGCCATTGTCCCGACTTAGGGCTTTATTACCGGCCAGACATATTCTGCATTACTTAATCAGCATGCTCTTATTAGGTACTGGAATGGCGTGCGAATATTATGCGTCGTATGATGGGTTTTTTGTTCTTTTGGCGGCTAGAAGGTACTTTACATATAATGAACCTTTAAAGATATTATTTTGACTCATGCATGACAAAAAAGCCCATTGGGTTAATTTTGGAGGTCACACATTTTCTGTGTTTGAGAAAAGCCTGATTCATTTTAAATTTTATTTTTCTAGTAGGTATTTTATATTATTAAAAAAACGTAGGTAAACTCTTATATTTATTGTTTTCATGTGAGTTAGAATAGCTTCAAGAGACCACCACCTAACATGAATCGCGGACACAGCAATATAAACATTTTATATATATATCCATATAAATCTATAGTCTTTTTGAAGTGGATAAAGTAGATAGGTAGTTGTAATTTCTAAACATAGGTAACTAGAACACTCACAGAGTTTTTATATCATTAAAAGAAACAGAATCGATTGGCATCAAAAAAAGTGTTGGTGAAAATTGCGTATATTCTTGCTGAAACTACAATTTATTTAAAACAATGTGTACAGAACGAAGTTTCTAAAAATTGTGTCCGAAATCAAATTAAATTATTCAAATTAGGCTGAGAATAAGCACTTTTCGAACGTCAAAATTAGATAAGACAGTCCCCCAAAACGCCCGCCTTTCACCACTTCCTAGTGCTTTCGCCAGGGAGAACAAGTGGCGCAACAAACTCCCCAGCAGCACAGCTGTCTGTAAATATTGGTTGGTATCTAGTCTTCATATAAATATAAGAACAACATCAAACTAAACATACAACAAGACACAGATAGAGAGACGGAGAGACAAATAGATCTGCAACGTACTGTGTTTAATAATACATAGTTATTAGGACAACTCTGTGAGTTTATTGGAGGTCGTACGAACGATATATTTCTCACAAAATAGGCATAATAATATAATACTAAATTATTAATGTCTCGACAAATCTATGGACGCATCTTGCGGAAGAAGTGATAGTACCTATTGTTTACGGAAAATATGTAGGTATTACAATTTGTGTCTGCAACTCATTCGATATACGAGTACTTTGTAAAGACGTACCAAAAATATACCCAACTAGCTATGCCCCGCGGTTTCACCCGCATAAGTCTCGATCCCATGGGAATATCGAGATAAAAAGTCCCATGTCCTAATACAGGTTATCGTCTACCCATGTATACCTTCATCCAAATCCGTTCAGCCATTTTAGCTTGAAAATGGAACAAACAAACATACAAAAAATCAAATCTTTTCTCTTTATAATATTTATTAGTTTAGATAAAAAAAAAATGAATCAATGCCGATTGAAGGAAAATTTATTAATTTTTTTGCAACGTAGTTTCCTTGTAACTCAATTACTCAATGCACTTCATCCAGCGTTTCTCTAGCTTTTTTCGATGCCTTCCATAACCCTTCGAAATAGGCATTGGTTTCGTGCATGATCTCTTCGTTGGAGCCAAATCTTTTTCCACCAAGCCATTTTATAAAATTCGGAAACAGAAAATAGTTGTAAAAGGGGCTAAATCTGGCGAATACGGTGGGTGAGAAAGCAACTCATAGCGCAACTCTTGAAGTTTGGCCATGGCAATCGCGAAGGTGTGCACTCGTGCGTTGTCTTGGTGGATGAGGATTTTCTTCTTAGCCAAATGCGGTCGTTTTTCGCGTAAAATTTTGTCAAATTGGTCCAATAAATTGGCATAATATTAATCGTTACCCTTCTCTAGGTAGTCAATATGGATTACCCCACGTGCATCCCAAAAAACTGTAGCCATCACGCCCTCAACTGGCCGTCCTGGACGCACAGCATCACTTGTGCTTGTACGACCACCCCGAAAATCGTGGAACCACTTATGAATCATTTTAATCGACGGAGCAGAGTCCCCATAGTATTTATCAAGTTTTTGTTTCGTTTTCGTTATAGTTTTTCTGCGCAAAAAAATAACTTTTAATCACGACATGAAATTCACTTTTCTCCATCTTTGCAAAAACGTGTTCAGTTGTTTTTCTTTAATGGCTGTCAAAAAAAACTAACCGGCACTACTGGCTGAAAATTTTAATTTGGTCCTTCAAAAGAGTTGTGAACACGGAGGTTCCATGCAATTTGAAAGAAAGAAAGAAAAAGTATTTATTGCGACTCGTACAGGATCATAAACTAAAATAAACACAGTAAAAATAAAAATGAAACAAATTATATAATGATATTTGCGATCATTTTATTCCAAAATAGATGTTTGCTAGATATATCCTCCGCCCTCGTACTTCCGCCACCCCCTCAGGTCGACGGACAAAGTCCCGGTGCGGCAAATGTAAAGCTGTGCACACACTTTCGGGTTCGAACATCGATCCCGAATATTTCGCGCCTATGTTTGGGCTCAAAAGAACATGAACACTGTTGATCCCAGGTCCTTGAACAACCTCCAGCCTACCTAATATGGAGTCCATGCCTTGTCATAGTCAACCACGATGTAACGATAACACGCTGCCGTTTATACATATACAATAATAAAAATGCCGAAAAAAATTCTGCCTTCCCGTACATTTGGGTCGACTAGGTATTGAAGATTTGTATGGGACAGTTGATTATTTTCTCGCGATTATGATGTTGGTCCTATGGAGAAAGTTTTTCACTTTGATTGTGAGTACCACACCTGATACATGCTGTAATATACTCGTAGATAATACAGATCGCACAGATTGCCACGAAGATTTTCGAGAAAAACATAGTTGACGTTCGTTGGTAGTCACAAGGACAAGCAGGCTACGCTGTTTCATGTAACGCCACTTGGTCTCGTACGCCGAATGTGTGTACATGTCTTAAGAATCTCCAACCAGTCAACCGGGGGTAGATACGAGTCAGCAGTTTAATTGGAGTGTGTAGACGATGCCGGACGTCTCAGTTTCCTGCAGATTGTTTTTCGTCCTTTTTATAAATATTTCTTGATATTAATTAATTGGAGGTCCTTAGTACTGGCCGACAATAGACTGGTTCTGAGGGACGAAGCCACAGAATGGTATCAAAACAATCAATCAAAATTGGAAGTTTAGAATAGTTTTGTGCTAAATTAGAATACCAAAACTAAAAAACATGGATTCGGTGAGTTCAGAATTCATTTATGTTTTACTAGATGTGTCTGTGTTCATGTGAAGTCAGAAAACCGCAAACACGTCTTATCTTCTTATCTGGACAGCAATCCACGCATATTCGCGACACACCATCCGTTTGATATCGAAGCCATACCCATCCAAAGCAAAATTCTGGACGTAAACAAGGATGACAGGCGGCTAGCCAGACAACAGACGTCTGGTGAAAAAACCGGAAGTTCAGAAGCGCGATACCTAATTGGTCCAAACAGAAATCCTAAACGGGTCCCAGACTACAGAAAAAGACAAAAATAATGATGAAAGCCAATAGTTCTCATACTCTGTCATTCGTCGTCTACGATGTAATGGCAGACTCGTCGTACATCTGTACAGACATGTAAATCGTCAGAAAACACGCGGAAATCAAATTTTACGTACTTATTTTAAGTCTGATGGCGATTGTCCAATATCTATTTTATTTGTATTATCTTCAACTAGCTTCTGCCCGCGGCTTCGCCCGCGTGGATGTCGGAAGTTATCCCACGGGAACGTGCAACCAGGATAAAAAGTATGTGCTTCCCCAGGATGCCATCTATCTCTTTGCCAAATCAGAAGTTCAGTGGTTTAGGCGTGAAAATGTAACATACAGTTTCAAGTTCAAATCCTCCCCTAAAAACCGAATTACCCCTTTTTGCCCCGTCAGGGGTCAATTTTCGACAACTTTACATACTTATTATTAATTATTTTCTGTCGAAAGTATCAATACTGAGTTTCGAGTTAATAGGACCGCGCATTCAATTTCGTCCACACAAACTTCAACACCCCCCCTTTGAAGGGTAGTTTGAAAAACTTATAATGATTAATTTATGATAAGTTTATTAACTAAATTAATAAGATTTTTCATATAAAATGTATCCCCGCTTTTCACCCCCACAGGGTGGAATTAAAAAAAAAAACATAACTTGACTCAAAGATTATTTATACCAATTTCTGTAAAATTAACTACCCCTTTTCACCCCGTTAGGGGTAGATTTTCGAAAAACCCTCATACGTGTTATTATTTATTTTTAGTCTTAAGTACACACACGTATTGTGTGTTAATCAAGCCACGCTGTAAAATCCTCCCCTGTAAAATTGACTACCCCTTTTCAGGCCATCAGGGGTAGATTTCGAAAAACCCTGATACACATTATTCTTTTCTTTCAATTTTAGGTATAAATACTGAGTTTCGATTAAATCGGACCGCGCACTAAAATTCTTCCATACAAACTTTGAAACCCCCCAATCCCCTGTTAGGGGGTAGTTTATAAAAACAAAAGATGCCCAACTTCTTCATTTACTTAGATAAGTATTCGTGCCAAGTTTCAAGTTTATTAACCTAAGGAATAAGATTTTTCATACAAACAAAATCCCCTCATTTCACCCTCTTAGGGGTGGAATTTCGAAAAACCCTTTCTTAGTGGATACCTACTCTTCACGAAGAATACACCCTCCAAATTTCATGTCTCTAGTACCAGCGGTTTAGGCTGTGCGTTGATGTCTCAGTCAGTCAGTCAGTCAGTCAGTCAGGACTTTGAATTTTATATATATAGATACACGTAAGTTGCTGAACAATTTGTTCCTTCATGTACTTCCCATAAATAATTATTTAAAGCGGTGGAACAGTTTTCTAAAAACAATATCGTGGAGCGTTTTCCTAAAGCATAAATTAAGACTATTTTCGACTCTACAGTTATGACTTTGGTGTAGTGGTTGCAAACGCGACTGCTTAGCGTGCCGTCCCGGGTTTGATTCCCTGGTTGGGCAGTTTTATTGGGTTTGTCCGTCAGGAATTGATGGAATAGTGTCGCCCCCGATAACATGGGACTTAATCATAACTGGTGAAATGTAGGTTAACTACAGGTACACATCTGCTTAACCCTTCGGGGAAAGCGGGTGTGACGTTATGTTGCTATGATTTAAAATTTTATTTAGAAGATAGAATAGAATGCTCTTTATTATGTGCACCATATAAATTACAGACATAAATATAGAAATAAAAAAAAATCCAGTGATCTGCAAATCCTGCAATGCAACCTACTTATTGGTTATTGAGCGGCGAGCGAGCGATATTTTAAGAACTGGAAGTATCGCCCGCCCTTCGCCACTTCCTAGTACAACGACTATTACTGCGTGCAAAGAACTTAATCGTATACCCAAAGACACAAATCAATCAGTCACAACCAATACAGAAAGCTTCTTAAACATTTTACGAGTTTTCTTCATCCCGGAACTGCTTATAGTGACTATTATTGTAAAACATTCCGCCTTAAACTTGAACAAACGATAGAAATATCCTTGTGAAATCAACAATTACTTGAACACTACTGAAAATATTTACGTAGGCAGACCTTAGTCATGGCTGATGTTTACAGTCTGAACCGCGAACAAGTTTTAAGGGGGATGCGCTAGGTAGCCCGCGAAACTCAACTATTTTTTACGCATTTTGCAATTCGCAGATCAGGGGGCCTAAAAAGCCCACTTTGAGCAATACCTCTAAAAGCTATTTGTTTTTGTAGTTGTATGTTGAACAAAATATGATCCGCGAGCATAACAAGTAGGTATGTGCAGAATTATAATCATTAAAACCATCAATACAACCCTCTAAGTTCATATTGTATTGTTTGATATTTCGTGAAGGATTTTTTTGGACAAATTGCAAAAACGTTAGAAAATTTGAATCTTGCGGGCTACCTAGCGCATCTCCCTTAAGTGTATCGGTAACACAAATAAAAGTGAAGAGCATCGCATCGCCTTTACTACTTCACACCTTTAGTTAAAAGTTTGTTATGGACTGAAAAGTTTGTTTAAAAGCTTGAATACGATTTGTGAAAAGGGAGTAGATAACTATTGTATAACATTTTGGGGAAAATTATTAATCGTTGACCGTGTCGTACCTAATTATTAAAATAAAGGTACCTACCTACCTACCTACCTACTAAGGGGCTTAAGATTCTAAAAATGCATGAACTACATATGTAACCACCCCGCACAACATCACAACATAGGAAGGAATTGGAAGAACATTGACGTTTCGTTGAACAATATTGTTTATTGAGACGTGTAAAAGTGTTTGTACAAAACTACATAAGGCTGATTTTTTCATCTCCAGGTAACTTTTATTCGAGGAATAAAATTGATTTTTGACTGTTTTTGTATGAAATAACTGTCAAAATTATTCCTCGAATAAAGTTATCTGATGATTGAGAAATCAGCCCTTACACAAATAAAATCACATGAAAAACAAGATTAAGACAAAACGCTATCCCGGAATAAGACGAAAACTCGAATATTTTTTACTACCTGTTTGTATTTATAGTTCTAGAGCAACACACGACAATTAGGAACGTAAATAAAAACAAGTCTAATCGCTGCCTCTGTCAGAGCGATCTTTATCTTTGTACACCAGAGGTAACATGGACCGGAATAATAAGGAAACATTCACACACGAATTTAAACTTTCACTACAAAAAGGTAAAGTTCAGAGTCGTAGTGGAGCAAAATGCTAGGAACTTGACCATCCATCTTTTGTTCATTGACTCAATCGATATAGGTCAGTCCGGAAACTAAAAACGTTTCTATTTTGAAACTAAAAAGAAACTGGTATTTCTTACGCAGTCGTGTATAGAATGGCCCTGTTGTTCGGTGCGTTTGCGCAAAGGATCTCAATGTGGTCTTATTGCTTTGACGTATACACGTGGCCGCGTGGGCTCACCAATGACGTTTTGTTCTGTCTTCACTAAAGAGGAGACGTTGACTATTTATAGGAAACTTGAAACCAAAAGTATATCTTTGTATCAATCACCTAAGTGGCTACGTTATAACGACTTAAAATCGACCGTTTTTTTTAAATATCGGTTTATGATAGGATCTACAAACTTATCTTAATAAACAACTTACTAATAATAATGAGATCAAACGTGGAGTTGATAATGGCTGACCGTTTTTGGAGATATCAACGCGTAATTTGTTTACAGGGTCAAATTAAATTAGCTAGCGAAACTGTACAGTCCTGATGGGTATCGATATCTAAGCACGATAAATAAAATTATTTGATTTTTTTTTGGGGTCAACGACCGCTTGTTGTTATGTTACTCAAAGTTTGAGTTGAAAAAATCTGTTTTGTTTTTTTTATCGTGTTTAGATAACGAAACCTATCACGTCTGTGAAGTTTCGCTAGCTAATTTAATTTGACCCTGTAAAATTTAAAGAACGGCCCAAACTTCTTTGAGAGAAAGCAAAGCAGTCGAGTAAACAGAATAGTAAAAATCTTCGTCTTCCTACCACTATTCCAGTCTGGGAATACTTCTTTAGGAAATAAAGCTTGCTCCGTTTGACATATTCAGCATGTATTAGGCCAGGTTTCGTTAGCATACGTACACGCTCTAACATGCCAGATACCCGGCTTAAAACTAATCGTAAAATTAAACTTATGGCTTTACTGTGGAATAGGGAATCGCCATCTATGTGCATTCCATTAACTGAAACCGTTACTACACACCACAGTAAATTACGAATGTCTGTTAGTCTAATGTTCAGTTTTGATACTTTATTTTAATGGATTCTCATCAATATATATGTATATTAATTGTCACATATATTCTGTAAAGAATTCCCACAAACACGCTCCTGACAACAGCATCAGATCACCTTCTCTAAATGAATGAATTGTCATTAGAAGTTAACAATTATATCTACAAAATATAAAGACAGGCCAAGAGGAAATAATACAAAACTAGCCTGCTAGATGAAAGCAAATAAAAGCTTATTCTTAAAATACAAATACATATATACATATAATATACAATGTGGAGACAACAATACGACAAGAAATGAAAACGTTGGCAATACTAATGCCTAAGAGTATTTTGGAACTATTAAATAAATCTTCGGAATGAAAAAAAAAATGTTTTTATTTCAAACAAACTAAATAGTAGTACTAGTAATGAGCCGACTATAGGTTTTCGAAATCTTTGACTAGCTATAATTGCAATGAGCTGTTGGTCATCTACTTTATATTCCCTTCGACACTACCCACCCACGAGAAGAAATGAGATGGTTTTTATTTTTAGCCGCGATTCATTTTATATCTGAACCGTATGACATCAAACAGAGTAATGCTAGCACGATAAATTGTGTTGTAATATTAAAATAATGATTAATTTCATTGCAGAATTTACTCGAGTTGGATACGTGTTACGTCCCGTCTAATGGAAGAGAGCTGATGTCTTGGCAACATGTCTTTCAGAAACTATGTAAGTATTTTATATATATCTGCGTGCTTTTCGTACAGAAAGTGTTCTTAACTAACAACACCGTATCAGTGCTTAACATAATCTGCCTACAAAGTTCCCACTGCTGGGACACTCCTCTCTCCGCGAGGGAGTGGGCTGTCATCTACCAAGCGGCCCAGTGGGGGTTAGTTTGAAACGTCACTTACGGAGGGACTTTTTAATTCGTCCTAACTCGTGAGAACAAAATTAATTAAAGTAAAACAAATCCAACCAATCCCGATAATATGATCCAACAACTTTTCACAAAAGTCTATGTTTATTAGACATCGAAGCAATAGTTTTACATTAGCAGCAAGTAAGTCTAATGATAGTAACGACAATACTAATCACCTAAAACAAACTGAGTGGCAACCCGCTTGCAATGGCAAAACTATAATACGTCGCAGAAACAGCATAACAGAAAATAAATATCTAACAAGCTACGACAATACAAGGAAATCCTAAAATGTAACACAAGTTCGACAATCTAAATGCAGAAGAAATAGGAAAACCAGTAAAGAAATTCATACCCAAACCTGAACGTATCTTTGTGATAGAAGGAATTGATATTTCTCACTAAAAACGGCATTATACTACCTAGTAGTTTGCAACAACCACGAGATCCGGTCATAATATCAAACTAATGCCTATCCGGTCATAATATAAAAATAATACCGCGGGGTGCAGCTACAGAAAATAAAAGAAATAGGCACACATGCAATAGTAAAGTTCATTTGTTTTTTATTTAATTCGAAAAAGACAGGTTTGGATGCAACTGTCATTATTTTTAGCCGTCATTAATAACGAGTATGGGCATATGCTGTGATTAGATATGTTCCTACAGAGACGCGTAAAAAAACAGAATGCCGCGATCGCGGGCCTTGGTCTGGCTTAACCATTAAGATCACAAAAAGAGCCTAAATTCAGGGCAGCCAGAGAACGTTCAGCGCCTTTTGGAGAGGTACACAAACTTCTCCTGTCTGCCGCTTCCTTTCTGTGCATTACCGCCACGTAACCACAAACGATGGCTACCAAAGTAATCTCACTACCGAACCTTAATTGGATAACGCATGTAGTCGTAATAAGTTAAAAATCTTTACCTTGTCTTGAAGTCATATTTTCAGTATGCACTCCTCGAAGCTAGTATTTAATTTACTAACTTTAAATATAGCCATTACATAATCCGAGGACTTGACAGCGTCATTAGTACTATCATCATCTCCACTGTTAGCTCGATGTCCATCCGCGGTGGGTGGGCCATCTGAAAAATACACATCACTTTTTTTATTCGTAAATATGGAGTATAAGTTCGAAAACCTTAGCAATAGCTGGGAGAACAGCGACGGATTTCCTTATAGAAGATTTATGAAAGGTATTTCACATTATCAGCAGACGCCAAATAAGGTTTCAAAAACGGATTCAACATTTCTAAGCTAGACAGGTTAATGGCCTAATACCTATTTTAGAAATTTTCTCGAAATCCACACTAATAAACCGTCTGTAGATTCCGCACTTTAGCCGGCGATTAATCAGTTTCAAGCTCTTAAATATAGTGAATAACGAAGGGCTCAATAAAATCCCTCCCCGTATATAATCTTCACACGTATACTCACGCATTCCCTTCGCTATTTATAAAACGTTGAAAGGAACGGCTTTATATGATAGTGTTGAACGAAGAAAATCGATCTTACGTTTTGTTACAGCGATCTACACTTGTTCCACGTTTGTTGTGCGAATACAATGCGGTTCGTCTGTTTTGATAATGATCAAGAACAGCCCACACTAATTAATAAGTATGATAGTAACATAAACTTTTTTAATTTCAGTATGATACGCCGTCGTACGGCCGGAGTCGAGACACCACCGGTCGGAGTTCATCGAGTACTGCCGCGGAACGGCCGACAACAGTTACAGCGAAGTACCTCAATACAACACCGTCTTACAAGTCGTCGAGCATTCCTATCTTATGCCCTGAGCGCTCGGCCAAGGAAGAAACCCCAATCTCAGCCATAGCTAACAGATATGCGAACTATAGTAAAACAGAGAAAACACCAACCAAATACGACGCCTATAACACGACTAAGACAGAAAAACCTGCCACCAAATATGATTCCTACAACATTAGTAAGACAGAGAAACCTGTAAATAAATATGATGCGTACCACACTAGTAAGACGGAGAAACCTACGATGAAATATGATGCCTACAATACTAGTAAAAATGAAAAACCTATTTCTAAATATGATGCATATAGCACGACTAAAGCTGATAAACCTGCCTCTAAATATGATACATATAGTACAAGTAAAACAGAGAAACCCACATCAAAATATGAAAAGAAAGACTATTCAAAACTGACCGTACCATCAATTATCACAAACAAAAGTAGAGACGTAAGTCCCGTTTCGACATCGAAATACAGTCTGAGCCGACCTTCTCGGCACTTGAGCCCAGAGAGGAGAACAACGAAAACGTTCAAAGATAAAAGCCGAGATCCTAGCCCAGGGGATCACGACAAAGACATTCCAAGTAAGACTGACAAGTCTTCAGGCTATAACAGCCTGTCGAGTTACAAGTTATACCCTCGAACTTCAAATTACACACGACCTGCATCTAGAGCAGAAGCTAAACCAGAAATTACCGTCAATAGATACGCTATAGCAAATAGATTGTCCTCCAATTATTTAAGAAGTCCTCCCACTGTGAAAAGAGCATCTTTATCTCCAGTGAATCACACTGACCCTGTTAAGAGTGAACCGGATAAATGTGTATCACAATCTGCTATAGTAGAAGAAATAAAACCACAAAGTGAAGCAGTCAATGAAAGTAGCGAAATTTTAAATTCAAATGAAACCCAATCAGATGAAAATGAGACTGAAACAGTTTGTATAATAACCCGTCACACTTCACCTACCCCACCTGGTTCATCTGCATACGTTCGAAGTAGAAGGGCGGACATGGCAAAAACTATAGAAAAATCGATAACAAGGCCTAAAAAAAGACCTGAAATGATAGATAAGGAAATTCAATCGGATAGATTAGATGATCCAACACGATCAAGTAGGTTTGGTAGCACCGCAAGAACAAGTGTGACAAACTGGTCTTATTATACACCAAACTCTAGCAGCTATACAGGATACGCTGGAAGATATTCCACGCAATATTCAAATTTGAGAGAAGGTTCAGGTAATAATTGCTATTCCCCTAGTGAAAGGACAGGTCGAAGTCAAAGTTCAGAGCCAGAGAGAAGGGAAAATTCAAGTTGCAACTCCTTGTCTGACCATAACAATATAGATAGCAATTTATCGAACCATGTGTCTGAAGCAGACCAAGAAGTATTTACTGTTCATGCTTCCGAACAAAATAAAGGCGATGATACTTCGGAAATCGTCATTAATGTCAATCTAAAATTAAAACGAGCCAAAAGTCCAGTCACATCTACTGAACTAGTTTCACCTGAGGTCACAATAACAAATAGTCAGTTACCACCACAAGCACCGAAACCAGAAGGGGCTACTAAGATTAAAAAAACAAAAGTGAAGAAAACAAGTACAGACTCATCGTCAGATACGGGTTCCAAAAAAAAGATAATTAAAAGAAGAAGTAAATCAGTGAGTTCTACTGATTCAGATCAAGGAAGTGAAGTAAGTGAAAAAGGATCTCCAGTAAAGAGTATACAAAAGAATTCGTCAAGTAGTAATTTACCAAATGGACTTTCAAAATTGAAACATTCCAAGTCACGTGAGAGTGCCAGCCCAGAATCCAGTATCACTTTATCGACACAGTCGTCTATTAGCGAAGATGAGACTGCATCTAAGTCGAAAACAAATGAAGTTTCTAGAACTTCTGCTGATGAAATATCAATTCCAACTGACCGGTCAGGCAAACAAACCTCGCCTGTATCTCCACAAAAGAATGAAACTGGTACTGAAGAGGCTAAATCATTTTTGATACGAGCGCTGGCACCAGTTACCAATCTATTTAAAATGAGGCATCAAGAAAGCAGTGAAAATAGTCGTTGGTTAGAAAATTCTACTTCAGAGTCAACAGGCAAAGATGTTTCTAATATTACCACAGAAAGTGATAGATCAAGTAAAGGTAAACATGATACTACAAATATTATAGCGTCCAACGATGACAATGTAGTAAAACTAAAAGCAATAAGGCCCATAGAATCTGGAGAAAGAGCGTGGTGGTTAGATTCTGAATCCGAGAAAAAAAGTAGCTTACAAAATAGTGAAAATCAAAGGTCTCCTTCAGAAAAGAATATTCCTCGAAATATAAGACACGTTGAATCCGGAGAAAAAGCGTGGTGGCTTGAATCTAATAGCGAAAGTAAACATGAAAACCAAATTCCACGTGGAAACACATCAGAAAATTCTGATTCTAACAAACTTAATAAGAAATGTAAATTCGCTGATGACGAAAAGCCGTGGTGGCTAGACAGTTGCGCAAACATCCCAGAAGGCATAGAACGGCTTAGTCCACCCAGAAAGTCGTCCAGTGATAGTGAAAAAAGTGATAAATTCAACTTTTTCAAAGTACGCCACATTGAATCTGGAGACCAAAAAGATTGGTGGGCCACGAGTAATGAAAACTCAACTAACAGCAATAAACCGGAGCAAAATCAAATGCTTAGTAAATCTGGTTCAGAACGCAGCTTTCCATTGAGGCGAATACGGCATATAGAATCTGGTGAGCGGCCTTGGTGGCTGGCCAGCGACAAAAACATTCCAGAAGGTATTGAAAAGTTGCCTACGCCTCCACCGCCAGAAGAAAGTGAGTCATCCGATTCAGAAGTCCAAGTTTACGTTCCACCAGCACACATCCCGCCGTTCCCTCTACATTTACCTGATGATGAACCTTTAGGAGCTAGAAGAAGTCCTGAGGGTTTGGAAACGCCAAAAGAAAATGAAGACTATAGAGGCCGTACGTCACCTTACGAAAATAATCGTCAATTTAGAAGACCTTCAACAAATTCTTATCAGAAAGGCGTAAACAAATATATCTCTCGTTACACTGACATAGACGATATTCTTGGTACATCTGGTCAAATATACAGTCCGTTTATGGACTCGATACTGGCTAGGAGAACCGGACAGCTACCATTTGACGACGACGCGTGTGAAGAAATAGATCCAACGCAAGTTCGAATCCATGACAGTACAGCGCAGCGGCCTGTTATTAAGAAAATTCGTTCCAGGTAAGGCATTTTTAATACATTTTAATGTTGTTTTTTCCTGTACTTTGAAGAGCTTTGAAGTTGTGGCCTCGGTAATGGTATACAAGCTAGCTTTTTACATGTACATGTATAAAAAGCTAGCTTTGTCGTCGTTACCGAACACACAATTATTTCCATAGAGAAATAATAATAAAAAACTAGTATCTAAAGAGGCCTTTGCCCAGCAGTGGTCAAATAACGGCTAAAAAAAAAGTATCTAAAGAGAGCATTGGTGGCCCAGTGGTAACGGCTGCGACTTATACGAGTTGTAGGTCGTAGGTTCAAACCCAGACAAAACCCGCTTTACTTTGTGTAAATTATTTTATCACCAAAACGGTGAAGGAAAACATCGTGAGGAAGCCGGCATGTCCTAGAATAAAAAAATTCGCAGACATGTGACATCTATCATCCCGCACTGGGCCCGCGTGGTGGATTACGGCCCACTCCCTCTCACAGAGAAAAGGCCTGTGTCCCAGCAGTGGGAACATTATCGCATGATTATGTATTTCGTATAATTCAATATTATAATCACTAAATCGTGTAGTTGAAAACCTTGACATCAAAGAACTGAAAGAAAAACTGACAACAGGCATGTAACAAGATTATTTTTTTCTTTTTCAGAAGTAATATCATCGATTACAGGGACGAGGATCAAGTAAGTGTATTATTATTATTGCATTACCTATTTTTGTGAAACCTCTAATTAAAATTTATCGGTCAGAGGTCTCTTGTAATTCCAGGAATTTAACCTAGACACGGATGACTCAGGCTAGATAATTTGCTCATAAACTCCTATGGCCATTGTTCTTGCGTTAATAGCTGCCTTATTTATCTAATGGGCTTCCTAACGGGACCTATTCTGACACACGCATTAAAAGTTACTTCAAACTGACGGCTCCATGAACCATGGGTTGCCCAAAATCCTTATTTAGGACTAGCTATAAACGTGACAACGTTCGCCTGCATATCAGAAAACAGTAATATTACTTTTTTGCGCGGCACCCTAATTCTTTTTCTTATTAAAAATAAAGCCTCCGTTACTCCTTATAACGTCAGCTATCTGCCAGTGAAAGTTCCGTCAAAATCGGTCCAGCTGTTTCGGAGATTAGCCGGAACAAACGGGCAGCAGACTTGGCTTGACTTGAATTGTTTTTTTGTTCTAAGTACCATACATTATACTTTCATATGCATTTAGTAAAAAACTGTTATTTTGACATTACATACAAACACTTCAATTTGATCTATTTGTATAGATAGCATAGGGGCTCATGGCAAAATAATAACAGCTGCACGGGTCAATCGCTCAGATTAAGCTACGATTTCCGCGGTTGGTCCGTGAATGGGTGACCATCTTTACATACCGAGACCCCTTCGTGCCTTGGAAAGCACGATAAGCCGTTGGTCCTGGCTGTAATTCGCCGGTCTTTGACAGTCGTTATGGGTCGTCAGAACTCAGAAGCTCAAAAGTCTGACAACCACTCTTACCAAGGGTATCGTATCACCCAGTAACTCGGTTGTGATCAGAAACTACTGATATTCAGCTGCATCCGCTTAGCCTGGAAGCCAACCCCAAGATAGTTGGGTAGGCTAGGCAGATGATACGTACTTATTTGTGTAGCTGCACAAACTATACAAATTAACAGCAATAATAACACTGGGTACAATAATAAAGGGTGGTATACAATAACATAGTCTGTTCCTAGCCCTTCCTAGGTTGTTACCTTAAACCCATATCTAAAACTCAGCCTGTCAGGGTAGCTCATGCCGTGGTAGAAATAAAAATATTAGCCAATCAGCAAGGAGGGCGAGACTGTATGCCAAGGCTGCGCTGGACGTAGGTACTTAAATTATATCATAATATAAACATAACATCACAGCTTGTTTCCCAGAAAGGTTATGCAGAGGTACCCATAGAAGATACACCCACATTTCGCAAGTTATGTAAAACCGGGTCCTGTAAAGGGGGCGAGCCTCTTGCAATCACCCGGGTCCTGTCCAGACTCCGGACTGCTACTGAGAAAACCAAATGGAAGAACCCGATAACACTTTGCCCGACCTGGGAATCGAACCCAGGACCTCATGCTTAGCAACAGCGCTAAATTATAAATTACGAGCTACTGCCCGCGACTTCCTCACCGTAAATTTTATTGTTTCTCCCGACCCACCCCGTCGCGTCGTATCACCTGAGGATACAACGTTTCTTTTTCGGCAATTCTCGTAATTTTATGAACGTTCACAATCTGATCTCAGTCTCAATCTGTCAGAAATATCTCTAATTTCGCTACATTTTGACAAGTTTTTGACATTTTTTGTCGCGAGATGAGACTGTGACTAGATTTTGAACGTTTTAAATTACGAGAATTGGCCTTCTGCACGCGGTTTACTTCGTTTTCACTTACCGTTCTTTCTTATTTTTTTCTTCTTTATGTTCGGCTCCTTAGAGTCCTAGCGTGATGTTAAATAGCCCTCAAGAACTGAAAAAATAAAATATTACAAAGAATTTTGAAATCCGACTGGTTGTTCCAGAGATAAGCGCGGTCAAACAAACAAGCTCTTTAGCTTTATTAAAAGTATAAGTTAGCCGTAAATTATGTCAGAAAGGTTATTTTAATGCAGCCCAATTGTAATACTAGCCCACATATAAAACTGTGTAGCAAAACGAGCATGTGAAATATGCAGTGAAACCCGACCTACATAACCTGATCTAATCCGATAAAGTAAATTGAATCAGTGCTTGTATACTCATAAGCAGCCTGGCATACAGAACCAGAAAGGCGGCATTTTGTAATAAAAGAGCCTTGTCCTTATCCACTCAACACTCTGGCCAAACGTTATTGTAAGAATTTTAGCAGAACGGGATTTGGCAACCATAGCGAAAAATGACTATTTGAGTCTACGAAACTCGTGGTATAATATGTGTCTTGTGAAGTTGTCAAATAACAAACATAACATCACGCCTTGTTTCCGGGGTTTCGGCAGAGTTGTACCTATAGTACATCCACATTTCGCCAGTTGTGTATAAGTCCCATGTATTAAGGGGCGACATTAAAACGGTGAAGGAAATCATCGGAAAACGGGATGTCCTAGAACCAAAAATACGAAGACATATGACATCTACGAACCCGCAATGGGTTCACGTGATAGATTATATCCCACTCCCTCTCGAAGAGAGGAGGCCTGTGTCCCAGCAGTGGTAAAATTATGCTTATGCTCATAAGGGGCGAGCATCGACCCGGGCACAAATCCATACTCCTCTACTGAGAAATTCCAGATGGAAAAACCCAAACACAATTTGCCCAACCTAGGAATCGAACCCAGGGGGTCTACTCCGAAGTTCAAAGTGCGAATGTTCGGATCGGACCGACTCATGGCCGAACCGAATATTATTGAAAAATGCGAAAAAAGTTCAGATCAGCTCAGTTGGGTCGGGCGGGACCATAGCCAATATTCGAAAGAGTGTAGGAGTGTAGGATCGGAACCGACCGAACCAAATAGTAACTTCGTAGCAGGAAACGGCCGAACATTCGGCCGATACTACTTCGGTGTAGACCCCCAGGACATCATAATCAGCAGTGGCGCTAACCCATAAAATGAAACCAGTACCATGTCTTAACCTATTTGTCTTCTTCCACGCTTTTACGTCTTTTTAACAAACATAAAAAGCAATTTGCTGGTTGCAAACCACAACAAATTATTTTTATTACATCAAAGGCTACCCTGCGGTTAGTTATCGCCTATGTTATACTTATACCATAAAAAGACTACTAGAATCCTGGCAGCAATTTATTTCTTATCATTTATGTTAATTAAATCTTATTATTTATGTTAATTAAATATCTTGAATGATGCTTGAGACAAATACCAACCCAAGAATTTTCAAAATTGGTCCGCAATTAATGAAAATATCGATGAACATACAGTTTAAAAAAATACGTACAGACGAATCATAGAACCTCCTCCTTTTTTGAAGAAGGTTAAAATAATCCTTAATAACCTTACCTTACCTATTCATGATTTATTAAGTTATATAAAAATAAATATTTTGAATTTTTCAACGTCTTTTCTTAGTAATGTGGACTCAAGCTTTCATTCATAGAGGGCGCTACTATTTTTAAATGAATAGGGACAAATATTTACACAGGCCATTAAAATAAATTGCGGTCGCCACTAATAACATCAGCTGGCAGTACAAAAACTCGTCCACGTTAATAAAAAAAAAGTTGGAGCCGAGCAAAGTCGGTTACCGGTCTAATGGAGACGGACTTGCTTCTCGACGGCGAAGTCTTACCGTAATTTATATTTACCTATCTTCATTTCAATAAAGCATTACGATTTTTTTATTTCATCTAATTTATCGCAATGATTTAGCATTCTACATAAAATATCATTAAAATGACAAATTCATAATGTTTTTTTGTCATTACCTAGATTTTATTTCTATTTTCCTAAACATTAATCTAAGTCAAAAATAATTAGTTTAAAAAATTGCAAAGTAAAAATATTTATACGAGTTCGGGAAGTAAAAAAAACGGTCGGACACTCATGCGCAGAGTAAGGCTTCGACGCAACAGCGGGAGCAGTGAACTGAGGAGTGCACTGTATCCTTGAAACGGTCCCGTATGGGAGCTCGGCGGCAGAAAGAGACGGCAATATGGTGCGCGTTGCTGACATTTTACAATGATGACGTCAGAGTCAAAGAGTTGTATATTCGTAGACAGGGTGTGTATTGAATTGCATATTATAATAATATTACTGACACAGAAGCTTCAATCAAATAATGGAAAAGCTAGAAAAAATCATAGAGGGTAAATAATTCGATTAATTAGATAAAATCACCGACCTACCTAAAATATTCTAGTTATCTCACAAAGAGATCTAGATCCATAATAAAAAATGCGTTAAAGTTCTCGACTTAGTAAGTACCTACCAGCACAACTCTTCTTTACTGGAAGAGGTGTGAAAAGCAAGCAGCTGTCAAAACGGCGTCAAGACCTATAATTACGATTAGAGTAAGGTATAGATAATACGGGTGTTGGTTTTTACGTAGAACACACGAAACTCTTAAGTTAATTAATATTATCTTAACCATTTTTTTTATTAATATTTAGACCTTAATTATAAAACAACTCATTGCCCAATTTAAAACCAAATTCTAATCTTTTAAAATAAAAATAAAAGTTAAACCGTCTTTAATTATAATCACTGTTTGGCTCCTCTACGCGTAAACATAGTTATTCTATGCGAAGGTTCAGTCATTCACTTTTCATCTCTTTCTTCCACGCCGGACGATGTGATACAATGTTCTTTTCGATACAACCTTACCATATCTAGTAGGTGGCCACGTCCGTACAGCGCTACTACAATACCGACCTGTTCAGACTAACCGGTTAATAAAGACGTGAAAATTGTACCTGAGGCGACTTGTCTCGCAAGTCGCAAGCTCTTCAGTAATACTTATGACTCCGTATTGGTATCTACTCGGGAGTGCTGACAGTGCCTGCACACCCTAAAACTTGGAAACAAAACAATGCAGTGAATATTGTGATACAGATACTGTTTTCTGATCTCCGAAGGTAGTGTTTAGACCTTATTTGTTTTCTCGTAAAAAATACGCGCAAACTTTTGAACTTGGAGCCGGTTTTTGAAACTTTTTTTTTCCTTTTTATGCACGAGCTTTCTTACTGTACATCGTGGTAATAATATATTTTGCTATTGTTTATGTGTGTTATTTTACGTTATATTTACTATCCTTGTATTTTTATTATTTTTAAACGAACTCGTTGAAGTCGTCCTAAAAAGTTTTCGAATAAAGTAAAAAAAATAATAATAAATAAATAATAATAATTTAATCGTTGAAGTATGGTTAGGTATTAATTTTGTAGTATTGAATCATCGTCTGTGTTTTTGTTGCTATTTTATGAATCGCACTATTCATATTGGCTGCAAAATATGTAATTAATATCTTATCAAAAAATCTAAAATGACTCGGATGAACCTAAAGTAGTTACCAAAACTTTACGTAAGTTAATTACCTGAACCTAACACCTAACGAGAGTAAGAAAGGATTATTTTGTCCCTACACAGTATAGAGCAAATATTGTGTTTTAGGGTTGTGTGATATACCTAATAATTTTTTTTTTATGTAATTGCCTGAACAACTGGGCCCTGACTAACCATTTTCCAAAAATCCCTTTCTCATTTTCCATTATCTTGGTAAAACCAAAAAAAACCCAAAAAGTTTATCACATTTAAGTAAGTATTTGTCAATCCAACTTGGTAATCAAATACATATTACAGTCCCAACATATTTTACCTATATCATTTAATTTCGCATTTCAAACAAGGAAAATTATTAAGCAAAAAAACCATTTGCTTCGTCCTTTACTTAGAAAGAGAAAATAGTCATCGTTTGGATGCACTTGGTTCTTAGCATAATCAATCTATAATGTGCCCACTGCTGGGACACAGGCCTCCCCTCGGTGAGAGGGAGTGCTGTAATCCACTGCGCGGGCCCAGCAAGGGTTAGTGGATGTCACAAACATGTCTTTGAAGTTTTGGTTCATGATACATGCCGGTTTCACGATGTTTTCCTTTACCGTTTTGAGAGCAGTGATGGTGAAATTATTTACACAAAGTAAAGCCCCTGCCTGGGTTCGAACTCACGACCTACAACTCGTAAATCGGAAACGTTACCACTTGTCCACCACTTCTCTACTATAAACTATGATTCTTAATACAAAGCAAAATTTGTTATAAGGTTTTCCCATCAGGAATTCCTTAGTAACAGCCCGGAATCTGGATCTGTGCCACCATTTCGCCAGTTACGTTTAAGTGCCTTGGAACTTAAAAATAACTGCCGAAAAGGTGGTGTACTATAGCACACCTCTGCCTTATTCCTCGAGGAAATACAGGCACAATGTTATATTATGTTGTAATTTTGATATTTCATTTCTATATGGTGGGAAATTCTTGATAAATAACGACAGGATTTTATATAGAATTAGGTTTCTTTCTCTTTCTGCACTTTAAGAAGGTTCTTAAATTTAGACTTACCTACTCGTATAAATGACTGTTAACGGGGGTATTTTTCATAGAATGAGTAACAAGATACTAGCTACATAATTTGCCTACTTTAAACGCAAGGTATCTTGCAAGGTACCTACCTACTTACAAAGTACCTTGCGTTTAAAGAAGGCAGGTAGGTGGCTAGTATCTATGGGGGTGACTGTATACAACCCCATTCAAAACCGTTTCGTCCCCATCGATTAAAATTATGGAGATTTCCTTTATATGAACATGTGTTATGGCGATTTGTGTAATAGATACTCGTATCAGTCATTCATTGAAATAATATCTAAATTGATAAAATTAAATTTTTCACTTTGGGCTGACTTTCCCAACGCCAGATAATTTTATCCGAGGTATCCCTCGGCTAAAATTATAAAACAATAATAATTTTTAATATTATTTTTTTTAATTTATAATTATAAATTTTGTAAGGAAGAACTATTTTTTACTGTTCATCCATATAAAAAATTTGTCAGACGTCAATTTTATTCCACGAATAAAAAATAACTGTCGATTGAAAAATCAGACCTTAGTAGATTACCGTATTTTTAATTTTACTGTTTACTTTTTAAATACATATTAGTGCTATATAGCCTGTTTTATAAAACACAGTGGGTTCCGTAGCTGGGATGAATACATTTACACAAAAATAAGTTTGAATTTCATAACATAGTCCTCATCCTCATCATCTGCCTAGCCTTTTCCCAGCTATGTTGGGGTCGGCTTGCAGTCTTACCGGATGCAGCTGAATAACAAATAAAAAAAAAAGCTAAATATCTTTTTGAATAGGGGATCCAACGATAACATCCGTACGAACGGGCAGAAAGACGGATGGACGTCCAGATAGATGGATAGACGGACATGACGAAATTATAAGGGTTCTTTTTTACCATTTGTCTGCGGAACCTTAAAAGGAAGTTGGCCGAACTTTTGAAAACTTTGTATTAGATATCACTTTTGCTTTAATGAAAAATCATAACCTACCTACTTTTATTTAAGTATAAATCGAGACTACTCAGGGTGAGGTGATAATAGCGCGGGTAGGCGATGCGATGCGATGGGGAATCGGGGGAAAAATAAATTTCACGCGGAAATTTCAACTAATTTAAGTATAAATCGAGCCTAACTACTCAGGGTGAGGTCACTTTGTCCCATTAGACCGTCACCGTTTACACTTTAACCACTTCATGGCATTGCTCAAATCTAGGTATCGATTTTAGGAATGAAAACATTATCTTGTTTAGCACAAAAAAAACCACTTCAAAACCATACATTAAAGCATACATTGTATTTAACTAAAACCCTAACTTTTCTACTAGATTTTCTCAGATTGAAGTGAAAAATAGTTAAGCCCTAGTTCCATGGCAGCACAGGAAAAATGAAAACTCTCAATAAAATAAATAATAAGTTTATTCTACAAAGAAAACATATGAGATTAGACATACTCGTACACTAAACATGATTGTTAAAGCAGTGGGCAAAGGCAGGTTGAACAGCTGGCTCCTGACCTAAGTAAAAAGATAATTGTATCTCAAGCGCCAAAGTTCCTCTTATACATTGATAAATACAGCAATCAGGTTAAAGTGGCTCATTTATTACATGTATCAGACTATCAGTATTGAAAAGCAATGGTTTCGTTACCTGGCTCTATAGTATATGAGGACGCTGTTTTAAATCCCAACTAGCTCGCTAGAGTTACGGCGTCACGTTTCTTGAAAAAAAGAGCCAGGATAAGAAGGTGTAACAAGCGTGTCCTCACCACCTTATTTTTTAAGAGAAGGAACAACCGACATCCAAAAATAAAACTATATAATTCTTCTGTACGTGTGTTTGTCACTTAACTCCACTGGACCGATTAGTTCGGGATGGTTTGAAAACACAATTGGACCCGGTAGGTGGCGCTGCTGTCGGTTTAAGATGACTCAATCGGGCAGGACGACGTCTGCCGGGTCCGCTAGTTTTAAATATAACAAGATGTGTGTTGCGTGTTGCATTATAAGTTCTTATTCGTAATTTCGTTATGATGTACAATTAGGAGAAGGTAGGTATAGTAACTAATAAAGATATTAGTTAGAAGATAATAGAAATATTCTTATATTAATTAAGTAGATTGAGATAAAAAGTTATAATGTAAGAAAATTTCTACAAATTATTTAAAAAACACGAGCTTTTAAGTTTGATTTCCATATTGTAATACACGCTAATTATTTTGCATTTGCAATTTAGTTGGCAAAAACGAAAACATATTTTTGTTTTTAATTAAGTACTTTACGTTAGGTTCAGTTGCGCTGCAACTTCTTATAATTTTATGACTTTTTCAATAGTACTAGTAATTCTAAAATCAACTTAATTAACATCTCGATAACGTTGACATTCGTTTAAGTGGAAATAACATCAATAAGAAACAAGGATGTAAATAGACTAGATACCTGTTACAAAATTCCCAGGTACCCCTTATCAGTACATAGTAAGAACATGGTTCATTCATTCGGTTTTTTTAAGTCGTCCGGTCGACTCCAGACCTTTAAGTCCGATAAAAGTTTATTGCTTTTACACCTTGAAACAAAGGATAACACATTATTTGGAAGTAACTGGAAATTCCATTGGACTCTTTTATTTAAAAAAAAAAACAAGGTGTTAGTTGGTGATAACAAATAATAAGCCGTTTCTGGGTATTCTATACATGTGTGGAAAATAGACAGCCCTAATATTTGAAGTAAAAAATACATAGTTTTTATTCTTCTTTTTTTCCTGACAAGATCATGTGGGAAGGCTTTATAGTGGACACAGTTCTGAATATTCTACTAGATATCTAGTTTTTAAGGTTCCGTACCAAAATGGTAAAAAGGAACCCTTATGGTGCGACTCAGTCTGTCTGTCTGTCCGTCTGTCACAGCTGGATATCTCAACAACTACTAATGCTATCAACTTGAAATTTGGAACAACAGTTTTAGATAACGTTTGCCCAACTATTTTGCAAATAAGAAAGATTTTTTTTTTGCCACAGTTACTGAAAAGGGATCTTAAAATTCGAAGTGGGGCTACTAGGGTATCATATGAAAGAGCGCTGTTTGCACATTCTCAAACATTTTTATTTTTGTTTAAGCCGCATATTTTTCGACTTTTGGTAGCGTAAAGTGTAAAAAAAATCCCGTCCCTTATCTCCGAAGTTTGCATAGAGAAAAATCTGAAATTATTCTATGTGATAGAAGTTTATGCAAAGATTATAGGAAAAATAAAACGATGTCTATAAATAGCACCCTTTTTCAGAAATCATCAACAAAAATTACATTAGTTCCACTATCGGTCAAGACATGGCGCTGACCTAACACTGCAATATTCTACACCGCAGTGCTAAAATTCTCTGACGAATATAGGCCTTAGAAAAGTAACATATATCCAAAATATTAATATATGATGGTACGGAACCCTCGGTGCGCGAGTCCGACTCTCTCTTGACCGGTTTTTTTTTATTTATGTGGATAAACAATATCAACCAAGTACCAGTTTCAGTTTACAAGCCCAAAAACATATTACAGCGGGCAACTAAATGATTTAAATTCCTGTAAGAGAACCAAGTACCTACTTCGAATTATTATGAACAAATAATGTTCCACTTAAAAGTATCACTTAGTCTTAGTTATATTGTTTAGTATGCTGTTAACTTATAATAAATAAATAAATAATCATGTTAAAAAATAAAAAGGAAGTCTCCTAATGTCCGAACCACAGCGTTTTCACCAATGACAACTCAGTGCATCTCTGGTCGAAAATTTATGTAGGTTTACTTTTTTGCGCTGTACCGGAACCGGGCCGGACCCGAAACGGACAGGTTTCGCACCAACCGGTTGCTAGGAACAATGTTCAGAGGACGTTACACCGACATTTACGATGTTTTATATGTAAACGCTATCGATTGGGCTATTGATTTGTTGTTTCAAATTCATTTAAGATTTTTTCAATAGATGTAACAGTTTTTTCCACTAAACCCGCAAGAACAGCAGATTACCAATGTTGATAAACAAATTAAATAACAACTTTCTTGTTCACAATGTTGGTATGATATCCCCATACAAAAACAAAAGCCTACATAAACGATTGGAACAATCCGCTTAGCAATTAAAATATGACACAAGCTTTCCTAATGAATTAACAAAAGATTAGAAAGCCTGGTTAAGACGGTTTCACCCGCCGCCGTGGAAAGTACAAAGGACGAATGATCAGTTGGTCGAGCGAGTTTAGTTCTCTTTTTATTTTAAACTGCGTTTTAAATATCGGTGCAACCAGTCTAACTAGTGACGTACTATCACTCAGGCTTAGTCGACTCGTTTAATAGTCGAGTAATTAATAAGTAGCCGTTGAAACGCAGTTTTTAGGAACAAGGCCGAAACTATCTTGATTAATTATAGAGTTTACACTAAAGTTGTTTTGGTTGAAATAACTGAGGATATTGGTGTAACAAAATAATATTATTCTTTATGAAATGTAGGTTTTTTGTATACCGGCTGACTTAATTTTACCGTCTGGACAAAAACAGGGTATAAAAGGTATAGAAGGGTATACAAGCCTATGGGACAGAAACTTCTTTATTTTTTCTCAAAAAAAAAAACGAATAAATCGGTAAATAATATAAAAAATCATCTTAAAGGCTCTGTACGCGTGAAAACTTTCAATGAATACGTAGCGATTGAATATAAAAAACAGATTTTTTATTTTATTTTTTATGAAAAAAAAAGAAATTTTTGCGCCATTATTAGGCTTCTGCTCCGTTCACCTTTTACAACCTGTTTTTTATCCAGACGGTAAAAAAAGTCAGCCGGTATATAATGCATAATATAAATTAGATTTAGATTTAATTGAGAGTAAGAATATTTGTATCTACTACAGCAGAGTCCAGCATAATGGTGATTCGATCAATAGTGAATATGAATGTAACGTTTCTATCAATATCAATTTATTCTCATATAAAAGAAAGTGAACGATTGTTAGATTTATGAGGCTAAAGGCTATAATGCTGAACATTATCTTATTTTATAACAAACTTTTACCCACGACTTCTACTCTGGTAATGAACATATTGCTTTCGTGATTCATGATTTAAGTTTAGATTTTCAAAAATTGTGATTTATGACTTAATCTGATCTGATGATCTGGGTCCTTAGTTCGGCTGGCAAAATTCACCGCAGAAACGGGCCTATTACATTTTTTAAGCCTACAACCATTTACATACTTAGTTCTAGTTAAAAATCTATGAGCGAGCTCCTGCAGTAGTAAAACATGTTGACTTATTTATGAGCTAAGATTAAGGAGGTACCAAAACCAAAAACGAGATATTTTATAACAACGTAGGCACGAACGATACTGGCTGTTGCCCAGTGCGTCGCCAACGACAATCAAACTCGCATCGAAACAATAATCGATTTATAATACAGAGATCGGCAGTTGATACATTCTAAGTTTTTTTTTCGTTTCAATTCCAAGCTTGTCATTTTATTACGTAGGTATAATATACTATAGTTTCAGATGAGAACGGTCACCACAGACGGGACGAAAAGGCGTTGACCCCGCGGTATAGCGACTTATAATTTTTTAGCGAATACCTAATAACGATATTTGACGCGCCGGTATGGAATCGAGTGAACATTGTTGGCCTGTTAGGTTCTCGCATTTTGTTTTTGCTGCAAGCCTTACTATTTCTAAGAGTTAACTCATCTTTTTTCAAAGCACACATAACTATATATTTTTTATACTGATTTACACCGATTAGATTTCATCCCATGGGTGCTGAGCATCTGTTCTGTTCTGTTCTGCGGATTGCAACTTATTAATTATTGAGTATTCTAGAATGCTTTCTCTAACACTTAATTCTATTGCTAGATATGTAAACGAAGTCGTAAAGATTTATCGACTTTCAAATACTTTGTGTATCTTCCATCGTTTATTTACTGGGTATTTATTTCTTAGGTTAAAAATATATACCCTGATTTGATAAACTTCTAATATGAAATAAACTAACAAACTATTAAATTATAGATATAATATCCTAACCTAACTAAAACTATTAACAATCTAAAATAATATGGCGTCGAACATTATTCCTCCGCCATTTTATTTACTCTCAATATACGAAATAGTAGATATGCAGGCATCGAATGATAAACGTCGGCCTAAAAAAAACAAGACGGTTACGGACCATTTCTGAAGTCATTACTAAAAATCTAAATGATGGAAATAGAGTCCTTAAAACTAAACCAACGTCTAACACGTCGTCTTCTCAATTCGACGATTGTGTAACGACAAATGTCTTAATCAATTAAAAAGATTAGAGCTATGATATAACACCATTTAAGGCAAACACCGAAGCGATTATTAACAAAGAAGGCTGTATTTAAGTAAATGTAAGCCAGCTTGTGGAAACTTGTTCTGCTAAAGATTAGAACTAACGAGATGACTGCTATTATAAATCGATTTATTGCTAACTAGCTTCTGCCCGCGACTTCGTACGCGGATCTAGTCCCTTTCTCGTTCCGATAGGAATTTCGGCAAGAGTTTGAACTGTGCGTAGATATGTCAGACAATAAATCAATCAAAACCGATGAAGGATTTCGATTAAGTTTGGTATAACTTAGATTGAGTGTTGTAGACTGGGTAGGTTATAACTTCATTAAAATACAAAGGTAGAATTATTTTCATTCCGAAATTATGAAGCGAAATTAATATCAATTAGTTAACATTACTATTCTAAAAAAAATCTTTATAAACTATACTTTTGGTTTTTCCGTCGGGTGCCAGAATATAAAGCCCGGAAGCGTTGCTAACCCTTGAGAAAGCAACATAAAGTTGGCCATCAGAAAAACAGCCGGTTCTCAAAATATCAGCCCCAGCAGCTTTCAGTTTCTGTCCCTGTGACTTGTTTATTGTCATGGCAAAGCATGTAGTCACAGGAAACTGTGTGCGTTTAAATTGAAAGGGGAGATTCTTGGCGATGAGTGGTATGCGTGGTAAGAACACAGTCTCACCGGCACCACTCCCAGTGAGGATTACAGCTACAATAATATTGCGTTGTAAAACCTCAACTATAAGTCGGGTTCCATTACACAGTTTCGGCGGTGTCAAATTTCGCATCAGCATTATCGGAACACCAACTTTGAGTCTTATTTTATGAGCAGGGAGACCACTCGCTGTGAGTGAATTGAGGAACTCAACTGGGTAATTGGTGGCGTCGTCCTGATTGACTACGTTATCAAAAGAAGTGTAAACGACTTCATCTCCAATAATTTCCCCCAATTTTTTTTCATTTATTGATACAGCTTGTTCGTTTTTAGGGGTCGATATAACGTGTTCACATAACCACGAATTTTCATGGTTTCTTATGCTCTGAATCTCCCCAAATACTGATTGTATAAGTTCCTCTTCGGAGGCAACAACTTTTCCAAGTATATCAGGAACAGTCACCAGACCTGAGCAGGAAGGAGACCTTCTCCAACTTTTAATAATATTTCTGAAAACTCTTGGGCATGTGAATTACCACCAAGCTGGGCTTATTCTCATTTTTATTGTTAATCTTAGCTTTTGTATGTGAGGCCATAGATACGAATGTTTTAATGAGGCGTTAATCTCATCTATATAAAGTGATTTTAACATCAAATGTTCCTGATCCTTGATTTTTATTATCTCGGCGGAAAATACTCATCAGACCAAACAAATTTTGTTAAAATTTAATGTCTGTATATGCCATAGTTTAGCTGTGCTCTCCAAGTTCCACATCAGATGTTTCAATCTTCGAATTTTATTCTCCCAGCAGAAAATACTCATCAGACTGAACAACTTTTGCAAAATGTCATTCCTATATATGTTATGGTTTAGCTGTCCTCTTAGAGTTCCACATCAGATGTTCCAATCTTCGAGATTTATTCTCGCAGTAGAAAATGCTCATCAGACTGAATAACTTTTGCTAAGATGTCAAACCTATATATATTATAGTTTAGCTGTGCTCTAAGAGTTCCACATCAGGTGTTCCGGATCTTCAATTTTATTCTCGCAGCAGAAAATGCTCATCAGACGCAATTTTTTTTTAAGGCGCCATTTTTCTAACTCTTATAGTTTAGCTGGTCTGTTGCGGTTCTGCATCAGGTGTTCCAGTTTCCAAAATCAATTATAGCCTATATGTTGCCCAGGTTTAGTAGCTAGATAACAAAAAAAGTTTCATTCAAATCCGTCCAGTAGTTCCGGAGATTAGCGTGTATAAACAGACAAACAGACAAACAGATAAACAGACAAACAGACAAACAGACAGACTTTTTTTATTAGATTCGTGTTCTATTACTGTTTCTTAACCCCCCTCAATTATTCTTTTTTAAATATATTCAATGTACAGACACAACTTTTTTACATTCTTATTATAAGTATAGATATTAGTATAAAGTGATTTCCAGATCAAATGTTCCTGATCCTTGATTTTTATTATCTCGGCGGAAAATACTCATCAGACCAAACAAATGTTGTTAAAATGTCATGTCTGTATATGCCATAGTTTAGCTGTGCTCTCCAAGTTCCACATCAGATGTTTCAGTCTTCGAATTTTATTCTCCCAGCAGAAAATACTCATCAGACTGAACAACTTTTGCAAAGATGTCATTCCTATATATGTTATGGTTTAGCTGTGCTCTTAGAGTTCCACATCAGATGTTCCGATCTTCAATTTTATTCTCTCAGCAGAAAATGCTCATCAGACACAACATTTTTTTCTAAGGCGCCATTTTTGTAACTCTTATAGTTTAGCTGGTCTGTTGCGGTTCTGCATCAGGTGTTCCAGTTTCCAAAATCAATTATAGCCTATATGTTGCCCAGGGTTAGTAGCTAAATAACAAAAAAAGTTTCATTCAAATCCGTCCAGTAGTTCCGGAGATTAGCGTTTACAAACAGACAAACAGACAAACAGATAAACAGACAAACAGACAAACAGACAAACAGACAAACAGACAGACTTTTTTTATTAGATTCGTGTTCTATTACTGTTTCTTAACCCCCCTCAATTATTCTTTTTTAAATATATTCAATGTACAGACACAACTTTTTTACATTCTTATTATAAGTATAGATGTACAGACACAACTTTTTTACATTCTTATTATAAGTATAGATAAAGTGAAAGACGAGACTGTCGTTCGCAAATATTTAGGACAAAAATGTTAATCTATTGAAGATTAATGATTGAGTTCCCATGCAGCTACTGTTTCATAGACAATTTGATTTGAAGTAGATGTCAATGTTAATGGATCAACGGTGATGGTGCTTCCATAGATAAAGACACTGTTGAATATAACATTTCTGATACAATTGTAAAAGTATATAACCTGGAAAGAGTAGTACCTTCTCACAAATATGAAAAGATGAAGTTGTTAAATAATATCGGTGATGGTCAATGGTTAGTTAGTCGATGATTTCAGAGATGGAAATAGAATCAGCTGACATTGATTGACAGTGGTTATGTCAACATAACGTAACCTTATTGATCTTCAGATCGACAATGAAGTTATAAGCTCTATTCCATTCTCATTGACGAAGACATGCGACTTGATGCCAAACAGTCATCCTTTAATTTTTTTGTATAAATTAAATAAAATAGGATATCGGAATTAGTTTTACACATCATACAACAAAAAAAATAGATGAGGTCGGCGTTTCCTATCTGAGAAGAAGACCGAAACAAACTCAGAGGTCACAGTCTCTTTTAAAGACAAGACATTATCTTGGTCAGATCATGTGAAGACCATCTAGATTGATGTCTCAAATGGTCTTTTGAGGAAAGTACCAAACAAATTTAAAGTACCAAACAAATTTGAGCGGTCCCAATGAGAATGTTCCTCAGCTAACATCATTCAAAATAGTCGTGACATTATAATAACTACACAGGCACGTATTAGGTGATTCACCTTGTCTCATATAATTAATCAACTTAATGTAGTCTATAATAATCCAGTTCGGTCTATCTGAAATCCGTTCTAGATTTTATGCAAATTCGAAAAGTAACTGTTGATTATAATGGCTAAAACTGTGGGCAGACAATGAGATATTTGAGCAAAAACTATTTATCTTTTTAGGCATCGGTTGTTAAGACATGAAACACAACACAAATGACTAATTATAAAAAAAAATACATTATGTTTTTTAAATAAATACGTAAAAATAAAGACATAAAACGGAATAGGTACTAAAAAATAGCGCTATGAATATTACATCATACCACCAGATTAAAAAGTTATTTATGTACAAAGTGTTTAAAAAATAAGTTTTTATGGAAGCATCAAAGAAAATTATTAAGAAAGACGCCTCGGTTATGTGCTATGCTACGGGCTACGCAACTTTACTCAAGTTTGCCGCGGTCCTAGCATTTTCATCAACTCAGTCCACTTCTGGACATAGGCCTCTCCCAGTCAATACCCTCTCCTACGCCTTTCGCATCCAATCTGTCCCACCGTTTTAAGGACGTCGGTCCAGCTGGGGGGCGTCCCAAACTACGCTTGCCGATACGCGGTCTCCACTCCAGGACTCATCTACTCCACCGGCCATCAGTCCTTCGTCAAACATGGCCAGCCCACAGCCACTTCGGCTTGCTTACTCTGCAAGCTATGTCGGTAGCTCCGGTTCTTTTCCAGATTACTTCATTTCTGATTGTATCATTCTAAGTAACTCCGAGCATAACCCGCTATATAGCGCGCTGAGCGACCTTGAATTTGTGGACCATCCCGACTTTCGCCACGTTTCGGCACTATATGTCATAACGGGCAGGCAGGATGCACTGGTTGAAGACCTTGGTCTTCAAACATTGCGGGCACCGAGCACCTCTGCCGTTCGGAATAGAACAGCAGCCAAAGTTTTAGTTGCGGTTTGCCAAATGATGTCACCGTTATATTTGCTTAAAGGCTTATCTTGTTTACTTATCCGTTTCTTTCTTTCGCATTTTCAAACCTGAAAACTATTTGTTTTAGCTTATTAGGTTATATTTAGAAGTAATGCAAGCCAATTCTATGAGGCTATCTTCACAAAATATTTCAGATAGGTATTCGTGGGTCATTTTGGTGGCAATAATGTTGCAATCAAGAATAGCCGCAACGTGCTAATAATTATGCGAAGTCCAAGACAAGTTTAATTGGATTCACTTAGAATCTTTCGTATTAATATGTTAAGTTTTAATATCAGCCGCATAAGTAGACATTAGACAAAGTTGCATAGCTTGCTCTAAGGGCGTATACATTGCAGACTGAAATTGCAGAGGTTTTGATTTGAAAGGGCGTTAATTGGAGATTTGGAAACGTAGAAGAAAAATCATTTTCTACGTTTCTAAATTGAGATAATAATCAGGCTATAGATTGTTATATTTATTATTATATTTTACTTGTGCTGATATTTTGAAGTTCAGTTGAACATGGGCTTTATTTTTTATCTAAACAAATCTCTATTAGGTATTAAATTTAAAAATGGATAAATAGTACAGGTAAAAGATTGTACTATTTGTATTTAGGTAACTTGAAAGCTGGCAGTGGATGTATTGAATGTATTCCATCTTTTGGCCATGCATTTAGTCCATCCACGATACGCCACCTTACGGCATAACGTACGCGCACGGTTAACATTCACACTATAAAATCGATTTATGTAGTTATATATATGTGTCGTTTTACTAAACCACCTTTTCATTAGACCAACTTTAGATAAATTACTGCGAAACAAATGCACCTCGATAGTTCATTCAAATTGGCCTTGAATACTGTTCATGATGGGTATTATTTGAATATCAAAGGCGAAGAAGTTACGGATAAAAGTAAAATGGAGTTGCACCTGTTCAATTTCACACGATCAATGTTGCCAAGTAAGTAGGGATCGGTAAATGATAAGCAGCCGATAAATGGCATTGCCCTGCCGCATTTCAATGGTTCCCAGTATCTGATGGTATTATTCATGAGCGCAAAGTGTGTCATATTCTTATTCATGTAGTCCCGTCGTGTTTTTAAGATCTTTGTAAACTAATGTGTAGTTGCAATGTTGTCGATATTGTGTTGCCTGGACAGTGGATCGATAGTCGATTTGAGTCTTGTGTTGTCGTCAGATTGCGTTTGAGCGATTATGGTAGTTGTTGAACGTCAAACTGCAGTGTCTGGCTAGACCATTGTCTAGCCAGACACTTCAAATGCAATTGTAATTTGGGGTCGGCGCAACTTGTCTTTTTCTTCCATACTTCTCTATTATTCGTAATCTCGGTAGTCACCCCTTTTCTAACCATATCACCATTCACACAGTCCAGCCATCAATTCTTTGGTTTTTCCCTACTCTTACACCCATAGACAATGCAGTTTGTATAAGTAGTAACATGCAATTATGTAGATAGTAGGGTAGAGTTTCCAAACATCTGTAATGTTCGGGTGGGAGAAGGGGTGTTTACGATGAATAAAACAGCAGACAAAGCAGCAATTAAGTATCTCTAAGACTGATTTAATGTTCAGACGTAACCGAGATGGTGCTAGCTCAACAGATCGGACAGAGCTCTGTTTTAATGGGAATGAGGGTCCTTTATATATGGTATAGATAACACAATTTGTCAATAATGAATGTTCAAGGGTCACAATCCCAACAACAACCATTGGGAATACAAACAAATCATAACTGAACGAGATGAGAACTGCAATCAATTAGATAATATGATCGACATTGTGCCCATGATGTTTCTGTCATAAATATACATTCATTACACATCTGCGTATATTCCACAAATCCTTAGAATCTGAACTCTGTTTATAATAATCATTTAAATAAATGAGGGATTCTGGCATTGTTAATAGAATAATGATCATTTATCCTAAATATAATATATACAAAAGTCTGAAGAACATAGCCTAAGATAAAAAATATGCGATACGAATCGTTTATGAATGAATGTACAATGTTTTGACATAACTGATATATGTATTAAAATGTTGGCCACATTACTGGGATCGCCAGGTCATAAAATGCGCAGTGAGTCCTAGAGGTTTGACCACGCATACAAAAGCGGGCCACGTCCCAAATATACACAGAGTTTGCTATCCCTCTCACACTACGTACAAAAGAAGAAGATAAAAACACATTCTCGGATTCCTATGCATAAATAGGCAAACGTGGGAAAATAACACTTGAAGTTCTGTGGGCGTCGTGCTAACTATATTGGGACGAGAATTAACACAGACGGACAGGCAAACTGTTTTTTGTGGCAAAAAAAAAACGTAAAATATATCTTGAGTGTGGGTAGGTACCTAAATATATCAACGTTAAAAAACTAAGCAAGACAAATTAGTACACGATGATTAAGATCAAAATCGCATGCATAGGAAACCAATATCAATACAACAAGAAATGGTGAAAAAAACGAGGGTAAACAAAGACACAGAACTGCAATTTGAATAATCAAACTATCTAAATAAGGGCTGATTTTTCAATCGACAGATAATTCTTATTCGTGGAACAAAATTGACGTCTGACAGATTCTGTATGGAAGAACTGTCAAAAATTCAAAATTATTACTCGGATAAAATTATCTGGCGTTGGAAAAATTAGCCATACGAAACAAAGAACCAACAACATTGTAAACATTAAAGGGTTTTAAGCTACGCGCAATAATCAGGTGGTTGAAACACATTCTCATTATCTATTAAGTCCATTACTGCGGAACAGGAAGACAGACAGACAGACATAATATGTATTATGTATACAATAGCGTGGTATCACAAAAATGTTACGTCTATTACATACAATGATCGAATGTGGGACGTTGTCACAAAACACTATCAACTGGGTCTAGGTTAAGTGGACTGTGACAGACACACTATATTCATAAAGGATTCAATGCTAAGTTGCATTGTAACTGGCTGCAATTATAGTTTTGTGCTTGTGGTTTTGTAGGTCAGGACTACTGACCCATCTCTTGCCTTGCCTTCTCTCGCCTTGCCGAATGTTGAGCTTTACCTATTTCATGGGATTTGCATAAATATTTGGCGGCTTTGAAGGTCCGTGGTATACGAACTGTGGCCTTATTGTGTTTTCTATTTGCATTGATGTCAGCTATCGATTTATATAAGTTTCATGCGTGGCCGCCATTTTGAAAAAATACATAATGGCGGGCAGGTAGATATGCCAGGCTCAATATAAAAATCTTCAATCCCCTTTCCTATGAATGATCTTCTGAGAGAATATTGCCGCATTTAGCGATTTCGGATGACACTGAGCAAGAGGACACTACAGAGGATGCAATCCTCGAACAACAAAGAGGCTCAAGCAATCTCTGAAGAAGGTAGAAATCAACTCTGAATGATAAAATCTGCAGATTTGTTCCTAGATATGAGATCCACGCCACTCCAATAAGTATGATCATAAAAATGAGTCAAGAGCACCGACACGTTTGGACAATTTTATCCTTTTTTTGTGAATTGCCTCTCGCAGGTCAACCGAACTAGGAGTTTGTCCGGGCTAACCTATGATGGTTGCCTCAATAAATGAAGGCCTCCAGCCAGGGCTACTAGTTTATCCCCTTCGTACTAATTTTATAAGCATGACGTAAGCGCATCACAAATATGCGACGGATTGCAATTTACAACTTTTTCATCTACCGCTTGTAGCAAACCTAAAAACTTGAAGACTTCCGTACACAACTAAGTTTTTTGAGTTAATAAATTCGTTTCATCAAAAATCAGGTGTGAAATATATTTTGACTTGTTCTGGTCACGATTCTAATGAAAAAGATTTATGAGACAACTCAGAGGCACGAATGAGGAATATTTGAATTTTATATTCTCCTGTTTTCGTGACCCTTAGAGCCTGCGCCCACTGGCGGCACGGCACGGCAAGGGATTTTCATGCAACGAATAGAAATTTAACTTAAGCGTATTACAATATAATTGAAATTTCAATGACAGCAGCAGGCCTTGGCATACCGCAGCTTTGTTTTTGTACTTACGATGATTATCATTGAAATTTCATCTTTATTGTCATACTGTTACGTTATATTTCTACTCGTTGCATAAAAATCCCTTGCCGTGCCGTAACGCCTGTGGTCGCAGGCCCTTAGACTGTAGGGACAATACTAATATTCCCAGTCTGAATAAACTTTGTGCGTGTCATTTGCGTTTGTAATGTCACTCACGACAGAAGCGAACTAGGAAAGCCTGCGTGTGTAGCATTATTTATTTACTAGCAGGTTCATAACAAGTTGTTTTACTGTGACAAACTGAACCAAAACCGTTTTTTTGTTGTACGGTACAGTTTTTGTAAATTTTGAAAGCACATTCCTAACAAGCTTGTTTTTGTTTATTTTTTTCTGGATCGACGACACTTGCCGTAGGATGGCCGCTTGGAGTTATTTCTAAATACCTACCAAGATGTTCCTTAAGTTTTTCTCGAGTGCGTTTTTATTTCAGAGGGTCTTAGTCCTCTCACTAAAGGCAGCAATTTGCAACAGAAGAAGGAATTAATCACCTATGTTGGCGATAAGAGCTAATAGGGGCTTTAGTAATACCTATTTGAAAAGTCATGGAACTCGGAAACATTAAGAAGATATTACTAATTCGCACGAGATCCGCGTGGTGGATTACGCACTCCTTCTCACAAAATTTTATTATATTCAGTAAGACAGTGTTTTGACTATCTCGCATCAATGGCAATGTGAAAACAAAAGTTCAGTAAACGCAGATGAATATATAAAAGAAAATAATTATATTATGCATTGTAGACAACTTTATATACCTATTGTGATTCGAACATCCAATACAAGGGACATTGTTTTGGTTTAACCTCGTTGTCGCCTCCGCTCCCGCTTAAGGCTAAGGCAGACTGACACGACGCGACGCTACAACGCGATTCTGGTAGAACAATTTCCATGAAGATTTCACAGAAATTGTTCTACTCGAGCCCCTTCGCGCTTCTCTGCGGAAGCCTTTACAGTCCAACAATTGTTCAGTGGTAAAAACATAACAAGCCCTTTAATAATGGTCTTCATAATAACAAAGTCATTGCAACAGATTTTTTGCGGCTGCTGTATCAATTAAAATAGTCAGGGCTGTCACTCATCATTATAAGTCCGTCCTCGTGTTAATTACTCAACTTTTTTAGTTCCTACCTATTGACCCGGTGACTGGTCCCACTGGTGGGTTATATTCGGACAACAAAGTGATAGATCGACAGGGATTTTATTAATTGTTGACCATCAACCAATTTGTAGGGACACCGTGACCTAATTTGACAAAATATGTAAGTTAAAGCAATGTGTTTCAATTAATTTAATTCGACTTGGTAAGTTCAGATCAGAAGCCCGAAAGTCTGAAAACTAGTCTTACCAAGGTTATCGTAATACCTAGTAACTGGGTTGTAGTGGTCAGGTAAGCAGTCGCTCCATGTAAAATACTGTTATTCAGCTGCATCCGATTGGACAGAAATCATAGTTGGGAAAAAGCTAATTAGATGATGTGTTGGTATGTTCAACGTTCATGCAATTTTCAACAATGATGTGGAATTGTTTACCTATTTTTAATTTGAGCCTGAATTGTAACTAAAAAGCTCCATTAACAGTCGCACCAAAAAGACATAATTCATAATATTTGCTTCAGATCCTACTTATTTTAGTAACTGTTGTAAATCCAAGCATCTCATTAACTGGGTCACTCGACTAGAAAAGATTCTTAACTTTACAACGGCCACTTTTCAAAATAAGGACAGCACAGAATAAATAAGCTATCTTGTCATACCAATTTCAACTTAAACCAGCACCAATAAAGCTAATAATCCTATAATTCATAAAATACAGTAGCGTTACGCCGTCCTCTGATTACAACCTGTCAATGGATTCCTGAATGGAACATTTTTCCTGTTAATTTCTTAAAGTTACATGCCAGTGAATTTTCAACTTTAGTCATATACGATAAGAACGATAAAGTAATTTCAATGTTCAAAGAAAGAGGGTTAGTATTGTGATGCGTAATAATCGGTTTACTGACAAGGCACTGTCTCGTCATTCTATAGGGTTTTAAGGATCCGTGGCCAAATAGCAAAGAACCCTTACAATATCGTCATGTCTGTTCGTCTGTTCAGATGTTAATCAGCCATTTTATTCGAAGACTATTAATTGCACTATAGTGATGCAAATTTGCAAGAAAGTGCATTTATTCTGTGCACCGTAAAAAATCAAAGCCAGGGTATTGTTGGATCCCACAAAGAACAAGATTATCATTTGTCTAAGTGACTTTGCTATAAGAGACAATAGTTTTTGAGATATGGGATATTTTCTGTTACAACCGCCGAAATAACTTCGAGAAATACTATGAAATAGATACTTATTTTTTCTATCGATAGAATCAACACTGCATGCGTAAATATTCATTCCGATTACGGAACCCTTTACTTTGCGTCTATCACGCACTTGGCCGGTTTTAAAAGTTGGAATGGTCACGGGAAATACCCACAGTAATGGCGCGAGCGCAGTGCAGCAAGGAACAAATACCAACGCTATAAAAAAAAAGAATGACAAAACGCTTTGGATTGATGAATATACTTATCAACCAACCGCTTTCTCTTGTGTGGTCAAACCGAATTCCAAATGTTCAGTGAATTTCTTAAAATAACATAATATCACGCCTGTAAACCCCGAAGGGCTTAGCTGAGGTGTACCTGGGTTACACCCATATTATACTTTTCCAATATGTTTAAGAGCGTTTACAACGTACGGCATTTCATACAAACTTTCAAGTCCTTGTTCTTCGAAAGGCATGAACTGATTTTTATGAAACTTTATACGCATAAGCAGGATACATAGGTCTAAAAAGTTAGTTAAGAACATTTTCGAAATGTCTTATTTAATTAAAGATAATTGGAAATCTCTTTTTCTATGGAAAATATAAAATCGGTCGAAATTACATGTAACACTATTTTTCGAAAATGTTCTCAATGAACTTTCCTATATATCCTGCTTATGCGTAGGAAGTTTCATAAAAATCATTAAAATCGGTTCATGCATTTCGAAAAACAAGGACTTAAAAGTTTGTATGAAATGCCGTACGTTGTCAACGCTCTTAAGTCCCATGTAATGGGAGCGAGCCTATACTTAGGTATCAACCTGACACTTCAGACTTTGGGCCGACTCATTTCTAATGGAAAATTCCAATAACACTTTGTCCGACCTGGAAATCAAACCTCATGCTCAACAGTATAGCATAATCAGCCTATAATGTCCCCACTGCCGGGACACAGGCCTCCTCTCGGTAAGAGGGGGTGGGCTGTAATCCACCACGCGGGCCCAGTGCGGATTGGTAGATGCCACATGTCTTCGAATTTTTGGTTCTAGGACATGCCTGCCTTTTTGATTCCTCACCCAAGTAGCACACAAGCTGCTTAAATGGCTTCTGTACAACCTGAATGTTGTATAATAGCTGTTTAAGGGATTTACTATAATACTCAAGTGGTTCAGTAGCGTATTTAATAGTGCTTTAACAGGCATGTGGTACAATAGGCGAACAACGGTAAATATAATCCCAATGAAGATACAAAGGCGTGTCATAGAGTTATTGTACGGGCATTTGATATAAACCAGAGTTATAAATACCTTTTAAAACGCCGCGAGGTCTTATAGAGGGCTTTAGTAGTTAAAAGTGTTTAAATGGAGTTATACGCTTCCTTTAAAGCGGTTTAGGTTGTACATTGTATATTTTTAAACCTGTAAGCTGTAAAATAGAACTTATTACAGCTTTTGAAACGCTATATCTACAGCAGAGAAATATAATTATATAGTCGCCCGTAAGCCGTTATATTCGAGATTTTTACAGCAACTGTATGGTAAATAGCTGAATAAGGCAAGAAAAACACGCTATAAACAGCTAAAAGAAAAATGAAAACCGTTTCTATGGTCACTTTAACAGCTGAAGCGAGAGAAGAGTGTTTTACTAATTTAATTGCTTCATTGTGACTCCATTTTGTGAAAGATTATCGTAAATTTATCATGGATAACCAAAAAGCGTAGAAATTAAGAAAAAGACATGGTAGTGTGAGGAAAAAGATTAGCAAAGAATATGGGAATATTATTAATAATCGACCAGAACATAGTCCCGCCAAAAATTTGGAAACGCTAGTAATCAAGTGAAGCTTCAAGGAAATTCGTCTAATATTACCATAACTTGCAATAGCGGTTTAGCTGACAATATTATTGTTAATTTTGAAGAAGTTGAGGCAGGTGACGCTGCATCGAATAATGTTATCAGTGTTGAAAACTCTAACAGTCAAGTGTGTGTTGAAAATAAAGAGGGTTCCGTAGGTTTAAATTCTGCGACTAATGTACCCTGGAGCAGTGATGTAGCTGACAGTATTAACTGTGACTTCCCAGGAGTTGAGGCCGAAGTAATTGCTGAAGAATCCGTAGATGACACTGCATCAAATAATGACGACTGTGCTGATCTCAGCAGTTCAGATACAGATACTGCTGAGTCTACTAGTGATTTCATAAAGAACGTTGATTTTCGCAATGAATTACGAAAATGGGCAGTTAAATTTAATATATCGCATGTAGCATTAAGACATTTGTCAAAAATTTTAAATAATACTATTCCTAATATTTTGCTTAAAGATCCTCGGACCATATTGCATACCGCTAGAAATAAAAATTTAAAGCCGATTGTAGGCGGTGGTGTATACTGGCACAATGGGGTTACGACTCCTCTCAAAAGAATTCTATGTTCTTGGGCCCCAGATGAAATACCAGAAGCTATTTCCTTAAATTTTAATTTTGATGGGCTTCCTATTCATAAAAGTTCGAAACAAGAATTCTGGTCGTTTATAATTGGTATTTATTGTGGGAGTAGTAAACCAAAAGATCTAGATGCCTATTTAAATGATTTTGTAGAAGAGAGGCTGCCGCTACTGGAAAATGGAATTCATATTGAGGAACTTGGCAAAACAATAAAAATAAATATTAAGTAGATGTTTCATTTGTGATTTAATAATTTAATTTATGTATAATTTTTATTTTTATTTTCTATTATCTGATTAGTAATATCAAATAAGATATTGATTCTGCAGTATATTTTGTATATCACAATTTGGTTCCTGTATTGTCGCAGCTTGAGTTCCTGAGTTGTCAGAAAGCATTATATACGTTTCGCCAGGTTGAGATTCAGAAGCATTCCTGCAGTCAATTTTAGCTGTTGAAGTATTCCCGCAGTCTTCTTGTAATACCTGTAAGACATTGTAACTGAAACTGAAAGAAAGTTGTAAGAGGGAATTAACGGGTTTTAAGATTCTGACAATGGACCCCTAAATAAAATGACCCTTAGAATATCAATAGTCCGTTGTACAACCTTAGACTCTTAAAAGAATATATTAATTGCTGATGTACACCTAAAAAAAGTACAATAGAGCGTCAATACCACAATTATTGAACCGAAAGGTCTACAACGGTGGATACTAGCGGCTTAAATCGATAGAACGGTTCTAATAAACTCTGAAGGCTCTTGTAACCGAGACGCCATTAATAGTTTATGATAAAAGCAATTCACATGATTATTTATAATTTTTCAACATCATAAATATGTATAAAAATCGAATTCACGCCACTCTTTCTCTCCCAGGATTCTAAAGAAACTACTTATAAAGCTAAACTATCTTATATAAACTAAATTCAAAATTCGAATCCTATAATTAAATGTACTTTTTATACAAAAAACTGCATAAATAGCAGGCGCGTGAAAATTTTAGCTAAAAAATATGTATATATTTACAATAAACTGGTACTCGCACTGGTATTTTGCATGCATAATAGAAAAATCAACACTTACTTATTTTTTTATTATTTTCAGGCGTATTTTCCATCAATCACTTTCCATTGGCACTAAGTCTTTGTTGAGATGGTTCATTTCCCCAAAATATTGCTACCGTATACGTAATACAGATCCGTAAACTCTAATTCAGAGACACAGACGCATCTAAATAAGATGCGAGCGCTATAGTTGCGCTACAAGAACTTATTTTAGATACTTAGGCGCACACTATCGCTCGCATAGCATCTTTGTATCTCCGTACTAACACACATTTACGAACATTGTAGATACACTGTAGAACCTCAGGCCGTATAAATCTGTGCCTCTTTTGGGGGTACAGCGGCGCTGTATCCGCTTGTACATCTACTGTAGAACTTGTTTATGGAGCCAATGCCGTTATTAAGAACTTCTAACCGGCCAGTGTACGGCTTGTTATAGAGCTTGTGTGCTACTTGGGCACGATGTTATCCTACACCGTTCACAAAGTAAAGCGCCTGTCTGGGTTCGAACCTACGACCTCTATTCGTAAGTCGCAGTTACCACTGGACCACCACTGCTCTCTAAGTAATATATTAGTACGGATTGTTTAACTAAGTATGTAATAAAAGGGGTACAGACCTTTATACATTAAGCAAGCGGTAATAAATCAAAACGTAATCATATTCGTATTTGCGGCAGAATTCCGTAATTGCATTTAGTAATAGCTGAAACGGTGCAGGTTGCATCACATAATGTTATATTCTAATTAATATGAACATCTGCAATCGTAGCGTTAAAGAATTTGCGTTGCCTTCAGATACCTATCTCCTTGGTCCAGTAAGTTTTTACAAAATTTACATTTGCAACACTGCTGCTGAAAAAAACGAAAGACATTGCAATGGACTCGATATTAGGTATCGATGTGAATTATAATTGTAGAATCCTGTTGATTCCCTATTTAAATTGAATATATCAAGTCACTGGCTAAGCGCCAGACTAAGCAAGCGCGCGGATCAGACTAAGCGCTATCGTGCAGACCTGCTTCACAATGTCTGACTCCCGCCAATCCTCGTGACAGAGAGATGACATTATTGACAGCAGCTAGAGTGCGCGCAAGATAAGTCTGCGTGCGACGTTTGACCTTCATGATGATATCCCTGCCAGCACTTTTAATCACTTTCGGCATAATGATGGCGATGATTTACTTTGGAAAACACACTCTTGACACTTGACATAAACTTCAAGATAGCGGCAGACGATTATTTCCGATTTCGGCCGCGCGCAGGCTTATTTTGCGCGCATTCTTCCTCATCTTGTGGTGTTTATATGTATATTGAATAAATAACAATAATAGTCAAATCTGTTAAAATACCATACCGACACGGTCTACCTTCAAAATATTTAAGCGTGCCCCAAAACGTACCTATAAAACGGGTTAAAAAAAAACAAAACCAACGTCTGGTCTGTAACCATTATCCCAAAATACGCGGAAGACTAATCGAACTCAAGGACAATTCAATTTACCGAAATCGGTTCAGCAATTTTCGAGACGGCTACGCATTAAATAAACTCATACATAAAACCGTCCAACCGGAACCTGTCCAGTGTTGCCGTCGTTCAAATAACGATTTATAGCTTATCAAAGAATACGGTATATAAAGAAGTATCTGTGGGGCATAACACGAATGCGCGGAGTAAACCTAACGTGAACAATATATTATTAAAATTGAAAATACTCGTTTTGCATTTATAATATTTACTTCGTTTTTAGACTTTATATCTATAACATAATCAGCCTTTAATGTTCCCACTGCTGGGACACAGGCCTCTACTCTTTTGAGACGGAGTGGGCCGTAATCCACCACGTTGGCCCAGTGCGGGTTGGTAGGTGTCACATGTCTTTGATTTTTTGGTTCTAGGACATTTCCTCACGATGTAATCGTTCGCCGTTTTAAGAGCTGTGGTGATGAAATAAATTACACAAAGTGACGCGCCTGATTAGATTTGAACCCACTACGTACAACTCTTAAATCAGTGTCGTTACTACTGGGCCACCATTGCTCTCATATCTATGGGTATTCATAATATTTATGACTGCTACTTATTATGCTTGTCGCATAAAATTAAACCAAAGCGTCATAGAATAGTAGTATTTTCGATTCAAAAATCATTCGAAATTATTATAACTTGACGTCGACCGTTCGTGCTTCCGAATGATTGAGTCATGCCAAGTTAGCTATTAACGTCAGTACATTATATTTTACCGTTACTATAAATTCGCTACCATTGTCACATGTCCGCCTATCTTGGGAGCACCTGGCTGAATTTTGATAACCTTATTAATATTTGTGAGATTATCTTTCTGGGATCCTTTGAATTACAAATGAACTATTAAATTACTATTACGGCATTCCGTATTATGATAATTGTGTAACGTGATGAAATGTAGGTATTATAAATGATAATCTGTTTGTTTTAAGATGGGAAAGCGAGTATCATTGGATTTCGTAGGTTTTCATTTATTTTCACGGAACCCTAATTCTTTTTCTAAATAAAAGTAGACTAGTTAGTCCTTATAACTTCAAGTATATATCAGTGAAAGTCCCGTCAAAATCAGTCTAGCCGTTTCAGATATTAGACAGAAAAAAGAGACAGACATACAGACAGACAGAAAGACAAACATTTTAAAAATTGTTATAAGTTTTTTGTTACAAGTACCGTATATAGTATATACGGTACTTATAACAAAAAACTTAGCGTTTTACTAAATGCATAATTATGAAAGTATATAGTATATACTTTCATAAACAGGCATTTTAATTTTATTTATTTACTAGCTTTTGCCCGCGGCTTCGCTCGCGTTAAGAAGTATAGTTTGACAAAGTTTCATACAAACTTTCATCCCCTATTTTATCCCCTTGGGGGTAGAATTGATCAAAATCCTTTCTTAGCGGATGCCTACGTCATAACATCTACCTGCATGCCAAATTTCAGCCCGATCCGTCCAGTGGTTTGGGCTGTGCGTTGATAGATCACTATGTCAGTCAGTCAGTCAACTTTGAGTTATATATATTTAGATATAGATGTATAGATATTACTTGGAATACGCGGGCATTGGTAAAACCAACAAAAAAGCATAACTAGATCCATCTAGATTACCAAAGCGTGTTGAAAATAAGAAGAACAGGAAGAAAAGACAAATAGCATACACAAAAAACAAAACAAACTCGAACGTAACGGGACTCATAGACAATTATATAAAAACATACGAAGTGACACCTGACGTCTACATCTGTCACTTTGCTTTGAATTTGAATACTTACATTCATAATCCATAGATTAGGCTTGTAATGAGATAATCGTTAAATATTGACACCTCAAGGCTTTTTTGTTAGTTTGTAGCGGTACGAAGATTATAAACATCAGTGGGGCAATTCTCGTGATTATAAGAACGTTTCAGAGTCTGATCTCAGTCTTAATCTGTCAAAACTACCTCTGATTTCCCTACATTTTTGACAAGATTTTGACGTTGATTGTAGATGAGCTGAGATTGCGACTAGATTTTGAACGTTTTTAATTACGGGAATTGGCCTTCAGGATAGTGTTCCGTGAGTATTTCCATATGCTTTCTGTTTGTAGGGTAATTGTGTAGGGTCATCATTTTAATATAACATTGCTGAGAATGAATCGACAGATACTGTAACAAAAAACGACCGATTAGAAAAAGTACTACAATGCCAATGATGCATTCATCAATCGTCAATGTGATTAAACTGAAAACATTGTCAGTGACTAAATCAATAAAATCGACGATGATATCATACATTATTGCAATTAACGTAGTGCTGCACTATTGTTTATATTTCCCATCCGTTCCGTGATCCGTTGTTCTAAGTTACACCTGTATGACGTTGTTTTTAGCATATTCTGCGAAATGAAGAATAACCTGGGGGTCGCGGCGTGTAAAACGTGTCATTGTACGGGACTTAGACTGTGGTGTCTAGAAACGTACAGAAATTTACGGGAAAACACCAAGTTACGACTGCGACCTAGCTGTATATATAGCGTCTATATTGGAAACTGCATAGCTCTTGTACAAACAATTTATTCAGACACTTTGAACTTAATAGCGAAGATAGACAGCACTAAAACACAAAGACTGTCCATGAACTGAATCCGAGGAAAATCCGAGGGCTTCCCAAAACACCCCTATGAATGATTAGCAACTATTTTTATGTTAGGAGACAGAAGGCTTTAAAAAATGGGAAATCGTCACCTGACTTCAGACTTTATTATTTTTCGAGTTTTTTGAAAATATTTTTGATCTTATAAAATCCCTAAAATTTAGTCTACGATCGATAAAAACAGTGTCGTATCTCATCATCACACAAAGTGACTAAAATTTAGATCAAAAGGATTTTGTTTTCAGTCATTAAAAAAAAAAAAGAAGGGCGGCGATTACCCATAAGTAGTATTAAAAACTTCCTCGGACACTCAGGTTTCCAAAAACATACAAATAACACTATACTTTATTATTGGTGCAATCGGAGTTCGAATAGTGGATAACGGAGTAATCTAATTATTTTTCACGCATCTGCGGAGCCAATACGTTGAAATATTTAATACTTATATAAATGCATCTTTAGTGAAAATGTAATAATATGGTACCATGGAGCTGATCTAATGATCTAATGCTCGTTGAATTAATCAAGTACTCGTCCAACAAGGTTTAAACCCAGCGTTCGACTCGAGTTCTTGCTTCATTAAATATGAGACGATTGTCCTTTTTTTCTTTTCCCGATCAGACCCTGAATCTAAATATCCTGTTATTATAGATTGTGTCTTAGATGCTTTTATTATTACGACCTTTTTGGCTCTTCGTAGAAGTTTGACTGTAATCGGTCGGGAAAGTTCCAGTCTCAACTAGACGCTGGGCCTTTTTTCTAGCCTGCACGAGCGGCCCAGTCAATATCATCTACGGTTAGAGTGACACCAATTTTAGTCACTGTGACCATCGCGATATGGTGAAGATTTTCACTGGTGGATTCTTGATATATGATTTCATACAATTGGTCGTTAAATGAGCATATTATTTGGTTCATTGCAGCCACGTAGGCCATTCGTTTTTATGCTATTTAAAACACCTATTAAATCTTTCAAGAAAAATACATGAGTAAAAAATTCTACATCAAGATAGAATCAATAATATAAAAATAGATAGCAATCATTGCGCGCCTTCGATTCCCAACAAAACATTCCCGTTTGTCTGGCTTTGCATTTCGTATACTTCGCGTTAAGCACTGCTTACACATTGACCTACGACCTTGGTTAGGTTATGTTTGTGGAACAAGTAATTAAACTTGAGCGTTTACGCTACTGCACTTTAAATAACATATTATACTTGAAGAGTAACCAAATATTGTTTATTATGCAATTTTATCAAGTCTTCGGTGATAAAAGTTAAATGTTACTATTAGCCTCATCCCACCGCTGGGCAAAGGCACTCCCCATGACTTCCAACTCTTTCAAACCAGGGCTAAAGTGGAACACTGGTGGTTTATTTTCTCCAGCTCGTACCGCCATCTTCTACGGTGTCTGCCGCGACGCCTTCTGGCTGTGTCAGGGCTCCACTTAGTGGTTATTTTGGCCCACAGCGCATTGGGCATACGGCAGACGTGGACAGCCTAGTCCCACTTCAGCTTAGCGGCTTTTTGAGCAACGTCAGTACCCTGCATCCGGTCATAGATTATGTAGAATGATTAAAAACGGAACATCCATCATGTATTTGTATAGTGTAGTAAATAAAAAACGTGTACGGTTGAGGGACCCCCGTCAGGTTCCTGACACGATACTCGCACGCAAACATACACACTCGTATATAATAGAAAGAGACATAGAGAGAGAGAAAGTCGCATGGAGAGGGCATAACGCTTTTTCCTTAAGTGACGATTTCTACCAGTCAACTCCTACCGCAGCCAGGCCGCGTTAAGGAACATTGTTCCAAAAATCTTCTCTAGCTGAAGCCAAGTTGACAGACTGCAGGCATCTACTCAGTATTCTGCAATGTTGCACGGTATACCGCAGCAGGGTAATTACGTACCTACGTAACACCCTAACAGTCGGAATGGCTTTCATTTTGACAGTTCAACAACATTCATTGCGTTATTTACTTAATTGAGCAGACAATTTTTCGAACATATGAAGCAATAGATTATCAATATCGAGTTACGAAATTAGGGTGCTGCTTCTAATTATTACCGTGATCGTCTGTATACAGGTGAAGATATACAGTGAGTGCATCGTGAAGTTTATATCGTCTATGGGGGATATAACACAATCATAAATAGCATAGATAATAAGTAGTATATATATATGACAAAATCATTAAATCGATTGTTTGAATCATTTCTTCCATAACACCACCAACCGCAATCTCCTATCGCTTGAGCGGAGACCTGCGCGAAGTCACGGCCAATCTCGTTAGTAAGGAACACGGCACACGTGGAATAGTGACGTGAACGGAATCCTCTTTGTTTTATTTACTTTGACCATATACCACGTGAACTGTCTCTCCCATATCGTAGTATACTATATTTTGATTAAGTATTTCACTTACCCAATAGTGTTGCAAAAAGTTTGAGAAAATTACGAAGTCTTCCTATATTAATGTCTATGCAACAGAGGTACCTATAATATTAGAGTTTTGTTTATGTTAGCCTTATAGTGTTATTTCTAGTCTTTAATTAACCCATTTCGATGAGGTTGTTATTTCAAACGGTATTTTTTGGATGCTTTTTAACCATGTTTGGTCGGACCTAGCCTTCCTTTTCACATTATTTTATTATTTCTTTCGCAGGTATAAGTATTGTTCAATTAGCTATACCTCGAATTGAATACAACGAGTCCTTGAATCGATACGATCAGTTTAAACCAACCAGAAGTACAATTGTCTGCATAAATTGCATAATGAATCGATTTTACGTCCATCCAATTTAGTAATCGATAAACTGCAAAGATTTACCGATATTGAGAGGAAGCGATGACCCTGACTATGTCAGGATTATCATGGACCTTGAGCATCGTTATGCGCAACAAAACTACTGTGCTAAAGTGATTAACACTGCAACTCCTTTTGCTTTCATCTTGATTATCAACGCTGCATCAGACTGAATTTTAAAGAGGTTTGGAGTCAAAAGATCAAGGGTAACCCCTTCTTTGATTTTACTAATCAATTTAATATACGCAAGAAAGTCATCGTGTGAACATTCTTCAAGGACAGTTTCAGCACTATATTGATGATGATCTCAAACCACAAAATACTTTTGGTCCCCATTTAATTCCCTTGATAATAGAAAACAATACCGACATTATTCCACTGAAATATCCAATCCTTTAATATTTAATCTTAGTAGTTAGAACGCGTCACAGCCTGGCTCTTACACTAAAACCAATTCAACCAACATTTATGACAGTCGATATTTTAATGATCTTTTGGGCTTTATTTTTCAACGGTACGAAATCAAACGGTATATTTTTTGTTACAATATTAATTTATCTTATAATTTGGTGGCTCAATAAAAGTGTCAGTTATATGTACTAGATTTGTTTGTGTTTTTTATTGAGCATCAGTATTTTCAGCTGACGTTCACCTGCGGTGTGGTAAATTGCATTAGCTACATTACAGTGCAATGCAAAAAAACTAGAACACTGCGTACCTACCTAGTTCATTTGTATCTAATGTAATGTTTGAAAGTGGTACAATAAAAGTGGTGCTAGATGTAAAACTGTCCATATACAATGAAGGAACTGGCCATGCAGTTGCTAATGGCCGCACGACTTTTAGCGGACCTTTGTAAACCGCTGGAGTAGACGTAAGAATACAGATGGGTCCCTAGAACAAGCCATTAACATATGACATACAGCTGATAAACCAATGTTGGTTTATGAACTAAGAACGCAATTCACTGTTATGCAAAAAATATTTGGATGTTTTTTGCATAGATTAAGTAACATCTTAACACTTAATAGCAATGATGACATCTCCATAAAGTATCTGATGTAACCATTGGATGGAGGTATCTGCATCACTGCCTAAAATAGCCAGTGACGTCATAGGCGGTATACCGGAAGTATGGTCGTCTGTTGTAAGCAGAAAGTTGCGTAGATATTCTGATCACGCGAACATTGCGCTATTGACGTTTGGTGATGCCAATTGTAGGTGATGGTGATGTATATTACCTGGCAAAGTAGAAAGTTATTTGTATTAGCGCTGGATATAAATAAAGCGTTCAATAGCTCCTTACAGAAACAGGTTCACATCATCGGAAGAAATTAAAAATAAAATACGGTTCATAACATTCTTTAAACTAGACTCGTTTTAGTGTACACAAATACTATAATTAGTACTGCCTATTATGGAATCGCATTCCAGAATAAAAAGTATCGATCAACAAAAAACAAGCGTTGAAACTCGGAGTTCCCCAGGGAACTAACTATCTTGGGACCCGTAAACAAATTAAGCAAAAAGAAAATAAGAGTTTACTCATGATAATTATTATGCCGTGAAATATTTTCGCGTTCATAGAGTTTATTAACAAGGTACATACCGGCTAAGAACGCCGGTTTGCCATACAATTTACACCTGTCTGTCAAGTGGTATGTTCTCACGAGACGACTCACATGTTTTGTGTTAATTACTTCTCGTGAGGGTTCGAACACACGATCATCTACTGTTAATATTCGAAATAGCAACACTTATGCACCGGTGTGAATAACTTTGTAGAACCATCTGTGAGAAACGTCGTTTAAGTACTAATTTGAAGATAATTCTATCATTTTATCAGCAGCTGGTTTAAATTAAATCAAGTCTGAGCTAATTTTAGTATATCTATGGTGATTAAAAGGATAAAATATGCAATCACTTAGTGACCAGGTTTCTTCAGCGTTAAATACTTCGGTGTGTTCTCGGCCTTATTGAGAATGGTAAAGAACTCATACGTCCCAATCCCAATGTCAAGTTAAGGACTTAATTAACAATCCGAGAGTATTGGAAGAGAAATTTTTGTATTTTTTAAATCTTAATACAAACTTTGTTATGATCAAAGCAGACAAAGAAAGAGACATAGTTACACTTTAGATAAAATGTCGGAAAGACCCCTTATGATTTGATGCTTGACCAGTTATGGTAGTATCCTATACACTATTGCGATTGGCTGATAGATCAATCACTGCTGGACTTCTCTCAAGTTCTGCCAGTTCTCCAGCCTTCTGCACCCAGCCTGTCCAGGCTGCCTTTTTAAGGTCTTCCGTCCATTTAACTAATAGACCAGGCTACTTTTAGCAATACACGCTCATTACATTAACCTGTTGTGTCCTATCAGGTGCAGGTACTCTTCCGATGAGTTCATACTACTAGGTATAACCGTCCTACTTATTATGTTTTAAGTGTCACAATTCATTATGCGTTACTATTTAATCTACTTGTTTAACTTCACTTGCTTGTATCTTACTAATAAAAATGTAACAACAAAGTTGGTATAACAAAACGTGTTTGTATTTCGTGTTAATTGTTAACAATTAATATGAAATACCTGCACGTCTTTCGTAGTCCTATGTTGAATAATAATGTAAGAAATCGACTATCTGTTTTAAAATAACGTGCGTACGAAATACGCACCGATCGTGAACGTGATTTGACAATAGAAATGTTTACATTGCATGGGTTATGCAACATTTGACATGACATAGTAAAAGCAAGGTAGTGTAGTTTTTTTCAAAGCTATTAAACAGCATAGCATAATCAGCCTATAATGTTCCCACTGCTGGGACACAGGCCTCGTCTCTTCGAGAGGGAGTGGACTAAAATCTACCACCCTGGCCCAGTGCGGGTTGGTAGATGTCACATGTCATTAAACAGATTGATGGCCAAATATTTGAGAAACGCGTCGTATCAAGTAAATAATGATCCTAATCTTTCCATTTCGATAACGGTAAATCAAAAATGTTGTGGTAAATCAAAATTGTTTCTATGTTTTATATTGTAGCTGTTTGTTGTTCCTCTTGAATAAAAAAAAATAAAAAAATTCTATGAAAAAGAGAATGAATGAGACTTGTTGTAAATTTATTCCGGTTCAATAAATCCTTTGTTCTCAAATAATTTAATCCCCAAACTTATTGCACTATGTCCTAATCGAAAGCTTCGCCCGAGCTTAAATACTTCAATAATACACAATTCATTCGGTTGCCAGCTCCTTTTCGATGGATTGCATAGGAATGTCGATAGTGCGAATTGCATACAAATATTCGAAAATCGATATCCAAGATTTATTATGTGGCTAGCGATTTTAGACGTCCGTTTTGTCAAATACGAAAGAGTAAGCAATATGCATATACAGGTACTAAATACAAGGAGTTCATTTGGTCGACAACTTTCTATCAAGAGATGATTCTGATGAGGAGACTGAGTGATGATTTGTAAATTATAAAACAACCATATTATATTGTCATCATCACCATCATTCTCCTGTTGTTGTCCCAATTTATTAGGGGTCGGCGCAACATGGCTTTTTCTTCCATACTTCTCTATGAGTCGTCATCTCGATAGTTACCCCCTTCCTAACCATATATTGTATTGTTTACAAAAAGAACATGGTAAAAACATCCTAACAGCTGCTAGTGTGCTGGTTTTATTCAGGAATAACAAGGACTTTTGTATCTGGTTCTTTAGAAGTAGTTCATCTAAAAGTACAGACGCCAGCACATCAAGCTACTACAATCTGTCAAATTTCTTTAATAGATTTTCAACTTTATCGCCAAAGTATTAAGGTTCAAGGTTGAATGGGAAAATTTGACAGTTTCGGGTAGCTTGACCTGCTGGCGTCTGTACAATCACCCATATAGGAGTTGTTGTACAAGAAAACACCACTCCTATAGTTTGGATTCCGGAATAAACCGTGCATGTTCATCAATGGATTGACAATTCAATCCATTGATGAACATGCACGGTACTTATATTCGGGAATCCAAACTATACGAGTGGTGTTTTCTTGTCGATTAAATCGATATCGATTACGACATCAACTAGCTTCTTTAAATGCAAAATAGGTCAAATAAGTTATTCAGTATAGGTAGAACGATCCAGCACGTTTCTTCGATTGTTCAATTCGTTAATTATACGAATCTAGTAAAGTCCAGTTTCTCTTCTTTGTTATTTCGATTTGAATATCAATTTTATGTGATTTCGATTGTCACTGATTGATGCGTTGTGTTCATTTCGTAAGAAGGAATGTCACGATCTCCTCTAATGATGTTGAATTGAGTTTGTTTGTTTACCTATATTTCTTTTTCGGAAGTTATTTCAGTTGGTTTTTTTTCTGTTTGAACCAATCCATATGATACATAAGCATCAATGAAACCTATGAGATACATTGAAATTTTGAAAATGACTGCGTAATAATTTATTAATATTATCAGCCTTTCGAGTTTTTGCCAATATAATGTCAGCAGTAAGCATAGGAGGGTTTACATAAAGAACATGATTTGACGTGAGCCCTACTCGCGGAAAACACTTTCTTGTACTAACAAAACAGTAATATCTTCAACGTTAAAATCACAACTCGCTCCACATAATTCGAGCACTTCCTAATAGTTCACACCTCGTTATTAAGTGTGGTCTCATTTTATAATTACAGACGCTTACTCAAAGCTGACCTTTCACTTTCTTAAATAGAACCCCAACTTGCATTCTTTAGTATAAAGGTTGTGAAATTAGCCAATATTATAATTAAGAGATAGCTAATCTTTGTGGAACAATGAGATTTCAATCCCAATAAGGCCATAGATGGTAATGCTGCTAAACAATCAGGCTGAGTCGTCTATTCACAACATTTAACTCTTCGAGACAGTCGCAAACAAAATTGCGCTCAATAAAAGCACAAAAGCTCTTCCTTTTCGCTCGCTTTTCTACAAAGCGAGAAGGCAATACAACTTAGCCTACATACAAACTAGGAATAAAGGAGATAGATGATACCGATGATATAAAGCCATTAGAACAATAACAGCCGCGACGGCCCCGTGTCCACATTTTCGCGTATTACTCAACTGTTACCTAGATTCATCCCTGCCCACGCGCATGTTACGTAACCGCTTCGAAATTAGAATAGAATACCGCCTAATGACGGCTTGTAGCGCTTGTCAAAGTAATGCCACCTGTCAAATCTAGCTTTTAAATACAAGAATAGGTGCTAAACATGATTTATATTGATTTATTAACGTTTATGATTGTGTTGGGTCGATGTTTGTTTGTAAAGTTGACGTCAAAGTTTATCAACACCGCCGTTTTTTTTATGGTGCGTGGTAAACCGGCTGACCAGGCTGGTCTGAGGCTGAGATATTTATCAAATGCAAATAACCGAAACCTGTCAATTTAATGCCGATTTGATAGAAATACGGTCTCCGTTTTCTGCGATATCCATCTTTCTGGGAAAACCACAGCTAATGTAATCTGTCAACGTATTCCTGCAACTGCCAACTATTTTTGTTAAACTGCTGGCTGTAGAAGATGGGATCTTCTGTACTGATAAAAAAAAACCCTACGTACTAAAAACATTGTATGTAAATATACCTACGCCATAAAATCTTTTTTTTTTTCTTTAACGGTGAATTTTCCCAGTCCCACGACACAATATAGGGATCGTGAAATAAAAACTGTAATAAAGTCAAGATTATGGCAAAAGTAAACAGAGAGCATATCTACCGCCTGAACTACAGTCGTGATCACAAGTCCAACGTGGCTAGGGTAACCAAATATTATCAACTTTAAGTCATACAGCTAGCAAAAAAAAACAATGGATTTTAAGTTCAACAGACTGGACTTGAATGTTGCTTAATAAAAATATAAATAAAGAAAACTAAGGTAGAAATGGATCCACGGGGATCAACATATTTACTTTACCTTTAGATTTTCATTTACATTCAATCGGCGCATTCTGCTTGCCATTTAAATCCAAAGCCGTAAGAAAGTTGGGGATTTTCTTATAGTTTTATCAAAGAATAAAAATGAATGAGAAGTATTCACAAACATGTCTCACAAAAGTCTTAAAAACATTAAAGATAAATATAGATACAGTCAGAGCCTTAAGCAAATAATACCTGGTAACAGTGGGTAACCCAATCACGACTCCGGCCGGTGAGTTCAGGTCACAAGCCATCACGACAGTGCCGATGGTCACTGAGCATCGCAAAAATATTATAATTAATAACATTGAACACGAAATGGTTAATAAAAGAGAAAGGGACACGACATGAGCCTTGGACGATTGAGTTCATTTGTTTTTATTAAAAAAATAATATTCGAATGACTTGAAATTGCACGCGTATATTATGAGGTTATGACGGGATGCGAATTTGTCTTCCAAATATTAATTATTTAAAATTATCTTTTTAGGGACTTCAAATATTAGCGCCGAACTAAATTTAAGTTCAGCGCATCTTTTTCTTTCTATTTCATTAAGAAACGGACAGAGGATAAATATTAGTTTAGTCCTGTCAAATTAGTCAGCGCCAGACGTAAATTGACGTATTTTTTGTAGCCATGTTTTTAATCACGTCTAATCTTGCTATGGAGTATCTAAATTTGACAGGACTAAATTAATATTTATCTTCTGTCCTTTTATTAATGAAATAGAAAGAAAAAGACGCACTGAACTTAAATTTAGTTTAGTTTGTGAACAAGGGAATAGGCGCCATTATCAGTTATTTTATTAACATAATTAACTCTTTATCTATGCTGGGCCGAACTTTATCCATATCTTTCACAAGTAATCATTTGCTAGGTACTTTTTCCTTAAACATTAAAACATTGCGTATTCCATCACGTAGACAGAGATAATTGCATCATTTACATCTACGATAGATAGTACACAGGCTATGTTTATGACTATAGTATATTAACACATTGTACTCGTACATTGTGTCAATTATAAATAAAACATTCAATTACGCTGGACTAAATGACGTAAGAAATGATCACTCAAAAACTTAAGTAACGTGAACCATTTGTAGATCTTTTGACACATCTAAATATACAAGTGATTTCTCTGACTTGACTTCAAATTCTTAAAAATGTTTTCTGTCGGTTCCTCAAGAATTGCCTAAATCAGTAAAATATTAACACTAATAAAAATATGGATGCGTAAAACTACATTTAAGTACCTAGAATTACAAATGTTCTACTCCAGTAGCTTACTCCACATTGTCTTACAAATTGGAATGATAGCAGTTGTAATCCAGCTAAAAAGACTACCTAGGTGAATATCAAAATGCTTTTCAATTTTTATACTTGCATGTAAGATTACGTCCAATTAGGGATGCTCATACAATTATGATGACCAGTATTTAGCCAGTACACAGGAACATACAAAATTTAAGCAAGAATCTCCGTGATGGTCAGAATTCAGTATAAAAAACCCTAAACAGATTCGGCCTTCCAGCGCACTATTACGAAACGATTCTATCCGGAATCAGTAGTATATATATATTTCTTTTTTATTTGAGTCCCCAATCACAGGCGTGATGAATCGTAGAAACAGAGCGAGCAGCGCGTGCGCCGGGATCGTTGACCTCACGTGAAACAATTTCCCTAACAGAAAGTTTGGGAACAGATACTTAAAGAATTTTTCTTGAGAAACAATATAAAGCAGTTGACCGATAGTCATTACGTTGAGTCGGACATTTTCGGTCTTAATAGTACCTGTAAACGACTAACGACGCAATGACTACTTGAAAGTTACGGCAGGATATAACAAATTACATTGCAGGGAAGTGGATTTTACTAGGAACTTATTATGTAAGTAATTGCAACCCTCAGTATTTACTGATAAATTCCTTAAACCATCTTACCTCAATATTACAAGTTTTAATAAATCGCTAGGTACATTACCGGTAAATCTGATATGGATAAGTAATTTTACAATTTACCGGTGGCTGCCACTTTGGTTTTTCTGTTTGCCACACTTTAAACTGCCGGCAAAACTATGTCAGCCTTTATAAAGTAGAGTTCTTACGATAGTGTGACGTAACAAGAATGGAAGTACGCATAATGACTGTTCACGGTCATGATCACGCTCCGATTTTGACGATGATCACCTGATCGTAGCTTACGTCGAGATCTAAATGCTTTAGGGAGAAATGCCGAAAGAGCAATAGTTTTAGTTGATGGTCGCATTGAAATAGGTGATTGCTTTCGCATTAACTTTTCGTGGAAACTGAGAACTTCGGGCAAGTGGTCTCTGAAACCACAACTGATGAATATGTACGAGTATGGTTTTAAATAATGGAAGAAACGCTCGATGCTAAAAAAAACACATATTCTTTCATGCTTTTATACCTATCATTTCATTGCAGATTTTTTTATTATGAATAAAAATGTAATGAAGAATGATGAATAATGTGATGAAAGCGAAGAAAATGAACACTAGGATTTCTGCAAATGGTGTAATATTTTCTTTGCCGACTGTACCAATAAAGATTCAAAATATATAATTTTGACGTCATTCGAAACGACGTATAATCTTTCCCACAGATCAATGATGACCCACGTATTGCTGTCATTATTGGTATATCCCCGAATTAGAATAACAGGTTCTAATGGAAAATCAATGTTTCGAGTTAGTAACATTAGTGATTACAATTAAAGATCTAATGATCTCAACCATTAGGTCTGTGCAACTGTCTCTGGTCAAACATTACAATGTGACGTGTAGGAAAATCCTATGCTAATAGAATTTCCCTTTTCTCCTTTGTAAGTGTTAGCACCATCAGCATAATGAAGATGTCATCATCTATGACGAGACTTTCTATTGGTATCCTTACACTTTCCTCTTCCTTATCTTGAGAAGTGACGTCAATGATAATAGGTGCTTACTTTATGCTTGAAGCAAGTCTTATGATGGAAGCAATTTTTTTTTTTTTTTTTTTAAGTCAATGGGTACTGCTGCGTCCTGGAAACAGGATTGGTTAATGGAACCTTATACTCAAGATGGAAGGAGTGGAGAGAGGCCTTTGCCCAGGAGACGGAGATCGTAGGCTAACATAAAAAAAAAAAATACTCACGATTCGAAAGTGTACCCTCTAATGCATCATTTATATTTCGCAAAAGCTCATCAAGGTCTCCATCTTTCTAGATCTCGTTATCATTGGCAATTCCTTTCATTATTTCTACTGTTCATTTTACTTACCTAATAGAAACGACTAGTTCATAAAAAACCCACTTATGATCCATTATCCTTGAGATATTGTTTTTTTTTTATATTTTAAAGGAAATTTTTTGAATATTTTTATTATTTCTACCATTACCTAACAACTTCGAATTTCTTAAATATGACTACTGAAGTTGATAAGAAAAAAGTCATGGTCGCAAAAAAGTCAACATTTATTTACAATTCAATTCCAATAATTATAGTCCCACTTTTCTAAATAAAGATGGATGTTTCATTCAGATATTCAATGCAATCAGTTGAATGTGAATTGAATAGATTTCAATGTGTATGTTCGTACGACACTGCTGGTCATAGTCGAGAACATGACCTCGTGTCAATATTCTCGTTATTAAAAAGGAATTCACATTGAAAAACTATTGTCATTTATAGTAGAAAAGTCGTGTTATGTATATAATGTAAATGGAATTACCTACTAGCTTTTACCCGCGGCTTTGCCCGCGTTGAGGTCGGAGATAATTCCACGTGAATGACTACCGGGACAAAAGATTTATCCTGTGTTAAGGCGTGAAAAGGTAACAGACAGACAGCAGTCGTTTCGCATTTATTAAATAAGTGTATGCCTTTGGGTTCACTTCTATGTCCCGCTGAGATCGAGACTTTTTTTTCCTATTGGATTACCACAGTGATGAAGGCATTATTACTGGCTGGTCTGCCTTGTGTCCAGGTCTATATTTATTTAATTGCTCGGACCTAACCCGTGGGAACAAAATATTAGGTAAAGCAATATGCACCTAAATGATTGAGCCATAGACCGCCCATTGCTCTATCCTCGATTATTGGTAGAAATTAAAGAAAATCTATTTGCATCTACGGGTAGGTATTGTAATGAAGTATGAAATCGTACAGTTTCTTTGTTTTCCATTACTACATCAAACAGCAACGATGTAGAATAGAATCCGTTTCGTATTTATATTTACATAATATTGTTTAGAATCTCGAGAAACCTTGACGTGAAAATGTTTATTCACTCGCTAGCATCGCAGGAACATACCTACTTCAGTTTTTATACCTGTAATTTCGCAATAACGGTGCCTTTCAGAAAGAGAATGAACTTCGTTAGCGTTTGCACCAAACGGAGCAAACCACATCCTTACTCGTGCTGTTGAAAAAACTTAATCATAACATCTGGCACGCTTATCGTGGCACTGCCATCAGACGCGAGCGTGAGCTCCGTAGCGCCGACCACTACGCGGAGTGCAGTCGCCGCGCGCTCGCGAATACTTACACACAGGACGAGACCAACCGCGGAAATATTAAAAATCAAACACCGGCTCCAACAACCATTTTTTGTTCAAATTCAGACATTTTATTAAATTACTCTTTTTACAACAGGTGCGTTTAAGTGTAAAATGTGATTAAAACTGTGATCTTATAAGTTAGTGCATGAAAACATGATTGAACTGTTAAAAGTGAATGACAACAGAGTAAACGGAACAATGAGAGATATCGGAACGGATTCGTTCGTGTGCAGAGTTCAGTATCTGGACGATATGGACCCTTTTATGGAGTACAATGTACGGGAGCCTCCGAGGCCGCTGTACCACACGTTCAACACCACCATACCCCTGTCCTATCAAATAGCTGCCGTACACCGCTTGCTTCAGGCCCCACACCGGGTGAGTGTTACCTGTTATATAAGAATTTTATTACTTTTTAAATACCGTAAATAGTTTTTATTACTTGCAAAATTACGCGTGTACGACCTCCTTCGTTAATTAAAAAACAATCGCCGATTATTTCACGTGCTCGCACTCACGCACCCCGCGACACGTAAATATTGACAATAAAATCAGTCACTGATAATCGCATTGTTATCATTAAATGACTGATTTAAAAGAAAAATGGTGACAATCACTAAGGCCGATGATAATGGAAAAATTGCCATAAAATAATACAATGCTGTTATTTTGGTGATAGATTAAACGTAATGTCTTTGTTTTGATAGACCAAAACAATCCTCCTTTGTGTATTCATACATTTCTATTCGATTAGTGAGATGATCATTCAAGTAAGCGATAAGATCACGTATGTACCCTTACACTAACTACCGATCATCATCATCTGCCTAGCCTTTTCCCAAATATGTTGGTGTCAGCTTCCAGTCTCTGGATGCAGCTGAATACCAGTATTTTACCTAAAGCGACTGCCTGTCCGACCTCCACAACCTCGTTCCTAGGTAATACGATACCCCTTGGAAAAACGGGTTGTCAGATTTCGAGCGTCTGACGACCCGTAACAACTGCCAAAGATCTACGAATGATAGCTGGGTCCAACGGCATAACGTGCTTTCCGAATCATGGAGGGATCTTGATATTATTATGTGAAGATGGTCACCCAGCCACAGACTAACCGCGGCAAGCGTAGCTTAACCAGATCGATCGATCCGTGCAGCTATTATTACTTAGCCATCGCCACGCCCCTAACCACCCCATTCACCACCCAACGATAGTGATATAAAAAGTAATTAAGGTGCAGCGCTTGATAAGTATAATATGTAATTCCTGACTGGAAGCCTTAATTTATTGAGGCATCCACAGGCAAGCCCGTTTAAGCAGACGGCCACCTCATAGGTTGAAATGACAGATGATTATCCCAAAAAAAAAATAGGTATTCAAGTTAATTCCGATCCAGATTCCTGTCCCTTGCTGCCCACTCCCAGCGACGCCCTAAGCCGAGGTCCGTACCCACAGGAGGTGCCCTTAGCGTGCTTAGTTTTTTGGGATTTTTAAACCCTGGCTGGAGGCCTTAATTTATTAAGGCATCTACAGGCAAGTCCGGTTAAGAAGACAACCTCCTACCATGACACAAGAGATGCAATTCCTAAAAAAAATAATTGGTGTCAAACTATCATCTGTAGCTTCAGATGATAGTTTACTGTATGTAATCATAGTGATCAAATATGTACAGACCTAATGCTAAAATTGGCAGCCTCTGTTGCAAATCTCTACTTAAATACAGCAATGGTGCCCGTGTCTCCACCTAATCGTCAGTGAAGCATCCGCTGTGTGGACGGAGGTGCCGATGTCTTGCAGCTAGCAGCTACAAAGGCAAATGCAGCACGTTTCGTGGTTCTAAAATAATAGCAACACACATCAACGTCCAATGCTGCATGCGTAACAAGACATTGACGAAGCCAACTACTTAACTATTAACGAACTACGTCGAACATGTTGGAGAAAGAAAAAATGTACGTACGTGCCTTATTACAGCAAGAGCCCAGTAGGAATATTTAAATCGTTTGAAATTGGATCGGCACACGAAAGTTCTTTTAAAATTCATTGGTTTTAAGGCTAGCTTCAGTCAGAAACAAATCAATAGGGAAGCAATTTCCATGCCACAGAATTACAAAATACATTTAAGAGAGGGGCTTGTGGCTAAGTAATAACAGCCGCACGGGTCGATAGATCAGGTTAAGCAACGCTTGCCGTGATTGGTCCGTGGATGGGTGAACTTTACATATCAAGACCCCTCCGTGCCTCGTGTTATGCCGTTGGTCCCGGCTGTCATTCGTCGATCTTTGGCAGTCGTTCCGGGTCGCCAGAAGCCCGAAATCTGATAACTCGGCTCACCAAGGGGTTTCGTATTACCCAGTAACTGGGTTGTGGAGATCAGATAGGCACTCGCTTCATGAAAGTATTGGTATTCAGCTGCATCTAGCGAGACTGGAAGCCGATCCTAACATAGTTGGTAAAAGGCTAGGTAGATGATTAAAGAGGCAGCTAATTATAGTGTAGTGCGTTATAAATGTAATGGAAGTAAACACTATTACTAATACCGGTGTTACTCATCGCGGTATTTGGCTAAAATTATACGTTCTAAATACTCCCGCTACCTCGCTCAGGTGTTGCTATGACATAATGTCACTTATTACAGTAGGTAGTTGTTTCGACAGCATTCTATAGGCCATGGATAGTAATAGACCACCCCGTGTTATATTTCTACGGATTGAGAATTGAGTCAGAGGTGACTTAGATACCTACCACGGTTAGATATGAAGCTAGGAGTAATTTTCTGAGATCAAAGACTGCCCGCATCCTCATTTATGTAGCTGAAGTCCACAAACATCTCCTGAGATGGACCTTCCAATGACCGCTACGGTAAATCGTTGGCCCAAAAGGAGGAAATGGCCATAATCACCACGCTTAGCTAGTTAGTGCTTTAGCAGACAGGACGACGCTACACTGCCGTCCATCTACGTGTGATATCACCTCTTAGTCATATTTTACGTCAATTACAATAGTGCGATTTTCTGAGGACTATAAAGCATGCTTTGATAAACTTTGAAGTGCGCCATGCATAAAAATAGGGATGTTGATACAGTCTGTTACATCGTGTCTTGCATAACATTTTACCAGAGATAGCTGACCCGGCAAACGTTGTTTTGCCATATAAATTATTTCTAGCTGCCCGGCGCTACTTTGTTCGCGTGGTGCACACCACGCGAACAAAGTAGCGCCCCCTACCCTACTTCTACCCTACTTCTACCCTACTCCTACACTACTCCTACCCTACTTCTACCCTACTTCTATCCTACTCCTACACTACTCCTACACTACTTCTACCCTACTCCTACACTACTCCTACCTTACTCCTACCCTACCCTACTCCTACCCTACTCCTACCCTACTCCTACCCTACTCCTACCCTACTCCTACCCTACTCCTACCCTACCCTACTCCTACCCTACTCCTATTTTTCCTGAATTTTCTTTGCTATAAACCTCACGGAGCCCGAGACCTTTCCAACGAATGCAAAACCGTGGAAATCGGTTCGTGCGTTCTGGAGTTATAGCGTCAGGAAGGAAAACCCGACTTATTTTTATATAGTAGATTAATAAGTTGCAAAGGGTACTTGTAAAGGTGGTTTTGTGCCATCTTTTAATTATTCTCAACTCATAAACGAAGATTATTTATAGCGAAATGATTAATGAAATCCTGCAAAAATTCAGCGTCCCTTCAGAAAAAGTAAAAAAACAATGTTTGGTTCGCATGAAAACGTTCTACGAGTACCTATTAGCAAAATAATGTGTCAGAAAAAAGTTTCTATATACTCGTATATATCTCGGGAGTGGAAACATCCACTTAGCCACAACTAGCTGATAATGCCTGGCACTTAAATCTGAAGTGAAACATTCATTACCTTTAGACCCAGTCCCGGTATAGAACCAGTTTCCATTGTCATAACATCTGTCCGAACTCGTTCACAGCGCATTCTCAATTACACAGATTAGCAAAATTACAGTCTAACCAAGTACACAGACTGACGTAAGTCACAGGACGTGTACTCGAAAGAACGGGAGCATAGATAATTGATCACTTAGAATTACTATAATTATTTTGTGTGCGGTAAAGTATCATACTTATAATGCCTACTTTAATCTTTGTCGGTGCATATTATGAGAGAGAGCAGGGGTGGCCCAGTGGTAACGGCTGCGACTTACGAGTCGAGTACTTGTAGGTCGTATGTTCGAATCCAGACAGGCGCTTTTCTTTGTGTAAATTATTTCATCACCACTGCTCTCGAAACGGTAAAGGAACCGTGAGGAATCCGACATATCCTAGAACCATAAATTCGAAGACATGTGACATCTACCAACCCGCACTGGGCCCGCGTGGTGGATTACGGCTCACTCCCTCTCACCGAGAAGAGGCCTAAGTCCTAGCTGAGGTAACGTTATAGGCTCATTATGCATATCATCATATGCTCTAATTCAGGCTAAACTGAAGTTTTTTTTGTATTTGCAGTGCAATTGTAGCAGTTTACTATTGTACCCCTCATAGCATGCCACGCCACTCTAAGTTCACCTTTCGGGAAATAAAGACGGCCTTGAATAGTACGTCAATTTTAAAAAAAAAACAATTTTAATGTAAATCACTTTTTATGACTACATTACTCACTAGTTTTAATCTTTCTTTTCCTCGTTGCGTTCGTCGGAAGTTTATTAATCATGTCCAGATGTAATCTTTGTTTATACGAACACAAACGCTACCTGAGAAAATTCTGCTAAGAGCATTGTAAAGATTCCACAACATCCTTGAAACATTTTACTTTCATATTGCATTTAAAAAGGTGTAAATATGGAAATTGCTTTGGAGAAGTGCTGGGTTATGAATGGAAAAGGTTAAGCAGAGGTAACAACAGACCGGCTTCCGATTGCCCCTTAAATAATAAAATCACGAATTTTATGAACAGTATATTTAGCACTTTATCCTCTCTAATATAAATGGAGTCACTCTGGAAAAAAGAAATATTTAAATCAAAAGTTATTTATTCAAACTAGGCTGAAAATCAGCACTTTTACGAACGTTAAAATTACATAAGACTGTCTCCGAAAACGCCGCCCTTCATTCATAGTTCTTTAGCTGGGAAGAAGAAGTGGAGCAACAAACTCCCCAGAAGAAAGCGGAACTCTTGCACAATACCCAAAATAATAGAAATAGCGCAGTAGTCCAAGCCAAACTCACTCAGTCTCGTCCCTCTGATCCCTCTGACCTTACTTCCTCTGCTGTGACATAATATGTGTGTCATCGCATTACTAGATCTGCCAAAAATAATGTGGACTGCGTGTTCCAGGAAACGATCTGTGAACGTGCGTGTGATGTTGCACTACGAACATACGTACGATGCGTCAAATGTGGGTCGAGTAGGCTCGGATCATTTCCAGTTTATTTCTGCGTCTCTGTTAATGTTTATTTTATTTTTAGTCATTCTGCTGGAAGTTTTTGAAAGACCCTTAAATTATTATGGCCTTTGATTTTCTTTTTCATCAAACTGTTCAAAACAGTTTGTGTGGTCACTAATCGCATTGACTACTGTATCCAAAACAACAATATGTTTTCCGTATTTTGGATGGTGAACTATACAATAGAGTATCAAAATGTGTGCCAAAGTCTACATCCGATTTAGCATGTTCAAAGACAACGGATGAAACTTTTGGAATACTGAGAAAAGAAACAATGCGTGCATGAATTTCTGCCGTTGTGTGTTGTTCTCACAAGCCACACATAACTAGTAACTTTAATAAACCCATAATAGATAGCAATTTCAGATAAGTGCAACGTTATCACTTCATAACGTTAGTATTAATAAACTGATATAAATCAAAGTCGGTTCTTTCACGATGACCTGGCCTGGGGGAAATGTAGCGATAAGTGGATCATAGGTGTGTATATTCGTTATATAGCATACTGAGCTATCATTTTGATCATTAGTACTGACTGAGGCCATAGGTTATTGATGCATACAAGTTAGTAATTAATAATAATCACGAGATGTCTGCAGTAGGTCGCTACTCAATTAAGGAAATTAATTTTTAAGAAACCGGCCAAGTTCGAGTCGGACTTTACGCACACGAAGGATTCGGAACTACAAGGCAAAAAACGCTGAAAAACCTACGTTTTTTGTACGACGACCCTTTAATTGTTGTTAACTTTATTTAATTCTCATTATTTGTTGTTATAGTGGCAATAGAAATACACAATCTATGAAAATTTCTACTGTCTACCTATTACGGTTCATGAGATACAGTCCGCTGTCAGACAGACGGGCGGACGGGCGGACAGCGGGGGCTTAGTAACAGGGTCCCGATAGGACCCTTTGCGTACTGCTGAACTCTAAAAAGGCATTGGCGTTTATAAACCAGAAAAATGCAAACGACACTCTAGCGCGTTTGACAAAAATTTAAGGAAAAGAAGTGCAGGAATATTGTAAATACGAAATATATCTGTGGATTAAGAACCAAGATGTCAGTCATAAATTGAATTATAACTACAGGAGTACAACGCCAAGTAGTTTCTCGAATAACATTCGAACAAAATCGGCCATGACTAGTTGTCCAAATTCGTGGGTGGCACAGCAAATGCTTTTGTTACTGCTCGGTGACCTTGGTGTAAACTGATAAGCTATCATAATCCCACATATAATCTGGAAAATGGACTCTCCGCTTTTTTCAAAATCATGCTGAAAGTACAAAGGCTAGATGCTTAGTAGTCTCGGTGCAAACAGTGGCACTCATCGGAACTGGTCTACGAAGATACGGGCCCGTCCAAAAGTAGTTGATCCGACATATTTAACAAGTGTCAAATATTTTTTTTCGGACAGGCAAAATCACTACGGTCGTAGGGACAACAGACTGTCAAATCGTATAGTCATTCATTCGTAGTTCGGAAACCTAACTAATACATAAGTGATACGGAGTATGAAATGCCCGTAACTTAATACTGAAACTACGGACGTCGTGCTTTTGGCCACCAGAGGGCGTAGTGCGAGTTTTTTACCTACTCGATCGCGTGAACGTAAACGCAGATTGGTACGGTATTAGAGCAGCGCCATCTAGTGGAAACTCGAGAGCACTGCTGTCATTCCATACAAATCTGAGTTTACGTCTCATCTCCAAAGTTGTAGCTGCACACGGAAGCCTCTACTGTATTACTGTCCTGCATTCGGGTCTGGATAGCCGCGCTCCTGGTGGGTTTGATATGGCCTATAGCTATGTTCCCATTATGTGTACTGAGCGAACTTGGCTATCTTATCTCATACTTGGCTTCTAACACCAGAACCTCAATTGCATAACACACTTTCAATCACAATCTGAAATATTTTTAAGGGAATTGCTAATAGAATAAACAAAAAGAACTTTTATTTTGGATCCATAGGTATAGTCCATATGTTAGTATCATCATCATCATTTGTTAGTACCATCATCATCATTTGTTAGTATCATCATCATCATTTGTTAGTATCATTATCATCATTTGTTAGTACCATCATCATCATTTGTTAGTATCATCATCATCATTTGTTAGTATCATCATCATCATTTGTTAGTATCATCATCATCATTTGTTAGTACCATCATCATCATTTGTTAGTATCATTATCATCATTTGTTAGTACCATCATCATCATTTGTTAGTATCATCATCATCATTTGTTAGTATCATCATCATCATTTGTTAGTATCATCATCATCGTTTGTTAGTATCATCATCATCATTTCAGCCGAAAGACGTCCACTGCTGGTCATAGGGCTCCCCCAAGCCCGTCCAATTCGACCGGTTCTGTGCTTGTCGCATCCAACGGGTTCCTCCGGGGTTTGGTTAGTTTGGTTAGTATACAAACTAGAAACTAGTGTTAACACTTACATCTACCAAAAAACTACACAAACTATTCATTACTACCCCACAGTGGCGTCTAGGCGTATCCAATGACCCAGTATGGGGCTGACCGAATCCATTGCTTCATATGTTTCAAAAATTAGTCTGTTCTGCAACGTAAATGACGCAATGAATGTTGTTGAATTGTCAAAATGTAAGGAATTGTCATTCCAAGTGTGTTAAACAATTACCCCGCTGGGTCATCCCCAACGAAGTTCCCGACCTTAAGCGCTAAAGATTACCAGGTAGGAGACAATAGACATGAGTCCAACAATACACCTCCGTTTTCCTCAGACGAAACAAACTACTGCTTTCCGCAACCGAATTTCTGGGGAATACCGCTTTGAATATACATAGGCACTTATTCATAAACTAAATTAAAATGGTGCTACTACGAACTGAGTCACAGCGTCAATTGATGTTGAAACATCGTGGACTAACCAGTGTTATCAATTTTTCATGTAGTGGCTCGACGAAATACACTATTTTCCTTCCTTCTTGATCATTTTTTATCAGACAGATTATGGAGTATCTTCTTCAAAACGATGGTCAGTAAGAAAACTTTTATCGAACACCATACATGAGGATACACTTTCGAGATGATTTTGAAAATGCTCGATTCCGTTTTATTTCTGACTAGCTTCTGTCCGCGACTTCGTCCGCGTGAGTATCTTGCTCTCCCGACCCACAGCGTCGCATCACATTGCCCGCTGTTACTTAGTTTTCGCTTAGCGTGACTTTTTTCTTTTTGCTCCTCGGCTTCTAAGGGTCATTGCGTGGTGTGTGCTATCAAGTGAAAAAAGAATTTCTCTAATCCAGCTGGTAACTAGTTCCAGAGATTATTATATATTTATATATTGTAGATATAGATATGCCAATATTAATCCTCTGAAATTACCACAATGTAGGTATACGAGTAGTAGGAATTGGTTAGTAGGTACAACAACTCAGCATTTTCAATATCCTTAATAGCTACTTACTGGAGTTCTTATCAGTTTCAACAATCCTCTTGTAAGTAGGTCCAAAGTACATATTTAAGGATTGACGTCAGTAATGATTTCGGTAATAATTATTGGTACATTAGGTACGTATTATGAATAATTTGCATTTAAAATATTAATTCTATAATATTGCGCATAATATTCAGTTATAGGCTGTTAGATAATACAACATCTCTTATCATTTTTTTCGTCCAACCGGTTTGCTTAAGATAACCAAATGCAAATTAGTTTTATGTGTTATTTCGCCATAGCAACAAAATGATAGGGGTTTTCCAATTATTTTATTTTTGGTAAATATTAACCCATCTTTTGGACAAACATATAATTAGGAACGATTGATAAACGAATTCACTTTTGGATAAACAAGTTGCTTTTACTTTTGTATGAACTTAAGTACAGATAACAACTTTGAATCACATAAAATAATAGATTTATAACTACGATTTAATGATTCATATTCAAAAATCAATCAATCATAATTATTGTCTCTTTAAAAATCAATTTATCGTAAATTGAAATGTGAAAAGTGACCCGCCGCTGGACAAATAATTAAGAACGTTTCGTATCTTGTATGTAGTATCAAAGCCTATTAAAATAGATGTTTAACCATGTTGTTAAAAGTTAAGTATTATCAGCAAATTGATACAAAAATAACAGCAACTTGTTTATCGAAAAATGACTTCGGTATCAGTCGTTCCTAATTATATGTGCACAACTGTACCTGATATACACTACGTATCTATATGAGTATTATGAACTTATTGTTTTTTCTCGTCATAATCACTTCGTATCTAATAAAAAAAACCTTCCGCCACGTCCTTCTGTCTGTCTGAACGCAATAAACTCAAGAACTACTGATTTCATACGGTTTTCACCAATGGACGCGGTGATGAATGAGAAAGCTGCAGGTGTATAATTCATTAAGGTTTTGTGTAAATTGGCTGAAATATGAGGCTGATTGTTGAAGATGTCAGGAAAGATGATTTTTTTCCAACATCTTCAACAATCGGCGGACGCCAGTAATGCTCCCATTACTGGCGTCCGCTGCGTGAACCAATAGAGCTAGAAGAAAATAATTTTCGCATAGGCCTCCTCTCAGAGAGAAGGAGTGGACCGTAATCCACACATGAAATAATGCCGACTACACGATTTATCATAAGCCCAGACTATGCAAAGTGAGCCTCCTCGAATTCCTTGGTTCGCTGAAAGTCATGCAAAGAGGTCGTATGTTGTTATGGCACATAGATTGCGTTCTGGTCATTTTCCATCCAGGAAATTTGGATACCTCATGAAAAAAGTCGATTCCCCTAATTGCCAAGTGTGTAATAAAGTCGAAGATGTCCAACATTTGCTGGTGGAATGTGAAAATAACAGGAGAGAGAGGGAGATAGTGATGCGGGAGTAAGTTAATATGTATGATGTAGGGGCTTTCATTAGAATGTTATCTACACCGAATTCGAGAGAAGCGAAACTGATCTATGAAATGGTTGCTGTATCACTATCTCCCTCGCTTACGCAATAATATATTTGTATTATTAACAATTAATAATTACGTGTAATAATTAGTTAGATTAGGGTATGATGAGGCTGACGTACCTTTGTAAGGTAAAAGCCTCTAAATATATAAAGATTAAAAAAAAAAAAATCATAAGCCTGAGTACATTTCGTTTTTGGGGTGTTTTAAAACAGGCTGACGGACGAAGATCCACCAAACGAATTGATTGATTACCGCCACTTGTTGGGAATCGAACCCAACACAACACCTTGCGCGTGGTATAAGTGAATAAGTAGTGACCTGAACAGTTATGTATTAAAATGTCACCACCAAGACGTTCGCCGATGCGCTATCAACTTTGGGGTTACAGTTAAAATATCTAACATAAGTATACCCATCATACCTTTTAAACTGACTCACAAGTCGCAACAGAACACTATACTCTTAAAACATTTGCTTGTAGACCTGCTGCGTTACCGCGTAGCTGTTCATAGCAAGCAACAGCTTAGTACATTTTTATCGCGTTCAAGATTATTTCAACAGCCCATTCGGGTTCCCAACACCTACCGACAGGTAGGTACGTTTTGGAAAATTGCCAAATAACACAGTGTGGAAATGCAGATGTCTGTAAACACGATATCTAGGAATCGATATTAATATGTCAATTTGTGTTTATTTCGGGCTAAGTTTAGATTTGTTAAATATAGATTCGACTATCGACATTGAAAATTGGCGTTTGCAAGTAGATACGTGTAACATGTATTGAATACGTGTAACGTGTACATGTATGTGTAACTAGGAATTGCCGATCATACAAAATACATACATCTACCTAAATATATATAGTGATCTATCAACGCACAGCCCAAACCACTGGACGGATCGGGCTGAAATTTGGCATGCAGGTAGATGTTATGACGTAGGCATCCGCTAAGAAAGGATTTTGATCAATTCTACCCCCAAGGGGATAAAATAGGGGATGAAAGTTTGTATGAAACTTTGTCAAACTATACGCGCTCCTGCGTCGCGCACCGCGCCGTCGAGAAAAGGCTAGACAGATGATGATGAGTCTGGACGTCTTTGAGCAACAAACCAGCATAATATTTTTCATAATTTATGACTTACTAGCTGGGCCCCGCGGTTTCACCCGCATAAGTTTCGATCCCGTAGGAATATCGGAATAAAAAGTATCCTATATATTAATCCTGGTTATAAACCATCCGTGTGCCAAATTTCATCCAAATCAGTTCAGTAGTTTTTGTGTGAAAGAGTAACAAACATCCATCCATCCATACAAACTTTCACGTTTATAATATTACTAGCTGCGCCCCGCGGTTTCACCCGCATAAGTTTTGATCCCGTGGGAATATCGGGATAAAAACTATCCTATATGTTAATCCTGGTTATAAACTATCTGTGTGCCAAATTTCATCCAAATCCGTTCAGTAGTTTTTGCGTGAAAGAGTAACAAACATCCATACATCCATACAAACTTTCGCATTTATAATATTAGTAGGATTATAGTAGGATAGGAAGTAGGATGTATTACAATATACCCATTGTATGTTTTGTTTTTAAAAATTGTATTTGTTTTAGTTATGTACTTCTATTTTCTGGTGTAGGTATCTATTATTTTTCGGAATGTAGGTACCTACTTCACTAAAATGAAGCAATATTTCGTTCTGAATGGCTGAAAAACGTTAAAAATACACATTCTGTGATCTTAAAGGAGATAAATTTATTACTATACTTTTTGTACTTCCGGGAAACTTGTTCTTTAGATAACTGCCTCGTTTTACATTCATCATACATCTATATATATATAACAAACATTAGGTATAGGTACTTAAAATAAATAATAAAATATACTAATTAGCTATTAATTGATTAATGTTCTAAATAATATAAAACAGTTTTATCTAATTGACTATATATGTTCTTATCAAATAAAAGAAGTACTAAATTAAGTATTGACACTGGAAATGAAACTTCAGATCAAGTGAAATCCTTCAATACTTACAAGCCGCGAGCCGAAAGGGATTTCCCATCACCAAAAATGACAAACTTACATACATTTCATTCTCTAGTTAAACCCTTTAAGAAATGAATATTCAAAAATTATATATATTACTAGCTGACCCGGCAAACGTTGTTTTGCGATATATAAATTATTTCTAGCTGCCCGGCGCTACTTCGTTCGCGTGGTGTCCTACCCCCTACCCTACTCCTACCCTACTCCTACCCTACTCCTACCCTACTCCTACACTACTCCTACCCTACTCCTACCCTACTCCTACCCTACTCCTACACTACTCCTACCCTACTCCTACCCTACTCCTACCCTACTCCTACCCTACTCCTACCCTACTCCTACCCTACTCCTACACTACTCCTACCCTACTCCTACCCTACTCCTACACTACTCCTACACTACTCCTACCCTACTCCTACCCTACTCCTACACTACTCCTACACTACTCCTACCCTACTCCTACCCTACTCCTACACTACTCCTACACTACTCCTACCCTAGGGTGGACATCCCTTATCACTTAAGGGTTTGAAAAAAAAAAAAAAAAAATAGATAGTAGCCGATTCTCAGACTTACTGAATATGCACAAAAAATTTCATCAAAATCGGTCAAGCCGTTTCGGAGGAGTATGCAGACTAACATTGTGACACGAGAATTTTATATATAAGATAAGTATAGGTATATTATAGTAATAGTATGTATGTTTAATGTGTATATAACCTATTTATCTACATAGTTTTAAGAGATTATTTTTTTTTATCATTATCCCTCTCAACCAAAGCACCTGCCATTTAATCTCTTCTCCACCCTTGGTTGACTGGTAGAGAATGCCTAAGGCATTAAGTCCGCCTTTGTACCTTTTTGTGCGAAAAGTTTAAATAAAAGTTCTTCCTTAGTGCTCACCTTGGTAAAATAAGGAGCTCTTGTGCAACATTTCATGCTTCTAAACCCAGAGGTTTAGGTTGTGCGCCTCAACTCAGCGCATCACAGTCCACTGTTAGACATAGGTCTGTCCCAGGTTACACCACAACACCTTGACCTCCGCCTTCCGAATCCAGTCTGCCCCAACCACCTTCTTAAGTTCGTCGTTCCATCTAGCTAGGGGCGTCCCACACTATGCTTGTCGATACGCGAATGAATAAATGTAGAAGTTTTCCATTTACAGTAATTTTCCTGAAAATAATAAAAATTACCCATTTTCCATAATTCAGGTGCGCTTCTATGATCTTATTAGGCGAATGTTAACCGAATCTGTCTATTTTCAAATCATTCACACTGATCTGACATAAGTCGGTTAGTCTTATTCGCATTTTTTCATAGAATTAGATCGATCAGTGGATTTAGACACAGTTTCATTGAAATTAGGTTCATGTTGTTTTGTGAAATCACGCGTTAAGCGAGACGATCAAATGCGCGTAACGCTAACTGTTCGCGACTAACATCATGAATTAAAAGAAAAGGAAACCATACAAATGTGCTTCAACAAAAATGGCTTCGAAATAAAATGGGTCAAATAGTTCCAAACATTAGGAAATCGTTTACAATAACGAAGCAGAAATGTTGCTTTTATAACGTTTTTTGTAATAATAACTACCATTGTGCTTCTGATCAGTCCATGTCCCACTTGATGAAATGTCTTAAGTACATGTTCGCTTGCACTAAAGTAGCCCTAAAGAATGCTATTGATCCCAACGTGGCCAACTACTGGGCTCAAATAATATAAAAACAAAGTGCCATCGATACGAAATGAAGAAACCACCAACCAAACCCCAACCAAATAACCAAATAACCAACCACCAACCAACCCAAAGAGACACCCAAAGAGACCAAATAACTGACATACAAGCTCATTAACATATACATATACTTAGAATGTATCTACTAATAGTTCGTTTGGACTATTTACCTATGCGCATTTTACTTTTCTATATTAACAATTCATCAATCGTTAGGCTTTGAGTCACCGGTACTTGTTTGAAATCGTATGCTATGGTATATATAATCGTATTATTCGGTACATAACCGTATGTTTCAGTACATAATAGTACGTTTGTAAATAAATAATAATAATAAATTCTTAGACGATCTTATATAGTAACACCGTTCAGAATCCAAAACAGAGAGCTTAGAAGAAAACGTAGAAATATGAAATTTCATGTAAACCGATCTCAGTACAGCAGGTACTCGTAGTACCTGCTTATTATCATTATTCTGATTTAAAGACTCATGGACTTACTTGTCGGTTCTTCTCATTGGAACCTATTACCTACGCTTTGAAATGGCTACTAGCTTCGTCTTTCTGACTGACCGGCTTAATTGAAATAAATGCTTTAAGTTTTAGTTTCCCTAATTAAGTCTGAAAAATTAGCCTTCCACGACGTTACAGAAATTGTTGACTACTAAAATCCAATTATTTTGGCAAATACGTTCTTCGCAGGCATACTAGGTACTTACATGAAAGGGGAGTGATAGGAAGATGCGATTGACGTTGTTTCAAAGCACGCTAAGTATTTCGAAAAAAATTAAGTGTATGGTTTTCATATTTATAACTATTAATCATAAAACAAACAGTTAGCGAGTTTTACAGCGCAGCGGGAACACAAGTCTTATCAAAATTAAATTAAAGTAGTTGCTACCTCGTTTCAATATAATTTGTTAATCCCAATAAAGCGTGGAATGTACCTAATTTAATTTGATAAGTTTAACGATAGGTATTCAATTTGGTTGGTATTTTGATTAAATAAATTCAGTAAATAAACACTTAAAAATTGATACCAAAAGGTGTGACTTTGCAAATAACCATGAAATTTTTAATCGCAAATATGACATGGTTTGGATTGCAAATTGATACCTGGAAATATAGGTTTTTAATTGGATGATAATCGTTTATTTGCTCGTATAGTGCATAGATTCCAACGCCATCTATGCTCTATATGAGCAACTAGATGAACCGAAAGTTACATTCCAACTTGATTAATGTTCACAACGCCGCATAGGTGGCGTTTATAAACAAATATGAATGATAACCCTAATGCTATTATTTCGAAGGGTTAAGTAGGGGTGGATAATACTGTAATGAATGTATATTTATGATAGTGTAATGAATGTATCATCATCTGCCTAGCCTTTTCCCAACTATGTTGGGGTCGGCTTCCAGTCTAACCGGATGCAGCTGAATACCAGTCAGCCTATCTGACCTCCACAACCCAGTTACTGGGTAATACGATACCCCTTGGTAAGACTGGTTGTCAGACTTTCGGGCTACTGACGACCCGTAACGACTGTCAAAGATCCACGAATGACAGCCGGGACCAACGGCTTAACGTGCTTTCCGAGGCATGGAGGGGACTTGGTATGTGAAAATGGTCACCCATCCACGGACCAACCGCGGCAAGCGTGGCTTAACCTGATCGATCAATGTAATGAATGTATATTTATGACAAATTGTGTTATCTATACCATATATGGTTTATTCCCATTAAAATAGAGTTCTGTCCGATCTGTTGAGCTAGCACCAACTCGACTCTCAACATTAAATCAGTATTAGAGATACTTAATTGCTGCTTTGTCTGCTGTTTTATTCTTCGTAAACACCCCTTCTCCCACCCGAACATTACAATCCGATAATATGGCACATTTCCACAATTATGGTTATATTTTTGTTTCAATCCATTTGGATTTAAACTAAAACTTCATTACTTATTTATTACTCAAAGACGGCTGGTATGATTTCATACCATCCGTCTTCGAGTAATCGAGGAACATTATGTCCATAATAAAATATTCCGACGAACTGAACCTCCTCCTTTTTTTGAAGACGATTATAAATAATCGGAACCTTTTACTTAAAACTAGCCATAGTGTAAACAATTGTTAATTACTACATAGAACAAAAATAACCCACCATATAAAATACAGAGTGGCAAGGACATCAACGCGCAATGCAATCTGTTACCATAGATTCAGTAGGTTCTTACATGATTCTGAACCAAAAATATAATAAAACTGTTCCATATATTTTGACCGCGTAGGTATTGCATACTTTTCTATGAAACAGCAGACTACTTACATTTATTTTGTTAACTGACGAAAAATTTCTAAGCTAGCACGTTTTTTTTTTTTTTTAAATCATGTGCTGAATTCAGTTTGCGCGTCGATACCACCCTGTAAATTGACTCGGCATCAATAGTCATAATAATCTGTATTACTTACAGCAATAGGTACATATTAAATTAGACACTAAATAAGAACAATTATGTGATAATATGTATCTAGCAGAACTTTAGTCCAACTAGCCACAGATAGAAGCGCCTGAATATCAGAATGTTAACGAAGCTGCTGGCGACCTGACCTTGGTCAACCCAGCTCGGAACGATTGTGCGATACACGGGCCGGATACCTCCCATCCGAGACTTATCTGATTTAACGTCACTTAACCTCACAGGTCGATCTATCGAGACAATATTTTATACCTTATCTTAATACATATGTACCATGTCCTTATTAAGTCCTACAGAGAATAACTCGTAGGTCAATACTTGTTAAACAAATTGACTATCAACGAAAATTGTACGTACTTATATTCAAATCACAACTGTGTAATGGCTATAACACCGCTAACTGACGTAGAGTGTCAATTATCTTAGAAAGTAATTATCCTGACTCTAACTATTAAAATAAATAAATCTGAAAAGATTCTAAAGGAGTTTCTCATTGTTACAGCTGGATGACGCGACGCTCCAGGTGTTCAAAGATGGCGACTACGGCCCGTACCTGGATCTGGACTCCACACTCGGCGAGCAGGATGAAGAACTCGAAGGTCTTCAAGACAGGTACCTACTTGCTTCTTTATTAACCATCTTTGTTATTATGTTCTATGTTCGAATGTTAGCTATGTATTTTTTCTTTTAGATTTGAATGTTGATCGATATTTTTATCAATAGTGGATCGGTTAGTCAAATTCTTTTTTCAATTCGTAGAGGAAGCTCGCGCGGTTTTCCCATACGAGTTTTATTCAGTTTGCTTTTTGGTAGTTTTTGAGTTCAAACTTCCTTTCACTGTTCTGTACATAGCAAGTAAAGGTACTTATTTAAATGTTTTAAGTATAATTATTAGGTATGTCATCCCACTACCCAGTAGCACAATATTATTGTTATTACTCCGTTGACGTTGGTATGTCTAATATAACAAAAGAATTTACTGTAGAGGATGTCGTAGTCGGGTTTTGGGGGAAAAGTTACCAGAATTTAAAGATTTTTCAGCCAAGTTTTTACCAATGTTAGCAAAACTGAATGCAAGTCAAAACTACTATAGCCAGCAACAAACAACTGCAACGAATATTTGCCTTTTGCCTACTATTACCATAATGTTCATATGCCCCTGGAACTCCTGGAACTAAGAGGAAGTGGGCCATAACCGTTGGATTCGAACACACATATGTAACGTCCACCAATCTGCACTGGACCCGCACCGACATGTGGGTCCAGTACAGATTGCCGGACGTTACATGTCTCGCTATGCACTAGGACATGCTGGTATCCTCAAGATGATTTCCTTCATTTTTAAGGTTCCGTAGCCAAATGGCAAAAAACGGAACCCTTATGGATTCGTCATGTCTGTCTGTCTGTCTGTCCGTCCGTATGTCACAGTCACTTTTTTCCGAAACTATAAGAACTATACTGTTGAAAATTGGTAAGTAGATGTATTCTGTGAACCGCATTAAGATTTTCACACAAAAATAGAAAAAAAAACAATAAGTTTTGGGGGTTCCCCATACTTTAGAACTGAAACTCAACAATTTTTTTTCATCAAAGCCATACTTGTGGTAGGTCTTCAAAAGTGATATTGAAATTTCTAATATCATTTTATTCTAAACTGAATAGTTTGCGCGAGAGACACTTCCAAAGTCGTAAAATGTGTGCCCATGTAACTTCTAAAATAAGAGAATGATGAAACTAAAAAAAATATATGATGTACATTACCATGTAAACTTCCACCGAAAATTGATTTGAACGAGATTTAGTAAGTAGTTTTTTTTAATACGTCATAAAACGTAAATTATAATTGTATGGAACCCTCGGTACGCGAGTCCGACTCGCACTTGGCCGGTTTTTTTTTTTGTTTTACTAAAGCCAATTGAATAAAATAAAGTGTGCGTCTGCCGGTTCTACTTGACAATGCTCAGCAGTATATTATTATGCGATATGAATTATTAAGGGTCCGAATGAATATGCGTCATTGGTCCCTCACAGGCGCTTATTGCTTCGTTCCGGCAGTGCTCCCCTTTAGTTCCCATATGACTTAATACAGACCAAGCCACCCATCCACTACGAAACAATCCACGTCCAACAAGTGCAAACACTCTAAGAGTCCAAAATTTTGCGGGAATCTTAGAAATACGCCTTGTTAAGACTTCAGCCTGTCACGGTTTTGTTGAATACCCATCACTTATCGCCTCAGTTCGTGTGTTAAAACAAGACAAAACAGTGAAACTATCGCTAGAAACAAGCTTGACACGCTCGTTATAAAACAGTAATGTCGCACACACCGCAACAAATCAGTCATAATATCGAAATCCACCGCGAACAACAACGACAACGATAGACAAAATGTTCTGTTTAGTTTTGCTACTATAAATACTAATTCCATGAGGTCTACGCACAGTCACACACATAATTTCAATGAACAGACAATCATATTAATAAAATTATAGTAATGTGCAACTTCCATAGCTGTAAATAAATAAAGAAGTTTCGTATATCATCATATATATACTACTTATAAAAGAGAACATTTTAAACTGATAGTAAAATTGAATCGTCGAAAAAGAAACCGTGTATGTCTGTGTGACTTGATGTTTTGGCTCTCAGGGCCCTTATTCAATATGACTATTTAATGATTCCTTACTTCGAAAACACGTCAATTCCTTAGCTGATCACGACATCTGCTACTTTCGTAGGTATTCTCTATGACACATTAAACGAAAGATAGAAGTTATATCGTTCTGTTAACGTTGTTTCCTGAGCGAAATGTAAGAAGGCCCCCAAATATATCAATATATGCATATTAAAATGTTTACACCTCTTTGCAAGGTGACGTCAACCTAAAGGTATTCCTAAACTCGCCTGACTAATAAACTTTTATCACACATTCATATAATAATGATACTCGGATCGAAAGTTGAACGGAGGCATAAAAAGGTATGAAACGGTATAAAATTAAAAAGGTATTAAATGTATTTTTTGCGAGTGGATTGGGTCCTATATCCTGCATGAAGATTGACAGCAAATGCAGGAGTTTGCTTTAACTAAATGAATGTTGACAAATGATTTGTAAAGGAAAAGCCATCAGGTTGGTAGAACCTGTTGGCTTACTGCGCACAAAGTGATTGTTTGGTCAAATCCATTTGTACAATACAAAGCTAGCACTCAGAACATGTTACGTTTTCGTCAGTGTACGAGTGATCTTTTAATGGAAGGATATTGGAAATATTGAGTTTTTAATTATAAGTTTACATTTATTATGTCCTCATAATCGGATTTCCTCGTATAGCTACTAGTACTGCAAAAGGCTCTGACAAAATCAATTCAGCTCTTCTCTTCCGTTGTTACAATACAATCAAAAGTGCAATTATTATCAGCCTTAATTGTATAGAACAGAATTTCTTGCACTATTTCAGAGTTGGGCCAACAAATCGACGGCCGGGAAGTAAACACAATTATCTACAAAATTATGTATTTTATAGGAGAGCCTTTTGAACACAAATCTGTGATAGTTAGAAGAACAAAGCTATCTTATTCTATTTTACAACATTTGGTTAAAAGGATATAACCAAGCAAATACCTATTATTTTTTTTTTTTTGCTAAATACGGTACTTAGTTGTCTCAATCTACTTCACACGAAAAGTAAACTAAATGAGTCAACTGCCATATAACTATCTACTTCTACGCGGAACTTCCTAATTGCTATTTAAATATTAAAACAGTTATTAGTATTCTTTTGTAATTTACGTTGTAAATAAATAAAGATAATAATAATTTTCCCTATTTAACTATTATTTGTAACCCCAACGTGACTTATTATTGTGGTTGCACTAAAATAACGTAAGTTTATAAGATCGACATTAAAACGGCTGTGTGACTGATATTTTTGTTTACAACAGGTAAACCGTGACCGCACCGGTTGTCGGACGTATATGCGAACTAATGGTGTCAGTCCCTGTCTACTTCGTCACTTGTATATATACGTGACTAAATATTGATAAAAAATGTATTAAACAGAAAAAAAATCTATAATAAAATAAAATCGAAGCATGTACAACATTTTACAAAAGTGATTTTCGTAGAAAGTGCAGTTGAGTTCACATTGTACTTTGCTGCTGTCGAATTAATTAAATTCAACTGTGAAAAACAAAGTGAGCCTGCGCACACTATAACGTTATTTCGACAGTGCAACTGAATAACACACGGACGTCACTGACCACTGACAAACTGACAACAAAGGTAATTCGCCAGACGTACAGTGAATACCTTCTCCATGCAGGCTAAAATAGCAATGATATTATAAGAGCAGATACTCGTACCATCGATCCACGTTACGGTCACGTTCGGATTCATTTGTTGGAACGAATTTCACAGGAATTTAATTACTCGAATCTGACAGCAGGAACAATGGTCATCCAAAATACGCATTATTGATGTACCTACACTCTGATTTTAAGATCCCTTGTAAGCCCCTCTGTTACACACAGTTTGGAAAAAAGGGTGGTGTGTGATTACAATCATAATGATTTTGTTGTTACATATCATTTCATGTTCCCACCGCTGGGACGCATCACGCAGGCCTCCTCTCTGTGATACGGAGAGGGCCGTAACCCACCACGCGGGCCCAGTGCGGGTTAGATGCGGGGTAGATGTCACATGTCCTCGAATTATTGGTTTTAGGACATAGCCGGTTTTCTCAAGATGTTTTGCTTCGCAGTGGTGATGAAATTAAATACACAAAGTAAAGTGCTGCCTGGATTTGAATTCACGACCAACTAGTAGGTTGAGGCACTAAACAATTGCACTGATTAAAAAAACCTTTTGTCTTTGTGTGTTAAGCTTTATTATAATAATTTGTCTTATTGTTTAGTTCAATTGTTTTTAAAATCTGGTTGGGCCCATCCAGTGACTTCCAAAGGTCGTCGCACCGTTTTCCATGGGATTAAAAATAGATCAGTACCGGATTCGACACATGTAGATTTATTTGGGTTACTGTTACACTAGTAACCGGGTAAACGCGTATATTCGCAGTTTTAAGCGTGAATTTGATCATTTGTTCATTTTCCGAATTACTTGTAATCTGCCTAGCCTTTTCCCAATTATGTTGGAGTCAGCTTCCAGTCTAACCAGATGCAGATGGATACCAGTATTTTACATGGAGCGACTGCCTATCTGACCTTCACAACCCAGTTACTGGGTAACACGATACTCCTTGGCAAGACTGGTTGTCAGAGTTTCGGACTTCTGACTACCAGTAACGACTGTCAACCAACCACAAATGATAACCGGGATCACCTGCTTAACGTGTTTTCCGAGGACCGGGTTCTCGGTATGCTATGGATGGTCACCTATCCACGAACCAACCTCGGCAAGCGTTGCTTAACCTTGAAGATCGACCCATGCAACTGTTATTATTTAGCCATGAGCCCCCGAATTACTTGTTAATTAACATAGTGAGTTTTTTTTTCCTTGCTAATAATGGAGCCAAATTAATATCACCATAACATATTTAAGGTTGATTCATTTCTTGTCATCGCAACATGTCACTTCATATCGTCATGGTAGAAAGTATGGGTATTAGCAGCGAGCGAAACCGACCATGTTTTGTTCAGCTCAGTTTTTTCGATTCTGCTTCAATCGCGATGAAGTCGAACGTTAACAAAAACATAGTCTCCGTTTTAACAATGAACTTACACTGCGAAAACTTATACACAGGCTGCGGTAAGATCAGAGAGAGAAAATGAAACTAACTTTAAGCACCGCTAGCTTTTTTTAGGGCTGCAGAAGACATATATCTTTGCTTTTGTTTAGAATCTATTTTCGAACACTATAAGAAGTAGGTCACTACCCGACAATGAAGAAAATATAGATTATGTTTTGAAACGAGACACAAAACTTCCATAGGTATTTTGCTACAAGCTGTCTAAAATAAACCACTCGCTGAAATATCGGAGATCAGACAACCTGATTATATCTAGGTAGGAAGACTGAACCGCATCCTGAAGTGGAAATCATGTAATAATCGAAAATTGCTGCATCCGTGTGTCCCGCGAAGTTTATCCTAGTACGCCTGTCGGGAAAATTACAGTATCAACGCGGTACCCTCAGTCCACAGCAGGGAGCGATGGGAGACGCAAGTCCCACATCATGCTGACCTAAAAACTTGATACCGTGATTAAAAATAAATATTCCGATGAAAATAATGTCACGATCGAATTAAAACAAAATCAGTGGATCAATACGCGCGGTTAAATAATTTTGAAAACTTCTTTTTCAAATTAGTTTACCCCTATATCCAGAAAATGCCGAATGTTTTACAACCAGTGTAATGAACAATTAGCAATATTATTCTTAAACGCACTTGTTCACAAACTTTGTAAAAGTTGACGAGTTTACAAATAAAACAGCCTGTATACAATTTGTGGGAGAAAAATGGAAGATGACATGCGAAACTTCACACGATCCGACGCGGCTGAGGGAAATGCACATCCCGAGCGATCAGTACCGAACAGAAAATTCAGGCAAGCATCATTAGATTCTGGCATAGCTGATGAAGAAGAAGGTGCTGTGAAAGTGAATTTTAACCTGGATTGGGACTATGACATGTCGGAGGATGAAGACGAAGATGAAGACCTCCTTGATGAAGAATTGTGAGTCGAAAACAACTTTGTTTTTACAATGTGGTGTATTTATTTACAAAACAAAATATTTACATCCATATCTTTACATACGAGATTAAAGTCACTTTTAGTGTATATCTGTGTGAACGCGTTAGCTCTTAACTAAGCACCGGATTTTGATGCTGTTTTCACCATCATTTAGAGAATTTATTCCGGAAGGTTTACGTGTATAACACAATATTATTAAACGTGCATATAATAAATAAATCTAGATGTTTTGTCAAGTCGTAAACACCGGCAAAGCAGAGGCGATTGGAATAAAGCTACTTAGGTCTTAAAATAATAATATGTACCTACATGTAGGTTTAAAAGGGGGACGGAATCATAGGGCATCCTAAAATTACAATAGTCTTACAATTAAATTGTGTTGAAGAAGGCTCCATATCGAATTCATGAAGTTCACTTTTGTTCAGTTAATAGTTAACAACATTTTTATTTATTTATTAATAACCAACTTATATTAACAGTTTGCACTACACAACATACAAGGTCAATATTAGTAATTACACATGTCATACAATCATAAAATTAAGTTAAATCACATAATACAAATGGACAAATTTTGATGAAATGAAATGAAATGAACAAAATTGGTCAAAATTAGATAAATTAAGATAAAATGAGATAGAATTAGGATAAATTTAAATAGAATTATTAATAACAAGAAACTGTTTTATTTAATTTATTTACTCCTAGGAGATCGTAATATACATTATTAGTAAGTAATTTGTTCGTTTTCTAATCTACTATCACTGTACATAGGTGCAATGAAATAAGTGCATGATATATTGCAAAAGAAATGTAGTTTAAACAGCCAGAATAACATTTTTTTTTAATGTTATTCTTAATTTATTTAATCTTAGTCTTAATTTTTCTTTGAAATAATATTTACGCTATAATTACTTACATTATATAATAATGTCATCTTTAACTTTTGTTAAATTTCATAATTTTCTTCCCTACTGACTATGTGCCTAATATTGTCGTTTTAACATGTTTTCTTGAGTGGGGCTGTTAGTTAGTGACGTTATTTTCCTACGTAAAGATATTTAAATTATTTTATTTATAAAAAAGTTAAGTATTTTTACACAATTTTCTTTGCCGGAACCTAGCATTGTTTTAATTTAGTTTTGTCTTTAGATAACTATGTATATATTCTAAGAGTTTTGTATAGAGTTTTTAGCAGTTAGTAGAAAAAGCTACATTCATCATCATCGTCACCCAGCCTGACTTCACCCACTACGAAGCATAGGGCTCTCTTTTCTTGTGCAAATCTCCACGTTCCTGTACGAGCCTCATCCAGTTTCTACCCGCGATGGCAACAATGTCGTAAAAAGCAAAGCAACATTATGTTTACACGAACACATAGACACGTACTCGTCTTTATAAGTTTTTATAGATCTTAGGAATCTATGAGCCAATATAATCCCGACAGACGTTTTGAATGGAACCTTTGAACACGGTCGTGTAGTTTTTGAACTCAAAAAACTATTTCTAACTATTCTATGTACCTGTATATTGTCCAACGTTTTTAAATATTATGAACACCTTTGGGTGCACTACTATATACACCTTTGGGAGCACTATTTTTTACACCTTTGGGAGCACTATTATGTACACCTTTGGATGCACTATTATGTACACCTTTGTGTGCACTATTATGTACACCTTTGGGTGCACTATTATGTACACTTTTGGGTGCACTATTATGTACAATTTTGGGTGCACTATTATGTACGGTCACCAAAGGAGATAAGTAACCAGGGCCGTCGGATATAGTTGAAGTTTGGCAAGAAACCGATGGATGTTTTCGAATGAAATTTAATTTCATTAATAGAAAACAAATAGTTTATTTATCAAATTAAATTTCATTAAATAATATCCAACGTTTTCTTACTAAATTTCAACTATATCCGATGCCCTGGTTACTTATCTCTTTTGCCGACTGTACACCTTTGGGTGCACTATTAAGTACACCTGTGCCCTTATGACCTTTTTCACTTGTTTATAAAAAAAAATGAATCGCATTGACATTTTATTTTATCCTATTCTATTCAGTAACAATATTGTGAAATAGTCGATGTAGATAAAATGAGTTTCACCAGAACAAAATGTTATTTTTTGTTCCTCCATTGTTAAGTTAGTTGTAAGCTCATATGTATTTACACAGAATTGAAGACTCGTGATTACCTATTGTTACTACCCTTGTAAATATATCGTTGGTGTGCCTTGCTTAGTAAATAAATAAATATATGACTTCGTTTTTAGCCATAATCATAATTGTCCACACAATCCATGCATCCTTTTTTTGATCTGTCTCTTTATTTACTTTTACACTTAGCACTTCTCTTGTCATGTCGTTTATCCGATATGTTTGGGGCGAAAACCACGACAATCGGCTTTTATTTATTCAAATGGTCACCAGTCGTTTGTGTTGCTCTACTGGGCAAAGGTCTCCCTTCCCTTCTCACAATATTCCCTATTTACGACTTTGTGTGGCTAATCTTTATAATAAAAGCCAAGTTCGTCCTGCCATTTCCTCCTCGGTCTGCCGCGTGAATATTAATTATAATCAATTGATTGACCAAAATTAAAATGATATTAAGTAATCATATTGACGTGTAAAAGTGTTATTGACGTGTAAAAGTGTTTATACAAAACTACTTACAAAATAAAATAATTTATCATTTAACAAGACAAGTCCAAACATCGGTGCTCGTCGGTACGCTTGGCTCAACTCTAGGTGTCGCAGGTTCGATTCCTGGTTATAAGGAGAGTTTGTTGCGCCACTTCTTCACTCACTTCACTTCACTCCCAGCTAAAGCACTGGGCAGTGGTGTAAAGCGGACGTTTTGGGGGACTGTCTTATGTAATTTTGAAGTTCAAAAAGTACCTATTCTCAGCCTTATTTTCATAAATGCCTTTTGATTATTGATATCTATGACTCCGAATAGATTTCCCGGGTGTAGGTGTCCGTCTGTGAGAACGAATAGTTACGTTGCAGGCACACAGCGGGAATCATTTATAACGATAACATAAGTTAAAATGACAGTAGTGAAACTTTTCACTCGTAGGTATTCTATCATCGTATGTGCCAAACCGTTGCGGAGCTTCTGCCTGATTGAGTTACAAACATTTTCACTTTATTTTCTTTTCAAATAAAGTTATTGCGCGTTTGGAAAAATCTTGCATCATCCCTGTGCCCGCAGGCTCATATAAAAGTATACAACGTGTATCAGAAAGGTGTGGTAAAATTTAATGGTGTGGTGACCATGATACTGAACAACTTTCTCCACAGGACCAACATCGTAATTGAGAAAAAATGAACAGCCGTTCCATACATTTGGGTTGAGTAGGTAGGTGCAGTTTTGTATGGGACAAAAGTTTAATACCTTTTTGTGTGGGTTCATAATTTTTCCGCGATTACGATGTTGGTCTCATTAAGAAAGTTGTTCAGTTTGATGATTTGTGCCGCACCCTTAAAGTTGACCACACCTTTCAGATACATGCTCTACATGCCTCCCCAATTTAAGCCAGACACGCTATTCAGTTCCATACCAATTTTCGTCCTTTTGTTAACCCGATAACTTTGTACAAACCTGTAGGTACATTCATGCATAAAGGTTTCAATATTGAATGGCGCGTCGAACCAATCATTGACATCTGCAATACCAAGAGCTTCGCAAAGGCGTTGCCTAGAGGCTAAGTTGAAATGTCTCATACCTACCGAATTATTTTCACTTCATCACATCATCAGCGAATTATCTGAAATATTTGCACTGCAGGCCATAGGCCTCCCCGAAGCCATGTCGATCGGCTTCTATTTTTGGGTACAATCATTACTAACTAAACTAATTATTTATTTATTTGTATTTATAATGATTGAATTTGCCCGCTTATGGCCCGCTCATTACTTTAATGGAAATTAAGTTGATTTCAGAGCGACTAGCACTACCGAATGTTTGAAGTTGTAGCGTAAACTGAACTTTATTGTGTAGGAATTAAAGTTATTTTTCCATAAACTCATATTTCTTTACATTTCTGGCGAATATGTCGCAAATACAGATTAGCTTTATTGGGTAAGAAGTTATATATTGGTGGGGGAAATATCGCATACATACTCGCGGTGTGTCACAGTCTTTTGTTTGTTTTTATTTGGGCATTTTCTTTTGCCAACTACGGCGTTGGTCTAGTAGTCGCAAGCGCTACTGCCTTATACTCACATGAGGTCCTGGGTTCGATTCCTGCGTCGGACAAAGTGTTATTGGATTTTCTATCTGGAATTTCTCAGTAGCAGCCGTGGTCTGGATATGTGCCCTGTAGTTGATGGCAATAGGTTTAGGATTTAATAACAATATAATGACGGCACGGTTGGCGCAGTGGTTAAGCGATTGACTGCTGCGCTGCGTGTCGCGGGTTCGATTCCCGCATGGAACAAATATTTGTATGACCTACAATTAATTGTTCCGGGTCTGTCTGTTTGTGTATGTGAGTTTATATGTATGTAAACGCACCCACGACACAGGAGAAATTCTAAGTGTGGGGCAACGTTTTTAAAAAAAAAAAAATCTAACTTGCGAAATGTGGATGCACTATAGGTGGCTCTATCGATTGATGCCAATTGGTTATAGACATACCTCATAAACGCCTGTTGACGCCTGTTTTAACCCTTCGGGGAAAACAGGCGTGGTGTTACAGTGCAACCGTCAATGTAAAATATACCTTTACATTGCGAAGATTTTTTGCGAACAACCTCTTTATAACGAATTTTCAACTATCAAAAAAAGTGTAAACCTCTAATTAACGAATTTTTTCAACCCGAAACCTTTACATAACGCTCCCAATAGTGCGTGATTCAGTCGCGACAGGTTTCGACACGTTATTACTTCTTTATAAAAAAAATTAGACCAACCTAACCACAATATAACAAACCTCAGTTTAACGAATTACTTGATATAACGAATATTTAAATTGTTCCCTTCCAATTTGATATACCGAGGTTGCACTGTATTATGTTATTTCTTTTAATTTGCCTGACGTATTACCTTACTTCTTTCTCATTTCTTCGTCCTACATTACATTACATACAAATAGCTCAAATGTTTATATTTCCATGTTTTTGTTTCAGTCGCAAGAATGCCCTGGTCCTGCGCACTCAGCTGTCTGTGCGAGTGCACGCCATCATTGGTAAGTTATCTTTACATCCTACCAGCTTCTGCCGGAGACTTCGTGTGCGTGAAATGTCTTGTACCAATTTACAAACTTATAATGTAAACCAATTATAAGTTTGTAAACCTTTATTTTTTTATTTTCTAATTTGCACATCAAAAGTGATCAAAATATTCAAAATGTATTTATTTACGTTACACATCCGTATTTAGGTCACAGAAATTCATACGTGTACCAAATTTCAACTTAATCGTCCTGTAGATTCGGAGCCATCTGAACATACGGACAGGCAGACACACGAGTGATCCTATAAGGGTTCCATTATTTCATACTGACGAACGGATCCCTAAAAATAGAGCTGTGGGAGTCATTAGAGTAGCCGTGACAGCCGCAGCTTATGAATTCTTCGAAATCGAACGAGTCTTGTCCTTTCAACATCTATCGCAAACAATATTTTGAAAAGAAGTCCAAACCTTTACGTTTTTAAAACTCTCTAAAATTGCCTACCTCCCTTAAAAATAAGCGTATCGACAACGGGCAATACTGGGGTGTTACCATAGCCACCGCTTGACATCCGGATTAGTTATCGAAGTATGTTGTTGTTGGCATACAAAACTGCCCCTCGTGTTTATAACCATTCGCGAAAGAGCCGGTAAAGGATTATACCATTGCCCTTGGTGTACCACCAATAGTTTAAGATTTGTCTTTTTCAATCCCCACAGAGAGATTACTCCACTCTCAAGGCCGTGAGCTTCGCAGGGCGCTATTCACCCTCAAACAGATCCTGCAATCTGACAAAGACCTGGTGCACGAGTTCGTCGCCAACAAAGGCTTGGACTGCCTCATGCAAGTCGGCAATATGGCGGACCATAACTATCTGGATTACATACTTCGAGCTCTTGGACAGGTAAAACTTTTTTCTACGTCATATTCGTGTATCTGCAGACACGCATCTGATACATGCTGTTTGATTTAAACCGTGATTTCACACAGATCTTTCAACTTCAATGTTTTTTTCTGCAACACGGCACTGCCAGGAGCAGTGGTGACCAAGTTGTAATGGCGGCGACATATCAGCTGTAGGTTGTTGGTTCGGACTCAGACAGGCACTTTTCTTTGTGTAAATTATTTCATCACCACTGCTCCAAAAACGGTGAAGGAAAACATCGTGAGGAAACGGGTATGTCCTGGACCAAAAATTCGAAGACATGTGACGTCTACTAAACCTGCACTGGGCCAAGGTTACGGTCCACTCGCTCTCAACTAGAAGAGGCCTGTGTTCCAACAGTGGGGATATTAAAAGCTGATTATGCTATGATACTATCAGAACAAAGTGTATTTGTTGTTTACTTTCAAATATTTTATTGTTTTTGTTCTCCGTCTATCTTAGCTTAACTAGTCTTTCTTCTAACTCTGTTGTACGCCAAGTCTGAAGTAGGGTAACGTGCTAAATCCTAAGATTGGTCATCCATGAACTTATGTATGCCAAATATGCGTTTAGGCACGATTTAATAACAAACATACCAAAATACTTTCGCGTTACCCTAGTATAATAAAATGCTACGATGATTTGGGTCATGTTTTTCTAAGACTTTGATGAGATAAAAAAGTATAATGGATGAATTTACACAAATAAAGCATTAGTAACCAGACGCCGAAACCCATTGAAGAATAAATTCTTTGTTAGACTGCAGCACACTTATCAATGCAGGTTGATACTAGACCCGAACTTTTTGCCGTTATCAGTACTAAATACAAGTGATACTTAATAACAAGTCCGTCTTCTACCACTTTCAGATACTCCTGTACGTCGACGGCATGCACGGAGTCATGGCCCACAAACGCTGTGTCCAGTGGCTCTACTCTCTCATCGCAAGCAAATTCCGTCACGTAGTCAAAACTGCTCTCAAACTACTTCTAGTCTTCGTAGAATACACTGACAAGAACTGTCTGCTCCTCATCGACGCCATTGTCTCTGTTGACGGCTCCAATGGCCGACAGCCCTGGTATAACATCATGAAGATCCTGCAAGACTTTGATGCATCAGATACTGAACTCCTGATTTATGCAACTACTCTGATAAATAGGTGTCTGAACAATGTTCCCGATAGGGATACTTACTATGACCAAGTAGATGCCCTACAGGATCAGGGGATAGACGACATTATACAGCTGTATATGTCTAAGCAGGGAACGGATTTAGATCTGTTGAGGCAGCTGCAGATCTTCGAAGCAGTTCTGCTGTATGAGGACGGTGATGAGACTGGAACGGCACTACAGTAAGTAAATAAAAACATGACAATTAATTTGGTACCTTATGTGTTACGTTTATTGTGCTTCAATCTGAAGGCCAATTCTCGTAATTTAAAACGTTCAAAATCTAGTCGCAGTCTCATCTCGGCGACAAACAAATGTCCAAAACTTGTCAAAATGTAGGGAAATTAGAGGATTTTCTAACAGATTGAGACTGAGATCAGACTGTGAACGTTCTTAAAATTACGAGAATTGCTCTTCAGGTTTTGCTACGAGAGCATTTAAACGATTTATATATTTTTATAGCCAGACCTTGAATTGCCACTGCAGCCTGCAATCAGGCCTTATAAACCGAAATCATTTTAATAACGACCGGACCTTCATTTTTTGCGATGCTGATTATTTTATAAACCATAAAAAATATGATTTCAGGCAATTAGACGACTCGGTGATCAATTCAATTCGCCTTCGAAGCATAAACCTAAGTACTGACAGAAGAAAATCCAAAAAACAGCAATGTAAAGAGAAAGGTACGTTACAAAGATTATATTCCTGTTTTAAGACTTTTCAGTGTGCTTTAATTATTATTATTACTCCTGTAATTACATGTTTTTCTGCATGGTACGACAGTTCATGCCTTAAAAAAATACTAAGACATTTTCTATCATATTCCTATTATTACTTTATTAATTATAGTTTTCTTTTTGGCCTGATGTTTGTTGTTTGCCAAGTTTTTATTAGTATTGTTGTTTAAAAAACACATTTTGACGGACATTTGTTCCAGTTCATATCTTCTACAAGTAACACGCAGTTACATTTTCAACTTTCCCTGAAGTGCTTTTTAAACAACATTCGTTTTACCCAGGTTTCTTTATCTTGTGTCGTTTTTCGCTAACAACAGCAAAACCAGTCATCACTCATACTGAAACTGACAGCATAACGAAAATAACGAATAACCGTCGTTCATCATATTTACCGCCAATCACCGATCATATTAAAGAGAACAAAGAACTGAGCTCAGCTTTAAGAAGACGACGAGACAGATGCGCGAGACAAGCACACCATATCATCCAGCAGCAGGAGATGTTGAACCACTCCAGTGATATCTACAATGGACTATTTACCAGCCCTAACGGCAGCTTCACGAGCACCAATGGAAGCTTGCCAATTATCACAAGTACTAATGGTAATTTCTCAACGCCCAATGGTAGTTTGACGAGTACCAATGGTAGTTTTGCCAGCCCGAACGGCAGCTTCTCAAGCCTCAACGGAAGTTTTACAAGCACCAATGGGACCTTTGCAAGTACCAATGTGAGTTTCCCAAGCCTTATTGGGAATTACACAAATACTAACGGGAGTTTCACTACTACGATTGGGAACTACACTAATGGGACATACAACAATAATAAGAGCTACTCGAGTGTCAATGGTAACGTCAATGGTTCAAGTCTACAAAATGGAGTCAACGGGCATCAGGAGGAGGATGACAAATATGTTAATAGGACAACGAAGAATTTTATCTTAGCAGACGTTTTAAAGAATGGTTTGTGCTTTAAACTAACCCACTACTAATTCTTTTGTCACCCGCTTTATTTTGCTTCTGATTTGCTCGTAATTTTTGAGATTTATAATTTTATATTTATTTTGTTAACTATTAATTCAATATTAAATGTTAATTTGACTATTGACAGGTAACCAAAGATATACATCAGGTCTGAAACAGAGGATCCAAAATGGAACCCTAGGCCATAGTGTGAATGCTGTTGACGCAATAACCGTGATGCGGCAAAAACAGACGGATCCCGTCCCTGAGGTTAAAGACGATCGGGGTGTCCTGCTGAATAGAGAGCACAGCATCAAAGATCTGGCGCAAAGGCTGACCAGCCCCGTCAGCCCTACGACTGAGGATAAACCTTTAAGGGTTTCTGATATGGCAGGAATTGTCTCAAAGGCCAAAGAGGAGTTAGCTAAATCTCAATCAAAAGGTTACTTTTAATCAATAACTTAATAAAAAAAGACTCGACGTTTAGTTTTCAGAAATCTTAAATATTTGTTTTATTCCAGAAATTATAAAGAGTCCAACCATAGAGAAATCACCAAAAGTGCACGAAATAAAAGTATCAGAGAACGACTTGCATTGGGAAGAACTAAGGAAGGGATGTCTTCACAGAGAATTTCATCTATGCGACTTGGACTTTTCGGAGCTCCGCGAAGACTCAGACGATGATATGTCATCGCCTGCAGTGAATGCTGCTAGTGGTCCACCACCGCCGCCTCCAACAATGTTTCCACCAATGGGAATACCTCCTCCCTTACCTGGCTGTTTCCCAATGTTAAATAAAAACAACGTACCTACTCCACCAAAACCAGCTCATTCTTCAGAAATGTCAAATGATTCTGATAGCTCCACTATAAAGAAGAATAAGAAGACTGTGAAGCTGTTCTGGCGGGAGATACAAGAGAACCCAACGCCTGTGGCAATAAGGCCAAAGGTTGGGGGCTTTATATGGGATGACCTGCCTGTGGTCAGCGTGGACACAGCCATGTTAGAGCACCTGTTTGAGTCCAGGACAAATGACTTGATTATCAAAGTAAGTTTTTGTTTACTTTATAACTTTCCGGCAAGATGTTGAAATAAAAGTTGGACCTTCGAGATTAATTGTTTCAATAACAGGTGTTATCAATGTTGTAGGTCTATTATTGTAGTCTCTCGATACAAAACAATTGAGTACACATTCAAAATATTATGATTTGCCAAGACTAAAATTATTTATCTTTAAGTTTTTTTTAAGTATAAGAACTTGTTTATTGTAGAGTGTATTATATTTCTTTACTAATTAGATTTTCTTTCTTTTTTTTCATGCACTTCTTCGGACATCTTCAGGAAGTAAGTATCACGCTTTTTTGGAACATTGCCTTGCCATAATTCTCAATTTCGTCCTTTTTGATTAATATCCTGGTACAGATTTCTTAAGAAAATATTATAAAATACTGGATAGAGAACTCTTATTTTTAAAATAAGTGCGAATGACCCGTTAGTAACTTTTTTGAATTCAATTTACAGAAACTAATGGAACCAAAGAGAAACCTTATTTTAGATGCTAAAAGATCGAATGCTATCAATATAGCAATGAAAAAGCTACCTACGCCTCAGACTATAAAGGCAGCTATAATGAAAATGGATGCTACTGTCATTGGCAGAGAGGGTATTGAAAAACTGCTGACTATGTTACCGACTGAAGAGGAAAAAGTTAAAATTCAAGAGGCACAGGTATGTACTAATAGCCTGTAAAGAAAAGTTTATTCACAAAAAAAAAAACAAGACTTTTTGTATCTCTTCTCCTCCAAAGAGTAATTCTAGATGTACTCACTCATGTTCTAGTTTTAATTCAATCTATTTATTTTCAGTACGCCAATCCGGACCTGCCTTTGGGAAGCGCTGAGCAGTTCCTACTGACCTTGGCTTCTATCAACGAACTCTCATCCCGACTCAAACTTTGGGTATTCAAATTGGATTTTGACAATTTAGAGGTAAGACCTATCGATACCATGACAATTTTAAAGACTCAATATAAGAACTTCAACATGTAAATTGTTATTTTTCGAATATTGCAGAAAGAAATCGCCGAACCACTGATGGACCTGAAGCAAGGAATAGAATTGTTGAAGGTGAACAGGACCTTCAAAGTGATCCTTTCTACATTGAGGACTGTTGGAAACTACCTCAATGGTAACTACGCCAAGGGATTCCGGCTGGAGTACTTGTCCAAGGTCGTGGAAGTCAAAGACACCGTGCACAAGCATCCGTTGTTGTACCATATCTGCGAAATGATCATTGAGAAGTTCCCGGATAGCTCCGACTTTTTCAGTGAAGTTAGTACACAGTTTGTATGTTGAAGACGTATATTTTTCTTATTGGTGGCGGGCGGAACATTCTGCATAACCAAAACTTCCACCTTGTTCCAAGGTCGTGTTACTGTGGAAACCAACTATTATTTATGCCGCAAATATAATAAACTAGCTGTGCCCCGCGGTTTCATCCGCATAAGTTTCGATCCCGATTTCGATTTAATTTTCTTCGAAGTTATGCGCGTACATACATTTCGGTGATTCATTTTTATTTATATATGTATCGATATAGATCGATAGATATAATAGATAGATTACAGATAATCAACCAATTACCCACATACACATATGAAATCGATATTATTAGATTTATAAGAACGAAAATAGTCCGACAAACCAGTTTTACAACAACAGTATTCTTAACTTTCAGGTTGGTCCCGTCATCCGAGCCTCCAAGGTAGACTTTGATATTCTCTCAGGCAATCTTCAGAAGCTAGAGTCTGACTGCAAAGCATCCTGGGACCACATGAAACGCGTCGCCAAACACGATGGCTCGCAGATATTCAAGACGAAGATCAACGAGTTCCTCACTGACGCAGCCGAGAGGATCATCTTACTCTCACTCATTAAAAAGAGGGTGATGAGCAGGTAATACGCTTTAACAATGCAGCAAACCACTTTGGTGTTCTCCGTGTCCTAACTAAAAGTAATTGTCGCGCGAATACGCGATTGACGCGATCGTTTTTATAAAATAAGACGTACAAACGCAACTTGATTGATCACGCGAGTATGTTTTACACTTTCGATTAGGACACGGCATTAGAAACTTAAAATAAATGAGTCCGTAATAATACTTTTTTGCACAAGCTATATAGATTCTTAGATAAATTTATTCGTTTGACAACTTATAAATAATGAATAGCAATAAATTGCCGATGCAGTTGTGATAAAATTAAATGTACGGTGCAATGCGAATTAGCCCCTAGCGAACCGAATACCCAATGACAGAAACACGCCACAGAGAGAACAACGAGGCTTTTGCTTGTTACAGATTCAACAAGTTCTTGCTGTTCCTGGGAGTCCCTCCCTGCGACATGCACAAGACGAAGCCTGCAGAATTCTTGAAGGTCATTGCGGAGTTTTCTCTGGAATATAGGACAACCAGGGAGAGGGTATTGCAACAACTGGAGAAGAAAGCCAATCATAGAGAGAGAAATAAGACTAGAGGCAAAATGATTATAGACGTAAGTCACACTCCAGATATAGCTCTACAAGGATTATATGGCGTGTGCGGCGTGGCCAAAATCTGAACGAACCATCTTGTTTTTTCAATATATTTCACAAAACATTAGCGTAAATGTTTACCAACAGAGTCCCACGGAAATATCCATCCGAATGCCAAAAGATCTTTGTAGCGGTGTAGTAACATCGTGCATTTATCAAATAATGATATTAACGACTTTTGCCTTTGAATGCGTAATAGTAAACGAGGTTCTATATTATTCCAGGTGGGCAACTACTCACACAAAAATGGTGACCACACCGCGGACAATGCTCTGAAGGAACTGTTGAAGACCGATCCTGACACCGATAGCCTCACAGATGGCAGGAGGAAGAGTCAGCCAAACAGCAGGAGAATTCTAGTCAAGTGAGGAATTTGTTTAGTCTCCGTAGTGACGTATCGACGGATATAGAAGTGCAAATACTAAAGATCAACGTTAAAAGATATCCCTATCAACTCATATGTTCAACCAACCTAGATAACTTTCGCTCGTTGAGTGATGAACCTTTGACGGCACGGTTGGCGCAGTGGTTAAGCGATTGACTGCTGCGCTGCGTGTCGCGGGTTCGATTCCCGCACGGAACAAATATTTGTATGACCTATACATGTATTTGTTCCGAGTCTGGGTGTTTTTCTATCTATAATATGTATGTATTTACAAAAAAAAAATTGTATATAAGTAGTTTATCAGCCATCTTGTTACCATAACACAAGCATTAGGTTGCTTAGCTTGGGACAAAATAGTGCTGTATGAAATGTCCAGGGATATTATTATTATTACCTTATTTACGAGCGAAAAATTGTAAGAAAATAAACCATCAATATTACCTACCTACATAATTCATATTTTGGTTTTAGTGGAGACTTATCAGCGGATGACGAGATATTAGAAAGCTTGGTGAGATCAGCCACATCTAAGCGCAAGCCAGTCGCAAGGGAACGCAGGAGGAACCGAATCTCTGACAGGAAGAACTGTAAGTAACTTAATTAGTTTAGTTGTATCATGCTCGGCAAATACATCCACGCAATGCTAACGTCATGTTAATTGTTAACTGATATGAGAAGTAATGCACCACTTGTGAATGAAACGCGGGTAAGAACGAAACAGTTTTATCCCTGATGATTCTATAGTCAAGAGAGTTTCATTTGTGTGTTCATTCATTTGTTTCTGTGTCTCAAACAGAGAAACAAATGAATGGGTGAAGTTTCAAATTCGATTTCACAAATGGTAAAAACATTACTTTCTTACCTATATGGACTAGGAAGCTAAGCTGCGGCCAATGTGTTAGTCAATCTGATTCTGATCGTACGTCACGCTACGACGGATTAGCTACCGCATTCTGGCATACTACTGCATTATCTATATAAAAATCAAAATGTATACAACATTATAATTATGCGAATTAAAAAGTAACTGTCTCTAGTCATTGCTGTGCTATGTTATATATTTTCCTAATGCTGCTGAAAAGGTGAAATGAAAACGTAAGTTATTGTTAAAACTTGCCGTGCTTTTCAATCATACCCCGGGATTATAACAGATATCGATAACCAAACAAAGGACGTTTTGGATTCATTCTATTCTTATCTTGACAAAGAGAACCTAGAAGTTGAGTTTTCAGTTGCTAACTATACTTATTATAGTAATTTACCTACTAATAACCTCTACAACAGACTTCATGCTAGGTAAATCAGTGAAACGAAAACATTCTTGACTCCAAATACATATGCAAGGACATTGTCAGTGCGATCTAGCTAGATGGTTACCGTTGCCTCTTTTTTTTTAATGGGACATGGAGCGCAAGGAGGGTTTAAGTACCTATGCCAATTATGTTTCTTGGAAATTCGACATGGTAACCACTGCTGTGCTTCTCTGGCTAAAGAAATTGTATTATCGGAGTATTTTCATTTATATTTTTTATTTACAGTGAACAGGACTCTAGATGGAAACCAATCATGACGAGAAAGACTACCCATGGTACGTTGTTTTATGATTTGCAAGCGTAGTTTCAATGCCTATCCATTGTGGGTAACCAGAAGGCCAATTCAAGTAATTTAGAACATTCAAAATCTAGTCGCAGTCTCATTTCGGCGACAAACAAATGTCAAAAGTGAAGTTTTTTTTTTGACAGAACTTTCACAGTCTCAACTGAGATCACCTGTGAACGTTCATAAAATTACGAGAATTTCACCTCTGGTGTGTTCATAATCGAGGCACATCACTCTAGGAGTTCTTTAGATGAATCACTGGCGCTATACTTAAAGGATGATGGTTTCTATGAAACACGCCTGGAATATTTCCACACTCAATCTGGAAATCTATGGCTCCTAGGTATGGCGAAGCGCCGGTGGGAGACACGTAACTACATAGGTAGTTACGTGTCTTTCGTATTAGAAAATAATATACAACGCAAAAAGGGGTTTAAAAAGTTTTATATGGAGCATGGCATACCTACCTACTGACGCGCCATTTTTAAAATGGCGGCCACGCTTGAGACTTAGATAAATCGATAGCTGACCTCAATGCAAACAGAAAACATAATTTGACCAAACACCGTAAAGTGTCACGTTTCCTAGATATTAACGTTCAAATTTGATCACGTGACTCAATCATCATCTTTGAAGAACTAGGAAGATATATGTAGGTCTCATGCGTGGCCGCCATTTTAAAAATGGCGCGACATTAGGTGTGCCACTGATCTTCAAAGCCCTTTACTTGGACAATAATTATGGTTGGTAATCTTAAACCTTTTGTTACAGATTGAAGAATCACCAGCTAAATAGCGGAAATTACTATTCAAGGCAGTACTAAAGATTCTGATATATCTGACACAAAATAGAATCTCATACATTTATAGACTCCCAATGTTTAGGATAGACGTGTTCATTACACAGACTCAGTGCTAGAATAGTGACAAAAATCTTCTTCGTGCTATATATTAATTTGCACGTAGACTTTCATTACATTATCAATAGCACTATTGGGTACTGTAGGTCGAAGCTACAGAGGAAACCACTGATTCATAGGAAGGTGCACGAATAAAGGTGCATAATTATGACAAAGTGTCGCCCCTTAAATAAGCAGGGCCTAAAAACCACGCAGGCGTCGTTTGTCACCATATTGTGGTTTCATTCTGAAGTGCTTAGTCAAAAATCTCACGCACTCACCATAGTATAATTCGTAGATATTCTCAATCCGTAGTTCTGTATTTTAATCAACATTTAAATCATATTATGCACATTCATTAGTCAGTAATTAATAATGATTTTTCTTTTATTCCAGTAATAAATTAAAGTATCATTGTTATCCCATGTAATTATTAGAATGCACCGCGTGAATACTATTTAAAGACACGAAAAAAACAATCCCATTATTATAGTACCTAATTGAAACCTTCGTAGTCCTTGATGCTTAGAAATGTTTTTTCTACGCAAATAATAGAAAAACACTGCATTTCTATTTCTGCATTTCCTTACTGGCTATGGTGCAATTTTCTGTGTAAGTAGTCGATTAGATAAGCTTCATTAAAAATTATTGAAATAAATATTGGTAACCTAGAGTAAAAAGCACTTTTCTGTACATTACATACGCGTTGGGTAGAAAATGAGAACAGTGGGGTAGTTGCGTAACACACTAACAGTAGTAATGGGTTTCATTTTGACAGTTCAACAACATTCATTGCGGGTTATTTACGTTATTGAGCATTTTAAGAACTTAAAAGCAATGGATTAGCGTTATCTATCAAAATGATTCAGATTGTGATTTTAAGTGCGTTACGCAATTTGGGTGCTGGGCTATTACAAAGATTTCTTTTAGTCAGGGTTTCTACGGAAACGAACAAGTTATTTCCACCAGGTCAGCATCGCGTCTCATCAATTATGCATTATAAAAGTCTGTATGTGTATATTTTAAATTAATGTATCTCACTGTCTAACGCGATTCACTAGCCAACATAGCCAATATTACTAAGTTAAATCAAATACTCTAAGGGGTTTATTCATAAACGATGACTAAAGTTAAGTAACGTTTAAACGTCAAAAATGTATGGTTAAACAGTCGCTAACCACTGCTTAACTTTAAGCAACGTTTATGAATAAAGGGGTAAGAATTTAAATATTGGATGATCTCCCATGTATCTGTAATAATAATAAGAGTCTTTTCGGATGTTATGCTGTAATTATTTATGTGAATTTCACCAAATAAGTTATCTCTTTCAAAAATAAAGAAAATCTTCATGAAAAAATGTTTTCAATCTCATTGTCTTGTAGTTTAAGATAAATAAGACTTAATGGCTGTAGACACCGAGACCATATGCGTTATGTATTTTCCAACTAATTATGCAAATGTATCGCATACATAATGTGGTTTAATTTAAATGTACCCATCACATACAGGTTATGCTCCTAAGCCCATTGGTATCGGTGTGTAAAGCGATCTTCTGTGAAATGTAACGACTGCTGTATGTCCAAATTTCGTTAATGTATTTATGTAAATAACTGATGTAAATAGCCTCTAACTATATAACTGTCTTTTGTGGTTTTTGCGATTTTATGGATCTTAATAGTAACACAACTTCTCAATGTTTAATAGAATGTGACCAGCGCCTAATTCTCTTTCAAGTTTTACGGATGACGTTTGCTGTTGTAAAAAGTCGCCCGCTAGTGCGCAAGCCAAGTTTTCCAACAATGGTCACGCATACATCGTGCACTTTTTATACCCAAGCGTTCATTTTTTATATTAATTAATTATCTGAATGTAATAGATACGTGTTTTCAAATAATATTTGATAATATTAAACACCAGTTTTTCTGAACTATTTGTAGCGTGACTATGTTTATTTTACTGTAATTATTGTATTGTATTCGTTATAAAGTAGTTAATTTCTGATTCACTATCGTTATAGCTGTAGTAAAATATTCTCAAAGTATTTGTGTTTTTTATTTATGATCCTGGCGGAGCTTTTCCTTACACAAGATCAAAACAGACTAAGAAAAAGAACGGTACGGAACGCCCGAAGCGGTACGGAACGGTACGGAGCCCGTTCACGATTAAACGGTTCTTCGCTTAGTTTTCACATACTAATCCAGTGTAGATAGTTCTGATCATCCTCTATTGTAGATTGAAGATAATATATGCTACTTTTTGTCCCGGTACCACGTTCTCGAGATAATTTCTGACATCCACACGGATGAAGCCGCGGGCAGTGGCCAGTGGCAAAATAAATTCAGATTGACACATGAATTTCCTTAAATAATGTTATCACCAAGACCTTTATTAACGTTTACGTCACCAAAGGAAGTACTCTATTTGGAAACAAGTTTACTGCATAATGCACTGAATGTATATGTTAGTATACGTAAACTAATGGATTGTAGTCAACAGGGTGACTAATTATTCTCGTTCCATATATGGCGCTTTGCTTTGTTAAGTCATATAACAATTACGTGGTTTTAATTGATACAAACACGAGGGCACGATGTCTTGTTTAGTTGGCTGGAATCTGGTGATACTCTTAGGCAGGTATGACTAGTGTCTAGATATAGGTAGCTATGGCATTTTTACAAGCTTCAGTTCTTAAGGATTTTTTTTTATTAAGGACATTTACAGCCACGTTGTTTTAGTGACTCGCTTAGCAGTTGCAGATCACGAGCTCAAGAGGTCCAGGGTTCGAACCCCGGTTCGAGGCAATATAAAAATTACTGGGTTTGGTGTGACACTCCCGTGCGTGGGAAAGCACGTAAAGCAGTTGATGGTCCTGCGACTGATCTGTTCCAGTTTGGTGTGCCACTCCCATGCGTCGGAAAGCACGTAAAGCAGTTGATGGTCCTGCGACTGATCTGTTCCAGTTTGCACACACTTACACTATTATTGTCACGCATCTCAACAGACTAACCTATTTGGTTAGTCGCCATTGAGATGGGTTGCGGTGACAAAGCACAGGTTGCCGCCAGGTTGCCGTTGTGTTAACATGCGGTCGGAAGGATAATGATAACGATAAGATGACATGTAATCTTGCAACCGTATTTTGAACAACTTCTACGTAAATCAAGTAGGAATTTTGAAAACTTCCGAAAGACAGTGATGATTTCTCATGATGTTGGGCATCATCAGAAAAGATATAGCGGCTATCGGCTATCTAAGCGGAACGAGGCGTTTCTCGTACTCCTCAAACGACGTACAAAACGTGTTTGTTGTCGTCATCTCTCATCTCTGCTTTGATAGAAACCGGTAATGATAGGATCATTATTTACAGTATAGAGTTCAATCTATGTGTCAATTAAATGTCCACCCCGTTGTCATAATTTACGAGTAGAACATATTTAAGCATCCCAGTCATTTATTCCGTTGGTTTGGGCGTTGTTCCTTTAAAGTCACAAACTATTAGGTACTACAACTTAGGTATAGGTAGCATCTACAGATTTCTTAACAAAGTGGCTATTAGTCGAAAACAACTACGGAATATAAAAACTTCTGCCTTCATCTACAGATTTCTTAACAAAGTAGCTATTAGTCGAAAACAACTACGGAATATAAAAACTTCTGCCTACATCGATGTACCTATTTCTAAAGATATCGATGCATTCATGAGGTATGTCCGGTTTTGTCAACATAAAACTATTTGTATAGTTCAAAGGTGAGAAAATAATTAATGAAAGCAAATAAAGTGCATAATCGAACATCTGAAATAAACTATGTTGCTCTCCATTAGTGTTTAAAATCGTTTGCATCTTATGTTGAATCAATATTTCTTCATCTTCGCGATAATTATGAACGGTTTTACCTAAAGTGATTCTGCAACTTATTTGGACAGGAATAATTAAGCATTCAAATTAGTCTCCAATGTTTTGTTGCTGAAACGTTAATTGTGAATCAAATTTTGATAATATTTGGTTAAAATCAACGTTTACTGCGTTACCTTCGTTGAATTTTATGTTTTCATCCATAAAATAATCATGCGGCCTTACCTTTACCCGACTTTCCATCACGTGGGTCCTGATGGTATGTAAGTTGTCACTACCGCATTTGTATTTATGGCATACTAGAATCATCACAGGAGTCTTGCTATTCCGGACACACAGCTGAAATATATACTCCTCAAACCAGAATGTAGGTACGCTACTTGGCGGAAACAATACGTAAGTATGGTGATGATAGAACTTCTCCGACTACCCCGGATAAGCTCTTTCACAAAGAGCCCTAATACAAATAGACTTTGGCCCTATATTCTATTTATTCGAATCGATGTGAGCTCGGGTGGTGGAGAAAATGATACTGAGGAGTGGAAGTAAGGACAAGGATCTAAAATGTCAATGTTTTGATGCATGACTGGACGGCTCAGTTCTCTGGTGCCTATGCGGTGTCTCTCCACAGACACCGCATAGGCTCACCTGCTATCTTGCATCGCATACCCTGTCACCCTAACGGCAGCCTCGGTAAACGGCACCTTTGGTGAACCTTAAATGTAGGGCAGAATGTAGGTACACTTGTGACAATGGTATAAAAGAGAAACTTTGGGAATACTTTGATTATGTGATGATGAATTCGCAAGGGACTGCTCCGTGTCTCGGAAAGCGCGTTAAGCCGTTGGTCCCAGCGTCCCAGCTGTCATTCATAGATCTTAGACAGTCGTATTCAGAAGCCCAAAGGTGACACTTTTGGACTTCTGACATCGCGTTACCCAGTAACTGGGTTGTGGAGGCAGTGGCTCTATGTAAAATACTGGTATTCAGCTGCATCCGGCTAGACTGAAATCCGACACCGACATAGTTGGTTGAAGGCTAGGCAGATTGATTTGTTCTCAAGAGAGTGAAAAGTTAACTACCTACCTACTTATGTATGTTAGGTTTCACGACACGGTCGGCGCAGAGGCTGAGTGGTCGACTGCTGCGCTGCGTGTCGCGGGTTCGATACCCGCACGGAACAAATATTTGTATCTTTGCTACAGGTAGTTGTTCCGGGTCTGGCTGTTTGTGTATGTGAGTTTAAATGTTTGTAAACGCACCCACGATACAGGAGTAATTCCTAGTGTGGGGCAACGTTTTAAAAAACAGAGAAAAAAAAACTAGAAGTACAGACGCCAGCAGGTCAAGCTACCCGAAACTGTCAAATTTTCCCAATCAACTCTGAACCTAATGCTTTAGCGATAAAGTTGAAAATCTATTAAAGAAATTTGAGAGATTGTAGTAGCTTGATGTGCTGGCGTCTGTACATTGCCCACCTATATGGGCGGCGACTTTAATAGGAAATACATACTAGGTATTGAATGATCGAACGAAGATATGAGAGTGATCATGGTGGTTGTTCATGTGACATCTACCAACCCGCAGTGGGCCGCGTGGTGGATTACGGCCCACTCTCTCTCACAGGGAGAAGGTGTATTCATTTTGTGTAATGCCAATAAACGCATTTTTCTTTCTTTCAGAGGGGAGGCCGGTGTCCCATCAATGGCTGATTATACTACGGTAGTTGTTACAGCCAGCTTCTGCCTTTGATCTGACAATAACTAAGACATGGGTTAGAAGAATAAAAAATCTGAAATTTTAATGTTATTTATGTCAGTAATTTTCACGGATTTTAAACTAGTTCTGTCTACTTTAATAGCACTTTCTTTTGTCCATAAAAATAAAAAGTGAGTTTACCACATACATAATTTGAATTTCTATCCACATTTTGCGGTCTAATTCATTTGTTTACTGTTGTCAACAAGTGAACATGTACCATTTTTGCTCTACTGTTGGACACTCATCATCTGCCTAGCCTGTCCCCAACCATGTTGGGGTCGGCTTCCAGTCTAACCGGATGCAGCTGAATATCAGTATTTTACATGGAGCGACTGCCTATCTGACCTCGACAATCCTGTTAGTAGGTAATACGATACCCCTTGGTAAGACTGGTTGACTTTCGGGCTTCTGACGACCGACGAAAACGACTGTCAAAGATCCACAAATTACATCCGGGACCATCGGTTTTTAACGTGCTTTCTGAGCCACGGATATCCACGGCAAGCGTAGCTTAACCTGATCGATCGACCAGTGCGGCGGTTTTAACTTAGCCACAAGCCCCTTATAGGTACAATGGGACACTAGTAGTGCAAAATGCTGATGTCCTTCAGAAAGGTCACATACTTGTTTCAACATGTACAGTAAGAATGTAAACGGATGAAAAAAGCTCAAGAGCATTTACATTTATTTTTATGGATCAGAGCATGTGCTGTCTCGCAGGGCGTTGACATCTGCAAGCACTAGTGATAAGATAAGACGGTCATGGATCATTGGAATTTGGTCACAATTGCATTGACGACATTGCCGAATGAAGAATGTCGTTATCGTGTTAACGTGACTGTGTTGTGATTTAAGGTGAATTGAATTGCTTCCATAGACCTCAAAATATTTTTTTTTCCTGTAAATATACGACTTTTCTTAGTTTTTCATTCAAAATGCCTAATTATTAATCGTAGATCTAATAGAAAGTGTAGTTATCATGTCAATATCGCTTCATTCATTTATAAAGTTTGTTACTTAGGTAAACTGAACTAATTAAGTTTTTATAATAACAGATCTTTAGTTAGAACTTTAGTAAGGGAACATAAATAGAACAACTCTGCAGATTCTGTATTTAGTATTGTTAGGCCACATTAAGGCGATGTTATATTGATAATGAAAGCGGTTTCATGTCAATTTCCAGGAAATGTTTTACAGATTGTGTGAAAGATGATTCGACTAGAAAGGTAGAGACGTATGGAAGGAGAAGATATACGCTGCGATATACGTTGCCAAAAAGAGGACAGGAGGTTTATGATGATGAAGAACAGAGAAACATAAATAATCCTTAGACATGAAGTCACTAAAGTCATACCTACCAAAGTTATGGATGCTGATGATGACCAGTAATATTCTTCAAAATACAAACAGAAAGAAGGTAGAAAGAGATTTAAGCAAAAGTTGATGAAGTTTTTGTCAAAACCGAAATACGGACTACGATTTCGATGAAGGTACCAAGATGTGGTGAATATTACTCGGTTTAAAATAGTACATAACAAAAGTAAATATAGTTTTTTGTTGTTTACCTATTTTTACTAACAAAACTTGTCTTGTCCTTTAAAGCATATCCATATAACTAGATAACTACAACAAAGTGCAAAGTTCGACGGCTCGACGATGACAGAATGGTCAACATCGGCTTAGATGCCAAAGAAGAAAAAAAAGTAAAGTAATGTATACAGAGTACAGTCATCATTAGCTATAGGATAAAACAATGATAACTGTATCTACTCGACTGGACTGTACATAGACACATGGGTAATAATGGGTATGGGACTCAATGAGACATATGTTTTTCAATGGTAGCTTGTCGTCTAAACAATAAACACGGTATGGAGATAGATTTTGGGTCTATGCACTATTGTTCTTGTTTACATTTCGGGTTTATGAAAGTCACCTAGTCGGGGTTATGAAAGACCTTAGTCACCTAGTCGGGGTTATGAAAGGACTTAGTCACCTGGTGTATCGAAAACAAACAAGATATCGTAAATAAAAGGGTGTTGATGGCTACGGTATTAAGTCATCCGCTCGTAAAGTTGTAACACCCGCTGTCTCGTCCACTCACGCGCAGTCTTAGCTCAGGTACGGGGAAGGGTTACGAGAGCGGGGGAGGGACAGGCAGTGCCGCGACGGACACCATCTTGAGTGCGCGTGAGTGAATCTTAGTGTTGTGATTATATTCATGTTCCATCCAGGTTGGTAACAAACTCTTTACTTAATACTTTTTTTCACAGAAACAATTTACTTCACCTTTTTTGAGTTTAAGTGAAACTGTTTAAAATTGCGTTATAACTTAAACCGGTTAAGTAATAAACCACTTTTACGGGCCGACCGAGTTAGTCAACTACTGGATTTTAAAGTTCGGTATATTTACTTATGTACTCATTGTAAGAGCAATTTCTTAATCGGGTACCGTTTTGTATGTGAAAAATGGTTTTAAGCTCTTAAAATTGGTGGTTAGGTGAGTATGTGGTGAGGTTGCAAGTATGTGACGTCATAGTGCAATATTTTTTTAGTGACTGGAACTGGTTTAATGGGCCAGGATGGGTTTATTGTTAAGTAAATTTAAAAAGGTAGGTATAGTATTTTTACACATTAGGTATATATACATACAGAGTTTATGCGCTAGCTCTAAGCGCTAAGTTCGATAAAAATACACAGATATAAATAACCTAAAATAAACAAGCTTGTTACTGCAGCTTCCTTCGCAAAACCGATGTTATCGGGAACCAGATTCGATGTCGCGATAAAAACACTCAGTGTGCGTGAGAGTCGCTTGTGTTAGTATCCCAAAATAGAGTTAAGTCCAGATTATGAATTTATGATTCATTTTCGTTGCAAGTTTCACTGGAATGTGTTGAGGCGTTTCGGAGTGATTGAGTAACAAACGTTTAAACACGCTTTCTGATTTATTAGTCCTCCTAATAAATAAGTAGGTGGTAATAAACTTTTAAGAAAGTGTTATTAAATGAATCAGTACCTACCTTTGCTAGTCCAGGCTTGTTAAAATATACAAAGTATACCCAGTCTCCAAATCCAAAATACCGTAACTTTTTGCCCAACGATCCCTCTGAAAAATTTGGGATACCATTTTACAAACAATTGCTTATGATCTAAAGATAGAATTTAAATTTAGGACTAAGACGAAAAATGAAGGGAAAAGTCTGCTAATAGCAACAAAACTGAAATAAGTATGTAGGTACCCATTTTTCTTCTAATCAAGACCTAACAGGAGTGTTGATTGAAAGGCCCATGTTCAATGGACTCTCCAAGATTCTAAGAATGTGCTTGGAAGTCTTTCCTTAAAAACTAAGAGAAATTGTGATATTCACAATTTAATTAAAATAACAATGGCTCACTAAGGCGTTACAGTGGGTGGATTAGCATTATTTTCACTTATAAGGCATTTAATACGTATCGGTTACAAATGTTAAGGCTAATGCCAACTTTGGCAACACTTCAAGTTGTATCGAGCTTAAGTTGTAAAGGTGATTGTATCTACAAGCTAAATAAAGAATTAGATGTCTCGATAAAATTATTAGGAGCTTAGAGATTGTTGACTAAAGAGATGAGATCCTGGGGTAAATTAAGGTGCGCGGTTTCTATCCATAGTAAATTTTTAGCTAAGAACAACACCCTAATCGCGTAACAAACTAACAGTAACAATAGCTTTGGTTTTGATAGTTCAAAAACATTCATTGCGTTATTCACATTGTTGAGCAGACTCGTTTTTCGAACATATGAAGCAATGGATTAGCAATATCCTTCAAAATCATTCAGATTGTGATTCAAAGTGTGTTTTGCCATTAGGGTACCTACTGATACTATCAAGTCATGTGGTAAAAACGAAAACGTATCACAATAATCCGTGAATGCTATTGAAGAGTGAGCTCGATGTCGAGGACACTTTAGCCACTCTTCAGTTTTGATGCGTGTGACCAACAAGTCCCGTTGTTTTACTAAGGTAATTGAGTAGGTACTATTTGGGGCATCTATCATAATTATGGAAATTTTTACTAGTTATTACTCGCAAAACAACATATCGATTCCAGCGGTACGTCGTTTGTCAAAATACAACCAGTTTATGAGGGAATAGATGAACATACCTACATACATAGCCTGTTAAAATCATAACCCTCATTGGCTTTGCCGTATTCAGGTAAAAAGCTTGCTATCGCCTAGTGCATTGCCCAGGTTCCGACAGAATGGGCTAGCATAAAAATTTGCAAATTTCAACCATTTTATGCGACCTTTAGGTTTTCCATATTCCAATCAATTCACTGTCTTTCACAAGCTGATGTAATAATGACTAGTAAACATCCATTTTAAACAAAGGCTGATGTGAGCAAATTCTAAATGCCACAATACTTACGGAATGTATAGGTACAGTAAATCAATAGATTAAATTACAAAACATCGCATTTCGTAAATATTTACATATGAAGGAATTGAAATGAATGAGCCAACCACTAGAACACCACCGAAATAAAAACAGATAGATATTGAAAGAGAACTAATTAATATTTTTAGCTCAGTCCTTGACTATCACCGACATTTAGATCGAATCACAACACTTTCAAATGATTCAGATCAAAATAACAAATTTTAAGAGTGGTTTTAGTTGCTTTAAAAAGGTGGTGGTCATTTAGTCTAGTACCACACCAGAAGGATTGTGTTAAAGATGTTATGGCTAGAGCCTAGATAGAAGTTAAACGCTCTGGTGGCGGCTGAAAGAGGCCATCAACTCAGCCTATCGCATCGCAGTCTAGTGCTGGACATAGTCCCACAGGTTGCGCCACAACACCCTGCCGTCCACCTTCCGCATCCAGTCTATCCCAGCCGCCTTTTAAATGTGGTCGGTCCATCTATAGCCTGCTGTTGGGCGTCTCGTCTGCTCGACCGGCCATCGGTCCTTTGACAAATATGGCCAGCCCACTGCCACTTCAGTTTGCTTACTCTGCAACCTATGCCGCCGGTAACTCCGGTTCTTTTCCGGATAATATCATATATGATTTTATCCTTCAAAAAAACTCGGAGTACTATAGTCCGCTCTAAAGCGCGCTGAGCGACCTTGAATTTGATAAAACAAATTGAAATAAAACAGACGCCTGAAAAGTGCAACAGTCTAAAGTCTCATAAGCACTGCCTGTACTAAATTAACCATCCAATAAGAGATACTTCAAGTCCCAGATTCACAAACTTAGATATCCGCTAAGTCAGACATAAATAAGTCTAATATGATACTTTATTTATCGCACTAGTAACCACATACATAGATACCACATAACATAAGCAGTAACACCTCCAAGCAATTATAATAGTAAACCATGAAGAAAGATAAACAAACCGTTATTGCTAACAAGCGATGTTTACGAGTAGCTTTGGAGTAGCTCAATACTTTTTTTTAATATACTCGATTAGAAACATAACAGAAAACCATATCCAAGCAAAATAACAGAACTAAACGATCTAGAACTTGTTGAAGTTGATTAAATATATTTTTTATTTAACAAACTTGTGTTTATTCACAACCTAACTTTGAAAATCTTCTCGTAAAACCGTCTCGGACAAGGAGTGAGTGTAATAATTATAAGTGAAGTTCTATTTTAAATATGACGGCACGGTTGGCGCAGTGGTTAAGCGGTCGACTGCTGCGATGCGTGTCGCGGGTTCGATTCCCGCACGGAACAAATATTTGTATGACCTACATGTATTTGTTCCGAGTCTGGGTGTTTTTCTATCTATAATATGTATGTATTTACAAAAAAAAATGTATATAAGTAGTTTATCAGCCATCTTGTTACCATAACACAAGCATTAGGTTGCTTAGCTTGGGACAAATGGTGCTGTGTGAAATGTCCAGGGATATTATTATTATTAATTATACGAAGCTTCTTTTCCGTGATGGCAGTCCCAAAAGCCCTCGAACTTATACTTACTAAGTATAATCCCAATAATAAGGGTTGTTCATACACCTTGCCTTAAACGTAAAGACAAATAAACAAAATTGCCATGAGTAAATGTATTTTTTAACGCTTTAAACTTGTCTCTAAGCGTTTATACAATCAGCGTTAGTACATTTCAAGTTCAAAAACAAAATAACCATAAAGTTAGACGTTCGCCAAATGCAGTAAATACACTTCAGACCTCAGTGAGTTTGCTTTCGTGATGAGACAAAAAGTTTGCGATATATTTAAACGCGCCTTGACAATGAAAAGACGTAAAAACAATAGTGTAACAGTTCACATCGTATATGAATGGTGACGTTTCACGTTGTAGCTAACATCCGGTAGTCTGTTTGTGTGTGTGGTGCGTGGGACCGACGACAGCGGGTGACATTCAACAGATGTAAACTATATGCAAAAAGATATATTTACAATATATTATTTTGTATGAATAGACCTTGTACTTAATAGTTTTTCTCTTGATAATTATGTTTTGCCATCAAATGTCAAAAGTATTTGCTGAATTCTAAGACGATTCCAATAAAAAATCGTTGAAGAGTGCCCTCGGGTGCAGACTATTCTGGCTTCAGCATCATGTCAATTCTATCAATAATGTTGTTCTGTCATAGGGCGGAATGTGTATACCCATCATGGTATGTGTGTAGAAAGATTCCAATTGACAAACCAAAATAAGATGGTCCAAAATTAGATTGCAGATTTAATTCAACATCAAGAATGCTTACATTGCTCTTTGACAAAAAATTATAAATTATAATACTCTATTCCCAGTTGTCATAACAAGAGCAGATCACGGGCAGTAAGATCATTGTAAAATAATGGTATGCAGCTGCATCCGTTTAGACTGGAAGCCGACCCCAATATAGTTAGCAAAAGGCTGGGCAGATTATGATGACTTAGGCCGGTAGTTGGCATGTTTGTTGATCGAGGAATTTGGGTAAAAAGGTTGGAATAAAACCTTATAAGCAGGAACGGTGACAATACGAACCTTCGGGTCTACCCGCTGCCGCTTTTACTTAAGCCACACAAATGTTGCACACATCAATGCGGTGGAGAGTTGAACAACTGGGTCGGCAGCACCACCGGACGCAATAACGCGCGGTTTTCTTTACTTTCATTATGTTTAGCAAAACATCCAAGAAAATCTGCACTTCCGTCTAATACAGTGCTAAGTATGATAATTTGATGATTAAACAGCTGGGATACTATCGCTGTCTGGTTCTCTGAGAAACTGGTAATAGTGGCTGTGGTCGGAGTTTCTCTAAAGGATCAACTCAGGATCGAAGTGATCTGAAAGATAACAAAGTCATCGACATAACCCTATAACAGCGCTGAATTAGCAATGGGCCGGCCATATTAGTTGCTAAACTAATGAGGACTGGAGACTGCGAATCAGCAAACAATTTAGACGTTAGGAGCATCGCTACTCAAAGGTGGCTAGTTATGAATGAGTGTAAGAGAGTCAACGCAAAGATTTAACTCAAGCTAGAGAATCATATAGCTCATCAATCTGATTCCTCTCTTCTTCGAATATTTTATTTGTAAAGCCCCCTTGTGTATCCAAGGGGGCTTTACAAATAAAATATTCGAAGAAGAGAGGAATCAGATTGATGAGAGAGATAGAGAATCATATAGCTCATCAATCTGATTCCTCTCTTCTTCGAATATTTTATTTGTAAAGCCCCCTTGGATACACAAGGGGGCTTTACTAATAAAATATTCGTTAAATTCTTTGACCGTAAAATATTGCGGTACAAAAGTACCTTTGCCTACTTAACATAATTCACGTTCAATCAAATATCATTGTTTTGAAACCAAAATCGTAATGGTTATAAGGTAAGTAGAACTTCGAGCGGTACTAACAAATCACGGCGCGGTATTTAGGAGGCACGTCCGGAATAAAATATTGGGTTTGAAGAACGCAGTAGTAGCGAAGGTCAGTGCCCTGTCGTCAAGACATTAAGTACGGTAAGCAATCCGTTACCCTCAGGTGACTTTTATTTGACGAAATGTTCGTTTTTTTCGCTGTTGGTAATGTTGAATATTTCCCCAATATCTATGTAGTGGTAACTGAAAGTCAATTTAGATTGTCCTTGCACGCTTTTTCTAAAATTAAGAAAAGAGGCAGGCCAAAGAAAAGATGAATGGATTATGTGGAAGATGATAGCATAGGGCTAGGAGCAAAAGAACAGTAAGATGATGGCGTACCATGCAGGATTTTGGAACAAACACAAGGATCATAATGAGGGCACCACGGAGCAAATACAAAGTGATGCAATAGTTAATCAATCTAACAACAGAAGACGATAATAGAAATGTACATATACCCACGCTTTAGCAGAAATGGGTACACGAATAAACGATCGTTCATTTTTAGTGGACTGCCTACAACGATAGTTGCGACATTGACGTATCCAAACAGACATTGGGCTATTTTCAAGCCATATGGTTTTAGAATCCCATTCCCGGGAAAATTCCTTCTAATAGAAAAAGAGGAAGAAACTTTAAATGAGGAACAGAACAGATCAAAGGGCAAGAGGGCTGAGAATGTACAGATGAGAATCATAAACCCGCCGCCTCTACACCAACCAGTGCTTTTCTTTCAGGTTCATGTTTCTGCTGATATGAACTTCTTCTAATGTTTGTCTAATGATTTTACCAGACGCACTGCGTCTGGTAAAATCACTAATCCCTTCAAGGTTAGTTTCTATCGTTAGTAAATAAATCCCTGCCATTATTTACCCCAGGAAGGGCAAAAGAAATACTGGTCCAACACCGCAGATGAGTACGACAATGAGACAAACATTAGAAGAAGTTCATATCAGCAGAAACATGAACCTGAAAGTAAAATGCCTACTTGAACACAGATATTAATAGTAGACTTTCAGATAACACCAAGATTTTAATCTGGCTTCAATTCCATTTATCGAGCTTACCAGCCGTACCTTAAGTGTTACAAATTAGTTAACTCACTTTCACTAAAAGCGATAATTTATATTGCATTATTGAGACACATATTGCGTAACTGCACAAGCGTCGGCGTAACCGCCCCGTAGGTAGGTAACTGTCCGAACGTCGCTATCTCCGAGAAATGGCCGCCAGAACTAAATCAAAGTTACCGGTACTTGCAACACTATGATTTCAATTAATTTAATTTAGACTTTAATGCTATTATCTAATTGATTATTACATTCGTGTTGCGTTGCAAGCATGTGCAGTCACACGGACAATCGTATGTCAGTGTCTTTGTTAATTGCTTAACATTTTTTTAAATTAATTGCATATATAGATATTTTTATTACGTGAACCTGTTCCATGTGAGATAATATGCTACTTGTGGGCGTGCTTGCTAGGTTTATATGGCATAAAATATCAAAGGCGACGGCCGGCAGCCTGTGGCGACGCTATGGGCATGTAAGTAAGTATAGCAGAGGGCGTCAATTGACGATTGACGATGAAATTTCGGTGAAGACGGATAGAAAATGAATGAAATGTAAAAAACGATAGCACAGTCGTACTGCTTGCAACATATGTAGTATATAAAATAACTTCTAGGAAATAATTTTGTGCTCTATCATAGTGAAGTAATCAAACACTATTAAGTTAAAACTCTAAAGTGTGAAGTAGGTATAATCATAACTATGAAGATTGAATTGGTATGTAAAAAATAACGTAGCAAATTTTCAAGTGACAAAAAGGCATTTACGTCGAAATTCGCACACACACAAAGAACTTTTAAATTAGTGTGATGCCGAATTAAGATATCTATGTAGTAGTAACTGAAAGTCAATTTAGATTGTCCTTGCACGCTTTTTCTGTCAAGATCGATTAAAGCAAATGACTCATAGGACAGCAAAATGATTGTATATGATACTAAAGTTTAATGATACACTTATCGAATTATTAACGGTCGATACAACTTATACACGGCACGAAATATCATAAAGAACATTCATAATGCATCAAGTGAAGATGACATGCGACCTCATTATTTTAATGTAATCGACCAAACAGGACAGTAGTCCACCTGATGGAAACATGCTGCCACCTGCAACACCAAAGGATTCGCTGATACATTGCCAATCTTCGAGGCAAAGTGAAATGCCTGTAAGTTCACTGGCACCCAAATGGCACACTCTGGTGGAGAATGCTATCAAGTAAGATCAAAGTGTTGTAGAAAAAAAAGAAAATATTTTATTTCACGTAAACCTACATGAGCACTTATGAAACGTCAGAAGCGAGTGCACGGTTCCAATTGGTCGTTTCCTTTGGAGAAGAACCGGCAAGAAACTAAAATAATTGGCGTACACAATGTTTTCAAATTACAGTGTTAGTAGTATGGGAAGACAGTGTAGGCCTGTCAACAAGTACCTTCAAAATAGACTAAACCGACCAAACCAGTCACTGAACAACCTATGTATTGTGTTAAGTCGCAGTGGGAACTAGGCTTAAGACGTCAGTCGCTCCGCTACCGTGCTATTCAGGTCGAAATGTGTACCATACAGATGAGCATGAAAACTTTTCGGTCAATTAAACTCTTCAACGGTACCGCCGGTGTTGATACTGGATCCATTATATGGGGTATGATACTTGTGTTACGAACGAGAGAAATGTGCTTGCTGTAATTACGTATCTTCATTTGTTTTTTTGTTCATACCCGGAACAATGATCATCCATAGAACAAAAACGGGCATGGTTTGTAACGGAAACAAATAATAATAATATAATAATAATAATATCCCTGGACATTTCACACAGCACCATTTGTCCCAAGCTAAGCAACCTAATGCTTGTGTTATGGTAACAAGATGGCTGATAAACTACTTATATACAATTTTTTTTTTTTTTTTTGTAAATCCATACATATTATAGATAGAAAAACACCCAGACTCGGAACAAATACATGTAGGTCATACAAATATTTGTTCCGTGCGGGAATCGAACCCGCGACACGCAGCGCAGCAGTCAATCGCTTAACCACTGCGCCAACCGTGCCGTCAAAATAATGACAATGATTCTGAAGCCAGACCATAAACTTAAACGAAAATACTGTTTTAGTTCTTTTTTGACTAAAAACGTCAAAACTGATTTGAACATACGTTAATGCTACGTTAACAAAATAATATCAACCTAACTCTTTGTTGATTTAGAACGCATTTCTATTTTTGCCGCTCGACGCTGTCTCGAAAGCAGTTGTGGCCCAGTGGTAACGGCCGCGATTTACAACGGTACGGTCGTGAGTTCGAACCTAGGCAGACGCTTAACTTTGTGTAAAAGGATCATGACCGACTTTGTATGGAAATCCGTCTTAAGTTGAAACACAATAAATCTTTATTTATTATAGACTACGCTTTATATACTATTAAATAAAAGTGTTCATTTTCACACAAGTATCCGAGTTTTAAAGTAATTAAACAAATTCGGAGATAACCTAAAAATCATGTCTAAACTACTCGCAACAGTAGTACATAGTGATAGTAATAGTGTGACACTTTTGCAACATTTAAGCACCCCATAGGTCTAGGCGAAAGTCCATGAGATTCGAGAAAATCCATGAAGTATAATCCAAGAAGCATAGGTAATCCAAGAAGTGTATACTTTTGGTCAGCCGACGCGCTGCAGTTGCCGCCACTGCAACCATAGCCTGAATGTCACAGTCAATAACCTTATATTAATGTTACATTTAATTAAGGACTATCATACCCGTATTAAGCACTCCACCTGTTTATGATCAAAATGTCTAATATATAAATATATTATTACTAGCTTCTGCCCGCGGCTTCGACCGCGTGGATGTCGGAAATTATCCCACGGGAACGTGCTACTAGGATTAAAAGTATGACCTTCCCCAGGATGCCATCTATCTCTTTGCCAAATCAAAAGTTCAGTGGTTTATGTGTGAAAATGTAACATACATTTTCAAGTTCAAAGCCTCCTCTCAAAAATCGAATAACCCCTTTTTGCCCCGTCAGGGTTTAATTTTCGACAACTTGAAATACTTATTATTACTTATTTTCTGTCAAAAGTTAATACTGAGTTTCGAGTTAATTCGATCGCGCATACAATTACTTCCACACAAACTTCAACACCCCCTTTGAGGGGTAGTTTTGAAAAACTTATAATAATAAACTTTATTACTTACTTGGGCGAGTATTCTCGCCAAGTTTCAAGTTTATTAATTAAATGAATAGGATTTTTCATATAAACTGTTTCCCCGCTTTTCACCCCCACAAGGGAGGAATTTTGAAAAATCGATTGATTTGATTCAAAGATTATTTATGCCAATTTTCGAGTTAATCAAGCCACGTATTATAATCCTCCCTTGTAAAATTAACTACCCCTTTTCAACCCGTTAGGGGTAGATTTTCGAAAAACCTTGATACATGTTATTCTTTACTTTCGATTCTAGGTATAAATACTGAGTTTCGAGTTAGTCGGACCGCGCGCTAACAGGAGATTGCCCGTTTTGTAAAGGAAGTTCGGTCCCAGTGGAAAATGCTTGTGCCCTGAAGATTTTTATTTTACCTAGTAGTAAAAACAGCATTTTCATAATCAGAAACCTTTTTTCATTTATTCACCCTGGTTCAGGAGATATCATTATTTTTCTGTTTTAAAAATCTAGGTTATAATTAGAAATTGACATAGACTATAAATCACTATGAGCATGGAATTATGTCTCTATTACTTTATGCATAAAGTAATAGAGACATAATTCCAAACACCTATCTACTTTTTATTGTACTACTATTTAGCAGTACAATAAAAACAGTAGATAGGTGCTCAACTTTGAATCCCCACAATCCCCTTTTAGGGGGTAGTTTAGAAAAACATAAAATGAAAAACTTCAGAATTTACTTAGATTAGAATTGGTGCCAAGTTTCAAGTTTATTAACTTAAATCCCCCCGTTTCGCCCTCTTAGGGTTAGAATTTCAAAAAACCCTTTCTTAGTGGATACCTACTTGTCACGAAAAACACACCCTCCAAATTTCTCTAGGATGATGTCTCTAGGACCAGCGGCTTAGGCTGTGCGTTGATGTATCAGTCAGTCAGGACTATGAATTTTTACGCAGAAAAAATAAATATGCTGTAAACGTAACTATTGGTATCTGTACGAACGAAATTTGGTCCCGCCGACATTGCGTTAATCCCAGAATTGTGCGGGGCTCAAGGTAAGTGTCACGAGAACAACTCTTATTATTTTCTTAATAAAACACAACATACGACAGACGACAAGAATATATGTCACTGACATGAAGCGACTTTTATGAAGACGTAATTTGAACGTGTGAGTAGACTTTCTAAAATGGTAGATGTTTGTTTTTTATATTGTTCCGTTATTGGCTTGTCTAAGTCAGTAAGTCTAAAGAAACATGGGATACGAGACTGAAGCATACCTAACTGAAACTAACACGAAATGCGGGTACGCCTTTGCCTAACACTTACGGGAATTCTGGTGTGGTGTTATGTTAGAAACATATAACATAACATTGCTACATACATAATCAAACTATAACGTTACCACTGCCGGGATACAGGCCTCCTCTCAGTGAGAGGGAGTGGGCCGAAATCCACCACGCGGGCCCAGTGCGAGTTGGTAGATGTCATATTCGAATTTTACGGTTTTAGGACATACCGGTTACCTCACGATGTTTTGCTTCACCGTTTTGAGAGCAGTAGTGATCAAGTTTTATACAAAGTAAAGCGCCTGTCTGGGTTCGAAAATACGACCAACGACTCGTAAGCCGTGGCCGTTACCACTGGGCCACTACCGCTCTGCCAGCTGTTCTGTCCCATTGCTATATAATACAATGAAATTATATTTTGTTACGCATTTAATATCTTTACACCATAAAGTTACCAAAATCTCAGGAGGCTCTGATTGGGTCATTGCAGAGAGCCCCTGGAGACATCACGCATTGTGAGATGATTGCTCTAACCTGGCCCTGATCACTAACTAATTGTTAAACCTTATAATCACAACCGCGGTACGCGCCTTACCTCGCATTCACACCCAAGGTATAAACATCTTGCGGACGGACCTCCGGCGCGATCTCATGGCGGAATGGAAGGCGCGACTATCGCAACCCAGCGCAGGGCACGCCGCGATAGCGGCGATAAGACCCCTCTTTGAGGAGTGGCTAGAGAGGCGTCACGGCGCTCTCACGTACCGCCTGACGCAGGTCCTCTCTGGACACGGATGTTTCGGGAGGTTCCTGCACATCATCAGGCGGGAGGAGACGCCCGGGTGTCACCACTGCCCGGATCGCCCAGAGGACACGGTGGAGCACACGGTGGAGGTCTGCCCTGCTTGGGCGGAGACCCGCCGTGTCCTCGTAGAGGCGATCGGCAACGGCGGCGACCTCTCGCGTCCGGCCCTGGTGCAAGCCATGGTCCGGGGCGAGAGAGAATGGGAGGCAGTCACCTCCTTCTGCGAAGCAGTCATGCTAGCGAAGGAGGTGGCGGGGAGGCTGAGGGAGAACACCTCACGCCTCAGCCGCCGCGGGAGACGCTCCGGGCGTCGGGAGCCGCGTGACGACTCCCGGCCACCGTAGGCGCGGGCCTGCGGGCGGTGAGTAATGGGTAGCTCACCGTCCGATCAGGACCAGGCCCGTGCCGGACGGCGCGTTGTGTTCCACGCGCGCCTCAAAGAGATGTCAGCAGAGGACGGGGCCCCACAGGGCCGAAGCCTGCCGGGGCGGCGGGATTTTCCGAAAGGTTAACCGCTGCCCTGGAACAGAAAGGGCTAAGGACGGAACACGGGTGGGTTTTAGTCAGTAAAAGTCTGACACTCCCTTCCGCTCCACCCAGAGCGGGAGGGGTCATTTGATGATTTCCCATCCACAAAAAACAAAAAAAAGGTATAAACATCTTTTATACCTATATATTCTAAGAAAATTTTCTTGTAAATAGTTATAAAACAAAATGTCTAGTGTGTCTGAAACAAGCTCAATACTTTTGGGATACATATTTTATACACGACATGTTTTTGACAAGTCTTGTAAAAGACTTGTTGAAAAAGAGTAGGTACCTATCAGAAGTTATATAAGGGTAGGGGTAGGTTTTGCAATGATCATTCTATACCTACGATAGTTTACGGAGTAACTCACAAGTCTGTTTCGATCGCCTCGTAATCTCATCATATTTCGATGAAGGAGATGCATCTAAGTTCGCATCTAGTCAAGTAAATTCGAGTTCAAGTTCAAGTTATTTATTTCATAACAAAAATACATTTGTGTCGAAATATTTGCACAGTAAGTAAGTACCTACACAAAAGAAGCAACATAAAAAATAAAAAATAAGAATTATAAGTAACTTCGTTCCTCACACATCATCGAAGTTAGAACGTCTATCTAAATTCAAAATACACACTTTACAAACATTAATAGTCTTTTTGATACAGAACAAAGTCCCTAGCAAAAAACTTCAAAAATACAATTAGGTAATGTCGAAAATTAAGAATAAAAAAAAAACAAAGCAACATTTATAACAAAGTCAAAGAGCAAAGCAAAGAGCAGAGCAAAGTAGGAAGATCTTTTCTGCGAGTATCTACTCTAATTTTTCTTTTATCGTCTGTTTCGAACTCGTTTAAGTTTTTGTTGAAATGAGTAAGGAGAACTAAAATATAAAGACACGGTACCGTTAAAATTCTAAGTTTTACAAAATACTCTTTACATGATTCCGTCTGGTTTAAACGAAGCATGGTTCTTAATGCTCGCTTTTGTATTGTAAAGGCTGCCTTAATATCATATTTCGAAACGTGAATGGCTACTAAATTAAATTGTTTGAAGAAATAATCTTGCATCATGACTGACCAGGATTAGTCAGAATAAAAAAAGTATAACCTAATCAATGCTTTAGCTTTCAATATTTTTAATCACATAGCACTAAAGACTTCAAAAATTTTAAAGGCTGCATGTGAAGTTGGTCAAAGAACACCTACCTAACTACAGCAGGTTCCAGAGACAAACCAATAAAAGAAAACCGCTGAGTATTATTTTGTTATTAAGCACATAAAAAATAAGAGTCTGGTACCTACAACTTCGGTTTCAAAACCTGAAGAGCAATTTTCGTAATTTTAAGAACGTTCACAGTCTGATCTCAGTCTCAATCTGTAAAAAATAGCTCTAAAATCCCTACATTTATATTTCCATACAAGTTTATGTCATTGATAGTCGCTGAGATAAGATTGCGACTAGATTTTGAATGTTTTTAATACGGAAATTGGCCTTCAGTTTGCCGCAGGAGAATCGAGAACTGGTTAGTTCATACAATCTAACTAGATGGCGGTGGCGTCGAATTAGATCGCGCTATCGTTGTTCTCACGCGATATATGACCTCCCCCAGTACATTTTCAGTGATCACTGATCAGAGTATACTTGTTGTACCTAGTTCGTAAGGTAGTTTTAAGGCCTTAGTTCTAAGATTGTACTGTACAGTGTACCCTGTTTCCGATATTTAAGAATAAAATATTTTTGCAAACCATCCCACTTCTTGGTGGGATGGTTATAATATCATGGAAAAATATAAAGGAAAGGAAACTAAGTAGATTATTCCTTATCTACCAACCCACATTGGGCCCGCGTGGTAAATTATAGCCCACTCCCTCTCGAAGAGAGGAGGCCTGTGTCCCAGCAGTGGGAACAATATAGGCTGATTATGTTATGTAAATAAATTATTTCCTGTTGTTACTCGTATTGTTTTATAAATTATAGTCACGTTTCGTTTTTGTCTGTGACCGCGTTGTTCTTCTAAACGACGCAACGGAATGACAATGCCAGATCCTGCCCCAGCAATTTACAGAAAATGAAAATATTTGTAATGAATATAGAACCTTTTCATAATAAATTGTTTTTCTTTAGAAGTTGCGGATTATAAATCAATGATAAAAGGAATTCAATCCCTGAAATTTCTTTTTGCAATTTCCTGTTTTCAAGCGACCATCTGCGTTACGTATTTCGCATGATACACAACAAATAAAAAGTTTGAAATACCTGTAAAACCAAAACTCACATTACGTACTGATTATTGAAGTGTTATAGTAATTAAGATAATGCGTAACGTATAAGTTGTTTAAATCACTTAAGATTATTAGCATTAATGAATTTTTTGTAACGAAACGTTATTGACGCGCGTATGTTAAACTCAAAATGTCAGTCATTTGCTCTCTGTGTTCCCGTTGTTTGCGTTCACGCCTCACTGTTTTACTGTGTTTTCTTTATTTTCCCACCGACTACTTTTGCTTTTGACTGCGGATCTCGATTCTCGCTTACTTGCTGACTTAGTGCTACATACCACGGATTCTGATCATTGCTTGTGATTTGGTGAACGATGTTGTGGTGCATAAATTGTTACCCGAGTGTCTATAGGTTGTTAAGACATGTTGTGTCTTTATTACAATCTTCAATGCAAACTTTCCTCGATTATTAATTGCAACAATACCCATGAATAGTCAATAGTTATTTTTAGCTAGCATAGTACTATCATAGCTGCTGTTTTGCTAGTACCCAAATCAAAATTCCAGTAAAGAATACTAAATAAATAGCATACGTAGCGTGCTATACAGATGTTTGGGGTCACCTTAGGGTAGGTGAAATACTAAGTAGGTATTTGAAAACCTAGTAAAAGTAAGAGGGTCGTCTTAGGGGTAACCTTAATGAAGTAAATCTTTAAACCAATCAGTTATTTAAGCCAACCCTTGCTGTTGAACGATAAGCACAACTAATGGAATAATTCTAGTCATACTTTGTTATTAGGATAGGGACTGACCCTAAATAAGTGGTTTCTGTAATTGCAGAATAATTTATTTTGACAATTATAAGCTCCACCTAACATATATTCAATGTCTTTATTGTTTTTTTTTTAGTTATCAGTAATATAAAAGCAATAAAATGCTGCATACTGCATGATTGTAAATGAATTTTATTGAGTGGGGCAAAGTTCTAGAGTTTTTGGCATTGTCCTAAGGTTTTCATCATAATTTACAGAATTTCAGCGGAGATGAGAATGTTGAGATGGATGTGTGGAGTGACGAGAATGGATAAAGTAAGAAATGAGTACATATATAAGAAGAAGTTTGAAAGTGGCACCAGTGACAGAAATGTTGAAAGGAAATCGTTTGGCTTGGTATGGGCATGTGATGAGAAGAGACGAAACGCATGTGACTAAAAGAGGAAGGCCGAAGAAAAGATGGATGGATTGTGTGAGGAATGATAAGAAAGAGAAGGGAGTGAATGAGAATGGAAGAAGAAAACGTGTTGCGCCGACCCCAAGTAACATGGGATAAGGACAGGAAGGTGATGATATTTATTTTCTAGCTGACCCGGCAAACGTTGTTTTGCCATTTAAATTATTTCTAGCTGCCCGGCGCTACTTCGTTCGCGTGGTGTCCTACCCCCTACCGTACCCCTACCCTTCTCCTACCCTACTCCTATCCTACTCCTACCCTACTCCTACACTACTCCTACCGTACCCCTACCCTACTCCTACCCCACTTCTACCCTACTCCTACACTACTCCTACCCTACTCCTACACTACTCCTACCCTACTCCTACCCTACTCCTACCCTACTCATACCCTACTCCAACACTACTCCTGCCCTACTCCAGCGCCACCTACTGGATCCAATTGTGTATACAAACCTTGTCCTAACAATAACAAATACTATACAATACACAAGAATCATCCAAATTGGTGCAGTCGTTCGAAAGTTATGGGCGTACATACGTTTTTATGTACACACAGTAAAATACATAGTGATATGACATAATTATTAATACATTAATTTAATTATTATATCATAATAATAATTATTATATATTATTATACATACTTTTACACATAGGTACACATAATAAAGAACACTCGATGTTTTTGTCAAGTTGTACAATGCTACGTAGAGGTTTATTAAAAGGATGAAGATAAGTGACGAATTAATTTAATTAATGAAAGTTATTAATAAAACTTTTAATAATTTATTTAATTAATAAAAGGATGAAGATAAATATCAATTGATAACAGCAACGTAATGCAGCTTTCAAAAAGTTTTTATTGACTGAAAGTATGAAATATAAAAGAAAATGACAACTTCCAGCCGGTTTGAAGTTTCACACTTAAAAACAGCGGAAAACTTGAAGCTGAGATTATCTTACATTCGGTAAGGGTTCGCATTTTCTCTTATCATGTAAAAGTGCGCGCCATTATAGACAAGAGATAAGAGAAACGCTTTACCTTAGAACCAAATAGAACATACAGTACAAAAGTTCATGCAAAGAATACGGAAGAAATAATGGTAGGAAAAGGAAAAGGCGAAGTACATCCACCTAAAGTGGCCCTTTCGAGATTTTTTTAAACAAAAAGTTTAAACTTTCGTTTACACCTGCGATAACTGCACTAAACACAAGATCAGAACTAAGTGATGAATAGAAAAACAGGTGAACAACGAGACGATAATCCCAAATAGCTCAATTACTTTGAAAACTGAAGAAAAACGAATTGAAACACTATCAGGTTGAAACAAAACATACTTGGGATAGTCAAAATAGTGGTCATATCCGATTGATTAACACAGCGCCGGTCGGTAGTGTCGAGACAGTTGGGGTTCTCCTATGTCAGCAGTAGACGTCTTCATCGTAGTTCGTCTAAATGATGATAAAGATAAAAAATTGTACCAGTTTAACCGCAGCTTTTCTCATTTGGGAAACGGTGAGAAACGGTTTTAAAATGTGAAAAGTTCAAGCAAGGTTTCATGTTCCGATGACGAATAACATGAAAATATGAGTTGGTAGTTTTTTTCTCTTGCAACAATTAGATCTGTTAGCACATACGATTAGCACAAGTACGAACATGTAAATAATATGTTTAGGTGTATTTACTCTTCGATGTTAATATGGGTATTTCGGTTTACTTTATGTACATAGATATCAGACGGTTCATTCGAGTGAATGGTACACTTGTGCAAAGCGGTATTGGGAACATAAATCTACATACTTCACTAAGTAAAAACTAGTACGTCCACTGCAAGACATAAGCGAACCGTAACCATCACGACACCACATCGACTGGTCCAGCAGTGCGATTCTGTAACCATCTCACCGTGAAAACTTACGTGAAATGAGCGTGGAGTGACCTGACATTCCAACTAATGCTAGGGATTGAAACTATTGACAGCTCACTTTCAGCTCACCTAACTTTTCATTGTGAGATTTTTACAGAATCGATCGGCTGATCTATGAAGCGATGTCCTGTGTCAATCAACGACTGTCTATAAGCAACTGCTTTTAGGACAATACCATTATTTTAGCCGTCACAAAGTAAGCTGTGTGTTTATGTCCTTCCTTCCAGTGTTCGATTTAATCGAAGCAAATTGTAAATCTAGGTACCTCTCGAGAGAATCTGTAAAATAAATGTTAGCAAGCGGGATAAAGACGTGAGATTATGTATTTTGCGTAGACTGAGTTTCTATTCAAAATATTAGTAATAACTCAGAACTCTAACTGACAAAAATGCTAGGCGTAACGCTGGTCCTGCTCCACAAGGACGCCCAAACTAATTGATTAGCATTCGAAAATATTGTTGGATCTGCTGAAGAACGGAAAACCAATCTTTGTGAAGCTTCATCACACTACATCTGCATTAGGTTGCTTAGCTTGGGACAAATGGTGCTGTGTGAAATGTCCAGGGATATTATTATTATTATTATCTTTCTCACAGTATACCTAATTTCAACTTGAATGATGTAATCAATATTTTGTAACAATGTTATCATTTAAAAGAGTGCCCGTGGAGTTTCTTGCCCGTTCTTCTCCATGGTCACCTATTACGCTTTGAAATGGACTACTAGCTTCATTCATACATACAGCTTATTTCAGACGCCATTACTCATATGCAGGTAGTATTCAACGTTTTTTATGGAATTGTAAAGGTTAATACAATACTGTTTTATTGTCATTGTTATCTAACTTCTTTTTTCATTTGCACATGTATGACATCTTTTCACCAATTATCGTTAACAATTTGCAGTAAATCTATTGTATTAAAGGCAATTAAGTAGCAAACTTGGTTTCAATTATTGTTAACCATTAATGAATAAGCAAGTTAACCAATAAGCAAGGACACATTAGGGTGCTACTTTATACCGTTTGAAAAATACTTAGGAACGAAAGAAAATGTATTTATTGCAACTCGTACAGGATCATAAACTAAACTAAATGAAACACAGTTAAAAATAAAAAATATATTAAAAAAAGTAACAGGAGGAAACAGAAAGTCCTATACGAAAAAAAAAGAAAGCCAAGAGGCTCCTACCTCAGAATGATGCATCGACATTTTAATAAATAAATGTCCCAGCGCTGGTATTCTGATAGGGCCCGCTGTGATGTCACGGGCAATCACAGAAATAAATAAATAATAAAACTATTTAAATAATATAATCTATATAAATAAAAATGAATCACCGAAATGTATGTACGCGCATAACTTCCGATCGACTGAACACGAAATGGATGTTTCTTTTTTTTGTCAGGACTAGGTTTGTATAGAAGAAAATTAAAAGGAAAAAAAAAGTGGTACGAAGTTCGCCGGGTCAGCTAGTAAATACTAAGCTAATAACTTAGGCATCACAAGACTCGTGTCTTAGAAATTGAAAAGTCACAGTTGGACAGTGCATGAAAATTATGAGTAAAAAGACGGCTGATTTATTAAATAATCAAAACAAAACAAATTATGGTTTACTTATAAACGAATAAGGTACGAGTATTCATAGGAATTTCCAGATTATGTCGCTAGGTAGGTACTGTAGAAATCATAAAACGTTATATTTTCTACGTTTATTCCAAGCGAACGTCTTTATATTACCCCGGCTATATTATCACTGTTTTCTCCATACTAAAACCTAATACAAAAATTTGAAAGCTCCTTCATAACTCGCTTGACTGTTTGAATGCAACCACAGTTATTTTATTGCCAACCTGCACTACTTAAGATCATCTTTACCGGACAACCTTCACATGAGCTACTACTTGCACTACTACCTTGAATAAAATAATAATAATATCCCTGGACATTTCACACAGCACCATTTGTCCCAAGCTAAGCAACCTAATGCTTGTGTTATGGTAACAAGATGGCTGATAAACTACTTATATACATTTTTTTTTTTTTTAAATACATACATATTATAGATAGAAAAACACCCAGACTCGGAACAAATACATGTAGGTCATACAAATATTTGTTCCGTGCGGGAATCGAACCTGCGACACGCAGCGCAGCAGTCAATTGCTTAACCACTGCGCCAACCGTGCCGTCAAAAAAAAAGGATTGATCGTAGTGCTGTTTCCAAACGAGACTTTTATTCATAACATTCGAACACTCAGATCCTTCCTTTCTGCCTATGCCTATAAGAATAATTACCTAACGCCAGAAATCAATTTTACATTGGCTTGTCAGGATGCACGAATCGCGAATCTAACGCTACGATAAGTGTCAGATAAGTTAACATTCACGTATACATTGGTATACCACACACAGACTGGCGAAAAAGATGAGACGAGGCTCCTTAAATTTAGGTAATTATCTCCAACCTGACTAACAGTGGCGAAAGTCGTGTTAAAAGCAAAGGTTTTACTCGAAAAGTTCTTTCAATTGATGTAGGTATATATTATTGCTAATGGGCGCCAGGAACCGTCCTAAACTTCGGTTCCCAAGTAGTCACCTATTTAGGTCATTAACTCCGAACTGACTAACAATTGCCAAAAGGCATGTCTGCAGCAAAGGTTCTCCTTAAAAAGCTCTTTCCATAGGTAGGTATTTATCTTATCGCTATTGGGCAGCAAGAATTCCTTAACTTCGGTGCCCAAGTTAAAAATAATAAGGTCGAGCAGGTTCGACAGCGGAAAGCATCGCATTTTCTTTCATCATGAACAAGCCATAAGCGCGATTATAGATATACAAAAGATAAGATGGTTGTTGTTACTGTACTTCCTGAAGTTCCAAATGAAACAATAATATACATCGAATAATGTTAACATCAACCATGACTTATCAGATTATTATTTATATATTATATTTACTGTTGGTCTATTCTGTAAAAATCTCACAGAGAAAACTTAGGTGAAGAGAGCTTGAAGTGAGCGGTCACTCCACGTGATGCTAGGGATTGACACCATTGACAGCTTACTTCACCTAAGTTTTTCCGGTGAGATTTTTGCTGGCTAGTTTATTGTTGTTGGACGGCAAATAAGCTAATGGCTCACCTGACTATTAGCGCCAATTTACTGCTATAAAAACTATCAGACATTATGAGAATGTTAGAACTAGGTCTAACACAAGATCAACTAATATTTCCACTATGGCTATGAAGAAATATAAACAAGGGGAATAAATAAACCTTTTATAACTAATTTATTTAGGAGACTATAATACCTAACGGATAATGGTCGCACTAGAGATGACAGATAGAACAAGGAGCCGTACATTATACTCTTGACACAATATATCTCGGCTACGTGTCAGGTTGCATCTACTATCAGAGCAGGCGTCCATGCTTGCATCAAGCTGCAACATAGAACAGACGAAACGCAGTGCGCATGATCGACAAGCAGTCTTGGTCATCAGTCGAATTCATCGTCAGTCAGTGTGATAACCTGTGCTCCGGACGGCTGCACAAGCTATCAACTGACCGCTCCTAAGAACAATTAAGCTTAATCACCTAAACAAACCTTGTCGAGTTGATTCTTTGAGTATATTATAGTAGTAGTATTAGGTACTAATATTTAGTATGGAAATCAGTCTACGCATAATACATAATCCAATTAAGCTTATGTATTATGCGTAGAGTTTTCCCTCTTGCTAGTATTTATTTTAGGGTAGTAATAAAAACTCCGAAAAAAAAAATTCGAATAATTAATACAATATTTGCTGACGTAATATTTTTCCACCAGTTTAAATTGCGTTTTAACGAAATGTACAGGTATTTTTATCGTAACATACCCATTACACCACCGCTGCTCTCAATACGGTGAAGGAAAACGTCGTCGTGAGGTAACCGGCATATCCTAAAATAAAAAAAATCGAAGACGTGACGTCTAGGTCTACCAACCCCCACAAGGCCCACGTAGTAGATTACAGCCCACTTGCTCTCGAAGAGAGGAGACCTGTGTTCCAGCAGTGGGAACATTATAAGCTGACTATGCTGTCTTGAAAACGCTATGAGTGTTTGTTTCGTGGCCCTAGGATAACCATCACAATCATCGGAAAACTTAATATGGACCTACCACTAACCCACATTCAAGTCAAAATGAAATTGACAATGTTGTCGTAGGCGTGTCTGCAAGATTGGCTTCTGGTTATAAACAATCAGAAACCAATCGCAGAGAAACGCCTACTCCGTTCAGTGTGTTATTATTATCATTACGATAGCAGGATGCTGCTCAATGCACACGCATATAAAATAACCAACCAAAATCATATTTTATTTTTAATTGATTGTTAAAGCAACATGCAATGTATGGCCATTTCGCGTTGCTATAAATATTGTTCACACACTTTAACTTTCTAATATGAAAGAAAAAAAACAAATAACTTTTACAAAAAAAACAATTACTTCGATTTACACGATTGTTCGTGATTTCGTCACGTCTCCGGAGACAAATGTATATTTACATTTTTTTTTAAAACCGGTGATATCCTATAGGTACCTATCAATGTGAAATAACCTTCAATCTCAATAAAGTATACTTATAATTATGTTGTCCTTGAACTAACAAGTCAGTTTGTCGATAGTGCAAATATTTATGTATAAAAGTACAGTGACCTGAAAACGCGCGCATTCACGAAATGCTTTTCTTTCCATCTTTTTATATCGTGTTCTAATCGTGTTAGTAATATCGACGCCACTAATAAAAACTTGGTGACTTTCTTTTATGATAAACCAGCCGATACATTATATTTTTTAATTTATGATTGACCTCTCTGACTTTTGACCTCGGCCTAACTGCATCGAGATGTGTTTTTTTTTTTTTTTTATTTTTTTTTTTTTTTTTTGCATGACTTTGCGAACATTAGGCACCCAATTTTATATAAGAATTTGAATTGATAGGAGAGCCCTGCATAATCTGCCTATAATATTCTCACTGCTGGGACACACAGGCCTCCTGTCAGTTAGAGGCCGTAATCCACCACGCGGGCCCAATGCGGGTTGGTAGATGTCACATGATTTCGATTTTTTTTGGTTCTGGGACATGCCGGTTTCCTCACGATGTTTTCCTACACTGTTTTCAGAGCAGAAAAAATAAAATAAAATAATTTACACGAAATTAAGTTCCTGTCTGTCTGAGTCTAGCAATGTAATGTTTCATCTCCTATGGCATTCCATAGAGCAGTAAACAATTTCCTCAGGCAAATCTTCCAATTGCCCAGAGGAAATTCTTTAACACGCCTCGAGAAAAGTGAGAAAACTCCATCGTGGTACACGGCGCAACGGATATTGAACACACGTCGAAGCGAAGACGAAAAGGCCAATTTGTCACAATTTGTTCATACCTCTACCTACATCGTGTTTATTTGTTTACTCACACTAAAACATGCCCGTGGTATCTTACATATTCACATTGCGAAAGTGCATTACAAAAAGTGGAATCCCATTGAATTCTGAAGTTATTTAAAATTCATTTTCTATTGTAGACACAAACAATAAGCTGAGATTTCTAATGGAATGAGAGAAACCTGCGGTGACGCTCACGGTTAAGATAACCACGTAGTGGTAGCATTTGTTATGGTTGGTGACGACAACCGTACATATTTTGGGAAACCCATGACGGTTTTGCCGTTTAAAAATAATTGTAAGACGAGTTCTTTGTACGGGCTGGCTCGAAGGATGGCAACCTCTTATCTGCTGACCACCCATCCGACAATAAGTTGATCAAGTATTAGTCATAATGGTAGCGGTATTGGAGGCTCCGTGGTCAATAAACGTTACGGACTAATCCTAGCATTGTACCCACCTACTTCTATACACTTCTATAATATTATACACCATAGTGCTATGTAGCATAATTCGCTCCAGACCCTCATGAGTTAAGTACAACAATCCCCAGTGCCTTCTACATTACCGTGTGAATACTCTAAAATTACGTGTGGTAAAGTTAAAAAATCTGGGTAAAGTCACACACAGGAAATTGTTACCATTTCTTCTTCGATCAAAAAATTATTCAGTTTAGGTTTCAAGTTAAAGACTCAACTTTTCCACTTAAACCTTGACTTAGGGTTGTGCTGCATACAGCATAAATATCTTGGCTCATGGCACTCCATTCAATAGGAACTTAGATACTGAATATGCTTTGGTTCTTGCTGAATCCCAAAATTTTACAAGGAGCGACAGTCCATTTGACCACTACAACCCAGTAACTGGGTAACACAATACATGGATATGGATAAGATTGGATATCAGAAACGCTGTCAGTTACCTTTCACGCCTTAGTGTCGAACGGATTAGGATGAAATCTGGCGTACGGATAGGCCTAGCCTGCATGGATTAGGACAAGCTTTGTCCCGGTAGTCCCACGTTCTCGTGGGATAATTACTGATACGCGGGTGAAGCTGCGGGCAAAAGCTAGTATTATATATATTCATAATCTGTATTTCCGCGAAGTGGGCGATAGACGTTCTAGCAAGTACGCGTACTTATGAATCGACTCTTTCGCCCGAGTATCACCGGCTTTTGTTTGGCATGTACAAAATATCTTGGATTTCCCCCGCCCTGGGGCAGGCGAAAGGTTTTGTCAGACTCTTTCTGGCTAAAAACAAAACCACACTGTGTTCTTGCACTACCTCTGGCCGGGACGCTGGAGCAGGTACTGTACTGACATAATCACTTTAAGGCTATATTCGTTAACCACTTACCAACGTGATTTCATTATTGTTCGCTTGTCTCAGCTGCCGCTGCGTTGCTGATAGATTTTTAACTTTATCGCTAAAGCGTTAAAGTTCAAGGTTGATTGGGAGAATTTTACAGTTTCGGGTAGCTTGACCTGCCAGCTGGCGTCTGTACAAAATCACGCGCAGGGACGCATTATCTGCGCCCCGTCGTAATCCGCCTAATGTATGCCGAGCATAATTCGGTGTGAATTCGACCTACCTAGACGAAGCGTTAACCATCTCTCTTCCTACTAATCCAAGGCGTCAAGCCTGCAGTAACAGCTCTCCATATTCCTTTACTCATAGTTATCCAATACCAGCGAGATGCCCACCCTATGTCCCACTTGCTGTTGTGCCCTTTCGACAAGGAAGATGCAAATACAAAGTACCAATGAAGTGGTCGAAGATGCTGCGTACAGGTTGAAAAGTGTTTATTAAAAAAAAAAATACCTACACGTTTTGAGTCTAACATACAAGGTGTAAAAAGACCCATCACGAAGCCATCATCTACGCATTCTGGACATCAAACTGAGTGACATTGAGCAAAATTGCTGGGAAACGACGTTTATTTTTGTTGTAAAAAAATCAGAATATGGCAGTGCCAGCGCGCGTATGTACAAGTAGTGTGCTCATGGGTGCATGCAATGGTACGGGAGTTGTGGGGTATTTCAAGTCAAGTAAAAAGTGTTCTTGTGAAAAAAAAGTTTAAAAAAGTTGGATACCTTCAATATCTCCGTAACCAGAAGGTTCCGTGTATCTCAATATCTACGTAATCATGTTCGTACAAAAAAATCGTCACAATGACGAGGAGTATAAGTGACTCTTGGATTCGTTAAGCGTCTTTTTACACCCGTTATACCTACTTCTTTTGCTCTGTCTACGTTCATACTTATAATGTGGTCATATCATGCACAGTCCGCCAGTTGGAAAACCTACTCACTAACGCACTAGGCCTTTTTAAAGGACATCACCAGTACAGTCAGTGTATGTTTTTTAGGGAGTCTCGTCTACCTAACACACGTATGTTCGCACACACTACGTAGCGTTCTGTCGGTCTATTCTGTAAAATTCTCACCGTGAAAATTTAAGTGAAGTGACCTGTCAATAAGCGTCAATCCAAAGCTCACAGCAGCAGCTCACTTCACCTAAATTTCTCAGAGTGAGATTTTATAGAATAGATCGTCTGTAGGAAGTTACTTAGTATGAAGTTCTGCTGAATGTATGACGTTACTGAATGAAGTTTACTTTCTCCCCAGGATGACGGATTACGAGCGCATCAAGCAGACGTGTCTGGAAAAGGCGGAGCTTTGGGAAGACCCTGACTTCCCCGCTAATCAGTCGTCAGTGTTTTACTATCAGACTCCCCCTTTTCATTTCGAATGGAAGCGTTCGAAGGTATGTGTTTACTTTAATGATTCTATTACTCTATTATAGTTGACAGGTAAAAAATGAAAAAAAATGCACTATGCAGTCAATTACATCATTTTTAAACCACCAATTATGACGTTTTATAGCTAGGTTTTAGTTTAGTATCTACCTGCCTTCATACAAAATAACAGTTTGTGCCTCGATGTCTCTAACACCAGTTACACCCTGTACATACAGGGTCAAATAAAATTAGCTATTGAGACTATGCAGAGTTGAGGGGTATCAATATCTTAACATAAAACGAAAAAAGTTCAGCAGGTGGTGCTCGGGTCTATTCTGTAAAAATCTCACCGTGAAATCTTAGGCGAAGTGAACTGTCAATAGTGTCAATCCCTAGCATCAACAGTGCGATTCTGTAACCATATCACCGTGAAAACTTAGGTGAAGTGAGCTGTCATTTTAACTAATACTAGGGATTCACACTATTGACAGCTCACTCTAAGCTCACTTCACGTAACTTTTCACGGTGAGATTTTTACAGAATCGATCGGCAGGTATTGTAGTTTGAAGTATGAGTTTAAAAAATCAGTTTATTTTTGTATAGGTAAGTAAACTTCACATACGTGATGGGAATCAATATCCCTCTCTTCTCATATAGAGAAGGCACGAGCATCCTGCGGTTGCTCAAGACGGTTTGGTGATTTCTGACTTCCTACATTAACTAGATATAAGTATGTAAGTCCAGATGCTTGACACTATTTTTTCTTCACCGATGTCAGTAGAAAAACTCAGAAAGTACCGACATAAATGTATTGAAAAGGTCACTTGCCCGGATTTGAACCCACAACCTCGTACATGAGAGACGAGGCCTTAACCACCAGGCCATCCAAACACGATAAAACAAAAACAAAATTAACCCTGTTTAAGTATAGTCTAACCAGAGGAGCTGCGGGCACAGCTGGTATAGATAGTAGGTACATAAGTAGGGTAACGACTGTTCGCTTAACCGCGTGGGAGTACTTGTAAATACCTTAGATATAGCAAACTGGACACTATAAGCAATGCGACAGTGTCTTAAGATTTCGTAGTGGTAAACTACTTTGTCACTTATCCTTATTGCATTATTATTTAAATTATAGCTGCGCCCCGCGGTTTCACCCGCATAAGTTTCGATCCCGTGGGAATATCGGGATAAAATGTATTATACTATAAATGTTAATCCGGTTATAAACCATCTGTGTGCCAAATTTCATCCAATTCCGTTCAGTAGTTTTTGCGTGAAAGAGTAACAAACATCCATCCATCCATACAAACTTTCACGTTTATAATATTAATAGGGAGTAGGATATCCCGCTTTGTTGAATTAGTGGTCGCAAGCGCTACTGCTAAGTAAGAGGTCCTGGGTTCGGTTCCCAGGTCGGGCCAAGTGTTACTTATTGGGTTTTCCATCTGGAATTTCTTAATAACAGCAGTTATTACATAATTATATACTTAGGGAACTTAAACATAACTGGCGAAATGTGGGTACTTACTGTAGGTACCTACACCTCTGCATAACCCTTCAGCGATGGCAGTCGTGATGATTATGTTATGTATTTCTATTTCTTTAAAACTATTACCTTCTAAAACACCTCACGTTCAAAGCAAGTCGTAATGAAAAGAACATTGATGCAAACCAATGACGAATGATTTCCAAATACGATGGGTTTAATAGCCTTTAATAGTTTTCGTCAACGTAATTTGATCTATACCTACACTCGAAGCATTGACGAATAAAATACTTCATCAGAATGAGCACTTTTTGAACGTCAAAATTACAAAAGAGTCCCCCAAAAACGCCCGCCCACCACTTCACCACTTCCTAGTGCTATCGCTGGGAAGAAGAAGTCGCGCAACAAACTCCCCAGCAGCACAGCTGTCTGTTCAGTTAGAAAATACAATGTACCTAAGTTCGGTAATTAAAATTACAAGACCAGGGGGTCTACTCCGAAGTAGTATCGGCCGAATGTTCGGCCGGTTCCTTCTACGAAGTTACTATTTGTTTCGGTCGGTTCCGATCCTACACTTTTTCGAATATTGACTATGGTCCCGACCCAACTGAGCCGATCCGAACTTTTTTCGCATTTTGCAATAATATTCGAACCGAATATTATTGAAAAATGCGAAAAAAGTTCGGCCATGTGTCGGTCCGATCCGAACATTCGCACTTTGCACTTCGGAGTAGACACCCAGAACCTAAAATTAAATTATTTGCCATATGTCAGCTAGCCACGCCAATATACCGACAACTATAATAAAAACTATAGGTACGTATCTACTCAAGCTAAAAAAAAACAATTAAAATGTAAATAAAAAAAACTTACTACCCAAATAAAAGTCCTCAGGCATAAAGGGCGTGACAGCTTACATATTTATGCATTGCTGGGTTCTGTTCACATAGCTGTACATAGACAATAGACAGGTTCTAGTTCTAGATCGTCTACTACGGAGTTTATCCGAAGATAAAAGGGTCGACCAGCCCTCTGTTGCTGTCATAAAACTATGACTGTAAATGTGACGGTGAACCTTCCAGAATAAATTAATACTCTTAGCAACTCGCTTGAACTTCTTGTTAGACTTTTTTGTAAAAGGTCAAATAATTTTTGTTTTCTTTTTAGCCGATAATTGATGTGTATTTTTTTATGCTGTCTTAAGAGTATTTATTCTGGAAGGTTCACCATCAATTACAATCAAAATGATGATAAAAACCGCATCAAAATACAGCGTTAGTCTTAAAATTAAAACCATTTCCTAAAACACGAATTTTGCCTAGACCATTATACCCAAAAACTTGATACAAATCTAATCTCTGTAACCCATTTTACCTTAACCTCTAGGCTACTGTCGGACAAACGAAATCGGATTAAACCTTCACCTCTCGGGTATCACCATAATATTCGATTAACTATCTCTTGTTACGTCAATCACAAGGCCGCAATACCCAAAAACCTATCTCAAACATAATACTTAAGTACCTAAATGTTATACAAAAAAGTACAATAACGATGACGTCACCAATAAAAAAACTCGTATCGAAAGCACGCGATTCTAAAGAACCCGTTAGGATTTGTAATACCGCTAAATGATATGGTGCGTAGAAACTAAGAGTGGTCCGTGGTATTCACTCGATCTTTTGATTTGACAGGGTTATCGCAAGCTGTGGACACGTTCATAGACGAAGCGGATTATGCATCCATACATAAATCTACACATAGCATAATCAGCCTATAACATTCTCACTGGCAGGCGCGGTCCGAGGGGGGGGGGGGGTCGTGGTTGTCATGACCCCCCCAAAATCATTCGAGCTGTCGAGAGTCTGCATGATTTACTTGCCTTACTAACTTAGTTACTAACTTACTACTGGTGAACCTACTGGTGACCCCCCAAAACCTTGGGCTGCGAACGCGCCTGCTCACTGGTGACCCCCCAAAACCTTGGGCTGCGAACGCGCCTGCTCACTGGTGGACACAGCAGACGCAGTTGTTATCACAGGCAGGCGATGCGATGCGACGGGCGGGGTGGTTCGGGGAGCAAGAATTTTTCACGCGGACGAAGTTGCGGGCAGATGCTAATTCTGTATAAATGTTTAAAAATCAATTCAACCTATCCGACACGGGGTGCTATAGTTTCCGAGCGAGCTTTGCTGCCCGTTTTGCTTGCGAAAGTGTCTCCAATTTCTGTAGGAATGCATCCTGCATTCTCAATGTAGGTATGTCGCATATCAGAGCGCGGGGGCCACTATTTATTTACAAATTATATTTCTTACCAATAATCAGAAACACCTAGGGGTTTCGTATTACCCAGTAACTGGGTTGTAGAGGTCAGATAGGCAGTCGCTGCTCTGCATCCGGCTAGACTGGAAGCCGACCCCAATATAGTTGGGAAAAGCTAGGCAGATGATGATGATGTATTAGAAATACCTACCTGCATTCAATTTACATACTTTACGGGACCTCGCAAAGATTTTCCGCCTGGAGCCCTGGAGCCTGGAGCGCTTGTTGATATAAATGTTGGGTTGTTCCCTAGACTTTGTTGAGAAGTTTATTATCGCGATTGTATTTACGTAAAAACTTAAAGAACAATAGTAGGTACCTACTGTTATTCTTACCTAATTCTTTTAAAATATAAAAACAAAGCCTGGTGATTTCTTATTGTTAAAAAAACCTTCGTAATGTCAACATTTTTGAAATACCTCACACAATAGGCATTGTGTCTTGCTATTAACAAAATATTGTGAAACTTATTTTAATTATTCTGTGTACCTACTATAAAAGTAAATAAGTAATATTCAAGATATTTTCTTTGGTCGGGAAATACAATGATATCATAAATCACTAGCTGTTGATCGCGTCTTGATGATTTATTTGCCTTACTAACTAAAGTTACTAACTTACTACCTGGTGAGTGGTAACCCCCCTGCGACAGCGCCTGTGAATATAATAATAATAATTTATAATTATAACATTTCTAGGTAGGTTACAACTAACGTGTTGCGGCATTATAAAAATTACGGTTTTCTGATTTTTCCTTCACTTGTCTGTCCTACATGACATTGCTTTTTGCCAAATTTCATGATTCTAGGTCAGCGGGAAGTACCCTATAGGTTTTGATTCCGGGACATAAACGCGCATATCTTTCTATTGCGTTGACTTAGAAGTTTGATTTTTTCACTGCTTCAAGGGATTGGAACCCTGAGTATTTGGTATAAATTTCTACTTGATAACTCCACGATTTCCTGAGAAAAAGGGTCTTCACAGACTGACAGAATCACTGATGAACGGACAACGAAGTGATCCTGTAAGGGTTCCGTTTTTATTTTATTGTAACTCATTATTAATTTTGACCACTAGAACACAGTCTCTAAGTTATGATTATGAGGACTAATTAGGTTGTTAGTTAGACTTGAATTTAATCAGCTTCTTTCTGTGTCAAGCTTAACACGCTCTAAGCGCAACAAAAACTACTTACTTAATTGAAAAATTATTTTTATTGCTTGAAAATACAAATATTATAATCCATAAGTGCATAGTGCATATTATTGTAGTATATAAGTGTTTAACTCTCCATAGCGTTACAGTCTTCAAATGTTTTTAAATGCTTATATTTTTTTCTCAAAACTTTCATAATTTTCCCAAAAAGATTGCCTCCCCGGCAGGGGATCGAACCCTGGTCTCCCGCGTGACAGGCGGGGATACTAACCACTATACTACCGAGGATAGTGATAGAAAAGTTGAAATAGGGCTTTGCTTGCTTCGTGTACAGCACAAAATGTGGAATTTCCCTGCATTAGCGACTTTTATTCAAACATATTTAACTTACATAAGCACGGTGCACAAATTCTCAATTGAATTTGCTATATTTTGGCTGATATTCAATGTTTTTTCTAAGATTTCGCGAATGCAGAGCCCCCAGCGGGACTTTGGGACATCGCAAAACGCATAGTAAGCTACTTACTTCCCAAACAAGTTTCACTGTGACACGCTAGATTGTGCAGCAGGACCTCATTTACTCAAAATTGTACCTTGTTGCCAGGAAGCACGTTTAAAAATTGAACTCTAACCCCTGTACTGTTGGTTTTAAAGTTAAATAGAGATGGCAGGCTGCCTAGCTTTAAAGCCTAAATATCATTTGCTCAAAAGTTCAATCACTAATATTCTTTAATAACGATCAGAGACTCGAAACAATAAATGTATATATGTTTGTAAAAGTTCAATATCACCTTAACATTCATTTGTTGTTATTCTAATAACATTTTTAAATATTTTAATGGATAACGTTTAATAACTAAAGAAGAGAAAATAAAACATTAAAATAATGAGTTTTTCTTTGTCATAAATAACTTAGTAAACTTTCCTTTGTTCACGAGAACGCAGAAGGTCTCCCAGCAATACCCTGGAACACTGATGACTCACGGGACCACTTTTACTATAAGGACCTGGTGACGTATCTAAAATAGGGGTAGGTACTCATCCCGCTGAAGCATAGATATTTAAGAAAGAATGGCTGAAGCATCGAAAACGCATCGTTTGTTTGTTTACTTACGTATCGGTTCTATCAACTCTATACCATTTTCTTAAGTTTTCTGCACTTTTCTAAACCATTTTATATCGTAGTTTCCGTTCTTTTGCAGCTTCGGTGAGGTTTGAACTCGAAGCTCGCAATAAATTAATATGAATATGAAGCTTCGTGGTCGTACTTATACTTATTGCCCAATGTCTTACGTCTCGAGCCATCGTCACGTTGAGCCGGCCCTACAAACCCCAAAAAGTTGACTGCTCTTATGCCTACTGTTTCATCTTATTTTATTTTGTTTTCTTTACAAACGATTTAGCAATAAACTTTAGTTACCTACCTAAGAGGGTGAATCAAAAAGTTCTTAGAATTGCATATATATAAAACCTTTTTGGGAGAAGTTCGATATTCAAATTAAAGAGTGTCAATCACACAATATTTATGCAAACTGTCACTTGTTTTTGTCAGTTCGTTCGCACGTAATAAATTGTTTTGTGCAACGAGTTGCTAAAAACCCAAAATTATGGATAAAAGTGAGTTTCGTGCGGTGATAAAATATCTCAGTTTGAAAAAAATGTCTACGAAGGAAATTTTTTCGGACATTCAGCAGACATTAGGGGAAGATACTGTACCTACCCTATTCTACGGTTGCGTACTGGGTGGCTGAATTTAAAAAAGGTAGATCAAGCTGTAAAGATTACCCACGTTCTGGGCGGCCTTCAACCTCCGTTATGGAAAAAAATGTCAAAAAGGTTGAGAATCTGGTTTTGGAAGACAGAAGAATAACTATAAAACATATAGCTGAGATCCTTTTGATAGCGTTCAATCCATTTTAATTGATTCACTGGGGTTCAAAAAAGTGTCGGTAAGATGGGTGCCACGAATGTTAACCAACGAAAACAAAAAGCGACGTTTGGAAATTTCTAAGCGTAATCTCGAAATGTTCCAGCGTGATTCGGATAATTTTTGCCGTCGCCTTGTCACCATGGATGAACCGTGGGTCCACCATTTAGATCCTGAAACTAAGAGACAAAGTATGTCTTGGAAACGACCATCCTCTCCATCCATTAAGAAATTTCGAGTTGCTCCTACCGCTGGCAAAGTTATGGCCTCAGTTTTCTGGGATAGTGAAGGAATCCTTTTTATTGATTACATGCCAAAAGACCAGACGATTACTGGACCCTATTATGCAAATTTAATCACGAAAGCGCGTGAAGCGATTAAAAAAAACGTTGTGGAAAACTATCGTTGGAAGTGTTGTTTCTTCAAGATAACGCTCCTGCTCATCGATCGGAAGTTGCGCTCAACGCAATCCGCTGTGCTGGCTTCAATCTCCTTGACGACCCACCATATTTTCCGGACTTAGCCCCAAGTGATTTTCACTTATTCCCAAAATTAAAAGAGGACATTCGTGGAACAAAATTTTACGATAATGACGCGGTTATGGTTGCCGTAGAGCAGTTTTTCGAGAGTCAAGTAAAACATTTTTTTCACAAGGAATAAGAAAGTTAGAAACGCGTTATTCTAAATGCATTGCATTGTAGGGAGATTATGTAGAAAAATAAAATATTTTTGTTTAAATCTTTGCATTTTTTAATATTGATTCCAAGAACTTTTTGATTCACCCCCGTACTTACAATATGTAACACTACATTTATTTTTAAACACGTTTCTTGAATGGGTGGGTACCTATACTTGTTTCTTACTTTTCTTTTTTTTTATTTGTTGTTATAGCGGCAATAGAAATACGTAGGTACTCTGTGAAAATTTCCACTATCTACCTATTACCTACGGTTGATGGGATACAGCCCCCTGACGCGCTGACAGACAGTCGGACGGACGGACAGGCGAAGGCTTGAAAAGCCATAGAACTTTCCTATACTTTCCTATGGTAATGGGAAGCCTAAAAATACGATTTATGAAAGAACAAGATATGTCGTGTAGTTTCTCAACTCGCTGCTAGTAAAGAACATTGTTAATTTTGTAATCCGCCCAATACTTACTAGCGAGGTATCAATGAACTGCCGAGATGAGTAGGTACCAGGTCTGCAGGTGGGCGGCAAGGTCGACAGCTACCCACCACATCGCAATACACCTCTTACTTTCATACATTCCTTTTGTAACACATTTTTTTATTAACAGGTTTTGCATATGCTAACCTACCTACTGACGGGGAAGTCCATTGCTATTGTTTTTGTATCTATTAGCAAAACCAGTGACCAGTGGTCTAGTGGCCCAGTGGTTCGTAACGACTGCGGCTTACGAGTTGCAGGTGAGTGAAACCAGGCAGGAAGCTCTTAAATTAAGCATTAAATTCACTAATGCTCAAAAAACGATGAACGAAAACATCGTGGAAACCGGTATAGATATAGTAGACCGTACCTACCATACGTACTAGCTAGAACCAAAAATTCGACTGTGGAATCCACCAACCCTCACTGGGTAGGCTTGGTGGAACTCCCTGTCCAGTTTTTGGGCTTGTCTATATTTTATACCTACTAACAATCGAGTACTCGCGCGACGATCCCTTTTGGTTTGTACGTGGGTTTGGTACTAAAGATATTATGCTATAGGCACAGACTAGGTACAGGTAAATAATCCTCATCATCAATACTTCTGTATTGCAGTTGGGACCCGCACCCTACCATACTAGGTATGACATACAACTTTTACCCTGTAAACAAGAGGTTCCATCCAACAATGAAATATGTTTTTATGTAGCAATACTTCTTTCTCTATAGTGTTATCTTTATAGTTAGTTTTTTTTTCAGCTTCATTACTTTATCTTTGTATTTCTCTTGTTTTGTTGAATAGACTCTAAACTAAACATTTACCGGCGAGGCAGTTCAAGCACGTGCCGCAAGATGGCAGTGTAGTCAATTCACTACTATGGGGTTGCCGGTTTATTTAGTTAGTAGTTTTTCAATCCTCGTTGGGAATGTATTTTATATAGTAAGTTAAGACTCTCTTTTTCAAAGAATAAGGATGAGTCGAACCCGATTTTTCCCAAACTTCAGTCATATACTTAAATAAGTATCTTCTTTCAGTACAGACGCTAGCACATCAAGCTACTACAATCTGTCAAATTCCTAGATTTTAGAAATTTTTAGATTTTCAAATTTATCGCTAAAGCATTAGATTCAAGGTTGATTGGGAAAATTTTACAGTTTCGAGTAGCTTGATGTGCTGGTGTCTGTATGTCGAAATCACAATGTAGGTATTCACTGAATACTTATACATATTTATTTATCTGCAGTTTCTACGTATTAGTTACTTAGCAGCTTTTAATTATTTCGTTTGGAACGGATAAATTTGAAGAAAAAAGGGGAATTCTAAAAATCCCTCTGGCGACACATTATACAACTCATTGAGTGGGTAATGTGGGTATAGTATAGCTAGAGATGATACCGAAGCGTCACCAACTGAATAATAATTGGTCGTTGATACCGTAGGCATATTCCTCTTTATTCATAAACGTTGCTTAAAGATAAGCGACTATTTAACTATACATTTTTGACGTTTGAACATCACTTAAATTTATCAACGTTTTTTATACCCCATAATGTAGGTATGATGTTAAAACGACTTGTTTTTGTTTACAGGAAATATACCCGAATCCGTCGTTCATACACGACAGAAACGAAGTATTCGATGTAATACCTGGCAAATTAGGTAAGTAAAATAAAACTACGCGTCAAACAAAGGTGATGGTATCGTGCTCTCCGGACTCCAGACATAACCTAACCAAATGAATCTGATATGTGTGCTAACTGCGATTTTATTTTAACTGAGAAATTTATGATCATCAGTTGTACGAAGTCCGTCACGATGTTTTGAATTGAATTTATACTGCTCTGCAAATGATCTATTTATTTATTTGTAGCATTGGCAGACGAAGCTAGCGTAAGTTAAATAACATCAACTTTAATACATTCTCAACGTCATACTTACCAACTTACTCACAAAAGTGCGTCTATGCTGTCGCGCGGTCGGCTAAAAACAGAATACCTAGTCATGGGGCGTCATGGGCTAGCACCCGACTTGCGTAACACACACAATTTGAATCATTTTGAAGGATAATGCTAATCCATTGCTTCATAAGTTCGAAAAATGTGTCTGCTCAACAACGTGTTGAACAGCTGTCAAAATGAAAGCCATTACTACTAGTATAATAATACTAGTGTTAGTGTGTTGTTACGCAATAACCCCACTGGCATCAACTTGTTTCTTGAAACCGTGTGCCCGAAAGGAATTCTCAAAAAATTATAAACTTCCATACAATCTTTCATTCTCTATTTATAGGATACATTAAAAAAACTACCTTTGTGGTATTTTATTAAAAAATATTTTACCGTCGTGTTTGGTGGGAAGTAGAAAGCTAAACTGGCAATACTACAACACAATCAAGGGTAACGCAACCTCTGGTTGGCAACCCCAAGAATAATTTTGACATCCTATAGCACAGCACCGGGCACCCGTCTTATCTCATACACCTTTCTCTTTTTAAGCGCCACAAATATCTGCGTGAACAATATCCTCAAATATCATTTCGTTGTCTTTTTTATCAATTTATTGGCCATCAGATAGCAAGTTAATTGCCAAGTTTGGCACCCTTCTGTAACTGGAATCTTGTACTCGGTATCTCCAAAAACTGTAGTTATTTTCACTTCTCCACAGCCTTCGACGAGAACTTTTAATTTATCAGCGATAAAAATCTCTTCTTGTTTTTTTTTTGTGATATTGAACAACCAGTGTTTCTTGGATGTTTGATGGCAACTGGCACCGCTATCAACGTAAATACAGTGACCAGTACAAATCTTGAGCGATCGATGAGAGAGTGGGGACTTTTTAACCATAGCTTTACAACGGTGTAAACCGATTCCCACTCTTATACCGAGCGCCCAAGATTCATGCCAGTCACTGTACACACGGTGATACATCAAGCAAGCACATTTCCAGTTTTAGCTGACCTCGCATGGTCCAGGTTTTTCGTATAATCAGAAGTCAGCTTATACTCGTTATGTATACGCACGGCTACACTTGATGTGTAGCCGTGCGTACCAGATAGATTAACTAAAGTTTCTACCAAGGAATACAGGACTGAATTAGATTCCTTCTTTTTTGGTATGTACATTTTCGCATCGCATTCGGCATATCATAAAATGTCCCATCTGTTTACATTTATAATAACATTTGACATTGGGTTTAAAATTTAGTGTGGATCTCTGGTTGTTTGACTGTTTCGAGTTTAGGGTTCCGTACCCAAAGGGTAAAAACGGAACCCTATTACTAATACTTCGCGGTCTGTCCGTCTGTCTGTCACCAGCCTGTATCGCAAGAACCGCGATAGCTAGACAGTTGAAATTTTCACAAATTATGATGTCTGTTGCCGCTATAACAACAAATACTAAAAATTAAATAAATATTTAAGGGGGGCTCCCATACAACAAACGCGATTTTTTGCCCCTTTTTGCTCGATATTGGCAACAGGTAGGCACTTGAAATAATCACAAAATACTCAGTTGTATCTTTACTTTAATAATAAATCATAAAATTAAAACAAAATAAATTTTTAAGGGGGGTTACATACCACAGACATAATTTTTATGTTCTAGCCTTTCGTCGAGAACGCGTTTTTTTGTGGATCGAGATGCAATGTCTTTTCCGTCTTCTATATCATGCAACTTGGATTTAAGGGGAAAGGAAAGAATCAGCAATAAAACTCCTTATGTTAGAATTATGTCATGATTTCATGAAATAGTCATTCAATGAGGAAATAATATGAACTTGGAGAGGTGTATTGATGATTTTTGTGATTATAATTCTCTAAATAACTATTTTTTACGGACGCGAATCATATTTAGATCAACATACAACCTACTGACCTACAATTTTCAAAAAAAAAAAAAAATCACTTGCTACCGGCGTCGGCCGTTAATTATTTACTTACAGTGTTCAACAGCCATGATCATGGGTTCAAAATTCTCAGACAATCCCCCAGCAATAAGGACCCAATCCACGACCAATCCACTCCGGCCTAGTACTGAGCACCAACGAATCAATAACTGATTGCGTCTTTAAACGAATGTCCAAAGTTGTAATACCTAATTGAAGTATGACTGATATTTTTTTAAATTTTATGCTCAAAACACTTGATAAAAATATGATACTTGGCATTTTCAATCTCAAGTAGCAGCCAGAGGGTTAATTGCAGACTTTTGTTGTAACAGAAAAAAATGCTCAAGATGTTATTTCTCATAAGAAATCAGTACTTTTTTTCTGGCTTACTACAGTACTTACTTTAATTTTTGGCCACGAAATGAAAGATGTCCTTTATTTTTTTAAACATGAACAAGGATACATTAGGTAACAACCTAACTTTGTTACATACAATCAACAATATTTGGTTGTGTACATAAGATTTATTTTTCTACAACAGGGATAAAAAGCAAGCAAATAATTTTCGTCTTATAAACATCTTTAGTGCGCATCATCAGTATAACAGCGACATCTTAAGTGAGCAAGTGACAGCTTGTCTCTTGCTCACCTAAGATGTCGCTGCTATCGAACGTCCGAAAATTTGACAGCAAGCTGCCACTATCCATACATTCCAATTAGTAAGTATGTAGTAGTAGCAGTCAACAGCTGCGACAAAAATACCATAAATATACATTTATTTGCTAAAGATGTATAGAAGACGAAAGTTGTGGGAGAAAGCCCTCAAAACAAATTGGAAACTATTTCGTCGAGAGTATGTGATATCTTTTTTTAACCTGAAGACTTTATGTCAGAAAGATGCTTCTAAGAGAACTAAGTCCATGTTTATTAAATACCTACGTGTGTGTGTGTGTGTGTGTTTATAGCCTATTAGATCAGTGCTAGAATAATCATCTCTGTAGTTTTTCAGTCTGGAAGATCATCCGTGAGTTAGTTTTCAACTCCGAACAGGTTATTTCTTTCGAACGCATCCAGTCTTCAAACATAATTAACTACAATTTAACAAACATAAGATAACCGATAAAACATTTTATAATTTATTGTCTTTTGCAATATCTCATACTTAATTATCAAGTTTTCGTTTAAAAACTGAAAGCGTCAGAGGTGGCAGCACTGTTCACTGTCTACAAACCGCCATTGTTTTGTTTTGTTTACTTTTCTGTCATAACTATTTACACTAGGTAAGAACTAAATTATAAGACTAACTAACTATATAAATAAATACAAAAACAAAAGTATATTTAGGCGTCGAAGTACTCGTCCGCATCGCTGTCATCCGGAAACGTGCCCAGAAGACAGGCAGCATTGCCATGTAGAATAGCAATGCTAATTTTTTTGGCCATCTTTGATCACCCGGCGAGAAATTTCTTTAAAAAGGTTACGCGCACTCGGGCCCCATGACCCGAGCGTTTCGACCCCAAACGGCTCAAAGCTGTAGTTACCCATAAGGTTAGAGTATTTGCGCCGCTTGAGGGTCTCAGCAGCCGCAGCAGCGGCGCCTGCACAGCCCGCCGCCGTGCCGTGCTAGGAAGGAACATGAGATGAATCTTTTGTGTCAATCTCAAATTATTTCCCACATTTCTGAAAAATATGATCTTTTTTAGTCGGGCAACGGTAGAATCTCCTTCAAAATTAAGTAGGCAACACTAATCTGTATGTCGAATACAGATTACAGACAGTCAACAAATGAACAGACAACAAACAAGGCAACTGGAGCGCGCGCGGGCTCCACAGTTGTCAGCTCATCAGCTGAACACTTCAACCACCCTGAACAACTGATTTGGTCTCAAAAATGTCGCAAGAAAATGACAATGAGACCAAAACACTGTCGGTTGAAATGTCCAAGCTTAACGTTCATTGTCCGGAGTTTGTGCCTGGTGCAGCGATGTTTCCAGCCAGTGTTGAAGGACCGTCGACGTCGACCCTGTACCGTCCCACCTATTTTGACAGTGGAACTGTTGAAGGACCGTCAACGTCGAGCTTGTACCATTCCGCCTATTTTGACCGTGGATCATCACCTTCACGTAGCGGGTACGACTATCAGCATGCATCAGCCTCACTGGGGATGCCGCCTCTAGTGCAAATGTCCTCCACGGTGTCGTCGCCAGAAGAACCCACCCCTAAACCTGGATCATTTAAAACAACAAAACAAACCCTAAAAAAAAGAAGAAAAGAAGATATGGAAGACAAACCAAATATAAAAAAAAAATACAAAGAGATGAAAAGTTTAAAAGAACACATGAATATAGTCCTTATAGGACATGTGGATGCTGGGAAATCAACTATTGGGGGGCAAATTATGTCATTAACAGGAATGGTTGACCGCCGCACTCTGGAAAAATATCAGGAGGAGGCACGAGAGAAATCTAGGGAGTCCTGGTATTTGGCGTGGGCACTTGATACTAATGACGAAGAGCGTGAGAAGGGTAAAACTGTGGAAGTTGGTAGAGCATATTTTGAGACCGAAAAAAAACACATCACTATTCTTGATGCTCCTGGCCATAAGAGCTTTGTGCCTAACATGATTGGTGGAGCAGCACAAGCTGATCTAGCCATCCTTGTCATCTCTGCCCGTAAGGGGGAATTTGAAACCGGCTTTGAAAAAGGGGGGCAAACTCGCGAACATGCGATGTTGGTAAAATCTGCAGGAATCAAACATATTGTGGCACTTGTCACAAAGATGGATGACCCCACTGTTAACTGGGATGAAGATAGATTCATATACTGTAGAGAGAACCTAATACCATTTTTGAAGCAACTGGGTTATAAACCCGAAAAAGACATAAATTTTATACCTGTGTCTGGCTTAACTGGACAAGGGTTGCTAGAAAAGGTCTCCGAGGAAATCTGTCCATGGTACTGTGGGCCATCTTTTATACAACTAATAGATGAAATGCCATCTTTTAAGAGAAACAAAGATGGTGCCTTTGTTCTTCCCGTTGTGGATAAATTTAAAGACATGGGAACTGTCCTGATGGGAAAGGTGGAAGCAGGCAGTACTTATAAGGGCAGTACTCTACTTCTTATGCCGAACAAAGTACAAGTTATTGTAGATCAGCTGTGGTCTGACAACATTGAAGTAACATCAGTTGGCTCTGGTGAAAATGTGAAGATTAAACTCAAAGGCATTGAAGAAGAAGAGGTGTCTATTGGCTTTGTGCTTTGTGACATTAATGAACCTGTAACTACAGGAAAAATATTTGATGCACAAGTTATAATCCTGGAGACCAAATCAATCATATGTGCTGGTTACTCAGCAGTGATGCATGTCCATTGTGCCGCTGAACACGTGACTGTGAAGGCACTTCTCTGCCTTATTGACAAAAAAACTGGAGAAAAGGGCACCTTTCGGCCACGGTTTGTTAAACAAGGCCAAGTGGTCATAATGAGGATCGAATGTGCAGGTACCGTTTGTATGGAACCATTAAAAATATTTGAACAACTTGGCAGAATCACATTAAGAGATGAGAGAGAGAATAAAACCATAGCAATTGGAAAAATTCTCAAAGTGATCAAGTAATCTGCACAACACTTACTGCTTTAGATATTAAGGAAAAGACACTTTTTTTAAAATTGACTACAAACAATATTACAGGGATAAATAAATTACAATAAGTAATTTGTGATAATCTAGTTTTACAAATTGACTGATTAACTATTTTGAAATTATCTAAAAGATAGTGGTTATTGGAATTTTGTGATGTGTGTGATAATGTGTACAATTAGTGTAACATTTAAAAGCAAATCAAAAGCTTTAAGATTTGGTGCTTGTGATTGACGTGTAACAACTGCTTCTTGCTAACAAAAATTGTAAGTATTAGTCTTAGTAAAGTATTAATCTTAGTAAGTATTAGTTTTAGTCAATTTTGGTAAAATTAGTATTAAGTAATAGGCTATTTAAACTGAATAAAAAGTAAAACATGAATTGAGGTTTCCTAAAATATTTGAATGATATAGGTACACTTACGCATATTATAGTACCTTTTATAATTTGTGTTTTCAATTTGGTCTTGATCATTGCAAATAAGAAAATTATGTACCTATACATGCTTCCACAATAGATTGTAGGTAGGTACTTATTTATGACTAAAGTAGATAATGTCAGATCTGGTGGACTTTGCTTTTGTGGTACAGGGCGTAATTGAAAAAACTCAAAACCTGAGACCTATTATATTAAATAAATATACCTATACACCCTATTCTGGACGATATACATAACTTCGAGATGTTCAGACCATAGAATTAAGGACATTAATGATGTCTTTTTGCTAATTTTCATACAAACTAAATACCTTGACATAAATCACGGTTCCTCTCGTACGTGCAAATAGCATTTGATAGCTTTATTATTTTAATTGCACTAACCGGCAACAGGCCAAATTACGACCCTTTCTTACTGCATAGCTTAATTAAATTTAATTAAATGAAATTACAGATATCTTTGTAACAAAGCCAAGCCTTTTTATGTACTACTTCCTTTCTCAGATTTGATTTGCAGAAGCTATAGAAGGGTTTGCCAAAGTTTTTGGAAAATGTGAAGAACTCGGTGTACATTCTCCTTACGTTTGACCTAAACAAACTTGTGTCTTGTTTTGAGATATTTCAAATTGGGTAGGTCATGGTATATAAAGGGGTATAAAAATTGGGTAGGTCATGGTATATAATATGCCTGTATGTTTTATTTGGTCTTTTTCATACTTCAATCCTTCATGGCTGAACAGATTTCGATGAATTTTGCCTACTGGTAGACAATGACCTGTGTCAGGACATAGGATACCTTTATTCCGATAGGTAGGTTCCCGTGGGATTATTTTTCTGACCTACACGAGAGCGCAGCCGCTGGCAAAAGTTAGTTCATTATTTTTATTAAAGATGGACTTTATCACAGAATCTCGTATCTAACCAATAATAGATCCAGAGAGTCATGCCGAGACCGACTTATTATGAAAGGACAAGACGACTTAGCTTTATATTTCGGCACTGTTAGCGCTACTTGCAAGATGCGATTTGTATTATCCTAGGATCTGACAGCGCAAGGCAAAAATGCTTGTGAAAAGCTCGGGTAAACTATCTAGGTATAGTCAGCAACAGAAGTCGTTGATCATAATTTGTTTCCAATATTTCCTAATCATTATAGGTAGTTTAGCATAAGGACTCAAGTAAATTCTAAAACAACTTGTCATAATTGAACTACAAAAGTCGCTGAACTCGGTTAAACCATTAATTACTATAAGTACCTACATTACTACCGACAAAATTGTATGATCTGTGATAAATACAAAAGTCGCTGAGCATAGCTAATTTTTACATTCCCTGATCGTTAAACCCGTTTGCTCCAAGGCACTATCTGGCGAAGCGCAGCGCACCGTATTTTTCATTCTTATATATAACATTGCCGAATAAACACAGTTACTAGTTCAGAATATAAATTATATATAATTTAAATAAAAATAAAAAGTAGGATAATAAAAAAAATCATTTAAATATGACTTTAGGCTGACAAGCCGCTAATCTATCTAATCGCTTACGAGTATTTATATTATTAAAATATTCAAGAGAATAAATAACTCGATCCTTAATTGCCTTAAAACGCAAATACTATACAACGTGTTAATGAAATAATACAAAACCTTAAGTAAACCGTAGTAAGTAATGATGAGCCGTATGTTTAGTGAATAAAGAAAAAAAAATATTCGATGACTGTTTTATTAATTGTATATGATCAACTCAAACTAACATCACCAAATTGTAGACTTACTATAAAATAAGAGCATACACCTACCTAAAAATCCACATGATCACAACTGTTTAATTGTGAAATAAATCAGAACGATATCAAAAAGGTAATGGTGTATTCTGTAGTAGGTATCTTGTATTCCATTATGAGATTCAACAACTCATGCATTATCAAGTTAAAAAACTCGCGCTTATTATGTTTAGCGACTTACGGCAAAATTATAGTTACCGACTTATGATATAATGATATTTAGCGACTTATAACATATTAATGCTTAGCGTTAGTGTAACATTGACTGATTTATGGTCCGTTTTAGTGTGTTTTGTACATTAGTATCTGTTCATGGACTTTCGTTGCTGACTGTACCTATATGCTGGCCGGAATCCTACCTATTGACCTACGAGTCGAGCAGGACGATAGCTCGAAAGATCAAGCGGGCTGTCTTCGTTAGAAAGTGTTCTTCTCTTTATTACGAGTACTCGCCAGTCAAAAGCATGGTCTGGTAATTACCTCCGCCTCAAATCTTGCTTGATTAAAACAGCCTTCATCATACACTCGTCAAAATCGATCGTACCATTACAGACCTATATTATTTTCATTACCTATGTTTTTTTAATACTTAATTTTTTTTTTCTCTGTCTTGCAATTGAGCCGTGTCGACTATTCTGCCAGCGTCATGTGGTGACGGCAACGCAGCAAGGTTTACCGTAGCCGTCGAACTTTGCACTCCTTAGAAGTTGTTTACATTTAAAAAGAATGACAATATTTTTTTCTTTGGATGCGTCCGTATAAAAAAAATTCCAACCGTTCTAGTATCTCTTAATGGCCCGCTCAAAATCACTTTTTGCGTCCTGGGAATTTTTGGAGATACCAAGTCCCAAGGGACTTAGGCTTCAAATGGACCACCTTATAGGCGGAAGCAAAGACAGGTAGAGAGGGGTATTGACAAACAGGTGAGGAGAGGTGTTTAAGGTCTCTGTACCTATTCATCAATGGAATAGATTTATTATTCCAATAGGAAGACCTGTTAAGAGAGAGGTAGATTTGTTCCAAAATGGGGAGTAAAGGATATGGGACGAAAGGGAGAACACTTTTGACAAGAAACGATCTGCTAAGTATTGTCGTCGAAGGTTAAGAGGAGGTTCAGCACATTCAACCTGGAGAGCATTTATAGGAGGAGATTTCTTGGCACCAATTACGCTCCTGAGACATTGGACAGAATAAGTAGTGGACCTTGTACACTACTCAGCAAACTTTTAATTGTAATGAGGTCTTCAGTTTGTGGGTGTGCAATATAAAAACTAAAGATATTTATATCCTCAGCCTTAACAGCAACAACATTGATGTTGTCACCAACAAAAGGTCGAGGAATTGGGGAGAATGGTACTTTATTATTAATGAACGAACAAAGCACATCCTCCATATCCATCCGATCTGTCATGTCGAACACCACTGAAACATGGAATCCTGAAATTACTATCAGAACGAAGCCATGTCTCAGCGATGCTACAGATCAATGGTTTGAATTTATTAATGACTAGCTTCTGCCCGCGACTTCGTCCGCGTGAAATTTCTTGTACCCCCGACCCACCCCGAATCAAAATTTGTATTCGTTTGTATGGGAGTATAGAAAAGTGTTGTTTTTAGACTTTTTCGGGCAATTTTTTTAATTTTTCTCTGCGTTGTAACCATTTTCGTACTTCAAGGAATATTCTGGTTGGCCTCGAGATTTGCGCTTAGCAACACATCTAACGATTCATTTTTATATTATAGATAAAGAGTAGGCTGCTCCGACTTTCGGTACCTCGGGTCGCTTGTCCAAGGAGATGGCGAAGTTGACCGAGACGTAACGCACCGGATCAACTCAGGATGGATGAAATGGCGACAGGTCACAGGAACAACTTGCGACTCACGGAATCCCCTCAAGTTAAAGGGGAAAATTTATAAGTCTGTGATAAGACCTGTCGTACTTTATGGGTCTGAATGCTGGGCTGTGAAGAAGACGGATGAAAGAAGATTGCATGCAGCGGAGATGAGAATGCTGAGATGGATGTGTGGAGTGACGAGAATGGATAAAGTAAAAAATGAGTATATAAGAGGAAGTTTGAAAGTGGCGCCAGTGACAGAAAAGTTGAAAGGAAATCGTTTAGCTTGGTATGGGCATGGGATGAGAAGGGACGAAACGCATGTGACTAAAAGAGTGATGAATATACATGTTGATGGATGGAGAGGGAGAGGAAGGCCGAAGAAAAGATGGATGGATTGTGTGAGGAATGATATGAAAGAGAAGGGGTGAATGATAGCGTGACTGTTGACAGGGGAGAATGGAAAAAGAAAACGTGTTGCGCCGACCCCAAGTAACATGGGAGAAGGGCAGGAAGATGATGAGTAGGTCAGATTTCCTGGGAGTAATACTCCTCACGTTTCATTGAAGGAATGTCAGGGGATGGAACAATGGTAATATACTTGACAATTGATGATAGTTTGTAGGCAACGTGGTCAGGTAAAGATTGTTCAGGGTTAGCTAATGCTGTTATTAGCATATTAGATATAGTATTAAGGATATTTTCGGACTTATCAGGATTGCTTGTACCTTCCCTGGGGAAAGCACAGCCATTTTGGGAAGAAGAAAAGAAGTAATCTTGAGTAAGGGCTTGATGAGCCTGCTTGTCATAGCTAGGTGAAAGAGGGGCGTGAGATTTGGGTTTTAAAAAGACCGTTTTACGGTATGATTTTGTTTGGGGAGCGGGACTGGGATGTTGGGGAGAGCTAGGTATTGGTTTAAATTTTTGGGATGCTCTAGACACTTCCGCATACGATCTTGAAACTGGACGGAAAACCTGACTTGCTTCCGCATAAGAAACAGATTTCTCGGCCATAAGAGATTTAATGCCCTTCTGCCGACCCATTTTGGGAAGAAGAAAAGAAGTAATCTTGAGTAAGGGCTTGATGAGCCTGCTTGTCATAGCTAGGTGAAAGAGGGGCATGAGATTTGGGTTTTAAAAAGACCGTTTTACGGTATGATTTTGTTTGGGGAGCGGGACTGGGATGTTGGGGAGAGCTAGGTATTGGTTTAAATTTTTGGGATGCTCTAGACACTTCCGCATACGATCTTGAAACTGGACGGAAAACCTGACTTGCTTCCGCATAAGAAACAGATTTCTCGGCCATAAGAGATTTAATGCCCTTCTGCCGACCAAGCTCAGGGCAAGGCTTGTCGTTATCATAATTATTGCCAGAACAGGATACACAGAGGGCACAATCAATGGGAACTTGGCATCCATCACCTGGGTGGTCTGGACTACATTAATTTAAAGCAGCGGGGTTTAGAGCGGCATACTGTACGCGTGTGACCGAAACGACAACAATTAAAACATTGGATAGTTGGGTACATGTATCTGTCGACTAAAAGGGCAGAGTAAAAACAAAAACACGCTGGGGTAAAATTTGGCCGTCAAAGGTTAGAACCACCGTTTGAGTGGGTTTCCATTCGGTAACACCCAGAGAAGTCACCTTACGGCTCATTCTCCTAGCCTTAATAACAGGGCCGCATCCAGTGGGAACCTTAATGTTCTCTATAACTTCTTCCTCGGTCCAGTCAATGGGAACGTCTCTGGCGTTCTGACGACGTTTATTGGGGGATTGAGGCAACAAAATTATAGCTAAAATTGGACTGATTAGAAAACTTAGCATCCTGGTCAGATTTGAATTCGACTGAAACCCTGTTTCTTCCTAAGCGTTTGACACTGCCTAGGAGAATGTTGCTGAAGTTATTTTGCGTCAAGAACATGCCAAATTTGACAGGGTGCAGAACGGTACCTGGGGTCTGACCATCTTTTAAAGATACGTGTACGATAAACGGGGGTAATCTCTAATCGTATATATCTGTCTTCCAATAATGTTTTTAGCTAGCGTAGGAGGCTTGATTAAAACAGCCGGGGGGGAAGCAGCGGATCTTTTTCTGATTTTTGGTGCGTTTCAGGTACAACCCGTAACACTAAAAAACGTTGTTATTTAAAAGTAACAAAAAGTACCACCTAAGTTATCATGTTTTCTGCTGTTCTCAGACTAAGTACAAAAAAGCAGTGCAGTTCAACTTCTGCCCTGCTATAAGAGCTGGTGGTAAGCCCCCTGTCTAAAAACATCAACACAGTTAAGCTAAAGTTACGTTTTATTCGATGAGTTCCTAATATGTAGGTAATGGCGCCGATTCCCTTGTTCACAAACTAAACTAAAGTTAAAAAAAAAACATTGAAGTGCCTAAATAAAAACAAACTAGGCTTCTAGTTATTACATTACCTCGATGTCTAAATTTAGATGGCTCGGACCAGCAAAAAACCAATATCGAGTCCCCCCGCACCCCGGCTGTGAGTGCAACGCCGACATATCTCTCTCATCGTAGGCACCCTATATCTCTCTCAATGCCCTCCCACTGATTTATTACATCAATACCTAGTCAAGTCCCCCCGCCGCGCCGCCGCCGCGTCTGTCTGTCTGTCTGAAACTCTGAACGCGATCGACTTAAATACTACTGAACGGATTTTCATACGGTTTTCACTTATATGATTCATGAGGAAGGTTTAGGTGTATAATTAATTCAGGTTTTGTGTAAATTGGCTGAAATATGGCGATGATTGGTGAAGATGTCGGAAAAATCATGCCGTCTAGGAGCTTTACTATCGTGCGCCGCGTAAACCAATAAAGTTATATGAAAACATCCACGCGGTTGAAGCCGCGTGAAAAAGCTAGTTACATAATATTGTGAAGCTGACAACTTTACGTAGCAAGTAGCAACCCCCTTAAAGGCCAGGATATTGGAGCGCAATAGACGATATGCCATAATATCGTCGATTGAGAAATATTTATAATATCTCCACATACAATCTGAAAGCTTTCAGTGGCATAACGTAAAGCAGTAAGCAACTGACACAGTGGAAGTATAGGAAGCCCTCTTTGTGTCTGAATGTAAAGTCTGTAATTCTCGGTAAATTCACATGTAACAACACTTTTGGAGAAACGAAATCTCTTTTTAAAACAATCTTCCGAATAGTCGTGAAATGGAACGAAAGTAAACTTTGGGATTTCTAGGTTCAGCAACTTCTATCTCCTCTAATATATTATCATCTATATTGTCTACAACAGCAAAAACCGCCTCGATGCTCTCCAAAGTTTCCATTCTTAAATCAAAATCAAATCATTTATTTATTTGCAAACATGGGTAATTAGTATACATAGCTATAGATGTTTTATTTTTATAATAGTGCTCCATGTTCTACCGACACATGGGCATGCAAATCGTATTATAATTTTAAGTAACAATTAAAAATGATGATAATACAAAACACAAATTAATGTCAAATCGTCTGAACTACAGTAAAAATGTCATAATAATTCAGAAATGTCAAATCGTTTAAATTACAACAGATTTGTCAATTTTTTTGAAATACACTAATTTACTACCTATAGATATTAATACGAAAAATGTCAAATCGCTTAAATTACAGTAGCAATGTGACATATTAATAAAAAAATGTCAAATGTTTTCAAGGTTGCATGTATAATTAGAGATCCCTGTACATTCTACCTTAAATTATGCAAACATTTAGTACAAGTTCATAATAGACTAACACACTGTCAATATGAAAAATTGTAACACTATGGTCAATAAAACAAAATAAAGAACTAAAGATATAATCAAAAAACTTTTTCGGCTAAAAATTCGGAGACACTATAATAAGCTTTCTGCGAAAGAAACATTTTTAACTGACGCTTGAATGCATTACCATTTAGCTCCTTCCAACGTTTAGGCAGTATGTTGAATATAGCAGCTGAGCCATGCAGATGATACTTTTGCGCATGAGTGCCGTTTTTGCTGGATAGACGCGAAGAATGGTCATATCCCGTCTGTTACGCGGTACAGCGTCCTGTAGACGTGGAAACAGTTTGGGGTTTGTTTTAACAAACATTGCAGTTTCGAGAAAATACGGTTTACATGAATCAACCGTTTTTAGCCCAAACATAGATCTAATGCATCTCTTTTGGGCCTTGAATGCCGTGTAAGCGTCGGTAGAGTTTCCCCAAAATATGATGCCGTATCTTAGGTGAGACGCAGCTAAGCCATGGTAGGCCACAATCAGGGTATCTACATTCACAACTGCAGCTAGAGAGTGCAATGCAAATGCAGAACTACAAATTTGTTTGCAAATAATAATAATAATATTTATTATGTCCATATATTCTATCGTCAAACGTTGGCTAAATTTGAATTTTCTAATAACTTTTATTAAGTTTCTTATTGAGACACGAAGCAACTAAATACGACATATAGGAATGTGGCCGCTTTTCTTTAGATCGAATTTTGTTGCTTCGTGTCTCAATATGAAACTTAATAAAAGGTATTAGAAAATTCTAGACACACTTACCGAGGTCGCTCATTGAGCAGATTTTCATAATTCCATATCAGACACGAGATTTTTTTTTTAAAGTAGTGGCGCTGCTTGTGGACCTTTGTGCGCCCTCTTAAAACATGCTTAAGTAAAGGAAATGGCGACTATTACTTTGCTGAGAATTTTAACTTTTGACAGTTCTAACTTCGAGCAATTTCTTAACTATAGAATACAAATCGCTACTTAAGTAATTACTTTTGCTCAAGTAATTACTTTTACTTGTCTATAAATACGGGTGTTAGTGGCACGTCTTCAAGTAAATTAGGTAAATGGTTTTGTAAAAAATCTAAATAAATTTCAGCATTCAAGACCTCTGGCAACTCAAAAGGTCCGGTTCGGTCTCAACTCTTCCGTTTAAAATTCCAGTCCACATGTTTATTTTAAAACGATATTGAGATCTGTCTTGTCTCATTAAACTCAGATCATCTACATGCCACTCGTGTAAATTATGTAGGTTCATGTAACCGTCTTTTTTAAATGTCGATTCATCCGTCCACAATTTTTTTTCTAAGAATCGCTGGTCTTCGCGGTGTCTTTGTAGCATCGTTTGGCAAAACGCTACCCGAAGTTGATAACCTTGAGGTAGCAGGGTTTGTACGGGTGGACTCATGTTTTTGTAAAATTCAGTGAGCTGTACTTTTGGGCACTCCTATGCTTTCCTGAATCGCACGTACCGAAGTACTTGAGTCTTCTTCAACTGCTTGTAGTATTATGTCCTCGTACCGTAACGAACTTCTTCCTTCACTATGTACTTGGTTTGAAATTCGGCTCTCAGTAGAGAGTAGACGGTGCACATATGAAAAAACTCGATGATCTGGATAGCGATCAGCATTTGAGTACCTCTCGCGATACAGTCTAGCCGCAGCACTAGCAATGCCTCTGCGTTCCCCATACATGAAGTGCATGTTTGCATGTTCCTGTACGGTGTACACAGACATGGTGGCACTACACAATCACACGATAGTCCAGGAGAGAGCCAAGTTTGTCGTTAAAAGATCAAAACTCCAAATCACAAGCAAACAAGTCCAATAAGCGAAGCAAAAAGTCGTAAGTACGAAATAACACGAACGAATACAGAAAGATGCGTAGTAAAGGATGGAGCGTAACGTACCGTACATTGCGTGTGCCAACACTCAAAAAGTGGCGACACTGTCTCGCTCGCACTTCATAAAATGACTTTCTTGGTATTTGACACATTAGCGTCACTATCTGTCTCACTCACCCATTAGCATCTGAATCGAAAGCGTCACCATCTGTGTCACTCACACTTCATGGAATGATTGTTCCTCTCGCTAAAACTAGAATCTTACTTACGCTCAAGGCAAGCGTTGGTTACACTAAAATCATTTTTAGGAGATAAACATAATTTTTTCAAAATTAATTAAAAAAAAAAAAAAAAAAATTTCCTGTAATCTAAGAAATAATGTAGCAAGTGCTATACCATTTTAGAATACTTATTAAATGCGTCAACTTTTAGGGTTACTTGCCAAACTGGCGTAGTATATTTTTTTTTAGTACAGTCTGGTAAAGTATTAATTTTTCATTCTTGGTTCGGATAAATGTGACATTTTCTTCTAAGTTGGAGCAGTTAGCTAAGAATTTAAAACAACAGGTTACACAAGCTCTACTCAAGATTATACAAACATCGAAAAAAAGTAAAGATTTGAAGCTAAAGGAGATAAAACTCCATCACAGGGTGTACATTTTTCGAAAAAAAAAAGAAATTACTGTAATTTAAAAAATACATGACTAAGATTTATTATTTATTAAAACAATAAAAATCTGTTTTGAGAAAAATTTACCGTAGAATATTCTTCTATACATCATTGCCTATTTTTTTACATATTTTTTGTGACTAAAAGTTTGGTCTACTTCAATTACGACTTGAAAAACGATCAAAAACATCCTTGTTTTCGATTTGTTTGCGATTTTTTATTATCGAGTGAAGTTGTAAATATTTTGTTGTGAACCATTTGTGTTTTGAACCATAGAATAATCAAGAATGTTAATTAAACTACGACATATATTTTTATCTGATCAAAACAAAGAATATTTGATTGTTTAATGTTGAATCAAAAATAGGTCGATTGTGAGAGTCAAACAACATTAATTTGTTGAAGAATAACCAACTTTTTAAAACTTGTAAAGTTAAGACGTCTGCTTTCTTAAGAATTATTTCTTCATTTGTCTGGTTTCTTTAGAATGATTTCTTAAGAAACCAGACGTCATAACTTTACAAGTTTTAAAAAGTTGGTTTTTGAATTCAAGGCAAGCAAAATAACACATAGAGGAACCCTTTGAAATGAAATGATCGAATTAAATCGTAGATTTGCATGGAGATGTCGGTATATAGAGGTATCCTTCGGCATGTGCGTGCGTGTCTATTAGCATGCATTTGTTTTACATGGAGGTGACATCGAGGTAGCGATCTGAACCGTGACCGCGAGCTTGGGCATGTAATTACTCAAGCAATTACGAGGTGAATTAATTATACCGAAGGCTCGTGCGTTATTTAAGATAGATTGGGAGCCAATACGTTATTCTGAAGAATAAGGGGATGTTATTGATTTCCCATTACGAATGTATGAAAACACATGTTATTCTTAGACCGTAAATATACGTAGGTAACCAATGTAGGAAATTAGGTAACAAACGAATGACGCAGGTGATGTGATAGGCCCTTTGTACACGGCACGGTTTCTTTACGGTACGGCGTATAAATCGTGCCGTAGAAAAAGCGTGACTGGCAAAAGGCATCCATAGTGTTCTATACAACACTGACGACCGTGCCTACACACGGTGGATAAACCGTAGTTTTTCAGCGCAAGAAAACGTGTGTGTATAAGGACCGTAAGGTATCCCTCGGCCCACACTTTCCGGCTCACATTCTCTTTGTTGCTATAAATAATAACTTACTTACCATGAAACTATAGGTACGAAAAAGTAACGTATTGTTACATATAAAAATTTGTGGCTCATATGACAAGCTAAGTAAACCCTAAAGGAAAGGTGGTTTAGTATCAGTTAAAAAGGAAACAACAAACCACCTTAAAAACTGTATATTTAATATAATAATAATAAAAGGTGACCCTTATAAAGTACTTAATTTACCTTAAGTAAAACAATAATTTAGTTAGGTTTAGCTATGTCCTAATAATTGCCAGCCAGCTAAAATCTCAGTAGGTATAAAGAGCTAGGTCGTGGGAGTTGGAAATAAACCCAAAACTGTTCCGTTTAATCTAAATATCCAATATAAATCCTTAATCCTCAATCCACAATCCTTCCAGTTAATTTGTATGTTATTATTTAATAAATGGGCACCAGGGACTCTGAGAATCCCGGATCCTGGAGCCGACGAAGATGTTCCATACAGGATCCTTAATTTAACTCAAGTTAAAGACCGGCTTCCTTTATTGAAAACCGGAGTAAGGTTATCAACCGGTTCAAGTTATTAAAACCGTATTGACATGTATAAATCTTGATGTGATAGTATTCTTGTAAATAAAAATAAATAAAAAATAAACACCGTCCCGCCTGCGCTCTCGCTTGGCGGACTCCAACAGCCGCACAGTCGTCTCCCTCAGAGGCTTTGAGTTGACCCGAGGAACGGGTCTAGCGTCCAGGCCCCAGACGCTCTTCTAGGTCCTGGCGGCGAGACGTGTCTCTCGAGTTGCCTCCTGGGAATGACCATACGGGGTTCTAATTATATAAGGAGAAACCGAAGCTAAAACACTAGCCGGTTAACAAGGAACTACCTCAACCTAACCTAACTTCAACTAGGAACAAGGGCCACACACGTGGTGTTCATGGCCACCGCGGCGAAATGAAACGCGATGAAAAGCAGATAAATACTCACGATTGGTCTAGACAGAGAACTGTTTGGTCGACTGTAAGGGTCTCCGCTGGCTTGGAAGCCGACAGCACAAGCACATTTCAGAATCCTGTAATAAATATCAATTTATCACAACAATCCTTTTTTAACAGCCAGAGAAGGGCTCACAAGTCACAACACATTTCACAACACCTCTTTAAAATGCTCACCTCTTATAATTATCATGGAACAAGGTTTGCAATGATACCCAAGCGCGTTCAAAGCCGAAAGAAAGCCATTTTTTCAATAACCTTGTTAGGAGATGTCAAACCGGAACTAGACGTAAACTAGACGGAGCATTATTAAAACCTCCCCGACTTCAGGGAACCTGATTGACGAACGGGAGCGGATAAGTACAATGTCAAGACACCTAATTCTTGAAAATCACTAACAACCGTCCAAGGTGACGTTTTACAGGCTGAAACAAGAAGTATCCTCACGATCCAGATTAACTAAAATACTTCTCCTTTCAATATCAAGACCCTTGGAGCAACTATCCCAGAATATTAATTCCGGCAAAATTAGAATGTTACTTGGTCACACCTTGTCACAGATTAAACAATGGTTTCATTTGGCAATGAAGTATTACACTTCCGTATTAGGCTAATTAGTTTATAATGGGATTATTATATACTATATATATATGTTTATAATGGGAATATTAGATTGCGCGGTCAATCGCTTGACAGCGCGGACGTATCTTGCCTAGCTTATTATGATACTATTAATTAATTACAATATAATACCAAATTCCAATACGTAAACATTTAACTAGGTTATAAAATTTGAATTAATTAATTGTGCAAACTTGTTTACTAGGTTTTAAAAGTGATTTATTGTGAAAAAGTGTTAACCAAACATTCTAGTGCCGAAATACAGTTGAAGGAATGAGTCCTTCAATGAAATGCTGGCGAAAGTCAATAGCAGGTACCAAATAAATAATGTAACAGTATCTAAAAGTTATTGACTATAGCACAGAATAACTAATAGTACTAACGACTGTAGTAATTTTCAGGGTAGGTACGCACGGCTACCTATCAAGCTATACATAACCAATGTGAGCTGACTTCTGATTGTACGAAAAACCTATACAATGTGAGGTTAGCTAAAACTGGAAATGTATAGCTTAATCTGTTGCCGTACCTACTTAACACTTTCCCGGTGCAGGTTACCTACAAATGTGTCAAATCGACTTGCTGACGATTCGGACACAGTATATTCGGACAGCGTCCGAATTGACACATTTTAATTTCAATATTTTTTTCACTGACAATTCGGACACAAATTATTGAAGCTGTTTAGTACAGTTAGATAAAACTTTTAAACTATAATATGTGGAAGAAAAGCGTTACCAAAACTATTTTAGGGTGGTTTTAAGGCGGCATCTTTCGGTAATAAATTGCTTTGTGGACGTGTATCACTGTAAGTCACCACATTAGACTATATTACATACAAGTCAAAAAAAAATAGTATAAAAATTGACATCATCATTCTCCTGCCCTTATCCCAATTTATTTGGGGTTGGTGCAACATTTATTTTTCTTTCATATTCTCTATTAGTCGTCATCTCGGTAGTCATCCCCCTTTCTAACCATATCATCATAATTCACACAGTCCATCCATCGTTTCTTTGGTCTTCACTTACTCTTTTATGCCATAGACATTCATACCCAAAACTCTCCTCACGACATTTTCCTTATTCCTCCGTATCAAATGCCCATACCATGACAACCGATTTTCACTCAGCTTTTCAGTTACCGGTGCCACTTTCAGACTTCGTCTTATGTACTCATTTCTTATTCTATCCATTCGTGTAACGCCACACATCCCTCTTAGCATTCTCATC